>OX371182.1:4232500-5614596 GCA_947310635.1 Leptodirus hochenwartii
TATAAATATTCCGCAAAATTTTTTTATTTTTTATTTTTTTTGTTTAGTACTTACATCCCAACAGCGCAAAGGCCAACGGTACGTCTGACCGGATATTGACGGCCGCACAAGCGAAGTTGAATGCCGAGGCCGCTTGCTGCGTTGCCAAATGTAACACACTTAGATTCAATAACACGCGCCAGTTCAACGGTGAGTGCCAAAGAGCTCTTTTTAAACACGTCACTGCCTAAAAAAAATGTTTTAATAGAAAGAAGCGAGACTGTTTTTTTTTTTTATTGAAAAAGTTGACACACGCATACAGATTTTTTAAAGTATTTTGATGGTAGACGCGCGGCTTTAGAATTTTTTTGAATTCTAAACACACATTCATCGTGTATTTTAATTTTTTTAATTCTTGTTGAATTTTTTTGTAAAATATTAAGTATAATTTTGATTGTTTATTTTATTTTATTTTGGAAAATGCCAGGAGATATAGGGAGGTATCAGATAGATTACATACTGGTTAAAGAGAGGTTTAGGAACCAGATTAAGAATTGTAAGAGTTACCCTGGAGCAGATATTGATAGTGACCATAATTTAGTAGTCCTGGACTCAGAGGTCAAATTCAAGAAATTACAGAAGTCTAAACAGGTCAGAGTAGATGTCGATAGGTTAAAATTAGCTGATGTATGTGAAAAGTACAAGCAGAAAGTAGAAATCATGGCTAATGGAACATCTAGGAACGACATAGATTGCGAATGGAGGGAAATCAGAAATGGGTTAACTACAGCAGCAAATGAAGTATTAGGCACAAAGAAAAGGACAGGTAGGAGGGAATGGATCACGGAAGAAATAGTGGAAATGATAGAAGCAAGAAGGAAAATTAAAATAGGAAACACAGAAGCAGGACAGAAAAATTATAAGGAACTAAGGAACTTAATTAATAGGAAATGCAAGCTAGCGAAAGAAGAGTGGATAAAAGGAAACTGTGAGGATATTGAGGAGGATATGAGAAGAGGTAAAGTAGATTTGGGCTACAGGAAAATTAAGTCACATTTTTCTAAAGTAAAACCAAAGGGTAACATTATATGTGATAAGCAGGGTAAGGAACTCACAGAAAATAAGGAAAAAGCTAGAAGATGGAAGGAGTATCTTGAAGATTTATATAAAGGTAGGCAGGACATGGAGGAGCTAGAAAATGTGGAACAGATAGATGAGGATGACTTAGGTCCTAGCATACTTAGGTCAGAGTTTCATAGAGCATTAAATGATTTACGGAATAACAAAGCAGCGGGGATTGATATGATACCAGCCGAATTAATAAAACACGCAGGGGAAAAAATGCAGGAGCGATTATACAGGCTAGTTTGTAAAATATATGAGAAGGGAGAAGTACCACAGGATTTTCAGCGTAGTAGAATAGTAACAATGCCGAAGAAAATAGGAGCTAATTTGTGTGAGAACTATAGGACCATTAGCCTACTATCACATGCATCGAAGATATTGTTAAAGATTATTTATAGGAGATTAGAAAATAAAGTAGAGGAAAGGCTAGGAGAAGATCAGTTTGGTTTTAGGAAAAACAGAGGGACGAGAGAGGCGATTCTAGCACTAAGAACGGTAGTAGAAAAAAGAAAGAGGGTAGGAAAGGTAACTTGCATAGCTTTTGTAGACTTAGAAAAGGCATTTGACAATGTAGATTGGGACATAATGTTTAGAATTTTAAAAGAAACGGGTATAGATTATAAGGATAGGAGAATAATTTTTAATTTATATAAACACCAAACTGCCTTAGTTAGAATTGAGGGGGAAGAAGAGGTAGCAAAAATAGGGAAGGGAGTTCGGCAGGGATGTACACTTTCACCGTTATTATTTAATCTATATATAGAAGATGCAATAAACAAAGTAAAAGAAGAGTATAGTGTAGGTGTGAATGTACAGGGAGAGAAAATATATATGCTGAGATTCGCCGACGATATAGCTATATTGGAAGAAAGCGAAAAGAATTTAGAAAGGGTATTGAATGGTATGCAGGCAGTATTGACTAGGGATTTTAACATGAAAATAAATATAGGTAAAACTAAAGTGATGAGGTGTGACAAAAAGGAATGCAGTAGAAAAATGAGGATCACAATAGGAGATAATAGAATCGAAGAAGTGTCAGATTTTTGTTATTTAGGCAGTAGAATCACAAAAGATAATCGAAGCAAGGTAGATATAAAGTGTAGGATAGCACAGGGTAGGAAGGCATTCGTAGAAAAAGAACAGATTTTAAGATCAAATATTGACTTGGGTATTAGAAAAAGATTACTGAAGGTATATGTTTGGAGTGTAGCACTGTACGGGTGTGAGGCGTGGACTATAGGAAAGGAAGAGAAGCGTAGATTAGAAGCACTTGAAATGTGGTGTTATAGGAGGATGATGAGGATTGGTTGGGAAGATAAAGTAACAAATGAAGCTGTACTAGAGTTAGTAGGGGAGAAGAGAAGTATTTGGAGAGTGTTACAGCGTAGGAGAGACAGATTAGTAGGGCATATTCTTAGGCATGGGGGGATTATGCAATTGATCATAGAAGGTAGAGTGGAGGGAAAGAGAGGGGTAGGTAGGCCTAGATTGGAGTATGTGAGTCAGATAGTTGAAGACGTTGAGATGAATAGCTATAGGGAGATGAAGGGATTAGCTCAGGATAGATCGGCATGGCGTGCTGTTTCCAACCAATCTTTAGGATTGCGGACTCTTTAACTTATAAGAGATAAGAGGAAACGTAAAGATAATGAACAAAAAAAAAACATAATACCTCCACTAAATGTTTCGAATTTACTTTTATTTTAAAGGCACGAAGAGTTCAGTTCATTAGCGGGAATTTCAATTACATTACGTGCATTTGCAGTAATTACACAATCGTATAGATCAGTGACGTACTTACAAAAGTATTCAAAAAAAAATAGTCAACTTTTATATAAACTATATAAATATTTATGTGAATAAAAAATTCTTCTGTGTGTATACAAAAATTCCACGATAATTTAAATGCACCAAAATATATATATTTTTATAATTAAATTTAAATTTTCTATTATTATTGGTATATGGTTCAAAAAATGGATATGCCACTGCTGCATTAACGACAAAAAAAAGTGTCTATTGTAAAATTTGTTTTTTTGTTCTAACGGCAATTAAGTGAAACTGTAGACGCTTTGAAAATAAAACCTTGTTGCATTTAGCAGCTAATTGAAATAATGCTCGAGACATCTCTTTGGTAAAAACGATGGTCATGAACAAAAGGATACGTGCTTTGTTTTTCTTCGTTGCTTTTTATAGATTGTTGAATATGGTATTTTTATCATTTTGTTATAAAAGAATTTTTAGATGCGTTTTAGAAACACCAACATGTAGTGAAAAAATCATTTTTTGCTTAAAAATATTTTTTTTATCATACCGCTATGTACTTTTGCTTCGAATAAAAGCACATTCCGATATTATTCCAAAGAGCAACTGAATTAGCAGCTACTTGAATGGCGATTTTGTATTTTGACAGGGCCACATCGTGCTCTTCATGGCTCTGAAAATTTTAACAAATTTTCTCAAATTTTATAAATAAATAAAACCGTCGTTTCAAACAAACATTGCGCACAATTTTGTCCGCAAATAGCGCCTATATTGAATTTAATCAGCAATTTATTTTAATAGAATACGAATGAATAGAATTAGCCATTATATTTTGTCTCGAAATAATGAAATAAAATAAAATTATACGCTGAAGATATAAAAATCAAACGTAACATAACTTTACAAATGACCAAAAGCAACAAAAACATATAAATCGTTTTTTAATTTTTTTTTTATACTGCGCATAAGGGCTGCAATTATGTACACCATTATATACTTATATACACAAGCTACTCAGCCACACCTAGTTTTTCTATTGACAATACACAAGCGTACCCACAGCACTATTCAATGTGCCGTACGACTAACGCCATACTGTTTTGAATAGCACTGCTCTGTACTGTATTGGTCAAGTCATTATACAGGTATTGATTTATGATGCGTGATCTTCTGTCACTTTCCTGCCACTTTCAATAAAACAGTGTATACTCTTCAATCGTACAAATCCACTTATTTAATACGTATTTTCAAATTTTCGCAATTATTTTATAAAAAAATCATTTTCACATGCCTTCCCTCGAAATGCAACAATATATCGTCATTGATAAAACAATGCAGATTTCTATAGACAAAAAAAAACAATGATCATAAAAACGTACCTGAGTGATACATCCGATGCCCAAAAGGGCCCTTGAAGAGCTCGGATCTAAGGCTAGAGCCGAACTGAGCCTTTCAAAGGCTAATTGAGTCTGTCCGATTTTCAAATGCAGCAAACCGCATTCTGTTAGCATCGTTACACTATCTGGACACGTCCTGTATATAAAGACAAAATTATTTATTACTATTTTGGAAATAAAAATCAAAAATAGTGTAATTTTGCATCAATACTATTAATACAAATATATTTGTGTACAATTTAAGTAGCTAAAATTGTTTTTTTTTTCTATAGTTTATTGGTATTACTGCTTTTAATTTCATTTTGAAAATTGAACGAAGATTTTAACAGTTTCGTGGGTACTAGCGTAAAATACAATTTACATTTTTGAGGAAATTTTTGATTTATTAGATGAAATTTAAGAAACAATAATTGCATAAACCTCAAGCTTTTCGAAAGATTACCAAAAAATCCGCAACTTAAAACACGAATAACATAAAATTGCATTAAAAAAATGTATTAGTAAACAACGCAAGTGCAAATAATTCGTACTTACTCGACAGCTGCATTAGCCACAGCGACTGAAGACTTGTAATCCCCTTCAGCTGTCAATAACTTCACTAACACAGCGTAAGACTCTTCCTGTTTACCAACCTGCACAGCCCGATGAATATATTCTTTGGCTTTACTTACATCCCCTAACTTACCATAACATTCGCCTAAAATGTAACAGAATTTTATTGGATTTAAAACAAATAATTATGACCACTCTAAACGAAAGCGTTAAAAGTTTTATGGAATAGAAAATGTGTTTTTTCAATAATCGTTTTTATTCCAATTTTTCAGAAGCAATTCAAATTTTTTTAAGTAAATAAATCAAATGTTTAACTTGAATTCAAATTTAATCGATTTTATATTTTACGATATTTTTAGAAATTGTATAATTAAAATTTGAACTTATTTCCTCGATTTATATTAAATCGTATATATTATTAAATATACGATTGTAAATTGAAATTTTCAGAAATTTATTGATTCTCAAAATTACGGTTATATTATCAGTTGCTTAAAATTTTTGATTTTTGCTTAGAATCTCCCCCCATTGACTATTTTTCAAGGAAATTGTATTTAAAATGTGCTATACTAATATTATTGTTATGATATCACGTTTCACGCAAAGTTTTCCAGTTTTCAGATAAGCGAGGATATTGCAAAACCTTCAAAACTTATATCAACTTTAACTATGTTATTTTAATGTTCTATACTTCAATATATCATTCTTAATTTATATTTTTACTTAAAAAATAACATTTTTTTTACATTTAACAAAACAAAAAAAATGCGATATTTTTAGTTAATTAAAAATATTTTGAATTTTTCCGTGAAATTTTAATTTTTTCTTACCAATATTATGTAAAATTTGCCAATCTGGTTTTCCACTCGAACGATCAGCTTCAAGATAAGCATCCAAAGCCAATCGAAAGCGATGCAAAAGAAATCTAAAAAATGTTTAATTTTTTGAAGAATCTTGTGGGAATAATTTGATTTCATGTAAATGTTTTATGGACATTTTTTTAATATTTTATTTCCAAATAATGCAAAGCAAATTCATTTGGTACTAAAAATTACTTACAGACATTTTCCGATCTCTTTAATATTATTAGTACTTTGCGAATTTAATTTATGGCATAATTGAAAACTTTCGAGAGCCTCTTGAACTTTCCCTTCTTCTCGAAATATAATTGCCTGAAAATAAATTTATATGAAAATTCGGTTATTTAGAAACGTTTAAAAATATATTCGAAATTAAGTATATGAAGAGCAAATTTGCCTTAAAAAAAATAATAATAATGAATTCACGATATATTGCGCTGATTTAAAGAAAAGACTTATTAATAAGTAGCACCTGTTTATAGTATGCAAATTCATTGCACCCGTTACTATTTTCAATTTGATTTTGGATCAATTTTCGGCACAAATCCGTTTCCCCCCTTACATGTAACAAATGAATAAGCCAATTAAGCCTCTCCATCGGCGCTGGCTCCACGGAATTACCTGAATTGTCTTTCATGTGGTTTCCTGAAAGAAAAATTCATAATCAAAATGACAATTTGAATTACCATAAAGAAATTTAAATTAGCGATTTTAATTAAATATAGCAACGCTGTAATGTTGGTAATACAGTGGCCTTTTGTAGCATTTATTCAATCTGTCTAATCTAATTGGTGCAAATAAACGAAGCGTCATCAGTACTTAAATTGCAGGGAAATTTAAATATCATTTTTTCTTGTAAATTCTCTAGTGGCAATTTAAAGATTTTTTAAAAGCGCTCTCACCCGAATTAAATGTTGACGTACCATTAGCTACCAAACTCATATCACAAATCAATAGAATAATAGAATTTTGAATTAAATATTAACAATTTAATATCATTCTGCTATCTACTAGCAAATTGTCAAAAGCAGTACTTTGATTAATAATTATTATAATTTTTATTACCCTTTAAAAATAATGTATAAACTGGTGATAACTGTTTGTATATAGAAATACGTTACCATTGGCAACTCGATTGAATAATCATGAATAATCTATTTTTTTTTAAATAAATTTTAATATTTTATATTATAAAATAACGTTGTGAAGTTGAATAAAATCAAATATCCAGCTTTTATTTGTCTTTAAAAAAAAATCTTACTATTTTTCAACAGTTTTTATTTATTACTAAAATTTTCGATTTTTTTACGGTTATTATATGCATCCCAACTTGCAGCAGCGTATCTAAAGTCCTCTATACAAATCCCACCAAACTCTTTGTCGGATATTCCCAGCTGTTCTTCAATCAGCGCATTACATCACAACAAATCATGACGTTTATCATCATTATCTGTTTCCTGTGAATTGGTTTACCTCACATTCTACACACAATTAGTATTTATTTACAAATTATAAAAAGCGTATTGTTTATCAGTTAATACAATAAACCATCATGTTTATCTCTACAGTATTCGTGCAAAACAAATCGTGCGATTTGGGCTGGTAATTAAAATAAATCTCGGTCACTTAAGCATATGCTTCACCCATTAATGTTTGAACAATTTATTATAAAGTGAATTGTTTATTGCGGAATAAATGTGGAGGAAATATCCAAGCCATGGACGGGGAAAGTTTAGGGTCAATTCTAACCAAAACACAGCGATTATTTCTTGGGACACTTGTTTTGATTCTAGTTGATGTTATTTGGGTTTCTTCGTCGGAATTAACAAAGGTATTGAATGCGAAAGTAGACTCGAATGTGAATCTAATTTTCATTGGATTCTTGCAGTATATTTATAAGAATGAGACATTCGAAAAACCATTTTTCTGCACGTACGTTAAGACATCGATGTTTACCATGTACTTATTGGGATTCTGCTTTTGGCCGCCGTGGAGGGACTACTGCCAAAAACCGCATAATTATGTTGTAAGAACGTTTAAAATATATTCATTGGCTTTTTTCTGGCAAAAATAAATTCATTTGCGAACTTCCATTGCCGTAAAATAATTGATTTTTAATTTATAGTATTTAGATCCCGACCAAGATGAAGACACGTTCACTACAACAACAAATCCCGATTCTGTGAATTCCTCAAGCCAAAATGGCCTTAGCAGTAGCAATAATAGTCTCAGTAATCCAATTTATGTTCCAATAAAAACACAATCAGCAGACAGCGACTTCTTCGATAGACGTGGATCAGGTAAAATCATTGTAACTGCCTCTTCCTGCCAACATTTTCAATTTTCTTAATGTTTGTGAAAGGTACAGAGAGTGATGATTCAGCTTTGTCTGCTGCCGTACAGCGATCGGTCCGGTTCAGTAAACTAGCTGAAGTTCGTCATATGAGTGAAGTTGAGGCCACCGAGGCCTTACTAGCCCGCCTCTCGTATCAGGCCAGTGTCAGGGCCGGCGAAATGGCTAAAAGAGCCGCTGTTAAGTTGCCTGTCGTAAGAGTAGCCAAAATTGCGTTTATCTTCTGCATATTAGTGAGAAACATGCTCAGTTTTATCAAAATTATACAACAATTCCGGTAGAAAAAAATACATTTCTCAAATTGATGGTGTTATTTTAGTGGTTTGTAGCGAATTATACGTTCCAAGTAGCTTTAGCCGAAGCCGAAGCGGGTTTTGTAACGGTGCTTTCGTCCACGTCAAGCTTGTTTACATTAGTATTGGCGGGAATATTCCCGTCAAATTCTAACGATCATTTTAGCCTATCCAAACTACTTTCAGTGATTCTCAGTATTTCAGGCGTTGTAAGTTTTTTTCAAGATATTTTCTTCACTCTAAAAATTATTATTTTGCCTCTAGAATTATTTACATATCACGCTATTTTATTCATAACAAACGTCTGTTTCTTCTATCAACGAGATGTTTATATTTCCTTTTAATTTTCGTGTTTTAGATATTAGTGAGCCTCTCTGAAATGTCGATGAACACTCAAGTCCCCGTTGCGGTCGTTTTATCATTATTTAGCGCGTTTTTTTACGCTTTATACATTGTATTTCTAAGAAGAAAGGTAGACCACGAAGACAAAATGGATATTCCATTATTTTTCGGTAAAAAATGTTCATCTAGCGCAATTTTTTATTGAACGGAATTTTTTCTCGTAGGTTTCGTAGGGCTATTTAATTTGATCTTACTTTGGCCTTTGTTCTTCTTCTTACACTACAGCCAATTGGAAAAATTCGAATTACCATCCAAACATCAATTGATGTTCCTATTACTGAACGGATTATTGGGTACTGTCGTTTCAGAAGTGTTATGGCTTTGGTAAAATACTCTATCTGGTAAAACAAAAAATCATTTGCAAAACATCTAATTTTTTCTAGGGGCTGTTTTCTTACCTCCTCTTTGATTGCTACCATAGCTATCAGTCTCACCATCCCAATGACGATGTTAGCCGATGTTTTGTTGAAACGCGTGACGTACCCTTATCTGTTCTACGTGGGTACCTTGCCAATGATTGCGGCATTTGTTTGTGTCAGTGTTTTGTCGCATTATGACAGGTGGGACCCCGTTATGGGCGTGTTAAAGTCGATGTACCAATTTATGGTGGGGCGTCATCGTATTCGGTAATTTAAAAAAAAAATTGGTGTTTAAAATGGCTAATTTTTTAATAAAAACTCGCATTAACGTCCTTTAAAAAAAATAATAAGTCGAATTCTTGTAAAATGTTCATATTTATATCTGAATTAAAATCAATTGTGTCAAAACTGCACCACCCTGTATATTTAACGTTTTTAGACGTTTCCATGATTATTTGTCTACCAATTTAATGTTTGACAATGTAAAAAAGTAGTTTTCAACATTTATTTTTTATTTTTTTTGCTTTTTCTACAAACTCAGTTTAAATTATAGCTCGTTGTAGTTTTAGATTTCCAGATATGCAGTCGGAACAAACAGAGGCCCTTATTGGAATAAACAGTAGTGAAATGGATGCTTAAAAGGGCATCAAAGCACAAAAATCGTCGCATTTTGATTATATTTATATACAATACTATTTTGATGTACATATTTATTATCGTCGTAAAAAACCTTTCCTAAGACCGTACTATAAAATGTCGCATTTATTTTTAGCATTTTCTATAATTAATTTAAGGTCTTAAAAAATAATAGCCTGTGATTTATCTCTATTTTCTAATGACCAAATGATGGAAAAATATAAACAACGGTATTTCGTAGGGGACTACTACAATTTTACTATAATAGTACTACATAATATGTGACAAAAACAATAATCAAATTTCCTGAATTATTTTTTTAATTGTTTCAAAATCGATATTTATTACGTGGCCATTAAATTAACTAATAAATCGCAAAAAAAAATGTGTTAACAATCAGCAATTTAATTTACTTTAAATTTGCGCGCTTCCTTCGTTTACTACTATTTAAAATATTTTTTACTTAGTTACTTTTTATTTTAAAAAATAATCATTCATATATCGCGTAAGTTAAAATGAACTAATTTATATAAACAGAACAGTCCAAATTAAAACAGTAAATACGTTTTAGACTTTGAAAAATACTAAAGTATATTATTAAGTGTTTTTATAAATATTATTAAATGGGAAGAGAACTGTAATATTAGATTTAAAAACCGTAGGTTTAATAATATATTTTTAATATACTTCTATACTTGTACCTTGCATTTGCCAATTTGGCCAATTTTTAAACCTATCAAATAGACAATGGAAAAATGTATAAACTTTAAAATTTATTATAACTGTTAAAATTATTATAACTATAAAATTATATTAATTCATTGAATATAATTATCCCTATTTAACAATTTAATCAATTTTTTAACACTCAAGAAGTAGATGTAAGTAAAAAAAAAACAATTAAAAATATAATTTCCTTTGCTAGTAAAAGTAACTACCAAACATTTTTTATTTACTTTAGATTTTGGTAATTGTATAATTTCAACAATAGCTTTTGAACAATAAATGTACCTTTCTCATTTTCAATTAATTATTTGTCAATTTTGACGCTATTATATTAATTTTATTTATACATTATTGTATATTTTTTAAATATGTTTTCAGCGATGGCATAAATAGTTTATTTATGAGATGGATTATAAGCCTTTAGAAGAACTATGTGCATTAGGTGCGTAAAACATGTTTTCCTCGTAAAAAACACTGCCTCAGTTTTCAAAAATAATTGTCGACTTATTTCATCGTTTTAGTAGATGGAGAAAAGATTGACTTGAACGATTACGATAAACGTTTAAGATTAGTTAAAAGGTATTTTTATAATTCTTTAATAGTCTCTTAAAATCAATACAGAAATAGTGAAAATCTGTAAAAATTAAACAGTTTGTATAAAAACTAAGCAATATTTTAGATCTTTATCGAGATGTAATTCGAATCAAACGTTACCAGATAGCAGGCGAGACCATGGACATGCTACAAGTTGGAAAAAAATGGCAAATAATTTATACAAGCCTGTACCATCTTATTCTATATACAAAACGTACCCCAGAGACAGACTGAAGCAAAGTAGAGCCACTTCGGCTGATCCCAGATTTCGACAGTAATATAAAAAAGCTATTTCCAATATTCATTCTAATTTCCACCAGCACTAATACAAATACAAAATAATTCCCTATAAACGCATTTCTTATCTCTTAATTTACAGAGAACGAAAAAGTTCTTCGAATCTCATCGGCCACTCTGATGTTAATTTAATTCAAGCAAACCCTAGAATAAAGTATCAAATCCTCGTATATTTATCAATTGCACAATTTATAAACTATTTTATTAAAATTTTAGTCCATCCACTCCGAAATTAAATAATCATATAAAACACGACGATGTAGATTTATCTCGACGCGTTATATCTAAAAACCGAATTCCCATTCGACAATCTAGAACTTTTATTGATGAATTAGAAAGACAGAGAATATCCAGAGAGGTATTAATAAAACTTCAACATTATTTCTGGTTTATTCGATTTGATGATAATTTTATCTTATTTTTGACAAAATCATTTCGATGATTTTTAATGAATTTTTCAGCCACCTGCAGCTTATCAATCTTCCCTTGATAATAAAGACATGCCGGATGTGAGTTGTTACGGTAGCGCCCATAGTGTACAAAACCACGATAAAAGGGGCACAGAAGAAGTTTCAGAAAACGCTGTGGAAACGGTCGAGTTTGAATCGTTACAAGAAAACTTTATATCGTTGTTGCAACAAGATAAAGAACAACTCACTACCTTGTATGAATTAATTGCTCCAATCAATATATTTTTTTTTTACAAAAAATCGATGCCTTGTTAATTATACCATTTTTACAATTCTAGAACACCAACAAATCATAACGATTGGCAAACTACAACTGTAAATACAGACGATGAATTGAAAACAAAGTACGGTTTTTGAAACAACCAAAAACATTTATATTCCTCTCAAAACCCTCCCTCCGTTTCTTCCCTTCCAGCAACCCAGACTGGAACACAATCGAGGTATACCGAAGCGAAAACGTCAACCCTCAATTAATCCGTCACTGTCCCGTGATCAAGAGCAAACATTTGCTGAAGAAGTCCACCAGCTCGTGGACGATGCCTGTGGTGAAGCACAAACTTCCACCGGGCATTTGTGTATGTCAAAAATGCGATCACAGCCCTAGGGGATATCGAGGCACGAAATCCCGAACGAAAGCGTACCTTTATGACAATTACACGGACGTAACAAGTAGGAGCAAATTGATGCAGATACACGACGGAATGGAGATGGGAATATCGCGAAAATTGTGGGTGCAGTGTAAGTTGGAAAATAGTTTGGCAGGGTGAACGTATTTAGAAAAATTCAACAATAGCACCATTAATACGCTCAGTAATCTAATACTTTAGATTTGCTATCTCAATTGATTTTTAAACGCTTGTAGTTTTGAAGAATTATCACATATTCGTGTGTTTTATATTCGGTTCTTTCGTGGGACTTGCATTGGTAGCGTCTGTAATATGGTTACTGTCAGACGAACATCTTTGGTCAATTTTAAATAAAAAAGAAAGTCGCAGAACGAATCCAGTACGAGACGCTATAGCTACGGTAGGATCCGTAATAAATTACGGTATAAATGCGTTTTTTGGAACCGTGTATCAAGCGATCATGCTTCCAGTGAGTTAGTGATTTATTTAGTTATTCGAGCTATATATTTTTTGGATATTTTGCAGCGGAATGCCGTGTACAGTACGAAAGACGAGACTACATTAAGAGAACTATTTATGTCCTTCACATGATAACAATAAAAGCATTTAATATAAACGCACTTTTATTGCGTGACCATTACAATATTACAAATTATACCTAAGTTCGCCTGTTATAATTATTTGTGGTTGGCTGCGTGAGCTGTAGGCCAACGATATTGTTAAAATCCAGCATCTTAAGCATCTCCTTGGTCTCCGGATCTACTTCAATGATATCGTGCTCCAAAGCGGACACTTCCGGCACGTAGTTATCACGACGTTCGCGCTCTTCTTCTTGTAGCTTAATTGAGATGCCGCGCACTTGGGAATGGCGCAAACGTTTCATTAAATGCGTCACGAAACCGGCGATCTTGTTCCTCAAACGAATTGTCGGAATTATAGCGATTTCTTGGCAGATGCGCTTGTTGGTGTGGAAGTCCAACGTCAACCGAGTGTAGTACTTCTCGATGATCAGCTTGGATGCTTTTTTTACGGTTTTGGTTCGTACACGACCCATGACTAGTATTGATAATATTTATGAATTAGGTATAAATGTGCGGCTTTGTATGATTTTACTTACCTATTTTATGTTTTTGTGTTAAACGGGAAACGTGGTCTCGTAAGGTTTACAAACGAAAGAGGTTGACAGGAATACATTGACTGACACAGAGCAGGTAAACCAACCGATAGGTACGGTTAGTTATGAAATTCCCTAGTTACATATCAAATATATTAATAATATCGTTCATACAAAAACGTTTGAAATAATAATTGCTCTTTAATATGCGACTAATTATTTTTAATATATAAAAAATGAATAAAGTAATTAAGTTAATTAAAATTCAATGTACCACATGAAATCTCAACCTTGTCATAATTTGCGCCTGACTTCACAATACAGACTTATCAAAATCTATTTCCTATAATCTGACAGTTTAATTCAGTATTTATAATTTACGAAATAGAAGTGTTTTTTTGAACTGTATGGTCCTTCGATGACTTCAGGAAAGGATACGATGGGGTAATTATAACAAAACCACCCTCACACCATTTGAATCCTCCCTGTACACAATCTGCACCATACACAATTGAAATTTGATAGTCTATTATTGTACGAACTGTTAGTACTTTAACTACGTAAACGCAAATATGTTAATCAGCCGATCGTATAATGTTTATATTTTTTCCGTTAATAGTGTATTTTATGAATTACATTTGATTTGAAAATAGTAATCGAACATACAGTGTAACGCAATACTGCCACTCCCCCCTTGTCACTATAAAGCTGTTCCAAGTAAGATCGTAATTGCGATCATAGAGTGATTTAAATTTTTATAGATAATCGTATTTTATTGCTTTTAGTGAACAGCCGATTTTCACATGCAAAGCCCATGTATTCCACATCGATCCGAAAACGAAACGATCGTGGATGCCAGCGAGCAGCACCGCAGTCAGTGTGTCTTTTTTCTACGACTCATCGCGGAGTTTGTATCGGATTATCAGTGTGGAAGGCTCCAAAGCGGTCATAAATAGCACCGTAACGCCCAACATGACATTCACCAAAACTTCTCAAAAGTTCGGACAGTGGTCCGATGTCAGGGCAAATACCGTATATGGCTTGGGATTTTCTTCGGAAGCGGAACTACAAAAGGTACCAAACCAAATTTAACCATCTTATATACGTGTTTTTATTTATGATTGTAATTTTGTAGTTTATTGATAAATTCAACGAGGTAAAGGATGCCACGCGAAGTGCCATAACTAAAGTGACGGCCAACGGTGGGGCTGCAGTGACGCCGATAACAAGTGCTAACGCTAGCCCAATTACCGCTAGATCCGCCACTGGATCTGTCGATAATGCCGAGAACTTACTGGAACCACCCGGTATATATCAATTTTTTTTTTACACCATTTATGTTCTTTATAGGAATTTGTGATATAGGCAACCAGCTTGGCATGTGTCTCTTGTCTACACATTTTACAATGATTCATAAAAACCATAATTTTTTTTTTTTTGTAAAATTAATTGAATGTATTCACTTTTTAATTACTAATTATCACATTGCAACGTTGCTAATAATTTATAAAGCTGCGTGGAAATTTATCCAGTAAATATTCCTGGGTTGATTTGATCAAATTAGCTGTTTATAAACAACAAGCCAACGGACACAGTTATAGTGCAAGTATCTATGCCAACTTCAAGTCACGATGATGCGGAGGTAGAATCCATTTATGAGGAGATTGAATCTAGGTTAGCAAACGTTAAAGGACAGGATAATCTAATTGTAACCGGAGATTGGAATGCCGTAGTAGGTAAGGGAAAGGAAGTTTCAATAGTAGGAGAATATGGAATAGGAACACGTAATGATAGAGGGGATAGATTGGTAGAGTTTTGTATTAGGAATAAGCTAGTGGTAGCAAACACGCTTTTTCAGAATCACAAGCGCAGGATATATACGTGGAAAATGCCAGGAGATATAGGGAGGTATCAGATAGATTACATACTGGTTAAAGAGAGGTTTAGGAACCAGATTAAGAATTGTAAGAGTTAGCCTGGAGCAGATATTGATAGTGACCATAATTTAGTAGTCCTGGACTCAGAGGTCAAATTCAAGAAATTACAGAAGTCTAAACAGGTTAGAGTAGATGTCGATAGGTTAAAATTAGCTGATGTATGTGAAAAGTACAAGCAGAAAGTAGAAATCATGGCTAATGGAACATCTAGGAACGACATAGATTGCGAATGGAGGGAAATCAGAAATGGGTTAACTACAGCAGCAAATGAAGTATTAGGCACAAAGAAAAGGGCAGGTAGGAGGGAATGGATCACGGAAGGAATAGTTAAAATGATAGAAGCAAGAAGGAAAATTAAAATTGAAAACACAGAAGCAGGACAGAAAAAATATAAGGAACTAAGGAACTTAATTAATAGGAAATGCAAGCTAGCGAAAGAAGAGTGGATAAAAGGAAATTGTGAGGATATTGAGGAGGATATGAGAAGAGGTAAAGTAGATTTGGGCTACAGGAAAATTAAGTCACATTTTTCTAAAGTAAAACCAAAGGGTAACATTATATGTGATAAGCAGGGTAAGGAACTCACAGAAAATAAGGAAAAAGCTAGAAGATGGAAGGAGTATCTTGAAGATTTATATAAAGGTAGGCAGGACATGGAGGAGCTAGAAAATGTGGAACAGATAGATGAGGATGACTTAGGTCCTAGCATACTTAGGTCAGAGTTTCATAGAGCATTAAATGATTTACGTAATAACAAAGCAGCGGGGATTGATATGATACCAGCCGAATTAATAAAACACGCAGGGGAAAAAATGCAGGAGCGATTATACAGGTTAGTTTGTAAAATATATGAGAAGGGAGAAGTACCACAGGATTTTCAGCGTAGTAGAATAGTAACAATGCCGAAGAAAATAGGAGCTAATTTGTGTGAGAACTATAGGACCATTAGCCTACTATCACATGCATCGAAGATATTGTTAAAGATTATTTATAGGAGATTAGAAAATAAAGTAGAGGAAAGGCTAGGAGAAGATCAGTTTGGTTTTAGGAAAAACAGAGGGACGAGAGAGGCGATTCTAGCACTAAGAACGGTAGTAGAAAAAAGAAAGAGGGTAGGAAAGGTAACTTGCATAGCTTTTGTAGACTTAGAAAAGGCATTTGACAATGTAGATTGGGACATAATGTTTAGAATTTTAAAAGAAACGGGTATAGATTATAAGGATAGGAGAATAATTTTTAATTTATATAAACACCAAACTGCCTTAGTTAGAATTGAGGGGAAGAAGAGGTAGCAAAAATAGGGAAGGGAGTTCGGCAGGGATGTACACTTTCACCGTTATTATTTAATCTATATATAGAAGATGCAATAAACAAAGTAAAAGAAGAGTATAGTGTAGGTGTGAATGTACAGGGAGAGAAAATATATATGCTGAGATTCGCCGACGATATAGCTATATTGGAAGAAAGCGAAAAGAATTTAGAAAGGGTATTGAATGGTATGCAGGCAGTATTGACTAGGGATTTTAACATGAAAATAAATATAGGTAAAACTAAAGTGATGAGGTGTGACAAAAAGGAATGCAGTAGAAAAATGAGGATCTCAATAGGAGATAATAGAATCGAAGAAGTGTCAGATTTTTGTTATTTAGGCAGTAGAATCACAAAAGATAATCGAAGCAAGGTAGATATAAAGTGTAGGATAGCACAGGGTAGGAAGGCATTCGTAGAAAAAGAACAGATTTTAAGATCAAATATTGACTTGGGTATTAGAAAAAGATTACTGAAGGTATATGTTTGGAGTGTAGCACTGTACGGGTGTGAGGCGTTGACTATAGGAAAGGAAGAGAAGCGTAGATTAGAAGCACTTGAAATGTGGTGTTATAGGAGGATGATGAGGATTGGTTGGGAAGATAAAGTAACAAATGAAGCTGTACTAGAGTTAGTAGGGGAGAAGAGAAGTATTTGGAGAGTGTTACAGCGTAGGAGAAACAGATTAGTAGGGCATATTCTTAGGCATGGGGGGATTATGCAATTGATCATAGAAGGTAGAGTGGAGGGAAAGAGAGGGGTGGGTAGGCCTAGATTGGAGTATGTGAGTCAGATAGTTGAAGACGTTGAGATGAATAGCTATAGGGAGATGAAGGGATTAGCTCAGGATAGATCGGCATGGCGTGCTGTTTCCAACCAATCTTTAGGATTGCGGACTCTTTAACTAACTAAAACAACAAAATTTTTCCAACAATGAGACGATCGATTTTCTGTCATCAACTTGATAACAAGCCTGAATAATTGATCCTTAATTGCATATTCAAGTTATGCGCTCTTGTTCTTTTTTGCCTACTTTTGTTTGCGCACTTTTCCTCATTTATATATATATATATATATATATATATATATATATATATATATATATATATATATATATATATATATATATATATATATATATATTATCATTTATATAATTCATTAAATTTCAATTACTTTTTGTTGTTCAACCTGCATTTATTAACCTTTAATTTAAAAAAATCTTCCAAAAATCTTCACATATAGATAACTTCATTTTCCACAAAAACGTGTAATTTATCTTCACATCCATTGAAATGAAAATCGAATTCTCTTGTCATCTTGGACCATTTCTTTTGCTGACATCCTCATTCCTAGGCTCTGCAATGATGTCCAACACTTCCACCATTCTTCCGCCATCGAAACAAGACTCATCCGACGAGCTGCGAAGTCACTCGTTATCCGGGGGCCCTGGGAGCGTTAGCGGCGGCCAAAATGAAAGCCCTAGCCATCAGCTAAAGACCGGAGAGAAGGGATATAATACGAATAGTGCCAGCAATAGTACGTCCGATATGCAACTCAAATACGAAAACGATCGGCTAAAATTGGCACTAGCGCAAAGGTAAGTGCATGATTTCGCTTTATGTATTTGTTGCTTTTGGGGGGGGGGGGGGGGGGGAATTACGTTTGATTTTTTAATTGTATTTTTATTTACCGCATATTGTGAATGATTTAATAACAATGATCTAAAATATTAGCTCCAGTTTCATTTTTTATGGCATTATTATATAACAAACAGCACTTAACTAATTATATGGACGTTTCGATTGAAGTCACTTTGACAATGCTGTCAAGCTATCCTAAGTCTGAGCTTTCTCTAGATACAAAGTATTTGCTGTAATTATTGTACGATGTTTTCGTATGATAATAACGAGTAATAACGATCGAGTGTGTATTATTATCATGTTATAGCTTCACTTTGCCAATTGCAATGGCAATTAATCATGTTGATGTTGTAAAAACCGGTAGTCATCCATGCTAATCACGTGATTATCTATCAAGACACGCAAAATTGTAACAAACGGAATCTACAATATCCGTTATTACATGTTCTAATTTTGCTGTGATATAACTTTTTGTTACAAAATATAAAAACTGCAATTTTTATTTTTGTATAAAAACGTACATTTTCCATAAAATCACATATATTTTTAAATAAACCTAAAAAGCCAATAACTTCATTTATTATTATACTTGAAAAAAATCATTTCATAAAAAATATATAACGAAATTCACATTTATTAATTTTCTATTGAAAATATTCTTTGGAATATTTTATGGTACTTGGTAAATTAATTGGTTAATTGTCTGATATGATGAAAACTTAAAAAAAAAATTTTTGATTCAACCTATTAAATGAATAAATATAAATTATTTATTTAGCGTGCTTTATTTTTCTATTCTTATTAATGAGTTATTCTCTTGTTTGTTTTTACATATATTAACGAAAAATATTTTCTACTGATATTTATTTTTTTATATACCAGAAGAAGAAAGAATTCTTCACAATAGATTTTCTTATTTCATTAATATTAAAACAAAAATCAATAAATAGCACACTTTTAGTTTAATATCATTTATATATTTATTTATTTTTTAATTTTCCAAACAAGTAATTCTAACAACAGTTAAGTCTTGTATAAATACATAACAAATTTTATTTTATAAATATATTAAAATTACAAAATTGATTAAAATCGTGTCTTTTAAAAAAAACCTTGCTAAAATTATTTAATAATGCGTGCTTTAAATATTTTTTAATAACAAACACCAAAAGGATACATTAAAAATGACAAGCAAAAAAATGAAATGAAACGAAAAAAAAATTGCTATCATGCGTTCAGTGAACAAGTGCAGTACGTTAAAATATACGTACTTTCTAAGGGTGATTTTTTTTTTTTTATTTGTTATTTAACGTAAAATGAAATAGGTATTCGTTAGCGCTCGATAAATTAGCTTAATAATTAACTCTATACACAATCATTTTCAAGATTTATTAAGTTTGAATTATAATACTGCTAAAAGGTATAAATGAAATTTGAAAAAATTTAGTTTTTAATTAATTCGTTGCAAATTTCACAAAATACATTTAATATGTAATTTTGCGTTTCTTGTTTCGCTTTTTAAAAATACTATTAATTACATTTGTCGAAATGTTTTAAATATTTTAGCGTACAAATTTTGACTAAATTAGCTAAATGACCTGATTTGCAGAATTTTTACAGATTTTAACTATATTTTAAAGGTTCATTATATTATATAATATTTTACTAATGGATGACTTTGACATATATAAACATTACAACTTCTTCCGGAACGAATACTTCAAATTGACACTAATATTTTATATTGCCATTTTACTGCACAATTATTTTCACACTAAAAATACTTGACCAACGATTATTTTTAAATGCCTCTAATATTTTAATTTAAATCACCAATCGTTTTCTATTAATGATTTTATTATCCAAATTTTTTTTAAATAAATTTGTAATTTAACTCAACTTTTACCTACAAAAAAGAAAATATCTTCTCATAAAACTCACCAAAAATTTCACACATTCTTTCAACCACACAATCACAACCCCTAAATTAAAAACCACTGCCCCCCCACCCCCCCTAAATCATTTCAATTGATCGCCATCTTAAAAGTGTCCTAATTCAAAATCATCCCCACCGTGTCCTTCATATCCGCCGCCACCACCACCGTGTGGTCCTTGATGGGCATGTCCAATGTGGTGCACCACCGCATTGAACCCGTTATGTTTGTCCGCTTTGTATTCGACCACTCGCGTTCTACCGTCCGCTTCTTTCACCGAATAACTGCCCTTAACTTCATCCCCGTCGCGCTCTTCGTGATGTTGTTTTTCATCACCCGTGTGCGGGTCGTGCACCGCGTAGTTAAACGCGTATTTCGGGTGCTCCTGCAAAATTATTTACATGTGACGAAATGATTGTTTGGTGAGGGGGGGGGGGATTTCTAATAGGCGGTGATCTTAAGATTTAAAATTTGCAATTATTTTTGCTAATAGTTGGGAAAAATTGTACAAATGAGGAGATTTTGAATTGTTTTGATGCCAGAATTTACAAATTGCAAGAGATTTTGGTGTAAAATGAAAATTTTGAAAGATACATTTTTTTTCAAGTGAGAGCAGTTAGAAACATTTTTTAAGTTAGAAATTTCAATTTCATTTTCACGCGGTAAAATGATTAATGAATCATATTCGAATGAAAAATAAGCTCAACATTCCAAACCTACTTAACATTTTACTGTAGAATTAATACCTCTATTGATATTTTCAAAAGTCTTCAAATAAATACTAATACTACTATCCATTGACTTACGTAATGTTCCATATGCTGCTCTTCATGACCATCCGAATGCCCTTCTTCATATCCACCAGCTTCGTGATCGTCAAAATGCAATTCACCTCCTTCAAAACCGCCCTCGTAACCACCGTGTATATACCCTCCCAATACGCTAACGGCTGACATCCCCATCACTAATAAAACAATCTAAAAAAAAAAATATTTTTTATCATAAAAGCGCATCATTAAGATTATTGTTTAAAATATATATTTTTTTGTGTGTTATTCGAATAGAAATTTTTAAATCAAGACACTTCACTTATTTATAGCTTGCGTCACTTAATTTTTTCTTAATAAATCACAAAAAATCCACAAAAAATGGGAAGACTCACATTAAATTCGTTCATTTTGCTGTTCGTTTTTTTTTTTGTGGTGGCACAAATATTTAAAAAAAATTGAAAATACTGCTTTATAAGCGCTAGAAAATGAACAAGCACAGACTGATAGCAATCTCAATTCGCTCTCAATATTTATAGAATCTTTATTCGCACATAAAGAATTAAATCTCCTTCCATTAGTCGAGGAATCAAGTCTAAGAACACGTGTATGTAATATATTTATCGTCTTCCTCGTATTATTACTTTGCCTCGTATGTAGTCTTGTTATTTCGATCATTCTTTTTGTCGTGCTTGGAGCTTTCACTATCTATCTATAAGCATCATTCGTAACATATATTTTTTAAATTAATTAAATGTAAGCCAACCACGAAATATCCAACTAGATTTTTGCACGCACACTATTTTATTCTAATCATTGGAATATTCTGTTTTCGGGATTTTTAACTTTATTTTTAAAAAACACGTTAAGGGGGCAATTTACTATGTTTATTTTAATTTTAAAAAACATTTACTATGTTTTGAGTTGAGAATTTTTTTTCCAAAAAAAATTAAAACAGTTTTCGACTATGCTGACGGTAATTAATTATGTTAAATACTTTTTTAAAAGATCTCAAAATTGAGCTTCTTGTTTGTAAAAACTTTTTCTTTGCCAAAAACTAACACACCATTGAAAAAATTTTGCTCAGCCATTAATATCTAATTTGAACAGCTGAGTGTCAAATTTACATCACTGCACTACTATATTTATCAAATAAAATTTCTCGACTCAAATTTTACAAAACATTTATGAATTTAGAAATGAAAATACTTTTTAGCATATAATAAAGATAGTTTTTCGCCTTAAATAAAATTCGATACTTGAAATCGACATTAATAAAAAAAAATCTTTTCTAGAATCGTTATTTGAAATGATTTTAATAGTCATTTAAATTGACGCCTGACCTGACTATTGAAAAACCGCGCAAGCATAATTTTCGCGTAAGAACGAAATTGAAGAAGCAAACCCAAATCTTCATCAGCATCTTTTATAATTCACCAAAACATCCGTGAATGTACTTAATAAAATTCTTGAATACAAACCAAGCGTGATGTAGATTACATATTTAATTGTGGTTAGTGGTTATAAATTATGTAACTTTATATATTAAAGAAAGCCTGTCTTCAACAGGTTCCCATTTAGTCGCTTAACCGTTCTATGTGAAAAAAATATTAAAAAATATTTTGAATGCACAAAGAATCGTACGTTTGTCCAATTATCTTTATGGTTAGGTCAATTATATCAGGTCAGGTCAAATCTATACATTATCTATTTTCGTTGGTATAATACAACAAACTTGATGAATTATCAAATTTATTTAATAAAGTAAAAAGTAAAAAATGTAATTTTTTTTTTCAAACAACCATCCATCAATTGCTTTGTTTTTACCATCATTTTCAGTTGTTGAGGCGCTTCTTTAGTCCACCGCTCGATATAATTATACCACATACGTAATGAAAACTATAAACTCTTGTCTTGTCGTAATTGTTGTAATGATCATATATACTAAATCTAGATCAGCTGAAACTTAAAGTACGAATTAGCTCAATGCATTATGTAACAGCTTGTGAGTTTTAGACTAGCAATATCTGACAGCTAATAGTTTAATTAATTTTTTTTGCGTTGCTCTTTGTGCGCTTTTCTTCAGCTATTTTCAAATATTTGCCATATAAATCCAGTTTTAATCGGCATAATTTTTTTTATTGTTAATTTTCACTTATTTTTAATGTGTGGACGTCTACTAAAAAATTAAAAAATTTCTTTCCGCTAGTAGAATTCATTAAAAAAAAAATATTTGTCTATTTTTTTTATAAAGAAATAAAATAGTTTTATGGTAGGCAACTTACGTAACATTTTTAATGTCTAATTTACATAGCGCGTATGTGTCATAGCAAAAGTCCTATCCACCGTTGCCATACCGAATCTAAATGCTGATGTTCAAAGAAAAACATTTTTTAAAATTACTTTTTAAAGTTTTTGCACACATATTTGTGATTCAAAATTATTATTTGATATTTATCTTAATGAAAGTACTTAATATTTCTATTATTACTAAAAAAAAAAGTTATTATTCCAACTTTGTAAATTTATTTTTTATGAAGAAAATATATGGCAACAGTGTCTTGAAATACCTCATACGTCAAATATTTGAACACTACCTACCAAAAATATTTAAGATATAGAAAGAAAAAAAAAATTTACTGCTAATAATTTTCTTAAAATAAGTAAAAGATTTTCTACTAATCTTTCAAAAAAATATTCTGAGTGGTAAAACGATCCTTTAGGTAGCTAATAATGTTTGTTTTCAATAACACTAACATTGTTAAAATTGTTTACAACAATTACATAATATCGAACTGCAAATATATAACAAAAAAATCTTGCACAAAATAGGAAGCTGCAATTGAGCGCATAGGCAATTTATAATACAATCTACACATACAAATGAGATTATTATCATAAAATTTAAGTAGGAAGTGTTACATTTCAGGTAGTTTTATTTTTATGCGTACATAAATTTTATTATCAAAACAATTGCCCATCTACTAAGTAGACCGAAACATGCGGAATTAAGATCAAGCATTTGTTAGAATAATATTAGCATATACAGGCGTACATAATTTTGTAAGTAAAGTTAAAATTTTCGCAAAAAACTCGGAATTTTTTAACAAAAAAAATTATTTCATTATTTATAATCAAAAAAAAAACCAATTGCTGTTTACATTTTTTTAATATCCTTCATAAAAATGTACGCTCAAATTAATGCTTATTAATTAATTTCTAATTATTGCATACGCATTGTTTACTTTCTGCACTAAATCATTATAAAATGCCATCATTAACTAATAACTAACTTGCATTTGACAATTGCATTTTCTACCATTACTCATTACTAAATAAAGATCACTCATTATATCATGAACCGATATAACATTAGCGTACGCTCAGTTAAGGGTGCTAGACGATATGAATTGTAGGCTTTTCGGTTGCTCGTTTATTGGATTTCTTACCGTTTGTTTCCGTGATTTAGTTCTGCGAACGCTAAAAAATGGGAAATCGAATTGTCGACGCTGAAGAACAACAATGCGCGCCTCACGAGCGCTTTGCAAGAAAGCACGGCCAACGTGGAAGAGTGGAAACGGCAACTGCACACTTACAAAGAAGAGAATCTTCGTATGAAGAACAAACATCAATCCGATTTGGAGAATAGTAAAGGTATATTATTAGTTTATATAAAAAGCGTGAAAATGAAATCTTAAAAAAATATTTTGATTGAATTTTTTTTATATTAAACTTATTGTTTGAATTTACCACCAATATATGTATATATTTTTTATATATACGCATATACTTTAACTAACTATAACTAGAGTTTTAATTCATTGCTTGAACATAATTCATTATAACATTTTATTTAATCGTTTTTCTTTAAATTATTTCTATCGGTATGAATCTTATCGTATTGCATGTTCGCTTAAAATAAAACACTTTCTTTCTTATTTTATAATAAAAATTTCATTTGAACACGCATTGTTTAATTTTATTTATTAACACATTTTTTATGTGTGTCGAATTGTTTTGTAAATACAACAGATTGAAGTTGTAGTTAGAATTTGTTTAAATAGACGTGAAAATGAGGGAATCGTAACATTTTCTAATGGGAAATGTTCTCAGGATTCTAAATCCGCAAGTAGTTTTGTTCTACGATTTATTGTTTTACAGGACATTTTCCGAAATATTTTTAAAATTTTGATATTGTACCAATGCGCTTATTTTAATTTTCCTTAATAACATACAACAAAACTCCCAAATAAATGCACAACAGATCTGTTTCTCTTTCAATATTATCTAATCGCAATATATAATACCTGTTATATATTGCAAAACATCCTTATTTTTACTAATTCCAATACATTACGAGTGTGTAATTTAGTTAGTTAAAGAGTCCGCAATCCTAAAGATTGGTTGGAAACAGCACGCCATGCCGATCTATCCTGAGCTAATCCCTTCATCTCCCTATAGCTATTCATCTCAACGTCTTCAACTATCTGACTCACATACTCCAATCTAGGCCTACCTACCCCTCTCTTTCCCTCCACTCTACCTTCTATGATCAATTGCATAATCCCCCCATGCCTAAGAATATGCCCTACTAATCTGTCTCTCCTACGCTGTAACACTCTCCAAATACTTCTCTTCTCCCCTACTAACTCTAGTACAGCTTCATTTGTTACTTTATCTTCCCAACCAATCCTCATCATCCTCCTATAACACCACATTTCGAATGCTTGTAATCTACGCTTCTCTTCCTTTCCTATAGTCCACGCCTCACACCCGTACAGTGCTACACTCCAAACATATACCTTCAGTAATCTTTTTCTAATACCCAAGTTAATATTTGATCTTAAAATCTGTTCTTTTTCTACGAATGCCTTCCTACCCTGTGCTATCCTACACTTTATATCTACCTTGCTTCGATTATCTTTTGTGATTCTACTGCCTAAATAACAAAAATCTGACACTTCTTCGATTCTATTATCTCCTATTGTGATCCTCATTTTTCTACTGCATTCCTTTTTGTCACACCTCATCACTTTAGTTTTACCTATATTTATTTTCATGTTAAAATCCCTAGTCAATGCTGCCTGCATACCATTCAATACCCTTTCTAAATTCTTTTCGCTTTCTTCCAATATAGCTATATCGTCGGCGAATCTCAACATATATATTTTCTCTCCCTGTACATTCACACCTACACTATACTCTTCTTTTACTTTGTTTATTGCATCTTCTATATATAGATTAAATAATAACGGTGAAAGTGTACATCCCTGCCGAACTCCCTTCCCTATTTTTGCTACCTCTTCTTCCCCCTCAATTCTAACTAAGGCAGTTTGGTGTTTACATAAATTAAAAATTATTCTCCTATCCTTATAATCTATACCCGTTTCTTTTAAAATTCTAAACATTATGTCCCAATCTACATTATCAAATGCCTTTTCTAAATTTACAAAAGCTATGCAAGTTACCTTTCCTACCCTCTTTCATTTTTCTACTACCGTTCTATTATTACTATTGTGTAATTTATTACAAAATAATTTATTTTATATTTAATCGAATTGATTTTTTTTGTGTCCGTTATAATTTGCTATAGTTATTGACTCTCGATTTTATTTTATGTATTACATTTTATGGATTAATTCCAATCGTAGATATAGCAGATGGTATATGCAATAAAGGAAACGGAGATTATAAAACCCATTGCAAATATATTATTTCAATCGTTAAAGCAACGTAAACTAGATAAATGTAATTCATAAGCTAATTACATAAGCGTATTGTTCCATATCGTGCCTTTATTTAGTCTTTAATTCATAAATTCGAAAATTCGGTTTTATACATTTTATTTAACTTTACATTGTGCGATTTAGATTTTTTTTTTTATTAAAAGAAATTGATATATATTTAAATATTTATATCATATGTATGAGTTCAAGTTTAATTAGACACGGGTGTATTATGCAAGTAGTTATAGAAGCGAATGTAGAGGGAAAGGAAAATGCAAGGAAGGTGCAGGAATTTTCTATACATTTTCGTTTATTTTCTTTCAGGCGGAGGAGAATTAGCTGATGAATTACGAAAAGAAATACAAAATTTGCGCATTCGCGTGGAACAATTAGAAACTGAGTTGGAAGATAAAAACAGCGAGCTCAAACATAATCAAAAACTGTCCGCTGAGAGTATACAGGTACAAAAATATTTTGAAAAAATATGTATATTGTTTTGCAAATATATGTAAAATGCCATTTTGTTTTGCAAATGTCGCGATTCATTTACAGCTCCTTCAGAAAGACAACGAGGAGCTGCAGGTGCAATCGAATCTCGCCCAGACCGAGCTGGAAGCATCTCGAGCCCGTCTCGCTGTCATTTCAACGTTGAACTATCAGCTGCAGTTGCGTCTGCAAGATTTGGCCACGATTCACCACGAAATCCGCACGGCACTGCAGACGTGAGTGCACGAGTACTTGCGGGGGAATTTTGGGGAAGATTTGGATCTTTTTTTTTGTTTTTGTGATTTGGTGGAGGTCGGTTCTTCAGATTGGAAAGAAGTGTTTTCTTCTGATTGTAAGTATTTGCGAGAAAACAAATGCAATCAGTTTATTTTAAACAAATATAAACCGGAAAAATCCGAAATTTGTAGCAATAAAAAAGTGGTTGAATGGGCATTTGCTGAATCATTTTTTTGTGATTTTGATATATAATTTATGAAGGGATTTGATTTATTGAACTTTTTTTTTGTTCGAAAGAAAAAAATGTTTTAAATAATGAAATTTCATTGGAAAATGTATTTTTTGTCAGAATTATTTTTTCCGTGTGATATTTTATAAATTAAATTGATTGTATGATTTTTAATAGATTTTCTTAAAGCAATAACGTTAAAGAAACACAAAAAAAATCTTGCTGTATATATCAAACAATAATGACTGATTTTTGTTTAATTTGACCTATATATTTTATATTTGTCTTAAAAATATATATTTAAAATATACGTTCCTAAATTCACAACTTTCAACAATCAACTTGTGTTTTTTTTAAACGTCTAAGAATACACTGTTTCATTTGTTACGTTATTGCTTTGGTTAAATGAAATAAATAAAAATAGAACTTTAAATTAATACTAAAGCGCCAAATATGGCGCCGCTGGTTGTGAGACAGTGTTGTCTGTTTTGATTGGTGACCTTATTGGGCTACGCAACTATTGCAATGTGATGTAGTTACCGATAAAATAACTCATTTGCTGTAGTGTAAATATAATTTACAAACGGTAATATGAAATACTTGCACATAGTAATCCTACGTAAATTGACAATATAATAACCTAAAATTAAATATAATAGTTGCTCCAAAAAATAGTACACGACATATTCAACAAACCTCCCCGCTAATTGTACATAAATTAATGTTTTTTCTCAATCATAGTACAATTAACGCAATATGGCAACGGCGTATTGTATATGTCGCGCGTGCGCAAAAGAGACATGCCAAAATGAACTTTGTGTTCAATTTAATGTCGAATTCGTTAATATTGTGTACATTTAACAAATAATAAAATATTTTACTAACAAGTAATTTAGCTCACTACGTTAGTGTCTTATATAAAATAAAATAGTCGCCAAGTAATAATTTTCTACATCACATTGCTATTTATCCCCACTCAAACGCAATATTAATTTTTCTCGCAAGCTTTCTGAGGCTGAAATTAATTATCTGCATTTACGCGCATTTAAATATATATATTATATCATTTTAGGCAACTTTTTATACATAATAAGTTAGTTTCCTCGGATTAAAACAATACTATTCTGACCGCTGTTCGTATTAATAAATATTAATCCTAAATAATCTCTCAACGGATGTTTCGCACAATAGCCGAATATGTAAACATCGAATTTAGCTAAAATTCTTAGCAATAATGCAGAAATTGTTTGATTCGGATGTCGGAAAATGCATTTTACTGATCTGAAAATCTGTCCAGTAAAACAATATTAAATATCCGTACTGAAATGTTATCAATAAGACCTTTTAACGTAGCATTAATAATAATGAATTTTGAATTAGCGCCAATTTACAACAGGGCAGTATTAAGGTTACGCTATGTTTAGTGTTTTTTTTGTAATCTCCAATTATTTTTAAGTAACGTGCCATTTATTTTTAAACTCGTTCAAAAGCTCAATATTTTTTTTTTATACAAAGTCAAATGGCACAATTTTTAATTAATCATTTTATACTATTTTTATATAGCGTTCTTTCACGGCAGAAAATTTTATTTCGTTATTTAAAAAAAAAAATGTATATATCGCGTGGTCTGTTAGAAATTTTTTAGTATAATTTATTTGTCCCATATCTTTAGAGATTTATTTCAGAGATTATTTTTATTTACTTTTCTATAAGTAAATATTTAAACATATTAGTCTTTTCTCCTTAATTACTGTTTTAAAAAATGCACTTGTTATAATACAAAATATACAGACAATTAAAATTATGGAAATAATTCGCACAGGATCTTTTAAAAAGAATTTGATAAAAAATATAAATATATACGCTGTGTCAAAATATTATTATAACATTAAACTATTCAAATTTGTAGAGGAGCGTTAAAAATTGTTGTATACTAATTGAAATAGTAACAATAATAAATAGCTCATAGTAAAGTCTATTAAATGGTATTAGGAGCTAGAAATTTGTGTTTCTAAATATTAATACCATTTTTTTAGAATAGTTGTTAAAAGGTAACAACAAACTAATTAAACTATGTAAAATTGTACATAATTTCGTTTCAGATTTAACATAACATGTATTATTATAACGTTATTCTCTATTACGAATTTTATTTACATTTAAAATATATTTTTTACTTAGTCAACAACAATATTTATCGAATTAATTTTACGAACCAACTATAGTTAATTTTTAGCTAAAAGTAAGATATTTTAATGTTTTATTTATAAATGTTCTAATGTAACCTTTTAAAAGAAACTGTGTATTTATAATAACTAAGCAGTAACGTATCTGAATTAGCTAGAATAAAAAACGCTGTAAAATTAAGCCAATGAAAAAATTGTTCATGTAGACCGAAAAAAGTAATTATGTGAAAATAAATCTAAACGTGAATATGACTAACCAAACATACTACATGTTACTTGTTGCTCTCTTCTTGCAAGAACATTATTGATTTATTATTATACATTAGGTCAAGATCAAATTATAATCGATTTATGTTATAATAATAGGGCTGATTATATGTTTCAAAGGTTTTATTTCATTTAATAAATGATTGCAAATGTAAAATAGTATGCAATTTATTAATAGGCAACGAAAAATGCACGCGAAAATCGTAGGTTTGCCCTAAAATGATTGAACGTCCTTGCATTTTCTAGTTATATACTTGATATATTATTAAATTTTGAAAACATTTTAAATTATCCATAGGTTTTAGTAGATTTAAATAGACCCGGATTGGCACTTAAAAGTCAAGTTTTAAAATACAAATCTGGCAACCTTAGTGCCCGTTTCGGAGTAGGCAATTTCACATACGCAACTATCGGAATATTCACTGCATCACTATTCGCAGGCAGAATTATGTCTCGATATTGAAATATTTTTATTATTACCTCATTTCTTACCAATATTATTGTTTATTTCATCAATTGGAGCGAATTTATGCTTGAATATATTAAATCCATGCTTTCTGTAACATAAGTTGCCTATATGATTTTCGTTAAATAAGAATGACAGTCTAATTAGAATCTCTTTTCACGCGACCACGTGAATGTGTGGTGTGCTGTTTGGTTATTATTGTTCAATTTCTTAATTTATAAAGAAAAGCTTAACATTTCACCATGTCTTCGTTATATAACTTCAAGAAAATCGCGGTAGTTCCACCTGCTAAGGTACTCTACTTATAAATTTCTCCAACTAATTAATTCTTCTGAACATTTCTAATATATTGCATCATATTTTTTTTTTCAGGATTTCATAGATATAATCCTATCAAAAACACAGAGGAAAACGCCAACGGTGGTCCATAAGCAATACAAAATAACAAGAATTCGTAACTTTTATATTCGCAAAGTGAAATTTACGCAGCAAAGTTTCCACGACCGTCTCACCCAGATTTTAACGGAATTCCCAAAATTGGACGACGTGCACCCCTTTTATGCCGATTTAATGAATGTATTGTACGATAAGGATCATTATAAATTAGCTTTGGGCCAATTAAACACCGCCAGACATTTAATTGATACGTAAGTGTATTAAAAATCGACTAAATTTGATTTTTTTTATCGTGTCTATGTTAATTTAAGTGTTGCTAAGGATTATGTGCGTCTAATGAAATACGCAGATACTTTATATCGTTGTAAACAGTTGAAACGAGCAGCTTTGGGTAGAATGGCCACAATTATGAAGAGACAAGCTGCTAATTTAACGTATTTAGAACAAGTTCGGCAACATCTTGCTAGGTTGCCATCTATTGATCCCTATACAAGAACTATTATTATATGCGGTAAATTAATTTTGATCAATCTAAACAATAAAAAACTACATTTTGATACTTTTATCAGGTTTCCCTAATGTAGGCAAATCTTCTTTCATTAACAAAATCACTCGAGCTGATGTCGAGGTTCAGCCATACGCGTTCACAACTAAGTCACTTTATGTTGGTCACACTGACTATAAATATTTACGTTGGCAAGTAATTGATACTCCGGGTATCTTGGATCATTCACTTGAAGAGCGAAATGTCATCGAAATGCAAGCTGTCACCGCATTGGCGCATTTGCGCGCTTGCGTGCTGTACGTCATGGACTTGAGTGAACAGTGTGGTCATACGTTGGATGAACAAGTAAGAAAGGTGATTAATTAAATTAAAAAATTGAGATATTTATTTTTCTCAAAGGTGAAACTATTTGAATCAATCAAGCCGCTTTTTGCTAATAAGCCATTATTGGTTGTTGCGAATAAAACGGATATTGTTTCATTTGATGAATTACCGGAAGCTCGTCGAGCTTTATTAAAGCCAATTGAGGAAGATTCTAGCATAACGGTTCTGCAAATGTCTACAGTTACTGAAACTGGAGTTATGGATGTAAAAACTACAGCCTGTGAGAAATTGTTGAGTTACAGAGTCGATCAAAAAATGAGAAGTAAAAAGGTTTGTAATAAATTTAAAAAAAAAATGCACGTACCAATCAATAAAGCACATAAATATTTATTTCAGATGGATGGTATTTTAAATCGTTTGCATGTCGCTATGCCTAAAGTGCGCGATAATATAGATAGGCCACCTTGTATACCAGAAAGTGTTTTGATTAAACGTCAACAAGGCGCAGCCGCAATGGCTATTGGTGAGGCACCTAAAGAAACGCGCAAACGCAAATTGGAACGCGACATTGAGGTGGAAATGGGCGACGATTACACACTGGATCTTAAGAAACACTACACAGATATTCCGCAGGAAGAACGGTATTATGTATTACCAAAAAAAAAGGCTAATAATCGGCTGATTGTGTGACTTATTTCAGATACGATATTATTCCTGAGATTTGGGAGGGTCATAATGTAGCCGATTATATCGATCCCGATATCTTCCGCAAGCTGGCCGAATTGGAACTGGAAGAAGAAGGTAGAGAAGCTGCTGGAATGTACGCCGTTCCGAAAATCGAATACGATTCGACCATGAAAGAAATCAAAGAATTAGCGCTGAAGATACGACATAAAAAAGCCATGCTCAAAGATGAATCTAGAGTTAATAAACAGTGCACTAAACCTACTATGCCTAGAACTACCGCTGCAAAGGTAATTGTTTTATATTTTTATATTGTTTCTACTAAATATTTGTTTAGGCTCGTGGCCGGACAACGAAGAACTTGCGCAAAGAAATGGAAGATCTTGGTGTAGATATGAGCGGCACCGAAAACGCTCACTTTACCAAAACGCGTAGCCGTAGCCGTTCTTTAGGCCCTTCGTCCGCTAAAAGAATGCACGTTTCTGAAGGTGGCACCGCTCTTATAGCCACATCCAGAAATCGAAGCGTGTCCAGAACGCCCAGAAATGAATTGGGCGTTAAAGATATCGCTGTACGTTTAAAAAAAAGACCTTGTTGCGTTCAATTTAAAATTTGTGATATTTTTAGATGCGTAAGAAGTTGGCTCAAATTGCGCATCGTTCTATTGCAAAGAAGGTCGGAAAGATGGGATTGAAGGGTGAAGGGGATCGATTTATCGGGACTAAGAAGCCCAAGCATTTGTTCTCTGGTAAACGTGGTATTGGAAAAACAGATAGACGCTAATTGCAAAGAACATTTTCAAGGTAGAATATCTGTAATTTTAGAAATTATTTTTTATATAGAAATATAAATATTTCTATGATTCAAAAATATAAACACGTTTGCTGATTATTCTATCAATTTATTTCGTTAAATAATGATATATTTAATTTATCATCTAATGAAACATTAAAATTTATGATTGAATGATAAAATGAGACAATAAATAGTGCGAATATGATAATTGATTTTGGTTGCGATTTATAAATCAATGTAAGGAGATCCGCATCGGACGTTATAAAATTGATCACATACTTCAAATTGTTCGTTAAATAATGTTTCGTTTGTGCAAAGGAAAGTGAATTGTGCACGATTTTGTTCACACAAATGATACACCTGTAATAATTAAAAAAATGTATAAAACCCCTATAAATGTGTTAAGGAAAGTAGTAGAAGTAGTAGAAGTAGAACTTTATTTTTTGCTAAAATTTGAAACAAGCTAAACACTTTATAAATATAAAAATTCTTTAATTTGTTCACAAATTGTTTCTCAATGCTTTTTTAAATTAAATTAAAATTATTTTGACATATTAAATTCTATATGTTTAAAAACAATATGTGAAGTAATTTGAGTCAAATCGGCGAGTATGTACCCAATTTCACATCCATATTCTGGTAAACCACTCAAAATATTAATAAATTTGAACAAAAATATATATAATAAACTTTACTAGTGTTTTTAAAAGTAGTCTGCAGCCATAATTAGTGCAATTCTACATTCTAAATGAGCTTTTCGTTAAATTTCTATGAAAAAAATAATATTGACCTGACATAAGCACCTTACGTCAGCATAATTTCCGGTTTGTTTTCAATGACAAGTGAAGCTAATTGACACTATCTAATTATTTCACGAAAAAAAAAACACGCTTTTACACGAAAAGGGAAATCAAAGAAGAAATCGGAATTAGTTGTATTAGTCTACTATCGTAATTATTCACATGAGCCTGCAGAATAGTGGAAGAGAATCTAGCGGCAGAGCAACCTATTTTTAGGAAGAAAGGTAAAACATGCTTAGTAGAGGCAAAGAGACATTTGGAATATTTGGTAATACTTTCATGATAGAAAAGTTAGATCCTTTCTCCGTATCCATAGGAGTACCTTTTTTTGCGATTATAGTTTTTAAGTTACGTTGATCATATAAACATTTTAATTGTTTTCATAGTATTTAATACCCTTTGTGCGATATGCTACTATAACACAATAAAAAAAAGGGTTCAAGTAATCAATCCAAAATTAAGTAGACAAGAAAAATTTATTCTGCTGAAATGTAAATCTATTTTACAAATACGGGAATATATAGTTAATATAAGGAACTTTAGTTAACCGGCCACAACTACTGAAATTTTGAACTTAATTGATAATATGTCTAAACACAGACCCTAGTAAAATAGCTATAGTAAGTAAAAAGATTACTACACATGTCATGAACCCGTAAATATATTGTCAGTTTGAAACCTCATTATAGATTAAAATTTATACTTAAAAATTAGAAATTTCGATAATGAAACCTTTCGTTTGCCAAAGGCTACTACAATAATGACAAGTCGAAAGTGTTACATATTCCGTAATTAACGTACATACATCGTTTACTTCGCTATATAATATAATATTATTTGTCTCTTTTTGATATCTTTATCTATTTATAAAATCACCTATTATCAATCGCGTTCTGCATTATTATTATTATATGATTGGTGAGATCAGTTATATCTGTATTATCGTTATTTCTCAACATCCTCAGAACGATAATAGTTAGGAGATTGTTTTTGATAATAATAATGATTCAGAATGCGGCAGATAGATTGCTTATTTTATTATTGTCAATACATGGCCTAATTATGATTTCAAACATTTAAGCGTACAACTGTTCTTATATCAAGAACAATACCATTCTAATTGATTGCATCGAACCCATTACCTTTAATTTTAATTTATTTGATTGAACAAAAAACTGTATACTTCAGTATGTCGAGACTATTAAATCACCTAATTGTTTCAATATCGTGTAAATCTCGTCCCTTCGTTTCTGGCACATAGCAAATAACAAAGTATAGTCCACACACTGATATTGAGGCATACAACCAGAAAGCGCCGTATAATCCGAGCATTTCCTGAAAGTCCACGAAAGTTTTTACACCGACAAAAGCACACAGATAGCTAAAGGCAGTGGCTAGTGCAGTACCTAGGCCTCGGTGTTCTAAAGCAAATAATTCGGTCACCAGCAGCCATGATATTGGACTGATACCTAAAGAAAATGCCACCGTGAAGACAAGTACGCACAGTAATGGAATCCAGTCGAGTTGCGGTTGGGATTTCGCATTGGCTTCTTCGTAGTAAGCAAAAGAACCGAAACAGGCGAGCGCCAGAATCATTAATACGCTAGAAGCGACCAGCAACGGTAGACGACCGGTACGATCAACTAGCAATCCGGATAGTAATGAAGACAGTAACTGTACAAGCGCCACTGCCACGGCGGCGCTATGCGGATTCGTGCCTCCAAATGTCTGCTTAAATACGCTCACCACGTAAAAATTAAAAGCATTTGCGCCGGAAAAGCGTTGGAAGAACATGAGACCGCACGTGATCAGTGCCGGGTGACGCAGTGTTCGAAACAATAGTCTTATATCGGCGGGAACTGTAGCGCGGGATAGGACGTGGGCATGGAGAGCGCCCAGTTCTAACCGTAAATCTGCGGCGGATCCGCGCAACCACCGCAGCGCCGCTTCCGCCTCTATGTTTTTACCGCATAGTACAAGATATCCTGGACTCTCTGGCACATACCACATGGCGATAGACATTAGTGCGGGTGCCAACGCAATCACCGCAGCTAGTTGGCGCCAATCCAGAAACGCACCGGCCGCAAAAGCGATGAGGAAACCAGCGTGACCGGCCACCTTGGACAGGGCACTAAGACCACCTCTGATATTTGGTGCTGATATTTCACTCACATATACCTAAATACAGTGGGAGATTGTTAAAAACCTAATCGATTGTAAAAGTTTCATATAAACGAATATTAGTTTCGCGCCAATTTGTCCTGGTTTTATGTTTTTTTTCTAAATTGTTTCGAAATACTAGATATATTTTGTATATCGTACGATAAAACAAAATCAATACATAGCCTATTAACATAAGGTGGCATTCGCCTGATAACTAATAAAACACTTTAAATGCATTCAGTTACCTGCGCTGCGAGTTGTATTACGGCTACTAAAAATCCACTCATAAAAGCTGCTGTGCACATCACTTCTACATTAACTGCGAACACAGTTATTACCCAACAAGCGCTCAAAGGCCCTCCAACGAGAATGAGAGTACGTCGACGACCCCATCTCATTGCAGCCCCTCCCACTGGCGCTCCAAATAGAGCACCTAGCAAACTGAGACTCGCCAACCAACTAGCTTCTTGAGCATTGAGCGTGAATGCTTCGGCATCCCGTTGTTGTAAGGATGCAATAGCTGGCGAACTATATCCTTTACCTATTTAAAGAAATTGTATTGGGATATGTAAAGTTGAATTCAATCGAAAAGTACATTTCCTCTTCGGACATCGAATATGTATAAGTAATGTCCGCAAGGTAAACCTACCAAGGCCTGCTGCAAACGGCCCTAAGGATACTGCAAGAGCGGCTATTATCTGGCCGAGATAACTATCAGGAAGGTGGAGGGCATCTGTCAATTGCCAATAAAGATGGCTTTGATGGTGAACATCACTTTCAGAAATAGTATTTATGGAAAGGGCGAGCTGCTGCTGAGATGGGTTATGTTGGCGGATAAGACGTCCCGAATGACCATCATTGCTAACTAGGATGCAGGCTCCAGACACAGCCATCTGATTTATTAAACAGAAATTATAGGCAAAATTAATTTTAAATAATATTTAGGCCATGTGTTCGAATACCAGGCACAACAGAAATTGCACTTTCACTGCGACTTACATATTGCATATTTATTTATTTATTTATTTATTTATTGGTGATATCTGCTAGGATTTACACACAGGCCTTTGGTACTGTTAGTGTGTGGATTACTAATAAAAATTTAATTTGACCATTGCAGGGTAAATAGATCAACCCAAATAAAGTGTGCATTGGTAGGTAGTTTACAAAGGATAGAAGAGGAGAAAGCAAGGATAACAGTAACTGCCGGTAAAAAATCAGTGAACTGAATTAAAATTGAGTGAGTTACTTCTCTTCAAACTAACTCGACATTACCGTTTGATTAGTATAGAAGTCTGGTAGCATCGCAGCCATCGAACGTAATGACAAAGTAGATGATAAAACAGGACAGTTAGGAGGTCGTTGCGTGTTGCCTCGACTGGATGGTACGTCAACGTACCAATACCGTTGTTGGTTGCTCTCTTGGCACACTGTAACAAACAATGCCCTCTCACTCTTGATGGTGCGGTTGGATGGGAATTGGATGGTATTATGGAATTCGTCCTCCTCACTAACAGCATCATCATCAATGATACTACTTGCGTATTTCTGCGCCTGCAACTGCTCCTGTTCATTAAAGATTCCAGTGCGGGTATACGCCACTTTGTGATGGATGGAACCACTGCTAAACTCGAGTGCCAAAATACGTAAATTTAACGTTAGTTAAACACTTTAGATTAAATGCATTTCTTCAATGACATATTTAAATCCGTTGCCAATTATAATTTCTATTCATTCTACAAGTCATTTAGGCTAAGCAAATCGTTATTAACCAATGTAATACTTCTTCCCATCTAATTCCCAATTGAAAATTAAAGCAATGACACACTCGTCCTTGCACACAGTGAGTAGCACTGAAATTGTTTGCATAGGTCAGTGTGCCTACCAACAAAATGTAACATATAAATTTGGATTGAAATGAGGAAAATAATTGGGAGTAATGAGAGATACTGAACGGCCGTATAGGACACTGCCGTATAGCTGCATGTGTCCTATCCAGTTAGCCTATATTATAAGTTTGGAGGGCACGAGATGGGTTTACTCGCATCGGAACAATATTTACCGTCAATCATTGAATCATATTTCATGAATCTTAAATCTTATGTCCTGTTAATCGCATAAACAATTCCTTCTAAAACTATTTTACAGTTCTATAGAATTGTCAGTTGTTCAGTTGAAGAAAAATAATTATAATTTGGTTTTTTTTTTATTCCTACACATAACAAAAATACTTTCATTTGCAATTTTACAGTTTCATTCAGTTTAATGTTAATATCATCGGTTTTGCACCGTACAAATTAAATCGATATATAAAATCTATTTTCCTTCCAACTATCACATCTTTAGCCTGGGAAATTGCATTTATATCATATCGCTCCTGCGCATAAGGTTTTCATATATCCTTTGATATTCAGCCCTACGAAATTATTGACTTAACCAATGACGATGTATATATAAACGTTGCAAATCCATTTACGAAAACGAATAAACTTGAGGAAGATAACTGAAGACTACGCTAGGTATATTGACCAAATACATTACTTAGCAGATCCATATGGTTTTAAGTTGAAACTCTGAACAAAATGACTGATACTAAAATCAGTCCAGTAATTTACAGTAATTTTAATATTAAAGGAAATATAAAGTTAACGGTGAAGAATTGGTTTAATTCAAATTTGCTTCAATGAAATTTGAAATATTAAAAATTTTACTGCTAATCTGATGTTAATTAATACGTTATTATTTATTTGTTCGTTTCACTTATTTACGTGCGTTTATTTTTATTTGTAATATGTATACTTATGATTATCCCTAAAATGTATAGCCAACAAATCATCAATAACATTTATAAAAATATCGGGAATAATGTATAATAATACTAAAAAGAATCTGGTTATATAAATATTTTCTATTCATTAGCCGAACTTTGTCTACGAACTATTCCGCTGAAAAAGAAAAGAAAAAGGGCAAACAGCGCTTGTACCGCTGTGGCGTTTCATTGTAACTGAATAAATTTATTAAAACTTTCAATACAACTACAATCTAAATATCACCATCAGAGTGCAGCACTTCCTGCCTATGAAATTTGCGGAAATATGATTCTCCTCTGAATCTCTCCTTGATGGTTTGCATTGTCATTGACTTAACTTACGAGATTTTTACTTTAAATTTTACACTAATTTTTGAAATCCGTTGAATTTTTAAGTTCTATATTTGAAAAGTCAAGAACAACGCTTATTTTCTATATACAAGTCAATTCTTTTTGATAATCCAGTTAACATAGAATGAAAATGTTTAAAGTTGAAATGTTGGTCTATATACAGCCTGGTCATAATCGAACAACTGGCAGAATTCTACACGTTTTACTGCTGCATCTTTCATTTGCGGCAGCCAGTGTTGTGACGTGTTTTACTGACTTACTATCTTTGTTTTCTTAATAGGATAAAGTGACGTAGGGATTAGATTGGAAGCTATTTGCGCCTGCATATGGCCGCATGTGTAGCTATAGGCTTATGCAACATATAATGCGTATTAATAATGCCCGCAAATTGTGTCAATAGTATAATATAAAATATAGAGTGAGTATTCATTGTACGAAATTTAAAAGTAGTATTTTCTACTCCAGAACCATGCCTCAAAATTAATATGAAATAAAATCTTAAAGGATCGTACCCCTGAGTGTGAGCATAGAAACTTCTATGGCATAAAATCAGGGCTCATCAAATAACAAAAATAAAAACGAATGTGTCCAATTTATCGGATTAGTTTTATTTAAGGAAATGATGAATTTCCATAAAACTGATCTGAAGTTGTTTTCTAAATACATTTATTTAAATGCATTTCATTTGGGGCTTTGTAGAGTGTTTTGCGGTTTTGCTGTTTTGCGTTTGTAAATCCACCGCAAAGTTGATTCGTTTTTGTAAAAGACTTGCAACGTCTATATATACTTATACGTCTATATATTGCTTTTGTTATAAAGGTATATGTTTGGAGTGTAGCACTGTACGGGTGTGAGGCGTGAACTATAGGAAAGGAAGAGAAGCGTAGATTACAAGCACTTGAAATGTGGTGTTATAGGAGGATGATGAGGATTGGTTGGGAAGATAAAGTAACAAATGAAGCTGTACTAGAGTTAGTAGGGGAGAAGAGAAGTATCTGGAGAGTGTTACAGCGTAGGAGAGACAGATTAGTAGGGCATATTCTTAGGCATGGGGGGATTATGCAATCGATCATAGAAGGTAGAGTGGAGGGAAAGAGAGGGGTAGGTAGGCCTAGATTGGAGTATGTGAGTCAGATAGTTGAAGACGTTGAGATGAATAGCTATAGGGAGATGAAGGGATTAGCTCAGGATAGATCGGCATGGTGTGCTGTTTCCAACCAATCTTTAGGATTGCGGACTCTTTAACTTGTTATAACGTTCGTTATAAAATACAAACAATATTATTTAATTTCATTTCTAATTTATTAAGTGGGTTGTATTTTTTATTGTTTTCGTAATTGGTTGGATAAATAATAATAATAATACTTTTCGTAATAAGATATATATTTCTACCGCACCATTCAGGGCAAATTCCCCTCAGCAAATTCCCTTGTTTGAGGTTACGATCTTTTTTAAAGAAGTTCACGTACACTCCTGTATTTTATTCCTACATAAATACCCAAAACATTTAAATAGTAGCATAAGTTTTTATAGGTTTATAAATACTATTCATTAATTTAGATATCATTAACCATATGTGAGAGAAATGCTAGAAGAATAATCGGTTCTAGAAAACGCAGCCATCCCTGTAATTTGATAGGGTACATTATGTGATAACCTAAAATTATTTTTTTAAGAAGTGTCGAGTATCTTAAACTGTTTAAATTGATTAAATATGACTCCTTTACAAAATAACGAAGATGTTGCATGCTTCTTTGTTTGGAAAATCACAACGTGGAAGGGAAGGTATTAAACTTCCCGAAATCTGTGTATAATTTTTTTTTTTTCTGATTTATTAATGTTTAGGTACAAGCGAATATTTTCAATTGGTACAATGGGAATTACAACTTATAATCCAAACAATTTAGAGGTGACGAATCGGTGGTTGTATAGCGATTTCGTTAATATTGTTCCTTTAAAAACTCCGGAAAAGCAACACGATTTTCAAATTTCATTTAAGAAAGATCGCAAAACAGACACCATGCGCTTTTCTACTGAACATCGTTCCGAATTACTAACAGAAGCTTTGCGTTATAGACATCTCTTTGCGGAAAAACCTATAGAGATACTTGTAATATTTGCTTGCGTAAAATCTCTTCACATGAATAAAATTACATTTCTTTCTATTTTAGCGCTATCACGCCTATAAGCATCACTGGTCTGATACAAGATTACCCGTGGTTCTAGAAGTCTCTTCATATTCATTAAATCAACTCGATCCCGCTAATAATAATATTCTGGCAACGTATACGTTTAAGGAATTTGAAGGAATATGTACAGTTAGTGATTATCGTGGTAAGTATATTCATTCTCTAGAAAACCGGCATATTGAATGTGTGTCCAAACAAGTACAGGTTTTTAACGAGAATGTAGATGTCTATTACCGCCATTGAAACGATTTTTTAAACTATGTAACTAATTCAATAAGCTAATGTAAACTTATTGATCAAGTACATATCGCACATGTTTCGAAAGTGACGCAAAAAAATAATTGTTTGGGAAAGGCGAAAAATGTTTTCTTATTTCATTTGTTCAGATGGTTTTGTCGTTGTTTGCGGTGGTTTCGGAAGGCTTCATCTATTCCAAGTAACACAAGCGGAAGAAATAAGGGCGAAGATCATCGAATACGCTGCCGCGCATTTAGGCCTTAATATCAAAGTGTTGCCGCAGCCAATCACCCTCGCAGATTTCCAATTGGAACGGTTTGGAAAATATAGCTCGGATGAGCACGTCACATCGGTGTCTGAATTTCCAGTTTCGAAGATACATAAAACAAGACATCCGGAACCTATGCGAAGGTAACTCTAGGAGGTGACAGTTTAACTCAGTTTAACTATTCTTATTCGAATAATTTGAACACATTGTCGATACGACACTCGCAAATTTTATATGAGGAAATAGTATATTTTTATTGGTTATTAAACAAAAGGGTATTAAATACAGTCCGCTTATTTGTTTTTACGTATATTTTATGTTTGTGTAAAATTCGGAGGCAAGAAGCTTGAAACGTCCACGCATTCTTTGTCATTTAAAAAAAAACACGCGGATTAATATATAAAGCTTTAAATACTAAAGTTTCATTTTTTGACTTATAGGACTCTATGTTTCTCCGAAACTTGTCTATTAGAGAGAGACCCACAGACATACAGTGTCTGCACTTTGCGCCCTTTAAGTTCTGTGTTCTCATTAATTCGTAATAATGAAGATCCGCAAGTATTCAGTATCGAATATGTTAATGGACATTCTCGCACTTATCATGCAACAGAAAGAGATTCTTTACTGGCTTCTTTACTAGATGTTGTTCGTGCTTCGGGTAAGTTCAATTAGTATATTAAATTGCAGGGTATTCCACTCGTACAGTAAGATGTTTATAGATCATATTTTTTATACGAGACTGAAATACTTCGAATACAATAGTTTTATTTTATTAAAATTGTCACTACGGTAGTATAGAATATCTCCCAAATGCCGTAACTCAAAGCATTAAATAGCTAGATGCGCTTTTCGAAAGCTATGCCCCCCATCTTCAGTAGCACTTCAATAAATAAATAAAATACTCTGTCACTAATTGTAATTGCTATACAATTGAACAAAAAGTAAGTTTTCAATCCATGACTTAAAATATGACTTGTAAATGTTTGAACAATAGAAAATATGATTAACGACGTATACATGTAATAGGAATAAATGAGGGGCAGTCAAAACAAAACAAAATTAATATTAAAATTAGTCGTTATTAAACAAATTAAATAGACAAGATCAAATTTGACCTGAATCTGAATTCATTTATGGATGTATATACTCTATTCTATGGGATAACCTGAATCAAAAATATGCTCGGCTACAGCACTTTTATCCTTTTCATTTAATCTGAAATGTGCTAAATATTTCTTAAATCATGTTTCAATAGCTCTATGTGTTCATAATTTACCTTAGGAATTATTACTATGCACTAAACTACCAATATTTCCGATATCTACTGATTGAAAATTACTGTGAAAATTACAACCGTAATTTTCAATCAGTTCACGCTTGAACGAGAGTACTTAGAGGTCATCATTTCCGATTTCTAATCATTCCCACCCGCTGATTTGCGAAAATAACGCAAATCGCGCAATTCCCCTATGGAATTTTCTATCAAATGAAGTCAAAATTAATTCAATTCCAGCTTTAAAAGAAAACTATACAAGCTGGCCATGTTAAGAGATCAGCTTATTCTAAATAACTTGATCAGCCTATTTTATCTTCTTATTTCTTTATTTTGTTTGCGTTCGTTTTACATTCTATTATATTACATCGGTAATATATCTCATGTAAAAATAATGAACGATAATTTCAACGATAGTTCATTCAAGATGTTTAAGATAAATTCAGTAAAAAAATATTTTGCGACTATTTTTTTTGTCAACGTCCACTAACGAAAAGTTCAATCATCTTTCATCTTCTATTTTCGCAACAATAGAAGTGTTAAAAATGATGCCTAACTGATTTGAGAAAATATTTCTTTAATCTGTATATGTGAATCTATTTGTTCTTTGGGCAACCCTTAATATGGATGTGTACTATTTTTTTTTTAGGCAATCGCGATATATATGTATCAATGTCACCAAGTGAACGCGGTTTTCGGTTGGGTTCCTTACATAGCCCGGTAGATGAAGAAGCCGAAAATTTACACGTGAAAATTCTTCAAAATCCACCCCAGAAAATGGTTTTTAGTGAGTGTGTTCGCCGATTTAATGCTAATGTACCTTACAGTGGTTTACTATATAGAATGACGCAAGAAGTAAGTAATTAAGCTATTCGGAAACTGAGTGGTATAGATGGCAATAAAATATAATTAATATAATATGTGTCATTTGTGTATAATTTCCTTATATTGGTTATTACAAATGTAGTCTAGTCATTAAGTAGCTAGATGTACATTTCATACTATTAGATGTATATAATACTTCTAATTAATGATATTAATTGAATAAAGATTACTGGTAGTTTTTATTTTATTTTAGAGCTACTTTTCGGATAAAAAGGACAAGGTGATTACGCAGGCACTTCTATCCCTTGTTTCGAAAGATCAAGATCCGAAATCGCTATATGAATCTGAATCCCAATTTCAAGCGTTACGACGACTTGTCGCAAGTAAAGTAGGATATTCTGCATTTACCACACTGGAAGGGTAGATAAATACATTCTTTTATTTATAAGATTTTCTGTAATAATAATAATTCGGGATTTATCGCCCAACTTCCTTCAAACCGATATGTTAAATTGACAGAAGATAGGATAATAAAGAACTACTTTATATATACTAGCAAGAGAAGATATATTAATGATTCAATGACTACAGTTTCGGCTATGATGAGTTCGGTATTTGCGTGTAAAAATTATTAAAAAAAAAATTATATATAAACCGCTAATATGTAAAATACGTATTCATTCTGATGGTGGCATCATAGTCGAAACTATAGTCATGAATCATTAATATATCTATTCTTGCTAGTATATAAATAAAGTTATTCTTTATTTTCGTATCTTCTAATATAGACTATTAAAAAGTTACGCCTCGATTAATCTTTTAAATTGACTGAATTTACCAAATACACGTTATTATTTAATTTCGCTTTTCTTTTCTTCGTAGTTTTAGGGAGTCTATCGGCAATAAGGTAGTAACGGCCCTTCGTCAAAATAACATGGGTTTGACGCATGCTGCAATAGACATGATATGCGCCCTTATGCACCCAATGCACGATGATAGTGATATTCGACAAGAACAATTAAACAAGTCATCATTGTTGCAATCGAGACCATTTTTGGAAAGCTTGTTAAACATGTGGACCACGCATATTGTAAGATTTATATAATTAAATGGATTCTAGGCATACTCAAATCACCAAAATCACTCGTATCACTCAAAAACCGTAACACAAAGCATTTATTACCTAGATGCGCATTTCGGAGGCTATGCCCCCATCTCCACTATCACAATAATAGAACAAATAAACATACCTCTGTCACTCACCGGGATTGCTATAGTATAGCTACAGACATAATCTTATAATTTCTCGAATTTTTGTAATATAGGAAGTATTGTCACCTCGCTGACGATATGCAATTATTTTTATTATCTAGATCCAGAGTACGGGTGCATTAGTTGTCAACTCCATGTTGGATTTTTTTACATTCGCCCTTTGTGTGCCGTATAGTGAAACAACGGATGGAAAGCATTTTGACATGTTATTAGAAATGGTTGCAGAAAGGGGCAGATATATTTTTAAACTATTTCAGGTATTTATTAATTGCTTTGTGAAACCAATTCTATATTGTGGTCTATTTATTGTCATGTTCTTATTATTATGTTAGAATATTGTTGTTTAGATCTCTAAATTGAGGCCTTAAGTTACCTTCCCATTTTTGGACATACAAGTGTCGTATTTGGAGTTGTATATACTTGGAATCTTAAGTAGAATCAAGCATTTAGATTACGAAATAATTGAAAGGGTAATGAGATCAATCACACTTCTTTATTTATAATTTTTTTTTTACTTAATTGGTTGTAAATGTGTGGAATGATGGGTTCTTAAAAAGAGAAAAAGTTCTTTAAAAAAACCAAACTTAGAATGATATTATTCATTAAAAAGGTGCCACCAAGTATTTCCATTAGCTTATCAATGGTTCTTTCACACTTTGATTAAGTTTTCATATACACGTGAAAATTCGATAAATTTACGATCAAATGTAAAAACTTCGTACAAACAGTATCGGTTGTGTTGATCTCTTCGAATAAATGTCTAGCATCCATCTATGGCTGTTGTCAAGGGTGCCGGTTTAGTTATGCGCGCATTAATCGAGGAGGGCGATGCTATCGTCGCGGCGCATATGCAAAGTCTTGCTTTAGCAGAGGGTGCGTTACCGCGACACCTTTTATCCGCTCTCTATACGAATGCAGTTGATGGCCGAGTGCTGGCCCATAGACAACTCTCAAGACATTTGATTGGTTTATGGGTGACGGGAAACCCGACCGCTATGGGCTTACTGAAAAGAATCATGGTACATTATATTTGATCGATTTGAGAATTTAAAACACTGGCTCGTTGTTTATATTTCAGCCTTCCGGGTTAATATTATTCTTAGATTCGCAAGAGAAAGTCCCAGAATCTATTGCTGAACAAGAGATGTTAAACCATAGGGATAATCTTAAGATAGCGCAAAGCCATACCAAGTCCCGACAAGGCAGTCCAAATTGGAAAGTAGTAGAACGGAAAATACAGGAAATGGAGAAAAAAGTATTTTTTTTATGATATACCAAATATTTTTCATGAAATTATATTAGAATTATAAAAATTTCATTTTTATTACTTAAGCTTGAGAAATTCGCATTTTAAAAGGAATACCAAATCGTTTATTACAAGTATATAAAAGTGATGATGGAGTTACAAAAAAAAATATTATTGAGGTTCAGCTAACCTTCGCTAGAGGACGGCGAGTTAATTATATATTTCACATATTAAGAATACGAATAACAATGCTCACAGAAAATATAAGAAGATATTAAAACTATGAAATTTTATTATCTCTTCGAATGCGTTTACATTTCATTTAACTACACATAGTAATTCACGATATTAATATTTACAACAAAGGGGGTTTTAATATCATGAGAACTGTATAATACATTGCGTTCTAAATATAATTTTAAAACGATAGAATTCAAGGATATATTTGGGGATGACAAGATTTTAGACAGCTACCATTGATAAAGTCGTTTTGTGCTTAGTTCCTATACCAAAATTCCGATTGCTTACCTAATACTATTATCCAATATTTTACTCCTTTAAAGTTTTACGTGATTTTAATTTTAATTACGCAAATATGATATTTTTTGCAGTAAATCTTCAAATTCTAAAAATTCATTTTATTATCACTAACAATAACTAAAGTTGCAGTTATAACTATCCATATATATTTTTAGGTAGAACATTACACACAACGGGCCTTACAGCATTGGAGCATGCGCACTGGTATTGTAATAGAACGAAAAGACAAGATCCGTGATCGCCCTATTGTCCTACGCAAGCGCCGCGAACGCATAAAGGCGGAATCAAATTGGAGCTTATTCTACTGGAAATTTAGTCAGGATCACATGTTGCCTAATTTAATTTGGAATCACAAAGTAAGCTTTATTACACGCGTATATTAAGCGAATCAAATCATATTGTTCTAAAAGAGATAGCATTGTACGCAATATTTTGACATAGACACGTGAAGAACTACGCAATGCTTTAGACGAAGAAGTGCGATGTTTCACCAGTGATAGAGAATTGGCAGGTGGCGCATTAGTTTCTTGGAATCACGCTGAATTTCAATTATCATATCAATGTCTTGCGGAGGAAGTCAAAATTGGCGATTATTATTTACGTGTGTTATTAGAAATGGCAGACAATGACGAATCTTCCATTAGAAGAACGTAATATATATATATCTCAGTATGTGTACACTTGTTTATAATTTTTACATCTTCTAGATACGAGTTTTTTAATGACCTTTATCATCGCTTTTTGTTAACTCCAAAATCTGAAATGAAATGCATGTGTTTACAAGCCATGGCTATAGTTTATGGACGATATTACGAAGATATTGGCCCATTTGGTGACACAAAATATATAATCGCAATTTTGGATCGTGTAAGAACATTCTGAAATTATATTTTGGTTGTTTACTTCTTTAGTGATATATCAGATCATCTTTAATTTAATAATAGTCGAAAAACGAATCTGATATTTTTGTCTTGGTTGATAAAATGAACGCATTTTGTTTCACATACAATGCTGCTATCTTTTGCTATCTTGGCAAAGATTAATCTTTTTGACGCTGTTTTCTATTATATTTATAATAAAATCAAAATAGTTGATTAAGACTTAAAGATATGTTTTAAAATATATACAAATTGCAGTAAAATGAATAATTTTTGTTAAATGACTTGTTTTAGTGTACCGATAAATTGGAACGAGATCGATTAATACTTTTCTTAAGTAAGTTAATATTACACAACCGAAACGTACGAGACGTATTGGATGCTGGAGGAATTCGTATTTTGGTCGATTTTTTACCGTTAGCTCATTTACATACTGGTATGTTAAATAAAATAACTAAAAAGAACAATTCTAGTATTACTATAGGTTTCTTATTAAGGTAACTAAACGAACTCTAACTTTTTTGTTATTTCTTGGCATATTATTCTTAGATAAGAAAAATGTCTACTGATCGATTAATATATTTTGGCTTCTACTGATACTATATTTATGCTAGAAACGGATTATCCGTTAAAAATAACGCGGTCATATTTATTAAAAATCAATATATAAACTTCCCAATACTTTACTAACATATATTTAAGAAGGGATTAAATCTAGCGAGCAAATTAGTATTTTAGTTAATATTCATTGGCGTAAATCTTCTAAAGTTTTTTTAGAACATCCATTCGAAGATTAAAATACACCACTTTATATAGATTTAATTTTCCTATAAATATATTTCAGATTGTTCTTACATTTCCGAGTATTCGTGCTCAATTCTCTTGATCGAATTTAGTATATTTGTTTTTAATAGGTCGCGCAATTATACCAACACAAACAAATGTTATCGAGGACAATCCACATAAAGAACTTTTACAAGAAAAAGAATGGTATTATCATACGAAGGATGATAAGTTTGGTCCTATAACATTGCTTGAAGTATGCTTTAATCTTAAAATGTAGCTTGAAATTTTAGTAATATTTATCTTCAATCCATCTAGTTAAAGAATTTATACATAAAGAACGAAATCAGTAGTAAAACAAAATGTTGGAGTCAAGGGCTCGATCAATGGCGACTCGTTTCTCAAATACCACAACTAAAATGGACATTATTGGCAACAAATACTGCTATAATGGATGAAACGGCGCTAGCAACTGTTATTCTGAATATTTTAATCAAAATGTGCGAATATTTCCCTAGTAGGTTAGTAAGAAATGGTGCATTAAATATATATTATTTATTACGTTAAATATTTTTAGAGACGAACATGATGCAATAGTTCGGCCACTTCCCAAAGTCAAGCGACTTTTGGGTGAACAAAGATGCTTAGCTAATATTGTACAACTGCTATTGACATTTGATCCAATATTAGTGGAAAAAGTGGCTACACTATTGACTGAAATTATGCGTGATAATCCCGATATTAGTAAAGTACATACAACCGGCATTTTTTATTTCATTTTAATGTATAATGGAAGTAATGTGCTTCCCATTGCAAGGTTTTTGCAATTAACGCATATGAAGCAAGCTTTCAGAACCGACGATGTAAGATTCTTATTTTGTAGTAATACTTCGTTTATGAATTGTTATGCCTGTAATTATTAGATTAGCCAACATTCTCTTGATTACCTTTTTAGTTTTCCGCGTCTGCTATAATGTGCCGCAGTATATTAGGGCAACTTTTACCCGAAGCAATGGTGAACTATCTTGAAAATCATGGTTCTGAAAAATTTGCACAAATTTTCTTAGGAGAATTTGACACTCCAGAAGCAATATGGAACTCAGAAATGAGGTAAAATATTCTACTTTTTCAGAGTCTCATTTACCATTTCAAATGTAAATATGAAATAAGGTGTATTAAGTAATACAAAATTGTAGTAATGGCATAACAGTTGTAAATGTTGATTTTTTTTTAAGGATATACGTGGTGTATGTTCAGTATTCTTTCAATTGTTTTTTTATAAAATTAAATAATTTATTTCTATATATTTAAAGCTGAGACTGGAGCTTAAATGTGGTTACATGTCTAAAATATTAATTCATTTGCATATTGCAAATTACGATCTTTCAAATGTAACTGGAATTACATTAATTGAAGACTGTCCACAGCGTTAAAACATGGCCAATAGCATATTTGTTTTTTTAATTTTCAAAAATCACGTCCATACGAAATATTAGATCAAGTTTTAAGAGAATTCAGACAAATTACCAAACAATTTCTTCGATTTTTGAATGACCTGTCTGTATTCATAGAAAACTTGATCCTATACATGAAAATTTGCATGATTTCTATTTTTATTGATAATTATACAAATATTGGGTACTCTATTACATTTTCAATCTCTGTTGTCATATGGAAATGTACGTGGACCATTAATGCGACTTCGCTAATTGTTTTTATAAGTAAACATAAAATGTAAGAGAAACGTTAGCTTTATTAAAAATTTATTATTTTAGGCGAATGCTTATTCAAAAAATAGCCACTCATATTGATGACTTCTCTTCAAAACTGCGAGGTCAAGTAATGGCTCGTTATCATTACATTGCTATTCCGGCAATTCGATATCCACAGTTAGAGAGGGAGTTATTTTGTAATATTTTTTATCTACGGCATCTCTGTGATACAGTTAAATTTCCGAATTGGCCTATTCCAAACCCGGTAATTAGTGTTATAAAAATCAAAAGTATCTTTATAAAATTGCTCCACACTATCGTAAATTCATATTGCACTTTGACTAAGTTCTCTTCCCAATATTAGTTTATACACAATAAATGGTGTACCATTTTATTAATGATTCAACGGTATTTTTATGTTAACTACATCGAATCCATACATAGTTCTATAATTACTGCAACCAGTTTTTAAACTGCTTGCAGTAATTGTAGAACTATATATGGATACAAATACAATCGCGAATAAAATTGGGATGTTTGAAATACCAAAAAACAACAACAAGAAAATTCATGTACCGGTCTTAAATATGAAATTATCGAAAACCAGTTTCCAAGTATTTTTGACGTATTAATTCGCTTTTATATGATCTGAGAATGAATATTTTTTAATTGAGTGATATACGTATCGCAAATCAGCTTTTATTTATTTAGGGTTCTAAAATGAAACAAATTTCAAGTGAAGTGCTTGAAATGGTTGCAGCCTGAATAACTGAAATTTAATTCTCATTGCAGTTTTTCTGTTCTGAAAAACTCAGAAATTCTATGCTGAAAAACTTTTGTATTATGTTGTATTGTTCAAAAGTAATACGAGGCGCTAATAATCGTAACAGTTCTATTTAAAAAATGTATTTCTCATGTAAGCTGCCATCCATTATGCTAAAAATATTAAGGTTTTTCGTGATAAAAATTTCAGGTGAATTTATTAAAAGATGTATTAGAAACATGGAAACTGGAGGTTGAGAAGAAACCTCCAACAATGACGGTAGAGAACGCGTACACGTGCATCGGATTAAATGGCGTTCAGCACGAAGAATCGACGATACGTAAAGCATATTATACATTAGCGCAAAAATATCATCCTGATAAAAATCCAGACGGCAGGGTAAGTGCATTTAATAAATTATCGTCACATAATGATATTTAAATATACGCACCTACATATTACAGTATGTTGTAACTAACTGAGAAAATAATTTTACTATGAAATTATAGTAGGTAAATATAAAATACTTCATTTTTAAATCAGGAGAAATTTGAGGAAGTAAATCAGGCGTATGAATTCCTGTGCAGTCGCAGTAGTTGGTGCATGGATGGTCCAAATCCAAATAATATCGTTTTGTTGTTGCGAACACAAAGTATTTTATTTCATCGATATTCTGAAGGTTATTACTAATATTTTACGTAATCCAATGATTTTTACACATCATAAATCACGCTTGATTCAAACCACAAGATAATCTCGCTTATATCCACTGAATAAAACATATCTCCTCTCGCAGTTTAGATCAAATATAATGCTTATAAAAATTTACGGGATGTTTATTAACTTAGTTTGAAGTAAATATTTTGAAAGGCTCCAGTCGATTTATGCAAATAAAGAAGTATAATAATTATAAATTAAATTAATAATCCACAAAGGCTCCATATGTACCATTTAAATTTAATAATATGAAATCGATTGTATTAATAGACTAAATATAAACTGATAATTTCATTTAAAAAAAAAACTATTTTATCGGTATTGTCGTCAATAGTCCTCAATTAAACGGATGGGGTGGAGACAAAACGATATATCAAATTATTCTCAGCTAGTTCATTCATTTTCTTAAATTCATCCTAAGATTTAAAAAAAACTTTCAGAAGGCGTTATTAGCTTTAAACTACAGCTTTTGATCGACTTTACTCAATTAATTTCCGGGTCTTCTCGCTGGAGGACATGATTACGCATTTAATCTTCTCTATTTATTTTGAATCATAAGCGAAATTATTTGTGTTTGGGATAACCAATTCATTATTTATGATATTGATCTTGACAACAGTTTGCAGAAAACTATCTCAGTGATAAATTTCATTGGATTAATTGGTCATTTATTATTTGAGAGATATTATGTTATATGTCATTAGTAATATATATCCATTATTTCAGAATTAAAACCGTATAAATATGCAGGCTATCCGCAGCTTATAAAAACGATTAAAGCCGAAACGGAGGATAGTAACTTATTTGCTAAAACCGAACCGTTATTAACAGCCGCTACGGAATTAGCATATCACACTGTACATTGTTCTGCACTAAATGCCGAAGAATTAAGGAGAGATAACGGATTAGAGGTAAACCCGATTTGGATTAATTTTACAATCATTACAAAATCCATTTTTTTTACAAAGCACTTCGATACTTTGTATATAAAATGTTTTAATGTCATTCGGTAGTACCCACCTTTTGTATCGAATAGCATTTTTTATAGCCTCGCTTTTATATAATGTGTATCCTACAAAATGTCTTAGATATTACTGGAAGCTCATTCTCGCTGTGTAAACGTAATCAATAATTCGTCGAAAATATCAGAAACTTGTGTACAAGTATGTCAACACATTACAAAATGTTATACTGTAGCAGCTCAGTTCCTTAATTGTCGAGAGCGTATGGAAAATCTTCCTGATCTAGTCACGAATCTATGTAGAATATTATATTTTAAGGTACGTTTTTTTTATTTTATATATAACGAATCATGATTCTCAATACGAATGGGCCTTCTTTTTGTTCTTTAGAGCCAGACACAACTCTGCTACACCGCCACACAATGTATACGTTCTATATCGCCTTCATCAATTCTGCAACAACAACTGTTGTACTCTGGAGCCCTCTGGCATCTAGTCTCATACTGTTTCCGTTACGACTATACTCTAGAGGAAGGTGGTGTAGAATGTAGCGCAGCGGAGAACGCACAAGAACTCGCCAACAGTTTGGCAAAGGAGGCGGTGAGAGCATGCGCAGATTTAGGTGGTTACAGCACCAGTGGTAACGGAAGCACAGAACTTGCGTTTGAAGATGAAAATGAAAATGTGGTGGCCAAGCAAGTGCTAGAAGCCCTTTTTACCAGCTACGTAGCAAACATGTTGAAATTGGATTCACCTGAACAGGTGTGCATGAGATTATTATTAACATATCCTAAGTAATCCTACACTGTCTCGCATCAAATTGCAAAAGATTTGAATGGTCCCACATTAACTCAGCTGAACTCGCATTGATTTGATATATAGCAAAAGTTCCAAGTCACTTTAAGTAGATTATTCTCTCTTTTTAAAATTATCACTACGTTGTTAAATAATTGTATAGAATATCACCCAACTCCGTAACTGAAAGCATTAAATAGCTATATGCGCATTTCGAAGGCTATACCACCATCTTCAGATAGCACAAGATAAAAACTAAATAAAATACCTCTTATCACGTATCGTAATTGCTATACAATTAAATAAAGAAGTCAACATGACACACGTATTTCCATATATGACCTATAAATCTTTTTACAATACAAATTAGCAATTAACGAAACTAAATGTTAAATGGACGTAGCTTTGTCAAATTTAAAATAACCACAAATTAATTAAAAAATAGTCCTTAAATAAATTAAATAGACAAGATGCAATTGGGCCTCAATCTAAATTCATTAAATTTGATTTAGATTTATGCATGTATATACTTTTACAAGCATTTAAGCAATTTAATTTCAATGGAATTACCTGATTCAAAAATATGCTCGGCTTTTATCCTTTCTATTTAATCTGAAATGAGCTAAATATTCCTTAAATCTAGTTTCAATTGGTCTACGTGTTTGTCCTATATATACCCTAGACAACTAGAACAAGATATTTCATAAATACCAGATTATTTTCTCGTTCTAGAGAATTTGTTAATATGATTATGATAATTAGATCCATCTTGCCTATGCTTAGTTTCGATCTGGCACTTGAATTATCGCGAAATATTTTGTATAATAGTTAATTTTTATGCAGGACTAAGCAACAATTGTGTACTTTTATTCGCAGGTTTTAAAAACCTTGAATAGTAATTGCAAAACACCGTACTTGATATGGGACAATGGCACTCGCGCTGAACTATTGGATTTTTTGGAAACGCAAATGCAAGCGCGCGAAGGATCTGATTTATCGATAACTAGCGACACATTTATATATTCCGCTCACAAGGACGAGCTGAAAATCGGAGGAATATTTATACAAATTTATAACGATCAACCAAGCTATATTATTACTGTAAGAATTTATTAACGTTACGTACACCGCTTTTTTACTATTATTTAATAATTCATTAACTAACCGAAACTATTTCCACGTCCGCATTAATTCCAGAACCCGCAACAATTTGCCAGTGACTTGCTCTGCTATATATCCAGCCAATATGTGCACATCAAAGAACTGTTCGATATAGCTTATTCGGTTACAATTGATGCACGCCTAAAAAATACAACGGCCGCACTGGAGGCGTTGTCCAATGTGATACGGCATAACGTGGGCACGGAGACTGTCTGCATAGGTCATTTTAAACTGCTCTTTTCGTTACTCAATGTCACCAATAAGCCCCTGCAAAATACCGCCTTAAGTGTCATTTCACTGGTGACCAGGAATAAAGATTGCGTTACCGATATATCTACGAGTGAAGTGTTGGGTTATTTATTACTGATGTTGTACGGTACGACTACTGAAGTAAATCAACAGTTACTAGTTATTGAAATACTACACGCACTCTTTGCCACAATGAAGATAGTAAAAGAGGCTCTACAAAAAGGTGCTGTGATATATTTATTGGATTTGTATTGCAATGCCGGAAGTTATCAGGTAATGCAATTTAAGTCGCGTCACTTTGATTCGTGCGTGGATGTTTATTTAATTGTTGCATAGCTAGTTGCGTATTTCGAAGGCAATGTCCTCATCTTCAGTAGCACAAGAATCTACCAAATAAAAAGACCTTTATCACTCACCGTGATTATTATACAATAAAAATGCAAATAATAATACAAATTTATTGTGTTCAATAATATATTAGTTTTTTAATGTTTCTAATTTGTAATCTACTACTATTTTAATAACTTTTCCCAATAAATACTTCGAGTAAAATTTGATTTTGCCTCGAAATATCTCAATCGATTTCTCGATCTCTAAAAAAATTGTTATAAAACTCGACATAGAGTGAATCAACTTCATTAAGTTTGTTATAAAAAGTCTTATGCAACAATACTCTTCACACATTCGATATTTACTTGAAGTACATCACTGATATTGAACAATACTCTACTAATATTATCTACCAATAACTCCCCTATTCTGATAATTTTTTAAATATTTGCATTTAAAAAAATTTAATCGTTGTAAAATTTCATGGCCGTAAGCAAATTTCTCAAATCAAACTAGGCAACATGATCGTAGTATATATAACACACTTTCTCTTGTAATACATGTCTTAATATTAAGGAATTTTTGACATAAATTATATTCAATTTTAGGGTAGAAGAGAATAGTTCATTTACACCAAACTATTTATTTATAACAACTAGCAACACTAATTATTTTTTATAGACAATATAATCTTTATTCTTAGATACGTGAGATGTGTGCAGAACTTCTTGCCCGAATGAATTCAGATAAATTAGTTGGTGCTAAGATCAAATTAATATTGCAGTCTTTCTTACCTCCAATATTCGCTGATGCAATGCGCGATAGTGCTCAAACTGCCGTTGCGATGTTTGAGCAATCGCAAGAGCATCCAGAATTAATATGGGATCAAGAAGCAAAGAATCGAGTGTGTGAAACTGTGGCAAAGCTGCGTAATGAGTAAGTGAAATAAACGGAAGCGTGGCAGTTTGTAAGAATATTTTAGAAGCTGTAAAAATGTATTTTTATTTTTTCTCAATAGCAATCGAGTTAATATATAAATCTAGAATAATAAAATAAATTATAAATATGCCAACTTGTGAGATGTGAAAAAAATAAAAGTAGATGAAAGAGAAGTTTAAAAAGATACGAATGATCAAATCGATCGACATTGTAAGTCATGGCCCAAGATATATACAATTAGCATACAATTTACAAGAATGTATTTATCTCAACATTCGACAGAGTACATGGGTTCATTTACCAGATATTTGTACAGTTCTAATTTGAATTTACGCACATTTCCAATGGTATAATAGTTACTATTTATCTCTGTACCTATAATCAATTCAAATTGCAATAACTTGAAAATGAATCGTTTAATTGTTTGTTTAAAATATCCAAAACACAGTTTTATCGCACTTTTAGGCATTACGATATACAATCTCAAAATCCATCCGTATCTTGGATGATGCCGGACATGAAGACTTTTAGCAATGTGGCTTCACCTCAGGAACTTATAGTCGGTGGCGTATACTTGCGTATATTCATATCAAACCCCACATGGACTCTCCGAAAACCGAAAGAATTCTTATCAGCATTAATGGACACATGTTTGAGTTTGATGAATAAGGAAAATGTAAATGTAAGGAAAATCCATTTATTGCAAATTTAATATTGATAACGTTATATTACTTTGGCAACTTGAGCGATAGTCTCAATTATTGATTACCTATATCTTTAATTATGCTCATTATCATATTAATATTAATTGGCATAAATTGAAATTTAAAATTCTTTATCAATTCAGAAAACTACTTATATTATATATAGCACATTGTGGTCAATGAGGTAGTAATAAAAATAAGAGCATCTTAAAATATTAAACATTGAAATAAATACCGAAAATATTAAACATTAAAATAAAACCTTTGTATTAATATGTGGGGAGAAAAGTACAATACTTTCCAATCAGTATATATAAAAAAAAAACATATTTTAAAATTATATATACAGCGTTCCCCAAAAGTTCCGCATAAAATTCAAATAATAAATAACTGTAATTGAGGTTTTGGTCCTGTTGGTGCTTGGACAATAAACACTAAAAAAATATATAACTATCACGTCAGTTTTTATTATTTAAGATACATTTTTTAGTGTGAACAGCTGGAAATGTGCACTACTGCTCTGTGTGCATTGCTGCAGGCTCAGCCAGCTTTGCTGGATCTAGTTCCTGCTTTAGGACATATTCCAAAGCTTTGTAGACAAATGAGTAATGTCCGACAAACAGATGTGTGCAAATCGGCGCTGTTAATTGTGAATGCGTTAAGTAATAGCCCGGTAAGTGTATTACTCTGGTATTGTAAATTATAAAAAAAAAAACAAGCACATTATACCTTATTTTAATTTATATTTTTACAACAAAAATTTATTTCGACTGACTACTATAAACTTATTTTCGGGTACATAAAAGAACCTTTAATCAAACGCTAGAATATATTTTGGTCGTATCTACCCCTTTCTTTCCTTCTACTGTGACTTCTAGTGCGCAATACCCCCATGTCATAGAATATGACTTACTAGTCTATCTCTGCTATGCTGTAATATCTTCCAAACGCTTCTCTTTTCTATTAACGCGTATTGAAATATGACCGCCATTCACAAAATTTACAAGAACCGTAAGTCAGATGATGCTTAAAGATACAATATTGTTTATATGCACTGTCTTAGGTATGTGTATCCGCTATTGCCCAAACGGATTGCATGCATCCTTTAAAACAAGCGATGCAGGAGCGAACTGATTTGATAGTATATGCTTGCGACGCCCTTTGTCGTTTATTTGGCACGCAACACGAACCATTGGTAAAGCAGGCATTAGACATAGACTTTGTCCACTATTTATTGGACATATTGGATGGAAGATGCGGTAGTATGAGCAGTACTACTAAGGCACAAATTGTGAAAGCATTGAAAGCAATGTGTAAAAGTTTACTTTACGGCGAACAGGTATGCTGTGTCCCAGATATGTGTCGAATTGAATTTATGCTTGTCTTGTTTATAATACGCATCTCGTTATATTCGTCGTTGGTCATATCCAACGATGATCGTTTTTTTTTTATCGTATTACCTACTTTTATGAAGCTGATCATAAATACCATTTCCTATGTCTAGTCTATTATGTAAGCATCAGAACCACGGTGTTTTAAATATTTCTCTCGATGTTCAATATTCACATGTAAAAAATAGGCTGATGATAAGAAGATTGTAACTCTCGAAACTAGTCCCACAATAATAGTTTTTTTACAAGTGTAATAACACGTGATTACTCTATATTTTACCTACCACAATCGCTTGGACAGGCAAATTAAAAGTCCACTCTAATTAAAAAAAAAAAAAAATGTCAGCTATGCCGTAATACGGATTTCGTATTTTTTTTATTATATTTATTTTCAATTTCCAGGTATCAAATCAACTAGCTAAAAATCCAATATGGTCTGAGTATAAAGATCAGAAACACGATCTATTTATTTCAAGCGGGCCAGCACTAAGATATTTAACAGGTACTTTACTTTTATTTGATTGTTATAATAACACAGCAATTGTAAGATGATTCTATGAAATGTTATTCTATCTAACTATAAAAAAAAGTTGTCAAAATAATAAAGCTCATTTGAAAGAAAGATAGGATGCATAGCTAAATTGAAATAAAGCATTTTAAGACAACGGTAATTTCTTTAATTATTTTATTCCGCAATTCTTTAACGACATAGAGATATTGATACTTTCTTAATCATTTTCTAATAGTTGAAAAAGGATCAAATGACTTTTATATGAGGAATTTGGATATAATATTCAATTTTTATTTATTTTTATTTTATTTTATATGGAGTACATTGAGTACCACGAACGGCCTTTCGAAATTACAATTAAAGTATTATATTATCATTATTACAACATAAGAAGAAATGAAATCCGCTAAGTTATGAAAATTTGTGTGTTTTATGTGTGTTAAATTTTCAAGTTATTACATTAATTATAGAAAGTATTTTATAGCAGTATTGATTATTTGCAACATAGTTAAAGAGTCCGCAATCCTAAAGATTGGTTGGAAACAGCACGCCATGCCGATCTATCCTGAGCTAATCCCTTCATCTCCCTATAGCTATTCATCTCAACGTCTTCAACTATCTGACTCACATACTCCAATCTAGGCCTACCTACCCCTCTCTTTCCCTCCACTCTACCTTCTATGATCAATTGCATAATCCCCCCATGCCTAAGAATATGCCCTACTAATCTGTCTCTCCTACGCTGTAACACTCTCCAGATACTTCTCTTCTCCCCTACTAACTCTAGTACAGCTTCATTTGTTACTTTATCTTCCCAACCAATCCTCATCATCCTCCTATAACACCACATTTCAAGTGCTTCTAATCTACGCTTCTCTTCCTTTCCTATAGTCCATGCCTCACACCCGTACAGTGCTACACTCCAAACATATACCTTCAGTAATCTTTTTCTAATACCCAAGTCAATATTTGATCTTAAAATCTGTTCTTTTTCTACGAATGCCTTCCTACCCTGTGCTATCCTACACTTTATATCTACCTTGCTTCGATTATCTTTTGTGATTCTACTGCCTAAAGAACAAAAATCTGACACTTCTTCGATTCTATTATCTCCTATTGTGATCCTCATTTTTCTACTGCATTCCTTTTTGTCACACCTCATCACTTTAGTTTTACCTATATTTATTTTCATGTTAAAATCCCTAGTCAATACTGCCTGCATACCATTCAATACCCTTTCTAAATTCTTTTCGCTTTCTTCCAATATAGCTATATCGTCGGCGAATCTCAGCATATATATTTTCTCTCCCTGTACATTCACACCTACACTATACTCTTCTTTTACTTTGTTTATTGCATCTTCTATATATAGATTAAATAATAACGGTGAGAGTGTACATCCCTGCCGAACTCCCTTCCCTATTTTTGCTACCTCTTCTTCCCCCTCAATTCTAACTAAGGCAGTTTGGTGTTTATATAAATTAAAAATTATTCTCCTATCCTTATAATCTATACCCGTTTCTTTTAAAATTCTAAACATTATGTCCCAATCTACATTATCAAATGCCTTTTCTAAGTCTACAAAAGCTATGCAAGTTACCTTTCCTACCCTCTTTCTTCTTGCAACATAGAAAATATCAATCTGGTTGAAATATTCGTTATACAATTTCATTAGCCTATTTATTGGTGAGTTAGTTCCGATTGATACGTCACGTCACTGCTAGATTATTCATCATTATCAGATAGTCCTTGAATCCTAAGGATTGGTAGGAAACAATACGCCAAGCTGATTTCTCCTGAGCTAATTCCTTCATTTTTTTATAGCTATTCATCCCACACGCCCTCCACTATCTCACCCACATACTCCAATCTAGGACTACCTACCCCTTTTTTTCCTTCTACTCCACCTTCTATAACTAATTGCATAATACCCCCCATGTTTAAGAATGTGACCTACTAGTCTATCTCTCCTGCGCTGTAATACTCTCCCAATACTTCTCTTCTCCTCGATTTATTATTATCCACGCGTCAAAAGTGTACATTCCTGCCTGACTCCCTTCCTATTTTTATTCTCTTCCCTTCATTTCAAACTAACAATAGTTGCAATTGAGATAGCTCATATGAACATTTGTTAATATTTCCAGCTAGTACACCAACATCTGCTGGATACTTAACGCAAAGTCCAAGCGCAACAACCGGTGGAAATAAACTGAACGTGGTTCCACCACCCCTTAATAATGACGATCCTCCACCATCCGGGCGATACGACGTACTTTGACACTGTACTTTGCAACATGTCACATTCATATGTTCCCGATCAATAATAGCACATGCGAAATTAAACGCTTTCTTTTTCATACTTTAAACGTATCTCTTTCATATTGAATTTTTTTGTACGTTTGTGACTAATATTTTGCAGGATTATATAAATGTATATCATAATAATCCTTTAGTTTATATTCCTTACAAAATATCGATATTCTATATTAATTATGTAATCTGAAGGTATAGTCACGAACAAATTTGTTGTCTAATATTGTATGTATTTTCTGAGTTTATGGAATAAGATTAATTTAAAAAATGAGTTATACTGATTTTATCCCGCACAATTGTCCGAAAGAGATATTATTTCATTCGTTGTTTTATAAATGTATTTGCAATTGCTTCCATTTACTTGAAAGCAAGTGTAATTAATCAATTTTTAATTCTTTCAGTTGGCTTTCCCTTCTACTGGAGAATGGTAAAAAGGACCTAAGCTTGCATTTCAACGAATTACTTCAATACTTCAACAATATATTTTGTATAAATATACTATTTTTCCAGACTTGCAAATTTATTGGCATTACCCATCTTCACATAGGTAAGATATAATACAAGATATAAACGTTTATAAGAAAGTTTCCATTTGTAGATTAACAAAAAAATATTAGCCCAATTGTGAAATTAAAACTATTTTTAACACATCATTTAATACAATATGATTTAGTAAATAAGATTTCAGTTTCAAATAAAATGTGCAATTAATTGTATACCATGGCTAGCAATAATTGCTGCGATTCGGATATGAGACTTCACTGCTACGACGAATCATTTATTGAATTTGCAGTATAAATGTATAATAATTATGAAAATTTATATTACAATTTAAACAATGAATATTACATCGATATTCTACCTGTACTAAGTAATTGTATAACATAAATTGAAAGCTTATAATTGCGATAGATACAACGTAAAGTACCTTTAACATAATCTAAGTAAATTTGTTTTAATACGACATTGTGATAATTTTGTTTTGATAAAATGTTTCACAGGTTTAATATCCTTAGATTAAAAATTTGGAGCATATAGTATTGCTAAATTAAATTCGTAGTTATATCATACATATCAGGTGTTCCTAAATTAAATACATATATCATTTTTCATGAATAATCTTAGTTTTTCTGTTGGAAATACCGCAATATTTTATTGCACTGTATTGTGGAAATAGATTAGATCTGGGATCTACTATTTGGTTTTTGCAGTTCCTGTATGAATATATCGCATATGCTATCAACTGAAAATCCGTTGCTTCAAATTGGAGATAACAACATTCATTTATCGTGTTAGTGTTATACTGGCAACTTTGCTAGTGAGAAAAATTTAAATATTCCTATCCATATGACTCAAACGTACAATTTGTAAGTACCATTATTTATTAGCACGAATGAAAAATGATATACAACTATATTTAAGTGTTAATACAAAAAAATATGGCTCTTTATATATATAGAATTTTAATTTAGTACCAGGACCCATGAATGTATAATACAGATATATTTCTGAGTCAGCTGCACCAAGGCGGTACCATTGCTCCAGTAGTCCTCATACAACAATAGTGTGGCGATGTTTTTTTTTTTGTTTAAAAATGATTCGAATAAAAGTTTGATTTTATTTCGGTTTTCTTTATTCTTATAAAGCATAGTTACATTATCGCACAAAACCGATTCATTCTTAAATTTCTAGTAGTGGTAGAACAGCTATATCTATTACTATTATTATTTTGATTTTAAAATACTGTATTTTTATGTTTATGCTGAACTTCGCCCTTTGGTAATTTCCAGTATATATAATTTCAATGAACGTAATTTATTTTATTTTACTTTTTTATATGAAATAACCAATAAAGATTATTATTATTATTATTATTAATCATCTATATTGTCTTTGATAGTTTATTTTTTAGTTATTCTAAGCGGCAATCTCTTTCATGTCACATAATCTCTGCATTTCTCACATCGGTAGAGATGCAGTACAGGTGATTAAATACACCGCACTATAGCGCTGAATCTGGTAGACCGTTTGTAAACTCGTAAAGGAGACCTTACGAAAGGTTTGGATCTTGTTAAGCGACTGGTAAATACAAATAGTGTTAGTGTTGCTACTGGTTGTGTACCCACATCAAGTAGTACTTCCTTTATAAATCAAATAATCTAGAGATAGAACAGTAATAACATGTAGTACGGAAGTATGCAATAACTAAATTATATTGAGTTAGTACACTAACTATAAATTACGTTACCTATGTTGTTACGAACAATATTAGATTTATAGATAATTTGAGAATTGTAATTAAGAAAAGAAGTGGGGTATTTGTAAAAAAAAAAAAAAAATTGTAGTGTTGCAAACTATAAGAATATGATTTAATAAGTTTATGTGAGTGTGTGGCTTTTGAAATAGTGCCAGATTATTCGATTTTTTAATTCAGAATGTATACTATACGTAACCCGGAACATGAAGGTGGAGTTTTTACAATACCTGGAGATATGTGTTACGTAAGTATTGATTTATGATAGATCATTGATATCGTAAATCTGGGACACTGAGGCTCTTTGTTGTTTAAAATCAGCGCACGTACATTACTATAGTAATTGAACTGCTGTTAGTAGAAAATCGTATCTTAATTCATTCAATCGCTTCAAGAACCGTTTAATTTAAAGGTATTTTGTGTATTGTATATTTCCGAACTCATATATTTTCATTCGTCGTATCTATGGATGAAAAAACGCAATCGATCCTAACACTTCTTACAAATTTTATTATAGAACGAGCTATGTTACGGATTTGGTCACCTCTTTGTTTCGTAATGTGCAAATTAAGTAATTTTACGAATTTTTTCTTAGTGTGTCTTTCAATGGGCGCGAGAACTACAACACCTTTATACAATGACTCATAACAATTGTTGCATTGAATGAAAGTGTCACCCAAATACCGTGGCACAAAGCATAGATGCGCATTTCGTAAACCATGTACTCTTTCAGTAGTAGACACTAATATTTCACCTCTCCCACTCATTATGCGATTCAGTTCATCCTATGCAATTTATGTAGATCCTGGTGAATGACGAAGGTGCTACTGAACATGACGGCATGGCCTTCGAAATGCTCATATATATGATTGAATGCTTTGTGTTGGGGTATTTGATATTCTATACAATTTACTTTACGCTGGAAAGTTACACTTTTACAAAACAAATCTATTGTGTTTGAGCGCACATAATTCAATATCTTCGTTTAACTTAATTTGTAAACAATTGGAAAAAAAGTATCTCCTGGATTAATTTAAGAAATGTGAACTCGAGATATAACTAATTGCTTTGTAAGATATATCGTAATTAAGATCTTTATTAAATACGCAAGAAAATACTATAAAGGGATTCTATTGAGACTTTTAAAATAAAATAAACATATTGTTTTTAGAAGAAATAAACAATAGTGTATGCCCAATTACGACTAAATTTTTTACAAATTACAATAACTTCGGTTTTAACATAAAACTGATTTCGCAAAGACAAAATACAAAAATAATGTAGAATAATAAGGCAATAAAATATCGCTTCTTAAAGCTGCGCTAAAGGTATAGAAAAAAAATCAAAATTTTGAGAAAATGACTTAAGAGTTTTTTCTAAATAATATTTGACAGTTTATTGCCAATATATGCATCTAGGGACTGTACAGCTCACTTAAAAAAAAAAATTTTAACTTTAAAAGCACGACAGAAAATAGTACTGTATTGTTTTTACTGTTACTTTTCAAAATTATAAAAAATTCTGCTAAAATTATATTTTATTTAAATTCTTATATTTTTTAATTTTATTTATTTTATTGTATTAAACACACGCATAGGATTTATTGATAAAAAATACTCGAGAGTTGATAAATAGGAATTTTCAAGTTTTCATGGATCGATAAATTTTTTATGTGGCTCGATTAAGAAAAAATATACAAATTTTGACAGCATTAATCAATTTTCACAACAAAAATATAAATGTCCTGTGATATATACACATTTTCAAATGCTCGATGTGGATATAAAATTGATAAACCATCCATAAACATTAAATAGGACGTTAGCGCATAATAGAGAGATTTATAAATTTTAGTACGAGTATATTTCTGATTGTATACTTCGTTTGTTTTGTTTATATATATAGTTAATTTTAAGTGTGAGAATGAAGAGTGAGTGAAATTTCTTGGTACTTTCTTACTATTTCCAAACCTATTCTTAAACACTCTCCCGTTACGCTTTGATGTTAATTAATGACGGATGAATAACATTTTGAACCTGTAATTATCTTCAAATCGATATAATTTAATCGTCTGATAACTTTGGTAATATATAATGAAATATTGATCACGATAATGGTCATTGTAATGTTTAAGAACTACGAAATATTGTATTATTTCAGCCTATTCAAAAAGGACGGATATTCTTGTGTTAAAGTCCGCGTATTTAAGTTTGCTGCTTGTGTTATATCAGAATAAGATTTTAATATATTTTTTCTAAATAGAGCTGTTAACGAACCTAAATGAGTTCGTTTATAGCGAGTTTGAGTTCTCTTATAGCATAATGCAATTTACTGTCTCAAAGTTGGTAGCTCTGCTTGCCAGTTATCAAACGTCAAACTACTAAAGAAAGCAACAAAGTTTAATTTAAATTTTGTCCCTGAAATGTACCATTGTACGTCAAACTACAAAAGAAAGCAACAAATAGGTTAATTTAAATTTATTTGACAATTGATTTCAAATGTTCCAGATGTGCCAATAGTTGCTACCAACAGTCAAAAAATTCCCTAGATTTTTAAATTTTTCATTTAAAAAGGGCATAAAAGACGCAAATTAGAAAAAATAGTATAAAAAACTGATTTCATAAGTTATTTATAACACTCGTATTCTACATTTGAACTCGTGCAATAAAACCTGCCTTATGAAATTCGTTCCTTAATATACTATTTTGCAACTAGATTTGTGAAATTCTTAATAAATACTTTACATGTTTATTTTGAAGTGTGTTCGATTACATTAGTAATGAATAACCCAAAATTGCTATTTATGAATTATAATAGGGCAAAAAAAAAGTTTGTATTTATAATGCAGTGAGGAGTCTTTTTATTAAAACTTAGAAAATGTTCACTTCTGACCCAGAACATCATAATTATTTGTTACGTTGTTATTAAACTAACATTATCGATTAAACTAGTAGTATTGAAAAAATGCGCACATTAACTCAACCGTTTTCAATTAAAAATCCGAACTCTGGCCCCTATATGGATTATAATATACACGTACGTCAACTCCCTAGTTATTCATTACATTGGACCTAATGAAATACTTCCTTGATTGAAATAACAAACAACCACCCAAGCTCCGTTGCCACGTCTCTCTACAAAGGGCCTCCCGGTTTTTAATTGGCCATCCAAATCATTGCTTATATACCTACTGCAATTGCTTTAGTTTGCATATGAATACAAACACAATACCGCATATAGCATTCGCAATACAAACATGATTATGAAGATTTTCAAATCAATTTTGTGAAATATTATAAAAATTAAGAAACTATTTATTAGAACTTTCCGGAGAAAAAACCGAGCCAAGTTATAAAGTTACCTTAAAAAATTTTTTTTTTTTGTTATCAATATTTGAGATTTTGAAATTTCCCGTTCTATATAGATAAATTGACTTATCGTGGAAAGATAATTTTAATGCGTTGAAGTAAATATTAATATGAAATTCGAGTTTTCATAAAAGTATTTTTTAGAAATAATATAAAAAACATGTGTCATATATACAAAGTTATTGCATTAATTTTGCATCCTCATTAGTTAGTACCATTAGTGTATTATTTAGTGGTTGGTTATAATCAGTTATAAAGAGTTTTGCCAGCTTTTGCCAAAATGGTTTTCAATAAAGAGGTACGTACAATTAGTAAGAATAATAAGTAAAAAAAATCTGTGGAATGAGGTATTCTTTCGGTATTGATATTATTAGTATATTAATTAATAGTATATTTAAGAACGAGTTTCATAAGGCAGGTTTTATCACACGAGTTCAACTTTTCTATAGAACAAGTGTTATAAATGACTTATGAAATGAGTTTTTTATACTATTTTTTCTAATTTGCGTCTTTTATGCCCTTTTTAAATAAAAAATCGAAATTTAAAAATTTAGGGATTTTTTTGACTGTTGGTAGTAACTATTGGCACATTTGAAACATTTCAAATAAATTGTCAATTAAATTTAAATTAACCTATTTGTTGCTTTCTTTTGTAGTTTAACATACAATTGTACATTTCACGGACGAAATTTAAATCAAACTATTTGTTGCTTTCTATTGTAGTTTGACGTTTGATAACTAACAAGCAGTGCTACCAACTTTGAAACAGTAAATTGCCCTATACTATAAACGAACTCAAATTCGCTATAAACGAACTCATTTGGGTGCGTTAATAGCTGTATTAGAAACGCAAATTAGAAAAAAATATTTATTCATATTCATATAGAAAATTATGCAGATCATTAAAAATCTAAAATTTTTCGCAATTATGTTTTTTTAAATTCTTCTAGCCTAGTGGATTATAGGTAACTCTTGTAAATATTGATATTTAAGGAGATAAGCGAAGAATTCTTTACGAATCAAACGTATAAAAATTAAATTATAACAATTGCCAAACCTCTGAATCAATATTGATCCTTATTTATTGAAAAACGTTCTTATCCTGAACGGATATTTCAGGCATTATGCACATTTAAAAGAAATTAAAAATTATTTATTCATAAATATATAATAAAACCAGCTTTTCTCTGTCCTTGTCCGACACTTCCCATTTATTAATCTCTGTGAGGACTTCCGCTTTTTTATAATTACCTAACCCATGCTATTTTTAAAAGCGCCAAATAGTACCATTTTCAGGGCGTTTCATGCGATATTGGGAACGTAGGGCGCGGTGCGATTAAAGGGAACTGATTTACTATCTCTGTCATATTGTAGCGTGAAATCGTGAAAAACGATTGGCTCCCCTGGGAGCCCGTCAGACCGCATTGTATAATCTGTTGCCTAACTACCGAACGCGCGCTTGCGCGAGTGGTTGCTGCTAGTAAATATTAAGAACCTTTACTTATGGTAACATTTATTTATTGCATAGGAGAACAAATTGATGGTTGGATCGACACCGAAAGCTCATCACCAATCTGAAATGGTTTATTTGAACGTGTGTGACCCGGAAAGTTCATGCAACAGGAGTGATAAAAGATGGTACCGCAAATGTGCCACCTGGGGAAGGTCAATCGATATTATGCTGGCAATTATAAGTAAATGCTCTACACTTTATCACGAAAACGTTCTCCAATAAAGCTTATCCAATGAAATATATATATATAGTTAACATATAAATGTTTCTTATGAAGGAAACTTATGAAAGAAATGCAAAGTTTGATATTATAATTTTGCGGTGGTGGTGGGGGGTGGGGGGGGGGGTCGTTCGATGTTTAATTTCATGCAAATACAATTGATTTTATTTATTTTTATATATTATGTAGTCTTGGCGTTCGCTGCGTTAGTAGAATTTGGATATGTACCACACGTAAATGCGGGCTTCTATTGTGCCGATCCATCGATATCGCATCATTTCACAGGTGATACGATCACATCGATCGTTCTCGCAGCGGTCACATGCCTTGGCCCGTTGCCGTTAATCTATGCGGTGGAGAGGAATCGCAGCGATGGTGGAATTTGCTTACGAAAGATGTGGATATGGTAAGCATATAATTGCATATCGTCGGCGATGTGACAACACCTCCTATCTTACAAAAAGTCGAAAAATGACTGGTTACGTCAAACAGATTCTTCGGTTTATTGCGCATGTTCAGAACATCTCCCAACGAGATGTTTTGAACATGCGCAATAAAATATAAACCTACGAATCTGTTTGACATAATATCTCAATTTTTGTAACATTGGAGGTATTGTCACATCGCTGACTATAGATATTAAGTTAAAGAGTCCGCAATCCTAAAGATTGGTTGGAAACAGCACGCCATGCCGATCTATCCTGAGCTAATCCCTTCATCTCCCTATAGCTATTCATCTCAACGTCTTCAACTATCTGACTCACATACTCCAATCTAGGCCTACCTACCCCTCTCTTTCCCTCCACTCTACCTTCTATGATCAATTGCATAATCCCCCCATGCCTAAGAATATGCCCTACTAATCTGTCTCTCCTACGCTGTAACACTCTCCAAATACTTCTCTTCTCCCCTACTAACTCTAGTACAGCTTCATTTGTTACTTTATCTTCCCAACCAATCCTCATCATCCTCCTATAACACCACATTTCGAATGCTTGTAATCTACGCTTCTCTTCCTTTCCTATAGTCCACGCCTCACACCCGTACAGTGCTACACTCCAAACATATACCTTCAGTAATCTTTTTCTAATACCCAAGTCAATATTTGATCTTAAAATCTGTTCCTTTTCTACGAATGCCTTCCTACCCTGTGCTATCCTACACTTTATATCTACCTTGCTTCGATTATCTTTTGTGATTCTATTGCCTAAATAACAAAAATCTGACACTTCTTCGATTCTGTTATCTCCTATTGTGATCCTCATTTTTCTACTGCATTCCTTTTTGTCACACCTCATCACTTTAGTTTTACCTATATTTATTTTCATGTTAAAATCCCTAGTCAATACTGCCTGCATACCATTCAATACCCTTTCTAAATTCTTTTCGCTTTCTTCCAATATAGCTATATCGTCGGCGAATCTCAACATATATATTTTCTCTCCCTGTACATTCACACCTACACTATACTCTTCTTTTACTTTGTTTATTGCATCTTCTATATATAGATTAAATAATAACGGCGAGAGTGTACATCCCTGCCGAACTCCCTTCCCTATTTTTGCTACCTCTTCTTCCCCCTCAATTCTAACTAAGGCAGTTTGGTGTTTATATACATTAAAAATTATTCTCCTATCCTTATAATCTATAGCCGTTTCTTTTAAAATTCTAAACATTATGTCCCAATCTACATTATCAAATGCCTTTTCTAAATCTACAAAAGCTATGCAAGTTACCTTTCCTACCCTCTTTCTTTTTTCTACTACCGTTCTTAGTGCTAGAATCGCCTCCCTCGTCCCTCTGTTTTTCCTAAAACCAAACTGATCTTCTCCTAGCCTTTCCTCTACTTTATTTTCTAATCTCCTATAAATAATCTTTAGCAATATCTTCGATGCATGTGATAGTAGACTTGACACGGTCTTGTCTCACACAAATTAGCTCCTATTTTCTTCGGCATTGTTACTATTCTACTACGCTGTAAATCCTGTGGTACTTCTCCCTTCTCATATATTTTACAAACTAACCTGTATAATCGCTCCTGCATTTTTTCCCCTGCGTGTTTTATTAATTCGGCTGGTATCATATCAATCCCCGCTGCTTTGTTATTCCGTAAATCATTTAATGCTCTATGAAACTCTGACCTAAGTATGCTAGGACCTAAGTCATCCTCATCTATCTGTTCCACACTTTCTAGCTCCTCCATGTCCTGCCTACCTTTATATAAATCTTCAAGATACCCCTTCCAACTTCTAGCTTTTTCCTTATTTTCTGTGAGTTCCTTACCCTGCTTATAGATATATATAGTTCGTATTGCCGAAGTCAGAACGTAGTCCTGGATTAAATTCATATTTCAAAATGTATTATTCTATGTATTCAACAGGTATCGGGGATACCTGACATGTTTGGTATCTTTCCTCGTGCTGTGCCAAACATTGAAAGTGACCACGGGTGAGCATCGCCCTCACTTCCTACACACCTGCGCTCCAGATGCCGCGGAAACGTGCTCCGCTGGCAGCTACATCACAGAGTACACGTGCTTGAACACGGGCGGATTTAAACGATATATTGTGCCGGATTCGTCTTTGAGTTTTCCAAGTGGCCACGCCGGTGTGGCAACTATCACAAGCTTGTTTTGTGCTGTAAGACCTACTATTTACATTGATTTATTATTACGAATAAAGCGGCAATTGCCCTGCTTTATATTTTTAGAAATTCCAAAATATTTACATTTCATACTATTTTGAGGAGGTCCAGAATTAATGAGCACGATTCTTGCGAGACATATTTACTCTAAATTTTATAGAATTGAATATGCTTTATTGATTTATATACAATCAATTGTCAAATAATATAAGTATATAACAAAATTGCAGTCGTTTTACAAAATTTTATTACATAGGAAATCACAATAAAAGATACAATCAGCTTTGCTTATATTCGTTTAGATTATAAGGTTGTAGTTCTTCAATTTTCTTTTAAACGTTTAGGTCACCATGAAACGTTTAGGTCACCATGTTGTTTAGGTGTTTATATATAATTTGCAAAAAGATATGAATACAATTTAGTAGGTTTTTTTTTTGTTTTACAACTAACTTAACTTTACGACTGCTGCTAAACGAGCTATAAGTCAGGTATAAAGTAGTCTATCTTAATGCACATGTTTTGTTTAAGCTTAAACTTAACTAGCTAGAATATAGCATTATAAACTAAAAAAAAAATGTCGTTACATGTTTTTTTTTAATGTTTATATATATATTATATATATATATATTTTATAGTCTAAACTTCTCTAGATTTGAAGCCATTCGCATGTGGTCTGGTAGATTGTTGTAAAGCTTTGAACATAAAGTTTTGGCGTCCCTTATTGCTTCTTACGCTATCCAGATGGATTTTACCTTGGTTTATGGTTCCCATATTGTGGATGTCTGTATATCGAAAGTCCAAGTTGGTTTTTATTTTGATAGCTTCGAGGGCTTTATTTTGCACAACACTTAAATGTCTTAGAGAATAGAATATTACAATAAATAGTGGACTACGTAAATAAAACGAATGATTTCTTGCTAACGTTTATATTAATTTATATTAAAAATATATATACTTAATTCTGTCCATGATATTGCAGGTATTTAAATTAATGTAAGATTTATACTAGGTTATATTAAGTTTATATTTGGAGTGTGTTCTTTTGCATTTGTAGCTTTGTAGTCCACTATACCATTATTTGTTGTAATATTTTGTTTTCTTCTGGACAACAAAAGATTATCCATTGTTGCCTTAGAGATTTTGTACACTGCGATATTGTAAGGATACTATATGTTAGATGTAAATGTGGTATAGTAATCTTACAAATTTTTCTTGTAATTTTGGTCATCTTCTTATCGCACTCACTAATGGTATTATTTTGTTTTTTATGTTTGCGATGTTCATTTCATAGTTTCATTTGTCATCTATAACTATACCCAAGTATTTAGTCTATTGTTTCCTATTGATTGATTCATTTTTTTATAGAAATGTGGATGTCGTTATCACATTTGTTTTTTTTTTGTCTAAAGACCAGATGTTCGGTTTTTGAGTGTTTATTTTCATTATATTCATTTAAACAATTCAAAAATTTAATCATCGATTTGAACACGTATTCCAATAACAAATACAGCGAATTATTGGAATTGTAACACAAATGTTATTGGAATGATGTTTTTAAATTTACAAATTTGCATTTTTACAAAATCCGAGATTATGTGGGGTATTATATATAAAACTTAAAGAAAATTATATTGTTAATTACTGTTGGTTTGAATATTTAAATATGCATTCATCACAAACCAAGTGTTTGATTTGAATAGATTTACGACAGATAAAAATATTTTCTCTTGTTTTTTTGTGTAGGTGCTGATTCATGTGCGATTTGACAAACGCCATGTCGGTGTATTGATAAAGCCAGTACTTGGTACAGTCATTCTTATTTGGGGCTTTGCAGTCGGAATAAGTCGCATTCTGGATCACAGGCATCATTGGTGGGATGTCCTAGCTGGCACTGTCCTCGGAATAGCATTTATAACATACTTCATCATCTATCATTGTAATTCGTTCGAGGTTGCATCAAAAGAAGCGAACAGTACGTTCAAAACAGCTGTTCATGGAAGCGGTGGATCTGTTTCAACGAAAGATCGCTGTTCCATCAAACATCACGTCTCCACCACGACATTAATAGATGCGAATAATAAAGACGCGACAAGTGTGATTATATAGACACTGTGCGAATGACTAATTGTTTGATATAAACATTTGTGAAATGTGAAAATGAACGGCATGATTTGAAATCAGTTTAATACGACAATCGTAGGAGGAAAACACCCGATTATTAATGATATTTATATATTATAATGTATGTGTAATATTTAAAAAACTTGTAATTGCTGTTATTTTTACACTATCACATCACGTTCTCGTTTGTAATGTATTTAAGATTCAATGTTGCATCAAACTGTTCAGCAACATGAATAAAAATTTAAATATCCGTCCTGCTCCAATTTTGATAATTATATACAGGTAGTATCGCTTTATTGTTAACTTGGGTGTCAATTTTGAAACATAACTTTTCTAGCGTTTTTACTAGCAAATATTTACTTTAAACTATTAGTGTTTAAATTCCTAAATAATGCTAACTCGATTGCTAAAATACTGAGACTATTTAATCTATATTGGCACATATTTGATGGCAACATATTATTAATACTAAGCGCCCTTTCCACCTACAGTGACAGGAATTGTACAAAAAAAAAACCAATTCAGAAGAAGAGGCATTTACACGTAAAAAATTATAAGAATTGAGTATCTTGTTAGCATTATCATCGTTTTACCGTAAATCTGGAATTTATTCTTCGTACATGAACATGTATTTCACAGCCTAATTTTTAACGTTTTAATTTAAATGATAACCCAATATGAGAATTAAATTATAATTTTTCAAAATTTTTAGTAGCCAACAGTACCGCATGGACGTAGGATATTCTGTTACAAAAATTTTACTCGCATTGAGTTTATAAATGCGTAATCGATTTAATATATTTTTAGGACGCTGTTTGAATTATTCAATTAATAAATGATTGTAATTATTTTCAGAACCTCGGATGTGTTCTCGAGGACGTGTTACGAAGTGCACACCAGACAAAATACCTCGTAAGAAAATTAATCTATCTAGCATTTAATCGTTTAATAAAAAATAACCACAATGGCATTAAGTAATGGTATAATATTTAACAACCGTAAACCGTACAACAGAGCATTTTCATCCTGGATGATATTTTATAATTCACAGTTAATTATATCGTCGGTTATTATCAATTAATTGCATATTGACTTAATCAGTGTCGAGGGCCTATTATTCGATAAATCATGAAAGCTATCTGAAACAACGAATCTATTTAATCGATAATTAATATACAATATAGTACCCAAATACTAGACTGAAGTATTCAGTTTTTTTTTTTTCAAGAAATATCGGAATTATATTTAAATTAAAAAAATATTCTTACAACAATTTATCCGCTTTAATAAGAAATATAACGGTTTCAATGGCATACAAAATATATAATATCTTATTGATAAATCAATCGATATTTTATCTCTTGTGGGTTCCTCAAAAGAGCCTTTGTGGATAGTGCCAGTGGAAATAACAATCTTTATTAACTACAATTCTAATGGTTTTTAGGAATTATTTTTTTTATAATGTGTTTCATGGAAAATGGCAAACAATTTTATATATTCCAAAGTAACTTTAATTCTTTGAACTAATAACTTAAATAAATAGATCTGACAATTATTAATTTTTATTAAAATGAATGTATTTTTTAAATCGTTTTTATTAGACACGGCTTTTTTTTTAATCTAGAGCCGGCTCTGTGTGCAAATATTTTTTATGAGGACTAAATTTAAAGCTATCTTTGTATGAAGGGATAAAAATAAAAATAAAATCTATCTTGTTTATCTAATAGATGTTTATTATATCTACTATTTCTAAACTTTTGCCTATTGATAACGTTTCCTAATTGTTTTTGATATGAAACACAAAGATATTTATTTCATATCATATAAGAAGTTAAATTAAATATACCGTGCACATATTATTGGTGAATTTAGCTTCCGGTTCCACTGGTAATTTTAAAATAAGTATTTCATTTTAACTTTTTCATAATTTTTTTTTTTTTCATAATTTCGAAAATTCATTAATGCTGTATTTACTAATATTACCTAAATCTTATAAGTCTTTAGTGATAAAGCGATCGCAAAGATGCACCAATTTCATCACTAAGACTATTGAAAAACTCGAAAATCTCTGACACTGATTCGAATATTTTATATTATTTAACATAGTTAATGTACGAAATTTTATTATAGATCAAATATGCCGAACGAAGATGCGCCGACATCCGCCACCCTAAAGGTAAATTATATTATTGTTGAAGAAGATCCTCAGAGTCACGACACCGCAAACATAGGAACTGGCCGAGGAAAGTTGTTAGATCTCACCATTATTGTCATTGGTACGTTCCAGTTAATTATAATTTAGTAATATAATCATAGTTAAATTGTGATTTAATATTGTTAGTCTTCACTTCTAATCAATCTTTATATATACTCGGCTTGAATAATTTACATTGACAATCATTTAACATTTTAGTATTAAACACTCTTACCATTGTCTTACATCCAAATTTTCCGTTTTGTTATTTTATGATATTCCATATATGGTACGGACATGTCATCAACATGGTGGAATTTAATGAATCTTTATACCATTTTTTTTAATACTTATAAAATCTGAGAAACATTCCATAGTTTTCACCACTTTATTTTTGTATTTTTCAAAGGTTTATATATATAAAACTTCGTATTAATGAAGTCCAAAATAAAATACACACCTTCAATTCAGCCTATTAATTTTCAATTTATTGAAACTAACGCTCATTTAAACTTAACCCTCATCTGGTTGCATTATTTTTGATATAAGAATATTTTGCATCTGCATGGGGAAATAATTACTATCAAATAGAGGTATATTAAAGATTCTTTTGCCGCCGCTAGTTTGTTTGCAGCCGCAAACAAACTAGCGGTCCGCGTTGCTATAGCAACGTGACGTCACACTGCTTGTACAGCTAAGAATATATCGTTGTTTTAAGCTATTCCGGGCCGCAATTCTTTAGCGTTCCAACAGAGAAGCCTAGTGTAGTATACAGGCAAATTGATATAGAATAGCCAGATAAGACAGTTGCATTGTTCTGTGTAGTTACGTATGAACGATTTTGCCATGTGTGTCCAAGAATATATTTAATAGAAATAATTTAATAAAAATGAATAGTGTTAATTCTTGATTGAAAATAGAGTTTTGTAGACTTTCTCTTGAGGACAAAGTAAAAATTAAAGAATTAGGTAGGCTATTGCCTGATTTAAATTGATCACAAACTTGTGCAAGGAGTGTTTATATCAATGAAAGATAGAAGAGCGGAATACCACTTTCAAGAAATGATTGAATTTAATCATTCTGCATCCATTTTAGGTAAGATTTCTTACTATTGTGTTATTTTTTAAGAAATGCGCCCGCCCCCTCGATTGAAATGTCAAGAGCCGCCACTGATACTGACTGGGACTCGGTGGTTAACAGAAGGGCAAGACTTGTTTAGTTGAAAGTTGGAAATTGAATGTTGTGTTGGATTTAGACTGACCATTTTAGCGAGGGTGAGCGATTTGTAGAGGGGCAGTTAAAGATGTAAGAATAGACAAAAGTAGGTAGGTAGGTAGGTAGAAAGGCTTTTCGGAGTATGATCGGTAAAAGTTCAAAGGTGTAGGGACGGACACAATAGTTATAGAAAATATATTTAATAGAAATAGTTTGGCAGGGATGTACACTTTCACCGTTATTATTTAATCTATATATAGAAGATGCATAAACAAATTAAAAGAAGAGTATAGTGTAGGTGTGAATGTACAGGGAGAGAAAATATATATGTTGAGATTCGCCGACGATATAGCTATATTGGAAGAAAGCGAAAAGAATTTAGAAAGGGTATTGAATGGTATGCAGGCAGTATTGACTAGGGATTTTAACATGAAAATAAATATAGGTAAAACTAAAGTGATGAGGTGTGACAAAAAGGAATGCAGTAGAAAAATGAGGATCACAATAGGAGATAATAGAATCGAAGAAGTGTCAGATTTTTGTTATTTAGGCAGTAGAATCACAAAAGATAATCGAAGCAAGGTAGATATAAAGTGTAGGATAGCACGGGGTAGGAAGGCATTCGTAGAAAAAGAACAGATTTTAAGATCAAATATTGACTTGGGTATTAGAAAAAGATTACTGAAGGTATATGTTTGGAGTGTAGCACTGTACGGGTGTGAGGCGTGGACTATAGGAAAGGAAGAGAAGCGTAGATTACAAGCATTCGAAATGTGGTGTTATAGGAGGATGATGAGGATTGGTTGGGAAGATAAAGTAGCAAATGAAGCTGTACTAGAGTTAGTAGGGGAGAAGAGAAGTATTTGGAGAGTGTTACAGCGTAGGAGAGACAGATTAGTAGGGCATATCCTTAGGCATGGGGGGATTATGCAATTGATCATAGAAGGTAGAGTGGTGGGAAAGAGAGGGGTAGGTAGGCCTAGATTGGAGTATGTGAGTCAGATAGTTGAAGACGTTGAGATGAATAGCTATAGGGATATGAAGGGATTAGCTCAGGATAGATCGGCATGGCGTGCTGTTTCCAACCAATCATTAGGATTGCGGACTCTTTAACTAATTCTAATATGGACTATCAAAACGTTATTACGGTTCAATCAATCCTTTATATTTTACATGTGTCTAGTGGTTAGCCTAATCGCACTAGTGGAGTCTGGCTACCTACCGCAACGCCATCTAGGGTTCGTATGCGGGGACCCAACGCTTTCATATCCATACAGGGGCGACACTATTTCCACAACTGCCCTAATGGCAATCAGCTATTCTTTTCCACTAATATATATTGGCGTGATGGAGTACGTGCGTGGTAAACGTGGCAGATCGCTTGGCAGATACGTGTTGAAATGGTACCGCGATTTTCTAATCGGTATTAATATCGCATTAGTGTTGTGTCAGGTGTGTTTCACGAATACGCAGAATTTGTATTTTATTTGCATGTTTTTGCTCCTCTCCTTATGTACAAAATAGGGATTTAATTAATTATAAATTAGGATAATTAAAAATAGGGAAAACTGATTCGTTAGTTAGTCCTCAATGCTAGGGATTTGTTGAAACAGCACGTTAATTTAGTATATAATTTCCAATCGTAATAATTAAATGGTAACAAATTGTACAGCAACATCTTCATTTCATTATAACGATTCAACCTAACGTCCTTTGCTATCTGATTTACGTTCTCTAATGCCTATTGTACACATGTTTATTGATAATAATCTGTATTTGTTTATAACAAAATACAAAAAAAAAATATGATAAACATAACGATGATGTCTATATTTCTGTATTAAGATATGTAAAAATTATTTCCTGCAATATCAAAAAAAAAAAAAATACTAAAATTGCAATTTTCTTAATGCAGTTATCTAAAGTGTTGACTGGCGAGTTACGGCCGCATTTCTTGGATACATGCGCACCAAATGTCGCTAATACATGCACTCCTGGTGAATATATCATCGAGTACGAGTGCACTTCAAAATTCGCGCGTCGTATTGTCAAAGACAGCTTCCGGTCCTTTCCATCGGGACATACAGCTGTATCAACATACGCTGCGGCCTTTACTGCCGTAAGTATTATAATATGACGCTAAATAATACCCCCCAAAACTCGCATAACGCAGTACTAAATTATTGCTATCTATTTCTAAGAAAATAATTTTAATTTTAGATCCGCTCTAAAGATACCAGTAGAATATGAAAATATTGGTTTTTCTTTCAATACGGTATTTATAAAATACAAAACAAAAATTACATTATATATATGTAATTGACAACGAATCTAATTTAGTTTGACCAAAGTAAGAAATTGTAATGTAATTTTTGTATAAAAAATGTTTTTGTATTTATATCATCTATATATATAATGTACTATCGTTATCTATAATAATTAATAGTATATAATATCTTGTGCTAGTGTAGATGGGGGCGTAGCCTTCGAAATGCGCATCTAGCTACTAAATGCTTTAAGTTACGGTTTTTGGGTGATATTTTATACTATTATTTAACACCGGCAGTGCTAACTTTTAAAATAAGGTATAATTGTTAATTGTAGCTCCTGAAGATGTGATGGTAGCATTTACGAAACTAGTAGATTGGACAAATAACGAAATACACGAAAAGTATTAAAAAAATCGATCTTTCATTGAAAGAAAAACCAATATTAAAAGGAACATGTATACCGCGAAGAGTAACGAAAATAAAAATATCGTATGTATTTTTGGTTTCATGCAACAAAAATGTTTTTCTTTTTCGAAAACAATATTCGGGAGAACCCTTACAAAATATTGTTGCTTTGTCCCATACCGAACTGAATTGTTGACGAATGTTATTGTAAAATTTTCTTTTATTATGAATATGAAAACGCCATTGACACAATCAATTTTACGTTAGTTAGTTAAAGAGTCCGCAATCCTAAAGATTGGTTGGAAACAGCACGCCATGCCGATCTATCCTGAGCTAATCCCTTCATCTCCCTATAGCTATTCATCTCAACGTCTTCAACTATCTGACTCACATACTCCAATCTAGGCCTACCTACCCCTCTCTTTCCCTCCACTCTACCTTCTATGATCAATTGCATAATCCCCCCATGCCTAAGAATATGCCCTACTAATCTGTCTCTCCTACGCTGTAACACTCTCCAAATACTTCTCTTCTCCCCTACTAACTCTAGTACAGCTTCATTTGTTACTTTATCTTCCCAACCAATCCTCATCATCCTCCTATAACACCACATTTCGAATGCTTGTAATCTACGCTTCTCTTCCTTTCCTATAGTCCACGCCTCACACCCGTACAGTGCTACACTCCAAACATATACCTTCAGTAATCTTTTTCTAATACCCAAGTCAATATTTGATCTTAAAATCTGTTCTTTTTCTACGAATGCCTTCCTACCCTGTGCTATCCTACACTTTATATCCACCTTGCTTCGATTATCTTTTGTGATTCTACTGCCTAAATAACAAAAATCTGACACTTCTTCGATTCTATTATCTCCTATTGTGATCCTCATTTTTCTACTGCATTCCTTTTTGTCACACCTCATCACTTTAGTTTTACCTATATTTATTTTCATGTTAAAATCCCTAGTCAATACTGCCTGCATACCATTCAATACCCTTTCTAAATTCTTTTCGCTTTCTTCCAATATAGCTATATCGTCGGCGAATCTCAGCATATATACTTTCTCTCCCTGTACATTCACACCTACACTATACTCTTCTTTTACTTTGTTTATTGCATCTTCTATATATAGATTAAATAATAACGGTGAAAGTGTACATCCCTGCCGAACTCCCTTCCCTATTTTTGCTACCTCTTCTTCCCCCTCAATTCTAACTAAGGCAGTTTGGTGTTTATATAAATTAAAAATTATTCTCCTATCCTTATAATCTATACCAGTTTCTTTTAAAATTCTAAACATTATGTCCCAATCTACATTATCAAATGCCTTTTCTAAATCTACAAAAGCTATGCAAGTTACCTTTCCTACCCTCTTTCTTTTTTCTACTACCGTTCTTAGTGCTAAAATTTTACGTTACAAAATTAAAATAGCTTTTCCATCAAATCGTATAAATTTCTTAAATAATGTGTTTCTTCAGTATTATGTGCACTACCGGTACAATTTGCGACAATGGGGCGGTTGGGTGCAACCGATGCTTATGAGCTTCACGCTTTTGTGGGTTCCATTCGCGTCTTTTAGTCGATTAACCGATAACCGTCATCACTGGTGGGATGTGCTAGCTGGATTCTGCATTGGACTATTCGCTGCCGTATACGCTGTTCAAACTTTATGCAAGAAATTCTTGGAAAGCCACGAAAAGAGGAAGACCATTCCAACGCTAAGTGCTCCATTGTGTGATAAAAATTGATTTTGAAAGTGTGCTGCTATTTTGTTCTTATTGAAGATTATAATATATGTAACTAATATAGAATGTATATGGACGACGAATATACAGCTTTAATGGAATTTATTTATCTAATTTGAGCAGGCTGTAGTTTTATGTATACACGAAGCACATGTTTTCCAAGTTTTTCCGCTTCAAGTGAAAATGAATAAAAACGATTTAATGATTAAAATAAAAATCGACGAAAATTGAAAACATTTCAAAGGTTTTTTTGACCTTTTTCGGCGATAATTTCAACTTTTTCCCTTTTATACCTTTTATAACTTTTATAACTTTTATATCTGTCGATTTTCATCAAAATTATCGAAAAAAAAACAGAGGTATAATTTCAACTTTTTCCGTTTGAACCGGAAATCAGTAAAATAGACTTTATAGCGATTATGTCTATATTTGCCCATTTTGTTCAGAATTTAAGTACATTTGCTAAATTGGTCGGAAATTGTAAAATAAGAATAACTATTTTCGTCTACATTTATATGGATATTATTCATATGTATATCTTAGTCAAGCGGCCATGTACAATCGAGTCAAAGAAATAATCAATAATTGTGGCTTAAAGTGTCTGACTTAAAATTATTCTAGGCGAGACCTGGCGATCCTATATATATCTATATAATTTATTTTTACATACATTTCTTATATTTTAATTTTCTTAAATATTTTATTTTGTTTTTTGTCAAATATTTTATAGCAAATTATGTTGGATTTATGAATTACAAAATAAATGCGCAATAGCGTCATCAAACAATCGGTCAATAATTGTATTTTCTTTTTTTAGTTTTTAAACTATGTCTGATTTGCCATATTCTTGGCAGTAGGTGTACTAGTGTATAGATGAAATTCGGATAATAAAAACGCGTTTCTTGATAACGAATACTCCACCAGAGCGAGAACTTTGTCAGAAAACGGCGAAAGTCTCGCTTCAACCAACGCAATCAACTTTTTCGAGTTTATATTCTTCACTTCAACTTATCGTTCAGGGTGCCATTGAAACTGCCCATATAAAATAGCATGTACAATGATGGGTTTGCATTCACGTAACCATGTAGTTAGAGTTGAATTTCTCGCCGCGTTTGTCGAGAATAATTAGTGTGTAATCTGTGTGTGTGTGTTTATCGTCGTTGTCGCACACACATCTAATATTAAAATATGTAGATGGCGATACCAACACGATCAGCAACTGTAAATTAATACGCGATGTTAATTGCGTGTTCAATTTCAAAGTCAGCATTTAGAAACATTTTTATATGGACTTGTCCGTGCTAAGATTATAAATTTTTATTAAACGTGAAAAATTGATTGTATGGGACATTTTCTAATGGGAAATGACCCGTGGATTAAATGTGCAACTTGTTCAATATAAAAACAATAAAATGTGAAATAATATTGAACAAATTCGTGCCAAAAGTATTAATAATCTGAATCGTGCGAGGAAAATTCTGTCGAAATTTTTTTATTATTTCGGAAGAGCTTGCACTTTCTTACGATTTTTTCCAACTTTTTCCGATTGAACCGGAAATCACAAAAATTGGTTTTTAGACGATTTATATTAATTTTACGTTGTTTTGGGCACTTGTTAGACTTTGACCAAAATCGTCAAAAAATGGAAATATTTCAAAGGTATATACACGACTTTTTCACTTTTTTCGACGATAATTTCAACTTTTTCCATTTGAACCGGAAATCAGTAAAATATAGTTTTAAGACGATTTATAGCCATTTTGCATAGTTTTGGGCAGCACTTGTTAAACTTTGACGAAAATCGCCAAAAAAATCGGAATATTTCAAAGGTATATATACACGACTTTTTCACTTTTTTCGACGATAATTTCAACTTTTTCCATTTGAACCGGAAATCAGTAAAATATAGTTTTAAGTCGATTTATAGCCATTTTGCATAGTTTTGGGCAGCACTTGTTAAACTTTGACGAAAATTGCCAAAAAAATCGGAATATTTCAAAGGTATATATACACGACTTTTTCACTTTTTTCGACGATAATTTCAACTTTTTCCATTTGAACCGGAAATCAGTAAAATATAGTTTTAAGTCGATTTATAGCCATTTTGCATAGTTTTGGGCAGCACTTGTTAAACTTTGACGAAAATTGCCAAAAAAATCGGAATATTTCAAAGGTATATATACACGACTTTTTCACTTTTTTCGACGATAATTTCAACTTTTTCCATTTGAACCGGAAATCAGTAAAATATAGTTTTAAGTCGATTTATAGCCATTTTGCATAGTTTTGGGCAGCACTTGTTAAACTTTGACGAAAATTGCCAAAAAAATCGGAATATTTCAAAGGTATATATACACGACTTTTTCACCTTTTTTCGACGATAATTTCAACTTTTTCCGTTTGAACCGGAAATCAGTAAAATATAGTTTTAAGTCGATTTATAGCCATTTTGCATAGTTTTGGGCAGCACTTGTTAAACTTTGACGAAAATTGCCAAAAAAATCGGAATATTTCAAAGGTATATATACACGACTTTTTCACTTTTTTCGACGATAATTTCAACTTTTTCCATTTGAACCGGAAATCAGTAAAATATAGTTTTAAGTCGATTTATAGCCATTTTGCATAGTTTTGGGCAGCACTTGTTAAACTTTGACGAAAATTGCCAAAAAAATCGGAATATTTCAAAGGTATATATACACGACTTTTTCACTTTTTTCGACGATAATTTCAACTTTTTCCATTTGAACCGGAAATCAGTAAAATATAGTTTTAAGACGATTTATAGCCATTTTGCATAGTTTTGGGCAGCACTTATTAAATTTTGACAAAAATCGGCAAAAAATTGATATTTTTAGAAGGGTCAAGGAATCGGACTCTTTGCATTTTTCGACGATTTTTTCAACTTTTACCGATTGAAGCGAAAACCACTAAAATTTGTTTCTAGGACGATTTATAGTCATTTTACATTGTTTTGGAAACTTTTTAAATTTTGACAAAAATCGGCAAAAAATTGATATTTTTAGAAGGGTCAAAGAATCCGACTCTTTGCATTTTTCGACGATTTTTTCAACTTTTACCGATTGAAGCGAAAACCACTAAATTTGTTTCTAGGACGATTTATAGTCATTTTACGTTGTTTTGGAAACTATTTAAATTTTGACAAAAATCGGCAAAAAATTGATATTTTTAGAAGGGTCAAAGAATCCGACTCTTTGCATTTTTCGACGATTTTTTCAACTTTTACCAATTGAAGCGAAAACCACTAAAATTTGTTTCTAGGACGATTTATAGTCATTTTACATTGTTTTGGAAACTATTTAAATTTTGACAAAAATCGGCAAAAAATTGATATTTTTAGAAGGGTCAAAGAATCCGACTCTTTGCATTTTTCGACGATTTTTTCAACTTTTACCGATTGAAGCGAAAACCACTAAATTTGTTTCTAGGACGATTTATAGTCATTTTACGTTGTTTTGGAAACTATTTAAATTTTGACAAAAATCGGCAAAAAATTGATATTTTTAGAAGGGTCAAAGAATCCGACTCTTTGCATTTTTCGACGATTTTTTCAACTTTTACCGATTGAAGCGAAAACCACTAAATTTGTTTCTAGGACGATTTATAGTCATTTTACGTTGTTTTGGAAACTATTTAAATTTTGACAAAAATCGGCAAAAAATTGATATTTTTAGAAGGGTCAAAGAATCCGACTCTTTGCATTTTTCGACGATTTTTTCAACTTTTACCGATTGAAGCGAAAACCACTAAATTTGTTTCTAGGACGATTTATAGTCATTTTACGTTGTTTTGGAAACTATTTAAATTTTGACAAAAATCGGCAAAAAATTGATATTTTTAGAAGGGTCAAAGAATCCGACTCTTTGCATTTTTCGACGATTTTTTCAACTTTTACCGATTGAAGCGAAAACCACTAAATTTGTTTCTAGGACGATTTATAGTCATTTTACGTTGTTTTGGAAACTATTTAAATTTTGACAAAAATCGGCAAAAAATTGATATTTTTAGAAGGGTCAAAGAATCCGACTCTTTGCATTTTTCGACGATTTTTTCAACTTTTACCGATTGAAGCGAAAACCACTAAATTTGTTTCTAGGACGATTTATAGTCATTTTACGTTGTTTTGGAAACTATTTAAATTTTGACAAAAATCGGCAAAAAATTGATATTTTTAGAAGGGTCAAGGAATCCGACTCTTTGCATTTTTCGACGATTTTTTCAACTTTTACCGATTGAAGCGAAAACCACTAAAATTTGTTTCTAGGACGATTTATAGTCATTTTACATTGTTTTGGAAACTTTTTAAATTTTGACAAAAATCGGCAAAAAATTGATATTTTTAGAAGGGTCAAAGAATCCGACTCTTTGCATTTTTCGACGATTTTTTCAACTTTTACCGATTGAAGCGAAAACCACTAAAATTTGTTTCTAGGACGATTTATAGTCATTTTACATTGTTTTGGAAACTTTTTAAATTTTGACAAAAATCGGCAAAAAATTGATATTTTTAGAAGGGTCAAAGAATCCGACTCTTTGCATTTTTCGACGATTTTTTCAACTTTTACCGATTGAAGCGAAAACCACTAAAATTTGTTTCTAGGACGATTTATAATCATTTTACGTTGTTTTGGAAACTTTTTAAATTTTGACAAAAATCGGCAAAAAATTAATATTTTTAGAAGGGTCAAAGAATCCGACTCTTTGCATTTTTCGACGATTTTTTCAACTTTTACCGATTGAAGCGAAAACCACTAAAATTTGTTTCTAGGACGATTTAGTCATTTTACGTTGTTTTGGAAACTATTTAAATTTTGACAAAAATCGGCAAAAAATTGATATTTTTAGAAGGGTCGAAGAATCCGACTTTGCATTTTTCGACGATTTTTTCAACTTTTACCGATTGAAGCGAAAACCACTAAAATTTGTTTCTAGGACGATTTATAATCATTTTACGTTGTTTTGGAAACTTTTTAAATTTTGACAAAAATCGGCAAAAAATTGATATTTTTAGAAGGGTCAAAGAATCCGACTTTGCATTTTTCGACGATTTTTTCAACTTTTATCGATTGAAGCGAAAACCACTAAAATTTGTTTCTAGGACGATTTATAGTCATTTTACGTTGTTTTGGAAACTTTTTAAATTTTGACAAAAATCGGCAAAAAATTGATATTTTTAGAAGGGTCAAAGAATCCGACTCTTTGCATTTTTCGACGATTTTTTCAACTTTTACCGATTGAAGCGAAAACCACTAAAATTTGTTTCTAGGACGATTTATAGTCATTTTACGTTGTTTTGGAAACTTTTTAAATTTTGACAAAAATCGGCAAAAAATTGATATTTTTAGAAGGGTCAAAGAATCCGACTTTGCATTTTTCGACGATTTTTTCAACTTTTACCGATTGAAGCGAAAACCACTAAAATTTGTTTCTAGGACGATTTATAGTCATTTTACGTTGTTTTGGAAACTTTTTAAATTTTGACAAAAATCGGCAAAAAATTGATATTTTTAGAAGGGTCAAAGAATCCGACTCTTTGCATTTTTCGACGATTTTTTCAACTTTTACCGATTGAAGCGAAAACCACTAAAATTTGTTTCTAGGACGATTTATAGTCATTTTACGTTGTTTTGGAAACTTTTTAAATTTTGACAAAAATCGGCAAAAAATTGATATTTTTAGAAGGGTCAAAGAATCCGACTCTTTGCATTTTTCGACGATTTTTTCAACTTTTACCGATTGAAGCGAAAACCACTAAAATTTGTTTCTAGGACGATTTATAGTCATTTTACGTTGTTTTGGAAACTTTTTAAATTTTGACAAAAATCGGCAAAAAATTGATATTTTTAGAAGGGTCAAAGAATCCGACTCTTTGCATTTTTCGACGATTTTTTCAACTTTTACCGATTGAAGCGAAAACCACTAAAATTTGTTTCTAGGACGATTTATAGTCATTTTACGTTGTTTTGGAAACTTTTTAAATTTTGACAAAAATCGGCAAAAAATTGATATTTTTAGAAGGGTCAAGGAATCCGACTCTTTGCATTTTTCGACGATTTTTTCAACTTTTACCGATTGAAGCGAAAACCACTAAAATTTGTTTCTAGGACGATTTATAATCATTTTACGTTGTTTTGGAAACTTTTTAAATTTTGACAAAAATCGGCAAAAAATTAATATTTTTAGAAGGGTCAAAGAATCCGACTCTTTGCATTTTTCGACGATTTTTTCAACTTTTACCGATTGAAGCGAAAACCACTAAAATTTGTTTCTAGGACGATTTAGTCATTTTACGTTGTTTTGGAAACTATTTAAATTTTGACAAAAATCGGCAAAAAATTGATATTTTTAGAAGGGTCGAAGAATCCGACTTTGCATTTTTCGACGATTTTTTCAACTTTTACCGATTGAAGCGAAAACCACTAAAATTTGTTTCTAGGACGATTTATAATCATTTTACGTTGTTTTGGAAACTTTTTAAATTTTGACAAAAATCGGCAAAAAATTGATATTTTTAGAAGGGTCAAAGAATCCGACTTTGCATTTTTCGACGATTTTTTCAACTTTTATCGATTGAAGCGAAAACCACTAAAATTTGTTTCTAGGACGATTTATAGTCATTTTACGTTGTTTTGGAAACTTTTTAAATTTTGACAAAAATCGGCAAAAAATTGATATTTTTAGAAGGGTCAAAGAATCCGACTCTTTGCATTTTTCGACGATTTTTTCAACTTTTACCGATTGAAGCGAAAACCACTAAAATTTGTTTCTAGGACGATTTATAGTCATTTTACGTTGTTTTGGAAACTTTTTAAATTTTGACAAAAATCGGCAAAAAATTGATATTTTTAGAAGGGTCAAAGAATCCGACTTTGCATTTTTCGACGATTTTTTCAACTTTTACCGATTGAAGCGAAAACCACTAAAATTTGTTTCTAGGACGATTTATAGTCATTTTACGTTGTTTTGGAAACTTTTTAAATTTTGACAAAAATCGGCAAAAAATTGATATTTTTAGAAGGGTCAAAGAATCCGACTCTTTGCATTTTTCGACGATTTTTTCAACTTTTACCGATTGAAGCGAAAACCACTAAAATTTGTTTCTAGGACGATTTATAGTCATTTTACGTTGTTTTGGAAACTTTTTAAATTTTGACAAAAATCGGCAAAAAATTGATATTTTTAGAAGGGTCAAAGAATCCGACTCTTTGCATTTTTCGACGATTTTTTCAACTTTTACCGATTGAAGCGAAAACCACTAAATTTGTTTCTAGGACGATTTATAGTCATTTTACGTTGTTTTGGAAACTATTTAAATTTTGACAAAAATCGGCAAAAAATTGATATTTTTAGAAGGGTCAAAGAATCCGACTCTTTGCATTTTTCGACGATTTTTTCAACTTTTACCAATTGAAGCGAAAACCACTAAAATTTGTTTCTAGGACGATTTATAGTCATTTTACATTGTTTTGGAAACTATTTAAATTTTGACAAAAATCGGCAAAAAATTGATATTTTTAGAAGGGTCAAAGAATCCGACTCTTTGCATTTTTCGACGATTTTTTCAACTTTTACCGATTGAAGCGAAAACCACTAAATTTGTTTCTAGGACGATTTATAGTCATTTTACGTTGTTTTGGAAACTATTTAAATTTTGACAAAAATCGGCAAAAAATTGATATTTTTAGAAGGGTCAAAGAATCCGACTCTTTGCATTTTTCGACGATTTTTTCAACTTTTACCGATTGAAGCGAAAACCACTAAATTTGTTTCTAGGACGATTTATAGTCATTTTACGTTGTTTTGGAAACTATTTAAATTTTGACAAAAATCGGCAAAAAATTGATATTTTTAGAAGGGTCAAAGAATCCGACTCTTTGCATTTTTCGACGATTTTTTCAACTTTTACCGATTGAAGCGAAAACCACTAAATTTGTTTCTAGGACGATTTATAGTCATTTTACGTTGTTTTGGAAACTATTTAAATTTTGACAAAAATCGGCAAAAAATTGATATTTTTAGAAGGGTCAAAGAATCCGACTCTTTGCATTTTTCGACGATTTTTTCAACTTTTACCGATTGAAGCGAAAACCACTAAATTTGTTTCTAGGACGATTTATAGTCATTTTACGTTGTTTTGGAAACTATTTAAATTTTGACAAAAATCGGCAAAAAATTGATATTTTTAGAAGGGTCAAAGAATCCGACTCTTTGCATTTTTCGACGATTTTTTCAACTTTTACCGATTGAAGCGAAAACCACTAAATTTGTTTCTAGGACGATTTATAGTCATTTTACGTTGTTTTGGAAACTATTTAAATTTTGACAAAAATCGGCAAAAAATTGATATTTTTAGAAGGGTCAAGGAATCCGACTCTTTGCATTTTTCGACGATTTTTTCAACTTTTACCGATTGAAGCGAAAACCACTAAAATTTGTTTCTAGGACGATTTATAGTCATTTTACATTGTTTTGGAAACTTTTTAAATTTTGACAAAAATCGGCAAAAAATTGATATTTTTAGAAGGGTCAAAGAATCCGACTCTTTGCATTTTTCGACGATTTTTTCAACTTTTACCGATTGAAGCGAAAACCACTAAAATTTGTTTCTAGGACGATTTATAGTCATTTTACATTGTTTTGGAAACTTTTTAAATTTTGACAAAAATCGGCAAAAAATTGATATTTTTAGAAGGGTCAAAGAATCCGACTCTTTGCATTTTTCGACGATTTTTTCAACTTTTACCGATTGAAGCGAAAACCACTAAATTTGTTTCTAGGACGATTTATAGTCATTTTACGTTGTTTTGGAAACTATTTAAATTTTGACAAAAATCGGCATAAAATTGATATTTTTAGAAGGGTCAAAGAATCCGACTCTTTGCATTTTTCGACGATTTTTTCAACTTTTACCGATTGAAGCGAAAACCACTAAAATTTGTTTCTAGGACGATTTATAATCATTTTACGTTGTTTTGGAAACTTTTTAAATTTTGACAAAAATCGGCAAAAAATTAATATTTTTAGAAGGGTCAAAGAATCCGACTCTTTGCATTTTTCGACGATTTTTTCAACTTTTACCGATTGAAGCGAAAACCACTAAAATTTGTTTCTAGGACGATTTAGTCATTTTACGTTGTTTTGGAAACTATTTAAATTTTGACAAAAATCGGCAAAAAATTGATATTTTTAGAAGGGTCGAAGAATCCGACTTTGCATTTTTCGACGATTTTTTCAACTTTTACCGATTGAAGCGAAAACCACTAAAATTTGTTTCTAGGACGATTTATAATCATTTTACGTTGTTTTGGAAACTTTTTAAATTTTGACAAAAATCGGCAAAAAATTGATATTTTTAGAAGGGTCAAAGAATCCGACTTTGCATTTTTCGACGATTTTTTCAACTTTTATCGATTGAAGCGAAAACCACTAAAATTTGTTTCTAGGACGATTTATAGTCATTTTACGTTGTTTTGGAAACTTTTTAAATTTTGACAAAAATCGGCAAAAAATTGATATTTTTAGAAGGGTCAAAGAATCCGACTCTTTGCATTTTTCGACGATTTTTTCAACTTTTACCGATTGAAGCGAAAACCACTAAAATTTGTTTCTAGGACGATTTATAGTCATTTTACGTTGTTTTGGAAACTTTTTAAATTTTGACAAAAATCGGCAAAAAATTGATATTTTTAGAAGGGTCAAAGAATCCGACTTTGCATTTTTCGACGATTTTTTCAACTTTTACCGATTGAAGCGAAAACCACTAAAATTTGTTTCTAGGACGATTTATAGTCATTTTACGTTGTTTTGGAAACTTTTTAAATTTTGACAAAAATCGGCAAAAAATTGATATTTTTAGAAGGGTCAAAGAATCCGACTCTTTGCATTTTTCGACGATTTTTTCAACTTTTACCGATTGAAGCGAAAACCACTAAAATTTGTTTCTAGGACGATTTATAGTCATTTTACGTTGTTTTGGAAACTTTTTAAATTTTGACAAAAATCGGCAAAAAATTGATATTTTTAGAAGGGTCAAAGAATCCGACTCTTTGCATTTTTCGACGATTTTTTCAACTTTTACCGATTGAAGCGAAAACCACTAAATTTGTTTCTAGGACGATTTATAGTCATTTTACGTTGTTTTGGAAACTATTTAAATTTTGACAAAAATCGGCAAAAAATTGATATTTTTAGAAGGGTCAAAGAATCCGACTCTTTGCATTTTTCGACGATTTTTTCAACTTTTACCGATTGAAGCGAAAACCACTAAATTTGTTTCTAGGACGATTTATAGTCATTTTACGTTGTTTTGGAAACTATTTAAATTTTGACAAAAATCGGCAAAAAATTGATATTTTTAGAAGGGTCAAAGAATCCGACTCTTTGCATTTTTCGACGATTTTTTCAACTTTTACCGATTGAAGCGAAAACCACTAAAATTTGTTTCTAGGACGATTTATAATCATTTTACGTTGTTTTGGAAACTTTTTAAATTTTGACAAAAATCGGCAAAAAATTAATATTTTTAGAAGGGTCAAAGAATCCGACTCTTTGCATTTTTCGACGATTTTTTCAACTTTTACCGATTGAAGCGAAAACCACTAAAATTTGTTTCTAGGACGATTTAGTCATTTTACGTTGTTTTGGAAACTATTTAAATTTTGACAAAAATCGGCAAAAAATTGATATTTTTAGAAGGGTCGAAGAATCCGACTTTGCATTTTTCGACGATTTTTTCAACTTTTACCGATTGAAGCGAAAACCACTAAAATTTGTTTCTAGGACGATTTATAATCATTTTACGTTGTTTTGGAAACTTTTTAAATTTTGACAAAAATCGGCAAAAAATTGATATTTTTAGAAGGGTCAAAGAATCCGACTTTGCATTTTTCGACGATTTTTTCAACTTTTATCGATTGAAGCGAAAACCACTAAAATTTGTTTCTAGGACGATTTATAGTCATTTTACGTTGTTTTGGAAACTTTTTAAATTTTGACAAAAATCGGCAAAAAATTGATATTTTTAGAAGGGTCAAAGAATCCGACTCTTTGCATTTTTCGACGATTTTTTCAACTTTTACCGATTGAAGCGAAAACCACTAAAATTTGTTTCTAGGACGATTTATAGTCATTTTACGTTGTTTTGGAAACTTTTTAAATTTTGACAAAAATCGGCAAAAAATTGATATTTTTAGAAGGGTCAAAGAATCCGACTTTGCATTTTTCGACGATTTTTTCAACTTTTACCGATTGAAGCGAAAACCACTAAAATTTGTTTCTAGGACGATTTATAGTCATTTTACGTTGTTTTGGAAACTTTTTAAATTTTGACAAAAATCGGCAAAAAATTGATATTTTTAGAAGGGTCAAAGAATCCGACTCTTTGCATTTTTCGACGATTTTTTCAACTTTTACCGATTGAAGCGAAAACCACTAAAATTTGTTTCTAGGACGATTTATAGTCATTTTACGTTGTTTTGGAAACTTTTTAAATTTTGACAAAAATCGGCAAAAAATTGATATTTTTAGAAGGGTCAAAGAATCCGACTCTTTGCATTTTTCGACGATTTTTTCAACTTTTACCGATTGAAGCGAAAACCACTAAATTTGTTTCTAGGACGATTTATAGTCATTTTACGTTGTTTTGGAAACTATTTAAATTTTGACAAAAATCGGCAAAAAATTGATATTTTTAGAAGGGTCAAAGAATCCGACTCTTTGCATTTTTCGACGATTTTTTCAACTTTTACCGATTGAAGCGAAAACCACTAAAATTTGTTTCTAGGACGATTTATAGTCATTTTACATTGTTTTGGAAACTATTTAAATTTTGACAAAAATCGGCAAAAAATTGATATTTTTAGAAGGGTCAAAGAATCCGACTCTTTGCATTTTTCGACGATTTTTTCAACTTTTACCGATTGAAGCGAAAACCACTAAATTTGTTTCTAGGACGATTTATAGTCATTTTACGTTGTTTTGGAAACTATTTAAATTTTGATAAAAATCGGCAAAAAATTGATATTTTTAGAAGGGTCAAAGAATCCGACTCTTTGCATTTTTCGACGATTTTTTCAACTTTTACCGATTGAAGCGAAAACCACTAAAATTTGTTTCTAGGACGATTTATAGTCATTTTACATTGTTTTGGAAACTATTTAAATTTTGACAAAAATCGGCAAAAAATTGATATTTTTAGAAGGGTCAAAGAATCCGACTCTTTGCATTTTTCGACGATTTTTTCAACTTTTACCGATTGAAGCGAAAACCACTAAATTTGTTTCTAGGACGATTTATAGTCATTTTACATTGTTTTGGAAACTTTTTAAATTTTGACAAAAATCGGCAAAAAATTGATATTTTTAGAAGGGTCAAAGAATCCGACTCTTTGCATTTTTCGACGATTTTTTCAACTTTTACCGATTGAAGCGAAAACCACTAAATTTGTTTCTAGGACGATTTATAGTCATTTTACATTGTTTTGGAAACTATTTAAATTTTGACAAAAATCGGCAAAAAATTGATATTTTTAGAAGGGTCAAAGAATCCGACTCTTTGCATTTTTCGACGATTTTTTCAACTTTTACCGATTGAAGCGAAAACCACTAAAATTTGTTTCTAGGACGATTTATAGTCATTTTACATTGTTTTGGAAACTTTTTAAATTTTGACAAAAATCGGCAAAAAATTGATATTTTTAGAAGGGTCAAAGAATCCGACTCTTTGCATTTTTCGACGATTTTTTCAACTTTTACCGATTGAAGCGAAAACCACTAAATTTGTTTCTAGGACGATTTATAGTCATTTTACGTTGTTTTGGAAACTATTTAAATTTTGACAAAAATCGGCAAAAAATTGATATTTTTAGAAGGGTCAAAGAATCCGACTCTTTGCATTTTTCGACGATTTTTTCAACTTTTACCGATTGAAGCGAAAACCACTAAAATTTGTTTCTAGGACGATTTATAGTCATTTTACATTGTTTTGGAAACTTTTTAAATTTTGACAAAAATCGGCAAAAAATTAATATTTTTAGAAGGGTCAAAGAATCCGACTCTTTGCATTTTTCGACGATTTTTTCAACTTTTACCGATTGAAGCGAAAACCACTAAAATTTGTTTCTAGGACGATTTAGTCATTTTACGTTGTTTTGGAAACTATTTAAATTTTGACAAAAATCGGCAAAAAATTGATATTTTTAGAAGGGTCGAAGAATCCGACTTTGCATTTTTCGACGATTTTTTCAACTTTTACCGATTGAAGCGAAAACCACTAAAATTTGTTTCTAGGACGATTTATAATCATTTTACGTTGTTTTGGAAACTTTTTAAATTTTGACAAAAATCGGCAAAAAATTGATATTTTTAGAAGGGTCAAAGAATCCGACTTTGCATTTTTCGACGATTTTTTCAACTTTTATCGATTGAAGCGAAAACCACTAAAATTTGTTTCTAGGACGATTTATAGTCATTTTACGTTGTTTTGGAAACTTTTTAAATTTTGACAAAAATCGGCAAAAAATTGATATTTTTAGAAGGGTCAAAGAATCCGACTCTTTGCATTTTTCGACGATTTTTTCAACTTTTACCGATTGAAGCGAAAACCACTAAAATTTGTTTCTAGGACGATTTATAATCATTTTACGTTGTTTTGGAAACTTTTTAAATTTTGACAAAAATCGGCAAAAAATTGATATTTTTAGAAGGGTCAAAGAATCCGACTTTGCATTTTTCGACGATTTTTTCAACTTTTATCGATTGAAGCGAAAACCACTAAAATTTGTTTCTAGGACGATTTATAGTCATTTTACGTTGTTTTGGAAACTTTTTAAATTTTGACAAAAATCGGCAAAAAATTGATATTTTTAGAAGGGTCAAAGAATCCGACTCTTTGCATTTTTCGACGATTTTTTCAACTTTTACCGATTGAAGCGAAAACCACTAAAATTTGTTTCTAGGACGATTTATAGTCATTTTACATTGTTTTGGAAACTTTTTAAATTTTGACAAAAATCGTCCAAAAATTGATATTTTTAGAAGGTCAAAGAATCCGACTGCATTTTTCGACGATTTTTTCAACTTTTACCGATTGAAGCGAAAACCACTAAAATTTGTTTCTAGGACGATTTATAGTCATTTTACGTTGTTTTCGAAACTTTTTAAATTTTGACAAAAATCGTCCAAAAATTGATATTTTTAGAAGGTCAAAGAATCCGACTTTGCATTTTTCGACGATTTTTTCAACTTTTATCGATTGAAGCGAAAACCACTAAAATTTGTTTCTAGGACGATTTATAGTCATTTTACGTTGTTTTGGAAACTTTTTAAATTTTGACAAAAATCGTCCAAAAATTGATATTTTTAGAAGGTCAAAGAATCCGACTTTGCATTTTTCGACGATTTTTTCAACTTTTATCGATTGAAGCGAAAACCACTAAAATTTGTTTCTAGGACGATTTATAGTCATTTTACGTTGTTTTGGAAACTTTTTAAATTTTGACAAAAATCGTCCAAAAATTGATATTTTTAGAAGGTCAAAGAATCCGACTTTGCATTTTTCGACGATTTTTTCAACTTTTATCGATTGAAGCGAAAACCACTAAAATTTGTTTCTAGGACGATTTATAGTCATTTTACGTTGTTTTGGAAACTTTTTAAATGTTGACAAAAATCGTCCAAAAATTGATATTTTTAGAAGGTCAAAGAATCCGACTGCATTTTTCGACGATTTTTTCAACTTTTACCGATTGAAGCGAAAACCACTAAAATTTGTTTCTAGGACGATTTATAGTCATTTTACGTTGTTTTCGAAACTTTTTAAATTTTGACAAAAATCGTCCAAAAATTGATATTTTTAGAAGGTCAAAGAATCCGACTTTGCATTTTTCGACGATTTTTTCAACTTTTATCGATTGAAGCGAAAACCACTAAAATTTGTTTCTAGGACGATTTATAGTCATTTTACGTTGTTTTCGAAACTTTTTAAATTTTGACAAAAATCGTCCAAAAATTGATATTTTTAGAAGGTCAAAGAATCCGACTTTGCATTTTTCGACGATTTTTTCAACTTTTATCGATTGAAGCGAAAACCACTAAAATTTGTTTCTAGGACGATTTATAGTCATTTTACGTTGTTTTGGAAACTTTTTAAATTTTGACAAAAATCGTCCAAAAATTGATATTTTTAGAAGGTCAAAGAATCCGACTTTGCATTTTTCGACGATTTTTTCAACTTTTATCGATTGAAGCGAAAACCACTAAAATTTGTTTCTAGGACGATTTATAGTCATTTTACGTTGTTTTGGAAACTTTTTAAATGTTGACAAAAATCGTCCAAAAATTGATATTTTTAGAAGGTGAAAGAATCCGACTTTGCATTTTTCGACGATTTTTTCAACTTTTATCGATTGAAGCGAAAACCACTAAAATTTGTTTCTAGGACGATTTATAGTCATTTTACGTTGTTTTGGAAACTTTTTAAATTTTGACAAAAATCGTCCAAAAATTGATATTTTTAGAAGGTCAAAGAATCCGACTTTGCATTTTTCGACGATTTTTTCAACTTTTACCGATTGAAGCGAAAACCACTAAAATTTGTTTCTAGGACGATTTATAGTCATTTTACATTGTTTTGGAAACTTTTTAAATTTTGACAAAAATCGGCAAAAAATTGATATTTTTAGAAGGGTCAAAGAATCCGACTCTTTGCATTTTTCGACGATTTTTTCAACTTTTACCGATTGAAGCGAAAACCACTAAATTTGTTTCTAGGACGATTTATAGTCATTTTACGTTGTTTTGGAAACTATTTAAATTTTGACAAAAATCGGCAAAAAATTGATATTTTTAGAAGGGTCAAAGAATCCGACTCTTTGCATTTTTCGACGATTTTTTCAACTTTTACCGATTGAAGCGAAAACCACTAAAATTTGTTTCTAGGACGATTTATAGTCATTTTACGTTGTTTTGGAAACTTTTTAAATTTTGACAAAAATCGTCCAAAAATTGATATTTTTAGAAGGTCAAAGAATCCGACTTTGCATTTTTCGACGATTTTTTCAACTTTTATCGATTGAAGCGAAAACCACTAAAATTTGTTTCTAGGACGATTTATAGTCATTTTACGTTGTTTTCGAAACTTTTTAAATTTTGACAAAAATCGTCCAAAAATTGATATTTTTAGAAGGTCAAAGAATCCGACTTTGCATTTTTCGACGATTTTTTCAACTTTTATCGATTGAAGCGAAAACCACTAAAATTTGTTTCTAGGACGATTTATAGTCATTTTACATTGTTTTGGAAACTTTTTAAATTTTGACAAAAATCGTCCAAAAATTGATATTTTTAGAAGGTCAAAGAATCCGACTGCATTTTTCGACGATTTTTTCAACTTTTACCGATTGAAGCGAAAACCACTAAAATTTGTTTCTAGGACGATTTATAGTCATTTTACGTTGTTTTCGAAACTTTTTAAATTTTGACAAAAATCGTCCAAAAATTGATATTTTTAGAAGGTCAAAGAATCCGACTTTGCATTTTTCGACGATTTTTTCAACTTTTATCGATTGAAGCGAAAACCACTAAAATTTGTTTCTAGGACGATTTATAGTCATTTTACGTTGTTTTCGAAACTTTTTAAATTTTGACAAAAATCGTCCAAAAATTGATATTTTTAGAAGGTCAAAGAATCCGACTTTGCATTTTTCGACGATTTTTTCAACTTTTATCGATTGAAGCGAAAACCACTAAAATTTGTTTCTAGGACGATTTATAGTCATTTTACGTTGTTTTGGAAACTTTTTAAATTTTGACAAAAATCGTCCAAAAATTGATATTTTTAGAAGGTCAAAGAATCCGACTTTGCATTTTTCGACGATTTTTTCAACTTTTATCGATTGAAGCGAAAACCACTAAAATTTGTTTCTAGGACGATTTATAGTCATTTTACGTTGTTTTGGAAACTTTTTAAATGTTGACAAAAATCGTCCAAAAATTGATATTTTTAGAAGGTCAAAGAATCCGACTGCATTTTTCGACGATTTTTTCAACTTTTACCGATTGAAGCGAAAACCACTAAAATTTGTTTCTAGGACGATTTATAGTCATTTTACGTTGTTTTCGAAACTTTTTAAATTTTGACAAAAATCGTCCAAAAATTGATATTTTTAGAAGGTCAAAGAATCCGACTTTGCATTTTTCGACGATTTTTTCAACTTTTATCGATTGAAGCGAAAACCACTAAAATTTGTTTCTAGGACGATTTATAGTCATTTTACGTTGTTTTCGAAACTTTTTAAATTTTGACAAAAATCGTCCAAAAATTGATATTTTTAGAAGGTCAAAGAATCCGACTTTGCATTTTTCGACGATTTTTTCAACTTTTATCGATTGAAGCGAAAACCACTAAAATTTGTTTCTAGGACGATTTATAGTCATTTTACGTTGTTTTGGAAACTTTTTAAATTTTGACAAAAATCGTCCAAAAATTGATATTTTTAGAAGGTCAAAGAATCCGACTTTGCATTTTTCGACGATTTTTTCAACTTTTATCGATTGAAGCGAAAACCACTAAAATTTGTTTCTAGGACGATTTATAGTCATTTTACGTTGTTTTGGAAACTTTTTAAATTTTGACAAAAATCGTCCAAAAATTGATATTTTTAGAAGGTCAAAGAATCCGACTTTGCATTTTTCGACGATTTTTTCAACTTTTACCGATTGAAGCGAAAACCACTAAAATTTGTTTCTAGGACGATTTATAGTCATTTTACGTTGTTTTGGAAACTTTTTAAATTTTGACAAAAATCGTCCAAAAATTGATATTTTTAGAAGGTCAAAGAATCCGACTTTGCATTTTTCGACGATTTTTTCAACTTTTATCGATTGAAGCGAAAACCACTAAAATTTGTTTCTAGGACGATTTATAGTCATTTTACGTTGTTTTCGAAACTTTTTAAATTTTGACAAAAATCGTCCAAAAATTGATATTTTTAGAAGGTCAAAGAATCCGACTTTGCATTTTTCGACGATTTTTTCAACTTTTATCGATTGAAGCGAAAACCACTAAAATTTGTTTCTAGGACGATTTATAGTCATTTTACATTGTTTTGGAAACTTTTTAAATTTTGACAAAAATCGTCCAAAAATTGATATTTTTAGAAGGTCAAAGAATCCGACTGCATTTTTCGACGATTTTTTCAACTTTTACCGATTGAAGCGAAAACCACTAAAATTTGTTTCTAGGACGATTTATAGTCATTTTACGTTGTTTTCGAAACTTTTTAAATTTTGACAAAAATCGTCCAAAAATTGATATTTTTAGAAGGTCAAAGAATCCGACTTTGCATTTTTCGACGATTTTTTCAACTTTTATCGATTGAAGCGAAAACCACTAAAATTTGTTTCTAGGACGATTTATAGTCATTTTACGTTGTTTTCGAAACTTTTTAAATTTTGACAAAAATCGTCCAAAAATTGATATTTTTAGAAGGTCAAAGAATCCGACTTTGCATTTTTCGACGATTTTTTCAACTTTTATCGATTGAAGCGAAAACCACTAAAATTTGTTTCTAGGACGATTTATAGTCATTTTACGTTGTTTTGGAAACTTTTTAAATTTTGACAAAAATCGTCCAAAAATTGATATTTTTAGAAGGTCAAAGAATCCGACTTTGCATTTTTCGACGATTTTTTCAACTTTTATCGATTGAAGCGAAAACCACTAAAATTTGTTTCTAGGACGATTTATAGTCATTTTACGTTGTTTTGGAAACTTTTTAAATGTTGACAAAAATCGTCCAAAAATTGATATTTTTAGAAGGTCAAAGAATCCGACTGCATTTTTCGACGATTTTTTCAACTTTTACCGATTGAAGCGAAAACCACTAAAATTTGTTTCTAGGACGATTTATAGTCATTTTACGTTGTTTTCGAAACTTTTTAAATTTTGACAAAAATCGTCCAAAAATTGATATTTTTAGAAGGTCAAAGAATCCGACTTTGCATTTTTCGACGATTTTTTCAACTTTTATCGATTGAAGCGAAAACCACTAAAATTTGTTTCTAGGACGATTTATAGTCATTTTACGTTGTTTTCGAAACTTTTTAAATTTTGACAAAAATCGTCCAAAAATTGATATTTTTAGAAGGTCAAAGAATCCGACTTTGCATTTTTCGACGATTTTTTCAACTTTTATCGATTGAAGCGAAAACCACTAAAATTTGTTTCTAGGACGATTTATAGTCATTTTACGTTGTTTTGGAAACTTTTTAAATTTTGACAAAAATCGTCCAAAAATTGATATTTTTAGAAGGTCAAAGAATCCGACTTTGCATTTTTCGACGATTTTTTCAACTTTTATCGATTGAAGCGAAAACCACTAAAATTTGTTTCTAGGACGATTTATAGTCATTTTACGTTGTTTTGGAAACTTTTTAAATGTTGACAAAAATCGTCCAAAAATTGATATTTTTAGAAGGTCAAAGAATCCGACTTTGCATTTTTCGACGATTTTTTCAACTTTTATCGATTGAAGCGAAAACCACTAAAATTTGTTTCTAGGACGATTTATAGTCATTTTACGTTGTTTTGGAAACTTTTTAAATTTTGACAAAAATCGTCCAAAAATTGATATTTTTAGAAGGTCAAAGAATCCGACTTTGCATTTTTCGACGATTTTTTCAACTTTTACCGATTGAAGCGAAAACCACTAAAATTTGTTTCTAGGACGATTTATAGTCATTTTACATTGTTTTGGAAACTTTTTAAATTTTGACAAAAATCGGCAAAAAATTGATATTTTTAGAAGGGTCAAAGAATCCGACTCTTTGCATTTTTCGACGATTTTTTCAACTTTTACCGATTGAAGCGAAAACCACTAAATTTGTTTCTAGGACGATTTATAGTCATTTTACGTTGTTTTGGAAACTATTTAAATTTTGACAAAAATCGGCAAAAAATTGATATTTTTAGAAGGGTCAAAGAATCCGACTCTTTGCATTTTTCGACGATTTTTTCAACTTTTACCGATTGAAGCGAAAACCACTAAAATTTGTTTCTAGGACGATTTATAGTCATTTTACGTTGTTTTGGAAACTTTTTAAATTTTGACAAAAATCGTCCAAAAATTGATATTTTTAGAAGGTCAAAGAATCCGACTTTGCATTTTTCGACGATTTTTTCAACTTTTATCGATTGAAGCGAAAACCACTAAAATTTGTTTCTAGGACGATTTATAGTCATTTTACGTTGTTTTCGAAACTTTTTAAATTTTGACAAAAATCGTCCAAAAATTGATATTTTTAGAAGGTCAAAGAATCCGACTTTGCATTTTTCGACGATTTTTTCAACTTTTATCGATTGAAGCGAAAACCACTAAAATTTGTTTCTAGGACGATTTATAGTCATTTTACGTTGTTTTGGAAACTTTTTAAATTTTGACAAAAATCGTCCAAAAATTGATATTTTTAGAAGGTCAAAGAATCCGACTTTGCATTTTTCGACGATTTTTTCAACTTTTATCGATTGAAGCGAAAACCACTAAAATTTGTTTCTAGGACGATTTATAGTCATTTTACGTTGTTTTGGAAACTTTTTAAATGTTGACAAAAATCGTCCAAAAATTGATATTTTTAGAAGGTCAAAGAATCCGACTTTGCATTTTTCGACGATTTTTTCAACTTTTATCGATTGAAGCGAAAACCACTAAAATTTGTTTCTAGGACGATTTATAGTCATTTTACGTTGTTTTGGAAACTTTTTAAATTTTGACAAAAATCGTCCAAAAATTGATATTTTTAGAAGGTCAAAGAATCCGACTTTGCATTTTTCGACGATTTTTTCAACTTTTACCGATTGAAGCGAAAACCACTAAAATTTGTTTCTAGGACGATTTATAGTCATTTTACATTGTTTTGGAAACTTTTTAAATTTTGACAAAAATCGGCAAAAAATTGATATTTTTAGAAGGGTCAAAGAATCCGACTCTTTGCATTTTTCGACGATTTTTTCAACTTTTACCGATTGAAGCGAAAACCACTAAATTTGTTTCTAGGACGATTTATAGTCATTTTACGTTGTTTTGGAAACTATTTAAATTTTGACAAAAATCGGCAAAAAATTGATATTTTTAGAAGGGTCAAAGAATCCGACTCTTTGCATTTTTCGACGATTTTTTCAACTTTTACCGATTGAAGCGAAAACCACTAAAATTTGTTTCTAGGACGATTTATAGTCATTTTACGTTGTTTTGGAAACTTTTTAAATTTTGACAAAAATCGTCCAAAAATTGATATTTTTAGAAGGTCAAAGAATCCGACTTTGCATTTTTCGACGATTTTTTCAACTTTTACCGATTGAAGCGAAAACCACTAAAATTTGTTTCTAGGACGATTTATAGTCATTTTACGTTGTTTTGGAAACTTTTTAAATTTTGACAAAAATCGTCCAAAAATTGATATTTTTAGAAGGTCAAAGAATCCGACTTTGCATTTTTCGACGATTTTTTCAACTTTTATCGATTGAAGCGAAAACCACTAAAATTTGTTTCTAGGACGATTTATAGTCATTTTACGTTGTTTTCGAAACTTTTTAAATTTTGACAAAAATCGTCCAAAAATTGATATTTTTAGAAGGTCAAAGAATCCGACTTTGCATTTTTCGACGATTTTTTCAACTTTTATCGATTGAAGCGAAAACCACTAAAATTTGTTTCTAGGACGATTTATAGTCATTTTACATTGTTTTGGAAACTTTTTAAATTTTGACAAAAATCGTCCAAAAATTGATATTTTTAGAAGGTCAAAGAATCCGACTGCATTTTTCGACGATTTTTTCAACTTTTACCGATTGAAGCGAAAACCACTAAAATTTGTTTCTAGGACGATTTATAGTCATTTTACGTTGTTTTCGAAACTTTTTAAATTTTGACAAAAATCGTCCAAAAATTGATATTTTTAGAAGGTCAAAGAATCCGACTTTGCATTTTTCGACGATTTTTTCAACTTTTATCGATTGAAGCGAAAACCACTAAAATTTGTTTCTAGGACGATTTATAGTCATTTTACGTTGTTTTCGAAACTTTTTAAATTTTGACAAAAATCGTCCAAAAATTGATATTTTTAGAAGGTCAAAGAATCCGACTTTGCATTTTTCGACGATTTTTTCAACTTTTATCGATTGAAGCGAAAACCACTAAAATTTGTTTCTAGGACGATTTATAGTCATTTTACGTTGTTTTGGAAACTTTTTAAATTTTGACAAAAATCGTCCAAAAATTGATATTTTTAGAAGGTCAAAGAATCCGACTTTGCATTTTTCGACGATTTTTTCAACTTTTATCGATTGAAGCGAAAACCACTAAAATTTGTTTCTAGGACGATTTATAGTCATTTTACGTTGTTTTGGAAACTTTTTAAATGTTGACAAAAATCGTCCAAAAATTGATATTTTTAGAAGGTCAAAGAATCCGACTGCATTTTTCGACGATTTTTTCAACTTTTACCGATTGAAGCGAAAACCACTAAAATTTGTTTCTAGGACGATTTATAGTCATTTTACGTTGTTTTCGAAACTTTTTAAATTTTGACAAAAATCGTCCAAAAATTGATATTTTTAGAAGGTCAAAGAATCCGACTTTGCATTTTTCGACGATTTTTTCAACTTTTATCGATTGAAGCGAAAACCACTAAAATTTGTTTCTAGGACGATTTATAGTCATTTTACGTTGTTTTCGAAACTTTTTAAATTTTGACAAAAATCGGCAAAAAATTGATATTTTTAGAAGGGTCAAAGAATCCGACTCTTTGCATTTTTCGACGATTTTTTCAACTTTTACCGATTGAAGCGAAAACCACTAAATTTGTTTCTAGGACGATTTATAGTCATTTTACGTTGTTTTGGAAACTATTTAAATTTTGACAAAAATCGGCAAAAAATTGATATTTTTAGAAGGGTCAAAGAATCCGACTCTTTGCATTTTTCGACGATTTTTTCAACTTTTACCAATTGAAGCGAAAACCACTAAAATTTGTTTCTAGGACGATTTATAGTCATTTTACATTGTTTTGGAAACTATTTAAATTTTGACAAAAATCGGCAAAAAATTGATATTTTTAGAAGGGTCAAAGAATCCGACTCTTTGCATTTTTCGACGATTTTTTCAACTTTTACCGATTGAAGCGAAAACCACTAAATTTGTTTCTAGGACGATTTATAGTCATTTTACGTTGTTTTGGAAACTATTTAAATTTTGACAAAAATCGGCAAAAAATTGATATTTTTAGAAGGGTCAAAGAATCCGACTCTTTGCATTTTTCGACGATTTTTTCAACTTTTACCGATTGAAGCGAAAACCACTAAATTTGTTTCTAGGACGATTTATAGTCATTTTACGTTGTTTTGGAAACTATTTAAATTTTGACAAAAATCGTCCAAAAATTGATATTTTTAGAAGGTCAAAGAATCCGACTTTGCATTTTTCGACGATTTTTTCAACTTTTATCGATTGAAGCGAAAACCACTAAAATTTGTTTCTAGGACGATTTATAGTCATTTTACGTTGTTTTGGAAACTTTTTAAATGTTGACAAAAATCGTCCAAAAATTGATATTTTTAGAAGGTCAAAGAATCCGACTTTGCATTTTTCGACGATTTTTTCAACTTTTATCGATTGAAGCGAAAACCACTAAAATTTGTTTCTAGGACGATTTATAGTCATTTTACGTTGTTTTGGAAACTTTTTAAATTTTGACAAAAATCGTCCAAAAATTGATATTTTTAGAAGGTCAAAGAATCCGACTTTGCATTTTTCGACGATTTTTTCAACTTTTACCGATTGAAGCGAAAACCACTAAAATTTGTTTCTAGGACGATTTATAGTCATTTTACATTGTTTTGGAAACTTTTTAAATTTTGACAAAAATCGGCAAAAAATTGATATTTTTAGAAGGGTCAAAGAATCCGACTCTTTGCATTTTTCGACGATTTTTTCAACTTTTACCGATTGAAGCGAAAACCACTAAATTTGTTTCTAGGACGATTTATAGTCATTTTACGTTGTTTTGGAAACTATTTAAATTTTGACAAAAATCGGCAAAAAATTGATATTTTTAGAAGGGTCAAAGAATCCGACTCTTTGCATTTTTCGACGATTTTTTCAACTTTTACCGATTGAAGCGAAAACCACTAAAATTTGTTTCTAGGACGATTTATAGTCATTTTACGTTGTTTTGGAAACTTTTTAAATTTTGACAAAAATCGTCCAAAAATTGATATTTTTAGAAGGTCAAAGAATCCGACTTTGCATTTTTCGACGATTTTTTCAACTTTTATCGATTGAAGCGAAAACCACTAAAATTTGTTTCTAGGACGATTTATAGTCATTTTACGTTGTTTTCGAAACTTTTTAAATTTTGACAAAAATCGTCCAAAAATTGATATTTTTAGAAGGTCAAAGAATCCGACTTTGCATTTTTCGACGATTTTTTCAACTTTTATCGATTGAAGCGAAAACCACTAAAATTTGTTTCTAGGACGATTTATAGTCATTTTACGTTGTTTTGGAAACTTTTTAAATTTTGACAAAAATCGTCCAAAAATTGATATTTTTAGAAGGTCAAAGAATCCGACTTTGCATTTTTCGACGATTTTTTCAACTTTTATCGATTGAAGCGAAAACCACTAAAATTTGTTTCTAGGACGATTTATAGTCATTTTACGTTGTTTTGGAAACTTTTTAAATGTTGACAAAAATCGTCCAAAAATTGATATTTTTAGAAGGTCAAAGAATCCGACTTTGCATTTTTCGACGATTTTTTCAACTTTTATCGATTGAAGCGAAAACCACTAAAATTTGTTTCTAGGACGATTTATAGTCATTTTACGTTGTTTTGGAAACTTTTTAAATTTTGACAAAAATCGTCCAAAAATTGATATTTTTAGAAGGTCAAAGAATCCGACTTTGCATTTTTCGACGATTTTTTCAACTTTTACCGATTGAAGCGAAAACCACTAAAATTTGTTTCTAGGACGATTTATAGTCATTTTACATTGTTTTGGAAACTTTTTAAATTTTGACAAAAATCGGCAAAAAATTGATATTTTTAGAAGGGTCAAAGAATCCGACTCTTTGCATTTTTCGACGATTTTTTCAACTTTTACCGATTGAAGCGAAAACCACTAAATTTGTTTCTAGGACGATTTATAGTCATTTTACGTTGTTTTGGAAACTATTTAAATTTTGACAAAAATCGGCAAAAAATTGATATTTTTAGAAGGGTCAAAGAATCCGACTCTTTGCATTTTTCGACGATTTTTTCAACTTTTACCGATTGAAGCGAAAACCACTAAAATTTGTTTCTAGGACGATTTATAGTCATTTTACATTGTTTTGGAAACTTTTTAAATTTTGACAAAAATCGGCAAAAAATTAATATTTTTAGAAGGGTCAAAGAATCCGACTCTTTGCATTTTTCGACGATTTTTTCAACTTTTACCGATTGAAGCGAAAACCACTAAAATTTGTTTCTAGGACGATTTAGTCATTTTACGTTGTTTTGGAAACTATTTAAATTTTGACAAAAATCGGCAAAAAATTGATATTTTTAGAAGGGTCAAAGAATCCGACTCTTTGCATTTTTCGACGATTTTTTCAACTTTTACCGATTGAAGCGAAAACCACTAAATTTGTTTCTAGGACGATTTATAGTCATTTTACGTTGTTTTGGAAACTATTTAAATTTTGACAAAAATCGGCAAAAAATTGATATTTTTAGAAGGGTCAAAGAATCCGACTCTTTGCATTTTTCGACGATTTTTTCAACTTTTACCGATTGAAGCGAAAACCACTAAAATTTGTTTCTAGGACGATTTATAGTCATTTTACATTGTTTTGGAAACTATTTAAATTTTGACAAAAATCGGCAAAAAATTGATATTTTTAGAAGGGTCAAAGAATCCGACTCTTTGCATTTTTCGACGATTTTTTCAACTTTTACCGATTGAAGCGAAAACCACTAAATTTGTTTCTAGGACGATTTATAGTCATTTTACATTGTTTTGGAAACTTTTTAAATTTTGACAAAAATCGGCAAAAAATTGATATTTTTAGAAGGGTCAAAGAATCCGACTCTTTGCATTTTTCGACGATTTTTTCAACTTTTACCGATTGAAGCGAAAACCACTAAATTTGTTTCTAGGACGATTTATAGTCATTTTACATTGTTTTGGAAACTATTTAAATTTTGACAAAAATCGGCAAAAAATTGATATTTTTAGAAGGGTCAAAGAATCCGACTCTTTGCATTTTTCGACGATTTTTTCAACTTTTACCGATTGAAGCGAAAACCACTAAAATTTGTTTCTAGGACGATTTATAGTCATTTTACATTGTTTTGGAAACTTTTTAAATTTTGACAAAAATCGGCAAAAAATTGATATTTTTAGAAGGGTCAAAGAATCCGACTCTTTGCATTTTTCGACGATTTTTTCAACTTTTACCGATTGAAGCGAAAACCACTAAATTTGTTTCTAGGACGATTTATAGTCATTTTACGTTGTTTTGGAAACTATTTAAATTTTGACAAAAATCGGCAAAAAATTGATATTTTTAGAAGGGTCAAAGAATCCGACTCTGCATTTTTCGACGATTTTTTCAACTTTTACCGATTGAAGCGAAAACCACTAAAATTTGTTTCTAGGACGATTTATAGTCATTTTACATTGTTTTGGAAACTTTTTAAATTTTGACAAAAATCGGCAAAAAATTAATATTTTTAGAAGGGTCAAAGAATCCGACTCTTTGCATTTTTCGACGATTTTTTCAACTTTTACCGATTGAAGCGAAAACCACTAAAATTTGTTTCTAGGACGATTTAGTCATTTTACGTTGTTTTGGAAACTATTTAAATTTTGACAAAAATCGGCAAAAAATTGATATTTTTAGAAGGGTCGAAGAATCCGACTTTGCATTTTTCGACGATTTTTTCAACTTTTACCGATTGAAGCGAAAACCACTAAAATTTGTTTCTAGGACGATTTATAATCATTTTACGTTGTTTTGGAAACTTTTTAAATTTTGACAAAAATCGGCAAAAAATTGATATTTTTAGAAGGGTCAAAGAATCCGACTTTGCATTTTTCGACGATTTTTTCAACTTTTATCGATTGAAGCGAAAACCACTAAAATTTGTTTCTAGGACGATTTATAGTCATTTTACGTTGTTTTGGAAACTTTTTAAATTTTGACAAAAATCGGCAAAAAATTGATATTTTTAGAAGGGTCAAAGAATCCGACTCTTTGCATTTTTCGACGATTTTTTCAACTTTTACCGATTGAAGCGAAAACCACTAAAATTTGTTTCTAGGACGATTTATAATCATTTTACGTTGTTTTGGAAACTTTTTAAATTTTGACAAAAATCGGCAAAAAAATGATATTTTTAGAAGGGTCAAAGAATCCGACTTTGCATTTTTCGACGATTTTTTCAACTTTTATCGATTGAAGCGAAAACCACTAAAATTTGTTTCTAGGACGATTTATAGTCATTTTACGTTGTTTTGGAAACTTTTTAAATTTTGACAAAAATCGGCAAAAAATTGATATTTTTAGAAGGGTCAAAGAATCCGACTCTTTGCATTTTTCGACGATTTTTTCAACTTTTACCGATTGAAGCGAAAACCACTAAAATTTGTTTCTAGGACGATTTATAGTCATTTTACGTTGTTTTGGAAACTTTTTAAATTTTGACAAAAATCGGCAAAAAATTGATATTTTTAGAAGGGTCAAAGAATCCGACTCTTTGCATTTTCGACGATTTTTTCAACTTTTACCGATTGAAGCGAAAACCACTAAATTTGTTTCTAGGACGATTTATAGTCATTTTACATTGTTTTGGAAACTATTTAAATTTTGACAAAAATCGGCAAAAAATTGATATTTTTAGAAGGGTCAAAGAATCCGACTGCATTTTTCGACGATTTTTTCAACTTTTACCGATTGAAGCGAAAACCACTAAAATTTGTTTCTAGGACGATTTATAGTCATTTTACGTTGTTTTGGAAACTTTTTAAATTTTGACAAAAATCGTCCAAAAATTGATATTTTTAGAAGGTCAAAGAATCCGACTTTGCATTTTTCGACGATTTTTTCAACTTTTATCGATTGAAGCGAAAACCACTAAAATTTGTTTCTAGGACGATTTATAGTCATTTTACGTTGTTTTGGAAACTTTTTAAATTTTGACAAAAATCGTCCAAAAATTGATATTTTTAGAAGGTCAAAGAATCCGACTTTGCATTTTTCGACGATTTTTTCAACTTTTATCGATTGAAGCGAAAACCACTAAAATTTGTTTCTAGGACGATTTATAGTCATTTTACGTTGTTTTGGAAACTTTTTAAATTTTGACAAAAATCGTCCAAAAATTGATATTTTTAGAAGGTCAAAGAATCCGACTTTGCATTTTTCGACGATTTTTTCAACTTTTACCGATTGAAGCGAAAACCACTAAATTTGTTTCTAGGACGATTTATAGTCATTTTACATTGTTTTGGAAACTTTTTAAATTTTGACAAAAATCGGCAAAAAATTGATATTTTTAGAAGGGTCAAAGAATCCGACTCTTTGCATTTTTCGACGATTTTTTCAACTTTTACCGATTGAAGCGAAAACCACTAAATTTGTTTCTAGGACGATTTATAGTCATTTTACATTGTTTTGGAAACTATTTAAATTTTGACAAAAATCGGCAAAAAATTGATATTTTTAGAAGGGTCAAAGAATCCGACTCTTTGCATTTTTCGACGATTTTTTCAACTTTTACCGATTGAAGCGAAAACCACTAAAATTTGTTTCTAGGACGATTTATAGTCATTTTACATTGTTTTGGAAACTTTTTAAATTTTGACAAAAATCGGCAAAAAATTGATATTTTTAGAAGGGTCAAAGAATCCGACTCTTTGCATTTTTCGACGATTTTTTCAACTTTTACCGATTGAAGCGAAAACCACTAAATTTGTTTCTAGGACGATTTATAGTCATTTTACATTGTTTTGGAAACTATTTAAATTTTGACAAAAATCGGCAAAAAATTGATATTTTTAGAAGGGTCAAAGAATCCGACTCTTTGCATTTTTCGACGATTTTTTCAACTTTTACCGATTGAAGCGAAAACCACTAAAATTTGTTTCTAGGACGATTTATAGTCATTTTACATTGTTTTGGAAACTTTTTAAATTTTGACAAAAATCGGCAAAAAATTAATATTTTTAGAAGGGTCAAAGAATCCGACTCTTTGCATTTTTCGACGATTTTTTCAACTTTTACCGATTGAAGCGAAAACCACTAAAATTTGTTTCTAGGACGATTTAGTCATTTTACGTTGTTTTGGAAACTATTTAAATTTTGACAAAAATCGGCAAAAAATTGATATTTTTAGAAGGGTCGAAGAATCCGACTTTGCATTTTTCGACGATTTTTTCAACTTTTACCGATTGAAGCGAAAACCACTAAAATTTGTTTCTAGGACGATTTATAATCATTTTACGTTGTTTTGGAAACTTTTTAAATTTTGACAAAAATCGGCAAAAAATTGATATTTTTAGAAGGGTCAAAGAATCCGACTTTGCATTTTTCGACGATTTTTTCAACTTTTATCGATTGAAGCGAAAACCACTAAAATTTGTTTCTAGGACGATTTATAGTCATTTTACGTTGTTTTGGAAACTTTTTAAATTTTGACAAAAATCGGCAAAAAATTGATATTTTTAGAAGGGTCAAAGAATCCGACTCTTTGCATTTTTCGACGATTTTTTCAACTTTTACCGATTGAAGCGAAAACCACTAAAATTTGTTTCTAGGACGATTTATAATCATTTTACGTTGTTTTGGAAACTTTTTAAATTTTGACAAAAATCGGCAAAAAATTGATATTTTTAGAAGGGTCAAAGAATCCGACTTTGCATTTTTCGACGATTTTTTCAACTTTTATCGATTGAAGCGAAAACCACTAAAATTTGTTTCTAGGACGATTTATAATCATTTTACGTTGTTTTGGAAACTTTTTAAATTTTGACAAAAATCGGCAAAAAATTGATATTTTTAGAAGGGTCAAAGAATCCGACTCTTTGCATTTTTCGACGATTTTTTCAACTTTTACCGATTGAAGCGAAAACCACTAAAATTTGTTTCTAGGACGATTTATAATCATTTTACATTGTTTTGGAAACTTTTTAAATTTTGACAAAAATCGGCAAAAAATTGATATTTTTAGAAGGGTCAAAGAATCCGACTCTTTGCATTTTTCGACGATTTTTTCAACTTTTACCGATTGAAGCGAAAACCACTAAAATTTGTTTCTAGGACGATTTAGTCATTTTACGTTGTTTTGGAAACTATTTAAATTTTGACAAAAATCGGCAAAAAATTGATATTTTTAGAAGGGTCGAAGAATCCGACTTTGCATTTTTCGACGATTTTTTCAACTTTTACCGATTGAAGCGAAAACCACTAAAATTTGTTTCTAGGACGATTTATAATCATTTTACGTTGTTTTGGAAACTTTTTAAATTTTGACAAAAATCGGCAAAAAATTGATATTTTTAGAAGGGTCGAAGAATCCGACTTTGCATTTTTCGACGATTTTTTCAACTTTTACCGATTGAAGCGAAAACCACTAAAATTTGTTTCTAGGACGATTTATAATCATTTTACGTTGTTTTGGAAACTTTTTAAATTTTGACAAAAATCGGCAAAAAATTGATATTTTTAGAAGGGTCAAAGAATCCGACTTTGCATTTTTCGACGATTTTTTCAACTTTTATCGATTGAAGCGAAAACCACTAAAATTTGTTTCTAGGACGATTTATAGTCATTTTACGTTGTTTTGGAAACTTTTTAAATTTTGACAAAAATCGGCAAAAAATTGATATTTTTAGAAGGGTCAAAGAATCCGACTCTTTGCATTTTTCGACGATTTTTTCAACTTTTACCGATTGAAGCGAAAACCACTAAAATTTGTTTCTAGGACGATTTATAGTCATTTTACGTTGTTTTGGAAACTTTTTAAATTTTGACAAAAATCGGCAAAAAATTGATATTTTTAGAAGGGTCAAAGAATCCGACTCTTTGCATTTTCGACGATTTTTTCAACTTTTACCGATTGAAGCGAAAACCACTAAATTTGTTTCTAGGACGATTTATAGTCATTTTACATTGTTTTGGAAACTATTTAAATTTTGACAAAAATCGGCAAAAAATTGATATTTTTAGAAGGGTCAAAGAATCCGACTGCATTTTTCGACGATTTTTTCAACTTTTACCGATTGAAGCGAAAACCACTAAAATTTGTTTCTAGGACGATTTATAGTCATTTTACGTTGTTTTGGAAACTTTTTAAATTTTGACAAAAATCGTCCAAAAATTGATATTTTTAGAAGGTCAAAGAATCCGACTTTGCATTTTTCGACGATTTTTTCAACTTTTATCGATTGAAGCGAAAACCACTAAAATTTGTTTCTAGGACGATTTATAGTCATTTTACGTTGTTTTGGAAACTTTTTAAATTTTGACAAAAATCGTCCAAAAATTGATATTTTTAGAAGGTCAAAGAATCCGACTTTGCATTTTTCGACGATTTTTTCAACTTTTATCGATTGAAGCGAAAACCACTAAAATTTGTTTCTAGGACGATTTATAGTCATTTTACGTTGTTTTGGAAACTTTTTAAATTTTGACAAAAATCGTCCAAAAATTGATATTTTTAGAAGGTCAAAGAATCCGACTTTGCATTTTTCGACGATTTTTTCAACTTTTACCGATTGAAGCGAAAACCACTAAATTTGTTTCTAGGACGATTTATAGTCATTTTACATTGTTTTGGAAACTTTTTAAATTTTGACAAAAATCGGCAAAAAATTGATATTTTTAGAAGGGTCAAAGAATCCGACTCTTTGCATTTTTCGACGATTTTTTCAACTTTTACCGATTGAAGCGAAAACCACTAAATTTGTTTCTAGGACGATTTATAGTCATTTTACATTGTTTTGGAAACTATTTAAATTTTGACAAAAATCGGCAAAAAATTGATATTTTTAGAAGGGTCAAAGAATCCGACTCTTTGCATTTTTCGACGATTTTTTCAACTTTTACCGATTGAAGCGAAAACCACTAAAATTTGTTTCTAGGACGATTTATAGTCATTTTACATTGTTTTGGAAACTTTTTAAATTTTGACAAAAATCGGCAAAAAATTGATATTTTTAGAAGGGTCAAAGAATCCGACTCTTTGCATTTTTCGACGATTTTTTCAACTTTTACCGATTGAAGCGAAAACCACTAAATTTGTTTCTAGGACGATTTATAGTCATTTTACATTGTTTTGGAAACTATTTAAATTTTGACAAAAATCGGCAAAAAATTGATATTTTTAGAAGGGTCAAAGAATCCGACTCTTTGCATTTTTCGACGATTTTTTCAACTTTTACCGATTGAAGCGAAAACCACTAAAATTTGTTTCTAGGACGATTTATAGTCATTTTACATTGTTTTGGAAACTTTTTAAATTTTGACAAAAATCGGCAAAAAATTAATATTTTTAGAAGGGTCAAAGAATCCGACTCTTTGCATTTTTCGACGATTTTTTCAACTTTTACCGATTGAAGCGAAAACCACTAAAATTTGTTTCTAGGACGATTTAGTCATTTTACGTTGTTTTGGAAACTATTTAAATTTTGACAAAAATCGGCAAAAAATTGATATTTTTAGAAGGGTCGAAGAATCCGACTTTGCATTTTTCGACGATTTTTTCAACTTTTACCGATTGAAGCGAAAACCACTAAAATTTGTTTCTAGGACGATTTATAATCATTTTACGTTGTTTTGGAAACTTTTTAAATTTTGACAAAAATCGGCAAAAAATTGATATTTTTAGAAGGGTCAAAGAATCCGACTTTGCATTTTTCGACGATTTTTTCAACTTTTATCGATTGAAGCGAAAACCACTAAAATTTGTTTCTAGGACGATTTATAGTCATTTTACGTTGTTTTGGAAACTTTTTAAATTTTGACAAAAATCGGCAAAAAATTGATATTTTTAGAAGGGTCAAAGAATCCGACTCTTTGCATTTTTCGACGATTTTTTCAACTTTTACCGATTGAAGCGAAAACCACTAAAATTTGTTTCTAGGACGATTTATAATCATTTTACGTTGTTTTGGAAACTTTTTAAATTTTGACAAAAATCGGCAAAAAATTGATATTTTTAGAAGGGTCAAAGAATCCGACTTTGCATTTTTCGACGATTTTTTCAACTTTTATCGATTGAAGCGAAAACCACTAAAATTTGTTTCTAGGACGATTTATAGTCATTTTACGTTGTTTTCGAAACTTTTTAAATTTTGACAAAAATCGTCCAAAAATTGATATTTTTAGAAGGTCAAAGAATCCGACTTTGCATTTTTCGACGATTTTTTCAACTTTTATCGATTGAAGCGAAAACCACTAAAATTTGTTTCTAGGACGATTTATAGTCATTTTACGTTGTTTTGGAAACTTTTTAAATTTTGACAAAAATCGTCCAAAAATTGATATTTTTAGAAGGTCAAAGAATCCGACTTTGCATTTTTCGACGATTTTTTCAACTTTTATCGATTGAAGCGAAAACCACTAAAATTTGTTTCTAGGACGATTTATAGTCATTTTACGTTGTTTTGGAAACTTTTTAAATGTTGACAAAAATCGTCCAAAAATTGATATTTTTAGAAGGTCAAAGAATCCGACTTTGCATTTTTCGACGATTTTTTCAACTTTTATCGATTGAAGCGAAAACCACTAAAATTTGTTTCTAGGACGATTTATAGTCATTTTACGTTGTTTTGGAAACTTTTTAAATTTTGACAAAAATCGTCCAAAAATTGATATTTTTAGAAGGTCAAAGAATCCGACTTTGCATTTTTCGACGATTTTTTCAACTTTTACCGATTGAAGCGAAAACCACTAAAATTTGTTTCTAGGACGATTTATAGTCATTTTACATTGTTTTGGAAACTTTTTAAATTTTGACAAAAATCGGCAAAAAATTGATATTTTTAGAAGGGTCAAAGAATCCGACTCTTTGCATTTTTCGACGATTTTTTCAACTTTTACCGATTGAAGCGAAAACCACTAAATTTGTTTCTAGGACGATTTATAGTCATTTTACGTTGTTTTGGAAACTATTTAAATTTTGACAAAAATCGGCAAAAAATTGATATTTTTAGAAGGGTCAAAGAATCCGACTCTTTGCATTTTTCGACGATTTTTTCAACTTTTACCGATTGAAGCGAAAACCACTAAAATTTGTTTCTAGGACGATTTATAGTCATTTTACGTTGTTTTGGAAACTTTTTAAATTTTGACAAAAATCGTCCAAAAATTGATATTTTTAGAAGGTCAAAGAATCCGACTTTGCATTTTTCGACGATTTTTTCAACTTTTATCGATTGAAGCGAAAACCACTAAAATTTGTTTCTAGGACGATTTATAGTCATTTTACGTTGTTTTCGAAACTTTTTAAATTTTGACAAAAATCGTCCAAAAATTGATATTTTTAGAAGGTCAAAGAATCCGACTTTGCATTTTTCGACGATTTTTTCAACTTTTATCGATTGAAGCGAAAACCACTAAAATTTGTTTCTAGGACGATTTATAGTCATTTTACGTTGTTTTGGAAACTTTTTAAATTTTGACAAAAATCGTCCAAAAATTGATATTTTTAGAAGGTCAAAGAATCCGACTTTGCATTTTTCGACGATTTTTTCAACTTTTATCGATTGAAGCGAAAACCACTAAAATTTGTTTCTAGGACGATTTATAGTCATTTTACGTTGTTTTGGAAACTTTTTAAATGTTGACAAAAATCGTCCAAAAATTGATATTTTTAGAAGGTCAAAGAATCCGACTTTGCATTTTTCGACGATTTTTTCAACTTTTATCGATTGAAGCGAAAACCACTAAAATTTGTTTCTAGGACGATTTATAGTCATTTTACGTTGTTTTGGAAACTTTTTAAATTTTGACAAAAATCGTCCAAAAATTGATATTTTTAGAAGGTCAAAGAATCCGACTTTGCATTTTTCGACGATTTTTTCAACTTTTACCGATTGAAGCGAAAACCACTAAAATTTGTTTCTAGGACGATTTATAGTCATTTTACATTGTTTTGGAAACTTTTTAAATTTTGACAAAAATCGGCAAAAAATTGATATTTTTAGAAGGGTCAAAGAATCCGACTCTTTGCATTTTTCGACGATTTTTTCAACTTTTACCGATTGAAGCGAAAACCACTAAATTTGTTTCTAGGACGATTTATAGTCATTTTACGTTGTTTTGGAAACTATTTAAATTTTGACAAAAATCGGCAAAAAATTGATATTTTTAGAAGGGTCAAAGAATCCGACTCTTTGCATTTTTCGACGATTTTTTCAACTTTTACCGATTGAAGCGAAAACCACTAAAATTTGTTTCTAGGACGATTTATAGTCATTTTACATTGTTTTGGAAACTTTTTAAATTTTGACAAAAATCGGCAAAAAATTAATATTTTTAGAAGGGTCAAAGAATCCGACTCTTTGCATTTTTCGACGATTTTTTCAACTTTTACCGATTGAAGCGAAAACCACTAAAATTTGTTTCTAGGACGATTTAGTCATTTTACGTTGTTTTGGAAACTATTTAAATTTTGACAAAAATCGGCAAAAAATTGATATTTTTAGAAGGGTCAAAGAATCCGACTCTTTGCATTTTTCGACGATTTTTTCAACTTTTACCGATTGAAGCGAAAACCACTAAATTTGTTTCTAGGACGATTTATAGTCATTTTATGTTGTTTTGGAAACTATTTAAATTTTGACAAAAATCGGCAAAAAATTGATATTTTTAGAAGGGTCAAAGAATCCGACTCTTTGCATTTTTCGACGATTTTTTCAACTTTTACCGATTGAAGCGAAAACCACTAAAATTTGTTTCTAGGACGATTTATAGTCATTTTACATTGTTTTGGAAACTATTTAAATTTTGACAAAAATCGGCAAAAAATTGATATTTTTAGAAGGGTCAAAGAATCCGACTCTTTGCATTTTTCGACGATTTTTTCAACTTTTACCGATTGAAGCGAAAACCACTAAATTTGTTTCTAGGACGATTTATAGTCATTTTACATTGTTTTGGAAACTTTTTAAATTTTGACAAAAATCGGCAAAAAATTGATATTTTTAGAAGGGTCAAAGAATCCGACTCTTTGCATTTTTCGACGATTTTTTCAACTTTTACCGATTGAAGCGAAAACCACTAAATTTGTTTCTAGGACGATTTATAGTCATTTTACATTGTTTTGGAAACTATTTAAATTTTGACAAAAATCGGCAAAAAATTGATATTTTTAGAAGGGTCAAAGAATCCGACTCTTTGCATTTTTCGACGATTTTTTCAACTTTTACCGATTGAAGCGAAAACCACTAAAATTTGTTTCTAGGACGATTTATAGTCATTTTACATTGTTTTGGAAACTTTTTAAATTTTGACAAAAATCGGCAAAAAATTGATATTTTTAGAAGGGTCAAAGAATCCGACTCTTTGCATTTTTCGACGATTTTTTCAACTTTTACCGATTGAAGCGAAAACCACTAAATTTGTTTCTAGGACGATTTATAGTCATTTTACGTTGTTTTGGAAACTATTTAAATTTTGACAAAAATCGGCAAAAAATTGATATTTTTAGAAGGGTCAAAGAATCCGACTCTGCATTTTTCGACGATTTTTTCAACTTTTACCGATTGAAGCGAAAACCACTAAAATTTGTTTCTAGGACGATTTATAGTCATTTTACATTGTTTTGGAAACTTTTTAAATTTTGACAAAAATCGGCAAAAAATTAATATTTTTAGAAGGGTCAAAGAATCCGACTCTTTGCATTTTTCGACGATTTTTTCAACTTTTACCGATTGAAGCGAAAACCACTAAAATTTGTTTCTAGGACGATTTAGTCATTTTACGTTGTTTTGGAAACTATTTAAATTTTGACAAAAATCGGCAAAAAATTGATATTTTTAGAAGGGTCGAAGAATCCGACTTTGCATTTTTCGACGATTTTTTCAACTTTTACCGATTGAAGCGAAAACCACTAAAATTTGTTTCTAGGACGATTTATAATCATTTTACGTTGTTTTGGAAACTTTTTAAATTTTGACAAAAATCGGCAAAAAATTGATATTTTTAGAAGGGTCAAAGAATCCGACTTTGCATTTTTCGACGATTTTTTCAACTTTTATCGATTGAAGCGAAAACCACTAAAATTTGTTTCTAGGACGATTTATAGTCATTTTACGTTGTTTTGGAAACTTTTTAAATTTTGACAAAAATCGGCAAAAAATTGATATTTTTAGAAGGGTCAAAGAATCCGACTCTTTGCATTTTTCGACGATTTTTTCAACTTTTACCGATTGAAGCGAAAACCACTAAAATTTGTTTCTAGGACGATTTATAATCATTTTACGTTGTTTTGGAAACTTTTTAAATTTTGACAAAAATCGGCAAAAAAATGATATTTTTAGAAGGGTCAAAGAATCCGACTTTGCATTTTTCGACGATTTTTTCAACTTTTATCGATTGAAGCGAAAACCACTAAAATTTGTTTCTAGGACGATTTATAGTCATTTTACGTTGTTTTGGAAACTTTTTAAATTTTGACAAAAATCGGCAAAAAATTGATATTTTTAGAAGGGTCAAAGAATCCGACTCTTTGCATTTTTCGACGATTTTTTCAACTTTTACCGATTGAAGCGAAAACCACTAAAATTTGTTTCTAGGACGATTTATAGTCATTTTACGTTGTTTTGGAAACTTTTTAAATTTTGACAAAAATCGGCAAAAAATTGATATTTTTAGAAGGGTCAAAGAATCCGACTCTTTGCATTTTCGACGATTTTTTCAACTTTTACCGATTGAAGCGAAAACCACTAAATTTGTTTCTAGGACGATTTATAGTCATTTTACATTGTTTTGGAAACTATTTAAATTTTGACAAAAATCGGCAAAAAATTGATATTTTTAGAAGGGTCAAAGAATCCGACTGCATTTTTCGACGATTTTTTCAACTTTTACCGATTGAAGCGAAAACCACTAAAATTTGTTTCTAGGACGATTTATAGTCATTTTACGTTGTTTTGGAAACTTTTTAAATTTTGACAAAAATCGTCCAAAAATTGATATTTTTAGAAGGTCAAAGAATCCGACTTTGCATTTTTCGACGATTTTTTCAACTTTTATCGATTGAAGCGAAAACCACTAAAATTTGTTTCTAGGACGATTTATAGTCATTTTACGTTGTTTTGGAAACTTTTTAAATTTTGACAAAAATCGTCCAAAAATTGATATTTTTAGAAGGTCAAAGAATCCGACTTTGCATTTTTCGACGATTTTTTCAACTTTTATCGATTGAAGCGAAAACCACTAAAATTTGTTTCTAGGACGATTTATAGTCATTTTACGTTGTTTTGGAAACTTTTTAAATTTTGACAAAAATCGTCCAAAAATTGATATTTTTAGAAGGTCAAAGAATCCGACTTTGCATTTTTCGACGATTTTTTCAACTTTTACCGATTGAAGCGAAAACCACTAAATTTGTTTCTAGGACGATTTATAGTCATTTTACATTGTTTTGGAAACTTTTTAAATTTTGACAAAAATCGGCAAAAAATTGATATTTTTAGAAGGGTCAAAGAATCCGACTCTTTGCATTTTTCGACGATTTTTTCAACTTTTACCGATTGAAGCGAAAACCACTAAATTTGTTTCTAGGACGATTTATAGTCATTTTACATTGTTTTGGAAACTATTTAAATTTTGACAAAAATCGGCAAAAAATTGATATTTTTAGAAGGGTCAAAGAATCCGACTCTTTGCATTTTTCGACGATTTTTTCAACTTTTACCGATTGAAGCGAAAACCACTAAAATTTGTTTCTAGGACGATTTATAGTCATTTTACATTGTTTTGGAAACTTTTTAAATTTTGACAAAAATCGGCAAAAAATTGATATTTTTAGAAGGGTCAAAGAATCCGACTCTTTGCATTTTTCGACGATTTTTTCAACTTTTACCGATTGAAGCGAAAACCACTAAATTTGTTTCTAGGACGATTTATAGTCATTTTACATTGTTTTGGAAACTATTTAAATTTTGACAAAAATCGGCAAAAAATTGATATTTTTAGAAGGGTCAAAGAATCCGACTCTTTGCATTTTTCGACGATTTTTTCAACTTTTACCGATTGAAGCGAAAACCACTAAAATTTGTTTCTAGGACGATTTATAGTCATTTTACATTGTTTTGGAAACTTTTTAAATTTTGACAAAAATCGGCAAAAAATTAATATTTTTAGAAGGGTCAAAGAATCCGACTCTTTGCATTTTTCGACGATTTTTTCAACTTTTACCGATTGAAGCGAAAACCACTAAAATTTGTTTCTAGGACGATTTAGTCATTTTACGTTGTTTTGGAAACTATTTAAATTTTGACAAAAATCGGCAAAAAATTGATATTTTTAGAAGGGTCGAAGAATCCGACTTTGCATTTTTCGACGATTTTTTCAACTTTTACCGATTGAAGCGAAAACCACTAAAATTTGTTTCTAGGACGATTTATAATCATTTTACGTTGTTTTGGAAACTTTTTAAATTTTGACAAAAATCGGCAAAAAATTGATATTTTTAGAAGGGTCAAAGAATCCGACTTTGCATTTTTCGACGATTTTTTCAACTTTTATCGATTGAAGCGAAAACCACTAAAATTTGTTTCTAGGACGATTTATAGTCATTTTACGTTGTTTTGGAAACTTTTTAAATTTTGACAAAAATCGGCAAAAAATTGATATTTTTAGAAGGGTCAAAGAATCCGACTCTTTGCATTTTTCGACGATTTTTTCAACTTTTACCGATTGAAGCGAAAACCACTAAAATTTGTTTCTAGGACGATTTATAATCATTTTACGTTGTTTTGGAAACTTTTTAAATTTTGACAAAAATCGGCAAAAAATTGATATTTTTAGAAGGGTCAAAGAATCCGACTTTGCATTTTTCGACGATTTTTTCAACTTTTATCGATTGAAGCGAAAACCACTAAAATTTGTTTCTAGGACGATTTATAATCATTTTACGTTGTTTTGGAAACTTTTTAAATTTTGACAAAAATCGGCAAAAAATTGATATTTTTAGAAGGGTCAAAGAATCCGACTCTTTGCATTTTTCGACGATTTTTTCAACTTTTACCGATTGAAGCGAAAACCACTAAAATTTGTTTCTAGGACGATTTATAATCATTTTACATTGTTTTGGAAACTTTTTAAATTTTGACAAAAATCGGCAAAAAATTGATATTTTTAGAAGGGTCAAAGAATCCGACTCTTTGCATTTTTCGACGATTTTTTCAACTTTTACCGATTGAAGCGAAAACCACTAAAATTTGTTTCTAGGACGATTTAGTCATTTTACGTTGTTTTGGAAACTATTTAAATTTTGACAAAAATCGGCAAAAAATTGATATTTTTAGAAGGGTCGAAGAATCCGACTTTGCATTTTTCGACGATTTTTTCAACTTTTACCGATTGAAGCGAAAACCACTAAAATTTGTTTCTAGGACGATTTATAATCATTTTACGTTGTTTTGGAAACTTTTTAAATTTTGACAAAAATCGGCAAAAAATTGATATTTTTAGAAGGGTCAAAGAATCCGACTTTGCATTTTTCGACGATTTTTTCAACTTTTATCGATTGAAGCGAAAACCACTAAAATTTGTTTCTAGGACGATTTATAGTCATTTTACGTTGTTTTGGAAACTTTTTAAATTTTGACAAAAATCGGCAAAAAATTGATATTTTTAGAAGGGTCAAAGAATCCGACTCTTTGCATTTTTCGACGATTTTTTCAACTTTTACCGATTGAAGCGAAAACCACTAAAATTTGTTTCTAGGACGATTTATAGTCATTTTACGTTGTTTTGGAAACTTTTTAAATTTTGACAAAAATCGGCAAAAAATTGATATTTTTAGAAGGGTCAAAGAATCCGACTTTGCATTTTTCGACGATTTTTTCAACTTTTACCGATTGAAGCGAAAACCACTAAAATTTGTTTCTAGGACGATTTATAGTCATTTTACGTTGTTTTGGAAACTTTAAATTTTGACAAAAATCGGCAAAAAATTGATATTTTTAGAAGGGTCAAAGAATCCGACTCTTTGCATTTTTCGACGATTTTTTCAACTTTTACCGATTGAAGCGAAAACCACTAAAATTTGTTTCTAGGACGATTTATAGTCATTTTACGTTGTTTTGGAAACTTTTTAAATTTTGACAAAAATCGGCAAAAAATTGATATTTTTAGAAGGGTCAAAGAATCCGACTTTGCATTTTTCGACGATTTTTTCAACTTTTACCGATTGAAGCGAAAACCACTAAATTTGTTTCTAGGACGATTTATAGTCATTTTACGTTGTTTTGGAAACTATTTAAATTTTGACAAAAATCGGCAAAAAATTGATATTTTTAGAAGGGTCAAAGAATCCGACTCTTTGCATTTTTCGACGATTTTTTCAACTTTTACCGATTGAAGCGAAAACCACTAAAATTTGTTTCTAGGACGATTTATAGTCATTTTACATTGTTTTGGAAACTATTTAAATTTTGACAAAAATCGGCAAAAAATTGATATTTTTAGAAGGGTCAAAGAATCCGACTCTTTGCATTTTTCGACGATTTTTTCAACTTTTACCGATTGAAGCGAAAACCACTAAATTTGTTTCTAGGACGATTTATAGTCATTTTACGTTGTTTTGGAAACTATTTAAATTTTGACAAAAATCGGCAAAAAATTGATATTTTTAGAAGGGTCAAAGAATCCGACTCTTTGCATTTTTCGACGATTTTTTCAACTTTTACCGATTGAAGCGAAAACCACTAAAATTTGTTTCTAGGACGATTTATAGTCATTTTACATTGTTTTGGAAACTATTTAAATTTTGACAAAAATCGGCAAAAAATTGATATTTTTAGAAGGGTCAAAGAATCCGACTCTTTGCATTTTTCGACGATTTTTTCAACTTTTACCGATTGAAGCGAAAACCACTAAATTTGTTTCTAGGACGATTTATAGTCATTTTACGTTGTTTTGGAAACTATTTAAATTTTGACAAAAATCGGCAAAAAATTGATATTTTTAGAAGGGTCAAAGAATCCGACTCTTTGCATTTTTCGACGATTTTTTCAACTTTTACCGATTGAAGCGAAAACCACTAAAATTTGTTTCTAGGACGATTTATAGTCATTTTACATTGTTTTGGAAACTATTTAAATTTTGACAAAAATCGGCAAAAAATTGATATTTTTAGAAGGGTCAAAGAATCCGACTCTTTGCATTTTTCGACGATTTTTTCAACTTTTACCGATTGAAGCGAAAACCACTAAATTTGTTTCTAGGACGATTTATAGTCATTTTACATTGTTTTGGAAACTTTTTAAATTTTGACAAAAATCGGCAAAAAATTGATATTTTTAGAAGGGTCAAAGAATCCGACTCTTTGCATTTTTCGACGATTTTTTCAACTTTTATCGATTGAAGCGAAAACCACTAAAATTTGTTTCTAGGACGATTTAGTCATTTTACGTTGTTTTGGAAACTATTTAAATTTTGACAAAAATCGGCAAAAAATTGATATTTTTAGAAGGGTCGAAGAATCCGACTTTGCATTTTTCGACGATTTTTTCAACTTTTACCGATTGAAGCGAAAACCACTAAAATTTGTTTCTAGGACGATTTATAATCATTTTACGTTGTTTTGGAAACTTTTTAAATTTTGACAAAAATCGGCAAAAAATTGATATTTTTAGAAGGGTCAAAGAATCCGACTTTGCATTTTTCGACGATTTTTTCAACTTTTATCGATTGAAGCGAAAACCACTAAAATTTGTTTCTAGGACGATTTATAGTCATTTTACGTTGTTTTGGAAACTTTTTAAATTTTGACAAAAATCGGCAAAAAATTGATATTTTTAGAAGGGTCAAAGAATCCGACTCTTTGCATTTTTCGACGATTTTTTCAACTTTTACCGATTGAAGCGAAAACCACTAAAATTTGTTTCTAGGACGATTTATAATCATTTTACGTTGTTTTGGAAACTTTTTAAATTTTGACAAAAATCGGCAAAAAATTGATATTTTTAGAAGGGTCAAAGAATCCGACTTTGCATTTTTCGACGATTTTTTCAACTTTTATCGATTGAAGCGAAAACCACTAAAATTTGTTTCTAGGACGATTTATAGTCATTTTACGTTGTTTTGGAAACTTTTTAAATTTTGACAAAAATCGGCAAAAAATTGATATTTTTAGAAGGGTCAAAGAATCCGACTCTTTGCATTTTTCGACGATTTTTTCAACTTTTACCGATTGAAGCGAAAACCACTAAAATTTGTTTCTAGGACGATTTATAGTTATTTTACGTTGTTTTGGAAACTTTTTAAATTTTGACAAAAATCGGCAAAAAATTGATATTTTTAGAAGGGTCAAAGAATCCGACTCTTTGCATTTTCGACGATTTTTTCAACTTTTACCGATTGAAGCGAAAACCACTAAATTTGTTTCTAGGACGATTTATAGTCATTTTACATTGTTTTGGAAACTATTTAAATTTTGACAAAAATCGGCAAAAAATTGATATTTTTAGAAGGGTCAAAGAATCCGACTGCATTTTTCGACGATTTTTTCAACTTTTACCGATTGAAGCGAAAACCACTAAAATTTGTTTCTAGGACGATTTATAGTCATTTTACGTTGTTTTGGAAACTTTTTAAATTTTGACAAAAATCAGGCAAAAAATTGATATTTTTAGAAGGGTCAAAGAATCCGACTGCATTTTTCGACGATTTTTTCAACTTTTACCGATTGAAGCGAAAACCACTAAAATTTGTTTCTAGGACGATTTATAGTCATTTTACGTTGTTTTGGAAACTTTTTAAATTTTGACAAAAATCGTCCAAAAATTGATATTTTTAGAAGGTCAAAGAATCCGACTTTGCATTTTTCGACGATTTTTTCAACTTTTATCGATTGAAGCGAAAACCACTAAAATTTGTTTCTAGGACGATTTATAGTCATTTTACGTTGTTTTGGAAACTTTTTAAATTTTGACAAAAATCGTCCAAAAATTGATATTTTTAGAAGGTCAAAGAATCCGACTTTGCATTTTTCGACGATTTTTTCAACTTTTATCGATTGAAGCGAAAACCACTAAAATTTGTTTCTAGGACGATTTATAGTCATTTTACGTTGTTTTGGAAACTTTTTAAATTTTGACAAAAATCGTCCAAAAATTGATATTTTTAGAAGGTCAAAGAATCCGACTTTGCATTTTTCGACGATTTTTTCAACTTTTATCGATTGAAGCGAAAACCACTAAAATTTGTTTCTAGGACGATTTATAGTTATTTTACGTTGTTTTGGAAACTTTTTAAATTTTGACAAAAATCGTCCAAAAATTGATATTTTTAGAAGGTCAAAGAATCCGACTTTGCATTTTTCGACGATTTTTTCAACTTTTATCGATTGAAGCGAAAACCACTAAAATTTGTTTCTAGGACGATTTATAGTCATTTTACGTTGTTTTGGAAACTTTTTAAATTTTGACAAAAATCGTCCAAAAATTGATATTTTTAGAAGGTCAAAGAATCCGACTTTGCATTTTTCGACGATTTTTTCAACTTTTATCGATTGAAGCGAAAACCACTAAAATTTGTTTCTAGGACGATTTATAGTCATTTTACGTTGTTTTCGAAACTTTTTAAATTTTGACAAAAATCGTCCAAAAATTGATATTTTTAGAAGGTCAAAGAATCCGACTTTGCATTTTTCGACGATTTTTTCAACTTTTATCGATTGAAGCGAAAACCACTAAAATTTGTTTCTAGGACGATTTATAGTCATTTTACGTTGTTTTGGAAACTTTTTAAATTTTGACAAAAATCGTCCAAAAATTGATATTTTTAGAAGGTCAAAGAATCCGACTTTGCATTTTTCGACGATTTTTTCAACTTTTATCGATTGAAGCGAAAACCACTAAAATTTGTTTCTAGGACGATTTATAGTCATTTTACGTTGTTTTGGAAACTTTTTAAATGTTGACAAAAATCGTCCAAAAATTGATATTTTTAGAAGGTCAAAGAATCCGACTTTGCATTTTTCGACGATTTTTTCAACTTTTATCGATTGAAGCGAAAACCACTAAAATTTGTTTCTAGGACGATTTATAGTCATTTTACGTTGTTTTGGAAACTTTTTAAATTTTGACAAAAATCGTCCAAAAATTGATATTTTTAGAAGGTCAAAGAATCCGACTTTGCATTTTTCGACGATTTTTTCAACTTTTACCGATTGAAGCGAAAACCACTAAAATTTGTTTCTAGGACGATTTATAGTCATTTTACATTGTTTTGGAAACTTTTTAAATTTTGACAAAAATCGGCAAAAAATTGATATTTTTAGAAGGGTCAAAGAATCCGACTCTTTGCATTTTTCGACGATTTTTTCAACTTTTACCGATTGAAGCGAAAACCACTAAAATTTGTTTCTAGGACGATTTATAGTCATTTTACATTGTTTTGGAAACTTTTTAAATTTTGACAAAAATCGGCAAAAAATTAATATTTTTAGAAGGGTCAAAGAATCCGACTCTTTGCATTTTTCGACGATTTTTTCAACTTTTACCGATTGAAGCGAAAACCACTAAAATTTGTTTCTAGGACGGTTTAGTCATTTTACGTTGTTTTGGAAACTATTTAAATTTTGACAAAAATCGGCAAAAAATTGATATTTTTAGAAGGGTGAAAGAATCCGACTCTTTGCATTTTTCGACGATTTTTTCAACTTTTACCGATTGAAGCGAAAACCACTAAATTTGTTTCTAGGACGATTTATAGTCATTTTACGTTGTTTTGGAAACTATTTAAATTTTGACAAAAATCGGCAAAAAATTGATATTTTTAGAAGGGTCAAAGAATCCGACTCTTTGCATTTTTCGACGATTTTTTCAACTTTTACCGATTGAAGCGAAAACCACTAAAATTTGTTTCTAGGACGATTTATAGTCATTTTACATTGTTTTGGAAACTTTTTAAATTTTGACAAAAATCGGCAAAAAATTAATATTTTTAGAAGGGTCAAAGAATCCGACTCTTTGCATTTTTCGACGATTTTTTCAACTTTTACCGATTGAAGCGAAAACCACTAAAATTTGTTTCTAGGACGGTTTAGTCATTTTACGTTGTTTTGGAAACTATTTAAATTTTGACAAAAATCGGCAAAAAATTGATATTTTTAGAAGGGTCAAAGAATCCGACTCTTTGCATTTTTCGACGATTTTTTCAACTTTTACCGATTGAAGCAAAAACCACTAAATTTGTTTCTAGGACGATTTATAGTCATTTTACATTGTTTTGGAAACTTTTTAAATTTTGACAAAAATCGGCAAAAAATTAATATTTTTAGAAGGGTCAAAGAATCCGACTCTTTGCATTTTTCGACGATTTTTTCAACTTTTACCGATTGAAGCGAAAACCACTAAAATTTGTTTCTAGGACGGTTTAGTCATTTTACGTTGTTTTGGAAACTATTTAAATTTTGACAAAAATCGGCAAAAAATTGATATTTTTAGAAGGGTGAAAGAATCCGACTCTTTGCATTTTTCGACGATTTTTTCAACTTTTACCGATTGAAGCGAAAACCACTAAAATTTGTTTCTAGGACGATTTATAGTCATTTTACGTTGTTTTGGAAACTATTTAAATTTTGACAAAAATCGGCAAAAAATTGATATTTTTAGAAGGGTGAAAGAATCCGACTCTTTGCATTTTTCGACGATTTTTTCAACTTTTACCGATTGAAGCAAAAACCACTAAATTTGTTTCTAGGACGGTTTAGTCATTTTACATTGTTTTGGAAACTTTTTAAATTTTGACAAAAATCGGCAAAAAATTGATATTTTTAGAAGGGTCAAAGAATCCGACTCTTTGCATTTTTCGACGATTTTTTCAACTTTTACCGATTGAAGCGAAAACCACTAAAATTTGTTTCTAGGACGATTTATAGTCATTTTACATTGTTTTGGAAACTTTTTAAATTTTGACAAAAATCGGCAAAAAATTAATATTTTTAGAAGGGTCAAAGAATCCGACTCTTTGCATTTTTCGACGATTTTTTCAACTTTTACCGATTGAAGCGAAAACCACTAAAATTTGTTTCTAGGACGGTTTAGTCATTTTACGTTGTTTTGGAAACTATTTAAATTTTGACAAAAATCGGCAAAAAATTGATATTTTTAGAAGGGTGAAAGAATCCGACTCTTTGCATTTTTCGACGATTTTTTCAACTTTTACCGATTGAAGCGAAAACCACTAAATTTGTTTCTAGGACGATTTATAGTCATTTTACGTTGTTTTGGAAACTATTTAAATTTTGACAAAAATCGGCAAAAAATTGATATTTTTAGAAGGGTCAAAGAATCCGACTCTTTGCATTTTTCGACGATTTTTTCAACTTTTACCGATTGAAGCGAAAACCACTAAATTTGTTTCTAGGACGATTTATAGTCATTTTACATTGTTTTGGAAACTTTTTAAATTTTGACAAAAATCGGCAAAAAATTGATATTTTTAGAAGGGTCAAAGAATCCGACTCTTTGCATTTTTCGACGATTTTTTCAACTTTTACCGATTGAAGCAAAAACCACTAAATTTGTTTCTAGGACGATTTATAGTCATTTTACATTGTTTTGGAAACTATTTAAATTTTGACAAAAATCGGCAAAAAATTGATATTTTTAGAAGGGTCAAAGAATCCGACTCTTTGCATTTTTCGACGATTTTTTCAACTTTTACCGATTGAAGCGAAAACCACTAAAATTTGTTTCTAGGACGATTTATAATCATTTTACGTTGTTTTGGAAACTTTTTAAATTTTGACAAAAATCGGCAAAAAATTGATATTTTTAGAAGGGTCAAAGAATCCGACTCTTTGCATTTTTCGACGATTTTTTCAACTTTTACCGATTGAAGCGAAAACCACTAAAATTTGTTTCTAGGACGATTTATAATCATTTTACGTTGTTTTGGAAACTTTTTAAATTTTGACAAAAATCGGCAAAAAATTGATATTTTTAGAAGGGTCAAAGAATCCGACTTTGCATTTTTCGACGATTTTTTCAACTTTTATCGATTGAAGCGAAAACCACTAAAATTTGTTTCTAGGACGATTTATAGTCATTTTACGTTGTTTTGGAAACTTTTTAAATTTTGACAAAAATCGGCAAAAAATTGATATTTTTAGAAGGGTCAAAGAATCCGACTCTTTGCATTTTTCGACGATTTTTTCAACTTTTACCGATTGAAGCGAAAACCACTAAAATTTGTTTCTAGGACGATTTATAGTTATTTTACGTTGTTTTGGAAACTTTTTAAATTTTGACAAAAATCGGCAAAAAATTGATATTTTTAGAAGGGTCAAAGAATCCGACTCTTTGCATTTTCGACGATTTTTTCAACTTTTACCGATTGAAGCGAAAACCACTAAATTTGTTTCTAGGACGATTTATAGTCATTTTACATTGTTTTGGAAACTATTTAAATTTTGACAAAAATCGGCAAAAAATTGATATTTTTAGAAGGGTCAAAGAATCCGACTGCATTTTTCGACGATTTTTTCAACTTTTACCGATTGAAGCGAAAACCACTAAAATTTGTTTCTAGGACGATTTATAGTCATTTTACGTTGTTTTGGAAACTTTTTAAATTTTGACAAAAATCAGGCAAAAAATTGATATTTTTAGAAGGGTCAAAGAATCCGACTGCATTTTTCGACGATTTTTTCAACTTTTACCGATTGAAGCGAAAACCACTAAAATTTGTTTCTAGGACGATTTATAGTCATTTTACGTTGTTTTGGAAACTTTTTAAATTTTGACAAAAATCGTCCAAAAATTGATATTTTTAGAAGGTCAAAGAATCCGACTTTGCATTTTTCGACGATTTTTTCAACTTTTATCGATTGAAGCGAAAACCACTAAAATTTGTTTCTAGGACGATTTATAGTCATTTTACGTTGTTTTGGAAACTTTTTAAATTTTGACAAAAATCGTCCAAAAATTGATATTTTTAGAAGGTCAAAGAATCCGACTTTGCATTTTTCGACGATTTTTTCAACTTTTATCGATTGAAGCGAAAACCACTAAAATTTGTTTCTAGGACGATTTATAGTCATTTTACGTTGTTTTCGAAACTTTTTAAATTTTGACAAAAATCGTCCAAAAATTGATATTTTTAGAAGGTCAAAGAATCCGACTTTGCATTTTTCGACGATTTTTTCAACTTTTATCGATTGAAGCGAAAACCACTAAAATTTGTTTCTAGGACGATTTATAGTCATTTTACGTTGTTTTGGAAACTTTTTAAATTTTGACAAAAATCGTCCAAAAATTGATATTTTTAGAAGGTCAAAGAATCCGACTTTGCATTTTTCGACGATTTTTTCAACTTTTATCGATTGAAGCGAAAACCACTAAAATTTGTTTCTAGGACGATTTATAGTCATTTTACGTTGTTTTGGAAACTTTTTAAATGTTGACAAAAATCGTCCAAAAATTGATATTTTTAGAAGGTCAAAGAATCCGACTTTGCATTTTTCGACGATTTTTTCAACTTTTATCGATTGAAGCGAAAACCACTAAAATTTGTTTCTAGGACGATTTATAGTCATTTTACGTTGTTTTGGAAACTTTTTAAATTTTGACAAAAATCGTCCAAAAATTGATATTTTTAGAAGGTCAAAGAATCCGACTTTGCATTTTTCGACGATTTTTTCAACTTTTACCGATTGAAGCGAAAACCACTAAAATTTGTTTCTAGGACGATTTATAGTCATTTTACATTGTTTTGGAAACTTTTTAAATTTTGACAAAAATCGGCAAAAAATTGATATTTTTAGAAGGGTCAAAGAATCCGACTCTTTGCATTTTTCGACGATTTTTTCAACTTTTACCGATTGAAGCGAAAACCACTAAAATTTGTTTCTAGGACGATTTATAGTCATTTTACATTGTTTTGGAAACTTTTTAAATTTTGACAAAAATCGGCAAAAAATTAATATTTTTAGAAGGGTCAAAGAATCCGACTCTTTGCATTTTTCGACGATTTTTTCAACTTTTACCGATTGAAGCGAAAACCACTAAAATTTGTTTCTAGGACGATTTAGTCATTTTACGTTGTTTTGGAAACTATTTAAATTTTGACAAAAATCGGCAAAAAATTGATATTTTTAGAAGGGTGAAAGAATCCGACTCTTTGCATTTTTCGACGATTTTTTCAACTTTTACCGATTGAAGCGAAAACCACTAAATTTGTTTCTAGGACGATTTATAGTCATTTTACGTTGTTTTGGAAACTATTTAAATTTTGACAAAAATCAGGCAAAAAATTGATATTTTTAGAAGGGTCAAAGAATCCGACTGCATTTTTCGACGATTTTTTCAACTTTTACCGATTGAAGCGAAAACCACTAAAATTTGTTTCTAGGACGATTTATAGTCATTTTACGTTGTTTTGGAAACTTTTTAAATTTTGACAAAAATCGTCCAAAAATTGATATTTTTAGAAGGTCAAAGAATCCGACTTTGCATTTTTCGACGATTTTTTCAACTTTTATCGATTGAAGCGAAAACCACTAAAATTTGTTTCTAGGACGATTTATAGTCATTTTACGTTGTTTTGGAAACTTTTTAAATTTTGACAAAAATCGTCCAAAAATTGATATTTTTAGAAGGTCAAAGAATCCGACTTTGCATTTTTCGACGATTTTTTCAACTTTTATCGATTGAAGCGAAAACCACTAAAATTTGTTTCTAGGACGATTTATAGTCATTTTACGTTGTTTTCGAAACTTTTTAAATTTTGACAAAAATCGTCCAAAAATTGATATTTTTAGAAGGTCAAAGAATCCGACTTTGCATTTTTCGACGATTTTTTCAACTTTTATCGATTGAAGCGAAAACCACTAAAATTTGTTTCTAGGACGATTTATAGTCATTTTACGTTGTTTTGGAAACTTTTTAAATTTTGACAAAAATCGTCCAAAAATTGATATTTTTAGAAGGTCAAAGAATCCGACTTTGCATTTTTCGACGATTTTTTCAACTTTTATCGATTGAAGCGAAAACCACTAAAATTTGTTTCTAGGACGATTTATAGTCATTTTACGTTGTTTTGGAAACTTTTTAAATGTTGACAAAAATCGTCCAAAAATTGATATTTTTAGAAGGTCAAAGAATCCGACTTTGCATTTTTCGACGATTTTTTCAACTTTTATCGATTGAAGCGAAAACCACTAAAATTTGTTTCTAGGACGATTTATAGTCATTTTACGTTGTTTTGGAAACTTTTTAAATTTTGACAAAAATCGTCCAAAAATTGATATTTTTAGAAGGTCAAAGAATCCGACTTTGCATTTTTCGACGATTTTTTCAACTTTTACCGATTGAAGCGAAAACCACTAAAATTTGTTTCTAGGACGATTTATAGTCATTTTACATTGTTTTGGAAACTTTTTAAATTTTGACAAAAATCGGCAAAAAATTGATATTTTTAGAAGGGTCAAAGAATCCGACTCTTTGCATTTTTCGACGATTTTTTCAACTTTTACCGATTGAAGCGAAAACCACTAAAATTTGTTTCTAGGACGATTTATAGTCATTTTACATTGTTTTGGAAACTTTTTAAATTTTGACAAAAATCGGCAAAAAATTAATATTTTTAGAAGGGTCAAAGAATCCGACTCTTTGCATTTTTCGACGATTTTTTCAACTTTTACCGATTGAAGCGAAAACCACTAAAATTTGTTTCTAGGACGATTTAGTCATTTTACGTTGTTTTGGAAACTATTTAAATTTTGACAAAAATCGGCAAAAAATTGATATTTTTAGAAGGGTGAAAGAATCCGACTCTTTGCATTTTTCGACGATTTTTTCAACTTTTACCGATTGAAGCGAAAACCACTAAATTTGTTTCTAGGACGATTTATAGTCATTTTACGTTGTTTTGGAAACTATTTAAATTTTGACAAAAATCGGCAAAAAATTGATATTTTTAGAAGGGTCAAAGAATCCGACTCTTTGCATTTTTCGACGATTTTTTCAACTTTTACCGATTGAAGCGAAAACCACTAAAATTTGTTTCTAGGACGATTTATAGTCATTTTACATTGTTTTGGAAACTATTTAAATTTTGACAAAAATCGGCAAAAAATTGATATTTTTAGAAGGGTCAAAGAATCCGACTCTTTGCATTTTTCGACGATTTTTTCAACTTTTACCGATTGAAGCGAAAACCACTAAATTTGTTTCTAGGACGATTTATAGTCATTTTACATTGTTTTGGAAACTTTTTAAATTTTGACAAAAATCGGCAAAAAATTGATATTTTTAGAAGGGTCAAAGAATCCGACTCTTTGCATTTTTCGACGATTTTTTCAACTTTTACCGATTGAAGCGAAAACCACTAAATTTGTTTCTAGGACGATTTATAGTCATTTTACATTGTTTTGGAAACTATTTAAATTTTGACAAAAATCGGCAAAAAATTGATATTTTTAGAAGGGTCAAAGAATCCGACTCTTTGCATTTTTCGACGATTTTTTCAACTTTTACCGATTGAAGCGAAAACCACTAAAATTTGTTTCTAGGACGATTTATAGTCATTTTACATTGTTTTGGAAACTTTTTAAATTTTGACAAAAATCGGCAAAAAATTGATATTTTTAGAAGGGTCAAAGAATCCGACTCTTTGCATTTTTCGACGATTTTTTCAACTTTTACCGATTGAAGCGAAAACCACTAAATTTGTTTCTAGGACGATTTATAGTCATTTTACGTTGTTTTGGAAACTATTTAAATTTTGACAAAAATCGGCAAAAAATTGATATTTTTAGAAGGGTCAAAGAATCCGACTCTTTGCATTTTTCGACGATTTTTTCAACTTTTACCGATTGAAGCGAAAACCACTAAAATTTGTTTCTAGGACGATTTATAGTCATTTTACATTGTTTTGGAAACTTTTTAAATTTTGACAAAAATCGGCAAAAAATTAATATTTTTAGAAGGGTCAAAGAATCCGACTCTTTGCATTTTTCGACGATTTTTTCAACTTTTACCGATTGAAGCGAAAACCACTAAAATTTGTTTCTAGGACGATTTAGTCATTTTACGTTGTTTTGGAAACTATTTAAATTTTGACAAAAATCGGCAAAAAATTGATATTTTTAGAAGGGTCGAAGAATCCGACTTTGCATTTTTCGACGATTTTTTCAACTTTTACCGATTGAAGCGAAAACCACTAAAATTTGTTTCTAGGACGATTTATAATCATTTTACGTTGTTTTGGAAACTTTTTAAATTTTGACAAAAATCGGCAAAAAATTGATATTTTTAGAAGGGTCAAAGAATCCGACTTTGCATTTTTCGACGATTTTTTCAACTTTTATCGATTGAAGCGAAAACCACTAAAATTTGTTTCTAGGACGATTTATAGTCATTTTACGTTGTTTTGGAAACTTTTTAAATTTTGACAAAAATCGGCAAAAAATTGATATTTTTAGAAGGGTCAAAGAATCCGACTCTTTGCATTTTTCGACGATTTTTTCAACTTTTACCGATTGAAGCGAAAACCACTAAAATTTGTTTCTAGGACGATTTATAATCATTTTACGTTGTTTTGGAAACTTTTTAAATTTTGACAAAAATCGGCAAAAAATTGATATTTTTAGAAGGGTCAAAGAATCCGACTTTGCATTTTTCGACGATTTTTTCAACTTTTATCGATTGAAGCGAAAACCACTAAAATTTGTTTCTAGGACGATTTATAGTCATTTTACGTTGTTTTGGAAACTTTTTAAATTTTGACAAAAATCGGCAAAAAATTGATATTTTTAGAAGGGTCAAAGAATCCGACTCTTTGCATTTTTCGACGATTTTTTCAACTTTTACCGATTGAAGCGAAAACCACTAAAATTTGTTTCTAGGACGATTTATAGTCATTTTACGTTGTTTTGGAAACTTTTTAAATTTTGACAAAAATCGGCAAAAAATTGATATTTTTAGAAGGGTCAAAGAATCCGACTCTTTGCATTTTCGACGATTTTTTCAACTTTTACCGATTGAAGCGAAAACCACTAAATTTGTTTCTAGGACGATTTATAGTCATTTTACATTGTTTTGGAAACTATTTAAATTTTGACAAAAATCGGCAAAAAATTGATATTTTTAGAAGGGTCAAAGAATCCGACTGCATTTTTCGACGATTTTTTCAACTTTTACCGATTGAAGCGAAAACCACTAAAATTTGTTTCTAGGACGATTTATAGTCATTTTACGTTGTTTTGGAAACTTTTTAAATTTTGACAAAAATCAGGCAAAAAATTGATATTTTTAGAAGGGTCAAAGAATCCGACTGCATTTTTCGACGATTTTTTCAACTTTTACCGATTGAAGCGAAAACCACTAAAATTTGTTTCTAGGACGATTTATAGTCATTTTACGTTGTTTTGGAAACTTTTTAAATTTTGACAAAAATCGTCCAAAAATTGATATTTTTAGAAGGTCAAAGAATCCGACTTTGCATTTTTCGACGATTTTTTCAACTTTTATCGATTGAAGCGAAAACCACTAAAATTTGTTTCTAGGACGATTTATAGTCATTTTACGTTGTTTTGGAAACTTTTTAAATTTTGACAAAAATCGTCCAAAAATTGATATTTTAGAAGGTCAAAGAATCCGACTGCATTTTTCGACGATTTTTTCAACTTTTATCGATTGAAGCGAAAACCACTAAAATTTGTTTCTAGGACGATTTATAGTCATTTTACGTTGTTTTGGAAACTTTTTAAATTTTGACAAAAATCGGCAAAAAATTGATATTTTTAGAAGGGTCAAAGAATCCGACTCTTTGCATTTTCGACGATTTTTTCAACTTTTACCGATTGAAGCGAAAACCACTAAATTTGTTTCTAGGACGATTTATAGTCATTTTACATTGTTTTGGAAACTATTTAAATTTTGACAAAAATCGGCAAAAAATTGATATTTTTAGAAGGGTCAAAGAATCCGACTGCATTTTTCGACGATTTTTTCAACTTTTACCGATTGAAGCGAAAACCACTAAAATTTGTTTCTAGGACGATTTATAGTCATTTTACGTTGTTTTGGAAACTTTTTAAATTTTGACAAAAATCAGGCAAAAAATTGATATTTTTAGAAGGGTCAAAGAATCCGACTGCATTTTTCGACGATTTTTTCAACTTTTACCGATTGAAGCGAAAACCACTAAAATTTGTTTCTAGGACGATTTATAGTCATTTTACGTTGTTTTGGAAACTTTTTAAATTTTGACAAAAATCGTCCAAAAATTGATATTTTTAGAAGGTCAAAGAATCCGACTTTGCATTTTTCGACGATTTTTTCAACTTTTATCGATTGAAGCGAAAACCACTAAAATTTGTTTCTAGGACGATTTATAGTCATTTTACGTTGTTTTGGAAACTTTTTAAATTTTGACAAAAATCGTCCAAAAATTGATATTTTAGAAGGTCAAAGAATCCGACTGCATTTTTCGACGATTTTTTCAACTTTTATCGATTGAAGCGAAAACCACTAAAATTTGTTTCTAGGACGATTTATAGTCATTTTACGTTGTTTTGGAAACTTTTTAAATTTTGACAAAAATCGTCCAAAAATTGATATTTTTAGAAGGTCAAAGAATCCGACTTTGCATTTTTCGACGATTTTTTCAACTTTTATCGATTGAAGCGAAAACCACTAAAATTTGTTTCTAGGACGATTTATAGTCATTTTACGTTGTTTTGGAAACTTTTTAAATTTTGACAAAAATCGTCCAAAAATTGATATTTTTAGAAGGTCAAAGAATCCGACTTTGCATTTTTCGACGATTTTTTCAACTTTTACCGATTGAAGCGAAAACCACTAAATTTGTTTCTAGGACGATTTATAGTCATTTTACATTGTTTTGGAAACTATTTAAATTTTGACAAAAATCGGCAAAAAATTGATATTTTTAGAAGGGTCAAAGAATCCGACTCTTTGCATTTTTCGACGATTTTTTCAACTTTTACCGATTGAAGCGAAAACCACTAAAATTTGTTTCTAGGACGATTTATAGTCATTTTACATTGTTTTGGAAACTTTTTAAATTTTGACAAAAATCGGCAAAAAATTGATATTTTTAGAAGGGTCAAAGAATCCGACTCTTTGCATTTTTCGACGATTTTTTCAACTTTTACCGATTGAAGCGAAAACCACTAAAATTTGTTTCTAGGACGATTTATAATCATTTTACGTTGTTTTGGAAACTTTTTAAATTTTGACAAAAATCGGCAAAAAATTGATATTTTTAGAAGGTCAAAGAATCCGACTTTGCATTTTTCGACGATTTTTTCAACTTTTACCGATTGAAGCGAAAACCACTAAAATTTGTTTCTAGGACGATTTATAGTCATTTTACATTGTTTTGGAAACTTTTTAAATTTTGACAAAAATCGGCAAAAAATTGATATTTTTAGAAGGTCAAAGAATCCGACTTTGCATTTTTCGACGATTTTTTCAACTTTTACCGATTGAAGCGAAAACCACTAAATTTGTTTCTAGGACGATTTATAGTCATTTTACATTGTTTTGGAAACTTTTTAAATTTTGACAAAAATCGGCAAAAAAATGATATTTTTAGAAGGGTCAAAGAATCCGACTCTTTGCATTTTTCGACGATTTTTTCAACTTTTACCGATTGAAGCGAAAACCACTAAATTTGTTTCTAGGACGATTTATAGTCATTTTACATTGTTTTGGAAACTATTTAAATTTTGACAAAAATCGGCAAAAAATTGATATTTTTAGAAGGGTCAAAGAATCCGACTCTTTGCATTTTTCGACGATTTTTTCAACTTTTACCGATTGAAGCGAAAACCACTAAAATTTGTTTCTAGGACGATTTATAGTCATTTTACATTGTTTTGGAAACTTTTTAAATTTTGACAAAAATCGGCAAAAAATTGATATTTTTAGAAGGGTCAAAGAATCCGACTCTTTGCATTTTTCGACGATTTTTTCAACTTTTACCGATTGAAGCGAAAACCACTAAAATTTGTTTCTAGGACGATTTATAGTCATTTTACATTGTTTTGGAAACTTTTTAAATTTTGACAAAAATCGGCAAAAAATTAATATTTTTAGAAGGGTCAAAGAATCCGACTCTTTGCATTTTTCGACGATTTTTTCAACTTTTACCGATTGAAGCGAAAACCACTAAAATTTGTTTCTAGGACGATTTAGTCATTTTACGTTGTTTTGGAAACTATTTAAATTTTGACAAAAATCGGCAAAAAATTGATATTTTTAGAAGGGTCGAAGAATCCGACTTTGCATTTTTCGACGATTTTTTCAACTTTTACCGATTGAAGCGAAAACCACTAAAATTTGTTTCTAGGACGATTTATAATCATTTTACGTTGTTTTGGAAACTTTTTAAATTTTGACAAAAATCGGCAAAAAATTGATATTTTTAGAAGGGTCAAAGAATCCGACTTTGCATTTTTCGACGATTTTTTCAACTTTTATCGATTGAAGCGAAAACCACTAAAATTTGTTTCTAGGACGATTTATAGTCATTTTACGTTGTTTTGGAAACTTTTTAAATTTTGACAAAAATCGACAAAAAATTGATATTTTTAGAAGGGTCAAAGAATCCGACTTTGCATTTTTCGACGATTTTTTCAACTTTTATCGATTGAAGCGAAAACCACTAAAATTTGTTTCTAGGACGATTTATAGTCATTTTACGTTGTTTTGGAAACTTTTTAAATTTTGACAAAAATCGGCAAAAAATTGATATTTTTAGAAGGGTCAAAGAATCCGACTCTTTGCATTTTTCGACGATTTTTTCAACTTTTACCGATTGAAGCGAAAACCACTAAAATTTGTTTCTAGGACGATTTATAATCATTTTACGTTGTTTTGGAAACTTTTTAAATTTTGACAAAAATCGGCAAAAAATTGATATTTTTAGAAGGGTCAAAGAATCCGACTTTGCATTTTTCGACGATTTTTTCAACTTTTATCGATTGAAGCGAAAACCACTAAAATTTGTTTCTAGGACGATTTATAGTCATTTTACGTTGTTTTGGAAACTTTTTAAATTTTGACAAAAATCGGCAAAAAATTGATATTTTTAGAAGGGTCAAAGAATCCGACTCTTTGCATTTTTCGACGATTTTTTCAACTTTTACCGATTGAAGCGAAAACCACTAAATTTGTTTCTAGGACGATTTATAGTCATTTTACATTGTTTTGGAAACTATTTAAATTTTGACAAAAATCGGCAAAAAATTGATATTTTTAGAAGGGTCAAAGAATCCGACTCTTTGCATTTTTCGACGATTTTTTCAACTTTTACCGATTGAAGCGAAAACCACTAAAATTTGTTTCTAGGACGATTTATAGTCATTTTACATTGTTTTGGAAACTTTTTAAATTTTGACAAAAATCGGCAAAAAATTGATATTTTTAGAAGGGTCAAAGAATCCGACTCTTTGCATTTTTCGACGATTTTTTCAACTTTTACCGATTGAAGCGAAAACCACTAAATTTGTTTCTAGGACGATTTATAGTCATTTTACATTGTTTTGGAAACTTTTTAAATTTTGACAAAAATCGGCAAAAAATTGATATTTTTAGAAGGTCAAAGAATCCGACTTTGCATTTTTCGACGATTTTTTCAACTTTTACCGATTGAAGCGAAAACCACTAAATTTGTTTCTAGGACGATTTATAGTCATTTTACATTGTTTTGGAAACTTTTTAAATTTTGACAAAAATCGGCAAAAAATTGATATTTTTAGAAGGGTCAAAGAATCCGACTCTTTGCATTTTTCGACGATTTTTTCAACTTTTACCGATTGAAGCGAAAACCACTAAATTTGTTTCTAGGACGATTTATAGTCATTTTACATTGTTTTGGAAACTATTTAAATTTTGACAAAAATCGGCAAAAAATTGATATTTTTAGAAGGGTCAAAGAATCCGACTCTTTGCATTTTTCGACGATTTTTTCAACTTTTACCGATTGAAGCGAAAACCACTAAAATTTGTTTCTAGGACGATTTATAGTCATTTTACATTGTTTTGGAAACTTTTTAAATTTTGACAAAAATCGGCAAAAAATTGATATTTTTAGAAGGGTCAAAGAATCCGACTCTTTGCATTTTTCGACGATTTTTTCAACTTTTACCGATTGAAGCGAAAACCACTAAATTTGTTTCTAGGACGATTTATAGTCATTTTACATTGTTTTGGAAACTATTTAAATTTTGACAAAAATCGGCAAAAAATTGATATTTTTAGAAGGGTCAAAGAATCCGACTCTTTGCATTTTTCGACGATTTTTTCAACTTTTATCGATTGAAGCGAAAACCACTAAAATTTGTTTCTAGGACGATTTATAGTCATTTTACGTTGTTTTGGAAACTTTTTAAATTTTGACAAAAATCGGCAAAAAATTGATATTTTTAGAAGGGTCAAAGAATCCGACTTTGCATTTTTCGACGATTTTTTCAACTTTTATCGATTGAAGCGAAAACCACTAAAATTTGTTTCTAGGACGATTTATAGTCATTTTACGTTGTTTTGGAAACTTTTTAAATTTTGACAAAAATCGGCAAAAAATTGATATTTTTAGAAGGGTCAAAGAATCCGACTCTTTGCATTTTTCGACGATTTTTTCAACTTTTACCGATTGAAGCGAAAACCACTAAAATTTGTTTCTAGGACGATTTATAGTCATTTTACATTGTTTTGGAAACTTTTTAAATTTTGACAAAAATCGGCAAAAAATTGATATTTTTAGAAGGTCAAAGAATCCGACTTTGCATTTTTCGACGATTTTTTCAACTTTTACCGATTGAAGCGAAAACCACTAAATTTGTTTCTAGGACGATTTATAGTCATTTTACATTGTTTTGGAAACTTTTTAAATTTTGACAAAAATCGGCAAAAAATTGATATTTTTAGAAGGGTCAAAGAATCCGACTCTTTGCATTTTTCGACGATTTTTTCAACTTTTACCGATTGAAGCGAAAACCACTAAATTTGTTTCTAGGACGATTTATAGTCATTTTACATTGTTTTGGAAACTATTTAAATTTTGACAAAAATCGGCAAAAAATTGATATTTTTAGAAGGGTCAAAGAATCCGACTCTGCATTTTTCGACGATTTTTTCAACTTTTACCGATTGAAGCGAAAACCACTAAAATTTGTTTCTAGGACGATTTATAGTCATTTTACGTTGTTTTGGAAACTTTTTAAATTTTGACAAAAATCGTCCAAAAATTGATATTTTTAGAAGGTCAAAGAATCCGACTTTGCATTTTTCGACGATTTTTTCAACTTTTATCGATTGAAGCGAAAACCACTAAAATTTGTTTCTAGGACGATTTATAGTCATTTTACGTTGTTTTGGAAACTTTTTAAATTTTGACAAAAATCGGCAAAAAATTGATATTTTTAGAAGGGTCAAAGAATCCGACTTTGCATTTTTCGACGATTTTTTCAACTTTTATCGATTGAAGCGAAAACCACTAAAATTTGTTTCTAGGACGATTTATAGTCATTTTACGTTGTTTTGGAAACTTTTTAAATTTTGACAAAAATCGGCAAAAAATTGATATTTTTAGAAGGGTCAAAGAATCCGACTCTTTGCATTTTTCGACGATTTTTTCAACTTTTACCGATTGAAGCGAAAACCACTAAAATTTGTTTCTAGGACGATTTATAATCATTTTACGTTGTTTTGGAAACTTTTTAAATTTTGACAAAAATCGGCAAAAAATTGATATTTTTAGAAGGGTCAAAGAATCCGACTTTGCATTTTTCGACGATTTTTTCAACTTTTATCGATTGAAGCGAAAACCACTAAAATTTGTTTCTAGGACGATTTATAGTCATTTTACGTTGTTTTGGAAACTTTTTAAATTTTGACAAAAATCGGCAAAAAATTGATATTTTTAGAAGGGTCAAAGAATCCGACTCTTTGCATTTTTCGACGATTTTTTCAACTTTTACCGATTGAAGCGAAAACCACTAAAATTTGTTTCTAGGACGATTTATAGTCATTTTACATTGTTTTGGAAACTTTTTAAATTTTGACAAAAATCGGCAAAAAATTGATATTTTTAGAAGGTCAAAGAATCCGACTTTGCATTTTTCGACGATTTTTTCAACTTTTACCGATTGAAGCGAAAACCACTAAATTTGTTTCTAGGACGATTTATAGTCATTTTACATTGTTTTGGAAACTTTTTAAATTTTGACAAAAATCGGCAAAAAATTGATATTTTTAGAAGGGTCAAAGAATCCGACTCTTTGCATTTTTCGACGATTTTTTCAACTTTTACCGATTGAAGCGAAAACCACTAAATTTGTTTCTAGGACGATTTATAGTCATTTTACATTGTTTTGGAAACTATTTAAATTTTGACAAAAATCGGCAAAAAATTGATATTTTTAGAAGGGTCAAAGAATCCGACTCTTTGCATTTTTCGACGATTTTTTCAACTTTTACCGATTGAAGCGAAAACCACTAAAATTTGTTTCTAGGACGATTTAGTCATTTTACGTTGTTTTGGAAACTATTTAAATTTTGACAAAAATCGGCAAAAAATTGATATTTTTAGAAGGGTCGAAGAATCCGACTGCATTTTTCGACGATTTTTTCAACTTTTACCGATTGAAGCGAAAACCACTAAAATTTGTTTCTAGGACGATTTATAGTCATTTTACATTGTTTTGGAAACTTTTTAAATTTTGACAAAAATCGGCAAAAAATTAATATTTTTAGAAGGGTCAAAGAATCCGACTCTTTGCATTTTTCGACGATTTTTTCAACTTTTACCGATTGAAGCGAAAACCACTAAAATTTGTTTCTAGGACGATTTAGTCATTTTACGTTGTTTTGGAAACTATTTAAATTTTGACAAAAATCGGCAAAAAATTGATATTTTTAGAAGGGTCGAAGAATCCGACTTTGCATTTTTCGACGATTTTTTCAACTTTTACCGATTGAAGCGAAAACCACTAAAATTTGTTTCTAGGACGATTTATAATCATTTTACGTTGTTTTGGAAACTTTTTAAATTTTGACAAAAATCGGCAAAAAATTGATATTTTTAGAAGGGTCAAAGAATCCGACTTTGCATTTTTCGACGATTTTTTCAACTTTTACCGATTGAAGCGAAAACCACTAAAATTTGTTTCTAGGACGATTTATAGTCATTTTACATTGTTTTGGAAACTTTTTAAATTTTGACAAAAATCGGCAAAAAATTAATATTTTTAGAAGGGTCAAAGAATCCGACTTTGCATTTTTCGACGATTTTTTCAACTTTTACCGATTGAAGCGAAAACCACTAAAATTTGTTTCTAGGACGATTTAGTCATTTTACGTTGTTTTGGAAACTATTTAAATTTTGACAAAAATCGGCAAAAAATTGATATTTTTAGAAGGGTCGAAGAATCCGACTTTGCATTTTTCGACGATTTTTTCAACTTTTACCGATTGAAGCGAAAACCACTAAAATTTGTTTCTAGGACGATTTATAATCATTTTACGTTGTTTTGGAAACTTTTTAAATTTTGACAAAAATCGGCAAAAAATTGATATTTTTAGAAGGGTCAAAGAATCCGACTTTGCATTTTTCGACGATTTTTTCAACTTTTACCGATTGAAGCGAAAACCACTAAAATTTGTTTCTAGGACGATTTATAGTCATTTTACATTGTTTTGGAAACTTTTTAAATTTTGACAAAAATCGGCAAAAAATTGATATTTTTAGAAGGTCAAAGAATCCGACTTTGCATTTTTCGACGATTTTTTCAACTTTTACCGATTGAAGCGAAAACCACTAAATTTGTTTCTAGGACGATTTATAGTCATTTTACATTGTTTTGGAAACTTTTTAAATTTTGACAAAAATCGGCAAAAAATTGATATTTTTAGAAGGGTCAAAGAATCCGACTCTTTGCATTTTTCGACGATTTTTTCAACTTTTACCGATTGAAGCGAAAACCACTAAATTTGTTTCTAGGACGATTTATAGTCATTTTACATTGTTTTGGAAACTATTTAAATTTTGACAAAAATCGGCAAAAAATTGATATTTTTAGAAGGGTCAAAGAATCCGACTCTTTGCATTTTTCGACGATTTTTTCAACTTTTACCGATTGAAGCGAAAACCACTAAAATTTGTTTCTAGGACGATTTAGTCATTTTACGTTGTTTTGGAAACTATTTAAATTTTGACAAAAATCGGCAAAAAATTGATATTTTTAGAAGGGTCAAAGAATCCGACTTTGCATTTTTCGACGATTTTTTCAACTTTTACCGATTGAAGCGAAAACCACTAAAATTTGTTTCTAGGACGATTTATAGTCATTTTACATTGTTTTGGAAACTTTTTAAATTTTGACAAAAATCGGCAAAAAATTAATATTTTTAGAAGGGTCAAAGAATCCGACTCTTTGCATTTTTCGACGATTTTTTCAACTTTTACCGATTGAAGCGAAAACCACTAAAATTTGTTTCTAGGACGATTTAGTCATTTTACGTTGTTTTGGAAACTATTTAAATTTTGACAAAAATCGGCAAAAAATTGATATTTTTAGAAGGGTCGAAGAATCCGACTTTGCATTTTTCGACGATTTTTTCAACTTTTACCGATTGAAGCGAAAACCACTAAAATTTGTTTCTAGGACGATTTATAATCATTTTACGTTGTTTTGGAAACTTTTTAAATTTTGACAAAAATCGGCAAAAAATTGATATTTTTAGAAGGGTCAAAGAATCCGACTTTGCATTTTTCGACGATTTTTTCAACTTTTATCGATTGAAGCGAAAACCACTAAAATTTGTTTCTAGGACGATTTATAGTCATTTTACGTTGTTTTGGAAACTTTTTAAATTTTGACAAAAATCGGCAAAAAATTGATATTTTTAGAAGGGTCAAAGAATCCGACTCTTTGCATTTTTCGACGATTTTTTCAACTTTTACCGATTGAAGCGAAAACCACTAAAATTTGTTTCTAGGACGATTTATAATCATTTTACGTTGTTTTGGAAACTTTTTAAATTTTGACAAAAATCGGCAAAAAATTGATATTTTTAGAAGGGTCAAAGAATCCGACTTTGCATTTTTCGACGATTTTTTCAACTTTTATCGATTGAAGCGAAAACCACTAAAATTTGTTTCTAGGACGATTTATAGTCATTTTACGTTGTTTTGGAAACTTTTTAAATTTTGACAAAAATCGGCAAAAAATTGATATTTTTAGAAGGGTCAAAGAATCCGACTCTTTGCATTTTTCGACGATTTTTTCAACTTTTACCGATTGAAGCGAAAACCACTAAAATTTGTTTCTAGCACGATTTATAGTCATTTTACGTTGTTTTGGAAACTTTTTAAATTTTGACAAAAATCGGCAAAAAAATGATATTTTTAGAAGGGTCAAAGAATCCGACTCTTTGCATTTTCGACGATTTTTTCAACTTTTACCGATTGAAGCGAAAACCACTAAATTTGTTTCTAGGACGATTTATAGTCATTTTACATTGTTTTGGAAACTATTTAAATTTTGACAAAAATCGGCAAAAAATTGATATTTTTAGAAGGGTCAAAGAATCCGACTGCATTTTTCGACGATTTTTTCAACTTTTACCGATTGAAGCGAAAACCACTAAAATTTGTTTCTAGGACGATTTATAGTCATTTTACGTTGTTTTGGAATCTTTTTAAATTTTGACAAAAATCAGGCAAAAAATTGATATTTTTAGAAGGGTCAAAGAATCCGACTGCATTTTTCGACGATTTTTTCAACTTTTACCGATTGAAGCGAAAACCACTAAAATTTGTTTCTAGGACGATTTATAGTCATTTTACGTTGTTTTGGAAACTTTTTAAATTTTGACAAAAATCGTCCAAAAATTGATATTTTTAGAAGGTCAAAGAATCCGACTTTGCATTTTTCGACGATTTTTTCAACTTTTATCGATTGAAGCGAAAACCACTAAAATTTGTTTCTAGGACGATTTATAGTCATTTTACGTTGTTTTGGAAACTTTTTAAATTTTGACAAAAATCGTCCAAAAATTGATATTTTTAGAAGGTCAAAGAATCCGACTTTGCATTTTTCGACGATTTTTTCAACTTTTACCGATTGAAGCGAAAACCACTAAATTTGTTTCTAGGACGATTTACAGTCATTTTACGTTGTTTTGGAAACTATTTAAATTTTGACAAAAATCGGCAAAAAATTGATATTTTTAGAAGGGTCAAAGAATCCGACTCTTTGCATTTTTCGACGATTTTTTCAACTTTTACCGATTGAAGCGAAAACCACTAAAATTTGTTTCTAGGACGATTTATAGTCATTTTACATTGTTTTGGAAACTATTTAAATTTTGACAAAAATCGGCAAAAAAATGATATTTTTAGAAGGGTCAAAGAATCCGACTCTTTGCATTTTTCGACGATTTTTTCAACTTTTACCGATTGAAGCGAAAACCACTAAAATTTGTTTCTAGGACGATTTATAGTCATTTTACGTTGTTTTGGAAACTTTTTAAATTTTGACAAAAATCGGCAAAAAATTGATATTTTTAGAAGGGTCAAAGAATCCGACTCTTTGCATTTTTCGACGATTTTTTCAACTTTTACCGATTGAAGCGAAAACCACTAAAATTTGTTTCTAGGACGATTTATAGTCATTTTACGTTGTTTTGGAAACTTTTTAAATTTTGACAAAAATCGGCAAAAAATTGATATTTTTAGAAGGGTCAAGAATCCGACTGCATTTTTCGACGATTTTTTCAACTTTTACCGATTGAAGCGAAAACCACTAAAATTTGTTTCTAGGACGATTTATAGTCATTTTACGTTGTTTTGGAAACTTTTTAAATTTTGACAAAAATCGGCAAAAAATTGATATTTTTAGAAGGGTCAAAGAATCCGACTCTTTGCATTTTCGACGATTTTTTCAACTTTTACCGATTGAAGCGAAAACCACTAAAATTTGTTTCTAGGACGATTTATAATCATTTTACGTTGTTTTGGAAACTTTTTAAATTTTGACAAAAATCGGCAAAAAATTGATATTTTTAGAAGGGTCAAAGAATCCGACTTTGCATTTTTCGACGATTTTTTCAACTTTTATCGATTGAAGCGAAAACCACTAAAATTTGTTTCTAGGACGATTTATAGTCATTGTACGTTGTTTTGGAAACTTTTTAAATTTTGACAAAAATCGGCAAAAAATTGATATTTTTAGAAGGGTCAAAGAATCCGACTCTTTGCATTTTTCGACGATTTTTTCAACTTTTACCGATTGAAGCGAAAACCACTAAAATTTGTTTCTAGGACGATTTATAGTCATTTTACGTTGTTTTGGAAACTTTTTAAATTTTGACAAAAATCAGGCAAAAAATTGATATTTTTAGAAGGGTCAAAGAATCCGACTCTTTGCATTTTTCGACGATTTTTTCAACTTTTACCGATTGAAGCGAAAACCACTAAAATTTGTTTCTAGGACGATTTATAGTCATTTTACGTTGTTTTGGAAACTTTTTAAATTTTGACAAAAATCGGCAAAAAATTGATATTTTTAGAAGGGTCAAAGAATCCGACTCTGCATTTTTCGACGATTTTTTCAACTTTTACCGATTGAAGCGAAAACCACTAAAATTTGTTTCTAGGACGATTTATAGTCATTTTACGTTGTTTTGGAAACTTTTTAAATTTTGACAAAAATCGGCAAAAAATTGATATTTTTAGAAGGGTCAAAGAATCCGACTGCATTTTTCGACGATTTTTTCAACTTTTACCGATTGAAGCGAAAACCACTAAAATTTGTTTCTAGGACGATTTATAGTCATTTTACGTTGTTTTGGAAACTTTTTAAATTTTGACAAAAATCGGCAAAAAATTGATATTTTTAGAAGGGTCAAAGAATCCGACTCTTTGCATTTTCGACGATTTTTTCAACTTTTACCGATTGAAGCGAAAACCACTAAAATTTGTTTCTAGGACGATTTATAATCATTTTACGTTGTTTTGGAAACTTTTTAAATTTTGACAAAAATCGGCAAAAAATTGATATTTTTAGAAGGGTCAAAGAATCCGACTTTGCATTTTTCGACGATTTTTTCAACTTTTATCGATTGAAGCGAAAACCACTAAAATTTGTTTCTAGGACGATTTATAGTCATTTTACGTTGTTTTGGAAACTTTTTAAATTTTGACAAAAATCGGCAAAAAATTGATATTTTTAGAAGGGTCAAAGAATCCGACTCTTTGCATTTTTCGACGATTTTTTCAACTTTTACCGATTGAAGCGAAAACCACTAAAATTTGTTTCTAGGACGATTTATAGTCATTTTACGTTGTTTTGGAAACTTTTTAAATTTTGACAAAAATCGGCAAAAAATTGATATTTTTAGAAGGGTCAAAGAATCCGACTGCATTTTTCGACGATTTTTTCAACTTTTACCGATTGAAGCGAAAACCACTAAAATTTGTTTCTAGGACGATTTATAGTCATTTTACGTTGTTTTGGAAACTTTTTAAATTTTGACAAAAATCGGCAAAAAATTGATATTTTTAGAAGGGTCAAAGAATCCGACTCTTTGCATTTTTCGACGATTTTTTCAACTTTTACCGATTGAAGCGAAAACCACTAAAATTTGTTTCTAGGACGATTTATAGTCATTTTACGTTGTTTTGGAAACTTTTTAAATTTTGACAAAAATCGGCAAAAAATTGATATTTTTAGAAGGGTCAAAGAATCCGACTCTTTGCATTTTCGACGATTTTTTCAACTTTTACCGATTGAAGCGAAAACCACTAAAATTTGTTTCTAGGACGATTTATAGTCATTTTACGTTGTTTTGGAAACTTTTTAAATTTTGACAAAAATCGGCAAAAAATTGATATTTTTAGAAGGGTCAAAGAATCCGACTGCATTTTTCGACGATTTTTTCAACTTTTACCGATTGAAGCGAAAACCACTAAAATTTGTTTCTAGGACGATTTATAGTCATTTTACGTTGTTTTGGAAACTTTTTAAATTTTGACAAAAATCGGCAAAAAATTGATATTTTTAGAAGGGTCAAAGAATCCGACTTTGCATTTTTCGACGATTTTTTCAACTTTTATCGATTGAAGCGAAAACCACTAAAATTTGTTTCTAGGACGATTTATAGTCATTTTACGTTGTTTTGGAAACTTTTTAAATTTTGACAAAAATCGGCAAAAAATTGATATTTTTAGAAGGGTCAAAGAATCCGACTCTTTGCATTTTTCGACGATTTTTTCAACTTTTACCGATTGAAGCGAAAACCACTAAAATTTGTTTCTAGGACGATTTATAGTCATTTTACGTTGTTTTGGAAACTTTTTAAATTTTGACAAAAATCGGCAAAAAATTGATATTTTTAGAAGGGTCAGAGAATCCGACTCTTTGCATTTTTCGACGATTTTTTCAACTTTTACCGATTGAAGCGAAAACCACTAAAATTTGTTTCTAGGACGATTTATAGTCATTTTACGTTGTTTTGGAAACTATTTAAATTTTGACAAAAATCGGCAAAAAATTGATATTTTTAGAAGGGTCAAAGAATCCGACTCTTTGCATTTTTCGACGATTTTTTCAACTTTTACCGATTGAAGCGAAAACCACTAAAATTTGTTTCTAGGACGATTTATAGTCATTTTTCGTTGTTTTGGAAACTTTTTAAATTTTGACAAAAATCGGCAAAAAATTGATATTTTTAGAAGGGTCGAAGAATCCGACTCTTTGCATTTTTCGACGATTTTTTCAACTTTTACCGATTGAAGCGAAAACCACTAAAATTTGTTTCTAGGACGATTTATAGTCATTTTACGTTGTTTTGGAAACTTTTTAAATTTTGACAAAAATCGGCAAAAAATTGATATTTTTAGAAGGGTCAAAGAATCCGACTCTTGGCATTTTTCGACGATTTTTTCAACTTTTACCGATTGAAGCGAAAACCACTAAAATTTGTTTCTAGGACGATTTATTAGTCATTTTACGTTGTTTTGGAAACTTTTTAAATTTTGACAAAAATCGGCAAAAAATTGATATTTTTAGAAGGGTCAAAGAATCCGACTCTTTGCATTTTTCGACGATTTTTTCAACTTTTACCGATTGAAGCGAAAACCACTAAAATTTGTTTCTAGGACGATTTAGTCATTTTACGTTGTTTTGGAAACTATTTAAATTTTGACAAAAATCGGCAAAAAATTGATATTTTTAGAAGGGTCGAAGAATCCGACTTTGCATTTTTCGACGATTTTTTCAACTTTTACCGATTGAAGCGAAAACCACTAAAATTTGTTTCTAGGACGATTTATAATCATTTTACGTTGTTTTGGAAACTTTTTAAATTTTGACAAAAATCGGCAAAAAATTGATATTTTTAGAAGGGTCAAAGAATCCGACTTTGCATTTTTCGACGATTTTTTCAACTTTTATCGATTGAAGCGAAAACCACTAAAATTTGTTTCTAGGACGATTTATAGTCATTTTACGTTGTTTTGGAAACTTTTTAAATTTTGACAAAAATCGGCAAAAAATTGATATTTTTAGAAGGGTCAAAGAATCCGACTTTGCATTTTTCGACGATTTTTTCAACTTTTATCGATTGAAGCGAAAACCACTAAAATTTGTTTCTAGGACGATTTATAGTCATTTTACGTTGTTTTGGAAACTTTTTAAATTTTGACAAAAATCGGCAAAAAATTGATATTTTTAGAAGGGTCAAAGAATCCGACTCTTTGCATTTTTCGACGATTTTTTCAACTTTTACCGATTGAAGCGAAAACCACTAAAATTTGTTTCTAGGACGATTTATAGTCATTTTACGTTGTTTTGGAAACTTTTTAAATTTTGACAAAAATCGGCAAAAAATTGATATTTTTAGAAGGGTCAAAGAATCCGACTTTGCATTTTTCGACGATTTTTTCAACTTTTATCGATTGAAGCGAAAACCACTAAAATTTGTTTCTAGGACGATTTATAGTCATTTTACGTTGTTTTGGAAACTTTTTAAATTTTGACAAAAATCGGCAAAAAATTGATATTTTTAGAAGGGTCAAAGAATCCGACTGCATTTTTCGACGATTTTTTCAACTTTTACCGATTGAAGCGAAAACCACTAAAATTTGTTTCTAGGACGATTTATAGTCATTTTACGTTGTTTTGGAAACTTTTTAAATTTTGACAAAAATCGGCAAAAAATTGATATTTTTAGAAGGGTCAAAGAATCCGACTTTGCATTTTTCGACGATTTTTTCAACTTTTATCGATTGAAGCGAAAACCACTAAAATTTGTTTCTAGGACGATTTATAGTCATTTTACGTTGTTTTGGAAACTTTTTAAATTTTGACAAAAATCGGCAAAAAATTGATATTTTTAGAAGGGTCAAAGAATCCGACTCTTTGCATTTTTCGACGATTTTTTCAACTTTTACCGATTGAAGCGAAAACCACTAAAATTTGTTTCTAGGACGATTTATAGTCATTTTACGTTGTTTTGGAAACTTTTTAAATTTTGACAAAAATCGGCAAAAAATTGATATTTTTAGAAGGGTCAGAGAATCCGACTCTTTGCATTTTTCGACGATTTTTTCAACTTTTACCGATTGAAGCGAAAACCACTAAAATTTGTTTCTAGGACGATTTATAGTCATTTTACGTTGTTTTGGAAACTATTTAAATTTTGACAAAAATCGGCAAAAAATTGATATTTTTAGAAGGGTCAAAGAATCCGACTCTTTGCATTTTTCGACGATTTTTTCAACTTTTACCGATTGAAGCGAAAACCACTAAAATTTGTTTCTAGGACGATTTATAGTCATTTTTCGTTGTTTTGGAAACTTTTTAAATTTTGACAAAAATCGGCAAAAAATTGATATTTTTAGAAGGGTCGAAGAATCCGACTCTTTGCATTTTTCGACGATTTTTTCAACTTTTACCGATTGAAGCGAAAACCACTAAAATTTGTTTCTAGGACGATTTATAGTCATTTTACGTTGTTTTGGAAACTTTTTAAATTTTGACAAAAATCGGCAAAAAATTGATATTTTTAGAAGGGTCAAAGAATCCGACTCTTGGCATTTTTCGACGATTTTTTCAACTTTTACCGATTGAAGCGAAAACCACTAAAATTTGTTTCTAGGACGATTTATTAGTCATTTTACGTTGTTTTGGAAACTTTTTAAATTTTGACAAAAATCGGCAAAAAATTGATATTTTTAGAAGGGTCAAAGAATCCGACTTTGCATTTTTCGACGATTTTTTCAACTTTTACCGATTGAAGCGAAAACCACTAAAATTTGTTTCTAGGACGATTTATAGTCATTTTACGTTGTTTTGGAAACTTTTTAAATTTTGACAAAAATCGGCAAAAAATTGATATTTTTAGAAGGGTCAAAGAATCCGACTCTTTGCATTTTTCGACGATTTTTTCAACTTTTACCGATTGAAGCGAAAACCACTAAAATTTGTTTCTAGGACGATTTATAGTCATTTTACATTGTTTTGGAAACTTTAAATTTTGACAAAAATCGGCAAAAAATTGATATTTTTAGAAGGGTCAAAGAATCCGACTCTTTGCATTTTTCGACGATTTTTTCAACTTTTACCGATTGAAGCGAAAACCACTAAAATTTGTTTCTAGGACGATTTATAGTCATTTTACATTGTTTTGGAAACTTTTTAAATTTTGACAAAAATCGGCAAAAAATTGATATTTTTAGAAGGTCAAAGAATCCGACTTTGCATTTTTCGACGATTTTTTCAACTTTTACCGATTGAAGCGAAAACCACTAAATTTGTTTCTAGGACGATTTATAGTCATTTTACATTGTTTTGGAAACTTTTTAAATTTTGACAAAAATCGGCAAAAAATTGATATTTTTAGAAGGGTCAAAGAATCCGACTCTTTGCATTTTTCGACGATTTTTTCAACTTTTACCGATTGAAGCGAAAACCACTAAATTTGTTTCTAGGACGATTTATAGTCATTTTACATTGTTTTGGAAACTATTTAAATTTTGACAAAAATCGGCAAAAAATTGATATTTTTAGAAGGGTCAAAGAATCCGACTCTTTGCATTTTTCGACGATTTTTTCAACTTTTACCGATTGAAGCGAAAACCACTAAAATTTGTTTCTAGGACGATTTATAGTCATTTTACATTGTTTTGGAAACTTTTTAAATTTTGACAAAAATCGGCAAAAAATTGATATTTTTAGAAGGGTCAAAGAATCCGACTCTTTGCATTTTTCGACGATTTTTTCAACTTTTACCGATTGAAGCGAAAACCACTAAAATTTGTTTCTAGGACGATTTATAGTCATTTTACATTGTTTTGGAAACTTTTTAAATTTTGACAAAAATCGGCAAAAAATTAATATTTTTAGAAGGGTCAAAGAATCCGACTCTTTGCATTTTTCGACGATTTTTTCAACTTTTACCGATTGAAGCGAAAACCACTAAAATTTGTTTCTAGGACGATTTAGTCATTTTACGTTGTTTTGGAAACTATTTAAATTTTGACAAAAATCGGCAAAAAATTGATATTTTTAGAAGGGTCGAAGAATCCGACTTTGCATTTTTCGACGATTTTTTCAACTTTTACCGATTGAAGCGAAAACCACTAAAATTTGTTTCTAGGACGATTTATAATCATTTTACGTTGTTTTGGAAACTTTTTAAATTTTGACAAAAATCGGCAAAAAATTGATATTTTTAGAAGGGTCAAAGAATCCGACTTTGCATTTTTCGACGATTTTTTCAACTTTTATCGATTGAAGCGAAAACCACTAAAATTTGTTTCTAGGACGATTTATAGTCATTTTACGTTGTTTTGGAAACTTTTTAAATTTTGACAAAAATCGGCAAAAAATTGATATTTTTAGAAGGGTCAAAGAATCCGACTTTGCATTTTTCGACGATTTTTTCAACTTTTATCGGTTGAAGCGAAAACCACTAAAATTTGTTTCTAGGACGATTTATAGTCATTTTACGTTGTTTTGGAAACTTTTTAAATTTTGACAAAAATCGGCAAAAAATTGATATTTTTAGAATGGTCAAAGAATCCGACTCTTTGCATTTTTCGACGATTTTTTCAACTTTTACCGATTGAAGCGAAAACCACTAAAATTTGTTTCTAGGACGATTTATAATCATTTTACGTTGTTTTGGAAACTTTTTAAATTTTGACAAAAATCGGCAAAAAATTGATATTTTTAGAAGGGTCAAAGAATCCGACTTTGCATTTTTCGACGATTTTTTCAACTTTTATCGATTGAAGCGAAAACCACTAAAATTTGTTTCTAGGACGATTTATAGTCATTTTACGTTGTTTTGGAAACTTTTTAAATTTTGACAAAAATCGGCAAAAAATTGATATTTTTAGAAGGGTCAAAGAATCCGACTCTTTGCATTTTTCGACGATTTTTTCAACTTTTACCGATTGAAGCGAAAACCACTAAAATTTGTTTCTAGCACGATTTATAGTCATTTTACGTTGTTTTGGAAACTTTTTAAATTTTGACAAAAATCGGCAAAAAATTGATATTTTTAGAAGGGTCAAAGAATCCGACTCTTTGCATTTTCGACGATTTTTTCAACTTTTACCGATTGAAGCGAAAACCACTAAATTTGTTTCTAGGACGATTTATAGTCATTTTACATTGTTTTGGAAACTATTTAAATTTTGACAAAAATCGGCAAAAAATTGATATTTTTAGAAGGGTCAAAGAATCCGACTGCATTTTTCGACGATTTTTTCAACTTTTACCGATTGAAGCGAAAACCACTAAAATTTGTTTCTAGGACGATTTATAGTCATTTTACGTTGTTTTGGAAACTTTTTAAATTTTGACAAAAATCAGGCAAAAAATTGATATTTTTAGAAGGGTCAAAGAATCCGACTGCATTTTTCGACGATTTTTTCAACTTTTACCGATTGAAGCGAAAACCACTAAAATTTGTTTCTAGGACGATTTATAGTCATTTTACGTTGTTTTGGAAACTTTTTAAATTTTGACAAAAATCGTCCAAAAATTGATATTTTTAGAAGGTCAAAGAATCCGACTTTGCATTTTTCGACGATTTTTTCAACTTTTATCGATTGAAGCGAAAACCACTAAAATTTGTTTCTAGGACGATTTATAGTCATTTTACGTTGTTTTGGAAACTTTTTAAATTTTGACAAAAATCGTCCAAAAATTGATATTTTTAGAAGGTCAAAGAATCCGACTTTGCATTTTTCGACGATTTTTTCAACTTTTACCGATTGAAGCGAAAACCACTAAATTTGTTTCTAGGACGATTTATAGTCATTTTACGTTGTTTTGGAAACTATTTAAATTTTGACAAAAATCGGCAAAAAATTGATATTTTTAGAAGGGTCAAAGAATCCGACTCTTTGCATTTTTCGACGATTTTTTCAACTTTTACCGATTGAAGCGAAAACCACTAAAATTTGTTTCTAGGACGATTTATAGTCATTTTACATTGTTTTGGAAACTATTTAAATTTTGACAAAAATCGGCAAAAAAATGATATTTTTAGAAGGGTCAAAGAATCCGACTCTTTGCATTTTTCGACGATTTTTTCAACTTTTACCGATTGAAGCGAAAACCACTAAAATTTGTTTCTAGGACGATTTATAGTCATTTTACGTTGTTTTGGAAACTTTTTAAATTTTGACAAAAATCGGCAAAAAATTGATATTTTTAGAAGGGTCAAAGAATCCGACTCTTTGCATTTTTCGACGATTTTTTCAACTTTTACCGATTGAAGCGAAAACCACTAAAATTTGTTTCTAGGACGATTTATAGTCATTTTACGTTGTTTTGGAAACTTTTTAAATTTTGACAAAAATCGGCAAAAAATTGATATTTTTAGAAGGGTCAAAGAATCCGACTGCATTTTTCGACGATTTTTTCAACTTTTACCGATTGAAGCGAAAACCACTAAAATTTGTTTCTAGGACGATTTATAGTCATTTTACGTTGTTTTGGAAACTTTTTAAATTTTGACAAAAATCGGCAAAAAATTGATATTTTTAGAAGGGTCAAAGAATCCGACTCTTTGCATTTTCGACGATTTTTTCAACTTTTACCGATTGAAGCGAAAACCACTAAAATTTGTTTCTAGGACGATTTATAATCATTTTACGTTGTTTTGGAAACTTTTTAAATTTTGACAAAAATCGGCAAAAAATTGATATTTTTAGAAGGGTCAAAGAATCCGACTCTTTGCATTTTTCGACGATTTTTTCAACTTTTACCGATTGAAGCGAAAACCACTAAAATTTGTTTCTAGGACGATTTATAGTCATTTTACGTTGTTTTGGAAACTTTTTAAATTTTGACAAAAATCAGGCAAAAAATTGATATTTTTAGAAGGGTCAAAGAATCCGACTGCATTTTTCGACGATTTTTTCAACTTTTACCGATTGAAGCGAAAACCACTAAAATTTGTTTCTAGGACGATTTATAGTCATTTTACGTTGTTTTGGAAACTTTTTAAATTTTGACAAAAATCGTCCAAAAATTGATATTTTTAGAAGGTCAAAGAATCCGACTTTGCATTTTTCGACGATTTTTTCAACTTTTATCGATTGAAGCGAAAACCACTAAAATTTGTTTCTAGGACGATTTATAGTCATTTTACGTTGTTTTGGAAACTTTTTAAATTTTGACAAAAATCGTCCAAAAATTGATATTTTTAGAAGGTCAAAGAATCCGACTTTGCATTTTTCGACGATTTTTTCAACTTTTATCGATTGAAGCGAAAACCACTAAAATTTGTTTCTAGGACGATTTATAGTCATTTTACGTTGTTTTGGAAACTTTTTAAATTTTGACAAAAATCGTCCAAAAATTGATATTTTTAGAAGGTCAAAGAATCCGACTTTGCATTTTTCGACGATTTTTTCAACTTTTATCGATTGAAGCGAAAACCACTAAAATTTGTTTCTAGGACGATTTATAGTCATTTTACGTTGTTTTGGAAACTTTTTAAATTTTGACAAAAATCGTCCAAAAATTGATATTTTTAGAAGGTCAAAGAATCCGACTTTGCATTTTTCGACGATTTTTTCAACTTTTATCGATTGAAGCGAAAACCACTAAAATTTGTTTCTAGGACGATTTATAGTCATTTTACGTTGTTTTGGAAACTTTTTAAATTTTGACAAAAATCGTCCAAAAATTGATATTTTTAGAAGGTCAAAGAATCCGACTTTGCATTTTTCGACGATTTTTTCAACTTTTACCGATTGAAGCGAAAACCACTAAATTTGTTTCTAGGACGATTTATAGTCATTTTACGTTGTTTTGGAAACTATTTAAATTTTGACAAAAATCGGCAAAAAATTGATATTTTTAGAAGGGTCAAAGAATCCGACTCTTTGCATTTTTCGACGATTTTTTCAACTTTTACCGATTGAAGCGAAAACCACTAAAATTTGTTTCTAGGACGATTTATAGTCATTTTACATTGTTTTGGAAACTATTTAAATTTTGACAAAAATCGGCAAAAAAATGATATTTTTAGAAGGGTCAAAGAATCCGACTCTTTGCATTTTTCGACGATTTTTTCAACTTTTACCGATTGAAGCGAAAACCACTAAAATTTGTTTCTAGGACGATTTATAGTCATTTTACGTTGTTTTGGAAACTTTTTAAATTTTGACAAAAATCGGCAAAAAATTGATATTTTTAGAAGGGTCAAAGAATCCGACTCTTTGCATTTTTCGACGATTTTTTCAACTTTTACCGATTGAAGCGAAAACCACTAAAATTTGTTTCTAGGACGATTTATAGTCATTTTACGTTGTTTTGGAAACTTTTTAAATTTTGACAAAAATCGGCAAAAAATTGATATTTTTAGAAGGGTCAAAGAATCCGACTGCATTTTTCGACGATTTTTTCAACTTTTACCGATTGAAGCGAAAACCACTAAAATTTGTTTCTAGGACGATTTATAGTCATTTTACGTTGTTTTGGAAACTTTTTAAATTTTGACAAAAATCGGCAAAAAATTGATATTTTTAGAAGGGTCAAAGAATCCGACTCTTTGCATTTTCGACGATTTTTTCAACTTTTACCGATTGAAGCGAAAACCACTAAAATTTGTTTCTAGGACGATTTATAATCATTTTACGTTGTTTTGGAAACTTTTTAAATTTTGACAAAAATCGGCAAAAAATTGATATTTTTAGAAGGGTCAAAGAATCCGACTTTGCATTTTTCGACGATTTTTTCAACTTTTATCGATTGAAGCGAAAACCACTAAAATTTGTTTCTAGGACGATTTATAGTCATTTTACGTTGTTTTGGAAACTTTTTAAATTTTGACAAAAATCGGCAAAAAATTGATATTTTTAGAAGGGTCAAAGAATCCGACTCTTTGCATTTTTCGACGATTTTTTCAACTTTTACCGATTGAAGCGAAAACCACTAAAATTTGTTTCTAGGACGATTTATAGTCATTTTACGTTGTTTTGGAAACTTTTTAAATTTTGACAAAAATCGGCAAAAAATTGATATTTTTAGAAGGGTCAAAGAATCCGACTGCATTTTTCGACGATTTTTTCAACTTTTACCGATTGAAGCGAAAACCACTAAAATTTGTTTCTAGGACGATTTATAGTCATTTTACGTTGTTTTGGAAACTTTTTAAATTTTGACAAAAATCGGCAAAAAATTGATATTTTTAGAAGGGTCAAAGAATCCGACTCTTTGCATTTTTCGACGATTTTTTCAACTTTTACCGATTGAAGCGAAAACCACTAAAATTTGTTTCTAGGACGATTTATAGTCATTTTACGTTGTTTTGGAAACTTTTTAAATTTTGACAAAAATCGGCAAAAAATTGATATTTTTAGAAGGGTCAAAGAATCCGACTCTTTGCATTTTCGACGATTTTTTCAACTTTTACCGATTGAAGCGAAAACCACTAAAATTTGTTTCTAGGACGATTTACAGTCATTTTACGTTGTTTTGGAAACTTTTTAAATTTTGACAAAAATCGGCAAAAAATTGATATTTTTAGAAGGGTCAAAGAATCCGACTGCATTTTTCGACGATTTTTTCAACTTTTACCGATTGAAGCGAAAACCACTAAAATTTGTTTCTAGGACGATTTATAGTCATTTTACGTTGTTTTGGAAACTTTTTAAATTTTGACAAAAATCGGCAAAAAATTGATATTTTTAGAAGGGTCAAAGAATCCGACTTTGCATTTTTCGACGATTTTTTCAACTTTTATCGATTGAAGCGAAAACCACTAAAATTTGTTTCTAGGACGATTTATAGTCATTTTACGTTGTTTTGGAAACTTTTTAAATTTTGACAAAAATCGGCAAAAAATTGATATTTTTAGAAGGGTCAAAGAATCCGACTGCATTTTTCGACGATTTTTTCAACTTTTACCGATTGAAGCGAAAACCACTAAAATTTGTTTCTAGGACGATTTATAGTCATTTTACGTTGTTTTGGAAACTTTTTAAATTTTGACAAAAATCGGCACAAAATTGATATTTTTAGAAGGGTCAAAGAATCCGACTCTTTGCATTTTCGACGATTTTTTCAACTTTTACCGATTGAAGCGAAAACCACTAAAATTTGTTTCTAGGACGATTTATAATCATTTTACGTTGTTTTGGAAACTTTTTAAATTTTGACAAAAATCGGCAAAAAATTGATATTTTTAGAAGGGTCAAAGAATCCGACTCTTTGCATTTTTCGACGATTTTTTCAACTTTTACCGATTGAAGCGAAAACCACTAAAATTTGTTTCTAGGACGATTTATAGTCATTTTACGTTGTTTTGGAAACTTTTTAAATTTTGACAAAAATCAGGCAAAAAATTGATATTTTTAGAAGGGTCAAAGAATCCGACTGCATTTTTCGACGATTTTTTCAACTTTTACCGATTGAAGCGAAAACCACTAAAATTTGTTTCTAGGACGATTTATAGTCATTTTACGTTGTTTTGGAAACTTTTTAAATTTTGACAAAAATCGTCCAAAAATTGATATTTTTAGAAGGTCAAAGAATCCGACTTTGCATTTTTCGACGATTTTTTCAACTTTTATCGATTGAAGCGAAAACCACTAAAATTTGTTTCTAGGACGATTTATAGTCATTTTACGTTGTTTTGGAAACTTTTTAAATTTTGACAAAAATCGTCCAAAAATTGATATTTTTAGAAGGTCAAAGAATCCGACTTTGCATTTTTCGACGATTTTTTCAACTTTTACCGATTGAAGCGAAAACCACTAAATTTGTTTCTAGGACGATTTATAGTCATTTTACGTTGTTTTGGAAACTATTTAAATTTTGACAAAAATCGGCAAAAAATTGATATTTTTAGAAGGGTCAAAGAATCCGACTCTTTGCATTTTTCGACGATTTTTTCAACTTTTACCGATTGAAGCGAAAACCACTAAAATTTGTTTCTAGGACGATTTATAGTCATTTTACATTGTTTTGGAAACTATTTAAATTTTGACAAAAATCGGCAAAAAAATGATATTTTTAGAAGGGTCAAAGAATCCGACTCTTTGCATTTTTCGACGATTTTTTCAACTTTTACCGATTGAAGCGAAAACCACTAAAATTTGTTTCTAGGACGATTTATAGTCATTTTACGTTGTTTTGGAAACTTTTTAAATTTTGACAAAAATCGGCAAAAAATTGATATTTTTAGAAGGGTCAAAGAATCCGACTCTGCATTTTTCGACGATTTTTTCAACTTTTACCGATTGAAGCGAAAACCACTAAAATTTGTTTCTAGGACGATTTATAGTCATTTTACGTTGTTTTGGAAACTTTTTAAATTTTGACAAAAATCGGCAAAAAATTGATATTTTTAGAAGGGTCAAAGAATCCGACTGCATTTTTCGACGATTTTTTCAACTTTTACCGATTGAAGCGAAAACCACTAAAATTTGTTTCTAGGACGATTTATAGTCATTTTACGTTGTTTTGGAAACTTTTTAAATTTTGACAAAAATCGGCAAAAAATTGATATTTTTAGAAGGGTCAAAGAATCCGACTCTTTGCATTTTCGACGATTTTTTCAACTTTTACCGATTGAAGCGAAAACCACTAAAATTTGTTTCTAGGACGATTTATAATCATTTTACGTTGTTTTGGAAACTTTTTAAATTTTGACAAAAATCGGCAAAAAATTGATATTTTTAGAAGGGTCAAAGAATCCGACTTTGCATTTTTCGACGATTTTTTCAACTTTTATCGATTGAAGCGAAAACCACTAAAATTTGTTTCTAGGACGATTTATAGTCATTTTACGTTGTTTTGGAAACTTTTTAAATTTTGACAAAAATCGGCAAAAAATTGATATTTTTAGAAGGGTCAAAGAATCCGACTCTTTGCATTTTTCGACGATTTTTTCAACTTTTACCGATTGAAGCGAAAACCACTAAAATTTGTTTCTAGGACGATTTATAGTCATTTTACGTTGTTTTGGAAACTTTTTAAATTTTGACAAAAATCGGCAAAAAATTGATATTTTTAGAAGGGTCAAAGAATCCGACTGCATTTTTCGACGATTTTTTCAACTTTTACCGATTGAAGCGAAAACCACTAAAATTTGTTTCTAGGACGATTTATAGTCATTTTACGTTGTTTTGGAAACTTTTTAAATTTTGACAAAAATCGGCAAAAAATTGATATTTTTAGAAGGGTCAAAGAATCCGACTCTTTGCATTTTTCGACGATTTTTTCAACTTTTACCGATTGAAGCGAAAACCACTAAAATTTGTTTCTAGGACGATTTATAGTCATTTTACGTTGTTTTGGAAACTTTTTAAATTTTGACAAAAATCGGCAAAAAATTGATATTTTTAGAAGGGTCAAAGAATCCGACTCTTTGCATTTTCGACGATTTTTTCAACTTTTACCGATTGAAGCGAAAACCACTAAAATTTGTTTCTAGGACGATTTATAGTCATTTTACGTTGTTTTGGAAACTTTTTAAATTTTGACAAAAATCGGCAAAAAATTGATATTTTTAGAAGGGTCAAAGAATCCGACTGCATTTTTCGACGATTTTTTCAACTTTTACCGATTGAAGCGAAAACCACTAAAATTTGTTTCTAGGACGATTTATAGTCATTTTACGTTGTTTTGGAAACTTTTTAAATTTTGACAAAAATCGGCAAAAAATTGATATTTTTAGAAGGGTCAAAGAATCCGACTTTGCATTTTTCGACGATTTTTTCAACTTTTATCGATTGAAGCGAAAACCACTAAAATTTGTTTCTAGGACGATTTATAGTCATTTTACGTTGTTTTGGAAACTTTTTAAATTTTGACAAAAATCGGCAAAAAATTGATATTTTTAGAAGGGTCAAAGAATCCGACTCTTTGCATTTTTCGACGATTTTTTCAACTTTTACCGATTGAAGCGAAAACCACTAAAATTTGTTTCTAGGACGATTTATAGTCATTTTTCGTTGTTTTGGAAACTTTTTAAATTTTGACAAAAATCGGCAAAAAATTGATATTTTTAGAAGGGTCGAAGAATCCGACTCTTTGCATTTTTCGACGATTTTTTCAACTTTTACCGATTGAAGCGAAAACCACTAAAATTTGTTTCTAGGACGATTTATAGTCATTTTACGTTGTTTTGGAAACTTTTTAAATTTTGACAAAAATCGGCAAAAAATTGATATTTTTAGAAGGGTCAAAGAATCCGACTCTTGGCATTTTTCGACGATTTTTTCAACTTTTACCGATTGAAGCGAAAACCACTAAAATTTGTTTCTAGGACGATTTATTAGTCATTTTACGTTGTTTTATTTTTTATTTATTTCATTCCGAGTCCGATTCTTTGAGCATTGAACCGCAACGCAGTAAAAACGTTAGCTAGGACCATTTATAGTCGTTCTAGCCTATTTCCGGCATTTTTAAACGATCGCGAAAATCGGCTTCTACTTTCTGCTTGTACTTTTCACATACATCAGCTAATTTTAACCTATCGACATCTACTCTGACCTGTTTAGACTTCTGTAATTTCTTGAATTTGACCTCTGAGTCCAGGACTACTAAATTATGGTCACTATCAATATCTGCTCCAGGGTAACTCTTACAATTCTTAATCTGGTTCCTAAACCTCTCTTTAACCAGTATGTAATCTATCTGATACCTCCCTATATCTCCTGGCATTTTCCACGTATATATCCTGCGCTTGTGATTCTGAAAAAGTATATATATATATATATATTCTTGAATATATATCCCAAAAATATATATTTTTTTAATTATATATGTTGATTTTTAAGAAAATATTTACGATATTTTGTGACCTTATTTTTAATAAAGTCCTTTAAATATTTCAGGTATTTCATTTTCAGATACACCAATTTTTTTCTATACGTAGTTACAAAATGAAATTGACCATTTTGTCATGAATCTTAGATCACCGTGTCTAAGATTATATTATATTCTTTTATTTTCTTTTCATTGCCCCTAATTCTTAGAAGATCAATACAGTATTCTTAACTCTTAGATACTATAACGGCTCAATAAAAACAATATCTTCATTATGTATGAAATATGTGTACAAACTTTTAGCATAATTATACGTATACACCGTTTTATTAAAAGTGGCAGGAAAGTGACAGAAGTTCACGCATCATAAATCAATACCTGTATAATGGCTTGACCAATACAGTACAGAGCAGTGCTATTCAAAACAGTATGGCGTCAGTTGTACGGCACATTGAATAATGCTGTGGGTACGCTTATGTATTGTCAATAGAATAACTAGGTGTGGCTGAGTAGCTTGTGTATATAAGTATATAGTGGTGTACATAAGTGCAGCCCTTATGCGCAGTAGTGAACGATACTGGTCCGCCACTTTCGAAAAAACTATGTATAGCTACGATGTTATTTTAAAACATTGCAAGATTTTTATTAAAAAGGTGTCATTGTCTTTATCCTTATATAAATCACATTTATGGTAAATCAAAGGACGTGATATTTCATAAAATCTATTCAAAAAATCGACCATTTTTTATATTCTGCAATCGATACAAAAAAAAACTACCAATTGCCTCACCGTTAGTTTAAAGATTGAAGGGTGGACACACTTATTCACCGTCTTGTACGCGTTTTTTCCACATCATCCTTGGATGAACCTACGCCTAATTACCTAACACGTAACCCGCGTTTGCTCTTATCCCCTCGGGACTCATTCATGTTCCATATCCGGTCGCGCAGAACTGCTCTTTCCGCCTTTATCTCTTCTTTTCACCACATCCACACACCACAACATCGCCTGTTGTGCATGTATGCCCTTTGTTATCCCTTACGAACAAGTTTTGAGCCTGTTCTTAGGCTACAAGGCAAGGATGGTACAAATTGTATTATATGGTTCGATATTTAGTTCGATTTTTGTTCGCAGAAAAAAAATAATTAATTTCTTGAATCAATGAATCAATTTATCGTAGTGTCATATGGAAAACGCCATATTTACCATAATTAGGTATTATTTTTTTAAAAATGTTATACTTTAATATTATTTGAATGTACACCACTTTTATATAAGCAACAAAATATTTTTAATTTTAATATTTTACTTTTGTAAAATAATGATTGAATCAAATACAAATTCATTTTATTTTCGCAGAGAAGTTATGTCCTCTTTTCCAGCCCCGATGTCTCATATGTTTGTTGGAAATATGAACACTGTATGTACAAATATAATCCACCCACAATCAAGAAACAACAGGATGAAGGGAATATACATCCGGGATTCGCAGGCAATTTCACTGTACGGTAAGTGACAATCGCACCGCAATTTGCACGCACATAACGGAAAGCATTTCCCTTTTTATGGTCAGCCAGCAACATTTTCCCACATTGTAAGTAAACTGTATATATATACTGAAAATATATAACAAAGTGACCTGCATAAACCGTTGTCTTGACTAATCCTTCCTAAACGATCTAAAAGTAAAATTTGTCTTATTAGTATAAATGCTGCCAATCGAGCAAAACAAATTTTATTACGAACATATTTTAACATAATATTCCTTTATCAATGTATTTTCATATTTATAGATTTAGTTCGTTATGGAAAATGTGTTTGTATTTTGTATCAATTCAATAAAAATAAAAAAAGTAAAATGAACTAAAATAACGAATGAGCAAAACTTAGATCCTTTTTATCATGTATTTGTGGAATAATAGACATAAAAATAATAGTAGAACTTAACATATATCTGCTTGATATGCCTATATCAAAATTTAGAATATAACATGATAATAAAATAAAATAAAAATTATGCAAATTGTCTGGATAGAAATTTTTCAAAAAATGTAAAGATATCATTTTAGTACAAACTCGCCATTTCTGAGGTAAACAGATTATTAACACTCATTGTGCTTACATTTACTGTGATTAGTTTTTGAATAATTTTAAGAGCATGGTATAAAATCTTCATTCGAAACTCTGCAATCTTCCAAAGCCCGTATTATCTACACTATCAAATGGCCGCGTTAAATGTGATATATTTTCAGTGGCGGTTCCTTATGCAGGCCGCAGGGCCGCGCGCTCCTCCTTAACATTGAGCGCATCACCGTAGATATATAATTGTATTGTGATACTTTATCTCGGCATTATTTTTCCTAAAAGATAAAGGCTTGCGCCGCAATAACAATCAACACAACGTTCGTTGTGGCGTTCGTTGTGGTATCCGTTGCAAGTCTGAGCAGCGACCGATGCTGTATCTATCTGTATCTATCGTTCGCGTGTTATAGATATATCGCTAATTTGGTGCCGCTGTGTGTCCAGCGCCACCCAGTACAGGTTAAATGCATATGCACTCATCTCACTCTATTGCAAGCAATCAGTGAGAGCGACCGTATGCCGTATATCTTCTGTTTCTTCGGTCGCTCCTTGCTTCATCGTCTAATATGTGTCACTCATTCCCAGCGGCTATCCAATGCCAGTACAAGTTAAATACATATATACAGTACATATACAATGAGATGAGTGTATCATAGAGTGCAGGCGACCGATCTATTGGATGTCGCGCTTCTTTAACGTCCTAGAGAAGTTCAGAAAGAACAGAGAATAGTATATAAATTGATATAGAATAGCCAGATTAGACAGTATCATTTGTTCTGTGTATGTACGATTTTGCCACGTGTTTCTCTAAGAATATATTTAATAGAAATAATTTAATAAAAATGAATAGTGTTAGTTCTTTATTGAAAATAGAGTTTTGTAGACTTTCACTTGTGGACAAAGTAAAAATTAAAGAATTAGGTAGACCATTGCCTGATTTAAATTTATCGCAAACTTGTGCAAGGAGTGCTCATAACCGGACATTTACGCAGCGTTTTACAAGAGACATTTACAAACAAAATTGTAACACAAATGGACAGATTCTCATATCTTGGCCATTTACAAGCCGCTGAGTTATTTAAGACGAAACGATCCCAACATTTTCTAAACAATTTCCAGTGGACCTTTTGGAAACCGTGTGTCATGCATATCCATTTTTGAATAAAACAGATTAAAAACAGAATTAGAAGTCATTTATTTGCGTCCGGATTTTTATCAAATAATTGGAGCCACGAATTTTCTTTCGTTATTGCTACAAAATAATCTCAGTGAAACTTTCTCGGAAACTATAAAAATACTTAAAATTATTTTAACAACTCCGATGACCACTGCTGAATCAGAGCGTTGTTTTTCAACACTTAAAAGAATCAAGACTTTTTTGCGAAATGCTATGGGTAATGTTCGTTTAAACGCGTTGGCGATGATGTGTATTAATAAAAATGTGGTGCGAGATATTTACAATTTAACGAAAAACTTTTGGAAAAGTTTATAACAATGAAAGATAGAAGAGTGGAATTCACTTTCAAGAAATGATTGAATTTGATCATTTTGCATCCATTTTAGGTAAGATTTCTCACTATTATGTTATTTTTTAAGAAATGCGCCACCCCAGATTGAAATGGCACATATATTTTATATAATAACTTTAACATTTTTAAGCAACAATATCTAATAAGAAAATACTAAATTAAAGAATACTCAAAAATTTAATACTAGATTCTAAAGTAATCCAAAAACAATTTTATTTTTTAATCTATATGTTTTATCAAGGCTAATATGTTGGAAACTTTTTTGTTGATTATTTCATCACGATGTTCTTATGCAATTCTCGGTCTTTTTAATATTTATACGAAAGCAATTTCGTTTCATCAGCATTATGTATTCAGGGAATATAGTGCCATAAAAGAGTTTTTACGGACCGCTTTCATTTTACAGCGAAAAACGGGTTCGCATAGTTGATATCCTTCTAGTTTTTATTAAGATATATAATATTATAGACTATTATCCTAAATTCCATTTACATATTATTATCGGTCACATACGCCAGATAAAATTAAATTGAATTCCAAAGATTTTGAACGATGTATATGTGGTGCAAAATTTAAAAAAAACCCACCCATATCATAATTAATCTTGGAAAATAATAAAAAGTGCATCTTGCATGTGGTAATTAATTAAATGATAGTTGCTAACGATAAATAATATTTATTGTGTCAAATTAAATTATTATCTAATTAACTGTCTTCAGTGTTACAAATTTAATAGAAGAATATTTAGTCATTGAGAAGCACCCTAAGATTACCTTATGTTTTTTTTCTCATTGCAATCTCCCTTGAAGTGCATCAATATTATAATTATATCAGCCTCTTCTTCAACAGCTCTTCCAGTTCTTGCTATCAGCTCTTCCTGGCACTTTTGCAGTCCATGACCTCAAATATGGAGTACAAGAGCATAGTGCGGGTCTCCTACAACCATCAAAACTCTAAAAAAATATAATTTTAAATTCACGATGGATATATCAATTGAGTAAGATGCAAGGAAATGAGCACAAAATTATTTTTCATGTTTGTAATATATAAATATTATTTACAATACAGTCGTTGCATTATGCAAGTATATTTTAATGTAATTATATGTATAAAAGTGTCATTTTAAGAAGATTTTATAAAGTATATTAGAACCGACTGTGGAAACCATCAATTTAAAAAATTAAGTAAATCTCCAATAACCAATATCTGATAAGATACAGAGCCTTGATATCACAATTAATCAATACAATTTAACCAACGGCTTATTAGAAATTTTTTTTTACCAAACTAGAGTTAAATTTTTAAAAAATTATTTATTACTAACATGAACTGAATCCAATCTTTCAAGTTGTTTTTTTGTATTTCCCGAAAAAAAAATTAAATCTACTTCGTGTAAAATTCTTTATGTAACGTAATAAGTTGTAATAACGTTTTGTAATAATTATAACGTTAATATATTATCAGAAATTGATTTTAGATTGGTACAAAATAAATGCCTTTAATAGCAATTTGTTATATTATTTTGCGATGTAAAATATCAAGAAAATTTATTTCTATATAAGAGTTAATAACTACAATAATACTATACTAGAATTCCAATGATTTTTGTCACAATATTTTCAACTGTGATCTCCGCCTATATATTTTTTATCACAATATCAAAAAAAAAAATTTACTTTCTATTGTTCATTGTAATAATTATTTTAGTCTTAATACTTAATTACAACAGTTGCTAAAATTCGTTTTAATATTATGACAAATGAATATATGGGCATAAAAGTCATATCTGAAAATTACAATCATAATGACAATTTTCGTACGAATAAGATAGCAATATAACAAATGTAATATAGCGATATAACCAAACTTCTTTTTTTTTAAATCAGAAAAAAAATTCTTGTATACTTATCTAATTTTATACTTTTAGTGCATTCTCTATTTGATTCAATACATTTATGTGTTTTTATACATGCAATGGTTAAATTACAAAATAAGGTTTATACTATGTATTTTTAAATATATTTTTTCTATTGAATTAGAAATAGATCTAGCTTTGAATATGCAGCACAGAACATATTGTACATTTATCTAGCCTATGGTCGGCCTATAGAAATTTAACATCAAATATATAAATTAACAAATGCTACCCATATTTAGTTAATGTACAATTTTTTTTGTAATATATTTTTAAATACATTCAACATTTTTTTTAACTATAGCATCGAGCAATATTAATGATTTTATTAAATCAATAGACCAACTCACAACTCTATTACTTAAAAAAATACTTTCCTAATTAATCATATTCATGAAGAATTATGCACCAACTTCATTAAGTCTTAAATTCTATGTTGTTTATTTATAGCTAATAGCTTGAATTAAGTATAATTCCATATTCTAATCTTATACATTTTTTTTATTTTTTTTTCACGGGGAATCGTTTTTAATACTGCATCGTTTATTTTAAAGTTTGGATATGACATGTTGAAATCAAAAGAAAAACTTTTTGATTGTCATATTTCCAATGGTTTTCGATAGAATTTAGTTATATCGAGTATCAATACTTTTAATGGTATGTCGAGTTGTTTTAATGAATTATTTTTAACAATTTTTACGACACTATATTAGTGTAAGAAATCCAAAAAAAAATAGTAAAGTAGAATCGTGGCAATTAATGAATTAAAATGTGATTAAAATTATATATATGAAAGTACGATTATAATATAACAAGTTGAAATTGTTAAAGAAATCAACTGTAAATTTAGTTCATAAACAAAAGACAAATTTGCAAATAGATAAATTAAAAATTTGTTCAAATAGTTACGTAGCCATCCTAAAAAGCAAATATTTATTTACAATATAAACATAGAATACACAATATTTATTAAAAGCATTATATTGTTATATTTGTTAATATTAATTGTTATATAGTTACATCTTTTCAATTAGCCAAAATTATGGCAATTTAGATTCAAATTGTTGTTTAGGAAGATATTTAGGTTATTAATAAGGTCTCAATTTTTGTGCATTCGAAATAATATCATACTTGATATAAAATATACCCTGTCTTCAATTATGTACCTAGATGTTGTTAATTGTTAATTATCAGAATTTCTTAAATAATATTGTAAATACTAAGAGTATTATTGAAGAATGTGCGGAGAACTGTTTGTTTCGGAACAACATTTGATTTGAATTGTATAATGAAACTCTTAACGCCATACTATAGCGTTTTCAATTTTTCACAACCTCAAGTTGGAGGATAAATTATTTTAAATGAAACCAATTATTCTTGTTGGTGCTGATGAGTTGAAAATTAAATCATGGTGGCCAAGCAATTAACATGTAAAACCTTTTTTTATTTTAATGGTTTCATAATATGTATACAAAATCGATTTTTGTTACTTTACTATTGCAGAAATTTCGAAGAAATTAATTAAATTATCTAGAATCGAGTGTGAACGTATTTAAAAACTATACCAGTTCGTAAATGTTGATTTTACGTTATAAAAATTAAGAAGTCTGAAGTTTTAGTTGAACACTTATGAAAATGTAGTCCATACATCATTATGTTAAAGACTAGAATATAATAAGTAACGTTAAACCTTAATATATATTTCGTATAGGTATAAAAATATGATCTTAAATTCTGCTTATATTAATTTTCAGATTCCAATGTCTAGTATTAGACAACATTTTGGATACTAATATATATAATCAGTCAAAAATCATTTGACTTCTTTTGTAAATTAAAGCCAATTAAGTTAGATTTAAATATTTAGAGAAAGTGGGCATCCAGCCTTAATTACAGCAAGATTATTAAATTAAAATGTTTTTTGAAAAGTCTATATAAAAATTCCAAAACTCTTTTAACGCTTGATAAGTTTTAATACCATTTATATAGATATATCTCGACAATGTGATTTGAACTTATTTAACAAATTTGCATTGATGAAGACAAGAAATCCTCTCATTGCAAATGTTATTTTCTCGTACTCGTAAATATAAATAGGTCAACAAATTGCGCAGATCTTGTTGACCATATAATTTTGGTTAAACACTTCTTTAAATCCATATTTATATCTTAGAACACATTAATACGCTAATATCTTATTAAAATATTTCTTATTGCACAATTATAATATTACATACTAATACAAATAGTGCCACATCAATTTCTTTAGTCAATAATAATTTACCAATTATTATAATATATATTTTGAATAAAGGCATTATATAATTTAGTATTTGTGCAAATTTCTACCCGTCGGTGCTTGCAGTCTGTACGTAGATTTGGTTTTATACAAATTACCAATAATTAGCTTAAAGATACATGTAATTATTATGTAATATGATTCATGCTCAACGCGTCACTTATTATTACAAATTACAATTAATTGTACGACAGCAGCAAGCTGAAGATATAAAAATTGGGCAAAATTTTACGCTTTGCAAAAGGAATTTTGCGCTGCATTGACAAATATAGTACATAAAATTTAAAAATAAACTTAAGCTAATTTACGAATACAAAATTTTGAACTACTTTCAAATTTTACTTAATGAAACGAGTGTACAGTTATTAAAATTAGAAACTCCTAAATATCAAAAAATACCCTTCTAACTTGCTGACAAAAGTACAAACTGATGATGCGTTATAATTCTGCTATTGGTTTTAGAATTCACAAATCATTTGATGACATATTAGATTGACAATTAAGATTAATTTGTTGAGTTACGTGATTCAAAAGTTGACATTGCCTTGAACATGAATCGCTATATACCGGGTAATTAATAATTCCCCATTAACCACGTGATCAAGATACCATGGTTGGCCCAATTGAATTTTATATTTAGGTGTACTTTTAAGAGTATATACCACGCGCTTATATGGATATTTAAAAATATTATTTTACTGTGTAATTTTCAATATACTGCTTAACATATTTATTCAAAGTGTGTAAGACTTTTTAGAAAGTTCTATCGTTTTAATTAACAATATTGTTGAACAATAAGTTAAATTCTTCGTAAGAATCGATTGGAATAACGTTTCTATTCTATGTCTGTATGTATATATATACAAGAAATTTCATTTGATAATTTAACTAATTTAGTGTCCTTTTTAATATTCCAGATTCATTAAAATTCCAATCTTATTTCCTGGGAGCTATTTTGAAAATGAAATAAAATTCATTCAATCAACGATTTCATTTTTATTTACAGGACCTAAAGAATTTACGAAGCTTGCTTATCTTATTTGAAAATTTAAGTACTAAAATTTATGAAAAAAAAAAAATCAACTTTCACATAATAAAACCTGAAATCTGTGTGATACTTTGCTTAGTAAAAGTAGTATAAAAATTGTGATTTATTAATCGAAGTAAATAAATCTTCAGATAAGTCATCCATCAGTTCATAATTATTTCTATTAAATAATTGATATTTAGATTGTACATATGAACATTCTGGAAGATGCAAAATATAAATTCCACAATTCCATTTTATAAACATTTCTAAACATAGGCCTGGAAAAATCATTAATTTAAATATGATTTTGTGGAGAAATTTTTATTATAAAAGCTGCTGTCTTTTTTTTGTATTCACGTCTCTATTTTCATGAGTAAAATTGCACTGGTACCACAGTTTAATCAACAAAAATTAAATCAATTCTAGCAGCTTTTTAATCTTTTTAATAATTCTGCCCAACGATACAATACTCTACTCTAACATCAATCATTTCAATACTCCCTCAATTCAAGTACTACAGATGTCCTCAGAAGCTCCCTATATAAAGGGTGTTCAATTCTTCTTAGAGTATTGTACATGCGGTGCCATGCATGACCTCGGAAATGAACACGGGCGTCCCAGCGCCCAGACCACCGTCCGTCTTCTCCTGTTCATTCTGCTCGTACTCGCAATCGAAGTAGTGGCTCTGACAGTCGAAGCACCGGCATTGATCCGACATCTTGCACGTGATCCCAAATTGCTTCGCCACCGCCTTGTACAGCTCTTTGCTTGACTTGTGAAGGATCTCCGGACCTTTAGTAGGGGACGTAACGGACTGACTTTGCATACGAGTCTGAAATTTAATCGACCTCGATTAAGACACGTATTCATTTTTAGCTGTTAAAGCAGCCGCAACGAATTTAAACTAAATTTTATAAATTGCTTTTAGAAGACAATATGCCAATCATTATTCAAAATTACGCTAAAAAATTAAACCCTACAAAAAAATTAATTAATAACCACAGCATCAGATAATGGGCATACCGGTGTAGGTTTTATAATGAATAGAAAGTTGGGATGTAGAATAAAGAGTTATTGCCAAGTTAGTGATAGAATTATAACTATTAGATTAGACACGAAGCCAACGGACACAGTTATAGTGCAAGTATATATGCCAACTTCAAGTCACGATGATGAGGAGGTAGAATCCATTTATGAGGAGATTGAATCTAGGTTAGCAAACGTTAAAGGACAGGATAATCTAATTGTAACCGGAGATTGGAATGCCGTAGTAGGTAAGGGAAAGGAAGTTTCAATAGTAGGAGAATATGGAATAGGAACACGTAATGATAGAGGGGATAGATTGGTAGAGTTTTGTATTAGGAATAAGCTAGTGGTAGCAAACACGCTTTTTCAGAATCACAAGCGCAGGATATATACGTGGAAAATGCCAGGAGATATAGGGAGGTATCAGATAGATTACATACTGGTTAAAGAGAGGTTTAGGAACCAGATTAAGAATTGTAAGAGTTACCCTGGAGCAGATATTGATAGTGACCATAATTTAGTAGTCCTGGACTCAGAGGTCAAATTCAAGAAATTACAGAAGTCCAAACAGATCAGAGTAGATGTCGATAGGTTAAAATTAGCTGATGTATGTGAAAAGTACAAGCAGAAAGTAGAAATCATGGCTAATGGAACATCTAGGAACGAGATAGATTGCGAATGGAGGGAAATCAGAAATGGGTTAACTACAGCAGCAAATGAAGTATTAGGCACAAAGAAAAGGGCAGGTAGGAGGGAATGGATCACGGAAGAAATAGTTAAAATGATAGAAGCAAGAAGGAAAATTAAAATTGGAAACACAGAAGCAGGACAGAAAAAATATAAGGAACTAAGGAACTTAATTAATAGGAAATGCAAGCTAGCGAAAGAAGAGTGGATAAAAGGAAATTGTGAGGATATTGAGGAGGATATGAGAAGAGGTAAAGTAGATTTGGGCTACAGGAAAATTAAGTCACATTTTTCTAAAGTAAAACCAAAGGGTAACATTATATGTGATAAGCAGGGTAAGGAACTCACAGAAAATAAGGAAAAAGCTAGAAGATGGAAGGAGTATCTTGAAGATTTATATAAAGGTAGGCAGGACATGGAGGAGCTAGAAAATGTGGAACAGATAGATGAGGATGACTTAGGTCCTAGCATACTTAGGTCAGAGTTTCATAGAGCATTAAATGATTTACGGAATAACAAAGCAGCGGGGATTGATATGATACCAGCCGAATTAATAAAACACGCAGGGGAAAAAATGCAGGAGCGATTATACAGGTTAGTTTGTAAAATATATGAGAAGGGAGAAGTACCACAGGATTTTCAGCGTAGTAGAATAGTAACAATGCCGAAGAAAATAGGAGCTAATTTGTGTGAGAACTATAGGACCATTAGCCTACTATCACATGCATCGAAGATATTGTTAAAGATTATTTATAGGAGATTAGAAAATAAAGTAGAGGAAAGGCTAGGAGAAGATCAGTTTGGTTTTAGGAAAAACAGAGGGACGAGGGAGGCGATTCTAGCACTAAGAACGGTAGTAGAAAAAAGAAATAGGGTAGGAAAGGTAACTTGCATAGCTTTTGTAGACTTAGAAAAGGCATTTGACAATGTAGATTGGGACATAATGTTTAGAATTTTAAAAGAAACGGGTATAGATTATAAGGATAGGAGAATAATTTTTAATTTATATAAACACCAAACTGCCTTAGTTAGAATTGAGGGGGAAGAAGAGGTAGCAAAAATAGGGAAGGGAGTTCGGCAGGGATGTACACTCTCACCGTTATTATTTAATCTATATATAGAAGATGCAATAAACAAAGTAAAAGAAGAGTATAGTGTAGGTGTGAATGTACAGGGAGAGAAAATATATATGCTGAGATTCGCCGACGATATAGCTATATTGGAAGAAAGCGAAAAGAAATTAGAAAGGGTATTGAATGGTATGCAGGCAGTATTGACTAGGGATTTTAACATGAAAATAAATATAGGTAAAACTAAAGTGATGAGGTGTGACAAAAAGGAATGCAGTAGAAAAATGAGGATCACAATAGGAGATAATAGAATCGAAGAAGTGTCAGATTTTTGTTATTTAGGCAGTAGAATCACAAAAGATAATCGAAGCAAGGTAGATATAAAGTGTAGGATAGCACAGGGTAGGAAGGCATTCGTAGAAAAAGAACAGATTTTAAGATCAAATATTGACTTGGGTATTAGAAAAAGATTACTGAAGGTATATGTTTGGAGTGTAGCACTGTACGGGTGTGAGGCGTGGACTATAGGAAAGGAAGAGAAGCGTAGATTAGAAGCACTTGAAATGTGGTGTTATAGGAGGATGATGAGGATTGGTTGGGAAGATAAAGTAACAAATGAAGCTGTACTAGAGTTAGTAGGGGAGAAGAGAAGTATTTGGAGAGTGTTACAACGTAGGAGAGACAGATTAGTAGGGCATATTCTTAGGCATGGGGGGATTATGCAATTGATCATAGAAGGTAGAGTGGAGGGAAAGAGAGGGGTAGGTAGGCCTAGATTGGAGTATGTGAGTCAGATAGTTGAAGACGTTGAGATGAATAGCTATAGGGAGATGAAGGGATTAGCTCAGGATAGATCGGCATGGCGTGCTGTTTCCAACCAATCTTTAGGATTGCGGACTCTTTAACTAACTAACAAAAAAATATTGGTCTTACAACGTTATTTAAATTTTATACAATAATTTAAAAAGATTAAATTAAATAAGAGTAAAACAACGCGAAATTTTCAAATATTTTTTACTTAATACCTAGTTTTAAACACTTGTCCAATGAAAAACAATAAAATAAATCATTTCGATTATCTGTTACAAATTTTACATTATCCAGTGTACAAATTCTGATATGTATTCAGATTGTATTAGAAATAAGATAAAGAGTATTATTACGTCTCTGAAACAAGCATGAAATTAAATGATGCGTCACATAATATTACATCAAAAACAATATAATATTGGTCACAGCAGGAAACCATCGGATCCGACGCCCTCATCATCGTGTATTAAAGCTACAAGGATATTAAGAACGTCAAAGCATGTACCCAGCAAAAGGGTAGGACACTCTCATTTTATATAAGGATACAAAGAACATTAACCACCTGAAAAATTGATAATCAATTAATATTTTATTAAGATCAGTTTCATCCAAACCAACTTGCAACAAAATTAATGAACAATGCTCGTGACGTGCGCAGACTTAAACGCAAAGTTCCACAAGATCTTGTGTTATAATTTAAGTACTATCATATTGTGCACAATATGTGTAGGTACATTAAGTGCCCTATGAGTCAAATAACTATGCGTAGTTAATCTTAATTATAAGAATGCAACGCTGGAAGCGTTCTTAACATGTCATTTATTTTAATATTTAACATTTTATTTATAATACTTGATCTAAAATGTTGTTAATAATCAAAATGTGCTAATGAATGTCCAATATGACAGATAGTAGCAGTTCGGGGAAGACAAAAAAAAAGATCATTTAATTTAGTCATTTCGAAATATGTTCATAAATATAGCAATCCAATAAAATAATAATAATACAGGAAACATAGCCTTATAAACTCTCAAAACAATAATTAGAAGTATAATATAGAATATCACCTAAATACCGTAACAAGCATTAAGTAGCTAGATGCGCATTTCAAGCGCTATGCGCCCATCTTCAGTAGCACAAGTCAAAGTAAATAAAATACCTCTGTTACGACTCGTGATTGATATTTATATATATAATTATATATATAATTCCTGACAGAGGTATTTTATTTAGTTTAACTTGTGCTACTGAAGATGGGCGCATAGCGCTTGAAATGTACATCTAGCTACTTAATGCTTGTTACGGTATTTGGGTGATATTCTATATTATAATTTAACATCGTAGTGATAATTTTTAAAATAATTAGAAGGTTAATCAACAATCGTAGATATTACTCAAACATATTGCTTAAACTACATCAATCTGTTCTGTGCTAATTCCTTTAATTTTGCAGTTTTTATTGAAATATGGAGAAATCTCTACCTTTAAACCAACATTTTCAACAAAAGCTCCTGAATGAATACTAACTATAGTTAGTATTCATTGCTCCTCTCCTGCATTTCTCAAAGGCATTCAATGCTACGTGCCATATTGAATAACCTTTTCAAAATTTCTTAGTCAATATCAGAGTTTCCACGAATGAGAATTCTTCGTCATATTAAGGAGGCTACTTAGGAACGTTGTAAAACACATTTTTTCCGAGTAGCTTCATGTGTAAGCTCACTACATAATTGTTTGCACACAACTTTCATATTCAAACCTTTTATTACACATGCAAACCTGAGGCTTTATGCGAGATATTTCCAATTAATTCTCTTCGCTTCGCTTGAGTGACATTTATTTTCCGATCATTGAATATTGCAAACGAGCAACCTTTCTGGCTATATAAGACGCTCTCCGATAAATATAAACAAGAACAACATCCACTTACGATCATGCGGAAGACACTCACCTCTTCAAGCACGTACTCGTAGGACGGCGGCGGACTGGACGGTACAGCGCCCAAACCGGCGTCCACGGTGTCGTCCGACGTCGTCTCGCTCTCGCCGCCCTCCAGGATCGCCGGAATGCCCCCGACACTGACGCCTCCCGCTATCGCCCCCGACCCACAGCCACCACTGGGACTGTTCAGTTCACTGTCGCAACAACTGTGCGTGCTGCTGTCCGGCGCCTCCGTCGAATTGCTCCGTGATGAGCTATTCGACTTCGACGCCCTACTAAACTTAAACTTGAACGGCGCCACGTTGATGCCGGTTATGTTCTGCCGCCAACAACGAGATTAATACGTCTCGAAGATGCGGAAGATTCGCTTCCTGAAGCAATATTATGTATTAAACGTCAGGTTTTATAGGTACCGTCACGAATCGTTTAGTACAGGGGTCTTCAAATTACGGCCATGAATACACCACAATGTGTTTTTCCGCTGACAATTGTTTGCAGTTATGAAGATGAAGTTTACTAGTGCCGATTATCAAAAGAGACTTAAGATGCCCATCAGTTAACTTGGATCTGTAGACGTTTTTAGTATATTTGATTTTGGACAAACTTTTTTTCACACAGTTTCTAACGCGGAAAAAGGCCATGAGCAAATTTATGCAACTAATCAAACTGTGTCAGTGGAACACTCTTACAAAATTTCAGCAATGAGGATTTTTGGTATTTATCTTTAAAATATCGCTACGCTGCAAATCAATCATTTCCATTTGAAGTTCTGGAGTTAGGGTTTCTCTGATAGTGTTAAAAGCATTCTGAAAAATCATTTACAATTGCGTCAGGATCTGAAAAACGAGACTCAAAATTGATCTTTAACTCACCCAAAGCTTCAATTAAAGCAAAATCAACGGTGAATGGAATCTCAGTTGGCTGACTGATAATTTAACATGTATTATACGTGAAACATTTTTTAATCAATTGGCTTTGTAACAAAACAATTTTCTGTCGGAACGACTTAATATAAATGTACAAATCAGACAGAAGGTATGCTAGGTCTTGGCCTGCCTGACTTTGTGGAACAATCAGTGTGGCCCTTGGACCAACAAGTTTGGAGACCCCTGGTTCAGTAGACAGTTGTTTGTCCACTCTAGCGCAGAAAACAATAAGTTTACATTTACTTCTAAATCCTGGAATATATTGCACCAGTCGCTCGATTGCTTCTACATCACGATTTCCATCACGAACCACGAATATATATTTTACGGGGTAAATTCTACGGTGACTGGTATTAGAATCGAATAATCCGGGTTTCTATTTCCGGTCGAGCTCGTGAATCTCCTGATGTACGTCCTTTAGATCTAATGTGTCGATTCACATCCTCTACTTGAATCGCTGCACTCCTCGAAAACGTCTTGCTGGATAATTTGTTTATGTGGCTACGGACCGGACCTAAAAATACAGAAGGTCCTTGTTGGAAAAGTGTGCACTTACCAGCTGCCATTAAAAGACTCACTGGACTTAGTTATTATTTAAAACAAGATTGGATGGATCAATCGAATAAAATGGGCATGTATTATCTCAAAATTATCACAATTAAAACAAAACTTGGTAATATATTTTTGGGGAGTTTTCGAACTATAATTCATACAAGAAATCTACATGTTATTGAAAAATAAGATTAGGTATTTTTCTAGAGCACCTAAAACTACTATTTATATTATATATAAGCCATATGCTATTTCATGTTCAGATTTTTCCAATCCTCTTATTAAATTGAAAATTGATGCCGTAAGTACGGTGCCATTATAAAATTATCGCTCATTCGCACCTCACTGGATTGGTCTGACCTGACCTGATTTGAGGCCACGTATTCCCAACACCTATTGACAGTAACAATGTAATCAATAAAAGACTGGCCAACAGAGGTTTATATGGAAATATGACTCATTAAATTTAGTTAAGAAATTAAACAAAACCAAAAAATAATAAAATCCAATTAACACCAACGAACGATCCTTTAAAAAAAAACATTATTTTTCCTAACCCTGCTTTAATGCATTCCCGATTTACATTATGGAAAAGAATTATATAGACTCCATTGTTAAAAAGTCTCAGTGATGTGAAGAAATTCAAGGTGTTCAAAACGCCCAAGTAAATCTAATAGCAGTGGTAATGTTTTGACACGATAAGTCTTATTTAATGCATCCTTTTTCTAAACATATGTCTTTGACGATTGTTTGCAATAACTTAACAATTTGTGAGGAAATCTAAAGTATAACTATAGACATATATATGAAAGAATTGATTAAATTTAAAGATATCTGTACTTTTTATAATCTCTTAAAGATCTCTCGAGGAAAATTCTTCTATTCTACAGCTTGGATATCTCTCACTTTACCTTCTGTTAGCTTGAATTTATAAAGACGAATTAACGCGCAGAAGATGTCTAATAATATTAAATATTCATTTCCTGGCAAATTATTTAATTCTTCTAGAAGAGTAAAATGTTCATCATTTTTATGTTTATTTACATAAATGTAAAAACTCCCATGCAGTAAACTCGTAATGAAAATACGACTTCAACTCAATTTATTTTGCTCTTCCTATAAAAGATCCACGAAGAGTATTTATCCACGACAGTCGTAAATATAAGAAAATGTCACGTATTTAATCAACTCTTTATAATCTATTTATGATTGAGCAAACGATCTAATTTCATTTTAAATTATTTAATAATTAAATCATTGGTCTATTGAACAAAATGTTTAAACCAGTCATTAAAAAATATTCATTTAAATCACTCAATAGAGTTGTAATTTATCGTGATATCGAAAATTGGCAATTTGGAAGCGAGTTTTATTATTAAATCCGAACGTAAATAGCAAAACTCTTCATAATTCGTTAAAATGAATGTATGTAAAATAATACGGAATAGTAGAAATTTTAAATTTTAAAATAAATAAAAAATTTCAGCGTAGTAGAATAGTAACAATGCCGAAGAAAATAGGAGCTAATTTGTGTGAGAACTATAGGACCATTAGTCTACTATCACATGCATCGAAGATATTGTTAAAGATTATTTATAGGAGATTAGAAAATAAAGTAGAGGAAAGGCTAGGAGTAGATCAGTTTGGTTTTAGGAAAAACAGAGGGACGAGGGAGGCGATTCTAGCACTAAGAACGGTAGTAGAAAAAAGAAAGAGGGTAGGAAAGGTAACCTGCATAGCTTTTGTAGATTTAGAAAAGGCATTTGATAATGTAGATTGGGACATAATGTTTAGAATTTTAAAAGAAACGGGTATAGATTATAAGGATAGGAGAATAATTTTTAATTTATATAAACACCAAACTGCCTTAGTTAGAATTGAGGGGGAAGAAGAGGTAGCAAAAATAGGGAAGGGAGTTCGGCAGGGATGTACACTTTCACCGTTATTATTTAATCTATATATAGAAGATGCAATAAACAAAGTAAAAGAAGAGTATAGTGTAGGTGTGAATGTACAGGGAGAGAAAATATATATGTTGAGATTCGCCGACGATATAGCTATATTGGAAGAAAGCGAAAAGAATTTAGAAAGGGTATTGAATGGTATGCAGGCAGTATTGACTAGGGATTTTAACATGAAAATAAATATAGGTAAAACTAAAGTGATGAGGTGTGACAAAAAGGAATGCAGTAGAAAAATGAGGATCACAATAGGAGATAATAGAATCGAAGAAGTGTCAGATTTTTGTTATTTAGGCAGTAGAATCACAAAAGATAATCGAAGCAAGGTAGATATAAAGTGTAGGATAGCACAGGGTAGGAAGGCATTCGTAGAAAAAGAACAGATTTTAAGATCAAATATTGACTTGGGTATTAGAAAAAGATTACTGAAGGTATATGTTTGGAGTGTAGCACTGTACTTGTGTGAGGCGTGGACTATAGGAAAGGAAGAGAAGCGTAGATTACAAGCATTCGAAATGTGGTGTTATAGGAGGATGATGAGGATTGGTTGGGAAGATAAAGTAACAAATGAAGCTGTACTAGAGTTAGTAGGGGAGAAGAGAAGTATTTGGAGAGTGTTACAGCGTAGGAGAGACAGCAGATTAGTAGGGCATATCCTTAGGCATGGGGGGATTATGCAATTGATCATAGAAGGTAGAGTGGGGGGAAAGAGAGGGGTAGGTAGGCCTAAATTGGAGTATGTGAGTCAGATAGTTGAAGACGTTGAGATGAATAGCTATAGGGAGATGAAGGGATTAGCTCAGGATAGATCGGCATGGCGTGCTGTTTCCAACCAATCTTTAGGATTGCGGACTCTTTAACTAACTAACAGAATAGTATATTGATTTCGTGACATGTTCCGTCAGTAGATTACAGGAAGATATTTTTGAAGATATTGACGCGAAATATTGGAAACGATGGCACATCGTTTCTCATTTTAGCAAATATTGGTTGTGATATATAAATTTCGTAGTGTCGCTTTAGGCCTATGGAAAATCAGTTTAGGGCACAAACTAGTGGATAGATATATATACGGTAAAATGGAGAAAATGAAAAATATCTTCGAATAATGGCTGAGAAAAATATTAAAAGCGACAGGACGGATTATATCATCGCTTGAATTAAAATGATTAATTTTTCCAACAATGTCAAATATATCAATGGTATTTTGTTTATATCTTTTACATGTGATGCTTTTATTTTGAGGCAATATATTGGTCTTGTTTACTATTTTTTAATTTATATTATGAATTTTATATAATGAAAATTTTTGTACAATAAAACATCGCCAAAACAAAAAGTATTTATATGCTAGATGCGCATTTCGAAGGCTAAGATCGTATCTTCATATAATAATAAAATATGCAACCGCAATGTTGTTGTGCATCAATATTACGATGCATCAGGTCAAAGTAATATGAAGACACCATCAATAGTTGTAATCACGTTCATATTATTGACATCTAACCTTTGGCACGAAGAGAAACATCTATAATTAATTATTTTTTAGTCAGAAACTGAACTATTTAACTATTTAAATTTTGCGTTCGACATCAAGGATTTTTGATACGTGTTATACACAAAAAAAAATCTATTTCTACAGGACCAGGAAGTTCAAGAGAGAAAATAAGTGATGTTATTCATTTTTGAATATAAATCGGTTTTTGCCATGGAATAATGAATCTTGAAATGAATAAAAATTCAATTTCAAAACAAAACAACAAAAGTCAAATATGCAATTTATGTCAATATATTTTTGTTCATTTTTTAATAGTACGTCAAAGAAACAGAAGAATACTGTAAAATTATTATTTTTCCACCGTTTTTATTACTATGCAACAAATAGCTGCTTCCAACATAGAAAAATATATCTTCCAGAAGCAGAAAAATAAACCTAACTTAAAAACTTTAAAAAAAAAAATTTTAAACTAAATTTCTTCCCGTACTTTCGCTGAACGAAAATACAGATTCATAGTACCAAATATAAATTATTTATTTTCGACGAAATGTAGTGCACTAATTTGAATCTCCCACATGTTAATTTTTATAACAAATAATCAATCACGAAAATATTATCATAATTTACATCTCCTTGCAATGAGGATTCGTGGTAAAATGATTTTCCGTATTTCTACCATTTTACAAACCAAAAAGAAAGCAGTTATAAAAATATTGAAAAATTTATTGATTTATAACTTGATTTTTTAAGAAATGTAGGAATTATAGCTTAATTATGCTTTAATAATAATGTTGGATAGAATTTATTAATTTTTTGTTTGTCCAGTCTAATCCTCGACTAAGCTGTTTAGTTAATATAAATCATTTTTCGAAACGCATTTGCACAAATATAAACACACTTGCAGCTGCATATAAATTCACTCTTGCGGTAATAAGAACCGTGTAATATTTACATCCCCTTTCCATTATTGATTATCCGTTAACCCTAACTTCGTGCTCCCCTAACACATTTAAATTGATACGTGACATAAAATTTACACACCGTTATAAAACACAATGAGCACTTTAAATTTATCATCCCAATACCGACCACAGCAAATATTAACAAAACAACGTGTATTTTATTTATCTTAATCCAAGCGTTCAAACGGTTGGTAATACGACCATTCTTGCACGCCACGCAACCTTATAACTAAAACAAACAACTCACCCTTAAGAAATTAGTCCTGCGAAACTCGCTATCGAATTGCTGTTCACATAATTTGTTTCACTGCGCGTTTTGTTCATGCAAACAAATAGAAAAAACAATATTTTCCCCACGGTATGAATGAAGACAATACTGCTGGGCCTTTAGACTCCTCCGACCCTTTGTATTGAAATGTTTCTTCCGTACGTATAACGTTTGTTGTTGGGAGTATATATACGATATTTAGCGTCTTCACCGTCGCCATGATGGCGCTTGTGTCGCTATTGTGATGGCGCCTGCGTCGGGACGTCGATCCCATTCAAAAGGAATACAATTTCAGGTCGTAATAAGCGTGTTGCATTCCCACTCATCAGGCAACTTAAACCGGAACTGAATTATTACTCCACCTATTTGGACATTTTAAAACATTATTAAATTGTATATACATTAACAGACAAATTGTATATGCGTTAAAAATCACTAGGAAAACCTAAAAAATGTCCATTGCTTTGCTTAAAAGCCACTTCAGGTGCATTTTAGTTCCATTTCTAGTAAGGGATTTTTTCGTTTTCCCGTGAATTTTTAAATTTTATTACAGTTATATATATTATTATTGGAGACATGATGTTGAACATTATTATAATAACATTTTCTTAACGTCAGCATTAGACAAGACGAAATAAACCACCTCATATAGCAATTGGCTAAGATCCGAAGAAAGTATATTTACGATAAAAAGCCACATCGCAAACAATACTTAAACCTTAAGTTGTTATATTCTTCAACTAATTTAAAAAAGATAAATGGATATCACTTTAAATTTTTACGGATGTTATATTCACATTTGAGGTATAAAAATGTAGCCGACATTCAAAAATTGTTGATTGACGTTAAAAATATTTTACTTCATTCTAATATAAATAATATATAATATTGTATTAATAGTGGTAAAGTAGACTGCATATCTAAAACAACTGATATCTTGCTAAGGTTGCGATGTATCTTCTTCATCTTCATCGAGTATGAAATTATTAGTCATCAAACAACAAGAAAGCATGGACGATTAACACAAACTTTCTACACACATTGAAGCGACCATTTTCGTACTATGTTGTAAAATCATTACGAAATGTAATAAGGACAGTATACAGGCCGCAGGGCCGCGCGCCCCTCCTGAACATTGAAGCGCATATAATTGTAGTGCGATATTTTATCTCGGCATTATTTTTCCTAAAAGATAAAGCTTGCGCCGCGATAAGAATCAATACAACACGGTGTGGCGTTCGTTGTGTGTATCCGTTGCAAGTCAAAGCAGCGACCGATGCTGTATCTATCGTTCGTGTGGTATAGATATATCGCTAATTTGGTGCCGCTGCGTGTTCAGCGCCACACAGTACGGTTCTCTCCTTGCTTCATCGTCTAATATGTGTCATTGATTCCCAGCGGCTATCCATTGCCAGTACAAGTTAAATACATATATACAGTACATATGCAATGAGATAAGTGTATCATAGAGTGCAGGCGACCGATCTATTGGATGTCGTGCTTCTTTAACGTCCTAGAGAAGTTCAGAGAGAACAGAGAGTAGTATATATAAAATAATAATAATAATAATAATAATAATAATAACTTTATTTAGAAACACAATTTTTATATTACATATAAATTGTTCCATTTATATAAATTTGATTAAATAGTATTCCTAAAGAGGCGAAGTTTAGAGTTATTTTACACAACGTAAAACTCTCTATTCTTACACTTAACGCATATATAGAGTATATATATATATGTATATAAATTGATATCGAATAGCCAGATTAGACAGTATCATTTGTTCTGTGTATGTACGATTTTGCCACGTGTTTCTCCAAGAATATATTTAATAGAAATAATTTAATAAAAATGAATAGTGTTCGTTCTTTATTGAAAATAGAGTTTTGTAGACGTTCTCTTGTGGACAAAGTAAAAATTAAAGAATCAGGTAGGCCATTGCCTGATTTAAATTTATCGCAAACTTGTGCAAGGAGTGCTCAAAACCGGACATTTACGCGGCGTTGTACAAGAGACATTTACAAAAATATATATAACATAGATGAAGGACAGATTCTCATATCGTGGCCATCTACAAGCCGCTGAGTTATTTAACACGAAATCGATGCCAATATTTTCTAAACAATTTCCAGTGGACCTTTTGGAAACCGTGTGTCATGCATATCCATTTTTGAATAAAACCAGATTAAAAACAGAATTAGAAGTCATTTACGCGTGTCCAGATTTTTATCAAATAATTGGAACCACAAATTTTCTTTCATTATTGCTACAAAATAATCTCAGTGAAACTTTCCCGAAAACTATAAAAATACTTAAAATTATTATAACAACCCCAATGACCACTGTTGAATCAGAGCGTTGTTTTTCAACACTTAAAAGAATCAAGACTTTTTTGCGAAATGCTATGGATAATGATCGTTTATACGCATTGGCGATGATGTGTATTAATAAAAATGTGGTGCGAGATATTTACAATTTTAACGAGTTTTGGAAAACTTTATATAAATGAAAGATGGAAGAGTGGAATTCACTTTCAAGAAATGATTGAATTTAATCATTTTGCATCCATTTTAGGTAAGAAATGCGCCCCTCCAGATTGAAATGGCACGAGCCTCCACTGAATATGGATATTGAAGCTCTGGTGAAGATGATGAAAGAAACGTTAGCGAGATATCAGTCGTTTTATTTATGCAGTCCACTATTAGTACGATATAAATAATATATATTTTAGTTAGTTAAAGAGTCCGCAATCCTAAAGATTGGTTGGAAACAGCACGCCATGCCGATCTATCCTGAGCTAATCCCTTCATCTCCCTATAGCTATTCATCTCAACGTCTTCAACTATCTGACTCACATACTCCAATCTAGGCCTACCTACCCCTCTCTTTCCCTCCACTCTACCTTCTATGATCAATTGCATAATCCCCCCATGTCTAAGGATATGCCCTACTAATCTGTCTCTCCTACGCTGTAACACTCTCCAGATACTTCTCTTCTCCCCTACTAACTCTAGTACAGCTTCATTTGTTACTTTATCTTCCCAACCAATCCTCATCATCCTCCTATAACACCACATTTCAAGTGCTTCTAATCTACGCTTCTCTTCCTTTCCTATAGTCCACGCCTCACACCCGTACAGTGCTACACTCCAAACATATACCTTCAGTAATCTTTTTCTAATACCCAAGTCAATATTTGATCTTAAAATCTGTTCTTTTTCTACGAATGCCTTCCTACCCTGTGCTATCCTACACTTTATATCTACCTTGCTTCGATTATCTTTTGTGATTCTACTGCCTAAATAACAAAAATCTGACACTTCTTCGATTCTATTATCTCCTATTGAGATCCTCATTTTTCTACTGCATTCCTTTTTGTCACACCTCATCACTTTAGTTTTACCTATATTTATTTTCATGTTAAAATCCCTAGTCAATACTGCCTGCATACCATTCAATACCCTTTCTAAATTCTTTTCGCTTTCTTCCAATATAGCTATATCGTCGGCGAATCTCAGCATATATATTTTCTCTCCCTGTACATTCACACATACACTATACTCTTCTTTTACTTTGTTTATTGCATCTTCTATATATAGATTAAATAATAACGGTGAGAGTGTACATCCCTGCCGAACTCCCTTCCTTATTTTTGCTACCTCTTCTTCCCCCTCAATTCTAACTAAGGCAGTTTGGTGTTTATATAAATTAAAAATTATTCTCCTATCCTTATAATCTATACCCGTTTCTTTTAAAATTCTAAACATTATGTCCCAATCTACATTATCAAATGCCTTTTCTAAGTCTACAAAAGCTATGCAAGTTACCTTTCCTACCCTCTTTCTTTTTTCTACTACCGTTCTTAGTGCTAGAATCGCCTCTCTCGTCCCTCTGTTTTTCCTAAAACCAAACTGATCTTCTCCTAGCCTTTCCTCTACTTTATTTTCTAATCTCCTATAAATAATCTTTAACAATATCTTCGATGCATGTGATAGTAGGCTAATGGTCCTATAGTTCTCACACAAATTATTAATAATAAAATTATATATATTTTATTGCCATAAAATCGCACACTCGCTAAATTAAAACGCTTAATTTTTTTTAAGGAATTCACATATTCCACAGGTAGTACATTTTATTGTAAACGGACTATAACGGTGCTTCTTCTATTTGGATGTTTCATACATTTAAGCATAGATGGTATCAGTTTCAGGAAAGCAGTAGTGGACGTGGGAAGTGAAAATGGTGGACGAATTCCCTGAATTGAGTACTGTACGTAAAGTGATCATATGTCGGGTGAGAAAACGCAGGACGCTCAAAATTTTTTTTATATTGTAAAAACTAGTAAAAACTACATATATTTCCCCCTTTATATTTGTAAAAACTAAATATATTAATAATATTATTAATATACTAATAATATTATGAACTAGAAAAAAGTTTACTTTATTAATCTTTGGCATATGAATCATTTCCTTATTTTTGATACACATATTTTTGATACACTTTGTAGATTTTCTACAAAATATTCGGATTATGTCATTATAACATTTCCACAAATAGAGCAAACATTTTCTTGCAGCGTCAAGTTGAAAAGAACCCTTAAATTAAAGTGACCATATTTCGCGAGAGACAAAGCGGGACGTTCAAAACATTTTTTATAAGGGTGGGTAAATTGTAAAAACAGGAAAAACCTTATTAATCTCTGCCATATAAATAAATAATTTTCCTTATTTTTAATACACACATTTTGCAGTTGGTGGATTTACTTCAAAAGATTCGGATTATTAATTAAATTTTCATAAAACTTCTGGCACGAACTTGTTCAATATTATTTTACATTCATTGTACATTTTATAGTTTTTATATTTAAATAGTTGCAGATTCGGAATCCTCAGATCATTTCCCATTAGAAAATATCCTATTCAATCATTTATTCACGCAAAATAAAAATTGAAAGTCCATATAAAATGTTTCTAAAAATTGACTATGAATCTGTAACTTTTGAAATCGAAGGCGCAATTAACAGCGCGAGTTAATGTGAAGACATAATAGTTGACGCTGACCGAGAAGGTATCGGCGTCTGCATATTCTAGTATCAGGTGTGTGCGACAACGACGATAAACACACACACAGATTACACACTATTTATTCTCGACGAACAAGGCGAGAAATTCAAGTCTAACTACATGGTTACGTGAATGCAATCCCATCTTTGCACATGCTATTTTATATGGGCAGTTTCAATGGCACCTTGAACGGTAAGTTGAAGTGAAGAATATAAACTCGAAAAAGTTGGTTGCGTTGGTTGAAGCGAGACTTTCGCCATTTTCTGCGAAAGTTCTCGCTCTAGTCGTGTTTCGTTATCAAGAAACGCGTTTTTATTATCCGAATTTTATCTATACACTAGTACACCTACTGCCAAGAATATGGCAAATCAGACATAAATGCATAGTTTAAAAACTAAAAACAGAAAATACATTTATTGACCGATTGTTTGAGGACGCTATTGTGTATTTATTTTGTAATTCATAAATCCAACATAATTTGCTATAAAATAGTTGATAAAAATCAAAATAAAATATTTAAGAAAATTAAAATATAAGAAATTTATGTAAAAATAAATTATATAGATATATATATCATCGCCAGGTCTCGCCTAGAATAATTTTAAGTCAGACACTTTAAGCCACAATTATTGACTATTTCTTTGACTCGATTGTACATGGCCGCTAGCCTTTGACTAAGATATACAAGTGTATATGAATGTAGACGAAAATAGTCATTCTTATTTTTCAATTTCTGACCAATTTAGCAAATATACTTAGATGTTGAACAAAATGGGCAAATATAGACATAATCGCTTTAATATAACACCAAAATCATTGAAATCTGTCGAGCCGTTTCCGCAGAATTTTGTTTATACGGGTAAATGGTAAACTTTTGTAGTAAGCATGGAAATAATGATTTTTATCTTTAAGCGGGACAAATTACCGAAAATCGGGATTGTCCCGCTAAAAGCGGGACGTATGGTCACTTTACTTATTTGTGTTATTAATTTTATCGCAATAAAATTTTATATAAAATAAAATAAAATAAGCAAAAATCTGTTAGGTAAGCGTAATATATTTCTTAATTTTCAATATAAACACAGAGGCCTAAGCCTTTCTCAAACTGTTGTCATCTTTCTTGTGTTCATATATTAATCTATATATACGACCCTTTTTGCAACATGCAATTTTCCAAAATTAATAACAATTAATTGCGTGGTACGTTATCCTTTCATAATCAATAATTCTTCGTCGAAAGATGTGATAAATTCACATATTTATAAAAAAAAAAAAAATTGAAAATGTTCGCATATAAAATGTCTCTAAATACATTTTAATTTTCTAACTGTACATCTAGGGAGAAGTACCACAGGATTTTCAGCGTAGTAGAATAGTAACAATGCCGAAGAAAATAGGAGCTAATTTGTGTGAGAACTATAGGACCATTAGTCTACTATCACATGCATCGAAGATATTGCTAAAGATTATTTATAGGAGATTAGAAAATAAAGTAGAGGAAAGGCTAGGAGAAGATCAGTTTGGTTTTAGGAAAAACAGAGGGACGAGGGAGGCGATTTTAGCACTAAGAACAGTAGTAGAAAAAAGAATGAGGGTAGGAAAGGTAACTTGCATAGCTTTTGTAGATTTAGAAAAGGCATTTGATAATGTAGATTGGGACATAATGTTTAGAATTTTAAAAGAAACGGGTATAGATTATAAGGATAGGAGAATAATTTTTAATTTATATAAACACCAAACTGCCTTAGTTAGAATTGAGGGGGAAGAAGAGGTAGCAAAAATAGGGAAGGGAGTTCGGCAGGGATGTACACTTTCACCGTTATTATTTAACCTATATATAGAAGATGCAATAAACAAAGTAAAAGAAGAGTATAGTGTAGGTGTGAATGTACAGGGAGAGAAAATATATATGTTGAGATTCGCCGACGATATAGCTATATTGGAAGAAAGTGAAAAGAATTTAGAAAGGGTATTGAATGGTATGCAGGCAGTATTGACTAGGGATTTTTAAATGAAAATAAATATAGGTAAAACTAAAGTGATGAGGTGTGACAAAAAGGAATGCAGTAGAAAAATGAGGATCACAATAGGAGATAATAGAATCGAAGAAGTGTCAGATTTTTGTTATTTAGGCAGTAGAATCACAAAAGATAATCGAAGCAAGGTAGATATAAAGTGTAGGATAGCACAGGGTAGGAAGGCATTCGTAGAAAAGGAACAGATTTTAAGATCAAATATTGACTTGGGTATTAGAAAAAGATTACTGAAGGCATATGTTTGGAGTGTAGCACTGTACGGGTGTGAGGCGTGGACTATAGGAAAGGAAGAGAAGCGTAGATTACGAGCATTCGAAATGTGGTGTTATAGGAGGATGATGAGGATTGGTTGGGAAGATAAAGTAACAAATGAAGCTGTACTAGAGTTAGTAGGGGAGAAGAGAAGTATTTGGAGAGTGTTACAGCGTAGGAGAGACAGATTAGTAGGGCATATTCTTAGGCATGGGGGGATTATGCAATTGATCATAGAAGGTAGAGTGGAGGGAAAGAGAGGGGTAGGTAGGCCTAGATTGGAGTATGTGAGTCAGATAGTTGAAGACGTTGAGATGAATAGCTATAGGGAGATGAAGGGATTAGCTCAGGATAGATCGGCATGGCGTGCTGTTTCCAACCAATCTTTAGGATTGCGGACTCTTTAACTAAACAACTTTACTTTAATCAAATTTAAATACTATTGCATTAATACCTTTATCTAGAAATTACGCACAACATGTTGCGCTAATTTTTAAATATTCATTCGCATATTATACTATATTTAATATATAAACATAAAAATATGTGCTGCAAATTACATTAGCATTCTCGGATATTAAATCCTACGCTTTAACACCTGTTAAAAGCTTCACGCTTCCTCAATTAATCAAACATCATTTCGTTTGTCTTATTTTTAAATGCAATAACCTTTACGGAATTTGAATTAGCACGAGGAAATAAGTAATCAAACAATTTGCAATAATTAATAAAATTTAATCTATATAGGAATTATTTTTTATTATTCACAATCGAGGATTTAATTCTCGGAGAAGAATCATAAATGCACGAACTCGAACCAATAATTGAACCATTATTATTGAATTGGCAATATTGATTTTATTATCAGCAGCGGGAAAATTAATCAAATTTGAAGGGAAATGAATGATTGATATTGTTGTAGTAGCGGATGGGTCCAAAAACATCATTCGCTGAAATATAGCTCACTCCTCTCATTTCGTAGAAATGGTTAGAGAAAAGTAAACTAAATATATATATAATATTGGACGCGCAGTGGAAACAGTTTTCAGTTTCCCCGAAGCAGCTATTCAGAATTTCGGCTAGCGCACTTTGTCAAGCTTTTACTGTAATTGGAATGGGGACTTATTCCAAGACAGCAGATATGCGGTGCTTATGCTACTGGGAACTTTAATCATTGCGCAAAAACAAATCTGCAGAGAATAATGATCTTGGATTCCGTTCCTATTTTTTCAAATAAATAAAAATATACTACGATGTCGTATTCTAGACGAAACAATGGATCATGCAGATTCATCTTATCAGCGAATAAAGTAAATAAAACCGTATTTGAGTATTTTTTGGGTACCAGGGCCGTGTCAAGAGTGTCGTAACGAAACACTTCTAATATGGAGAATTTGTTAAATAAATTAAAATGTCGGAATAGTTTAAATTTGTATTTATATCTAGATTTAGATATAAATACAAAAGAAAATTAAATGAACCACTAATTAACTAAAACAACTATTAAATGAAAGCAAATTAAAGTACGTAATTTTTACTAATTGTAGACAAGATGTCCAGTTACGGAACGGTCAAACTTATTTTTTCTTTTTTCACTAGCTTCCTCAATAAAACAACGTCTAAAAAATCATCTACTTTTTTATCAAAGTTTTTTTTTCGACGTGTTTTAGAAAATTTAAAAATATAAGAAATATACCGTTCAAAAGCCCCATCCTCTAGAAACATTCTCTAAATTTATTGTACAAAAACAAACAAAATTTGGGAAATTGTAGTCACGCTGCCGAACCCATGCTTTATCGATTACAATGATTTGCTAGCGTTAGCCCAACTATTAAACGAAAGCAAATTAAAGTACGCAATTTTTACTAATTATAGACAAGATGTTTAGCTATGGAACGGTCAAACTTATTTTTTTAATTTTTCACTAGCTTCCTCGATAAAACAACGTCTGAAAACTCATCTACTTTTTTATGAAAGCTATTTTTTTTCGACGTGTTTTAGAAAATTTAAAAATATAAGTAATATATCGTTCAAAAGTCCCATCCTTTAGAAACATTCTCTAAAATTATTGTACAAAAATAATCAAAATTGGGGAAATCGTAGATACCTTGCCGGACCCCTGCTTTTTCGATTGCAAGGGTTGGCTAGCGTTAGCCCAACTATTAAACAAAAGCAAATTAAAGCACGCAATTTTCACTAATTGTAAACAAGATGTCTAGCTCTGGAACGGTCGAACTTTTTTTTAATTTTTTCACTATTTTCCTCAACCAAATAACGTTTGAAAAATGGTGTTTTTTGATGAAAGTTTTTTTTTTTCCGACATGTCAATGAAAATTTTAAAATATAATAAATATAACGTTCAAAAGCCCCATCCTTTAGGAACATTCTCTAAAATTATTGTACAAAAATAATCAAAATTGGGGAAATGGTAGATACGCTGCAGAACACCTGCTTTTCGTATGATAAGACGCTGGTCTTAAATTCTAAATTTAAGTATTTCATTCCATTTCACTAAAATTGAATGCTTAAATTTTTTTAATTCTAGATACATCACATAGATAAGTCTATCTATAGCCAGATTTAGCAATAATTAATTCATTTATCTGGTGTAAGACCATGATGTTGAATAATTTAAAAAAATCAAATATTAGGACAAGGCAGAAATTTTCCTAAAGTAATTTCATGGCTACAAAGAGAAAGTAAATATATATATTTTTTTTTTGATCCACTTATATATGAAAATTGTAATCAAAAAGTAAAATCAAACAAGTGTTTCATTCCATTGTGTTTTCAGTTCTTTATGAAAATGCACTCGATTGAAACGATACAGGATCACTGGCGTATTTAAAGCGTTCATAAATATTTTTTTTAGTGCAAATGAATGGTTGCAAGTGCTAAAAACATTTTTAACATATGAAGCATAGGATCTTAGATATTTCGAGTGAAGTTCAGCTTAAAAATAAGAAAATTACATAAGCTTCATTAATTAAAATTGCTGTTATATTAAAAAATCAAATTAGTATATAATTTTGGTTAATTATACCAGGAAATCCGAATATTATATTTATTTGCAGTGGCAATATTTTAAATTTGCATGCTTAAGAAATGATATAAATCAAATATAAGGAACAAATATTTGCATCGCGCGAAATTTTCAAGGAAAAATTATCAATTATCAATTAAATATAGACTTGATAAATCTAAAATAATTAGACTAATAGACTCAGATGGAACAAAAAAAAATCAATTCCCATTATAAAAAAATAGAATGAACGTCATTCTACGTGTGGATATAAACTTTATTCTTAGATGTATTTCGACTTATATCGTACATTCGTGAAAAAAATGTATTTATACATCAATATTAAAGTCCACGCTGATGTTTTTATGAATCTTTACAAGACATTTAGAAGACGTGTCCTTTAAACATTATGTACGCCACTGTTTCATTACAGAATTAAACTAATCTAACCCAAGCAAATATACGCGTTTTCCCATGGCTTTTATTTATCAAATTAAATAATATCATTATCTACAGCGAAGCGACTGTGACTAGCGAAATTAGTATTTGCTTAACGTATGCGTATTTTGGATTAACGAATCGGGTCAATTGGACAATGCTTAAAATTCTGTTTTAATATCCATAAATCGAAAACCAAGGTTTTCTAAAAATATATTTCATATAGTTTTACTCCCGCAACCAAAATGGTACGTAAAATACAATAAACTAAATTGTTTCAAAAAGTTGTTTAATTTAATTAACTGTAATAGCTGAATTTGTTACTTGGGACTACAGATAAATCAATTTAAAGCAGAAGAGCGATTAATTTACAGTATTCAACGAAAGTTGCATCATATTGTAGAAATATTAACGTGACGACTACCCATTTGTCCTCTTTTTACTTTTAAGGCTATACCAAATAAGGAAATGCACCAAAAACTATTTATAATGCGGCATGGAGAACGCATTGATTTCGTCTTCAAAACGTGGATAACCGATTGCTTCGACACGTCTGGTAATTACACACGCAAAGATTTAAATATGCCTGCCAAAATACTCGCTAAGCGAAATATCCCCGCGGGATATATCCGCGATGGTCCCTTGACTAATATTGGCATACAGGAAGCCAAACTTATCGGCGAATATTTCAAAGACAATGCCGTCCGATTGGACTATGTGTTTGTGTCGCCGGCATATCGGTGCCTGGAAACGGCGCGCCACGTATTACAGGAAATGAATTCACCGGAAACGGCTATAAATATCGAACCGGGACTGTTTGAATGGATGGGTTGGTATTCAGCACTACCGGAATTCTTCAGGTGACAATTTTAATGGCCTTAACAAACAACGCTGACCATTAAAATATTCTAAGATTGACGCCAATGAATACTAACTATATAATATAGAATATCGCCCAAATACCGTAACAAGCATTAAGTAGCTAGATGTACATTTCAAGCGCTATGCGCCCATCTTCAGTAGCACAAGATAAAACTAAATAAAATACCTCTGTCACGAATCGTGATTGATATACTATCAATGTATATATATATATAAATGTACATCTAGCTACTTAATGCTTGTTACGGTATTTGGGTGATATTCTATATTATAATTTAACACCGTAGTGATAATTTTTAAAACTATCTATAGTTAGTATTCATTGTTACATAATAAGGGCCAGCCAAAATAATATTCAAGATAAATGAAATGTGACAAGTTTTTCGATATTTTTAGTCCTTCGGAATTCAAAGAAAATGGTTACAATATAAACACCTCCTATCAACCAATAATATCCATAAGCTCCTTAGCAGCGTCTATAAAAGAATCCATTGATTCATATTATGAAAGAGGACACAAAATTTCCAGTACATTGACAATGGCTCACCGCCATGGAAACATGCTGTTCGTATGCCATGGGGGCTCCCTGGATGTATTATCGAGAAAGTTGATTGGGGGCTCTAGTCGAACGAAAGATGATGCAGATCGATTAATGGGAAATGTACCTTATTGCAGTTTGATAGGACTTGAGGAAGAGAATGAAAAATGGAAATTAGTACATTTGCCGAATACTTCAATTGCGCATAGTTTTAATGAAGCATTTAATTCTGAAATTATGAGTAAGATATAAATGTTTATATAAAGGCCGGTTTGGCTATCCACTTTTGCAAAAAAAAAATCATAGCTTAGTTTCAAGGTGCAGTTTATGTATTATTAATATTTTATTAATGCACAATTAACCCATTTAATTATAAATAAGATTGAACGTGTGTTGAGAATAATTTAGTAATTCTTAGCAGTATGAAGAGGCGAATTTTAAAGCACAAAATTTAAGTCTGATTGGCGTCCATTTTATAAGGTTCTCTATAATGTGATCGAATTTGTGTAAATAAATGAAATACTTCCTTATATATTATTATATATACGGCAGTATTTATAATAATTATTTTATTATTACAGTAATAATATATTATTATATATAAGGCAGTATTTCATTTATTTACACAAATTCGACCACATTACAAATTTAAGCCCTGCTTTCAAAGAATTACAAATAGGAGGAATTATACGATTCCATGTCAGATAATGCATATTTTTAAAAAATGTTCTTTTAGATTTTTTAATTATTCTGATAAATAATGCATTGGCGATTATTAAGGTTGTTAATTGTAAATCACTCGTAGAATGATTGCAATCTATTTCGCCTTCATTGGAAGACGAAATACCTATTCATTCTTTCGTACTTACGAGCTTTATTAGTAGAGGTTCGTAAATTTTATGCCTCAGTTCGAAATTATCTGAATACGCATCTGCACAGTAAATACCTTTTACAATATCGCTGGCCACTGATACAAAAACTATTGTAATTTATAAAAAAATATATATATGAAAAACTAGTTACATAATAAACTTTTTATAATATTTTAGTAAAATATTACATACTAGAGATTCCTTTAAACTCCATACTAATGAATTGTTTAGACATAATCGTAAGAATATCACCCAAATACCATTACTCAAGGTATTAAATAGCTAGATGCGCATTTCGAAGGCTATGCCGCCATCTTTAGTAGCAAGATAAAAACTAAATCAAATACCTCTGTCACTAATCGTGATTGCTATACAATTAAATAAAGTAGTCAACATGACAGAAGTATTTCAAAATATGAAATATAAATCGTTTAAATAATACAAATTAACAATTCACGAAACTAACAAGTAACAACAATAAATATTGATTTGTCAAACCTAAAATAACCAAAAATAATTTTTTTAATGTTTTAGACATGTACAATATATTTTTGTAATCTTCTTTAATCGAATTTATTTATAATAATTGGCATTGTAAAATTAAAGATAAAGGGTTTTAAAACTTAAGCTTTCATTTGAAACAAATTTATTGAGAAAATCGGTTTGTTACCTAAATTTATAAAAATTAATGAGCTGAATAGATTAATAATATTAATATATTTAATATTATTATATAATATTATTTATATTATTAATATAAATAATATTAATGGACTCGTCTTGAAATACACGTGTCCATTGGATATGAATCTAAAACAATAGAAACATCTGGTATATGTTAGAATTATGTCTCTAAATACTAGATGGAGGAAATATTTTATACGGTATGAATTTTTTAACGAAGATTGGATAGGCATGAAGTGATAAATGCTTACATTTATACTATGGGATCAGATTACAAACAGCTCGAGGCCAATGAAATATATCCTCCTATCTTACAAAAAATCGAAAAATTACAGATTTTGTCAAACTGATTCTTAGGTTTATTGCGTGTGTTCAGAACATCCCCCGTCTCATTAAAAGTTCAATATCAAAAGCAGATATGAAGTCACTGAATATGAAGCAGATAGATATATATATGTGTGTGTGTGTGTGTGTGTGTGTGTGTGTGTCACATCGCTGACGATATGCGAGATCTTTGGGATATTAGGAATATATGGGAAGGGTGGGAAGCAGGTTACTATGTTAATACTATGCACTGTGTCACAGCCATTTTGCGTATTCTATTTAATATGAGGTCACTGCGCAACGTGGCAACAAATGCTTAGGTTTCAAAGGAAGGCCATAAGAATAATTGGTAACCTGGTGTACAGGCAAGATTGCCATGACAGTTTTAAAGAGTTAAAATTTTGAACCATCCCCGGCTTATATATATATATTGCTATGTGTTTTTTTCGCGAAACGTAATTTAGGAAACTATTCAACTGGAGGCGACATATATAATCACAATACTCGTTCAAAAAATTATATTAGACCAGAATATAATACTTTCTAAAACACACAAAATGTATATATACATAAGTGTACAATTTTGCAATAAGTTACCCACGCATATGAGAGATGTACACTAATAAAAAATTTAAATTTTAAATTAAAAAAATATTGAGGAATATTTAAAATATATTTTAAATATTTATAAAAAAATGTTTAAAAAAATTGAAAAATGAATTGCGAAATTACCTTATAAAAAAGCATTTTACGATGTTAACGAGTTCATAATCATTGATGAGCTGTGATGTGAATTTATTAGACTTAGGACCTAATGTGTAATCAAACTATGTAAATTTTGAGTACGTCTCAACCAACTATGACTTGGATCATTTTAGTTCTAGAAATTGTATATGTATTGTATTAATGACGAATATAAATGCCTAGCTGCATCGAAACAATAATAAACTTTTCTATTCTATTCTATTCTATTCTATAGCTATTCTATTTCTATTCTATTCTATAGCGGTTCGCTATTCCGCTAAAGCTTAGTTAATTGTATACAAATTAAGAATGGTACCGAGTATAGAGGAGATGACGCTGAGCTACGGTCACCCCAAGCACTGACCTAACGGGACGTTGTTGATGCTTAATGCATTACCTGCATAGGCCCCTCGGCTTATAAAGCAGAAATTAAGGAGTGGAAGAGTTAGAAGAATAGGGAAGGTATTAGTATAGTACGCCATAATAATTACATAACTTTCACCGTTATTATTTAATCTATATATAGAAGATGCAATAAACAAAGTAAAAGAAGAGTATAGTGTAGGTGTGAATGTACAGGGAGAGAAAATATATATGCTGAGATTCGCCGACGATATAGCTATATTGGAAGAAAGCGAAAAGAATTTAGAAAGGGTATTGAATGGTATGCAGGCAGTATTGACTAGGGATTTTAACATGAAAATAAATATAGGTAAAACTAAAGTGATGATGTGTGACAAAAAGGAATGCAGTAGAAAAATGAGGATCACAATAGGAGATAATAGAATCGAAGAAGTGTCAGATTTTTGTTATTTAGGCAGTAGAATCACAAAAGATAATCGAAGCAAGGTAGATATAAAGTGTAGGATAGCACAGGGTAGGAAGGCATTCGTAGAAAAAGAACAGATTTTAAGATCAAATATTGACTTGGGTATTAGAAAAAGATTACTGAAGGTATATGTTTGGAGTGTAGCACTGTACGGGTGTGAGGCGTGGACTATAGGAAAGGAAGAGAAGCGTAGATTAGAAGCACTTGAAATGTGGTGTTATAGGAGGATGATGAGGATTGGTTGGGAAGATAAAGTAACAAATGAAGCTGTACTAGAGTTAGTAGGGGAGAAGAGAAGTATTTGGAGAGTGTTACAGCGTAGGAGAGACAGATTAGTAGGGCATATTCTTAGGCATGGGGGGATTATGCAATTGATCATAGAAGGTAGAGTGGAGGGAAAGAGAGGGGTAGGTAGGCCTAAATTGGAGTATGTGAGTCAGATAGTTGAAGACGTTGAGATGAATAGCTATAGGGAGATGAAGGGATTAGCTCAGGATAGATCGGCATGGCGTGCTGTTTCCAACCAATCTTTAGGATTGCGGACTCTTTAACTAACGCCATAATCTGAGACACGGTAGTAATAAGTAATTAGTTAGATAAAGTAAAATAAAATGAAAGCCATTCACAAGTAAAATTACCTTAAAATACGTATGTCAGATGGTGCTGGACGTGAAGAGAATCATTAATTATAACACCTAGGATATATAGGACACCGCTCCTTCTCGCGCTAATTTGTCGGCCTCTTCATTTCCATAAATGCCCACATGGCCGTTAACATGTTCCCACTTTATAGCCTGCAATTGATTACATAAACTATCCAACCTCTGGAAATCTTCCTTGTTCTTAACATCGGCGCCGGATGTTACTTTCCAATTGTTTTTCTTCCATTTCTTTATCCACATTGTTATTGAACTGATAACGAACTGGGAATCTGAATATATTTTAAGTTTTTGTACGTCGTTTTGTAAAGCGATTTGTATTGCAGCTATGCAAGCTTGAATTTCCGCTGTATTATTTGTGGCTCTACCAATTACGGGCCTAGCTATATTACACGGGTGGTTATCAGACCACCATACACCTATTCCAGCTTTAGCCCCTTTTTTACCATTATTTTCGCAAGCCCCATCGGTATATACGCTCGTATATCCATCTTCCAATAAAAAGGAAGATTTGAGTTTCTTCGAACTTGAGCAATCGGCAAAAAAGGCATTATCGACTAAATCATCGTTTGGTCTCTTAGAACCTGCGAAAGTGACAAGCGCCAAGCGTATACTGCTAATTTCATTCCCTACTACCGCGAGTCCTTCCAGTTTTTTCTCAGCGTTGAGTAAACGTTCAGAAATGTTTTTAAAGAAGTTTTCGCTCATTTTAGTTTCAAGACAACCGCCAATTATTTTATATAAATATGGTGGAATCGAGTGCTTTGAGTATGCGTTTTTATAAAACTTAAAAAATGTATATATTGGAAAAGTAAGCATACCATGTACACGAAACAAACTATACCAATTAAAGCAAGGTTATGTGCTGTTTTTTTGACGTCTTTTCTGCTCGTGCACAATTAATCTGTAAACATTAACGTGTATTAACGTGTATATTAGTGCTATTAGTGTTTACGTACGTTTGGTGCCTTTGTTTATAGACGTGATTTGTATATAGCAATCTGCTAGGAATTACAAATTTAAAGTACATCAAAGAAATAGTGAAGAGATTTTTAACATTGCGTATACTTTGTCATTGCCTATAGTATACCAATGAAAGTAAGGTTATGTGCAGACTTGTTGACGTGTTCCCCTCGTGCATTTCATTTGTAAACATTAACGTGTATTAACGTGAATATTAGTGCCCTAAAGTGTTTACGTACGTTTGGTGCCTTTGTGCATAGACGTGATTTGTATATAGCAATCTGCTAGGAATTACAAACTTAAAGTACATCAAATATAGTGAAGAGAATCCAACTGATAAACAAAATGGTAATTTATACATTTACATTATTTGCAAGTATTTGAAAATGTTTTCATTATATTTTTTAGCCGAAAAAGAAGTTCATCGACAAGAAAAGTAGTGTTACTTTCCATCTTGTCCATAGGAGCCAACAGGATCCATTGGTTGCAGATGAAAATGCCCCCCAACGTGTTTTAGTACCAGTTACACCTAAAAAGGTAATATCTTGTGTTGTACTGTTTTGTTTTATTCTAGATTTTATCAGCATATATACAATATAGAATATCACCCAAATACCGTAACAAGCATTAATAGCTAGATGTACATTTCAAGCGCTATGCGCCCATCTTCAGTAGCACAAGTAAAACTAAATAAAATACCTCTGTATTTATTTAGTTTATTTATATACTCTGATAGTATATCAATCACGATTCGTGACAGAGGTATTTTATTTTATTTAGTTTTATCTTGTGCTACTGAAGATGGGCGCATAGCGCTTGAAATGTACATCTAGCTACTTAATGCTTGTTACGGTATTTGGGTGATATTCTATATTATAATTTAACACCGTAGTGATAATTTTAAAAAAGCATATATACAATCAATAAACAAATCACATATTTCACCCTAAGCCTCATTTTTTGTTAGTACCCTCCACCCTCCTACCGATTTTCTCAATAAATATTAATAGTTTGTTGTATTTTAGGCCACTACAGAATCTATCGAAGAGCGCCACAAATTTGGTATATACTTCGACGATGATTATAACTATCTGCAACATTTGAAACCGGCTAACCCACAGTTAGAATGGGTTCCCACAGAAGTGCAATCGAAAGAACATAAGTTAAAACTGCCTAGCTCTGTATTTGCGTCGGAACAAGAGGAAGATGTTGGCTTGCTGAATCGTGCCGCTCCTCAACCGAAGCTGCGACTGGATCTTGATCCGGACATTGTAGCTGCTATGGATGAAGATTTCGACTATACAGATCCAGATAATCAGTTAGAAGATGATTTCATGGGGCTGGCAAATGCTGAAGGTAATATAGAATCGGAGGATATGAGCAGTAGCTTTGGGTCTGAAGAAATGGATGAAGTGACATCTTTAGACCATCAATTTACTTTCAAGGATGAGGAAACTAAATCTCGATTCACAGAGTATTCTATGAGTAGTTCCGTTATTAAAAGAAATGAAGAGCTCACATTTTTGGATAACAGATTTGAAAAAGTAAGTTCGGCCAAGCTTCACTTCAGCAGCTTTTGCATTCCAATAATCCAAAAATGTATTGTAGATGTACGAACAATATGACGAAAATGAAATAGGTGCCTTAGATTGTGATGAAATCGAGGGATATGTTCAAGAATCTTCCAATGTTTTACTACAATATGCGGATCAGTTTCGAAGAAACTTGGAACTTATGAAATTGGACGGACATAAGTGTAAACAAAAAACCATGGAATTAAATGAAGATGATAATGACGATTTCGAAATGCGCGAAATTTCCAACAAATTAAAATGGGATTGTGAAAGTATACTAACTACTCATTCAAATATCTATAACCATCCAAAGTTGATAAAAGAACCAAACGTAAGGAATTTTAATAATTCATATAAACAGATTCTTTTGTAATATCTTCTTTATTTTTTTTAGAAAAATAAAATAAAAATTGACCCTAGGACGGGAATTCCACAGGACGTTTTAGGTGCCAATAAACTAACAGCAAAAGCATTGTCTCGCCTGGATGCAGAAAACGCTCATATTTCCAGTGACGCTAAATCCATAACGTCACATATAACTGAATTGTCCATTCGCCCTAAAAATGAAAGTCCGCCAGAAAGACGTGACCGAAAGAAACTCTTAAAATCCTATAGGAAAGAAAGGCGCGTTGAAAAGAAAGCTAATTCTGAAGCATTCAATGATGAGGCAATACGTCAATGTAAAAATGAAATCAATATTAAGACTAATTTCGTTGGAAATAAAATTTTGTAAAAATTATAACATAAGTTCGTTCTTCACTGAACAATAAAGGTATAATATCCAATTACTTCATTTTATTGAAATAATTTCATACCATAATTGATTTATTGAATCCTTATTTCAGATCAATTTTATTTATTTTGCTCATTCATTGGATGATTTTATAGCTAGATGCGCATTTCGGAGACTACGCCCCCAGTTTCATATAGCACGAAATTATACTATATAAAATACCTATTACCATTGTATTTATATGAGTGGTGTTGCGTATAACCATGAATGGTGATATTCTATATAATACGACAAATAACATGGATAACAACAGTTTTACAAATTTATGAAAAGTAAACATATTTTTACTTTTGCCAATCAACTAGAAACAACATTATCGATATTTTCTTGCTCTGACTATTGTTTTATGCCGTCTGTCCGTTGTCTGCGAAAAAGAATTTTATCTTTACATTTATTTGAAATTAAAATTCCTTAATTGTATAAATTTAATCTTGAGCACGCAAGAAATTGTTTTGTATAATATATTTGAACTATACTGTATAATCGAATAGAATGACAATATTTGTCATATGACATTGATTTGACATGAAAATGTCAAATTAATTTCGATATGCCGTTCTAGGCCATTAAAAAATACTATAAGAACTACTGATTTCTCAAATACTGTACTGAATCTCATTTACTAAAATATCGCAGCTTAATGAGGACTTCTAAGATAATAAGGAACAAGGAAAATGTTAAAATAAATGCTGTTTCATAGAAAATCATTTCTTCATGATCAAATTCAGTTTCCCGCCGTGCGTATATTTCGTAGGCCGCCATTTCTATTTAAGATTTTTACCACTAGAGGTCACGTGATACAATTACTAATAGCTGCGTTGTGTATTACGGCTTCTCCAGGTATGGAAGGTCTTGGTTTTTCACTTATAATTAAGTTTTTATTGTGCCGGTTGGTTTAATAGCGATCTAAACTTCTCATATTATATTATTTTATACTTTTCGTTGCATCATTGTAGTTGTATGATCTTATTTTCCTTGTAAAGATCTCCCTCTTAGATGTCAATACACTGCCTTGTAAGTACTTGAAATGGCGTCTCCACATGGTGGTTTGGGCTTTAAATTGTAAACCATAATACTTTTTAACATAATATTTATTGTGTTGATTCTAAAACAATTGTAAGATAATCTTCATATTAATACATTGATTTTTTACATCTGTTTGGTTAATATAAGATTATGCTGTGACAAACTTCCCAATTGTCAAAAAGAAATTTAAAAAACAACCAAAACAAATTTAATATTATCTATTTATTACCACTTCGCTATTAAACCTACCTATTAATAATCTAGTTATTGGTTTCATTATCAATGATTATGCGTAGTAAAACAGTACAATAGACAAAGAAACTTTACTACTTTTAGAAACGTTGTATATACTAAATTGTACATACTGTAAAGATGAGTGGAACCAGTCGCACCACCTCTCGGGGTGGTAAGGGGTCCAAGGGCGATAAAACAAATAAATCGGATAAGGGCGACACAGGTAACAGCTTTACACATATCTCGGTCCTCTAGAGGATTAATTACTACATTGATTGTTTCAGGCAAAGGGTCAATGGACAAAATGCACCAATCTGGTGGAGGGGACAATGTTAGATCAAATAAGAACGAAGATCCCTCCATAAAGGAAAAGATCCGACAGATTATAGAGCTGACACAGACTTCGGAGACGGAAGCTTGTCTCGCGCTGCACGAAAGCGAAAATGACACAGAGCGTGCCATCAATTATATCTTTGAAAATCGAGACCAAAATTGGGAGACACGTGTAAAGAAAAAGAAGAGCCGACAAGTATAATTTTTTACCAAAATTTTGTCCTAATCTAGTAATAGGAATTTTATTATGCTTTTTTCATATTCACTTATAAATTCTGCAACAGACAACTTCTAATATATCTTGACTTACAATGATATACAATAGTATTGAAATAGATATAATCTAAACCTTTGCGAATAATACAATAAGGGATAAATGGATGATGCCATGTTTTTATGACGTTACTTCTGTTTTCGCAATTAACTGTTTTGATTTTGAAACATCGAACATCATGCATTTTGATGAACGAACAATCCTACGATACTTTGAACTAACAACCTACGCCTTTTCCATAAATTTGTATCCATTGTTAGTGTTAATTTCGTCTTTCAGAATTCTACTAGCAAGGATGGTGCAGCACCCGCCGCGACTGGATCGACCGACACCGGCGCCAACAATTCTTCGACCGCTGCAATGACCACTGGCGGTGGCGGTGACGACGACGAGTGGGATGATAACCCTACGATGGTCACCTCGTCAGGCGCGCTTGTTGGTAGTGGCAACACAGGCGCGTCATTTACTGGTGGCGGTGGCAGTGGTGAAAAAGTGCGAGGTGGAGGTCGCGGCGGTGGTGGTGGAGGGCAGCGCATGCACGGACGGCAAGGTGGTAGCGGATATAATAGCGGTCGGGACCGGGACGGCGGTGGTTGGCGCGGTAGGGAACGCCACGAGAATGAACGAAATCTGGATGAGGGTGGTGGAGGCGGCGGCCGGCGGGGCAGGCCTGGTCTACCGCCCAGGGGAGGCGGTGGAGCCCGCGGCCGTGGCGGCGGTAGAGCAGGTGGAGGTGGTCGTTATCCACCGAGAACAACTCAGAATAGAACCAATTCTAACTACAATAACCGGTCAGTATTCTTTAAATCAATTATTTATTTATTTTTAATTGTTTATTTAAATGCTTTGTCTAATAGATGTTTCACAACTCAGTTTAATGGAATCTTAAGAATGGTTCCATAAACATTTGTGTTTGTCTCTATTTTAACTTGTTTAGGAGAGAAAATTAACCATTATATATCTATATTTTATTGTGCAATTCGCATTTAATTTCATCCATATTTAATTGTAATTTATTTTATATTGCATACCCATGGCATATATTGTTTCTCTATTAATGAGCATTTCTAATTTGTCAGAGTTTATCGATGCCTTGCTTAGAATAATAATAGAACGGATTCTTCTCTAGTATTCTTACTAAGTTCCTATAAAGCAATACAATAATCGTAATTTGCTATTTTCATGTCGGATAATGCGATAATAAACTTGATAACTAGCAACGATAATTGGTATCAGAAAAGCATACATAAAACAATATATGTAGTATATAGTTGAGATATAGTAATAGAAGTACATTTTTGCTACGCAATTGGAGATGATTTTTAATTCGTTTTATTGAAATACGTACCATTTGCTCCTGTGCATATTGATGAAAAATTAACTCAAACATATTAACAATATTATATAAATAGTTATAATAAAAGTTATAATAGAATAGTTTCTTTTGCCTTTTAGTAATCTCTGTGACTGTTTTAAGAGCTAATTTTGAATTTTTTTAATTATCACCACGGTGTTAAATAATTGTATATAATATCACCCAAATACCGTAACTCAGAGCTTTAAATTGTTAGATGCGCATTTCCAAGGTTATTTAGTTTTTAGTACTACTGAAGGTGGGGGCATAGCCTTCGAAATACGCATCTAGCTATTAAGTGCTTTGTGTTGCGGTATTTGGTTGATATTATATACAATTATTCTTTTTATATGAACCAATATCTCGGTGCGAAAATGCGAGTAGTATACATTGTTAATCAAAATACATCAAAATTTGGCCCAATCTGTGCATATACTCGTTGCTATTAGACTGCATTGTCTATTTTCGCTATATGGAAATGATTGTATAGTAATTCTACGATACTTGTCCGTTTAATAGATTCTTGATTTTTTTTTTAACGAATTTGTCGTAGTTCAATCCGATGATAAATTTGTTATTATCAGGAGTTCCAGTATGGGCACGTGGGACAACAGTAACACGTGGGATGGTGGGAATGCTCGGGAGGAGGTTAATCACCACAGCACTGCCGCGGACGATAATTGGGACGAGTTTCGCGGCGACGAATGGTCCACAGAAGAGTACACCGGCAGTCTATCGGAGACCAAGGTGTTTACCTCCAGTCAACCGACAGAATCCACACCTCAGGAACAAGACCCACCTCCAGGTAAACATCTACAGCTAGTCACGGTAGAAACGAATCTACAATGAAAAAACGTGTATGATATAGCGCTGTTTTTCTTCCTTAATCTTAGTTATTCCTACGATTGACACCTCAAACACAATGTCCTCCATGCCCACTAACAGCACTACTGTGGAGCAAAGTATGGTACAACTGGCTCAGATGGCGCAAATGCAACAGGCCGCGGTGGCAGCAGTATCAGTACATCAATCGGCTGGCGGTACTGTTCCACTTCCGCAGCAGCAACAACAACAACAGTCCCAACCGCCGCCCGTGGCCATCGTCGGCACGCTGAATGCCGAACAAGCTAAGTACTTGAACACGCTTACGCAACAGAACAGTATGAACAGTAGTGGTGGTGTAAAGTACACACAACAACAGCCCACACAGCAAAACACTCAACAGTCGCAGACACAAGTGCAATCACAATATGGTGTCGCTCAGATACAGTCCACTGGTTACATAACCAACTATGGGCAGCCATACACGGATAATACTATACCGCATCAACAACAGCCGCAGCAGCCTAGAATTAAGCAGCGAGCGCGAATACCTCCTCCCTCAAAGGTATTATCATATTTTAAAACGTTCTGTAAACTGCAATCGATAAGAGTGAGTTAAAAGCAGAAAGTGTATGTTGTATCACTCCATGTATAATTATGGACTGATCACTGGGAACAAAAATTCTTCTATTATGTAAATTGAATCAGTTTGAAGTATTGCTTCTGTCTCACCTTTTAATCTAGCAACATTTAGCCTTTTATTCTTAGTTTGAACACATCCATATTACTTCACAAGATGTGTACAATAACTTGCTTCCGCAGATTCCTTCCAGTGCGGTGGAAATGCCCGGAGACTTAAATACGAGCATGGGTTTGTTGGACTTGCAATTCGGAGCGATGGATATAATGCTGGATAGTACGGGTGGCGGTTATGATTCAAGCGACGGCAAGTACGCCAACGCCGGCAATATGGACACGTCCGGTGCGCAGCAGCAATCGGTAACGGCTGTATCTATGGATCTCAGTGCTTCCTCTCTGCAGCAACAGCACAATGCGATACCGCAGCAGCAAATGGTTGACGCCTACTCACCCACGAAACCCACCCAACAACAAAGCAGTATTAGTTCCGCCCTTTCTCAAAACCTATCTGTGGAGAGTATGACAGCAGGTGGCGGGGCGGGTAGTGTTACAAGCATTGATCATATGCAACCAGTCGCTACTTACAATACAGGCGTGCGTGGCGGTATTGCGGTGGCCTCCTCTACGACCGGTACCAATACGTCAGTGGGTAGCGTGGTAAGTGTAGGCGTGGGCGTTAATGCCGTAGACACATTGAGCAAGGTGCAGCAGGCCAACATTGTCGACCAACAGCAACAAGCGGCAGCCGTTGCTGCGCAACAGCAACAACAGCACGTATATTCGCAACAGGCCAACTACAATAGTGCGTACGGTAGTGGGCCTACGACTACGACGAAAAGCAATATGGCAACCAGCGCAAATAATTACCAAACACAGCAACAGGCGTATAATACAAGCAACTATACCAATACGCAGGTAATGCGCCACTTCAATTACTTACTTTAAATATCTGCTGTGATAATTAAGTAAGATACTGACTTCTGCTTCCAATCCCGTGATTTATTTTTCGGTGTAACGAATTATATTTTTACCCTTCGTTAGAAACCGACTGATTTCCAGACGGCCAACTACAACTACGCAAACAACAATGGTAGTAGTGGCACAGCCGCCTATAATACATCCGCCGTAGCCTCCAACAACGCGTACCAAACATACTCCACTAGTAGCAACTCGTATCAACAATCTAGCAGCACTGGCAATGGAAATACGCCCTTCATCACCCAAACAAACACTTACCCAACCGTCAACCCCGCCTACCAGCAGAACACTAGTCAATCTGTATATGGTGCGAATACTGGTAAGTGTATCGATGTACATAGAAGCATTGAAAGTAGCAATATGTTGCACTCTTCAAAATAAACTTGAGTAAAATCATCAAAAATCGGTATAATCAAAACTCAACTTTTATTTGTGGGTATTTCTAAAAAATCCTAAACTATCGACGATTTAATAATAAAGGAATCATATACTGTAGAATCGTCGGTCAAGTTTCGATGATTACAGTTTTTCCAAGCAACATAACTGTCCTCAACGTTATTGTGTCCATATTTAATTTACGGATTTTACAAAGTAAACAGCTGTTTGTACGAATGAACCATTCAACAATTAATTGTAGGACTGAATAACAGCTCAAACTATGCAGCGAATAATACGCCCAGCTCAGGACAGTACAACAACTACGGAGGTGGCTCGGGTACATCAGCCGCAACCAACCACAAGTCGAAGGACGGTGGCGTGTACGATGGCAGTAGCAATGCTGGCGGTGTAGGTGGTGCAGTTACATCAAACGTGAACAGTGCCGCGGCAGCTGCTGCGGCCCTTTCTCTCACCCAAACTACACCCACCAGCGGCAGCAAGGCCAATACAACACTTGGTATGTGAATGATATTCCCATAGTAATTATTTACGATATATTACATTCCGAACTCATTTACGATATAAATCGAATTTAATGTGGTGATACAATGGTAATACAATATATATTTCGAAGCAGAAAAGAATTATCTGTAAGTAGATAAATGAGGTACAGCAAATTCATATTCAGGCAGTATGAATAGTTAAGAAAAACCATTGTATCGTATTTTTGCAGAGGATAGCTATATATTATAATGGAAATTTCTTAGTGTTGACTCAGATTTATGCGGTGGTCACATTGTATTAGTCTTACATATGTGTTATATTGCGGACTCATTCATATTTCATAGCGAAAAATTCAAGCGGTGTTGTAACGAACCTTCCGCCAGGTGTCACGCCCGTAATGAGCACGCCGTATCTAATGGCAAGCAGCACCATTCCGTACTTCCAGCAACCAATCTACCAGTACGACGACATTCAACTCATGCAACAACGTATCCCGCACATGGTACGTTACCAATCATTTCAAATAATACTTCAGTTCAATTACTATTCCTACTGGTGTACCCGTGTAACTCACCGGCTTTGCTATACAGTTGTATATATATTTTTATTGTTGCTACGCAAATGTGGGGTTAGCCTTCAAAATGCATTCATAAAACGCATTTTTTTTGTATTTTATGAATGAGAAATAGAAAATCACTGTTGTAATTACCCATTTGTACAGGCTTATTTATTGAAATGCCAAAAACCAATTTGGAAAATATTAATCTTATAATAATTCAAGTTGTGGGTGTATCGGACAATTGTAGACAAAAAGTTTGTTTTAAATTCTTGCTAACGTTTACATATATCTTCATCAGAGCTCAAATTCGCTAATCTAACTAAGAACATTACATAATATTTATTAAATAGCCAATAGGTTTCATCAATATTTTAATCGCATTCCATCATCATCACACCATGCATAGTACTTTCTAATTTTTAAATTATAATCACCTATTATATAACATTTTTAACAGACATTTAATTCTTTACATAATACTTTCAAACTTTTATATCACTATCACTTTAATGAATCACATTTTTTTTTGTTAAATAATTATGGAACTAGACCCAAGTGGCCATGTTTTCAACACAGTCAATACGTCCTCTATTATTCTATTAATCGTATACTTGTACAAAATTCCATAACGCTGTGTGTGTGTGTGTATATGTATAAATTATGAGAGTTACGGCAATGTTTATTTATTTTGCATAAACTGTATTGTATAATGCGTTTGTATGTAATGAATACTGTGACTTATGTATGGTTCCATTCTACAGACCACACCGTTTTATGACATGAGTTACCAGACACCGGCTGCGCCGACGACACTGCGCGACGGCAGCTACCCAATGTCATCGGACGGACGATTCGCGCGCAATGACAGCAACGCCTCCCCGGTGCCGTCCACGCAGACCAACTCGCAGCCCATGGCGTTGGCACAGACCGCGCCCGGACCCTACTTCTTCGCCACACCTTACACCAACATTCAGCCCGGCTACCAATTTGGTCCAGCTATGTACTCGGTATGTCAATACAGAGTATTTGAAGAATGTATTTATACTTGACCTAGTACAATGTCAACAGTATAAGACCCACTAACTATGTTGCTTCTATTGATGAATAATTGGTTTCTGGCTAAGTGTCCACTTTCTTAGAAATTCTAAAAGTCCAAAGCAATGTGAGTTTATTCGTTGTCGGATTTAGCAACCGTTATACGATTGAATAATTGTGTTTTTTTGTGATATTATAAATTCCGCATATAAACAACGTTCGAAATCGAAACTTTCGTTGCATCTGATTATTTCAAAATTAAAATTTTAAATAGGATAACCGCGAACCCGCTTTATGACCAAATACCAAATTTGGCAATGTCGGGAAAAACCCGTTTTAAAAAATAATTTTTAATATTGGGCAAATTTCAAGTGTCATATTTTTTGATTTTTTTATTCCAAATTCATTATCTATTACATAGTTTCAACGACTGTTTCGAATACAGACCAAGAAAAGGCAGGTTGGGTTGTAAGTGAAGAGATTGGTTTAACTTATAGCCTAAGAAAAGACTAATCTCAAGGATTTGAAAAATCTTATAAAGAAAGGGGCAACAATTATCGATATGGCAACTAAACAACTATATGACGGCAGATAGACTTTGTTCATCTTTGAAAATTTGCAATATTCTTCGATAATATCAGTCACAGTTCCCAATTGCACATTTATATTGGATATTCGATCCGTACAGCAACTACCCGCCGGTACGAATGCTCACAGCGCCAACAATAGTACTCCGCAATACGCTAAACAGCAGCAACAGCCGACGGCAACTGCCGCGTACAGTGGCGGCTACGGTTCCGCCTACGACCCCCCTAGCCAGCCGCAAGATTACGGCAAGAACACCACAGGAGGATACGTGAGCGGTGTAGGTGGTGCGGGCGGTGGCGCCGGTTCGGGTGCCGGAGGTGGTGGTGGCGGTTCGCAGACTGTACAGTCAAAGGCCGGTGGTGGAGGTGCAAGCAACGCCGTGTCTGTATCTAGCGGCACATCCAGTGGAGCAGGCGGTGCCGGAGCGAGCGGCTCTGCTATTGATTTAAGCGCCATGTACGCCAAATCCCATAATACCATAGGAAAAGTCAATGTAAGTTGGATTTGAACACTTTAAAAGAAACGTCGATTTTTTGTATATTTAAAAATATCAAATATTAACATTCAAACTCGTAAATGAGTAGGGGTGAGAAGCGAATCAATCATAAAAAAAATGTCAAATGAAGTTATACACCTTCATCATTATTATTTACTGTATATAAAAGATGTAATAAGTAATATTAAATAAGAGTAGATGGGGAAGTAGGAGATTGGTGAAATGCAAAGTCATTAGTGTAAATATATATAAGTAAATAGAAGCCATGAGATGTGAAAAGAATAAAGGCCGGCGAAATATGATGATGAAAATAAGATTTACAAAATACATGAAAAATTGGTATTTTTTTTTTAATTCAATTGCAAAAAAACACAGTTGTAAAAAAAAGTAAATTTGTAAGGTCTAAAATTGACTTAAATACAATATTGAAGACGTGTGAAGAGTATTGTACGGCTGTGAGACGTTATCATACAACATTAATTCGTAATAAACGTTATCTTTTATAAAATAAAACCATTTTTTATTTTAAAGTGTTCAGTGTTTCAGAAACTAGGACATTCATTCACAATCTATAATACATCTGAAACTCAAAGACATGTTTGTTTTTCAATACTTTCGATTGATGCAACTGTAATATATTATTTAGTCGTACGAGAAGCAGGGTTTCCACTCGGGCACTCCGCCCCCGTTTGCTGGTACATTGAGCCAGGGTGGCACCCTTGCACCCAGTGGCACTGGTTACGCACCTCAGATGTACATCCAGCCGTTGCCGCCACACCATCAGCAGCACACTACGCCACTCATGCATCAACCGCTGCACCAGGTAAATAATACCCCGAACGTATTTATAGCCACAGCTGGTAATATGAATCATATGTAGAAAATTGAAAAATTGTACATAATTATGTATATAAATGATTTAATTATCAAGTATTATATATCCAAATGGGAACTTTCTCCTGGAATAAAGATTTAAAAATAATAATACGGAACGCTTCTTTCATATATTACGACCAAAATGTTTGCTTTTTTCCGCGAACTTATTTTTAAATCTTTTTTTCAATTGATGAATTGATACAGTTTAAAAAGTCCACGACTGCACATCTCTTAAATTTTCTCCACATTAGTAAATTACAGGGTGTGGTCCTTACAGATTTAGATTTTTTTTAATATTTTAAGCTTATTGACTGAACTTTATTAATAGAAAGGAATTTACAAATATATAAACTATTGAAATATGAAGATATTTGGGTATTTTTACATTTGCATATATTTTAAACGGAAGCTATTATATTTACTTAATGGAAAATACTGTTGATAACGATACCTCTTTATATACGATTTAGTTTTTTTTTACGGTAGCTTTATTTAAATTATTCTGCATGACTGCATGGATTATATTTGATTATGTTCATTTGGTACTATTTAAATATATTGAATTATGTAAATAAAATTTTCGTAGTAGGGGGCAGCAGCAAAACACCTCAAGCATGAGATCATTTTTTGGTTATCAATATTTATTTTGCTTGTAGATGGAAGTGCGGCACCAAGGCCGACGCATGGTAAGTCACACAACGACATACCGTGCTTTCTCATTAAATTTGCACATTAGTATTATCGTAGTTGTGATTTATGTTGTATATATGTCTCCAAAACGAGGGAAAACTATTTGCTTCATTTGCCCGCTCTTCTAACTGCAACGTTTGCATTTTTATCGTTTTCTATTTCTTTACCATGTAGTACCCATTTTAATTTAAACAATCAATTGGCTGTTCGAATTATTAGCAAATAATGCTTCAAACTATATAACTTCATTTTTCCAGTTTTATAATATTTTTTTGAAATTAAAATAAATTTTATTTGTCAAAGATCAACCACTTTTAAATAATTAAAATACACTTTTTAACATTGAACTTTAAATTTCGGGGAGGCCGTAACTTTTAAATTAAATACCGTAATGGTTAATTTCTGAACTCATAATTTTTGCAAAACTATTCTTACCTACATTCGCTTTCATTTTATCGTGTCCCTTCAAATTATGCTGCAATCATCATCACTGCACTAAACAACTGTGTGATATTTCGTCATTTCCTTTCCAGTATGAATATAGCTATAATGTAGAAACACGAAAAGTGTATATATTTTTATATATAATTTTTATATATGCGACAATATTGCGAGCAACATTTGTATTGTGATTTTGAAGTTGGTTGTTGCTTATATAAAATCTCGCAGATCGTAAATTCAATATATTTGAAAGCTATATGTACAATTTTCGATATGTGTATCTATATTTCAATGTTTTGAATTTCGGTTTTTGAGTGATATTCTGTACAACTTTAACATTGCACTGTAATTATTGATTTACAATGCTTGCTGCTAGTATCACTTGCAATTCACTCTGCATACTAAATCCCATTGATCCTCATGTTACAATATTGTGCTTCAATTGATGATATTGATAATATATACTACGTGCATTGATAATAGTGATTGGAATGTTTGTAGGACGGTGGCAATAATAGTGGACAACGATCCCAAACCTCCAACCCGTCAAAGGCTGGATCCAAACAAAGCTACCAATCTTCATACTGGAATCCGTCTTAAAGTATATTAATACTGACAACTTCGCTCACCCACCACTCTACCTATCTATCAACTACAATTTTGATTTTACGTCTTAATATTAATATCTTTTAAATATTTAATATTATTGTATGTATAGTCTGATAGCAACCATAAATTATTTCATTATAATAATAATGCATATAATTTACTATTTATTCGATACTATAACTTTTACGGCTTAATATATAACCGCTATATTAAATATTTTATTGATTCGTACAATTTCAAAGGTATAGTATATTTTTTTAAATTTTCACGAAAAGCGCAGACTGTATGAAGTCGTTTCTTGCAGTATGGAGTTAAATTTTCGTTATTTCGTTTTATTTCAAAATGAATGGTATTTATCGTTAAGTGTTTAATATTCAGGAATGTTTAACGAGTGCAGATGTGTACATTTATTGGAATTATTGTCTTCGTTTAGGCCAGTTTATTATGTTTTAATTTTGTTTCGAAACGCTTGCTAAGTTTATAATTACAGCTTATATTTTTATTTTCTTCTGCTAATAAAAAAAACTGTATAATACATAACTTTTATATAATCTGAATATGTTAGATACTAGGATATCATCTCAGCGAAGTAGTCAAGTATAAGACGCAGCGGTCAATTTACGGTGTAAATATGGCTTTATAACAAGGTATAGTACCGACTTAAGTATATAAACTGGTCAGGTACGCCTTGTCGTTATAATTATGTAGAACATAGTGTTTATAGTTATCGGTAATAAATACATGTTACCTGTAACTTCAATACATTACGGGGCTGTCGTTAAGACGCTGCTCGGAGCGTCAGTGGTAAGTCGATGCGTTAAGTGTCGCAATTGGCGCCGTCTCGCGACTTTGTTTACAATTAAACGCTAGATATATTACCTAAATTATCTTTGTGTACCTATGCTACAATGTATAAAATAATCATTTTGTGTAGGAGATCACCATGTATATGTGTAGTTTTGTTTTGTATTTGCCAATAACTTACTATTATTAAATACAAATGGATACTTCTAACACTTACCACGTATCTTTCAACTATATTCACAATCTCTGAACATTTATGAAATTTTTACAGATTTGCTGCTAATGAAATTGGAGCAATGGCAATAAGTACGTGACGAAATTGTCTTCCAACAATCGAAATGAATGAGGAACTTATTAGGAACTTAATGTTTTACATTCATTATAAAATTACGATTCTAAAGGGAGGTATCTGACAACAATGAGAAGTTCTTTAGAAATTGAAAGGATAATCCAAATGTGCAGTATCAGAAGATCAGCGAATAGAACATTGAAATAAGCGTTTTCAAATTTTATTTTTAGTATAAATAAAATCGCATAAATTTACAATGAACGAAGAACACAGATTATACCATATATAAAGACTTGTATTTAATAAATCTCCGAGCGTATTCAAAACAAATATTGTGGAACATCCAGCTTCATTCTAGGAATGTTAGTCTGTTGGTAGCTCAATGTTATTTTATTCTTATTGTTAGTTAAACAGTCCGCAATCCTAAAGATTGGTTGGAAACAGCACGCCATGCCGATCTATCCTGAGCTAATCCCTTCATCTCTCTATAGCTATTCATCTCAACGTCTTCAGCTATCTGACTCACATACTCCAATCTAGGCCTACCTACCCCTCTCTTTCCCTCCACTCTACCTTCTATGATCAATTGCATAATCCCCCCATGCCTAAGAATATGCCCTACTAATCTGTCTCTCCTACGCTGTAACACTCTCCAGATACTTCTCTTCTCCCCTACTAACTCTAGTACAGCTTCATTTGTTACTTTATCTTCCCAACCAATCCTCATCATCCTCCTATAACACCACATTTCTAATGCTTGTAATCTACGCTTCTCTTCCTTTCCTATAGTCCACGCCTTATTGTAAAATACTGTTAATCAATTCAATGACTGTAGTTAAATCTGGCTTCAGACTATTTTTTATTGCCATATATTGTTGAGAATCAATCGAAAATCGGAGTATTATCAAAGTAATATTGAATTAAGTTAATCTTGCAGAATTTTTTTTACGGGGGTGCTAAATAAAATAATAGTTCCCATGTATATATATTAGTATAATAATCACTTGCAATACAACATAATATGTAACAGATAAATTGAACGGGGATAAATGGTTGTATCCAGTGACTTTGGGCTTAACGTCAATCCAAAACGCTATTACATTTCATGTTGGAGTTTAAATTTGTATGCTTTACAGAAATAACTTCTTCGCAATAGAACAGAGAAAATCCGAAACCTACATAACTGAGTAAATATAAGACCACTAATCGCGTTTGCATTTTAATGCGCGAGTACTGAAACCGATGGGAATTTGTGGCTATTGCATAATGTAGTTTACAAAGCGGAAGCACCAGAAATGATTTCGATCAACTCTCTGGTGATGACGGATTGACGAGTACGGTTAAACGTTAACGTAAGCTTTTCAATCATTTCACCGGCGTTCTTACTAGCGCTGTCCATGGCCGTCATGCGAGAGGATTGTTCACTGCAAGCGCCCTCCTTCATAGCATAGAAGATCATGGAGGCGAGCGAGAACTCCAAGTAACTCTGGATCACATCGCCATCGATGGAATCGTACGTGTTCAGCTTTGGAGCGGCCTATAATATCCAAATTACAGTCATTTTAAATTTAATATTGGTATATAATATATCATATATTGGTGTCGATTATTTTCTCATACTTTCTAAACGCTTCATTTTTTTAATCATCATTTTTAACTAGATCTAACTGTCTTTGTTATTTTACCTAGCCATTCAATCTTCATCTTTAGCGTGACACTTTAAAATCTATCTTAGATTTATTTCCTTATTGTACACAAAGCTGATATCTCATATAAGCTTTGTCCATACTAATATCCATAAAAAGCTACCCTCCACACAAATATCTTTAGTCTTTTCCTAATTCAATATGATAGCTTAAAATTGTATCTTATTCTATGAATGCCTTGGACTGTGTACTAATGCTGTACTTTGCATTTTATATTCAGTATTTTCTTATTTTCTCTTTACATCTTATCGCTTTCATTGTCATGTTGCATTCTCTAGTCATTACTTCCAGCATAGCATTTATAACCTGTTCCAAACTCTGCTCCCTTCCTTCTAATGTAGCTATATTAAGTATATCTAATTCTTTTTTAATATAAACGCCTACATCATAGCCTTATTTTTATAGGACTACTTCATCAATATGGTCCGATTGCACAAAAATTGATGATTATAATTGGAAGCCATTGAATAAAAATAAGTGAGAAACGATTATCGGTGAGAACAATTAAACTATAGCGTTCAGCACTTACTTGTACCGCGGATAAGCTGAATACGGGCAGGTTTTGAGTGACATATGAAACTACAGATTTGAATCTATTATACACAATCTTGCCACTGTTGAATTCGTATCCCGAATCCAGGATATGCATAGTCAGTTTAGAAGCATCGGTAAATGTTGGTGGCAAACGACCCACTTCATTCGCCACCAACATTATGCTCTTGGAGTTTAGGCGCTGAAGAATACCACGCGACTTATCGCCAACGCATACAACTTTGATATTCTCGCCCCCTGGTTGGTTCAATTCGGTACGAATCTGACGGGCGACACTCGTATGAACAGCACCACACAAACCTACGCAACGAAGTGATAAGAACGCTAGCGATATTTTATTTCGTTCGCAAGCACATTGTTTATTTAATCAAAACGCAACAATTACCTCTGTCGGAAGTAATAGCAATGTACAGTTTCTGCGGTGCGTCTGGTATAGGAGCAATTTCAGCTTTTTCATAAAACTGTTTACATCCAGCACCAATGGGTCTGGTTGATTTCAATTCGCGTTCAGCTCTGGAGTATTTTGCAGCTGCCACCATCTTCATGGATTTAGTAATCTTCTGAATGTTCTTCACAGATTTTAAGCGCATTGAAATGGCTTTTAATGTTGCCATGCCACGATTTTGTTGTAGCTGAGCATTTTGGGCAGCCAATGTAGGCGCTAAAGAACCGAATCGCCCCAACATGATGTAACTATAAAAAAATGGATCTTTTTTTATGCAAGTGCCGAAGATCCAGGGTTATGTAAGAGACAGGTGATTGAATATGATAGTAACTATATAGCTTAATACATGCAATATAAGTGGCAACTATGTCAACATTGAATATTTACTAGGAAAACTTGTACATAATGGGGAAAACAAAGTTTTCAGTAAAATATTATAGATTATAAACTATTATATAAATAGTTTTCGAAAATTTTTTAATTATAGAACGTACCCAAAGAATATAGTCAAAATGGCACAAGCAACCAGCCGCTGTCAATACTTTTTTGTGACAGCCAAAGTAGATTTACATAGATGCCGCTGTCAGTCAGATTCAATCGCGCATAGTGTTTCAAACGTTTAAATTCAAAATAGCAAAAAGCGACTGAAAGCTGGTGGGCAATAAAAATAAAGTGCAGAAAAAAATTGTGATAATTGTAGTTAACGCTAGCAGATCTGACTTACGGATTACAACCGACGTGTTATGCAAAAAAAAACAAGGCTAAATAAGTCTAGGCAAAGGATACTTTGATTATAAATTATAACAAATGTCATGACAAAACAGTTGACGAGTAACAAACAATTCGTATTTGCATTGCAAAATGGTTTCCTCATTGTAAACATTTTAAAGTCGAACTGGCATTAGAATTCAATTATTCGCCTATCCTTCAAATATAACAGAAGTCTTCAGACGATTTCCATTTACATATCAGACATGTTGACAGACTGTGACAGATTCCAAGCGAATAGCAGCACGGATGAAAACGACTCTGCATCTGATCACGAACAACAATATGCGCAGTTACAGCAGCTGCATGGAACGGTGGTTCCAATTGGCCCAGGCTCTGTGCGTAAACGACGTGGCAACTTGCCAAAGCACTCGGTAAAGATATTAAAGAGATGGCTGTTTGAACATCGCTACAACGCTTATCCATCCGATGCGGAAAAAATTACCTTGTCACAGGAAGCTAATCTTACAGTTCTCCAGGTACATCATTGTTAATTAATTATGTTTTATAATAAGCATTTCACCTTTTATAAGTTTGATTTAAACTACAATATTAATATGACAAGTATCATTATTTGTAATTAGTATCGTCGAAACACGAAAATATTTTTCTTCGCTCTGAAGAATGATCAAATAATTTGTGCACTTTCCCTATTATATTAAACATTATTAGTCAAATATTCGTAATATATTATTGACATACGCTGGCTTCCAAAGTAATACTAAATCTTTGCTTCAACTTTTCGAAATCCGCTTAAATTAAAAATGTACGATAGGTGTGCAATTGGTTCATTAATGCCAGACGTCGTATACTCCCTGAAATGATCAGACGCGAAGGGCACGATCCACTTCATTATACAATATCACGTCGTGGCAAGAAAATTAGTAGCAGCAACTTATCTCATTTCGACCATCAGCACCCGCATCATTTAGGTGTAATTGGACATTCAAGTGTGACCGCTCCGCATGGATGGGGCGATATGTCGCTAGATCCGACTGTGGGCGCTCCTCTAAGTGCACTGAGTACTGTCGGCGGTGGCAAACGATTGCGCCTCGATCGATTACACTCCGACTACGAAGATGGCCTCACTTTGCTTTATCGTAACGATGGGGATAATACAAACGACTACGAGGGTAGTTCCAGTCCCAGTGAAGAAGAGAAATTCATGCCTTGGCAAACGGTTATCCGTTATGGACTTGCTAGTCCTACTATCAGACAGTATGTACTCACGTTATATTTGAATATTCCGTGTGGATAATGACGTCGTAGATATATAGCTAGAATATGATTTATACTCATTTCTCGATGAATGTTCATTTATTATTGTTTGGAAACTAGAAAGGTTCGTAAAATCAAGCTCGATATGTCGCAATGTCTTGCGTAAATTGTTTATTCTAATTATATAGAACAATATTTAACATCCTGAAAAAAGTGTAACCCCATAAACTAATATTTTACCATGATGTATCTAGCAATAGTGCTTGCTAGGGTACTCTCTTTAACCAAAGCAGGCCATAGTTGTTCTTTTACCCAACTCGTCATTTACAACGATGACTATTTCTACTTACCCGGTAGTACTGGTGAGGATAAACTGATAGGTGCGGATTACTGGACGCCGCCGCATCCTCAACTAGCGCATTTAACTCATATACCACACTCCATTGCCCCGAGCGTGTCTGCGGCGAACATGACCAGCATGCCATGCACTGCTATTGGTACCGACGGTTGTAACCCTGTTATGGATCCCTTGGCAATGCACGCGAATAACGTAATACCTATATGTGGTCCGGGGGGAAACGTTGGCAGCCATATTATGGCTTCAACTCCCCCTGGAACCATCTCCACCATCATGAATAAACTATCCCCACCTCATTCCTCTCCGACATTAGTATCCATTCCCAAAGTGCAGGTATGCTCCGAGTCTCTCGTTTTATTAAGGTAAAAAATCACAGAAATGTAATCTCTCCAGAAATGTAACTTATTTTAAATAATTGATGCAGTCGAGGCTTACTCTGTGTTATTCCATTTTTATAAAGGTTAGGGTAAATATTACTTCGTTTAATATCAATTAAATATATTTGTTTATTTACGACTAGTTTACTACAACTAGTCGTCGATAAAGAAATATATTTAAGTGATTTTAAACGAAGTAATAATTACCCTATTCTTTATTTTAAATAGCGGCACTTTAGGTCCTTATAAGCTAGATGTGCATTTCGAAGCACTGTAATAGAATGGTGTTTCGTGCTATTCTATAAAAATAACTTTTTTTTCTGTAACAGGTGGTTCCGATTTTGAGCCATAATATTGGTAATCGTGTGGGATATTTGGATGGCGCTGGTGATGGACCTCTGAACAACGTTCTAGAGCTTGGAGTAGATGATACGGACGACGACGAAAAAGATAAATTTAAATGCCTTTACCTTCTAGTCGAAACGGCGGTGGCTGTTCGACAACGCGAAAAAGAACAAGAAGAAATTTAAGTATCCTACTTTATTATGTGTTCCTAAACTTTCTATGATTTATTTAAATATAGCATTATTTCTTATTGTTTTCAACACGGTGCAATACTGAGTTTTCATAAATAAATTTCTAAAACGAACAAAGCGTGAATTGGCGGAGTATGCATTCGAACGTTTAAATTTTTAAGTCAAATTCATTTATTAGTTACTTTTTTACACTGTTGAGTTATTAGTAAATAATGATTAAATGCAAGCAATTAACAAAATTCAATTAAAATATTAAACACTTGTAATACGCATTTATGAATTCTTACTATTTAAAAAAACATTTGTCTAAATTCATTATTAGATTTCTTTATTATAGTCGTACTTGCGTCACCCGAACCATCATTTCGCGACATACTTTCCTGCGCCTTAACAGCTACAGAACGCGGAACGAACGGAACGTGCAATCTACTCTTCGACTTGCGATCTTTGAATTCAATCGACGCACTATTCCCCGTAGCATTATCCGCCTGTTTGAGCGGCGGCGCACTGATAACAACATTCACGGTACGACCGTCGATTTCCAATCCGTCGGTACGTTCCATAGCTTGTTTCGATTGCGTGTCGTCCGCGAATTCCACATATGCTAATCCTTTACTCTGGCCACTGCGCTGCGTAACAATTCTGACCGCCGTGGCTCCTAGAGGCCGATACACATCCAGGAGTTTGTCTTCGGTTGTAGAGTACGACAGGCCCCTTATAAAGAGTTTGTTCGTTTCCGTCTGCGTCGAATATTTGAAATGGGCTGTAGGTGTGTTATCGCTTGAAGATTTTCCCTCTGTCTTACATTTCGATATGAATACTGGGCGACCTAAAATACACATAAATTCAAATCTCGATAAATACTTTTGATTTCCTGACGCACTACAATATGATAAGTTGTGAAAACAAAGAAAGTAGACGACTGATGAAGGTTAAAATATGAGAATACAAATGTCAAATATTTCTTATTTGAGAAGTATAATTACAAAGGACTCGTAAAACTATGTGTGGAAAATAACATTTTGCGTTTATGAGGCGTAGTTAAGAGTAAAGGAAGTTAAAGCAATATGTGCGCTTTAGATATGCGGTCCATAAGCAAATACAGTGGCATAAATATTTGGCAGGTAACAAGGCGTAGGAGATAGACTAGTAGGCCATATTCGAAGACAGAGTGTTATTATGCAATTAGGTATAAGGTAGCACAAAGTGCGGAACAATAGTTCATTATGACAAATTGATTTTTGATTTATACGATTTCCAGCAACAAAGTAGTACTTACCATCCATAGGCTCTCTATCGCGTGCTATGGCTACGGTTACCTCTTCTTCCGATATAAATTCTACGTATCCGAAACATCGCGACTCGCCATTTCGATCGTATATCACAGTTGCCGCACCATTAGGAAACATAAACTGCAAGCTCTCCTCGTCGGTTTTCGGAGATAAATTGCTCACAAAAATACTTTTCATCACGTCCAAATTAGGAGGGCGACTAGTTTCGTTACGTTTTCGTTTGAACCTATCGGCATAAGGTGATCGTTCCTCCTCCATGGAAACATTTTTATTTTGAGAATGTTTCACAAATTCAGAACTTTTCGGTCGTTTGTTTGAAGTGTTAGTGACAGTTTCACAGCTTCTCTTCTTAGTACCCCTAATAGTTCCCGTTGGAGTTTTGAATTCATGGGCGGTTAGAGAAGCCGAGTATACTTTTTTGCACTTCTCCGTACACACTAGAACTTCCTCCAGTGTACCATTCGCTCTCTCGAACATCATCCAAGCATCCGCAATGTAAATGAGATTATCTTTACAATATCCAATTGCACGTACGAACGCTTTCCGCGCTTCTTTTAAGGTTCCACGACGTATCTCCAAATTTATATACTCTAGCCAGAAATAAGCTTTTTCTCGATTTTCAGTTATCGATAAAATATCTTTCCATATTAATTGACTTTTCTCCTGCGTTTCATAAGAAGCAGAGTACAGCTCCGCTTGGAAACGTAAAATCTTATAAGTAGTATCGTACGTCCCTACAGAGTCTAGGGCTTGTGAAAATAGTTTATCTAGTTTAATAGTATCTATATGTTTAGTACGGTTCGCATAATCCAGAAAGCTCAACCAAAGCTCCAGGTTATCATGCAGTGGAATAGCCGCTACTGCTTCTTCGAAACACAATAATACATCCGCATACGGAGTTTCGTATTGTTCAAGTAATCTTAATTGTAATATCCATAGATCTATATCCCATGTCACGTTTCGCAGAGCTTGCTTACTAACGTTCAATACTTCTTCACCGATGGTATTGGCAAACTGACAGTAATCAATCCACACCTGGAAGAATTTAATTAATGGAAATCTATAATTATTTCTATATTTATTAATTACATGGCACAAGATTAGTATAATTATAAACTTACATTTGGTGATAAGCAGCACTGTTCTACAACTCGTTCATATAAACAAAATTTTGTACAAGGATCCTTAACATTGCTAATATACTTTTTAAAAACAGAGTATACGTCACGGTCCTCAACTTCTTCCAATTCAGTCTCAAATTGTTCGTAAGTCTCCAAAATTTTCATTGCCGTTTTATAACCCCATTCCAATGGCTTCGTGTCAATATTATTATCCGCTGGTAAATTCTTCTCCAGTTCTTTCCATTCTCCGTAAGTCTTCTGCATATCACGAAGTGGCACGGATAGTTGCCGTTTGAACACATCTACCAGTTTGGAGAGCTGCAATTTGAATGCGTCCGTACCGGGCGTGTGTGTGGCCAATTCAGCCGCCTCCAGCTCACGTAGATATTCCCATATAATAGACCCGCGAGTCACGTGCAATCCCACTTTGATCAATCCCTTTTCTGTAACACTTCGCGCTAAAGCAGGGCTTATCTTTATAGCGAAGTTTATATATTCCACCCAAATATCAACAGCTACAAGCACCAATTTTATTTATGAATATAGAAATAGATGAGGAATACTTTATATAATCTAGCACTCACATAGATAATCCTCCACAGCTTGAGCGAATAATTTTAGAACTTCATCTTGTTGCTGTTTCGTTGTGGCCAATTCTTTTTCAACGCGCAACCAATCGAGCCATAATGTCGATGTTAACGGAAATGTTTTACTAAAACGTGCATATGAATCCCTCATAGATGTTAGCTCTCCCATTGTCCGATAAAGAGTGACCAATTCCACATGAGATCCATACAAGTATGAATTATTCGACAGTTGTTCTTCCAATTGTTTAACTCTGACTTCTTGCTCCTTAAATTATTGAAAAAAGTTAAATCGTTCGCAATTGAATACAATACTTTAGTTCTTACCTGCATTTCTTCATTTTCATCACTACACGATGACGCACTCGAATTAGAAGACATTTAAAATCACAACGTCTCCGATATTAATATTTATTGCTATGATGTGTGTTACTCTTGTTCTTGGTAATGAAATTACCAATAAGTTAAAATAATGTAAATACTTGGCATGTATTTATTTACGTTTTTCTTTTAATTCTTAAAATATTTAATTTAACCTCAATACAAGGCGAGTTGACAATACATTACCAACTGTTCGAAATCGTAAAGCATAATTCATATCGTCAGTGATGTGACAATACCTCCTAACTGCTATGAACTTTTAATGAGTCGGGAGATTTTCTGAACAATAAACCTAAGAATCTGTTTGACATAATACCACATTTTTTGATTTTTTGTAAGATAGGAGATTGGTATATACATTGTCATTGGTATTGTATTGTATTGATATTGCGATATGAAAATCCAAAAAGTGCGTTTAAATGATGATATAAAGCAATACGTTTAATTAACTTTGTCAACGAGATAAGAATGCCGTGCCGGTACATAAAGTAGTTTTCGTCTGTTCATCGTTAATATTAAAATGTTGATAAAACTCCTTGCAATATTTTGTTTGGTTAAGGTAGCAATTTGCACGAAAGATTTCAATGCATTCGCCGAACAATCCAAACGGCATACTAACAACTGGGCCGTACTTGTGGACACATCGCGGTTCTGGTTCAACTATCGTCACGTTGCTAACGTATTGTCGATTTATCGTAGTGTAAAACGCCTCGGGATTCCAGACAGCCAAATAATATTGATGATCGCGGATGACATGGCGTGTAATCCTCGAAATCCGAGGCCAGCAACTGTGTTCAATCACGAAGATCAGCATATCAACGTGTATGGGGACCACGTCGAAGTAGATTACCGAGGATATGAAGTCAGCGTTGAGAATTTTGTTCGTTTATTGACTGGTAGACTCCAACAGAGCACGCCTAGGTCGAAGCAACTACTAACCGATGAAGGCAGCAATATACTTATATACTTAACGGGCCACGGGGGCGATGGATTTCTCAAATTTCAAGACTCGGAAGAAATCACGAGCCAGGAGATGGCAGATGCTCTAGAACAAATGTGGCAGAAGCAACGCTACCACGAGATATTCTTTATGATCGATACATGCCAAGCTGCTTCTATGTATGAACGATTCTATTCGCCCAACATTTTAGCTGTAGGTAGCAGCTTAGTGGGAGAAGATTCGCTTTCTGTAAGTTCAGATTATATGTTCGACATTGCGGATATCATTGCATTGTATTACTACTTATAGCATCACATCGATTCTGCAATCGGCGTTTATATTATCGACCGCTATACTTATTACGCCCTGGAATTTCTAGAGACTGTGACGCCCAATAGTCAAAAGACAATGGGAGAATTTGTAAGTCTGCAATTTTATATATTGTTTAGAATTAGTTTCTATAATTCTTGCGCTAGTTGGCAGTGTGTCCTAAACGGGACTGCATATCTACAGTTGGTATACGAAAGGACTTGTTCCGGCGCAATGTCCACCAGACACCTATAACGGATTTCTTCGGATCAGTTAGACCAATTATTATATTAAATGATACTTCTAATCATACTGTAACCATTGATGACAACGTGGAGGATACAGTAAAACGAGTAACGGAACAATTTAGATATCCACCAGCGCTAGTCAGTTTATAGCATTTTAGAATTACGAATTAATATGTGATTTAAAAATTAAATACTAAACTTTAATAATATAGAATATCACCCAAATACCGTAACAAGCATTAAGTAGATAGATGTACATTTCAAGCGCCCATCTTCAGTAGCATAGCTATTGAAGATGGGCGCATAGCGCTTGAAATGTACATCTAGTTACTTAATGCTTGTTACGATATTTGGGTGTTATTCTATATTATAATTTAACACCGTAGTGATAATTAAAAAAAAAAAAAATTAATATGCATTTTTTTGTTAAAGTTTTGTTAAACTATTTTGTTAAACAGTACAAAGGATTGATCGAGCCGTAACTTTTTGATAGTCCAAATTAGAAAAGGAAATAAAAACAACCATCAAGTAGAGGTATATTAATGTTTCATTAACTATAATTTCGGCTATGATGCCATACCTGATGATTGAATTTTAAACAAACAATTCCTAAGTTTTAGTTTTTCATTATTTTTTTTCTGAAATTATTAAGGTAGTTCATTGCCAGCATTACTGTTAAATTCTGAAATTAACTGAATCCCAATTTAAATTCGCTTTTTTTGTAAAATACACAGTGGCGGTTCCGTATGAAGGCCGCAGGGCCTCCTGAACATTGAGCGCATCACCGTAGATATATAATTGTATTGCGATATTTTATCTCGGCATTATTTTTCCTAAAAGATAAAGCTTGCGCCGCGAACATACCTAACACTCGTGACTCGCACGATATGGCAGCTAGCAAGTACCAGTCAAATGCATATGCCCTATCTGTTGGAAGCGCTAGAGTTAGAGCAACGGTATGCAGTATAGCTATATAGTTATACTGCATATACTTGGCAATATAGCTATATCGTTAATATGTAGTACAAATTCGAGCGCCACCCAGCCACACAATACAGGTTAAATGCATATGCACTCATCTCACTCTATTGCAAGCAATAGGTGAGAGCGACCGTATGCAGTATGTCTTCTCTATTTCTTCGGTCGGCTTGTACTATATTACGACTAGTGTACAATATTCCAGCAGCTTTGGAAGAGTCATAGCAACGTGACGTCACGCTACTTGTACAGCGAGAATATTTATCTTTGTTTATGCTATTCTGGGCTACGATTCTTTAGCGTTCTAACAGAGAAGCCTAGTATACAGTAAAATTGATATAGATATAGTTGCATTGTTCTGTGAGTGACGTATGTACGATTTTGCCACGTGTTTCTCCATGAATGTATTTAATAAAAATGAATAGTGTTAGTTCTTTATTGAAAATAGAGTTTTGTCGACTTTCTCTTGTGGACAAAGTAAAAATTATAGAATTAGGTAGGCCATTGCCTGATTTAAATTTATCGCAAACTTGTGCAAGGAGTACTCAAAACCAGACATTTACGCGGCGTTTTACAAGAGACATTTACAAAAAAAATTATAACACAGATGAAGGACTGATTCTCGTATCGTGGCCATCTACAAGCCGCTGAATTACTTAACACGAAATCGATGCCAACATTTTCTAAACAATTTCCAGTGGACCTTTTGAAAACTGTGTGTCATGCATATCAATTTTTGAATAAAAACAGAATTAGAAGTCATTTACTTGCGTCCGGATTTTTATCAAATAATCGGAGCCATAAATTTTCTTTCATTATTGCTACAAAATAATCCCAGTGAAACTTTCCCGGAAACTATATACTAAAAATTATTTTAACAACACCGATGACCACTGCTGAATCAGAGCGTTGTTTTTCAACAATTAAAAGAATCGAGACTTTTTTGTGAAATCGTATGGGTAATGATCGTTTAAACGCGTTGGCGATGATGTGGTGCGAGATATTTACAATTTTAACGAAAAATTTTGGAAAAGTTTATATCAATGAAAGATAGAAGAGTGGAATTCACTTTCAAGAAATGATTGAATTTAATCATTTTAGGTAAGATTTCTCAATAATGTTATTTTTTAAGAAATGCGCCCCACCAGATTGAAATGGCACGAGCCGCCACTGAAAATACACAAAATAAAAAAGAACATTACACCAAAATACCTGTGCAATAATGTTAGTACTAGGAAGGAAATTCATAAATATGAAACTAGGCAAAGAAGCGACTTTTACATAAGTTACTCTGAATCAAAGAATGCATTGCTACACGATGGACTTTGTAGTTTTAATAAATTGCCGGAATTTATAAAATCGATAAGAAATTTAGATAGTTTTAAGAAGAATTTGATAGAATATTATAGTATACGTAGAGTTAGGCTGTAGCTAGTACGCTAAATTTTGCAATAAGTTGTTGGATTGTATAAAACTGTAAAATATATATAACCTATTGAATATAATTGAGGTTATATCAATGATCTGTGCTCGGGAAAATATTTGTATATTAAACAGAAATTCGCTTTTTTAAGAACTAATTAAAATGTCGAAAAACGAGCTATTATCTAAAATTGGTCTTAGATTAGATGGTCGTCGATCTAATGAATTACGTAGAATCCGTTGTAAATTGGGAGTCTTCACAAAACCAAATGGTAGTGCTTACATGGAGCAAGGTTTGACTAAAGTTTTAGCTGCTGTTTATGGACCGCACCAAGTAATTGAAATTATGATTATTTTCTCAACGAAGAAATAATAGAAATATAATTCATTCCCTTCAATATTTCAATTATTAAATGATGTTAATTGCCGCTTAGAACTCGTAATTGTGAATGCAGAGCTCATCTACTTGTATATTATAACAATGTCCGTATTTGATATATTACAACATATTAATATAGGTACGAAACCAAAGTCGTTCAAAAGCACAACACGACAATGCTGTAGTCAATTGCCAGTTTAATATGACTGTATTTTGCACAAGTGAACGGAAGAAGCCCCAAGGAGACCGCAAAACAGCGGAAATGTCGCTACATTTGCGTCAGGCTTTACTGGCTGTTATAAAAACTGATTTATATCCATGGACGCAAATTGATATTTATGTTGAAGTATTACAGGCTGATGGAGGCAAGTATTTAAAATAGTTCCGAAAAGTACAGATATAGCAAGTGTATAAATTATTAGAATCCGTTAGTTAAAGAGTCCGCAATCCTAAAGATTGGTTGGAAATAGCACGCCATGCCGATCTATCCTGAGCTAATCCCTTCATCTCCCTATAGCTATTCATCTCAACGTCTTCAACTATCTGACTCACATACTCCAATCTAGGCCTACCTACCCCTCTCTTTCCCTCCACTCTACCTTCTATGATCAATTGCATAATCCCCCCATGCCTAAGAATATGCCCTACTAATCTGTCTCTCCTACGCTGTAACACTCTCCAAATACTTCTCTTCTCCCCTACTAACTCTAGTACAGCTTCATTTGTTACTTTATCTTCCCAACCAATCCTCATCATCCTCCTATAACACCACATTTCAAGTGCTTCTAATCTACGCTTCTCTTCCTTTCCTATAGTCCACGCCTCACACCCGTACAGTGCTACACTCCAAACATATACCTTCAGTAATCTTTTTCTAATACCCAAGTCAATATTTGATCTTAAAATCTGTTCTTTTTCTACGAATGCCTTCCTACCCTGTGCTATCCTACACTTTATATCTACCTTGCTTCGATTATCTTTTGTGATTCTACTGCCTAAATAACAAAAATCTGACACTTCTTCGATTCTATTATCTCCTATTGTGATCCTCATTTTTCTACTGCATTCCTTTTTGTCACACCTCATCACTTTAGTTTTACCTATATTTATTTTCATGTTAAAATCCCTAGTCAATACTGCCTGCATACCATTCAATACCCTTTCTAAATTCTTTTCGCTTTCTTCCAATATAGCTATATCGTCGGCGAATCTCAACATATATATTTTCTCTCCCTGTACATTCACACCTACACTATACTCTTCTTTTACTTTGTTTATTGCATCTTCTATATATAGATTAAATAATAACGGTGAAAGTGTACATCCCTGCCGAACTCCCTTCCCTATTTTTGCTACCTCTTCTTCACCCTCAATTCTAACTAAGGCAGTTTGGTGTTTATATAAATTAAAAATTATTCTCCTATCCTTATAATCTATACCCGTTTCTTTTAAAATTCTAAACATTATGTCCCAATCTACATTGTCAAATGCCTTTTCTAAGTCTACAAAAGCTATGCAAGTTACCTTTCCTACCCTCTTTCTTTTTTCTACTACCGTTCTTAGTGCTAGAATCGCCTCTCTCGTCCCTCTGTTTTTCTTAAAACCAAACTGATCTTCTCGTAACCTTTCCTCTACTTTATTTTCTAATCTCCTATAAATAATCTTTAACAATATCTTCGATGCATGTGATAGTAGGCTAATGGTCCTATAGTTTTCACACAAATTAGCTCCTATTTTCTTCGGCATTGTTACTATTCTACTACGCTGAAAATCCTGTGGTACTTCTCCCTTCTCATATATTTTACAAACTAACCTGTATAATCGCTCCTGCATTTTTTCCCCTGCGTGTTTTATTAATTCGGCTGGTATCATATCAATCCCGGCTGCTTTGTTATTCCGTAAATCATTTAATGCTCTATGAAACTCTGACCTAAGTATGCTAGGACCTAAGTCATCCTCATCTATCTGTTCCACATTTTCTAGCTCCTTCATGTCCTGCCTACCTTTATATAAATCTTCAAGATACTCCTTCCATCTTCTAGCTTTTTCCTTATTTTCTGTGAGTTCCTTACAATTGAAAAATTGTTTCATTGAGTTAAGTAATTCATACTTATTGATACTCAAAGTAAAAGCAGCTAACCTTGGCTAAGAGATCTCCATTTAGAGACGCGATTTTTTTCCTCCTAATCCTTGCACATTGACGAATTCATTAAAAATCCAAGTAAATTTTAACAAAAGCAGTAGTTAGTTAAATAATCGTTAATCCTAAGGATTGGTTGGAAACAGCACGCCATCTGTCGATCTATCGTGAGCTAATTCCTTCAGCTCCCTATAGCTATTCATACCGCACGTCCTCCACTATCTGACCCACATACTCCAATCTAGGCCTACCTACCCCTTTCTCTCCCCCTATTATACCTTCTATAATTAATTGCATAATACCCCCATGTCTAAGAATGTGATCTACTAGTCTATCTCTCCTGAGCTGTAATACTCTCCAAATACTTCTCTTCTCCCCTACTAACTCTAGTACGGCTTCATTTGCTACATTATCTTCCCAACGAATCCGCATCATCCTCCTGTAGCACCACATTTCGAATGGTTCTATTCTACGTTTCTCTTCTTTTCCTATAGTACACGCCTCACAGTGTAGGATAGCACAGGGTAGGAAGGCATTCGTAGAAAAAGAACAGATTTTAAGATCAAATATTGACTTGGGTATTAGAAAAAGATTACTGAAGGTATATGTTTGGAGTGTAGCACTGTACGGGTGTGAGGCGTGGACTATAGGAAAGGAAGAGAAGCGTAGATTACAAGCATTAGAAATGTGGTGTTATAGGAGGATGATGAGGATTGGTTGGGAAGATAAAGTAACAAATGAAGCTATACTAGAGTTAGTAGGGGAGAAGAGAAGTATCTGGAGAGTGTTACAGCGTAGGAGAGACAGATTAGTAGGGCATATTCTTAGGCATGGGGGGATTATGCAATTGATCATAGAAGGTAGAGTGGAGGGAAAGAGAGGGGTAGGTAGGCCTAGATTGGAGTATGTGAGTCAGATAGCTGAAGACGTTGAGATGAATAGCTATAGAGAGATGAAGGGATTAGCTCAGGATAGATCGGCATGGCGTGCTGTTTCCAACCAATCTTTAGGATTGCGGACTGTTTAACTAACGCCTCACACCCGTACAATGCTACACTCCACACATATGCTTCAGTATTTTTTTCCTAATACCCAAGTCAATATTTGATCTTAAAATCTGCTCCTTTCTACGAATGCCTTCCTACCCTGTACTATCCTCCATTTTATATATACCTTACTTCGGTTATCCTTTATAATTCTATTTCATAAATAAGAAAAGTTCTTCTAATCTATCGTCTCCTATTCTTATCCTAATTTTTCGCTTGTATTCCTTCTTATCACACCTCATCACTTTGGTCTTGCCTATATTTATTAACAAAAGTGGTAAATCAATCTAAGTATTCCAGTATTCTTCCTATCTCAGGTGTTTATCCGGCCTGCGTAAATGCTGCAACATTGGCACTTATAGATGCAGGAATTCCGCTAAAAGAATATGTTATCGCGTGCACCGCGAGCTTGGCCACGAATGGCGTCGCGATGGTTGATATTTCACATCAAGAGGAGTCATTGGGAGGTCCAATTCTGACTGTAGCGGCACTGCCTATATGCGGCCGTTTCGTCCTTTTAGAAATGAGGCAACGGTTCCATGCCGATCACTTGCCAAAAGTCCTCGATCAAGCGTTACAGGGTTGTAGAGATATACAGGTTAAATTGGTGCTGCATTCTATTGTGTCTGAATATATTGTTTACATTTGAATTGCTTGCCATCAATTGTTGGAGTTGTTTTGATTGCTTTAATTTGCTATGTCTAATGTAAAAACATAAATGACAGATAGTCTGATAGTATAGAATATCACCCAAATACCGTAACAAGCATTAAGTAGCTACATGTACATTTCAAGCGCTATGCGCCCATCTTCAGTAGCACAAGATAAAACTAAATAAAATACCTCTGCCACGAATCGTGATTGATATACTATCAAATAAATAAGTCAACATGACAGAAGTACTTCAAAATTGGCATATAATATGTCCTATAAATCTTTTAAAAACAATACAAATTAAAAATTACAAATTACAAATTATAAATGAACGAAAATAACAAGTAACAGTAAAAAATATTGGTTTGTGAAATCTAAAATAACCAAAAATAAATAAAATAATAATAATAAATTTAAAAATAGTTTTTATTAAATAAATTAAATAGTCAAGATGAAATTGGGCCCGAATCTAAATTCATTAAATTTGATTTAGGTTTATGCATGTATATACTTTCATAAGCATTTAATTCGGAATAATTTAAAACATTTTTAAGTAATTTAAGTGAACTAATTCGAATAGGATGACCTGATTCAAAAACATGCTCGGCGACAGCACTTCTATCTTTTCTATTTCATCTGAAATGCTCATTAAATGTAGTTTCGTTGGATCTACGTGTTTGTCCTATATATACTTTAGGACAACTAGAACAAGATATTTCGTAAATACCCGATTTTTTATTGAAATCAATCGAATGTTTTGGATTTCCTAGAAAATTAGCAAGACTATTAGAAGTATTATGTTACTTTAAAATTTATTTAAAATACTATCTAAACCACGTGCAATTATAGGATCAAATGGTAATTTAACAAATTTTGAAGTTGCATTATTACTTTGTTCTAAGCTACTAATATTTTTGATAGCTCTTGTTCTTTTAAATTTTCTTAATGTTATTTATAATTTTAGAAGAATAGCCATTTTGTACTGCAATACTTCGGATATTATTTAATTAAATGTTATATTTATCATTAGATAAAGGAAAAATTAATATGCTGTTTATTAAAAAATTAAAAGCAGCATATTTATGTTGACGACAATGATTTGAATCGTTCCTTATATAGCAGTCCGTATTTGTAGCTTTTCTGTATATGTCAAATTCTAATATATTATTATTTCTAATGACTAAAACATCTAACAAAAGGTAACTGATTATTATTTTATTATATACATCTAGCTACTTAATGCTTGTTACGGTATTTGGGTGATATTCTATATTATAATTTAACACCGTAGTGATAATTTTTAAGATAGTCTGATGTTTCAGATCATTATGGATGAAGCTGTTAAAAGCCACGTAGAAGAAATGGGACAAACTACAGGTTGGCCGAATAGCAAAGTATAATAATTACAATACCATTTAAAATAATTAAATAATCGACATATTCAAGTTATGCCAAGAATAAAAATATATTTGTTTTATTACGATGTTCATTAACCCTTTAACTGGCGATGACGAGTTCAGTTCGTCAACGGTTTTGTGTACTATAATAAATTAATTTGCCAGTTAACGGGTTAACCTTATAGCATTAACGAATTACATTAGTTCAAAATTACAAATTATATTTGTATATGCTTATAGCCTCATTACATTCCTCTATTATAAAATTAAATTCGAAAGTTCAAATTGACGAAACGAAAACAGAATAAAAATGATGGTTCGCAAGTTTATTTTACTCAAAAATCACAATTTTGTACAAGTATAAAATAGTAAATATAATTAAAATATCGTTTACATTGAAATTATGAAATATGTCCGCTCAGCACAAATCATATTACGTATTAAATTTATAGACCGATATATTTCTAAATATACAATGAGATAAATAATTTGCCAAATAATCTATGAAATTATAAAGTTTCGATTTATAGATTAATATCTTTACCGTATGATTCGTTAACATGCTTTTTATACTCTAAAGGCGTTCGCCAAAGTTCAGCAGCTAAAGAATTTAGAGGACTATCGATGTTTGGTTCGGCAAGTAATGCTTGAATTGATAATAAAATTGTACGCACGTCATATAATGCAGACCATTTGTCTTTTAAAATATCCAAGCAAATATTACCATAAGTATCTATATTAGGGTGGAAACAGGTAGTAATAAATTTTACTTGGGGAGCTGTGTAGGGATACGAATTTGGAAATTGTAGGCTCAATTTGTACTGCTTATGTTCGTAGCATGTGTCCACTGGGCCACTGATTGTACCAATCCAATGAAAGATATTTTCGCCATCGGGAAAGGCGGAAATACTTTTGTCTTTCGCCATCATCAACGACATAAGCTCTTTGTGTAACCTGTGTAAATAGTTGTTTAGGTGACAATAACCTGTATGCACGCATTATTATTACCTTCTTGTAACAGCGTGATTGTCCGAAGAAACTTTTTTGCTTTCCTCGTTATGTTTGATGGAAGCAGATTGTTGTTCACTATCTGGGTTAATATTTTGAGCCATTTCAAGATACTTTTAGAAAATGTCTTTTAATTAATACAATGCAAATCGTTGATAATACGGCAGTTGTATGAAATTTCTTAAATTTAATAATTTGTCTAATGATTTTCTGTCTTTATACTTTGAACGCCTGTTCTATATGTTTATAAGAAAATTCATTAATCAAAGTAGTCACTGTCATTTTTATCAGATGTATTATATTCAAGGTCATTGATTAGGTCACACAATGATTAGTCATTTACCCCACAAAGTATAAAATACATTTATTGCAATAACCAAGCCAATAAAAGTGAAAATTAGCACTAAAAAATTTAATATTTCAAATTTCTTGGAAATAAATCTTTTTTATAAAATTATATGCGATTCTTCACTAATGCTATAGCTAATATCTACCTATAATTAGAAACAATTGATTATGATTTTCCAGCACCAATTATTAATTGAGCTATCTTCTTGTATAGCGGCAATCATAGCAAATAAAGGGGATTCAAATGTAAAAATAAAAGATACATGTCTAAGTTTGTATGGTGGTATTTGGAAACTATGTTTAAAACATAATAAAAACGGTTCGTTTTTTGGTTTCGGGATGTGTTCTCATACCCCAAGTATAATTTTTGCAAATATGAAATTTAAAAAAGTTATCCTCTCACTCACATTCGTAACATACAAGAACAATGTAAAACTGTGTTTGCAACAGTAGTATAAAGAAATTGTGTTTTATTTGCGTATTCGTTAGAATATCTTCGCTGTCGCTTTGCTTAATGACCTTAATGCTATTTAAATTGGCATCAAATTAGTTCTATTCTCTAGTATTTTCATCCACAACGAACTTGATGGGTGCAAATTAAAATGAATTCCGCGAACAAACGTATTGTTCACATTATTCATTTAAAATGTCGCTGTATTTTTTGAAATGTTAATGATGATTTGTTGGTTAAACATTTTAAGAGAAAGACAGATTACAAATTAATGTATTTATAATACAAATGGTGGACATTTTAAACAAACAATTTGATTTATATTCAATAACATTTGCTTTTATTATTTGTTCTCTTATTCTGAATGACATATCTCGAATACTACACGTCGGCGCTCGTCTGTAATCGGCTTTGCTCGCTGCACTAACACGAAATAAATAAGGCCGCATCATTGCACACGTGTGTTGTGTACGATATTTTATTCTATTGTTTATTGTGCATACTGCATATAGTGCCGCTACACCCTGCCAGCCAGTACCGTTCGTAACCGAGCACCGGCTACATTGTAAAGGATAATGTCGAGAAGTGTTTTACCTATTCAAAGTTTGGTTCGTTGTATATACACCACTTTATGCGTAGTTATGCAATTAAAATAAAATATAAAACATACATCGTACACAACGAACGAGTGTGCAATGATACAGACCAATTTATCTATCAATTAAATAAACTATCAATTTCTTTATCGAAAAAATTTACAAGGAATTCAAAGCGATTTCAAACACAATACAACCACACACGTAGAGTAGTCTCCACTAAAAATATATTTTTGAAACTTATTACAATTACAATCAATTGAGGGTGAAATTCATTTTTAAGTATATTATATTATCTAACAATCCGTAGCTGATTTTTAAATAAACACATGGTAAGGTTAATTATATTTATTGAATGTTCGTTAACTAAATTATCTACATGTAAATTAAATATATATTTAAAATAAATGATTTCGCATGTACATTTCAAATTATAATTGAATATAAATTCACACATGTTGCCGGATCAGCCAGATCCTACGAATTAAATTCAACCCTAACTACCCCAATGTCCTTGTTTCTAAATAGTGCATTCCCATTTGCAATGTTAAATAGAGTTAAAATTTGACTATTATTAATATTCAGCGAAATCTAACATTATAGCTTTAAAAACTCTGTTATAATGCCAGCAATACTTTCAGCATTATTTAGATGTAAATGGTGAGTTCCCGGGACCACATGTCTATCTAGTACGGAGGCAGTCTGCTCGATTTGATCCAAGACAGTAAAGTAGAATGCCTCGTTCTCGAACTTCATGCCGGGATTGCAACGAATATTCATTATTTTACACGTAATCTTCTTGGCCATCTCGAGAACTTGGTCTTCACTGACGAAGGCCAAGCTAGACACTTTAAGTCTAGGATCTCGGGAGAATACGTATTTATTGTCCCCTACGGACTTCATTCCTCGGCGCATAAGAATTTCGCAAGACTGTCGCGTACAAGAACCACCATGTGCTTCCTCCACAATATCTATCATATCTTTGTAATCGTAACAAGGCACACTGTCACTGCTCATCATCTCGTATTGCAGATACTTATCTACAGCGCCGCTGGACAGCTTCAGCATTCTGCTTATGCTTCGCACACTTGGACTGGAAATATCGATACTGATGTACTTTGAAATTTCGTTCGGAAAAATGGATGCGTATAAGAACGCTATAGCGCCCCCCAAAGAGTGACCTAAAATACTGATGTTTGTCCAATTGAAGTGCTTAACGATACGCCGTGTAACAAGAAAGCCATCCCAAAAGATATAATAGAATTGTCCCGGTCCGTAATGGGAACTATTTCCGTGACCCGGCAAATCGATGCAGAATACAGACACGTCGGTCTTTACAAGCAACGGTGCTAGATTATCGAATGTACCGCAGTTATCCTGCCACCCATGAATTGCTAATATCGGTTGTATATCGCGAGAACCCCACCATTTTCCTAAATTAACGCAAAGGTACATAACAAAGCATTGCGACTGCAATTTCATTATTTTAAACGTACCGCTTATAGATCCCCATGGAACTGGAATACTAATTTCTTCATAATTACCCTTGCACTCTAAAATTGTATAAATTTAGGTTAAGAAAAAGAATTCAAAATCTAATCTTACCGCGATATCCGTTCGTTATTTCACTCATGGCGAAGGATATAAATAATGAAATATTTATCCGTCACGACGTAGCACTTTACGCTTTCTGTTGTAATGCAATTATAAAATTAACATTATGTTTTTGTCTTTTCAGGATGATTCGTCGTAATTATTACGAGGTGATGTACAATGCTGCACAGTGCATTATAATATTGCAATATTCAATGTGCCTATTGAATCACGCTAATAAAATCTTCCTAGATAAGATTAGTAAAATTATTATATATTATGATACAAGGTTCAGGATTATGACAATTGCATTTATGTACGAAATTTGAGCGAATGTGTAATTAGTGTTATAAAACCTTGAACTTTCTAAATTATAATAAAAGTGTATCTGGAATAAATTACACGACTGGCACTTTTCAGTATTGAGGTGAATATAATAATTATATCTTAAAAATTATCACTACGGTGTGAAATTATAATATAGAATATCACCCAAATACCGTAACAAGCATTAAGTGCCTAGATATACATTTAAAGCGCTATGCGCCCATCTTCAGTAGCACAAGCGTAGCGCTTGAAATGTACATCTAGCTACTTAATGCTTGTTACGGTATTTGGGTGATATTCTATATTATAATAATAATATGAATAATAATAGAATGATGGACATATATTTAACTATTTTTTCTATATTCGCATGCTATTTAACAATAGAATGTGATTAAATTGTAATAATCCAAATAAAATAAAGCTGTAAATCTAATAATTTCTATATTTTGCTATTGACAGTTTAGCGAATTTAAGTTTGTAAATGCTCTTATTTAAAGTTTAAATTTATACAATGTATTATTTTTTGTTGCTTCTGCAATACATCTGCATACCTAGGTAAGGATACCGTTTAAACCTTCCATACTTCGGAACCATTCGGCTCTCCGTTTATTCCTTCGTTTAATGGCGTGTAAGCGTGTTTGTATTCTTATACAAACGTATAAGCTTGTTTATTTGAGCACGTGTATTTGAGCTTGAACAGCATAGTTGCTAGAGTTGCTAGAGTTGCTAGAGTTGCTAGAGTTGCTAGAGTTGCTAGAGTTGCTAGAGTTGCTAGAGTTGCTAGAGTTCCAAATTACTTAAATTTATTCCAAAAAACTTAAATTGATCATAATTTTCAACCATTTTTTTTAAATTATCTATATATAATGGAGGTGGTCGTCAGTTTCCAGTGCAATCAATGCAATAATAGTTTTAATCAAAGATCTAGTTTAAATCGTCACTTGAGGAATATGCATAAGGTGGATCTAGAACCCCAGACTACAAGGGAGTGTCATATAAAATGTATTCTGTGCACTTTTGATCAGGTAATTCATATTTATATCTTCATATATGTGCCAAAATTATTTATACTTCTTTCTAATACCATAGTACAAACGAAAATGCTATTTATTATAGATTATTGCGATGTTTCCTACTTACAACGACTACTATAAACATTTGGAGAATGAAACGAAACCGAATCTATAGACGGCTGGAGATGTTTAGAGAGCGTATTAGTAATTTCATAGATGAGATATGTTTGGCAGATGAAGATTCACTTAATTGTAAATAATATTATAAATCTATTTAATATTTATTAATCTTTATCAATGATTACTTACTATTCATAGATTATAAATACAAATATATCTCTATTCATAGAGTCAGTATTCATTGCCTTCATAATTTTACTTTAGTTTTTCAAAGAGGCTGGAATTCATTGGAACTCCAGACGAGGAAGAAACTAAACTAAACAACGAACAAGAGGAAAGGAGACCCACAACATTATTTCCCCGAAAAAAAAGGCGCCTTTGAATTTTATTTTGATTAGAATTGTATTATACCCATTGTTAAAAAGTTAACAAGTATTGTTGTTTTTACAATTTTAAATGCTTATTTTGGTTTTTTTTATAAATAGGACCATTAGCCTACTATCACATGCATCGAAGATATTGTTAAAGATTATTTATAGGAGATTAGAAAATAAAGTAGAGGAAAGGCTAGGAGAAGATCAGTTTGGTTTTAGGAAAAACAGAGGGACGAGAGAGGCGATTCTAGCACTAAGAGCGGTAGTAGAAAAAAGAAAGAGGGTAGGAAAGGTAACTTGCATAGCTTTTGTAGACTTAGAAAAGGCATTTGACAATGTAGATTGGGACATAATCTTTAGAATTTTAAAAGAAACGGGTATAGATTATAAGGATAGGAGAATAATTTTTAATTTATATAAACACCAAACTGCCTTAGTTAGAATTGAGGGGGAAGAAGAGGTAGCAAAAATAGGGAAGAGAGTTCGGCAGGGATGTACACTTTCACCGTTATTATTTAATCTATATATAGAAGATGCAATAAACAAAGTAAAAGAAGAGTATAGTGTAGGTGTGAATGTACAGGGAGAGAAAATATATATGCTGAGATTCGCCGACGATATAGCTATATTGGAAGAAAGCGAAAAGAATTTAGAAAGGGTATTGAATGGTATGCAGGCAGTATTGACTAGGGATTTTAACATGAAAATAAATATAGGTAAAACTAAAGTGATGAGGTGTGACAAAAAGGAATGCAGTAGAAAAATGAGGATCACAATAGGAGATAATAGAATCGAAGAAGTGTCAGATTTTTGTTATTTAGGCAGTAGAATCACAAAAGATAATCGAAGCAAAGTAGATATAAAGTGTAGGATAGCACAGGGTAGGAAGGCATTCGTAGAAAAAGAACAGATTTTAAGATCAAATATTGACTTGGGTATTAGAAAAAGATTACTGAAGGTATATGTTTGGAGTGTAGCACTGTACGGGTGTGAGGCGTGGACTATAGGAAAGGAAGAGAAGCGTAGATTAGAAGCACTTGAAATGTGGTGTTATAGGAGGATGATGAGGATTGGTTGGGAAGATAAAGTAACAAATGAAGCTGTACTAGAGTTAGTAGGGGAGAAGAGAAGTATTTGGAGAGTGTTACAGCGTAGGAGAGACAGATTAGTAGGGCATATTCTTAGGCATGGGGGGATTATGCAATTGATCATAGAAGGTAGAGTGGAGGGAAAGAGAGGGGTAGGTAGGCCTAGATTGGAGTATGTGAGTCAGATAGTTGAAGACGTTGAGATGAATAGCTATAGGGAGATGAAGGGATTAGCTCAGGATAGATCGGCATGGCGTGCTGTTTCCAACCAATCTTTAGGATTGCGGACTCTTTAACTAACTAATTTTGGTTTATTTAAGATTTAAAGTTTTTCGCTCGATATATTATGTGTCATATTTTGTTGCTAACTTTTATTGATGTTTTATATTTATAGTGTTTACATTTGAAATACATTTTATATGGTTTTTATTCAATGAATTGTTTTATTTGACACACATTTGTTATAATATTTCCTGAAACGATTATAGTATATTCATCATTAATGTTTTATAATCCGTTGTATTGTATTGTATTATATATATTTATAAATTATGCATTGAAACTAATTTATGCTGACAAAGTATAAATGTAATATTTTGAATTTGCCGCGAAATATCTATATATATAAAATTCGAAGTAGTGACCCGAGAGTCTAATCGTTCCGAAGTATCGAAGGTTTAAACGGTATCCTTACCAAGGTATTTGAAAAAAGAGCACTTAGAATTTTCATAAACCGACCGGTACTTACATATAACAGCACCACGAGATAACCTTAAACGTCAATTAGACAGATTTCCTGGCTATTTGCAGTGACAAATGTGGACCGTTAGTTATGATGGTGTGAAACGCTTTGATTTTGGCCATTCCCTATAATATTATTTATATCTATTATTATACTGTGATATGCGTTATATATATATTTGTATGGCGATGTAATGAATAATGGAAACTCCAAAACGTAAAGTAAATAAACTGTCCATGAGTTATCGATGTAAGTAACCAAATCACTAAATCTTTTACGTATTTAAAAAAATTATTACTGATATTGCAGCGTCGACGCCAAAAAACGATAGCGACGTGCTACTTGATAATGATTACAGCCCGCTGTTTATGTCCAATACACAGGATTGTCTCGATAGTGTACATGTTGTTTGGGATTGGAATTCACCCAAATCAAATGCAAAGACAAAACCTGCTAAACGAGTATACAGTTCTAAACCATCAAACACCTCCACTCCTCCACCCACTCACGCAGAACAACATATACCATCTTTCAACAAGTTGAAGGAACAGCTAGAAAATCTGCGAAATCAATTAATTCTCGATAATGCAGAAAAACGTACGAATGAAGTTACGTCTAACGCTGTAAGCTATTACTCCGATAGTCCGCGACGTTCTGTACCCCCGTTACCAAAACCGAAGAATTTGCTCATTAAGTCATTTAGTAGCGAATCACTAGGAAATAGTTTATTCGAAGACGATTTTAATTTTTCGGACATTATTAAAAAGTCTACGAAAGACGATTTTAATTTTTCGGGCATTATTAAAAAGTCTCCAAAAGACGACCATCTACTTCTAGAAGGTGAATCTTTAGATATTGATATTGCGTTAGATGAATTTCAAGAAGAGGATTACGAACTATTAAGTCAAGCAATTCCGTTGAAAGCAAGAAACACCAATGTAAGTATCAAATCAGAACAATTTATTAAAGAATCCGTTAGATGCACTAACTCGAGCGATAAGAGTCTCTGCAGAAAATCAAAGAGTATTCCTCGTGTAGTTCCTAATACAAAACAATATTCACAAGAGGAAATAGAAAAGAAAAGAAAGCTCGCGTTGTCCAAACTAGGAGAGCGACGAATCGAAGATATTATTGAGAAAAAAAGACAACAAGCTCTTTTGAGGCTGGAAAGTAGTCGAAAAAAGAATTTAAAAATTACAACTGCTATTAAACGATATAATAGTTCCTAATTGTTATCCCAATTTACTAACATATATACATTTTGCTTATCAATATGCTTCTCTGTGTATACTATTTCTTTCTTGATTATTGTTCAAACTAAAGGCCAAATTAGCCAATTATATATGTTTCTTTAGGCAATTTTTTTTAGACCTTTTATTATATTGCTTCCATTCCATAAATGTGATCAATTATAAGTTTTAGAGAAAGAGCATATTGCGTAAAATACGTTGATCTTTGTGGTTGCCCACAGGCTCCTCGTTCATTGGTATAAATAAATATTTCCGCAGTGAACCTGTCTCTCGAAACAGCTACTCTAAATAAAATAATGAACATGCTAAGCCGCCAAAGTACGTGTATATAATTTTAATTTAGGAGACGAGGTAAGCGGCGAATTAATTACTTCCAATTCATTTTACACCACAAAAGTAATGAGATTGTATGGTTGTATAAATAGTACTTCCTTATAATGTAACATTAGGAAATATATAATATTATAACAACCATACATTCTCATATAAAATACCTTATATTATGAACTTTCAACAACTTATTAACAAAAGTAATACTTTTACGGTACTATTATAAATTTTGCGATATGTTTGAGGTGTAAAGGCACAGTTATTTAGATTGCAGGAAATAAATGAATTTAATTTCGCTTTAATTAAAATATATTTAACTTAATGTTAATGCATATTTAAAAAATCGTTATTATAAACGGAATTAGCTTGTAGTATGTTCAATTTGAGGTGGTGCTAGCGATTGAAATAGTTTCGATACCGCTGTCTGTACTATTTGTTGGAAGGTCTCGTCGGTGGGACAGGTTACCTCCTTAAAAATAAAATGCAAGAATTAACAAGAATCATTACAATACTTAATTTTACGTACTAAATTAGTGAGATCAATATCCGCTCGATTTTCATTGACAGTAACGTAGAACTTCTCCCCTTTGAACATTTTTGGCACCGAATTTTCACCAAACATTTCTTGTAACATTTCTATCAGACATTCCTAAAAATATGTTGGCCATTATCGTATCTTGGCACAAGAGGCTAATATAAGGATTTTTATATTTACTTTGAAATGCATACGGTCAACTTTCGCATTGCTGGATAAATTTTTAATAGGTGCTTCTAGCATTTCTGCTTGCAAAATAGCGGCCATAATAGCGTCAGCGTACATATCATTAGTTGGATTTGCTACCCACTGAAATATAGTTTTTATAATCGTATTCTTAAAACTGTTCACTGTCACAGTAAACAGTAAAAAGTTTACACAATAAAAGACAAGAAAATTTTCTAAAGGTCTATCATTTATCTACAGAAATAGTCGACTTAAAACATGTCGATTATTAGTGGATTCTTTTAATGTTACGTTGATCGCAATAGTATTATTTCTAAATTAGCCCTATTCGGTAATTTCTCAGAAAAATGATTGAACCTTACCTCCAAAGTGATAACTTTATTCTCCATTATGATATCGATAGCGCCAAATGCCCGCATCTTTTTATCGCTTTCCAATGACTCAAGAAGTCCCGCTACTTGAGTAATCAAATGTCTCAGAACAGAAATTGAACCCGAAAAGTGTATGCTTTGGCGCTGCGTTAGTTGTGTCATACTCATATCAGTATATTCTGAAAAATAGTTAAAAAAATAGATGGATATTAAAAAAAAAAGACCGTACTTACTAGATACATCTTCCGCTGCCAGTAAGTGATAGTTGAAATTGCGTTTTACTAAAACCCCGGACAAAGTGGCACCTGGTTTTGGGGCCGCAATGGCGATACTGCCCATCACCTTAGCTGTCTTTTCGCCCCGAAAGTACAGTTGTACAGTGTGCGTATTGCGTGGATTATGCAATTGCATTGAAGTCTTTGGGTCATCTTCGTATTCGCGCTGCAAAGCCGCTTTTAAACGAGACATTTCATTTTGTTCCCCGTGGACCAAAATCTGGTTTAAATAAAATATATTTAGTGTGCCTTTTAACTAAAACGAATGCGTTAAGAAATACATACAACATGTGGAGGTTTCAGAATACGTATAAATTCACTAGTTTGTTGGTAATCCGTATGAGCTGAAAATGAAATGTAGTCTACGGACATTTTTAACGGTAATTTTTGACCAATCATTGTTGTGATTTCTTCCGGCTCTGATAATATTGTTTTCGCTAATGTTCCTTCTACGCAATATCCTAATGGAAAATTGTCAAGTTATGTTGAAATAAAAGCTATGAGTTATAATATAACGACCAAATGAAATTAAATTATAAATGAATAGAAATCTTTTCGATAACATTTTTCACATGTTTCTGTAATAGTTTTTTAGAACAACGTTTAATTAAATTGATCTGTTTAAAATTTGAAAGTAACAAGCAGTTGTATGCCATGAATAGCGTTTATTATTTTTTATTATGCTGATGTAACGTATAAATATGAAATTACTATAATCTAGTGGCTTAAATAATACGTCAAGAATATTTCCCCACACTGTAATTTGAAAATTGCTCGTTATCAACTTATAAATTGCTTTTTAATATCAACCTGCAATAATAACTCCATTTTTACTGTCTGTACACCACGATTCAAATAGCTCTCTAGAAAGTCCACTTTGCATCATTCCTGGAGAAGCCATTATTACACATGGTCCAATATCTTCGAAGTGATCTATCCCCTAATATAAAATATATTTCACTTTTACTCTCCTTGTATTTATTTTGTTATAAGATATTACACACACACACATACGCATATATAAATTATAATAAAATATAAATTAATAATTAACGAAACTAACAATTAACAATATTAAACATTGGTTTTTCAAACCTAAAATAACCAAAATAAATAAACAAATAAAATAAAAATAGTTCTTATTAAATAAATTAAATACACAAGATGAAATTGGGCCTGAATCTAAATTCATTAAATTAGATTTAGATTTATGCATGTATATACTTTCATAAGCATTTAACTCGGAATAATTCAAAACACTTTTAAGTAATTTAAGTGAACTAATTTGATAGGATGACCTGATCCAAAAATATGCTCGGTTACAGCACTTATCTTTTCAATTTAATCTGAAATGAGCTAAATGCTTCTTAAATCTAGTTTAAATTGGTCTACGTGTTTGTCCTATATATACTTTAGGACAACTATATATTATATATTATTATTTTATATGTTTATTATATATTATATATTAGGGAGAAGTACCACAGGATTTTCAGCGTAGTAGAATAGTAACAATGCCGAAGAAAATAGGAGCTAATTTGTGTGAGAACTATAGGACCATTAGCCTACTATCACATGCATCGAAGATATTGTTAAAGATTATTTATAGGAGATTAGAAAATAAAGTAGAGGAAAGGCTAGGAGAAGATCAGTTTGGTTTTAGGAAAAACAGAGGGACGAGAGAGGCGATTCTAGCACTAAGAACGGTAGTAGAAAAAAGAAAGAGGGTAGGAAAGGTAACTTGCATAGCTTTTGTAGACTTAGAAAAGGCATTTGACAATGTAGATTGGGACATAATGTTTAGAATTTTAAAAGAAACGGGTATAGATTATAAGGATAGGAGAATAATTTTTAATTTATATAAACACCAAACTGCCTTAGTTAGAATTGAGGGGGAAGAAGAGGTAGCAAAAATAGGGAAGGGAGTTCGGCAGGGATGTACACTCTCACCGTTATTATTTAATCTATATATAGAAGATGCAATAAACAAAGTAAAAGAAGAGTATAGTGTAGGTGTGAATGTACAGGGAGAGAAAATATATATGCTGAGATTCGCCGACGATATAGCTATATTGGAAGAAAGCGAAAAGAATTTAGAAAGGGTATTGAATGGTATGCAGGCAGTATTGACTAGGGATTTTAACATGAAAATAAATATAGGTAAAACTAAAGTGATGAGGTGTGACAAAAAGGAATGCAGTAGAAAAATGAGGATCACAATAGGAGATAATAGAATCGAAGAAGTGTCAGATTTTTGTTATTTAGGCAGTAGAATCACAAAAGATAATCGAAGCAAGGTAGATATAAAGTGTAGGATAGCACAGGGTAGGAAGGCATTCGTAGAAAAAGAACAGATTTTAAGATCAAATATTGACTTGGGTATTAGAAAAAGATTACTGAAGGTATATGTTTGGAGTGTAGCACTGTACGGGTGTGAGGCGTGGACTATAGGAAAGGAAGAGAAGCGTAGATTAGAAGCACTTGAAATGTGGTGTTATAGGAGGATGATGAGGATTGGTTGGGAAGATAAAGTAACAAATGAAGCTGTACTAGAGTTAGTAGGGGAGAAGAGAAGTATTTGGAGAGTGTTACAGCGTAGGAGAGACAGATTAGTAGGGCATATTCTTAGGCATGGGGGGATTATGCAATTGATCATAGAAGGTAGAGTGGAGGGAAAGAGAAGGGTAGGTAGGCCTAGATTGGAGTATGTGAGTCAGATAGTTGAAGACGTTGAGATGAATAGCTATAGGGAGATGAAGGGATTAGCTCAGGATAGATCGGCATGGCGTGCTGTTTCCAACCAATCTTTAGGATTGCGGACTCTTTAACTATGTTTATTTATACGGCAGGAAATATCAGATACAAATGGATTATAAAAAGCGACTGTAATTATACAATCGACATCAATTAAAAATATATAATACATTGATAATGTTTATGATTAGTAAATCTGAATTATTGCTTATTTTTAAACTGTATATTATTATTCAAGTAATCTCTAAAATCAGTTTTTATCACTCAACAAGCTTTATCAGGAGCATTTTCTAGATTTAATATGTCACAACCAACTGACTTAGTTTATGGACACAACATGCCATTATAATCAAACTCTAAAACTTAATTGTAAGTACCAATACTATCAAAAATTTAATATAAAGTGCCAAAAATATTTTTTGAAATATGATAAATGTAAATGAATAAGAAATATTTGTAATACGGGAAAGGGGACACAAAAAATATAATTTAAATGTAAATACGTCTGCAATTGATAATAAGTAATCAGAATCATACAAGTGAATAGATAAGGCCACGATCGCGTTTGTACTGAATTAATGATGTATAATAAAAAATGCCAAGCCAGTTTTAGAAATATAACAATTAGAATATAAAGGTATAACATTTTAAATGTTTAGTGTTTAAATTTGCAACTAGTGAATAACAAAGTACATAAAATATTTAATAATTTTAGATGTCGAAATTAGTTAAATTTTTGGAGGATAATCGAACCCTCATCATTCTGATATTCTGCCTGCCAGTGAGTTTTATATTTAACTACCTATTGAGCGTAAGAAATCTGATATATCGGGGACTATTCAGTAGCCCTCGCCAACACGATAAGCGCGTTCGTAACATCCAGAAGCAAGTACAGAAATGGAACCGTCTACAAAAAGAACATAGAAAACCCTTGTGTACATCGAGACCAAACTGGATGAGCTTATCCACCAAGTTCTTCAAGAAAGACGAGTGTCATAAAGTTAACATTGATTTATTCGATATATTGGAATTGGATGAAAAAGCGTTGACATTAAGGGTTGAACCTATGGTAACTGTTGAGGAGGTCACGAAGTATCTAATTCCCAGAGGATATACGTTGGCTGTTACGCTGGAGATAGGGGATGCAACATTAGGAGGCTTAGCAATGGCCACTGGAATGACAACACATTCCCATAAAGTGGGTTTATACCACGAGAATGTTGTTTCATATGAGGTTGTTCTTGGGGATGGCAGTTTAGTGAAAGCCAGCGAAGAAGAAAATGAAGATTTGTACAAAACTCTTCCGTGGTCACACGGTAGTCTCGGATTTTTGGTAGCATTAACTGCAAAACTGGTAAAAATTAAACCATATATTAAAATGACGTATATACCCGTTCGTGGCCAAAAAGAATATTGCGACAAAATACGTAAACTATCCGGCGGATGCAGTAAAGATGATAAAATACCGGATTACTTAGAGGCGACTATATTCAATCGAGCTGAAGCAGTAATTATGGTCGGGGAGTATTCGAACTACGATTCTACCTTGAGCGTCAATAATTGCGCAAAATGGCACAAACCCTGGTTCTACAAATACGCGGAATCGTTCCTCACGCAAGGAGAACATGTGGAACTAATCCCAATCCGAGAGTATCTACTGCGCCATAATAGAGCCATATTTTGGGTAGTCGCATCCATGATTCCATTCGGAAATAATCCGCTGTTCCGTTTACTGTTTGGATGGCTTTTACCACCGAAGCCAGCTTTTCTAAAGTTCACCACGACACCCGGAATTCGAGCGTATACCTTCACTAGACAAGTATTTCAAGATATAGTACTACCGATCGACGAATTAGAGCAACAAATTGCTATTAGCGAGAAATTATTCGACGCCTATCCATTATTAGTATATCCGTGCAGGGTTTACGACCATGGGCCTAGATCGGGTCAGTTACGATCTCCAGCGAGGAAGTATCTGGTTCCAGAAACAAACTACGCGATGTATAACGATTTAGGCGTTTACGGAGTACCCGGATATGTTATGAAAAAGAAACCTTATAATCCCGTAAAAGCCATGCGAGCAATGGAGAAGTTCACGAGAGATGTTGGTGGGTTTTCCTTCCTATACGCGGATATCTTTATGACTAGAGAGGAATTGGAAGAAATGTTTGATTTGGAATTATATGAGCACGTCAGAAAACAGTTCGGAGCGGAGGGAGCGTTCCCACATTTGTACGACAAAGTTAAACCAGAAATTGATATATTCAAAGTTGGCGATAAGTTTGAAATTAAGTAAGAAGTTAAGAGAAAATTAACAATGTAATACGTGGATTATTGACTGTAAGATATTATGGGTCAAGTACTTCGATCAATTATGAAGTATTTTTCAAAGCTATGATAAGATTAATGATATAAATTAACTCCAAATATTATGTAGTAAACACAATAATTGAATCAAATCAAGGGTTAAGTACGGCTGTTTTAATAATGACTAACCAAATGTATTACTATTTCTAACACTACTAAAATACTTCTACAAAAAATACTAAATATTAATAGCTTATTTGTTTGATCAAAAATATATAATGTAGAGTCGATAATTTCTGATATATAAAATCTTTCAACTCACCTTTAAGTTTGAAATATGTTTAAAAACAAATGGGTTGTTTATAGCAATTTGTCTCCGAATTTTGTCGTTCATAGCATTAATGTAAGTTTGGTACACTGACATACATTTTTTTGCCAGGGATGAAGCGTAATAGATTGGGATATCATGAAGTTCTGGGTGTTGACTCCAATATTCATCTAAACCACAATTTTGTTTCAATTCTCTTTTTAATTGTACAAAAGTACTCTTAGAATGGTAATTTTTTATTTACCTAAAATTAAGAGAAGTTCCTGGGCTCTACCTAACGCAAATACCGGAATTAAACACCGCCCTCCTCGATTTACAATATCGTGAACTAAATTGGTAAAACGACTTTCGCGGTCTTCTCGTTTTTCATGTATATGAGTCCCATATGTAGATTCCTAACAATTATTTATAAATGAAATTATATTACAGAGAATTCGACGAAGAATATTCTTACAATGATTAGAACATCCGGATGAACTGTAGGAATCTCAGCGGCCATTAAATGTCTGTCTTCTTGTCTTGAGAAATCCCCGGTATATAATATCTATACGAAGTATCATAAAATTGATTTCGATCAGGGAAAATATTTAAATAAGCGTTTTTAGACATTCATACCTTAACTCCTGCAATTTCAATCATGAACATGGCAGCGCCTAGGACATGTCCAGCATTATATGCCCAAAATTTGACACCTAAAACATCTTTTTCTTCATGAAAGTTAATCGTCTCAATTTTATCCATGCTTGCTTCCAAATCAGCCTCCGTGTAAAGCATTTGTTCTGTAGCAATGTTACTGAAAAATAGAAATTAAAGCGAATTGCTCCATATTTCGCTAGGTTTCAATACTAGATAGAGTTTTGAAGTAAAATTTACCTAACTTTTATATAATCCGAGAGTAACCATCTATAAATAGCCTTTGTAGCATGTGTCATGAAACAGCGTCCCTTGAAACTTGTTTTTAGTAAGAACCAAGGCAGGGCACCACAATGGTCTAAATGAAAGCTAAAATTAAACGTATATAAGAACTTTTAAAACAATATCAATAATTAGGTACAAACTGGGATAATATAGAATATCGCCCAAATATCGTAACAAGCATTAAGTAGGTAGATGTACATTTCAAGCGCTATATATATATATATATATAGAGAGGGTATATTAATCACGATTCGTGACGGAGATATTTTATTTAGTTTTATCTTGTGCTACTTAAGATGGGCGCATAACGCTTGAAATGTACATCTAGCTACTTAATGCTTGTTACGGTATTTGGGTGATATTCTATATTATAATTTAACACCGTAGTGATGATTTTTAAAATACAAACTGGGAGATAAGTAGTAAATCAATTTCATCGGCTTCAATTAAATCGACAAACGGTAGGGCGTCCATTCCAGATAAACCGGGATGAATTCCACAATCCAACTACAAGAAACAAGATTATGTTAAGTTTTGTTGTAACATAGAATAGTATTTTTGATTACCATAATTTTCTTTCCCTTGAATTCTACCATAATACACGATCTTCCAACTTCTTGTCCTGCTCCGCTATAATTCATAAACGTTATTATTTAAATTTATCTTTAAACACATACAATTAAGTAAACATACAGCGGCCGAATTAAAAGTTGATCGCTCTCTTCTGCTGGTACTTGAAACTCCGGCTTACGCTTTGCGCTCATTTTAAAAATAATCCAATTTTACTAATCGCAAATATTTTTGTAAAAGAATGTTTGTTGTTCACTTTCCAAATATTATTTATTCTTAATGTATAAACGATTAGGTTATAAAGAATTTCAGATTACGACATTTAGAATATAGTTCATTAGTATATTTAAGCATAGATGGAACCACTATTTTATTGTTGACAATGACAATGTATATATAGACATTGGAAGTTCATATAAAAGTGAGAATCAGAGGGGAATTACATTTCCACAAATTTCATAGGCCAGGAAGTGCTGCACACTGTTGGTGATATATAAATTATGGTTGTGTTGAAATATTTGATATCTAGAATAAATCCTGCTTGAATGCATCTATTATAATAATCTAGTTGATTCAAAAGCCACAGCGGTACATGCGTTGTTTGCAATTTCTTTCGTTTTTCAACGGGTTAGTTCGTGGAACAGTTCGGATAATCAATAAAAAAATATTTATATTTCCAGATTATATTTATTTACCGCAACCAACCGTCAAATATTACATGATTTGTATAGATTAGAAGAATTATGATCAATTCATGTATGCGACTATTATATATACATTGTCATTAAGATAGATAAGATAAGATAAGATTTATTAGTCTTTTTGCATACATGAAAAAAGATATTAATTTAGTAATACTTATAATATTGCGATACATATAACAATACAGACACGTCAAGTTACATTTTACAATTAATCACTTCAAGCTTTTCAACATCATTTTAAGTAATCATGAAATTCGCACAAGGTTTTTTTAAAGAGTTTAAATTTCATTTGTTTGATCTCCATATTCAGCTTATTATATAGCAGCTTTCCTTGAAAGTACGGCCCTTTTTGAGATATACTAAGTCTATGAAAAGGGGCTGTTAAATCATTACAATGTCTAGTTAAGAACTCGTAATTAGCAGTAGTATGTTTATTTTTACATTCATCAGTAGCAGGAACATATAGAGGCTGAGGAGAGTCATGATTTTCTTATTAAAAAATACATTTCTACATTTCTACATTGTTAGTGACCTTCACCAAGTTCTCGTGGGGAAAATATCGACAGATGTCGCCACATGAAAATCAACCGCTTAAAGTTGATTCGTTTTCGTATATGGACATGCAACGTCTATGTATACATTGTCATTGTTGTTGATGTAAATATAATCTTGTTTATTATTTACAAATTCTGCCGGTTAATTTTTAAATACTCTTCCTTTAATCATGGCTAATGGAACATCAAGGAGCGACATAAATTGCGAATGGAGGGAAATCAGAAATGGGTTAACTACAGCAGCAAATGAAGTATTAGGCACAAAGAAAAGGACAGGTAGGAGGGAATGGATCACGGAAGAAATAGTTGAAATGATAGAAGCAAGAAGGAAAATTAAAATTGGAAACACAGAAGCAGGACAGAAAAAATATAAGGAACTAAGGAACTTAATTAATAGGAAATGCAAGCTAGCGAAAGAAGAGTGGATAAAAGGAAACTGTGAGGATATTGAGGAGGATATGAGAAGAGGTAAAGTAGATTTGGGCTACAGGAAAATTAAGTCACATTTTTCTAAAGTAAAACCAAAGGGTAACATTATATGTGATAAGCAGGGTAAGGAACTCACAGAAAATAAGGAAAAAGCTAGAAGATGGAAGGAGTATCTTGAAGATTTATATAAAGGTAGGCAGGACATGGAGGAGCTAGAAAATGTGGAACAGATAGATGAGGATGACTTAGGTCCTAGCATACTTAGGTCAGAGTTTCATAGAGCATTAAATGATTTACGGAATAACAAAGCAGCGGGGATTGATATGATACCAGCCGAATTAATAAAACACGCAGGTGAAAAAATGCAGGAGCGATTATACAGGTTAGTTTGTAAAATATATGAGAAGGGAGAAGTACCACAGGATTTTCAGCGTAGTAGAATAGTAACAATGCCGAAGAAAATAGGAGCTAATTTGTGTGAGAACTATAGGACCATTAGCCTACTATCACATGCATCGAAGATATTGTTAAAGATTATTTATAGGAGATTAGAAAATAAAGTAGAGGAAAGGCTAGGAGAAGATCAGTTTGGTTTTAGGAAAAACAGAGGGACGAGAGAGGCGATTCTAGCACTAAGAACGGTAGTAGAAAAAAGAAAGAGGGTAGGAAAGGTAACTTGCATAGCTTTTGTAGACTTAGAAAAGGCATTTGATAATGTAGATTGGGACATAATGTTTAGAATTTTAAAAGAAACGGGTATAGATTATAAGGATAGGAGAATAATTTTTAATTTATATAAACACCAAACTGCCTTAGTTAGAATTGAGGGGGAAGAAGAGGTAGCAAAAATAAGGAAGGGAGTTCGGCAGGGATGTACACTCTCACCGTTATTATTTAATCTATATATAGAAGATGCAATAAACAAAGTAAAAGAAGAGTATAGTGTAGGTGTGAATGTACAGGGAGAGAAAATATATATGCTGAGATTCGCCGACGATATAGCTATATTGGAAGAAAGCGAAAAGAATTTAGAAAGGGTATTGAATGGTATGCAGGCAGTATTGACTAGGGATTTTAACATGAAAATAAATATAGGTAAAACTAAAGTGATGAGGTGTGACAAAAAGGAATGCAGTAGAAAAATGAGGATCTCAATAGGAGATAATAGAATCGAAGAAGTGTCAGATTTTTGTTATTTAGGCAGTAGAATCACAAAAGATAATCGAAGCAAGGTAGATATAAAGTGTAGGATAGCACAGGGTAGGAAGGCATTCGTAGAAAAAGAACAGATTTTAAGATCAAATATTGACTTGGGTATTAGAAAAAGATTACTGAAGGTATATGTTTGGAGTGTAGCACTGTACGGGTGTGAGGCGTGGACTATAGGAAAGGAAGAGAAGCGTAGATTAGAAGCACTTGAAATGTGGTGTTATAGGAGGATGATGAGGATTGGTTGGGAAGATAAAGTAACAAATGAAGCTGTACTAGAGTTAGTAGGGGAGAAGAGAAGTATCTGGAGAGTGTTACAGCGTAGGAGAGACAGATTAGTAGGGCATATCCTTAGACATGGGGGGATTATGCAATTGATCATAGAAGGTAGAGTGGAGGGAAAGAGAGGGGTAGGTAGGCCTAGATTGGAGTATGTGAGTCAGATAGTTGAAGACGTTGAGATGAATAGCTATAGGGAGATGAAGGGATTAGCTCAGGATAGATCGGCATGGCGTGCTGTTTCCAACCAATCTTTAGGATTGCGGACTCTTTAACTAACTTCCTTTAATCAATTTTTAGTGAATTTCTTTACAAGATGCCGTTCGCAATAGAGATTTTCTATCATTCTTTTATAACAAATGTTTTATTTATTAAACAATATATTCGCGGTTTGTCATAGTTATGTGTGAGTGACAGTTGAGTATAATTAATTGTATTATGCTTTATTATCAATTTATCTTACATATGAATTCGATATGTATATTACTTTATTGCTATAAAAAAAGGAACTGCAGCTTTCGAAATGCTCTCAGTTACTTTGCGTGATATTCTGCATAAATAAATTATGATCAGTGATAAAAATAAATTCACTCAGTTATTCTTATTACTCGTCTCCATTTAATTGAAAGTCGATGTTACAGTTTATAATTGGGTGTTAAGTGCTATCGTTTTCAAACTATACAGAAAAAAACGTACGACTATTTAAAACATAAAGCGGCTCCATAATTACTCGATATTCCCATACGGAAATCAATTGCGTTAAATTAGTTTTAAAGTGTTTTAAGTGCTTCTGGCCCCTAGTTTTATTATTCGGAAGTGAAGACATTTCTGCTGCTGTTTTATATCTTTGTTTTTCTTTGTAGCTGCTGTTCATTGAGAATTATATATTTACTTAGAACTCGTAACGTTTAGTCTGATATACAGGAATAGAAAGAAAGAAATATTGAACAACAAATAATAAAAAATATATAGTTAATATAAACCAAGCATAAATTGAGTTTATAAATCTTTCTGGTAAGTTCATTTTTGAGTATTCATAGCTTTAGTTGTCTGCTTCGTAACTCTCATTTTTTCGTATTTCTAATTATTATTTAATAAATTTAATTCTGCATATTTTCATATAAAAGAAAATCTTTTATAATAATTACAAAATATTTTTGTTGATATTGTTAAAATATTTGTTATAATTGGGGTATTTATGGACATAGTTGCCAGTAACTTCCTCATGTTTATATAATAAGCAACAAATTTAACTAATATTAGATGTTTTCATCAAGTCGATAAAGAATATTTTGTAGATTTGATTTGGATTAATTATTGCAAGTTCACTCAGTCTATTTTTTAAGATTGCGTACAAACTGCCCATATTTATATTATTAGTATTCAATTAAACACCCTGTATATATGTCTTCATGTCTTGTTATATATACTCCCTTATTGCCTGGTAGGTCTAAATTGGATTTTTATTTGTTTGTTATTTGGTGGGAGAAAGAACCACGGTAATACCATACTGAAGGAAGATTCATTAGAAGGCGCTATTAATTATTTATAAATAGGTTTCTTTTAGTCAATGTGATATCCTATTAACGTTATTAATAATTTGTTTGTGTAATGCGATTTATTAAAATTTAAACTTTGGGCATTTTCTGAGGGACAGATGATGTACCAGTAGCGAAAAATGTAAAGATGGCAATCTGAAGATGGCACTAGTGACGCGAAATTTGACAATGTTAACAAAAATGTACTATAAACTAGATCATATATTATAAGAGGATAAAATATAAAACGTGCTGCTGCAATATTCAGGGTGAGTCAGTAAAAATGTTAATAATAATAAGAGAACTATAATAACAAATCGTATTGAATATAAATCAAATAATTTGTTAAGAGTATCCACTATCCATTTTATATTGCTTCACAACAACGAATAGATTTGCTATCACATCAACTACAAAATCTCCGTGGAACATAATAATCAGTGGCGGTTCCTTATGCAGGCCGCAGGGCCGCGCGCCCCTCCTGAACATTGAGCGCATCACCGTAGATATGTAATTGTATTGCGATATTTTATCACGGCATTATTTTTCCTAAAAGATAAAGCTTGCGCCGCTAATATACCTAACACTCATGACACACGATATGGCAGCTAGCAAGTACCAGTCAAATGTATATGCCCTATCTGTTGGAAGCCGTATGCCCTATCTGTTAGAGCAACGCTATGCAGTATAGCTATATAGCTATACTGCATGTACTTGGCAATATAGCTGTATCGTTAATATGTAGTACAAATTCGAGCGCCACCCAGCCACACAATACAGGTTAAATGCATATGCACTCATCTCACTCTATTGCAAGCAATATGTGAGAGCGACCGTATGCAATATGTCTTCTTTATTTCTTCGGTCGGCTTGTACTATATTACGACTAGTGTGCAACATTCCAGCAGCTTTGGAAGAGTCATAGCAACGTGACGTCACGCTGCTTGTACAGCGAGAATATATATCGTTGTTTATGCTATTCTGGGCTACGATTCTTTAGCGTACTAACAGAGAAGCCTAGTATACAGTAAAATTGATATAGATATAGTTGCATTGTTCTGTGAGTTACGTATATACGATGTTGCCATGTGTTTCTCCAAGAATATATTTAATACAAATAATTTAATAAAAATGAATAGTGTTAGTTCTTTATTGAAAATAGAGTTTTGTAGACTTTATCTTGTGGACAAAGTAAAAATTAAAGAATTAGGTAGGCCATTGCCTGATTTAAATTTATCGCAAACTTATGCAAGGAGTGCTCAAAACCGGACATACGGTTTACAAGAGACATTTACAAAAAAAAATTATAACACAGATGAAGGACAGATTCTCATATCGTGGCCATCTACAAGCCGCTGAGTTATTTAACACGAAATCGATGCCAACATTTTCTAAACAATTCCCAGTGGACCTTTTGAAAACCGTGTGTCATGCATATCCATTTTTGAATAAAACCGGATTAAAAACAGAATTAGAAGTCATTTTCTCGCGTCCGGATTTTTATCAAATAATTGGAGCCACAAATTTTCTTTCATTATTGCTACAAAATAATATGAGTGAAACTTTCCCGGAAACTATAAAAATACAATACTTAAAATTATTTTAACAACCCCGATGACCACTGCTGAATCAGAGCATTGTTTTTCAACACTTAAAAGAATCAAAACTTTTTTGCGAAATTCTATGGGTAATGATCGTTTAAACGCGTTGGTGATGATGTGTATTAATAAAAATGTGGTGCGAGATATTTACAATTTTAACGAAAAAGTTTTGGAAAAGTTTATATCAATGAAAGATAGAAGAGTGGAATTCACTTTCAAGAAATGATTAAATTTAATCATTTTGCATCCATTTTAGGTAAGATTTCTCACTATTATGTTATTTTTTAAGAAATGCGCCCCCTCAGATTGAAATGGCACGAGCCGCCACTGATAATAATTCTCATTATAGTATTGCAAAATCAGATCGAAGAAATATAAAAATAAGGCACATGGCATCTTGAAAATTGTATGCAAATAAAGAAGTGTAATACCCTTCATAATCGCTAGATTACAACACTTCCCGGACGAAGCAACTTGCTAAAAATCGATTTCCCTCTACCCTCTTCGACTTTCTTTTACCTATAGAGTTGCGATGTTTATCTGTATTAGTCTATGCTTCAATTATTTTCTTTTTCCAAATATCGAACTCAACTTTGAAACATACAGACGTCTAAAAGAAGAATTAATTCTCATTTTGAATATTTCCTGTAGATAAAAAATAAGGGTAAATTATTAACTTGGGTAGAATTAGAAAAATATTACTGAAGGCATATGTGTGGAGTGTAGCATTGTACGGGTGTGCGGCGTGGACTGTAGGAAAAGAAGAGAAACGTAGAATAGAAGCATTCGAAATGTGGTGCTATAGGAGGATGATGCGGAATGGTTGGGAAGGTAAAGTAACAAATGAAGCAACCAAATTAAATAATAAATATCAAATCAACCAATCCTTAGGATTGAGAACTAACTAAAAAATAAAAACCATTAACGATTCTGTTGCGAATAAAAAAATTAGTGTTGAAATTTTCCAAGCGCATAATATAAATAAATCACTCAGTAACATGGAAAATAAATTGTATGACAATTTCAAATACTTCAAAAATACATCAATACATATTTCAACAAAATTTTATACATGCACATCATGAAAGCATTTTTTAAAATAATATTATTGCACGCAATCATAAACTGCAGTAGTCCTTCGTTTATTCATCGGCAAGGACCAGGCCGTGGAGTAAAACTGACTGAAGAAGAAACGGACGAATTGGAACGGGCACATCGCAATTCCATTTGCTGTACTAAGAAACTACGGTGCTGCAATCCTAAACCACCGGATATCGAAATACGGGCTGTAATAGTACGTTGCCCCAACATCGGCAGAGATGCCAGCATAATATCGCGAACCATTAATAAAGCAATATATCCGTCACACGACCATAAAATAAAGACCTTCCAAGGATTCGACGAGGACGAAATGATGACGCAAACAGAAATTATCGATTGCGCGCGAAAACTACTATTAACATTGAATATTAAGAACGAAGGAATGACCAACTGCAAGAATCAATTTATTGTGGTTGACCACGTTTTTGATCCAGTATCTGAGAAAACCGTGCGTATTTTGAATCCGTATGTGATTAAAGTAAGACAGGAATCCGTGTCTCAAACGTATCCATTGGAATTTCTTGATTACGTCAATTCTGAAGCTAAAGAACAAGTGTTTAATAAACACGATGGTAATTTTACCGGTTGCAGTATGCATATGTCCAATGCTACTTGTGGTGTGGTACGCTACCGTGGAAAAGTAATTCCTTATAGTCACGGATTTTGCTGTTCTTGTGACGCTGTTATTAATGCCATGAGGGAACCGGAAAGCGAAAACATTTCTCCAGTTATTGCTCTTAGCGATCCAGCCTACCTCTTGGATAATGTTCATTGTCCCCGAAACTTCTTCAGGGATTCTGATAAGTATACATACTATGGACGAAAGCGGGCCAGTGCAGAATCACGAAAGCAAAGAGAACACGCTAAAAATTATTATAATGAAGCATTTGATCGCGAGACAACTCCAAAGTTGGGTTACAAAGATGTTATTACAAATGAGAGAATGAAAAGGTTTATAGCAAATAATCAGTCTCCAGCTCCAAAGTCATTTCAAGTAAATAAGCACCTCGAGGGCAAACGAAGCAAACAAAGTGAAACATATTTAATGCATTTGAGCGATCATGGCGAAAAATCGACAGGAAATTATTTGGATAAAATGAAGAATACCCATAAAATTAGTAAACATGATTTGAAAGACAACGATATTGGTTTGGAAAGGAAAAACTCTCGTGAGAAACGACAAGTTTTATCCAGTGGAGTCCAAAGACGCGGCGGTCAGAACTGTGCAGATCGATACACTCCTCCTGGAAAAAATCCAGATTCGTATCATGAAAGTGCGCACTGCCTTCGATTTTCAGATTTATGGTATGGCGTTTATAAGGTTGGCAAACCACAAGTGGCCCAAACTCTTTTCATGGAAGTGTACGTGAAATTAATACCCGAATGTGGGGATCAGGGAAGATGGCAGGATTTAACACGTGGTGTCCGGGTTCAGTTGGGTACATTCGATCAATCTTACATTAATGAATATCCCAGTACGATTTCTATGAAATTTTCATCCAAATACCAAAAGGATAAATCAGATGACTTGTTTAGACTTGATCCAGACGCCCGGTTACTAATTCCGGAACCATCAACTGATTGCGACCAATTTATGGAAACAAAAGGAGGTGCTGATGAATACTTAATTCTTCAACCCCATCAAATAGAATTTAATGGGTTTGAATGTGATAAAGTTGGTGTTGGCTTTGAGGCGTTCTTTAAGCAGACTAAACGATGTGCAATGCATAGAGGCACGTGTCTTCAAAATCAACCGAAACAGTTATGGCGACATGATAAGAAATTGGATAAGAAAGGTCTAAAAGGTTGCTATTTTTTAAAACACTATGCTTCGGTACCACCAGATCCAATACGAAAGAATAGTACTAGTGGCAAAGAGTATCTGGCTTTAGGATATCCTGGAGAACATTTAAGTATTGTTGATATGGAAATTAATGCTGATTTCAATGCCATTATTAGGCCTCAATCATCTGCTGTTATTACAGAAGTTTATATTGACAGCACCAAATCAATTGCAACAACTTTAACGGTTAAAGTAACCAACTCTGGACTCTTATCGAATCATTACATGATTAGAATTAGCGATATTCCTTTGGAGATGGCTGATTCATTTAAAGCTTTGGAATCGAATATTGTTTTGATATCACCACAAAATCAGCACATATTCAAATTGGAGAGCAATAACTTGGCGCTATCCGTCGATATATTTTACTGCTCGATTGAAGTACTTAGTCCAAAGCGAGAACTTTTAGCATTAAGAAGAGTACGGATACAGATGGCAGATCGGTGTATCTGTACATGGCATTGTCTTTGTGCCTGCGTTGGTTCTTCAGAAGGTCTAAAATGCAGGCCAATGTCTTTACAACATTACCACGCTGCGGGATTTCAAGGCGCCCTCCCAACAGTCACTTATATGGAACATTACACTTTAATGGACGACGTTCTGTCTGTAATAATGTATTTGTTACTATTCATCGTTTTAACGTTACTTTTATTGGGAATCACAAAAGCTGCAATTGGACTATGTGCCACATCTATAGGATCTTGGGGCTTGAATGTTCTTCTAGACCTACCGAAACCTTTGAACGAATACTACGAAAAATCATTAAAAGGCTATCGAGTTGTTTACGATGAAGAAAACTGGCCGATTCATCCGGAAACCGGCGAACGTGTTCGTAATATCGGATACATACTCATGTGTCTAATCAATACCTTTTTCTTCTTCACGTATCCTCCAACTGTATCGGGAATTGTTATGCGGCGACTATGTTGTCCCAAATCGAATAAGAATTGTGATCAAATCGTTGATTGTACAGATGCAGACTGCGCAAAAAATAACTTATATAATAAGCAAGAAGTAGAAGTTGTGATGCACGTTAGCGATTATGAAGAAACGAGCAATATGATGCGCAGAAGGCATTCAATACCCAAAGCGGATACTATTATGGAGGAAGTGAACGATGAAGAGATTGAAGAGGAGGAAGATATTGAGGTGGGATCGTCTCGGAAGAGTTCCGCTTTTAAGCGGGAGTATAGGAGCAGCAACAAGAGTACAAGCAAAGGTGCGACTACGGAAGATGGTTCAGAAGATGATGATACGTCTGATAGGATTGCGCAACCAACGAAAGGGACGCAGTATAATATTGATGTTAGAACGACGACTGATACGAGCAGATCTACTTCTCCTACCAATATATCGAGGGAATGTGTGTGTGACCATGGGTCATCTATTTAATTTGTACAATCGCCGCATAAGTTAATTAATCATAATGCAAGTGGGTTGTAGCCAATTGAACGTTTTATTTATTACTGGAATATTAGATTATGCAATAAGAGCTTATTATATTCAGAGCCGGGCCGAGAAATGTTGGTGCTCCCCGCAATGTTTCAAATTGCGCCCTTAAGAAATCATATACGATCTTTTGAAAATGAATTTTTAAAAGTTTAGTTGGCTTGAAATTTTCCTGCTATAAAACATCTTTAACAAACATTGAATAATATTTATTCTCTCATGATAAACGATTGATTTTTATCATTATTAATTGTAATTTATTTTTTGTTCTCACGAAATTCACTACTTCACTTTGAAAAATGTATGCAAAGAATAGTGTTATAATATAAGCAAGATTATAATAGAAATTTTAATCATTAAAAATAAATTCAAATATAAGCACTATGTTCACTTCGGCGCTTTCTTGTACTTGACGGCCTGAACTGGTGCCCAGTCAACCCGTAGCTCGAGCCGGCTCTGATAATTCAATTTCAATAAAGCAATTATAATAACATAACTTCGGAACAATACACACACGAAAATACAATACGCAATAATTGAATGTATGTAAACAAGTTTGTACCATCTATATACGATAAGGACACGAATTTGCGGGATAAAAAAAAAAGATAACAATATTAGAGATTATAAAGCTAGAACAGAAGGGATATGGACCATGTACATGCGCTGGCTTATGCCAGAGTTGAGTATCAGTTGTCTAATTGCACTTGAGGGAATAAAACCAAATCCGCTTTTATATTCCGTATCGGACAACACAAACATAAACAGACGGGCGCTCGGGACCATGTAAAAACTCGTATATGACGATTTATCATCGGGGCTCAAATCTAGAGGGACAGTGTTTAATTGATAAAAATGATACAGTCCGCACCCTCTCCGCGATCTCGATGTAATTCAACACTCTTTCAACACGTACTCTTTCATATCTTCATACAGCTTGAAGAACAACTTGTGATTGGGGTGTGGGGGTGGCGGGTGTGCATTATGCAGTATAGTAATTGTAAATAGCGAGGCGTTACATATATAATCCATATAAATAATGCATTGAGTGCTAAATCATTTATCATTGCATTGATATCGCATTCATGCCAGATTATGCCAGCGGAAATAATTTTGACAATGTTGGTAGTTTTTGCTGTTGTTATTATTGAATAATTTCCTGCCTACACGATATTATTAAATACGTTTATATTGACATTTTACTAATTAAATTTTTATTTTATACTATGCTGTATATGTATATACATAATTAGATACGATTAAATGTTATATATTTGCTGTGGACCGTATTTCATTTGTTTGACTACAAGATCTGACACCATTTAAACAACACATTTTTTTTTAGGGAAAAGTCGTTAGTTAAAGAGTCCGCAATCCTAAAGATTGGTTGGAAACAGCACGCCATGCCGATCTATCCTGAGCTAATCCCTTCATCTCCCTATAGCTATTCATCTCAACGTCTTCAACTATCTGACTCACATACTCCAATCTAGGCCTACCTACCCCTCTCTTTCCCTCCACTCTACCTTCTATGATCAATTGCATAATCCCCCCATGCCTAAGAATATGCCCTACTAATCTGTCTCTCCTACGCTGTAACACTCTCCAGATACTTCTCTTCTCCCCTACTAACTCTAGTACAGCTTCATTTGTTTTTTTGTTTTTTTTTATTTTTTCATTACAGAAAAGTCGTAACGACGTAATATTTTTTATACACATAAACAGAGGTCATGACAGGTTTTGCTGGTACTAAGTATGTTAGTTACTTATAAAAATTTCTAAATTCAGCTTGTTTTTTTCAAACTACTTGTTACTTGTTACTTGTTACCCATCTACTTGTTACTTGAGATTGAGACTCGGTCAAAAACGATTGGAAAAATTGGCCGAACCGAAACTGCCTTAGCCAGAATATTTAGAACGGTTGGGTGACAAATTTATGTTTGTTAAAAAAAATTCTTGTCTGAGAAATTATGAAACACAATCGAATGAAAAATGAAAATTTTCTACTTTTGGAGATATATCGCACATCTGACAAAGTTGTTAAAAAAATAAATAATAATAATAACAACGTTAGGAGGAAGATATTTTAAAATAATACGAAAATTTACACTTGAAATATAGGAATAATAAAATTACAAACGATCCACTTTTATAATACATTTTATTATGACTAGTTAAACTGTATGAAGAGCAATTTGCATATGGTTTACGTTATTTCAAGATATTTCTACAACTTAGTATAAGCAACTTCAAGGGAAAGAATTATAACTCACTATTGCATTGATTAGATTATATATATAACAGAAATATTTACTTTCTAGGTATTTTCCAACAATTACAGGGAGTTAGGGTCGTTCATTGCACAGCGAATCCATGGCACGTGAGCGATTTACACAATCGAAATCATTTTATTATTCGCTATGTCATTTTTATTATTTGTCCTCTGTAGATGTGACATTTTTGAAAATGCATGTGTTAAATTATTGATCTAAAGGAAGGCATCTTGTATGTGATGGCTTGTTGGGCCTGTATGTGGAGTGTCGAACGTCTGTTTCTTTCTCTAGTGTTTTGTCTGTTTCTAAGGTGTGGTGTTGAATCTGTTTTCTTAGCGTATTAGTCAGTCGGTGGGTTTTTAATATTTATTAGTACATGCCTGTAATGTTATGGATTCTAGCGTTTGTTTGGTGGTCTTTCTTTTATGTAAGGCAGTTTCTAGTGTTAGTCTTTTGCGTGTTGTGTTGGATGTTGTTGTAGAATTTTAGGTTTGTTTAGTTTAGTTGTTTTTGTAGGTATGTCAATGCTGTTTGTTCGTGAAGTGTTTTGATGCTTGTATATATGGGTAGTCTGGTGGCTAGTCTAAGAATTTGTATTGTATTAATTGGAGCGTGTTCATGTTTTGTTTTGATGTGTTAATCCAGGCTGGTGATCTAAAGGAAATTTCGTGGCGGCACTATATATATTTTCAATGTCTTTTACTTTTCGCAATGAAGATTTTGAATTGCTCAAATGGAACGAGCAAGACGTGTACGGATACTGAATACATCGATAATGGTAGAAAAGATTATATCTAAGTAAACGATTTATAGATAGATAGGAAACCAACAAAGGCAAAATAGCAAATCTACGTAATCACTACCTGACTACTGTTATTGTCGTCATGTTAATATTACTTCGAAAATCACCAACAGATCATAACGGGGCACAATACTTTGAGTTAGTTGAATACATTCATTGAGGCATTTATAGGCAGATATAGGAGTGGGTTATAAGAATTTAATCATTTACCTCGTTATATTGTGAAATACAATTTGTATGTATTTAAAACGTGCCTATATTTAATCTTGTTAAGTATATACTGGGCATTTTGAAATGTTTGAGAACATATTTTTGTACACTTTAGTTGATGTAGAAAGCAAATTTCTTCCAAAATGGATCTTTTTTTCTCATATTTCTTCACATCGGAATTAATCTTATATCATCGTTTTAAACTGTCGCAATTATTTCAAATTTTCGATTAAATATATAATTATAAAATTGTCTGAAACATTTTAGTTTGCGTAAAAACTGGTTAAGCTTGTTAATCTCATGATAATACACTATTAAATTATAATATTATATCAATCACGATTCGTGACAGAGGTATTTTATTTAGTTTTATCTTGTGCTACTGAAGATGGGGGCATAGCCCTTGAAATGTACATCTAGCTACTTAATGCTTGTTACGGTATTTGGGTAATATTTTCAGTGGCGGTTCCTTATGCAGGCCGCAGGGCCGCGCGCCCCTCCTGAACATTGAGCGCATCACCGTAGATATATAATTGTATTGCGATATTTTATCTCGGCATTATTTTTCCTAAAAGATAAAGCTTGCGCCGCGATAACAATCAACACAATGTTCGGTGTGGCGTTCGTTGTGGTATCCGTTGCAAGTCACAGCAGCGACCGATGCTGTATATATCTGTATCTATCGTTCGCGTGGTATATATACATCGCTAATATAGTGCACTCATCCTATCTATTGGAAGCGCTATATATATATTTTATCTAGTGAGAGCAACCGTATGCAGTATATCATTTGTTTCATCTGTCCGCATACAAACTAGCCGGTCGGGTTGCTATGGCAACGTGACGTCACGCTGCTTCTATAGCTAAGAATATATCGTTGTATTAAGCTATTCTGGCCTACGATTCTTTAGCGGCGTCCCAACAGAGAAGCCTAGTATACAGTATACAGGAAAATTGATATAGATATAGTTGCATTGTTCTGTGTAGTTACATATGTACGATGTTGCCACGTGTTTCTCCAAGAATATATTTAATAGAAATAATTTAATAAAAATGAATAGTGTTAGTTCTTTATTGAAAATAGAGTTTTGTAGACTTTCTCTTGTGGACAAAGTAAAAATTAAAGAAATAGGTAGGCCATTACCTGATTTAAATTGATCGAAAACTTGTGCAAGGAGTGCTCAAAACCGGACATTTACGAGGCGTTTTACAAGAGACATTTACAAAAAAAATTATAACACAGATGAAGGACAGATTCTCATATCGTAGCCATCTACAAGCCGCTGAATTATTTAACACGAAATCGATGCCAACATTTTCTAAACAATTTCCAGTGGACCTTTTGGAAACCGTGTGTCATGCATATTTATTTTTGAATAAAACCAGATTAAAAACAGATTTAGAAGTAATTTACTTGCGTCCGGATTTTTATCAAATAATTGGAGCCACAAATTTTCTTTCATTATTGCTACAAAATAATCCCAGTGAAACTTTCCCGGAAACTATATACTTAAAATTATTTTAACAACACCGATGACCACTGCTGAATCAGAGCGTTGTTTTTCAACACTTAAAAGAAACAAGACTTTTTTGCGAAATGCTATGGGTAATGATCGTTTAAACGCGTTGGCGATGATGAGTATTGATAAAAATGCGGTGCGAGATATTTACAATTTTAACGAAAAAATTTTGGAAAAGTTTATATCAATGAAAGATAGAAGAGTGGAATTCACTTTCAAGAAATGATTGAATTTAATCATTTTGCATCCATTTTAGGTAAGATTTCTCACTATTATGTTATTTTTTAAGAAATGCGCCCCCCCCCCCCCCTCGCCCCCTGATTGAAATGTCACGAGCCGCTACTGGATATTTTATACTATAATTTAACACTGTTATCATAATAATATATCATATTATCATATATAATATCATACATTAGTTTTATCTGTCATAAACATCTTTTACAATTTGGTTTGAATTGTTTTGATTATTCGTCTTTTGAATTAATAATCCACTTTGTATATTAATGATGACACTCTTCAGTTTAGTTGGTATGACATTATTGAATTTTCCATAATTTTCGATGCAACATCCAACGTGGGCCCGTAGTAATTAGAAATTAAATATTTTATAATTGCAAAAGTGGCATTGCAATATAAATATGACATCTGCAAATGCACCAATTATTTAGAAAATAATAACCGGTAAATCGAGGAAAGTGAAGGTTCGAGATTAACAGGAGCATAAGATTAAAAATTCAGTTCGATGTAGTACTTCCTAATGAATCACCAATATTAAATTGCTGCCGTAAGAATTGCTTAGTTGCAGAGCTCTCAGTCGTAGCTCACATTGCATTAATCTCTCTGTATAAATACAAGGGTTATATCAAAAGGCAAAGGGTATTGAAGAAATACACTATTCATACTTAAGTGTAAACTTTAGATTTGAAGTGCGTCCGTCATAATGAGAGACGAAGTTCGAAATATGAACTTATGAGATAATAAATTAAGAGAAGTATCCGATTTTAATTACATGATATACAGGAAGTTATGATCAAGGATTACAATATGAAAATAAATGTAAGCAAAATTATATAATTCGTTTCGTAAGGAAGAGTATTATATGTTTGTTATTATAATTGCAAAGTGGAGTGTATAGAAATGAAAAGAAACTTAGAATAGAAGGATTTGAAAGGTGGTGCTATAGGAGGATGGTGAGGATTGATTGGGCAGATAAAGTGACAAATGAAGCCGTGTAAGAGTTAGTAAGGGGAGATGAGAAGATTTGGAAGGTATTACGGCGTAGGTAAGTTAAACAAATGGGTCATCTTCTTAAACACGGAGGATGAAGAAAAATCCAAATTATTGTGTGCAATATATAAACACAGCAATATATATTATTAAATGATCTAAAAATACTGCTTTAACGCAGCTTGGACCTTACTGGTTATAACATAATGGGACTGGAATGAGGCGGCCACTGTATAGGATCCCCGCATCTGGCATGATGGGGCTCGTTATATCGCCACCGAGGAATAGTTTTCCTTCCAGCTGTGGGAGGCACGGCCCACAACCCCTATCATGGAACCTACAATGCATTCTCCAGTACATACAAAAGCTGAACTGAAATATCTTCCGCGGCGACCGAGTGAACTTAATAGGGACCGACACTTGTACTTAGCGGCGCTATAAGCGGCCGCTGGCGCTCTCTTCTTACGTCTCCCACACATCCACGTGACATGCCAAATTCGCCCGTACGTACATGCCGACCAATCAACGCACTGTACTGTGCTCTGAAGGAGATGCTCTGGTCCTGTGCTGATGCTGTGCTGATGCTTGTGGTGCCGCGCCTCCTCCCAAAAACATTATCACAATGCACGCACACACACACAGCTCTCATCACACCTCTCTGGTCCAGGCCCTGGCTGCCAGCTCTTAGGATCAAATCTATTGCCCAGGTATACAAGGCGGTTTATTCCATCACCAGCCGCCGTTTGGTATGGTCAGATTTGGCTGTAGGTGATATTCTTGTGCATTTGCCAACGCTGTAAACGTGATTATAAACATTTGGTGGTTTCCGACGATTGTTCATCGAAGATTAACTCATTTTTAATGTTTAGTTTTGTAATTCGGAAAACTCGCATTGACGTGGACACAAGTATATTATCCTCAAGGATCTGTTTGTGTTTGGTGTCAAGTTATCTTATCTGAACATATTTATATTGTTTTTGGTGATTGTGTGTATTTGCGCGATGTTTCATCACTTAACACAGAATCAGGATGGCGGCAAAGGATCCCCAGTTATCCTGGATGTGATACCGCCACATTATAATCTCAATCACGGTCAGCCCAGCCCTCCGCAATCTCCTAATACCACGCAACAATACATTAAAGGTAACAAAGTGATTTTGGAACGATCATTTTCAAACTAAGCGAATAATTGATTCTCGCTGTAAATTATTTTTCGTAAATTAGCTACATCAAAAAGGACATGCTTGGTGTTATTTGTCAATTGTGTACTTATTGAACAACACAATAATTAGTTAATTAGATAATGCAAATTGATGCGAATATATCTATCAATGGATCTTTATCGATTTTTGTTTGGAAGAAATTTCGACTTAATTTTTTACGAGAACCTCAAGTATAAATATATTAGTATATAATTATATTCTTTAAATTTTTTCACTTTTTTTAAAATCTTATCTTTATATAAAGTAATTGTAAGTTTTCATTAATTAGTAGGTACTTAATATGTATTGTATTGTATATATATTGTATTCGATATTATATATTTTAAAAAATCCATTCACTTTTTATCGATTCAAAATTTTCATTTTTTATTCAAAATGTTTTCAGTAACAATTATCAAAGTAAATTGTTGGCGACGCTCCATATAAAATTATCTTATATGTCGTACAATAAGATATATTTAACGTTTCTCCACATATTTTGATAAATTACGGAATGGAGTCCACTTAGATCAGGTCAAATCATTTTAACTCGTCATGAGCAGCAATATTTATTAGAAAAGCAAAAGGTAATGATTTTTTAAATACCAGAAGCACATACGTAGTACAAGCCTTATTAATTTTTGAATTGTCTTGCTGTGGGATTCGAACCCACAAAATCTATAATTATAAACCTACACTGCTTACGCTATATGCTATTATGTGATAATATATGATGTATTTTTTAAATATCGACATCGGAATAATTGATTTCAGATTACTATTATTTATGGCCTATAAAAACTTAGGCACTCTTAAGTAGTTCCAAATTAGTTTCTAATTAGAGCATATGCCACTCGAGTAGTACATTTAGTACACATGTCTAGTCTCAAGTGGACGATCTTCTATAATAGAAAAGGCGACCGGAAAATGGTTAAGCGCCACAAGCTACAGCTTCCTTCCGTATATATTATGTCTTCTTGTTAGTTCGTTTGAAATGGGGTACCACCACCAACGTCTGTATTAATATGACAAGACTAAACTGGCTCCACTTTAGCTGGGTTTTATGGAAACAAAAATACATCAAATGCAATTTTATACCACATACAAATTCTTACAGATGCGAAGATTTAAATTTCTGAACGTATCTTTATAGATTGTGGAAGTCCGTTGTCCAATGAGTCGACAAAGTTGAGTTCGGCACAGCAGCAGCAATTGCAGAATGATCCAAATATCCGACGGTATCGAACTGCTTTTACAAGAGATCAACTGGGTCGTCTGGAAAAGGAATTTTACAAGGAAAACTATGTGTCCAGACCAAGACGGTGTGAATTAGCGGCACAGTTGAATCTTCCTGAAAGTACCATCAAAGTAAGTTACAAATTTGTAAGAATTCGATGCGTTACTTTTTGATGACACCCGAGAAGTATCAATGTTGATGGTGTGTCTTTTAAAGTTGGTGATCTATATTAATAAAATTAGTAACTTTTTTGCGCTGTCTGTTGGATATTTAAGTCTGAACTACGATATTGAAATTTATATAGAAAGGACTGTTTGCCCAAAATAATATTCTGTTAATATTGATGCAAAAAGAACTAACAAATAATTAATTTTGTTGCGTTTCAAAGGTATTATTGCAATGCGATGAATAAAGTACGAATTTATTTATAAATGGCGCAAATTAATAAAATGTAAATACTCAGACATTATCTACGTGTTAAGAAACAACAAATTCATTATTCGCACAAAGTGACTATATAGTATGTATTTGCTCTTAATCACCACTAAGATGGTAATAAACATATATTACTCATAGTAATGTCCAGAAGAACAACAATTTCCTGTCTTCTGTTTCTATGGTCAATAGTAAATTCTATGCAACTTCACACATGAGGTACTAATAAATATGCAAACTGTTTGGCAAGTGGCAGTTCCAGAAGAATACAGAGGCATTCAATAACGCAGTGTGTTTATTATATATAAGTTTCCTTGGTACACACACACATATAAAGTAATAATAATAGGTGCTTTGTGTACGAGTTACTTATGTTTGATTTAGTAATTAGCACATTTGGGTACGCGCAATGCGCGCTAATGTCATGCCGGTCTCTTAATAGAAAAGAGGACTTCAAAGCGAGCCGCGGCATATTGGTCGTTTGCAGTGGCGGTTTCTTTCGAGGCCGCACGGCCGCGCCCCCCCCCCCCCCCCCCCTGTGCATTGAGCGCATCACCGTAGATATATAATTGTATTGTGATATTTTAACTCGGCATTATTTTTCCTAAAAGATAAAGCTTGCGTTGCGATAGCACTCAACACAACACGATGTCGCGGCGAGCAAGATGAGTTAAATACATATGCACTAATCCTATCTATTGCAAGCGGTAGAGTGAGAGCGACCGTATGTAGTATATCATCTGTTTCTTTTGTTCGCGTTTCGTGTGAGACAGAAACAAACTAGCGGCCCGGGTTACTATAGCAACGTGACGTCACGCTGCTTCTATAGCTCAGAATGTTTTAAGCTACTCCGGGCTTAGCGTCTTCTTTAGCGTCCCGACAGAGAAGCCTAGTCTAGTATACAGGAACATTGATATAGAATAGCCAGATAAGACAGTTGCATTGTTCTGTTTAGTTACGTATGTACAATTTTGCCACGTGTTTCTCCAAGAATATATTAAAAATAGAATATATTGAATATTGAATATATAAATTGAATATATCTATATAGTAGAATATATTGAATTTAATCATTTAGGTTTAATCATTTTTCTTACTATTATGTTATTTTTCAAGAAATGCGCCCCCCCGCGATTGAAATGTGAAGAGCCGCCACTGGTCGTTTGGTACAATACTGAGCGCCTACTGATGTCAGATGATGTCTGTGGCCCGTGGTACTACGACCAGAACAGGTTCAGACAAACTATTGTCGCTCTTATAAAATCCCTACAATTTTTAAGGTGGCAAATTAACTTTAATGTATTATCAAAGTTTATTGCCAAAAAAGTTGTGTTGGTAACGAAGAAATTAGTTTCGCTTGAAACTGGTATTGAAAAAGTACTTGCGTAAATGCGGACCATTATTCTTATTTCAGAGTTAGAAAATTTGTTATGCCGCAGCACTTTAACAAATTAATTTATAGAGTGTAGAGTATACCTATAAGTCATTTTTTATATCTTGGCGGACCTAATTCATCCTCTACTGCGCATAAGGGTTGAGCTTCCAGTACCATTGTTGCCATATATGAATAAAAAACTTCAGTACAAAGTACTCAAATTGTAAACTGCATAGCAAAATTCAGATTGAGAATATTTAATGTATGAATATATACGGCTTCGATTAAAGTCCACTATTTAGTAAAAAGTTTCCAATTATTTATTATTTGTTTTGATCAATTATGCTAATATAATACTCTCTGTATTTGTTGGCTGTCGATATGACAATATTGCAGTAATTTTGACCACACCCTCAAATGACAAAAATGCAGTGGCGAGCATCTCTTCAAGAGCGTAAGGTTTCGGGGTGTTGAAGCGGCCAATATATTTTCAATTTTTTTGAATTGTATAGTAATATCATTGGTCTTATGCATAAACTAGTCTTAATTTGTAATGTGCAGTAGAAGCGGAGGGCCCGTCACTTAAAAAAAAATAGCCTATACCTTTAAATGCAATTAGAGAACTAGATGAATTTATTTTATTAATTTCGCATTTATTTTTCTTCTCTAAATTTTACAATTTTGTATGATTTAGAGATGCCGATATATTATTTTCATATATCGGCATTTAGGTAGATTTGAAATGCCGATATATTATTTTCATATAATTATAATTGTCCGTGTTTAGGAACTATTTGTGAAATAATTAAAGCTCTATTGTACAATCAGCGAGTATGCCAATAATTTTACATCCATAAGTTATTATCACACAAAGTTTGGACAGATTTGAGCAAAAAAGTAAAGGAGAAATTTGTTAAATAAAACTACATAATTTTCTTTTAGGGAGGAATTAAAACTACGTTTTTTTATCACAATAGGATAATATCACAATAAAATAATTATATAGTAATCAGTAATGTTTTTCTTGCAGATTTAACATTCAATATTTTATGCGTATATATTTCGAAACGATTATCAACATGTGTCGAAAGTTATCAACATAAACTAAGATTATTTTTACCTAATAGGCTCATAATTTATATCAAAAAGCTCAAATATTCATCACATTAAAAATATAGCTGGATTATATTAGCAATTGAAACGTATTTAAGGAATATTTGCATATTATGTTTTATGCGAAGAAACGTTTGTGAACAAAATTTAGTTTCCCATATAAAAATTTATTGCAAATAGCATTATTAAAAATTTTAACCATTTGTAGCACCCTGCCACTTATTTCATTAAAGCTGGTTTTGCTAAATCTTCACATTTTGATCCAAGAAACTTAAGTTGCTAAATGTTTCAATCCTGATGGTTCATCCTGTATATCTCAACACAAACCTTTGTATACCTTGGTACAAAAATGGCCAATGTCCAATATTATAACATGCCGGAAAATGGAGTTTTTAAATTTTTAAACATTTTCGTAATGGTTTTCATAAAATTGCTTTTCAAAGTTTTTTAATTTAATTATTCATGTTATTTGGTGAATTAACAGTGTAAAATATTTGTTTTTGTTTTTTAAATTTTACTGAATTTTCATGCACATTGGCTCCATATTTTGGACTTTGGCCCGTTTTGTTCCAAGGTACAGATATATACAAGCGATATATTTATTGGAAATAAATAGCTATGTTAAATTTGTCGTCTATAATTAGGCTTTTTAACCTACAGCCACAAATACTCTTTTACATCAGCCACATACAATACGCCTATTTATGTAAAAAAATGTACCACACAGGGTTTTAGAAATCGAAAAAGCCAACGCCAATACATTATTGAAAGATACGCAACTAATAATTGAATTAATACATTTAACATATTGCGCTTGTCATTGATCTGTCGAATAGTTTGCCCGGTGTTAATGCAGGTGTATACAAATATAATATGATGATTGTTTCGGCTTTTTAGCGGCCTGGACTAATGCACAGATAATATAATGTGCTTTTTATGATGTGCTAAGTAGAAATTATTGATGTTTTATGTATAAGATGAAGCACTCACATCACATGTGTGCGCACAAACGACTTTTATAACATCAGAGGCTAAGGCAGTTCTATAACTTATATTTTATTTTCATATAGCCTTGTATCTTCGGGCCACCATTGCACAAAGACATACATTGTACCGACAGCCAGCACCATTAACAATGCATATTTGCATTATACATGATAATATTTATGAGCTCTTTGTAATAAACATTGATACAATCAAAGAGGAGACAAGGGGATCTTTAAATCTTCAAAATCCTACATATATGGAAAAAAAAATTGTTTGTCATCCAATGTGTTTTAAAATTATATTTAATGTAGTGACATTTACTTTTAATTATTTTCAACATTTCTCAATGAAATCGAGGACAGATATAACTAAATAGAATAATAGAAGAAAAAAAACTTTCCACTTTCGATTTAGAGCCAAAATAATAATCTAGCATCCTTTATGGAACTATATTGCCCCGGTAAATGAATTTTCTTGGTACACCATTGGCTCCAGGTACATATCTAGTATCTGTATTGTAATCAGTAAAAGCGGTAATTCGTAAATTGAACTTCCCATCATGTTTAGTTAATTCTTTTCAGTTGCTCGCTAGACTCAGCTTCATATATGTTTGCCGCTTTGAAACTGATAAGTTTATAGTAAAAACACGATTATGACTCTTTACAACTCTGCGATAGTATCACGAACGCATAGGACATAAAATATATCTTGTAGGACTACGAAGATTATAATTTTCAAGGAATTTAACATTTGTATGCAAATGAATAAATAAGAAAATACGGCAACCACAAGCATCTTTTCACTTTACATTATACGCCTTGTCTGTTTACTTGTGTCCTTTTGTGCTTCTTCCACAAATTTTATTAATCCGTAATCTCTTTCCTTGTAGGTTTGGTTCCAGAATCGGCGGATGAAAGACAAGCGACAACGAATGGCGATTGCGTGGCCTTATGCCGCCGTTTACACAGACCCTGCTTTTGCCGCCTCACTGCTTCAAGCGGCGGCATCTAGCTTGCCGTTGCATTATCCGCCACCGCCGAATCCGGGAGCTGGCGGCCCCACGGCCGGCGGCCTTCCTGCCGGATACCATCATCACGCTGCTGCTTATGGTGGCCATCATCAAGTACCCAGGTTAGATTTATCACGACACTATAGATATGTATTTCGAATGAAGAATGTTGAAATGACTGAATCTATAACACATAATAATTCTGTATAAAACATCACCCAAAAACCGTAACACAAAGCATTTATTAGCTAGATGCACATTTCAGCGCCTATGCCCCCCATATTCAGTAGCACAATAATAAAACAATAAAGATACCTCTGTCACTCATCGGGATTGAATTTTCCATTATCTAAGGGGAGATACAACATTGAATTGAATAATATCCGGAATATAGCTGTGCAGAACGGCTACTCTTCTCTAATTGTAAGTAATATATTGAGAAAATTTAAAAGAACAAGAGATATTAGAAATATAAGTAGTTTAGTAAAAACTAACAATTCGACTCGTAAATTTGTTAAACTTCCTTTTGACCTGTGGCGGTTCGTGCCATTTCAATCTGGGGGGAGCGCATTTCTTACAAAATAACATAATAGTGAGAAAAATAGAGAACAATGCAACTATATCTATATGTTACTGTATACTAGGCTTCTCTGTTAGAACGCTAAAGAATCGTAGCCCAGAATAGCATAAACAACGATATGTATTCTCGCTGTACAAGCAGCGTGACGTCACGTTGCTATAACTCTTCCAAAACCGTTGGAATGTTGCACACTAGTCGTAAGATAGTACAAGCCGACCGAAGAAATAAAGAAGACGTACTGCATACGGTCGCTCTCACCTATTGCTTGCAATAGAGTGAGATGAGTGCATATGCATTAAACCTGTACTGGGTGGCGCTCGAATTAGTACTACATATTAACGATATAGCTATATTGCCAAGTATATGCAGTATAGCTATACTGCATACCGTCCCTCTAACTCTAGCGCTAGGGCATATGCATTTCACTGGTACTTGCTAGCTGCCATATCGTGTGAGTCATGAGTGTTAGGTATGTTCGCGGCGCAAGCTTTATCTTTTAGGAAAAATAATGCCGAGATAAAATATGGCAATACAATTATATATCTACGGTGATGCGCTCAATGTTCAGGAGGGGCGCGCGGCCCTGCGGCCTGCATAAGGAACCGCCACAAATTTTGACCCAATCATTTCTCGCGGTTTGGATAGGATTTTGAACAAATATAACTTTAAAATAGCTCTTAATACTTCTAATAGCCTTGCAAAATTTCTGAGAAATCCCAAAGATTTAGAAGATATAAAGAAAAAACTTTAAAAATATAACTTGCATAGCTTTTGTAGACTTAGAAAAGGCATTTGATAATGTAGATTGGGACATAATGTTTAGAATTTTAAAAGAAACGGGTATAGATTATAAGGATAGGAGAATAATTTTTAATTTATATAAACACCAAACTGCCTTAGTTAGAATTGAGGGGGAAGAAGAGGTAGCAAAAATAGGGAAGGGAGTTCGGCAGGGATGTACACTCTCACCGTTATTATTTAATCTATATATTGAAGATGCAATAAACAAAGTAAAAGAAGAGTATAGTGTAGGTGTGAATGTACAGGGAGAGAAAATATATATGCTGAGATTCGCCGACGATATAGCTATATTGGAAGAAAGCGAAAAGAATTTAGAAAGGGTATTGAATGGTATGCAGGCAGTATTGACTAGGGATTTTAACATGAAAATAAATATAGGTAAAACTAAAGTGATGAGGTGTGACAAAAAGGAATGCAGTAGAAAAATGAGGATCTCAATAGGAGATAATAGAATCGAAGAAGTGTCAGATTTTTGTTATTTAGGCAGTAGAATCACAAAAGATAATCGAAGCAAGGTAGATATAAAGTGTAGGATAGCACAGGGTAGGAAGGCATTCGTAGAAAAAGAACAGATTTTAAGATCAAATATTGACTTGGGTATTAGAAAAAGATTACTGAAGGTATATGTTTGGAGTGTAGCACTGTACGGGTGTGAGGCGTGGACTATAGGAAAGGAAGAGAAGCGTAGATTAGAAGCACTTGAAATGTGGTGTTATAGGAGGATGATGAGGATTGGTTGGGAAGATAAAGTAACAAATGAAGCTGTACTAGAGTTAGTAGGGGAGAAGAGAAGTATCTGGAGAGTGTTACAGCGTAGGAGAGACAGATTAGTAGGGCATATTCTTAGGCATGGGGGGATTATGCAATTGATCATAGAAGGTAGAGTGGAGGGAAAGAGAGGGGTAGGTAGGCCTAGATTGGAGTATGTGAGTCAGATAGTTGAAGACGTTGAGATGAATAGCTATAGGGAGATGAAGGGATTAGCTCAGGATAGATCGGCATGGCGTGCTGTTTCCAACCAATCTTTAGGATTGCGGACTCTTTAACTAACTAAAGAAAAAATCTAGTATATATGAAATCTCTTGATCTAGTTGTCCCAATTTATTTATAGGTCAAACACGCAGACCCATAGAAGTTAGATTTAATGAACATTTAGCTAATGTTAGATTAAATAGAAAAGATGGAAGTGCAGTAGCCGACCACATTTTCGATTCCGGTCATCCTATTGACAGTAGTTCACTTAAATTACTTAAATGTGTTCGGAATTATTCCGAATTGAATGCTTATGAGAGTATTTATATTCACACATTAATATCTGATTTAATAAATTTAGATTCAGGCCCGATATCATCCTATCTATTCAATTTAATTAAATATATTTTCTTTTTGGTTAGTTTAGTAACCCTTGAATTTTGTTATGCGTGTGCGTAGTTGGTCATAGCTATCTGCAAATCCTTTTCATAGTTTAAAATAAGTACGATAGAGGTCGCATGAAGGCGGGAAACTGCTGTTACATTAATATTCCTTTGAATTGTATAGCAATCCCGGGGAGTGACAGAGGTATCTTTATTTGTTTTATTATTGTGTTACTGAAGATGGCCTCTGAAATGCATCTAGCTAATAAATGCTTTGTATTACGGTTTTTGGGTGATGTTTTATACAATTATTTAACGCCGTAGTGATGATTTTACAACATAATAATTCGTTAGGTACCATCCGTACCATCATCATCATCCGCACACCGCTTTCCCGACATTAGTACCACCACCACCAGTGCCGCCAATTGCGGGCGCGATAGCTGGAGGAATACACCAACATGCTTCCAGTGGCCCGAGCGTTATGAATCTGAACTTAGGCGGACTGATGGACTTTCCCACATCTGCGTACCATAGTAGGTTCGAGGCAGCTGCGGCCGCAGCCGCTGCCATGGCAACAGCTGCAGCTGTAGGCCATAATCACCAACAGCACCACCATCACCATCAATCTCAACAACAGCACCACCACAAAGTGAGTCCCGATAACCTAAGACATATTAAAACGAAACAAAAAAAGAAATTTGTTACGTATCCCAAAAAGCTTATTTGATACTATTTACTATCATCGCAGATAGCGATTTCCCCCAGTAGTTCCCCAGTGACAAGTGACATTAGCTTGAGTCCCACGTCGGTAGAGACAAGTCTTGCATTAACGGCAGTTTCTTCGGTGGCGCCGGGATTGCTGATGACGGCAGTACCAACACATGCCTCAAAGCTGTCACCGCCCCTGCCGCTATCAACGTCAGTTCAAAGTAGCACCACGGCATCTACAATGCAGCTGTTAGTGTCCGATAAACCAAAGTTGTTCAAACCATATAAATTTGAGATTTGAAGTAATTCAATTGGTTTACGTCGTGTTTCAAATGGATTCTCTTTGTATATTTCCGTCGCACATTTTGAAGGATGTATGTAAATATATTGGTGGTAGATGTCTTCTTGTCGGTTCAATATTGTACATATTAGTTTAAGTTATTTATTGTTAGTTTTTTGTAAATGTGATTTTGCCTTGATAGTATTTCGAATATGATCTCATTGTAATACCACTTTACTCGATTTATGTAATATACATTTTTATATATTACCCTTTTTTTTCAGTAATTTGTATTTGTTTGTATATATAATAAAGTCGATGATATTAATTTTCACAGACAAATTCATATTGAATATGATTTAGTTAGTACTGTACATTATGGTTACCTTTTTTATCATAAATATGTTATATAATATACAAAAAATACAATTTCCTCAATTTATTATCCTAAAAAAAAAACATGCAATTGTATGGATTTACCAAACTACGACTGATTTGTGTTTTTTTCCCAGCAATAAGAATTGCTGTGACAGCCTAATGAAATAAAATAAATCTGTGTTTATTAAATTTTTTTTAAATGATTTGCATGATAGTATCGAAATAAATTTACAAATGAAACCGAAAAATCCTTTATATATAATTATAGCAATTTTATTTTCTTATAGTATTTTTTCCAAATTTCTATATTAGAGCAATAGCAATGAAACTTATTTTAAATTATAGAACAGATTGTACAGAATTTTTAGTATAGCCAAGAATTCCTAAGCTGTTAAATTAGTTTATCATTCGGACAAATGCACAAATATATTTTTGATAACTTTCGAACTCAAACTTCTGGCGAAATTATAAAATCATTTTCAAGCCAAAAATCCTTAATAATAATAGCCTTTATATCAGTGGCGGCTCTTGACATTTCAATCGAGGGGGGCGTATTTCTTAAAAAATAACAATAGGAAGAAATCTTACCTAAAATGGATGCAAAATGATTAAATTCAATCATTTCTTGAAAGTGATTCCACTCTTCTATCTTTCATTGATATAAACACTCCTTGCACAAGTTTGTGATAAATTAAAATCAGGCAATGGACTAGCTAATTCTTTAATTTTTACTTTGTCCTTAAGAGAAAGTCTACAAAACTCTATTTTCAATAAAGAACCAACACTATTCATTTTTTAAATATATTCTTTGAGAAACACGTGGCAAAATCGTACATACGTAACTACACAGAACAATGCAACTGTCTTATCTGGTTATTCTATATCCATTTTCCTGTATACTAGACTAGGCTTCTCTGTTCGGACGCTAAATAATAGCTTAAAACAACGATATATTCGTAGCAGCGTGACTCACGTTGCCATAGCAACCCGGGCCGCTATTTTGGTTGCGGCGCATACAATACGCGAACCAAAGAAGCAGATGAGATACTGCATATAGTGGCTATCACTCTACCGCTTGCAACAGATAGGATGAGTGCATATGCGCTTAACTCTTTACTTACTCGCCGCCAGTGTCGTGTTGTGTTGAGTGCTATCGCGACGCAAGATTTACTTTTAGGAAAAATAATGCCGAGTTAAAATATAAAATATCACAATACAATTATATATTTACGGTAATGCGCTCAATGTTGGGGGGGGGGGGGAGGCTCGAAAAAAACCGCCACGGTTTTATATTATATCCTAATCATATTTATTTTTGACAAAATTGACTTTATTGAATTTAAGACACGAATCTGATTTTTAATTTTTAAGGCTAACGATAAATTGGAAAATACAATACCATTCCAATTAACACTCGCTCAGTATCAGTGCAACACATCTTCGTTACTAATCCAATGTGGAATATAAAACACCCCCTTCCAAGAGAACATTCCCCCCATCGCTTACGTACATTCGTTTCTACGGTAACGAACTCGTTATGGCAGCGCTATATTCCACCTTTCTCACTTCCGCCTTATATTGTAGCAGCCATTCAATTCTTTCCTACCCGATTTCCCTCCTTGCCATCACCTAGCAACGCCGACTATAACCGGAAGCGGAATCCACGGGTAAAAGAATGAAGACACTCACCAACACACAGCTCCGTTGCTTGCTTTTAGCAGAAGCTTATTGCTCGATGCTTTACTTCCTGTTGTAATTTTAATAGCTCTCGTGTTCTTTTTACAAAATTTAACGATTGATTTATTTTTAGGAAGGTCTATATTATCAAGATTCTGACGAATTTTTTCCCAAAATATATTACGAGGAAATTTATAATTGTAGTAATTAATCGTTCAATTTTTTTACCGTGAAGATATTTAATAACATTTATAAAAAATTTGCACACATACTACTAAGCCATTTCACTTTTCCAATTTCCATTTCTTGTATTTGTTCAACGATACATTTTGATATCTTCGTTTATCTCTATTTGTATGATAGTCTTATCAATATTAATATCAATATCGTAAAGAAAAACGAACTAAATGTTAATAATAATCTCAATTACTCATCCAGTTTTTTGAGTTGGACACAATGATAGTGGTGACCAAGCAAGATTGTCGTGAATATGTCTGAGTGTCCAAAGTGGTAATTTCGCAAAGAAATTTAAATAATTCAGAAAAATAATTTAATTGTGATATTGCAACTGCCTATCATTTATGGTCCATCATTTTTTATAATTGTCCAATTCATAGTTTTCTCCTTACGTATGTCCTTTGTAAAATGAGTTTTTAGCTATAATAGTGAATTACTTAATTAACGATGGAAAATTAACGAAAAATTAACATTATTTTATTAACATTATTAACATTAAGATATACCGAGATTAGCGCTTTTATTTGTTTTAAAGAAAATCCGTATGTACAAAAAAGATTCGGAATATTATATTACACCTGAAAGATTTCATTGCTGTTTTTAAATTTCGGAGGTATACAATAAAATGAAAAAAAAAAACACGACTTTACGACGTTCTTCCATTTCATTATAAATAAAATAAGTAAGGATGAAATTTGGATAATCTTTCCTTCTGTAGCGTCAATTGACTTAAATAATAGGCATAATTTTATAACGTTAATTTAATTTTATAATTATAAAAATATATTTTTATAGCTACCATCCCAAATTAAAATTCACTATCGAAATTGAAATCGAAGAACGTTTAAGACAACACATCTACGACACTAGATCTTTCAACTAGGACAAGACTGTACTCGCCAATCATGTCTTCACCCTTCACCACTCTTTCGACTTCAATATTGATAACACTCATTTTAGATAAAGAAACTAACACAACTAAACGCAATATTAGCGAAATGATCTTTATTAAGAGAAATGATAACAGCATAAATCTCAGTACTGAAACCAATAACTTAAGCAAAATTTACAGTTACATAATTAAAAAGTTCGAACATTATCTATTGCTCCCAGTGGCGGTTCCTTATGCAGGCCGCAGGGCCGCGCGCCCCTCCTGAACATTGAGCGCATCACCGTAGATATACAAATTGTATTGCGATATTTTATCTCGGCATTATTTTTCCTAAAAGATAAAGCTAGCGCCGCGATAACAATCAACACAACGTTCGTTGTGGCGTTCGTTGTGGTATCCGTTGCAAGTCATAGTATCTGTATGCTGTATCTGTCTGTATTTATCGTTCGCATGGTATAGATATATCACTAATTTGATGCCGCTGCGTGATCAGCGCCACCCAGTACAGGTTAAATGAATATACACTCATCTCACTCTATTACAAGCAATCGGTGAGAGCGACCGTATGCAGTATATCTTCTATTTCTTCGGTTCGAACCTTGCTTAATTAGTTAATATATGTCACGGATTCCCAGCTACCATTGCCAGTACAGTTAAATACATATATACAGTACATATGCAATAAGATGAGTGTATCATAGAGAGCAGGCGACCGATCTATTGGATGTCGCGCTTCTTTAACGTCCTAGAGAAGTTCAGAGAGAAGAGAGAGTAGTATATATATATACAGAGAGTATACATATATGTATATAAATTGATATAGAATAGCCAGATTAGACAGTATCATTTGTTCTGTGTATGTAGGATTTTGCCACGTGTCTCTTAATAGAAATAATTTAATAAAAATGAATAGTGTTATTTCTTTATTGAAAATAGAGTTTTGTAGACTTTCTCTTGTGAACAAAGTAAAAATTAAAGAAATAGGTAGGCCATGACCTGATTTAAATTTATCGCAAACTTGTGCAAGGAGTGCTCAAAGCCGGATATTTACGCGGCGTTTTACAAGAGACACTTACAACAAAAATTATAACACAGATGAAGGACAGATTCTCATATCGTGGCCATCTACAAGCCGCTGAGTTATTTAACACGAAATCGATGCCAAGATTTTCTAAACAATTTGCAGTGGACCTTTTTGAAACCGTGTGTCATGCATATCTATTTTTGAATAAAACCAGATTAAAAACAGATTTAGAAGTAATTTACTCGCGTCCGGATTTTTATCAAATAATTGGATCCACAAATTTTCTTTCGTTGTTGCTACAAAATAATCTCAGTGAAACTTTCCCGGAAACTATAAAAATACTTAAAATTATTTTAACAACCCCGATGACCACTGCTGAATCAGAGCGTTCTTTTTCAACACTTAAAAGAATCAAGACTTTTTTGCGAAATACTATGGGTTATGATCGTTTAAACGCGTTGGCGATGATGTGTATTATTAAAAATGTGGTGCGAGGTATTTACAATTTTAACGAAAAAGTTTTGGAAAAGTTTATAACAATGAAAGATAGAAGAGTGGAATTCACTTTCAAGAAATGATTAAATTTAATCATTTTGCATCCATTTTAGGTAAGATTTCTCACTATTATGTTATTTTTTAAGAAATGCGCTCCCCCAGATTGAAATGGCACGAGCCGCCACTGCGAATCGTGCTGTTTAGATCCATGATTTCACTATCAGAGTCTATGTCAGATTTTAAACAACAATTTATATTGTCTTTATCTACAAATTCAACACTTTTTATTTTTTAAAAAGGCAGCTGGGATGGTACGTTATGTCACATGTGATACATTTTGGACCGTTTATCGTCACAGAACTACACTTACAGAACTTATGTTAAGGAGTGGTATTACCTACGACGTGGAAATGTTGACACAAATTCGCACCAAAATTAATTAATAATTCGAATCGTCTGAAGAAAATCCATCAGGTGCAATGATTAACAAAGTAAACTTTTTCCTAGTTCCTAATATATTCGTTTTTATAATAAAAAAGCTTTCCTCGTTTCTAGCGAAATGTGGTCACTTTCGGTGTAAGCAAAATTTAATCTTTGTTACATTTCATACTTGGACGATTGAGGAGGGTAGACTTCAGAAACTATATCAACTTTATCTGAGCCTTTCCTCGTTTTCTTAGCGAACTACAATAAAGCCTACCAGAAGAAATTTTGTATTTTCTAATTTTCATCAAAATTCTAGCACTAAGAACGGTAGTAGAAAAAAGAAATAGGGTAGGAAAGGTAACTTGCATAGCTTTTGTAGACTTAGAAAAGGCATTTGACAATGTAGATTGGGACATAATGTTTAGAATTTTAAAAGAAACGGGTATAGATTATAAGGATAGGAGAATAATTTTTAATTTATATAAACACCAAACTGCCTTAGTTAGAATTGAGGGGGAAGAAGAGGTAGCAAAAATAGGGAAGGGAGTTCGGCAGGGATGTACACTCTCACCGTTATTATTTAATCTATATATAGAAGATGCAATAAACAAAGTAAAAGAAGAGTATAGTGTAGGTGTGAATGTACAGGGAGAGAAAATATATATGCTGAGATTCGCCGACGATATAGCTATATTGGAAGAAAGCGAAAAGAAATTAGAAAGGGTATTGAATGGTATGCAGGCAGTATTGACTAGGGATTTTAACATGAAAATAAATATAGGTAAAACTAAAGTGATGAGGTGTGACAAAAAGGAATGCAGTAGAAAAATGAGGATCACAATAGGAGATAATAGAATCGAAGAAGTGTCAGATTTTTGTTATTTAGGCAGTAGAATCACAAAAGATAATCGAAGCAAGGTAGATATAAAGTGTAGGATAGCACAGGGTAGGAAGGCATTCGTAGAAAAAGAACAGATTTTAAGATCAAATATTGACTTGGGTATTAGAAAAAGATTACTGAAGGTATATGTTTGGAGTGTAGCACTGTACGGGTGTGAGGCGTGGACTATAGGAAAGGAAGAGAAGCGTAGATTAGAAGCACTTGAAATGTGGTGTTATAGGAGGATGATGAGGATTGGTTGGGAAGATAAAGTAACAAATGAAGCTGTACTAGAGTTAGTAGGGGAGAAGAGAAGTATTTGGAGAGTGTTACAACGTAGGAGAGACAGATTAGTAGGGCATATTCTTAGGCATGGGGGGATTATGCAATTGATCATAGAAGGTAGAGTGGAGGGAAAGAGAGGGGTAGGTAGGCCTAGATTGGAGTATGTGAGTCAGATAGTTGAAGACGTTGAGATGAATAGCTATAGGGAGATGAAGGGATTAGCTCAGGATAGATCGGCATGGCGTGCTGTTTCCAACCAATCTTTAGGATTGCGGACTCTTTAACTAACTAACAAACGGCAACTTAACAAGTCTATCTAACGAATTTTACATTGTAAAATGCCGATATATACAACAAAAACCAACACCCTCTCGATATACTTGATGCTAGTTAATGTGGCGGATAGCTAATTTGCGGCTATTTGTGTCCAAATACGCTATTTAATAGATAGTACCTTAAAATAAACGAATGGATACTTCGCTCAACTGTATAGGTATATTGTTTCGCATGGCATTCAATTCACGTATACACGAAAGGAATGCGCATTGAATCTATATCGCTACATTACATTTATTTTCCTGATGTATTATTTAGGGTGATACAGCGTTCATTTATAGCGTAGATATTGGACGTAAACCGCACATCTGTCAGCGACTATTATAGCTGCCAGTGTGGACACTGGACACTGTCCACCCCCGCAGTGACATAGGGCAACTAGATATTAAGCGCGGCACGTAACCTAGCTAGGGTGGCAAATGCTATATGAATTGCCCATTGACTGGGTGGGTGATTAAATCGCCTCATTGACCCAATTTATTTGCGCTCATCACGCGCCAGGCCGATGGTTAAATGGTCCTTATTTAAGCTAAATGATATGTAGATTGGTAGTGTAATAGATATGTATTGCCGTATAATAGACGAATAATAAAACCGCGGAATTTATAACTATATTACAACATTAATGAATAATGAGGAATTTGAGCCAGCGTTTAATAAAATATGAATTTTATATTAAATTATAGGATATATTCTAATATAGTATAATTGTATATGTATGGAAATGTCTTAATTGTCTTCAGGTGTTTTTTTCTTTTTATAAAATCTTATTATATATTTACAGGATCGGATTTGGGAGTTTATGTTTCATTCATCTATAGCTAAAAATTGAATTGAATTTGAATTAAATCTAAATAAAAAATAAAATGGTTTAGTTTTTGACTTGTGCTACTGAAGATGGGGGCGTAGCCTTCGAAATACGCATCTAGCTTCGAGTTCTACTATTAAATCAAAATAAGAAAATAGAAATTTTAGAATTCGTTTTTCATCGTTGTTTTAATTGGAGAGAAAAAAATCGAACAAATAGGTCGTGAACTACTACATCTTTTAAAAATGAACTAGTTCACGACCTATATGAAATACATGCACATACTGAAAATAATCTCTTTTTTCCCCAATATAAAAATATTAAATGGTAAAAAATAAATAAATTGAAATATTACAATACTTATTTTGAATTAAGAATGAGGAAGAAAAGACAACAATGTTTATAATTCATACAAAACATATATATATATATAAGGAAATATAATTTCGTTCCGTTCACCAACACACTTTGCCATATAAATGTTAGTACTGCTATTGGTACTGTATATGTAATGTATACTATACTACATCGTTTATGAGCCGTTGTGATTCATAAACGGTTTAGTACACGACGGGTTCAGGACCTAGTACAAGTACATCAATACGTACTTAGTAGTTCATAGTTCACGAACTAGGTCATAGTGACCTATAGGTCGTTGCAAAATATCCTCACAGTACACCTGTCATTTGATTGAACCGTTCAGAGTGAACGGTTCGCGAGTGAACTACACAGCGCTAATTAAGTTGAAAAATCTAAAATTGTTTATATACCTTCAATAATTCAACAATTCAATTCAATAAACCAACATCAGAATTCAGATTTTCTTAAATTTAATTCTCGACTACAGTCTTTGTCATTTGAATATATGGTTTCTTGGTATTATTCTCATTGATTTTCAAAATTTGAACTGAAATTGCATATTGCATCCATATTAAAATTGGCCTAAACAACTTTGCCGAAATTTACAAATCTTTTGTCCACAAACGTAACATTTGTAAAATCAAAATATATTTACGCAAGATGTCATATTTTACATATTTCTAGAGAAAATTTGCTGTAATAACCCCAAAGCGATAACACTACCATAAACACCCTTTCAATGGTAATTTATACCATTCGCCGAAACTAGCGAAGACATTTATATTTGAAAGAGTTTAATTGTTCCTTATAGCTTTACGACCATAAGGACCAATATTTTACTGATTCGAGTTAATGCTTATATTTCTACATGGTTGGTCGTGGACATGGTCATTTCATATCGGCACCAATATATCGATAAAATTATTATATGGTCTACCTGAGCAACGATTTCGTAAATAGCCGCAAAATTTTGTATTTACTGGATGTTTCAAAAATATTTTGGCCTCTTTGACTAATCAGCGATCCAAGATATTATTTTTAAAAAAATTCTCATTTGTAATTTTGGTCTACCTCTCTTTCCCCCTGTTTCGCATTCTATAACAGAAGAGTTTATTGTACTATATATTGCGAATTTTTATATAGTTAGTAGTTAGACTATTTGAACGTGCAGAATTTTGAAAATTGTTATTATTTTTTTTGTAGAAATACACTTTGATTTTGTTTTACACAAAGATAAGCTTGCAAACTAGCGATGGCAAACTGTAGGTCATTTTGAGGACCTAGTTCGTAGTTCGTAGTTCATTTAAATGTACCGTTCACGAACTATAGGTCGTGAACTACTACATCTTTTAAAAATGAACTAGTTCACGACCTATATAATGAATAATGCACATACTGAAAATAATCTCTTTTTCCCAATATAAAAATATTAAATGGTAAAAAATAAATAAATTTAAATATTGCAATACTTATTTTGAATTAAGAATGAGGAAGAAAAGACAACAATGTTTATAATTTATACAAAACATATATATAAAGAAATATAATCTTCTCTAGATACTCACGATTATTTATATGAAGTTCTAAAATACTTATTGGTAGTTAGTGATGAAAATGTTTACTACTTCACTAACACTTGAAAATTAAATGTACAAACTATAATAAAATGAAGTAGATAGAATCGTTTTGTTTGGCGTTAAAATTTATATTTTCTATTCTGAATCTTCTCTGTTCAAACATCAAAGCTTTGATTTAATATTAAGTGATTGCATTGCACTCAGTATGAAATAGAAGAACTATAAGATTTAGATGTTTATTTTTGCATTATTGCAAAAATTTGCTATGGCATGACATATTTAAGAACATGTTTAACCTTGCGAATATATTAACTATATTATTCCAAATAAAATCTGATACCAACATATAAATTGTGACTCAGCTCGGCAATGCTGCTATTGCATTATTGCATCGAGTTTCCTATTTCCTTCCGTTCACCAACACACTTTATCAATAAATAAATGTTAGTACTGTATATGTAATGTATACTATACTGCAAGTATATATATAGTACAAGTACATCAATACGTACACCGTGCACCATGTAGTTCATAGTTCACGAACTAGGTCATAGTGACCTATAGGTCGTTGCAAAACATCGTCACAGTACGCCCGTCATTTGATTGAACCGTTCAGAGTGAACGGTTCGCGAGTGAACTACACATCGCTATTGCAAATAGTATTAATTATCAACAAAACAAGATTTTCCTTATAATAATAATCATTATAATAAATTTATTCAATCACAATTTCTAAGAAATTGTTGATCAAACCATTTCTTAAACTCTAACAATTATTATTTAAAAAAACGACTTTATAGTTGATTAAAAAATAAACTGCGTAAGTTAGATATAGCATCGATGTCTTCGTTATTTTTTCATTACAGAAACACGCTGTATATGTAGACATAAATGAATTATATGCTTTTGGTTGAAATCCTGGAAAAGTGTCGGCATCGCTCAAGTTTTATTGACTGATCTCGCTTACAATTTCGAGGCATTGTATGCAATTGGCATTTGTATATCGACTTCTTGGCTCATTGCTGGGGTATTTAGTGTAGTGGTCGGTGGTGTAATAAACAAATAAACCCCAAAGTAGGGTGGTTGTGTGACGGTTACCGTTTTGGGGACGATGTTGTGCTGCACATCTATTTTAGACACGAATATAAAACTGCTTTGAGGGTAAAAATGTCTTGTCTAATATATCTCACTATTGCTGTATTAATATTTGAAGAATTAAAAGGCACTTCGGTTTTTTTTGAGAAATATACTTTTTTGTTTAATTTTTTTTTTAATATCTGCAAATATATAAATTTATGTATAACAAATAATTTTTTTTCAAAACAACTTAAATCAGTTTTTATCAAATATTTTCATTCTAAAATCTTTAGCACTTTAACCCATTTAAAACTTATACTCTTCATTTATAATGCGCATTGTTAATGCAGTTGTTTGGCTTCAAAAACAATGCCAATTTACTTCATTTAACATTTCTATAAATTACGGTATCAACAACCAGATCTAAAATAACTCATTTTCTATAAACGTAATAAAAAGGTTAGATGTTGAGCTGTGTAGGTGCGGCATAAGAATATCACCTACTGGTTTGAGTCCTCACCATTCAGGTAAAAGTCCTGATAAAGTTCCAAACCCTGACTTTTCCTCTGCATTACTAAAGAACTAACGAAATAATCCTATTCTCATTTACTTCCCATAAGATATTGCATAATACCCCCATGTCTAAGAATATAACCTACTAGTCTATCTCTCCTAATTAATTGCACATCTTCATTGCACATCTTTCTCGGCTATTTTATTATCTCCTAAATAGGATAGATGAATTTTATTATCTTCTAAATAGATGAAAATTCATCTGCATCTTTCGCTTAATTTCTTTTTTAACTGTTCATCACCTTAATTTATTTTATATACAAAAAATCTAACCTTTGTTTAATTCAATTTTTTATTATTCGTTTCTTCGATAATTTTCACACAGTTCTCGCACATCATATTTGTGCTATATATTTTTGAATTTGATTTTATTTTAATTTTAAAAATTATCACTACGGTGTTAAATAATAGTATAGAATATCACCCAAATACCGTAACTTAAAGCATTGGATGTACATTTCGAAGGCTATGCCCCCATTTTCAGTAGCAGAAGATAAATAATGAGCATTTAGCTCATTTCAGATTAAATAAAAAGATAAAAGTGCTGTAGCCGAGCATATTTTTAACTAACTCAAATCATCCTATTCAAATTAGTCACTTAAATTACCTAAAATATAATATACGCAGGTATTAATATATCTTATATTTTTAGTATAGTATAGTATTAATATTATTAGGAAATTAGTGATTTTTAAAAGTATTTCAAATTCTTTAAACGCCTAACAGTAGAGGATAATAAGAATTTTATTATTATTATGCTGCTTTATTAAATTTCCACACTATTTTTATAAACCGCAATATATAAACTTCTTATAGCAAAATAATTTTATAACAAATATAATTTTGGTACATATTTAATTTTAATTACAAAATGTTAACAATAGCACGCATTAAGCCATTAAGTCGCCATTACCACCAGTTCCTTGTAAATATATAAGACATAAACTTTTATTCCTCAAAGTCTATTGTCCTGTCCAACGTTTCTTATTACCGTTTCGGGCTAAAGAGTATGAGCTCATTCTTGTCGAATTAGCGATGACAAGCTTGTTGTCAGTAGCTGACATTTGCTGGTTTTATTTGTGGTGTGGTGAATGGTAGGTGGTATGTTGATGCTCAGACGATGTGTCGAAACGTCGCCATTGAACGGAGACATTCGATTGTTTACACTTCTTGGAGATGGACATGAAAACATGCGTATATTTATGTCACAATATATTGTCAATAGAGCAATTTGCTTTGCGCCACGGTTAGAAATGGTTATTTATATTCGCTCATAAATTACAGCAATGTACAAATATATCGAGGGCATTATTTTAAAAATTGAATTATTTTAATGTCCTATAAAAAATCTGCGAAATAAAGTTTTCCAAATTTTAAATTTGTCTATAGATATCGTGGCATATTTTAAACCTTCGAATTTTTCATCAAAATAAAATGTTTTTTCTAATTTGCGTTTCTAATAGAGCTATTAACGAACCCAAATGAGTTCGTTTATAGCGATTTTGAGTTCGTTTATAGCATAGGGCAATTTACTGTTTCAAAGTTGGTAGTACTGCTGGCTAGTTATCAAACGTCAAACTACAATAGAAAGCAACAAATAGTTTGATTTTAATTTTGTCCCTGAAATGTACAATTGTACGTCAAACTACAAAAGAAAGCAACAAATAGGTTAATTTAAATTTATTTGACAATTTATTTCAAATGTTCCAAATGTGCTAATAGTTACTATCAACAGTCAAAAAATTCCCTAAATTTTTTAATTTCGATTTTTTATTTAAAAAGGGCATAATATACGCAAATTAGAAAAAATAGTATACAAAACTCATTTCATAAGTCATTTATAACACTCGTTCTTTAATATACTATTATTTATTAGCCATGACATAATATATTAAAATCAGCTGTCAAAGTGACAAGTCTTGATATAATGGTTTCGTTGGTTTATTTTGTTTAAAATGAACATAAATACATATAATTGTCTAATTCTTTTATATAAAAGTTAATTTTAAAAATTATCACTACGGTAATTTTAAAGTAACATAATAGTTCTAATAGTCTTGCTATTTTTCTAGGAAATCCCAAAGATTTGATTGATTTCAATAAAAAAATCTGGTATTTATGAAATATCTTGTTCTAGTTGTCCTAAAGTATATAAAGGACAAACACGTAGACCAATTAAAACTAGATTTAAGGAGCATTTAGCCCATTTCAGATTAAATAGAAAAAATAAAAGTGCTGTAGTCGAGCATATATTTTAATTGGGTCATCCTATTCAAATTAGTTCACTTCAATTACTTAAAAGTGTTTTGAATTATTCCGAGTTAAATGCTTATGAAAGTATATACATGCTAAATCAAATTTAATGAATTTAGATTCAGGCCCAATTTCATCTTGCCTATTTAATTTATTTAATGAGAACTATTTTTAAATTTATTTATTTTTGGTTATTTTAAGTTTGATAAACCAATGTTTACGTTGTTACTTGTCAGTTTCGTTAATTACTAATTTATATTGTTTTTAAAAGATTTATAGGTTATATTATATGCCATTTTTGAAATACTTCTGTCATATTGACTTATTTATTTAATAGTATATCAATCACAAAGGTATTTTATTTAGTTTTTATCTTGTGCTACTGAAGATGGGGGGCATAGCCTTCAAAATGCGCATCTAGCTACTTAATGCTTTACGTCACGGTATTTGGGTGATATTCTTTACTATAAAAGGTAATATTATTTTTTTCTTAGTCGTGACAATAGTTTTATATATCGCTAAATATTTATATTTAAATAAAATGGCCAGAAAGTGACAATGATAGTATCAATAAATTGACGTGGTAATTCGAAAAGATAAACACAACGACAATGTCTTTGGGACATTTATATTGGTGGTACTCGAAGCGTGAATGCACGAGAAAAACATTTCAATTGGGAAATTGCAATTGTTGGACAATTGCGCCATAAATATAGCGCAGAGAGCATCTGTACATTAAATAAGCGGGGCTGGCATTCAATATACATACTGTGTTGTGGGCTGCATATATAACGTGTCCCAAAGTTACACAACAACATTTTTACGGTACTTAGATTAATATTAGTAATTATGCATTAAAATATCGTTATTTTTACGTGGAAATTTTAAATAATAATAATAATAATAGTCTTTATTCATGGTCATAACTTTTCAAATAAAAATATAATAAATACATTGGCTATGATACTAGTTGTGTAAATAATAATACTTTAAGACATTTCCAAAGATTTTCACAATAATTTGGAAACTGTATCAACCGATCATAAAATTGCCCAAGCATTTACCCCAACGAGTGTTATCATGTTATATATATACATACACATATTTGGAACGAATATAGATTATTCTGAAATAGGGTAGATTGTAAGGGATCGAATGGAAAGCAAATCAATGTTCAGTTACGGCACTAATAAATACGGTAAGTTAATAGGATCCTCTATTAACCTATTAGCCACATACAATTGATTACTTCCATATACACGTAGAACCCAATATCAACCCTTATGCTTCTGGTAACTATCCCCAATAATTGTACGTAACTTTATTCTTTCATTTATTATTATTATTATTGTTGGTGATTGGGATCAGATTGGAAACAGCTCGAAGCCAGTGAAGCATATCTGAGTTCTTGGGGAGATATTAGCAACATATGGGAAGGGTGGGAAGCCTGTTACTAAAGCGGTTCGCTATTCCGCTAAAGCTTAGTTAATTGTATCCCAACTAAGAATGGTACCGAGTATAGAGGATAGGTAGCGCTGAGCTACGGTCACCATTCAAGCACTGACCTAGCGAGACGTTGCTTAACTCTTGTTATCGAAGCTCAATGAATTACCCGCTAGGCCACTCGGATGAAACATCTTCAACGCAAGTCGTTGTTTAAGTAAAATGATTAAAATTTATTGAGGTGTAGAATCTACCATTTTTCGTGCAGTGGAGGTAAAAAGGAGTAAAAAAATAGTGTTTTTACACGTCTGCACGTATAAAATATAACTATATAAATTGCAAATATTTTAATTTATATATATATAATTTAGTGTCTTTAAGTATCCTCCATTATATAAGATTGAATAGTACCCATTCGACTGAGCTGAAAAAATGAATCATTCTCAACACAAAAATTGGAATTAAGGCTGGATTTAATTAGATTATTTAATATTTTGTGGTTTAATGATAAATGATAATTTTTATTGAATTATATTTTAAGATCTAAGCAGGTTATTGTATAATTAGCTGTAGAAGGTGTCGAAAAGTAAAGGCATGCTTAGAACACATCGAGCGAAACAATAATAAAGATTTTTCATGATTTGGTGGAGATGTAACAATTAATACTCAACTTAGAGGATTTAAGGAATTCAATGTTCACACCAAATTTAAAAAAATACAATAAGCTCAATAAATTGAAATAACGTTAGAAATTATGCGAGGCAAATTTTATAACGGTTTCTTTTTTCGTTTCACATAATTATATTACAGTCCCATGCAGTAAAGTGTTTAACCATTTACGACTTTAGTGCAGGTTGTGCGCAATGGTACTGCAGGGGTGGCCAACATTTATGAAAGCATGCGCGCAATGAAAAGTTTTAATAGGCGTTGCGGGCGCAAGGAAGAAGAACGTTGTCATGTTATCAAAATATACGATGACATGACATCATTTAAATTCTTGTATTTTAAATATATATTCTATTCTCAATTAAATTAGTTTTACTTTATATTAGCGATGTGTAATTCACTCGCGAACCGTTCACTCTGAACGGTTCAATCAAATGACTGTGACGATGTTTTGCATCGACCTATAGGTCACTATGACCTAGTTCGTGAACTATGTACTACATGGTGCACGGTGTACGTATTGATGTACTTGTACTATATACTATGTACTATATATATACTTGCAGTATGGTATACATTACATATGCAGTACTAACATTTATTTAGTGATAAAGTGTGTTGGTGAACGGAACGAAATAGGAAACTCGATGCAATATTGCAACAGCAGCATTGCCGAGCTGAGTCACAATTTATATGTTGGTATCAGATTTCATTTGGAATAATATAATTAATATATTCGTAAGATTAAATATGTTCTTAAATATGTGATGCCATAACAAATTTTTGAAATAATGCAAAAATAAACATCTAAATCTTATAGTTCTTCTATTTCATACTGACTGCAATGCAATCACTTAATATTAAATCAAAGCTTTGAAGTTTGAACAGAAAAGATTCGGAATAGAAAATATAAATTATAACGCCAAACAAAACGATTCTATCTAGTTCATTTTATTATAGTTTGTACATTTAATTTTTAAGTTTTAGTAAAGTAGTAAACATTTTCATCAGTAACTACCAATAAATATTTTAGAACTTCATATAAATAATCGTGAGTATCTAGAGAAGATTATATTTCCTTATATACATGTTTTGTATAAATTATAAACATTGTTGTCTTTTCTTCCTCATTCTTAATTCAAAATAATTATTGTAATATTTCAATTTATTAATTTTTTACCATTTAATGTTTTTATATTGAGAAAAAAAGAGATTATTTTCGGTATGTAAATGTATTTCATATAGGTCGTGAACTAGTTCATTTTAAAAAGATGTTAGTAGTTCACGACCTATAGTTCGTGAACGGTACATTGAAATGAACTATGAACTACGAACTAGGTCCTCAAAGTGACCTACAGTTTGCCATCGCTACATTATATGACAAGAAAATGATTTTTTAATTATCATTATGTTTGAAATGTACTTTTTAGATGATCGTGTCACGGGCGCTTAGAAGATCAGTCGCGGGTGCACGGGCGCGGGGTTGGCCACCCCTGGTGTACTGTATACACTTTGGCGTGGATGTAAACCTGACCGCAATTGCAAAATGTTGCGTTTCTTCCCTCGGCGGTATCTTCAGGAATTCTTACAAGTTCGTATGTTGAATTCGTGAAATTCATAGAAAATCATGAATTCTATAGACATGTTGAGGGTAGCGAGGGCAACCCTAAGAAAGCGAGGGTTTTATTACGGTAAAATGACGAAATTTTTGCTTTCGTACCGTTAATTGTACTGGTGTACTAACCGCGTTCCATCTTGTGCAAATATAGGAATATGCAATAAACTTGCTCATTGAAATGCCAGATTTTCATACAGGGTGATACATAACCATTAACAGTGCTGATATATTTATAAACGTAAATCCAAAATGGCCGTATTTTTTAAATGCAATGATTTTGCGAAAATTAATTTTGCAATATAAATCGGTTTTTTTTTTTAATATTAATTCAAGCTAATGCGAATGCTATAATCCTGCTGAAATTATTTAAATTTGCTTTGTATTGAATAAATTTCAATATTTCTTTTAAACTTCTGGCACTCTACGGTTAAATATATTTGCGGGTGATTAAGTTGTACTAATAGTTAATATAATCGCAAATTAAAAAAATTTACTCGTATATTATATTTAATCACACAATTTTTGTAGAATTTTTTAAATTTGATTTTGTTTTCTTACGAAAAACAAATTTTTAGTGCCGTCTAAATCACATGGAATAATCACGTGGATAATTTATATTCTGCAAAGTTAATATAAATTTTTATTTGGAATTTTGAAATTGCATACACTCTGTATGTGAAAAACTGCGGCGGCCAGATCAATAAAGTACAAAGAAAAAGAAAAAAAAGTATAATATTGGGGTACTTTATGGTTTTATGATACCGTTAAGATAAATTCAATTTTACGAATACGTTATGCAGCGTAGCATAAATATTGCAGATTTAGAAAAATTATGTAACAGTATATTTTGTATTATTCTATTCTTTTTAGTATTATTTTAAAGAAAGTAAAGATCTTTACGCTAGAAACGAACAATGTCTGTGAAGCTAATTTAAACCCGCGAGTTTGCTTTATTAAGTAATAATAATATAGTTTAATGGCTAAAGTTAGTAGTGAAGCACTTTTTTTATACGCGTGTCAAAAATTTATATATAAATTTATTGATATGCTTATGTGCCACAGAAAAATAGCGAAAAAATTATTGTAGAATTATATTGATACTTAAAAAAATGTAGAACTTCATAAAGAAGATATCATAACTTTTCATACATTTTTTTCGTATAGAACAATGTGAATTATTTATTCATGCGATTTTTTTCGTTTGTATGTATACTCGTATATTTGATTCTAAACTCTTTATATCGGATTAATTGTACGTTACTTTACCAGATTTTATTTTTGAAAGCGTCTTTTATAAAATTGAAGCATATTTTAAAAATTATTACTACGGTGTTAAATAATAATAATAATAATAATAATAATGACTCGAAAATTTCACGTGGTTTGGATAGTATTTTAAATAAATATAATTTTAATGTAACATAACAGTTCTAATAGACCAATTGAAACTAGATTTATGGAGGAGCATTTAGCTCATTTCAGATTAAATAGAAAAGATAAAAGTGCTGTAGCCGAGCATATTTTTGCCTAATTCAGGTCATCCTATTCAAATTAGTTCACTTAAATTGCTTAAAAGTGTTTTGAATTATTCCGAGCTAAATGCTTATTTTTATTTATTATCAGGATTATTTATTATACTTATTCTTAGCATCTAGGAACGACATAGATTGCGAATGGAGGGAAATCAGAAATGGGTTAACTATAGCAGCAAATGAAGTATTAGGCACAAAGAAAAGGGCAGGTAGGAGGGAATGGATCACGGAAGAAATAGTTGAAATGATAGAAGCAAGAAGGAAAATTAAAATTGGAAACACAGAAGCAGGACAGAAAAAATATAAGGAACTAAGGAACTTAATTAATAGGAAATGCAAGCTAGCGAAAGAAGAGTGGATAAAAGGAAATTGTGAGGATATTGAGGAGGATATGAGAAGAGGTAAAGTAGATTTGGGCTACAGGAAAATTAAGTCACATTTTTCTAAAGTAAAACCAAAGGGTAACATTATATGTGATAAGCAGGGTAAGGAACTCACAGAAAATAAGGAAAAAGCTAGAAGATGGAAGGAGTATCTTGAAGATTTATATAAAGGTAGGCAGGACATGGAGGAGCTAGAAAGTGTGGAACAGATAGATGAGGATGACTTAGGTCCTAGCATACTTAGGTCAGAGTTTCATAGAGCATTAAATGATTTACGGAATAACAAAGCAGCGGGGATTGATATGATACCAGCCGAATTAATAAAACACGCAGGGGAAAAAATGCAGGAGCGATTATACAGGTTAGTTTGTAAAATATATGAGAAGGGAGAAGTACCACAGGATTTTCAGCGTAGTAGAATAGTAACAATGCCGAAGAAAATAGGAGCTAATTTGTGTGAGAACTATAGGACCATTAGTCTACTATCACATGCATCGAAGATATTGCTAAAGATTATTTATAGGAGATTAGAAAATAAAGTAGAGGAAAGGCTAGGAGAAGATCAGTTTGGTTTTAGGAAAAACAGAGGGACGAGGGAGGCGATTTTAGCACTAAGAACGGTAGTAGAAAAAATAATGAGGGTAGGAAAGGTAACTTGCATAGCTTTTGTAGATTTAGAAAAGGCATTTGATAATGTAGATTGGGACATAATGTTTAGAATTTTAAAAGAAACGGGTATAGATTATAAGGATAGGAGAATAATTTTTAATTTATATAAACACCAAACTGCCTTAGTTAGAATTGAGGGGGAAGAAGAGGTAGCAAAAATAGGGAAGGGAGTTCGGCAGGGATGTACACTTTCACCGTTATTATTTAATCTATATATAGAAGATGCAATAAACAAAGTAAAAGAAGAGTATAGTGTAGGTGTGAATGTACAGGGAGAGAAAATATATATGTTGAGATTCGCCGACGATATAGCTATATTGGAAGAAAGCGAAAAGAATTTAGAAAGGGTATTGAATGGTATGCAGGCAGTATTGACTAGGGATTTTAACATGAAAATAAATATAGGTAAAACTAAAGTGATGAGGTGTGACAAAAAGGAATGCAGTAGAAAAATGAGGATCACAATAGGAGATAATAGAATCGAAGAAGTGTCAGATTTTTGTTATTTAGGCAGTAGAATCACAAAAGATAATCGAAGCAAGGTAGATATAAAGTGTAGGATAGCACAGGGTAGGAAGGCATTCGTAGAAAAGGAACAGATTTTAAGATCAAATATTGACTTGGGTATTAGAAAAAGATTACTGAAGGTATATGTTTGGAGTGTAGCACTGTACGGGTGTGAGGCGTGGACTATAGGAAAGGAAGAGAAGCGTAGATTACAAGCATTCGAAATGTGGTGTTATAGGAGGATGATGAGGATTGGTTGGGAAGATAAAGTAACAAATGAAGCTGTACTAGAGTTAGTAGGGGAGAAGAGAAGTATTTGGAGAGTATTACAGCGTAGGAGAGACAGATTAGTAGGGCATATTCTTAGGCATGGGGGGATTATGCAATTGATCATAGAAGGTAGAGTGGAGGGAAAGAGAGGGGTAGGTAGGCCTAGATTGGAGTATGTGAGTCAGATAGTTGAAGACGTTGAGATGAATAGCTATAGGGAGATGAAGGGATTAGCTCAGGATAGATCGGCATGGCGTGCTGTTTCCAACCAATCTTTAGGATTGCGGACTCTTTAACTAACTAAATGCTTATGAAATTGTAACTATTACGTCTTCAAATTAGGCCGTGCTATTAATTGCCTCTTCAATTTGAAAAGATACATATTTTCAAAGTCAGCATTTAGAAACATTGTTTATATGGACTGCCCACGCAAGTGAGCAATTTCAATTTTTATTTTACATGAAAAACTTATTGAATGGAACATTTTCTAATCGGAAATAATAAATCTGCAAATAGCTAAATATAAAAACCATAAAATGTATAATGTATGTAAAATAATATTGAACAAATTCCTGCCAACATTTTTATGAGAATTTAATTAATAACACGAATCTTTTGAAGCCAGGTGAAAAATATATGTATCAAAAACAAAAAAATATGGCAAAGATTAATAAAAAATAAACCAAATCAACAAACTTTTGATTCAATATATGGACATGAAAGTTTATATAAGTATGCAAAACTGCGTAAATCTCTCATTTATAATTAAAGAATTAGTTGAATATCGACAATATCTCTGCTAACGCGACGATGAAAAATCACATTAGTTGGTTATTTTCTTTCGTGTGAAAGATATTATATGGTATCGTGTATAAATTGTTCACGTGCCAACAAAATTTTTGTACGTTTTGACCAGTGGCGGTTTCTTTCGAGGCCGCACGGCCGCGCGCCCCCCATGAACATTGAGCGCATCACCTTAAATATATAATTGAATTGTGATATTTTATCTCGGCATTATTTTTCCTAAAAGATAAAGCTTGCGTTCGATAGCACTCTACAAAACACGGTGTGGCGTTCCGTTGTGGTATCCGTTGCAAGCGGTAGAGTGAGAGCGACCGTATGCAGTATATCAACTGTTTCTTTGGTTCGCGTATCGTATTAGTCGCAAACAAATTAGCGGTCCGCGTTGCAATGGCAACGGACGGTACGCTGCTTCTACAGCTAAGAATATACCATTGTTTTAAGCTATTCCGGGCTTAGCGTGTTCTTTAGCGTCCGGACAGAGAAGCCTAGTCTAGTATACAGGAAAATGGATATAGAATAGCCAGATAAGACAGTTGCATTGTTCTGTGTAGTTACGTATGTACGATTTTGCCACGTGTTTCTCCAAGAATATGTTTAATAGAAATAATTAATAAAAATTAATAGTGTTAGTTCTTTATTGAAAATAGAGTTTTGTAGACTTTCTCTTGAGGACAAAGTAAAAATTAAAGAATTAGGTAGGCTATTGCCTGATTTAAATTTATCACAAACTTGTGCAATGAGTGTTTATATCAATGAACGATAGAAGAGCGAAATACCACTTTCAAGAAATGATTGAATTTAATCATTTTGCATCCATTTTAGGTAAGATTTCCTATTATTATGTTATTTTTTAAGAAATGCGCCCCCCTCGATTGAAATGTCGAGAGCCGCTACTGGTTTTTACTCAGTTGTCTCTCTTAAAAATATATTTAGAAAACCTGTACAAATAATTATTATATTATAATAATATCAAAATTGCCTTTCTTTATAAGCGATGAGCGTATGAGATTGTTTTTTAATGGTAAGCTAGATATAAATTGGACATATCGGATTAAATATTAGGGGTGGGAATTTGGGAATTACTGTAATTCTGGCTAATACACACCCATGTGTTGAACAGTATCATTATTCAGCTTTTATATAGGGAAGATACCGATTAATACACGAGATCGTGAACAGGTCCACGCTCTACAGTCTGCATTTGTGTAATTCATTTCAATACATCATACAGAGTGTTTAAATAACATAATTGATATAGTTAAATAGTCGTCAATCCTAAGGATTAGTTGGAAACAGCACGCCATCTGTCGTCGATCTATCCTGAGCTAATTCCTTTATCTGTATTCATCCCGCACGTCCTCCACTATCTGACTCCAATCTAGGCCTACCTACCCCTTGCTTTCCCTCTACTTTACCTTCTATAACTAATTGCATAATACCCCCGTGTCTAAGAATGTGACTTACGAGCAGTGGCGGCTCGTGACATTTCAATCGGGGGGGAGGGGGGGAATTTCTTAAAAAATAACATAATAGTGAGAAATCTTACCTAAAATGGATGCAAAAGTATTAAATTCAATCATTTCTTGAAAGTGAATTCCACTCTGATCTTTCATTGATATAAACTTTTCCAAAACTTTTTCGTTAAAATTGTAAATATCTCGCACCACATTTTTATTAATACACATCTACGCCAACGCGTTTAAACGATCATTACCCATAGCATTTCGCAAAAAAGTCTTGATTCTTTTAAGTGTTGAAAAACAACGCTCTGATTCAGCAGTGGTCATCGGGATTGTTAAAATAATTTTAAGTATTTTTATAGTTTCCGGGAAAGTTTCACTGAGATTATTTTGTAGCAAGAATGAAAGAAAATTTGTGGCTACAATTATTTGATAAAAATCTGGACGCGAGTAAATGACTTCTAATTCTGTTTTTAATTTGGTTTTATTCAAAAATGGATATGCATGACACACGGTTTCCAAAAGGTCCACTGGAAATTGTTTAGAAAATGTTGGCATCGATTTCGTGTTAAATAACTCAGCGGCTTGTAGATGGCCACGATATGAGAATCTGTCCTTCATCTGTGTTATAATTTTTTTTGTAAATGTCTCTTGTAAAACGCCGCGTAAATGTCCGGTTTTGAGCACTCCTTGCACTAGTTTGCGATAAATTTAAATCAGGCAATGGCCTACCTAATTCTTTAATTTTTGCTTTGTCATCAAGTCTACAAAACTCTATTTTCAATAAAGAACTAACACTATTCATTTTTATTAAATTATTTCTATTAAATATATGCTTGGAGAAACACGTGGCAAAATCGTACACACGTAACTACACAGAACAATGCAACTATATCTATATCAATTTTCCTGTATACTAGGCTTCTCTGTTGGGACGCCGCTAAAGAATCGTAGGCCAGAATAGCGTAATACAACGATATATTCTTAGTTATAGAAGCAGCGTGACGTCACGTTGCCATAACAACCCGGCCGGCTAGTTTGTATGCGGACAGATGATAGCGATATATATATACTACGCGAACGATAGATACAGATATATACAGCATAGGTCGCTGCTGTGACTTGCAACGGATTGTTATCGCGGCGCAAGCTTTATCTTTTAGGAAAAATAATGCCGAGATAAAATATCGCAATACAATTATATATCTATAGTGATGCGCTCAATGTTCAGGAGGGGCGCGCGGCCCTGCGGCCTGCCACTGCCTACGAGTCTATCTGGTAATACTCTCCAAATACTTCCCTACTAACTCCAGTACGGTTTCATTTGTTACTTTATCTTCCCAACCAATCCTCATCATCCTCCTGTAGCACCACATTTCGATTGCTAGATGTAAGTTGTAGTAAGCTATGTAAGTTGTCTTTCCATCTTAGTGCTAAAATAGCCTCCGTCGTCCCTATGTTCTTCCTAAAACTAAACAGATTTTTTCCTAGCCTCTCTTCTACATTTTTTTCGAATCTTCTATAAATAATCTTTAACAGTATCTTTGATGCATGCGATAGTAGGCTGGCTAATGGTCGTATAGTTCTCACATAAATTAGCTCCGACCTTCTTCGGCAATGTCCCTATTCTACTGCGCTGAAAATCCTGTGGTACTTCGCCCTTCTCGTACATTTTACAAACCAGCCTGTATAATCGATCCTGCATCTTTTCCCTCGCGTGTTTACTAAATGTTATCTGTGAAATATGGCATGAATTGTTGAAAAACGGTGTTTCTTCAGGGGGAACCAGGTAACTTCTAGAAGACTCGTCCCCAGGTGGAGGATTGGGGACGGTCCTCGAAATAAGATTGAAATAAAATAGGTACTGAAGCGAGAATTAAAATTCAATGAAATAAAAAATGGGCCAAAGTATAACATAATTTTGAATTGGGGCATTTGAACATTGCTAGTTGAATGAACGAACATCTTTATGGGATGGAAAAGGGATACTAAATCGCTGATCTGTAAACATCTTGTAATCAATATAAATGATTTTATATGCAAATGTGCATGCAGAATATCAACAAAAAAAATCATCACATAAAAATAATTACAGGAACACAAAATGATAAATATCATAAAACCATTATTTCCCTAAGAAGTTATTGATTCTATAGAAAATAACCTAAAATAAAGCATTTTATAGCTATATGCGCATTTCGCAAGCCCCCCCATCGTTTGTAGTATAAGATAAGAACTAATTAAAATACCTGTCACTAACCGTGATTGTTTTACAATTGAACGAACGAAAAGTCAATTCGTTTGATTTCATTGGGGGGAATAGTGAAAAGTCAATATTGATTTTTCGTTTCGACGCAGGTATTTTATTTAGTAGCTGCTACTGAAGATGAGGGCATAGTTTTCCAAAGACGCATCTAGCTATTAAACGCCTTGAGTCTAAGAGATTAATGTGATGGGTGAATTATTTAACACCGCAGCGATAATTTTACAAAAATTATTGATTCATCCTTATAGTGACTTATAATTTATTTATTTTTCAAATTTTAAAGTGTAATTATAATACACGTTATTTAAGGTAACTATCAGCGTGAGTAAAAGTTAGAAGGCCGAGCAATAATTAGAAAAAGGATTGTGACTACGATCTACGACTAAAAAATCGGAAATTTTCTTTAAACGGTGATTATAGACATTTATAACAAAACATTCTTTCTTTCGAATCGAAAAAGCTGCTTTACCGTATCGTTGGAAAATGAATCACTTGGTACATTGAATATGTTCACATCAAAGTGATGTAGTTGCATAGCTCGTGACAAATTGCTTTATTTCCAAAATCGCATTAATCCGAGCCAGTTTAGGCTGGTTATATACAGTATACAATATACAATATACAATATACATGCGTGTAATAGCTGTTGTTGCGTTCTGCGGCACGCACAGGGGCCACATTTAACGCAGAACCGTTCTTCATAACTTTCCTACGTGTTAAAATAAAATAAATTGTTTCAAACGAACTGTTCATTTTTAGTGCGCAAGTCTAACGAATGAAGGGGATTTGCAGTAAATACGTATTACATATTTTCTCTATTGTTATGTTCAAATTCGAAAGTTTTTGCTTATAAATTCAATCCGAAATTGTTGCATTTAAACATACAACTGTGAAGAATATAAGAATTAAATTTGGTACGTAATATTATATATTTGAACGTTTGAACTTAGTACTATGTAATATAGAATATCACCCAAATACCGTAACAAGCATTAAGTAGCTAGATATACATTTCAAGCGCTACGCACCCATCTTCAGTAGCACAAGCTAAAACTAAATAAAATACCTCTGTCACGAATCGTGATTGATAAACTTATTTAGTTTTTCTTGTGCTACTGAAGATGGGCGCATAGCGCTTGAAGTGTACATCTAGCTACTTAATGCTTGTTACGGTATTTGGGTGATATTCTATATTATAATTTAACACCGTAGTGATAATTTTTTAAATTAGTACTATTTATTAGTACTATTAGTACATATTTTTTGAAACTTTATAATTGCTTAAAGGGAATATTTTCCGAATAAGTTTCTGAACAAACAGGATACATCTGAAAAAAATCTTTTTAACTTTTCTGTTATGGAATAATTTTTTATAAATGAAAATTGACGACGCAAAGGACTATTAATGAATCGGTGAGTGAAAGAACAATACACCTCCAAATTGAGCATTTTTTAAAATAACTTTTTCACCTAAAATCCACGATGTTTCGGTATTTCGATGTATTATTAATTTGTAGGGTTTACGTTCCTTGATGAGGTCATGAATTCACTTTTACAAAAAATATTTCCGAAAAAAAAGGTGAGTACACAAAACACGTATACTGTTATTTTACTCAATTTCATAAAAGTCGGCTTTATTAATGTGTGAGATACAAAACCCCCTATAAACTCGTTTGTTGAAATATAGCCAGGAGTTTCATTATTATATAATATTTGTCTATGTTCTGATATTGTAAAATTTACATTTTGTTCGATTGATTTGCTCTTATAATTTCATTATTTTCGTATAGGAAAATAACGAAAAACTTTATTTAAAGCGTTTGGTAGTTGTTAAAGTATTCAGCAACCTCAATATAGTGTTATGATTTTAGACAGGACACCCATATGAAAATATATGGAGTCCTTTTATCTCTGGAGATATCTTATTTAGTTAGTTAGTTAAAGAGTCCGCAATCCTAAAGATTTGTTGGAAACAGCACGCCATGCCGATCTATCCTGAGCTAATCCCTTCATCTCCTTATAGCTATTCATCTCAACGTCTTCAACTATCTGACTCACATACTCCAATCTAGGCCTACCTACCCCTCTCTTTCCCTCCACTCTACCTTCTATGATCAATTGCATAATCCCCCCATGCCTAAGAATATGCCTTACTAATCTGTCTCTCCTACGCTGTAACACTCTCCAAATACTTCTCTTCTCCCCTACTAACTCTAGTACAGCTTCATTTGTTACTTTATCTTCCCAACCAATCCTCATCATCCTCCTATAACACCACATTTCAAGTGCTTCTAATCTACGCTTCTCTTCCTTTCCTATAGTCCACGCCTCACACCCGTACAGTGCTACACTCCAAACATATACCTTCAGTAATCTTTTTCTAATACCCAAGTCAATATTTGATCTTAAAATCTGTTCTTTTTCTACGAATGCCTTCCTACCCTGTGCTATCCTACACTTTATATCTACCTTGCTTCGATTATCTTTTGTGATTCTACTGCCTAAATAACAAAAATCTGACACTTCTTCGATTCTATTATCTCCTATTGTGATCCTCATTTTTCTGCTGCATTCCTTTTTGTCACACCTCATCACTTTAGTTTTACCTATATTTATTTTCATGTTAAAATCCCTAGTCAATACTGCCTGCATACCATTCAATACCCTTTCTAAATTCTTTTCGCTTTCTTCCAATATAGCTATATCGTCGGCGAATCTCAGCATATATATTTTCTCTCCCTGTACATTCACACCTACACTATACTCTTCTTTTACTTTGTTTATTGCATCTTCTATATATAGATTAAATAATAACGGTGAAAGTGTACATCCCTGCCGAACTCCCTTCCCTATTTTTGCTACCTCTTCTTCCCCCTCAATTCTAACTAAGGCAGTTTGGTGTTTATATAAATTAAAAATTATTCTCCTATCCTTATAATCTATACCCGTTTCTTTTAAAATTCTAAACATTATGTCCCAATCTACATTGTCAAATGCCTTTTCTAAGTCTATATTTAGTATATAATGCAAAAGAAAACTGCATACTGCATCAGGAGCTTTGTGTGCCCGTCCCTCATGATATGTTTAAAAATGACCAGTTTTGTCTTTCAACTTTTATGCGAATTTCAAAAGCATTCATAAGTGACAGTAGTAAAATATTTCTTGTACTAGTATGTTGGTATATATTTTTTAAATATTAACACAAATTAATTTTCTAATCAAGTTTTTGTCGCATGATACATACGATTATCGTTTGTTTTGTCATTTCCACGCGCATGTGTGTAAGAAGAGCACAAGTCGCGTATTTGTAAAAAATTCTTAAAATTCTTAAAAATTAAAATCTATGTAGGATGATCAGTTCATAATTTGTCTATGGAATAGTATGAATAGTATGAATAGTCAACGATATAGTTTTAAACTTGTGTCTGTTATTTATAATTTTTAAACGGTCAGGAATTTTATTGTACATAAAACTAGACATACGAACGATTTATTATAAAATGTAGAATTTGGCTTGTTTATGTAAATATTATTCAATGAGCGAGTCTGATAATTACGCTTATCTCTAGTCATTACAAAATTGTTAAAATTGTCATATGTTAATATACACAGTTCAATAATTATATTGCTAGCTAGTGTAAGGATCGCTAATTTTCGAAAAATAGTCTTACTCACTGATAGGTTTATAAATTTGAAGTAATTTGGCAATCTCAGTTTAAAACGCCATTCTTTGCCGTTTATATTGTTCTTCTACGCACCGATTCATTTCGAGTGCGGTCCTGTATTATAGCACCCATCTTCCATAGTGTATGATATGGGAGGGTGCGGATAAATAGGCGAGATAGTAACACGCGCCAGCATTTAATAGATAAATTAAGATAGGCTCGATGATAACACAGATGAACAGTTTCGATTCTTGTCTAATACCAGTTTAATGTGGTTATAGAATACATGATAAATATCTTCAGAAAGGTCCATATTATATCGACTCGTTATGTTTAATATATAAGATGCTATTTACGTTCACACTGAAAAATCGTAATTTGCTTACGAGCTGTAGAATAAAATGTACCGACACTACCACTGTGAGAAAACGTCACGCTAGTGGCGAGAAGAAAAGTGTCTTTAATATTGCGATAATCAAAATATCTGTTTAAAATAACTAATTTTATTTCATCGACCATTTGAGCGAATAAGAGAAAATCTGTATAATTTAATATATTCACGAACGTAAGTGACCAGTAGCGGTTTCCTTTCGAGGCCGCATGGCCGCGCGCCCCTCCTAAACATTGTGCGCATCACCGTAGATATATAATTGTATTGCGATATTTTATCACGGCATTATTTTTCCTAAAAGATAAAGCTTGCGTCGCGATAGCACTCAACACAACACGGTGTGGCGGCGAGCAAGATGAGTTAAATGCATATGCACTCATACTATCTGTTACAAGCGGTAAAGTGAGAGTATGCAATATATCATCTGTTTCTTTGGTTCGCGTATCGTATGAGTCGCAAACAAAATAGCGGCCCGGGTTGCCAATGTAACGTGAGGTCACGCTGCTTCTACAGCTAAGAATATATCGTTGCTTTAAGCTATTCCGGGCCGCAATTCTTTAGCGTCCCAACTGAGAAGCCTAGTCTAGTAGCGATGGCAAATTGCAGGTCACTTTGAGGACCTAGTTCGTAGTTCGTAGTTCATTTCAATGTATCGTTCACGAACTATAGGTCGTGAACTACTACATCTTTTAAAAATGAACTAGTTCACGACCTATATGAAATACATGCACATACTGAAAATAATCTCTTTTTTTCTCAATATAAAAATATTAAACGGTAAAAATAAATAAATTGAAATATTACAATACTTATTTTGAATTAGGAATGAGGAAGAAAAGACAACAATGTTTATAATTTATACAAAACATATATATAAGGAAATATAATCTTCTCTAGATGCTCACGATTATTTATATGAAGTTCTAAAATACTTATTGGTAGTTACTGATGAAAATGTTTACTACTTCACTAACACTTGAAAATTAAATGTACAAACTATAATAAAATGAACTAGATAGAATCGTTTTGTTTGGCGTTATAACTTATATTTTCTATTCCGAATCTTCTCTGTTCAAACTTCAATGCTTTGATTTGATATTAAGTGATTGCATTGCACTCAGTATGAAATAGAAGAACTATAAGGTTTAGATGTTTATTTTTGCATTATTGCAAAAATTTGCTATGGCATGACATATTTAAGAACATATTTAATCTTGCGAATATATTAATTATATTATTTCAAATGAAATCTGATACCAACATATAAATTGTGACTCAGCTAGGCAATGCTGCTGTTGTAATATTGCATCCAGTTTCCTATTTCGTTCCGTTCACCAACACACTTTATCACTAAATAAATGTTAGTACTGTATATGTAATGTATACTATACTGCATCGTTTATGAACCGTTGTGATTCATGAACGGTTTAGTAGACGACGGGTTTAGGACCTAGTACAAGTACATCAATACGTACACCGTGCCACATGTAGTTCATAGTTCACGAACTAGGTCATAGTGACCTAGAGGTCGTTGCAAAACATCGTCACAGTACGCCCGACATTTGATTGAACAAAAGTTCAGAGTGAACGGTTCGCAAGTGAACTACACATCGCTATAGTCTAGTATACAGGAAAATGGATATAGAATAGCCAGATAAGACAGTTGCATTGTTCTGTGTAGTTACGTATGTACGATTTTTCCACGTGTTTCTCCAAGAATATGTTTAATAGAAATAATTTAATAAAAATGAATAGTGTTAGTTCTATATTGAAAATAGAGGTATGTAGACTTTCTCTTGAGGACAAAGTAAAAATTAAAGAATTAGGTATGAAAGATAGCAAAGCGAATACCACTTTCAAGAATGATTGAATTTAATCATTTTGCATCCATTTTAGGTAAGATTTCTTACTATTATGTTATTTTTTAAGAAATCCGCCCCCCTCGATTGAAATGCCAAGAGCCGCCACTATAAGTGACATAGGTAAAGATGACGCAACTAGGCCGGCACCTAGCAAATTATTGACGGCATCCAGAGGGCCGTTTGTCGCCTTTATATTGCGCTACGTACATGTTTTTCTAAAGTTGATAAAAAAGAGTCGCGCATGGAAGTAGAAGGAACGTACATATATGTACGTGTACAGTGTAGGCTTGGGCAAATGTCGTTCAATTAGTTGAATTATTCTGTTATTTAGTATTCACATAAGTGAATAGTTCACGAACAATTATTCATTATTCGCATGTACATGAATCGTTCGATCAGTTGTTATTCACGTTACATACATGGATAACATTGAGCTACGTGTATTAATTCAAAGAATATTATATCTGGAAATAAAATTTGCAACGATCCAGCATTAAATGACAGTAATTTCGAAGAATATTTGCACATAGTTTTGGATAATCTTTGAAATACGTCCAAATTTGGCTAGTTCGTTTAGGCATTTTGTAGTAATAATTGAACTACAAAGCAAATATTTTATTTTTTAACTCAGATGTAAAATAGAATTTCTAAAGTCATACTTTTCTAAATTATAATTAATATTAATATACTTACGTTAATTCACATTTAAAATATATATTGAATATGAATATGTTTATGTGTATGCTAGACTAAATGACAGATTAAATAAGATGTTAAATATTTATAATCGCAGAAAAGTGTTAATGCCTCCCATTGTTTTACTATTATCTTATGCTTGAGTATCAGCGATGCAATCAATTCGCAATATACAATTTACACTACTGTATGCGAATAACGTAGTGAATAATTCGTTTGAGAATATACAAGTGAATACAGAATATATAATTCGGTATAGGGAATATTGAATACGAATCGTTCACTCTGATGAATAGTTCAAATTGAACGGTTCATAGGTGAATCCTAGTATGTACTATGTAGTCACACACATGTGTATGTATGTACAATACGGTAAAACGGGTGATTGTGTGACCCAGGGCCGCCCGAATTGCGCCCGGGCACCAACAGCTTATGCAACTTTAACACCCATGTACTACATTCGTGCTGTATAGATACATTGGGTGAGCGCACCTGATGTGCCGCTAATATATACAGGAACAACAAAGCTTGCGAGTATTCTGACAAAAAGTCCTGTGGGAATGTATGGTAACTAATGTGTCTTTCTGTGATTCATTTCTTAAGAAAAATGTTAAGAAGCCATTCTTATTTGTGGAGAATTTAGTTTTTTTTAATGGACTTCATTGACTAAGTACGAAATATTTCTTATATGGATAGGACCATACGTACAGTTGCCATGTATTTATTTGGATACAAAATTCTAACATCAAAATTTTCACCATAGTAGGTATTTTATCTTATTTAGTAAATATTTTGTTAGTTTCCTTTTGAATCATTTGTTGAGATATACATTGATATTTACATTATTTAAGACAGTAGTTCTTACGCGTTATCATAAACGTATAGCCTACTTGTGCCTACTTTGGCGAGATCCACAATCAAAAATGGATTCCTCTTAAATCATTTATTATTCACTATTTAGTCTTTTATGAATTTCGTGCTTTCGGAATATTTCTTCTACGATATAAACTGAATGTAAAATCAATGAATACTAACTATATCGATTATTTGTTGATAAAACATATAGTATAATGTAGAGTATAAATGAATATTTATAAATTCACGTCAATGCGTGATTTTTCCAGGCGCCTTACCTCATTATTATAAAAGAAATTTATACGCTGAAAAATGTTACTATTCCCATCAACCTTTGAAAATTCCCAATCTTTTATCAAAAAATAGTTGCTATTGCACACCACTAGTACGGAAGAACAAGACTTCACCAAACAGCTGGACATGGTAGGTGCAAAATGCAGTTTTTCGAAATTGTTTTGCCCTTTATATCAAACAGTACGTAAATCATTTATACCTGGTACAGGACAAATTTCATATGTGCAGAGTGTTGTATATTGTATACCCAGGTATGTACGTTCATGGAGATGACGTCGGTGTCGCCGATTCGTTTTTAAATCGAACTTTATACCGCCTCAGGGAAATCAAGTGCGCGACGCAAGAACCACCCAACAACAGCATCCTCTCTTTAGGTATCACATACGCAGACATCATGTTGAGGATTGAGGATCTGTTGTGTCGGTGTTCTCTGCAGATGGTATGTATATAACAGTCCTCATCCTTTCAGGAAGTGTGTCGGTCGCAAGGGGAATACTTGTCCCCATACACAGCCTGCGCCATAAGCTGAAGAATTCTGGCGGGAATTTTTTTCTGATATTCAAATGATGATATGATAATGAAGACGAATTTCTTAATCGGAATTAATTCCCATAGCAGAAGTGTCAATTCCCATCGTTATTTCGGAAGTAGGATTGCAAATCATGGATAACCGAAGTAAGGTCGATATAAAATGTAGGATAGCACGGGGTAGGAAGGATAGATATAAAATGTAGGATGGCATTCGTAGAAAAGGAGCAGATTTTAAGATCAAATATTGCCTGGGGTATTAGAAAAAGATTACTGAAGGCATGTGTGGAGTGTGTAGCATTGAACGGGCATGAGGCGTGGACTATAGGTACAGAAGAGAAACGTAGAATAGAATCAATCGAAATGTGGTGCTATAGCAGGATGATGAGGATTGGTTGGGAAGATAAAGTAACTCAATGAAGCCGTACTAGAGTTAGTAGTGGAAAAGAGAAGTATTCGGAAGATGTAGGAAAGATGGACTAGTAGGTCATATTCTTAGACATGGGAGGATGTTATGCAATTAGTTATAGAAGGTGACATGTGGGATGAATGGCTATAGGGAGATGAAGGAATCAACTGAAGATAGATCGACAGATGTCGTGCTTACCAACCTATCCTTAGGATTGGGGATTTTTTAGCAAACTAAATAATTCCCGACGGAGTTTATCTGGAGGTCGATGGAGTTTTGAAACAGGTCGATGGAACACAAGAGGTCGATTGTCAAGTCAAATTGTACTGGTGTTGAAAATTTCAGATATATTCAAATAATAGCAATTTTCATTTTGAAATGTTTGGAACCGATTTAACAACCCTTTTATCAATATAGTCTTCGAAGCAAAGGAAATATTTAGCCCATTCTACTTAGAATCATTTCACAAGTTCGTCTTTTAAGTAATCCACTTGATATAAAAAAAATATCATAAAAATTCTAAGGTCGATTAAAAAGTTTTCTTTTAATAGAAGGTCCATGGTTGATAGTACATCCAATTTACATCTGTGATTGTGACATGTCATACTACTCATACATATGTTAGATGATATATAGGGCTGAACCAAGCTCACCCTACATTCGAAAATGTTTTTGGTGTAACTTTCTGTGTCGTCCGATGATATATATCGAAACAATGTAATATGCACACACCGTATTGAAAATAGTTTAGTGCCGGAGCTTGGGGGTGACAATTCGAAAGGGTGCAAAAAAAGTAGGTTACATCTCAATCTTCGCCTTGTTCAATTTAAATAAGAAAGATCTTTATTATATGCACTGAAAACTATATCAAGATTGGGATTGAAGAAAACTAGAATTGATATTTGTTTCCATCAGAAATGAATTGTTTAACATTCCATTTTGCGATTTTTTTAACCATGGCAAGAATTTACATAAAAAATAATAGAAGTCAATTCATCGCCTCTTCAACACATTATTATTTAAGATTTAGATATGCATCCAACTTTATAATTCACTATATTTTTAAGAAACTTAATATAAACTTTTATTTCCTCGTTGTCACAAAAAAAAATATCAAAAAATATTGGTTTATTATAATTTGGTATAACGTGGAGGCGCCAGGGGGGGGATTTTGCAAAAATCCAGACATTAAAAATTATTCCGTAAGCCTGATTTTATTTTTTATCACTTTTATCGTTTCGCAGTTATCAATGCGGAATATTTTTTATAAAAAAAAAAAAATGCCAGGGTGGTATATAATGGAACAACTGAAAAACAGATGCTTATAATAAATTGCAGAGCAATATGTTTTCTCTTGAAGCTCATCGCACGTAATATAAACGCCTTCATATACATACAGGGTGCTAGGAAATGTATCCACAATCTTGAATCTTTTACAAAATTTCAGGAACCAAATTCATTAGCTTTAGCCGAAAACCTTTTATGAAATTTCGTTGAAATTTACATTCATCGAATTAGATGAAAATAGCGACTTTTCATTTTGAACGTTTTTTTTTACATTACACACATATAAAATTAAAATCTATTGAATTTCCTGAAATATCTGGAAAATTACATATTTTTATCAACTTTTATACCAGCAAAGAACTAAAAATGAATACTTTTTATTAGAGAGCACATCCTTCAAGGCATTTTGACATAATGCCATTTTGAATTGCCCTCCATTGTTCTCCACTGTAGGAAAAATTTAGATAAGAATCGATTTTCTTGAGAATGTTTCGTTTATATTTAATAATGTCGTCGTATTTTATTTATTAATCGTGATTTTTATTTTAAAAGCATACTTCTAATATAATAGCATTTAAAAATATTACTTTACATACGCATTGTTCATATATAAATTAATTAAATCAAAAAATCCTTACGTCTCTCATTAAAATTACACGTGACCCTGTACAATAATAAAATAGACATATACACACATGTATATCTATGTGGCATGTAATATAGAGGATCGTAAAAAAGATATACCCATTTATATTTATCTGAATCTGGTGAACTGAGCGTCCGAATTATCCCGAGTCTTTTCTACGAGATTAACAACGACTGATATCAAAATGAAAGATGAACATGAGTCTTATATACCCTCGAAGTAGATGAATAAAAAGGAATAGCATATCGCATTCCTAAAAATCAATTTGAAACACGAAACAAATCCACTGTAGAATGTGTATATATATTTTTTTATTTCGTTGTGGAATTGACACGACAATCATACTAAAAAAATATTTTTTAACAAATTTATTTTAGCTTGGAAAACGATTTGAGGATCCTGATGGAATTTTTTTTTCGAAACGCCGTTCTAGACAATCACCTTTTGCCAACTTCGTTCAATATACGCAAACGTCATAATTATAAAAAGCGACTTTTGAAAAACCAATTTTTGAATACGAGCATTTCCAAAAAAAAAACGGTTAAAAGCCGGTCTTCGAATATATACAAAAATATATAGTTAAAAAGTTATAAAATAATTATAGTTATTTCGAAATATATTTTTGATCGTACAAAAATATGAAAATAACGTAAAATATATTCCAAATAAATCAAAAATTAACAAGTAAAAGACAATTCAAAAATTCTTACAAAATATAAACTGTGCATAGATCGGTAATACGTTTTTTTTTTATAGACTGGTGGTTGAATGCGATTTTTAAGTTTAAAAACCGTAACACAAAGCATTTATTAGCTAGATGCGCATTTCGGAGGCTATGCCCCCATCTTCAGTAGCACAATAATAGAACAAATAAAGATACTTCTGTCACTGACCCCCATCTTTATTTGTTTTATTATTGTGCTACTGAAGATGGGAGCATAGCTTCTGAAATGCGTTGTGTAACGATTTTTTGGTGATGCCTTATACAATTATTTAACGCTGTAGCGACGATTTTACAAGTTAAAAAACCGGTTTTACATATTAAGTAAAAAAATCGGTTTTTAAAACCGTCAACACCCTAGTCATAATGGTACATAATCCAGGCTGACGATTGTAACCTATCCCGCCACGAATGTGGCAACGAATCCCGCCACATCCCCGCAACATCCAGGTCCAGGACACTGACTAATGCCAGCTGGAATAATGTCGTGTATAGGGTGGAAATTTCAATCCAATTTCCACCGTCTCTCTACGTGTGTGTGTGTGTGTGTGTGTAGGTGCGTGTTGTTTTTCCACGAGCTGCGCGATATCAGAGTATAAAACGCTTTACACGCCCGTGCAGCACACACTATATATACGGTACGTGGTGAACGTTAAAACGAGATCGTTGTTATGGCACACGCATTGTAAATTGGGCGCGGGCCAATGAGCATCGCGCTGAAGACATGCGTCCACCAATGCCGACGCGGTGCCGGTCTCTCTTCAGCGTCATTTATTTCAGCGTGTAAGCGTAAGCGCTACGTTAGATAGTAGCGACAGATAAAAATACCGTAGCTCTATTATCTGCCATGATAGCGTGCGGCATACGCGCTCAACATCCTATATAAACTCCAGATGTACTATAGATTGGACGCCCGCCATATACCGGGTGGTTCAACGAGAGATTTGTCGTGAAATCACCACTGCCCGGGTGCGGCACATCATTGTGTAGATGTAGAATGTCAAGAAGGAAACAAAAAACGTGCCGTAAAACATTTATGAGCTAAATAAGAATTTCTATGACCAATCCATCGTCAACTGTAAAGTCGGCTACAGACGACGTGACGAACGTTGGCGTTCGTGAAGGCTTGCGCATGCGATCCCTACATACGATGTGACAAGTACAAAAGTATGTTGGTCTTGTTGGTTCATTCTCTTTGATGTGTGGTCGAAATACCGCCTCCGAGGCGAACGTTCGCAGCAGTTCTTGATGCGTTTTCAATACACACGATACGGGAATATACCCCAAATAAACATTGGCTTACACTCATCACGTCGTTTGTAACCAGCTTAATAGCAATCAGACGAATTGTACATATAATAATAGAACAAGTCATTTTACTTTTTAAAAATTATCACTACGGTGTTAAATTATAATATAGAATATCACCCAAATACCGTAACAAGCATTAAGTAGCTAGATGTACATTTCAAACGCTACAATTTTTATAAATAAATTTTATATGAATTTTTTATAAAATTTAAATCTATAAATTTTAACTGGTGCTACTGAAGATGGGCACATAGCGCTTGAAATGTCCATCTAGCTACTTAATGCTTGTTACGGTATTTGGGTGATATTCTATATTGTAAGTCATTTTACATTAGAATTTTTTTAGCGCCTGCACATATTTCATCGCAATTGCATTAAAAATATATATATGTGTATTTCGACAGTTAATCTGTCTGTTTCAGTGTATACATTCGGAGTGAGTATAGTTTCAACACCTAGTTCGCTTGGAACTAGCTACTCTGCGTATATAGACTGAAGAAGATCGCCTGTCTGCCGAAATGCGTATTTGTATTTTTTTAATACAATTGTGGTGAAAGTGGTGATTGTGGTAACTACTGATTAATTTTTGAAGCACAATAAAATGCAACACTATCTGGGTGTTTTGACTAAATCTTTGTTTTGAAAAAAATGCGAGCCTCAACTGATAATAAGGTTTCAATTTATTACATTTTCATTCGAATTACATTTTGTAGAAAAATTGAAGGGTTTGAATAGTAATATAGCAAAAATGTATGTCGAGGACTTCTTGAAGTCAATTTGAATATTGCTATGTTATTATTTATTGGATGTATTAGCTTATAAATAAGAGGGTCGCATTGTATATTTACAATATCCAGGGTTGTGCTGATATTCTCTCATATTAAATTCATTTCATTAATTCATTCGATATAGGGCTGCCAAAATACAGGGTATATTTCTTATTAAAAATGTACACTCGAATTATTCGAAATGAAATATATTTTTACACACATAATATTTTGCAAAAAAACGCAACATCAAATGAATCCCAAACTTCTAAATTTATCAAAAAGTTTTGTAATGCTTATATATTATTGTAAACGCCTTGAAACGAATAGTCAATTATTTCATGAAAAACTAATATTTCTAACATCTGGTTTCACATATAAAATCCCAAACCTCAATATGAAGTTCATTTTAAATGTATTCAAACTAGTCTTGGATAATTCACCTATAAATCGTTCAATCTGAACTATTCATCAAAGTGAACGATTCGTATTCAGTATTCCCAATACATACCGAATTATATATTCTGTATTCATTTATATATTCTGTATTCATTTATATATTCTCAAACGAATTATTCACCACGTTATTCGCATTCAGTACTGTAAATTGTATATTGCGAATTGTATCGCTGATATTCATGCATAAAATAATAGTAAAACAATCGGAGCATACACATAAATATATTCGTATTCAATGTATATTTTAAATGTAAATTAACGTAAGTATATTAATATTAGTTATAATTTGTATGACTTTAGAAATTCTATTGTACATCCGAGTTAAAAAATAAAATATTTGCTTTGTGGTGAAATTATTACTACACAATGCTCAAACGAACTAGCCAAATTTGGACGTATTTCAAAGATTATCCAAAGCTATGTGCTAATATTGTTCGAAATTACTGTCATTTAAAGCTGGATCGTTGCAAAATATATTTCCAAATATATTATTCTTTGAGTTAAACTTGTAGCTTAATATTGTCCATGTATGTAACGTAAATAACGACTGATCGAACGAATCATGTATATGTGAATAGCGAATTATTCACTTATATGAATATTGAAAAATCGTTCGTGAACTATTCACTTATGTGAATACTGAATAACTGAATAATTCACCTAAATGAACGACATTTGCCCAAGCCTAATTCAAACATATCGATCAATTGTGCCATTTTGCTACGACCCTGTATACGCATACTATATATATATATTTGATATAGCATTATCAACTGACTGAGTTTATTAGTCACAGGGTTATAATACAAGTTTCCGTCTCGTTATTCGCATGGAGCCACCGTCTCTATTTACGTGCGCTCTTTTCGCTCTGTCTTTCCAACAATCTCATTTCGCCATTATTTCTTCTGTTCGCATAAAAATGCGGCGCCGAGGCTGAGGAAGCCGTGCCGCCGCCCCCGCATATAATACAGCCTCCATCAATATCCTATACAGTTTATTATCTAATATCAGTCGTAAATATTGATCCTTCGATTTGATTATAAGAAAGATAGCGACATGGCCGATATGATGATGCGAAGATTATAAGTATAATTTAAGAGTATGCAGCGATTTGGAAAAAATATAATTTTGGGTGATAAATGCTAATTACCATAATCGGTCCAATCCAATTGATGTCGTCTAGATTATATTTTATAAAACTAACGTTAAAAATCTTAACATATTATTGTAAATCACATTGAAATATGAAATTTTATGAAATAATTATTCCTTATAACTCCTTTATGAAATAATTTTATTTGTAAAATTATATAACTGCGCTGGATAGTATATTTCCTACAAAAAAATTGCATGTCATCTCTTGAACGGAGGTAGTTCTTTTTTAAATACCATACTATGTTAAATTGTTTAGGAATTTCGGCAGGATTATCCTGAAGTAAATCCATATAGAGAAGCAAGGACTGTATTAATTTTAATATTATTTACGTTCTCGTTTGACATTTATATATAAACAAGCTCGTGTCAACGTACGTCAATAAAAGCAATTTGATAATGTTTCCATGACATTGGTTTCCATAGTAACACTGTCAGAATATTGATTCGGCGGCCATCATGATTTTAACTAAATTGACATTTCCAAAGTCAAAACAGCCTTCTACAAGATATGTAAATAAATATACATCGTACAAGACTTTGTAGAATTATCATTTTGATTAAATCCATATAGAAAAGCAAGGACTGTATTAATTTTAATATTATTTACGTTCTCGTTTGACATTTATATATAAACAAGCTCGTGTCAACGTACGTCAATAAATAAAAGCAATTTGACAAATGTTCCCAATGACATTGGTTTCCATAGTAACACTGTCACAATATATTGATTCGGCGGCCATCATGATTTTAACTAAATTGACATTTCCAAAGTCAAAACAGCATTCTACAAGAAATGTAAATAAATATACATCGTACAAGACTTTGTAAAATTATCATTTTGATTAGACCGCAATGAAAATTTATTACTGGGAAATATACTGGGAAATTATGAAATTCTTATAATGATATTATCATTATATCTAGCCAGGAATCAGTTGTCAGGTATAATTTAGTCTTTATGAATGGTCAGGACTTAGCACTTGTCATCTAATATTAGTTAGTTAGTTAAAGAGTCCGCAATCCTAAAGATTGGTTGGAAACAGCACGCCATGCCGATCTATCCTGAGCTAATCCCTTCATCTCCCTATAGCTATTCATCCCAACGTCTTCAACTATCTGACTCACATACTCCAATTTAGGCCTACCTACCCCTCTCTTTCCCTCCACTCAACCTTCTATGATCAATTGCATAATCCCCCCCATGCCTAAGAATATGCCCTACTAATCTGTCTCTCCTACGCTGTAACACTCTCCAAATACTTCTCTTCTCCCCTACTAACTCTAGTACAGCTTCATTTGTTACTTTATCTTCCCAACCAATCCTCATCATCCTCCTATAACACCACATTTCGAATGCTTGTAATCTACGCTTCTCTTCCTTTCCTATAGTCCACGCCTCACACCCGTACAGTGCTACACTCCAAACATATACCTTCAGTAATCTTTTTCTAATACCCAAGTCAATATTTGATCTTAAAATCTGTTCCTTTTCTACGAATGCCTTCCTACCCTGTGCTATCCTATACTTTATATCTACCTTGCTTCGTTTATCTTTTGTGATTCTACTGCCTAAATAACAAAAATCTGACACTTCTTCGATTCTATTATCTCCTATTGTGATCCTCATTTTTCTACTGCATTCCTTTTTGTCACACCTCATCACTTTAGTTTTACCTATATTTATTTTCATGTTAAAATCCCTAGTCAATACTGCCTGCATACCATTCAATACCCTTTCTAAATTCTTTTCGCTTTCTTCCAATATAGCTATATCGTCGGCGAATCTCAACATATATATTTTCTCTCCCTGTACATTTACACCTACACTATACTCTTCTTTTACTTTGTTTATTGCATCTTCTATATATAGATTAAATAATAACGGTGAAAGTGTACATCCCTGCCGAACTCCCTTCCCTATTTTTGCTACCTCTTCTTCCCCCTCAATTCTAACTAAGACAGTTTGGTGTTTATATAAATTAAAAATTATTCTCCTATCCTTATAATCTATACCCGTTTCTTTTAAAATTCTAAACATTATGTCCCAATCTACATTATCAAATGCCTTTTCTAAATCTACAAAAGCTATGCAAGTTACCTTTCCTACCCTCATTCTTTTTTCTACTACTGTTCTTAGTGCTAAAATCGCCTCCCTCGTCCCTCTGTTTTTCCTAAAACCAAACTGATCTTCTCCTAGCCTTTCCTCTACTTTATTTTCTAATCTCCTATAAATAATCTTTAGCAATATCTTCGATGCATGTGATAGTAGACTAATGGTCCTATAGTTCTCATATATATATATATATATATATACATATGAGAATATTAATATTAATATTTTTCAATTAATATATCTAATATTAATTGAAAAATATAGAAACGCACATAATTAAATTGCCGACATTATTTTATTAAATTGGAACTTGAAGGTGTTTCATTTTTTAAATCATTTCGATTTCTGCTGGAATTAAGTTCATTTTTAAATATAAATGTTGTTGGAAATTCTGAAGTATATATTTTTCTATGTATAAGGTAAAAATGGATTTGTTTAAATGTATATTCAAGCTGATGTCTTTAATCATTTTAAAATATATAAACTTTTAAGAAATTAATATGTTTTATAAAATGACGAACTTAGCTGTGAATGGCGAAATTTATAATTTAAGAATTTATCGTGGAACATGTCAACAAAGTTGCATATATTGCAGTGAACGTTTTATATTTGAATATGACACCTTGGTGAGGATAAATTGTCAAAAATGTATTCATACTTGATTATTTAAATTATAGTTATAAAATGAATCATATGCAGTCGTTTATAAAATAGATTATTTTCTATACAACATTGTAAATCATTTATTATTTGTGTTAAGAGTAAACGAAAATAAATAATTCAATTATATATTTCTCGGTCGATATCTGCGCGTGCCGGTTTTCTATATTTATACATATAATTTTGATAAAGACGTCGACTTTCGGCATCCAAGAAGCAAGTACTATTATCGTGCTTCTATAACATTTGGTCCGATACCAAATACGATACGTGCACCGATGATTCGTTCCAAGCGGAATAATTTTATACTTTTATTGGGCACTTTCGTTTTACGACACTCTAATAATATTGTAAATATCATGTTATGCGGTGTACAGACTGACGGCCGAGCATATTCTTCAGCTACTGTTGTAAAATCGATTTGGCTTTTATGGTAAAGCTTGCGCGCACAGGGACCGAATGTTGACCGAACAATTTTCCGCATACAATCACCATGTATATTGTCAGCGGTGTGACAATACCTCCTATCTTACAAAAATTCGTAAAATGAGATATGTTAAAGTGATTTTTAGGTTTATTGCGCATGTTCAGAACATCTCGCAACTCATTAAAATTTTAAAGCAGATAGGAGGTATTGTCACATCGCTGACGATATATCGATACAATACAATGCACGAGATATGTCCAAATTAGGGGGTGTTGTAAAATATTTAACTTTGGGGAAATTTCAAATTTGCGGTTTATAGGTTCGTATAAATCTTTTTCTAATTTGAGTTTCTAATAGAGCTGTTAAGGAACCTAAATGTGTTCGTTTATAGCGAATTTGAGTTCGTTTATAGCATAGGGCAATTTACTGTTTCGAAGTTGGTAGCACTGCTTGCTAATTATCAAACGTCAAACTACAATAGAAAGCAACAAAAGTTTGATTTAAATTTCGTCCCTGAAATGTACAATTGTACATCAAACTACAAAAGAAAGCAACAAATAGGTTAATTTAAATTTATTTGACAATTTATTTCAAATGTTTCAAATGTGTCGATAGTTACCACCAATAGTCAAAAAATTCCCTAAATTTTTAAATTAGAAAAAATAGTATAAAAAACTCATTTCATAAGTCATTTATAACACCCGTTTTTTAGAAAATTCAGTGCGTAGCACGTCGTTTTCTAAACTTGAACTCGTGCAATACAACCTGCCTTATGAAATTCGTTCTTTAATATACTATTTTCTAATTTGCGTTTCTAATAGAGCTATTAACGAACCCAAATGAGTTCGTTTATAGCGAATTTGAGTTCTCTTATAGCATACTGCAATTTACTGTTTCGAGTTGGTAGCTCTGCCTGCCAGTTATCAAACGTAAAACTACAAAAGAAAGCAACAATAGTTTAATTTAAATTTTGTCCCTGAAATGTACAATTGTACTTCAAACTACAAACGAAAGCAACAAATAGGTTAATTTTAATTTATTTGCCTATTTATTTCAAATATTTCAAATGTGTCAATAGCTACTACCAACAGTAAAAAAATTCCCTAAATTTTTAAATTTCGATTTTTTATTTAAAAAGACGCAAATTGGAACAAAAATTATAAAAAACTCATTTCATAAGTCATTTATAACACCCGTTTTTTAGAAAATTCGATGCGTAGCACCTCGTTTTCTAAACTTGAACTCGTGCAATAAAACCTGCCTTATGAAATTCGTTCTTTATAATATACTATTAATAGTCAATATAACCCTGATTTTGACTCATGATTTTAGATGCGGACTTGTAGTTAGTATTTATATATAAAGTAGTCTGATTAGATAGGCCAGTTTATCGCTCCAAAAAAATTAAAAATTGCAAGCATACTCACTAGATGGCAGCAAATGATTATTTTAAAACTGTTAACAATGTTCATGATTTGCTGCGCGTGATTATTCATTTTTATGCAATGTACAATTTTCTATTGGATAATGGGGGAGTTCTTCATATATTATACGAATATATATAGTTCGAGATGATAGGAATGTTGGGATTTGATTGGGTCGAGTGGGATAAATATTAGAGCGGTATGACTCTTAGAACCTCTCGAAAATGTGTCTCGCAAATTTAACATTACGTTAGACCCATACGCTTGTAGGTAACGAAGGAAAAATAAAATATAAGGAATCAATTTTTGGAAATATGGAAATATATGGAAATAATTGTACGTAAAACTAAAGTGATAAGGTATGATAAGAAGGAAAGCAGGCGAAAGTTGATGATTAGAATTGATTTCAATAGAAGAATCATCAAACTTTTATTATTTAGGAAGTAGGATAACACAGGATTACAAAATGTCGGATAGCACAGGGTAGGAAGGCTAGGAATGGATAGAATAGAAGGATAGGAATCACTTTCAAACGCTAACTTTACAAAAATCAAAAAGTAAGAAAGTCGTTCAAGAATAATCTACAAAAGTATGTTTTTATAACAGTTTTGTATGGCCTTCAAAAATTATTTACGACCAGCTCAAACATCAAATTTCTTTATTTTCAATTAATATATATTTTTTCTCTTGAAAGGCAATATATAAAACGTTGGTAAACAGTGTAAGTACTGAAAGCACATAGGTATTACTCGAAATGAACTTATTAGTTCGTGATTTAGCGGTTGCCGATAAATCACGCTGCGATAACTTAATTTACACAATTAATTTACTCGGCTGGAAGGCATGGACGAGGAGGAGGACGACGTCGATGGAGGCGCCAACATCGACGTCATTCACCCTCCCAAGACGCGAAAAATTGGAAGACAAGGACGGGGACCATTTTAGCCGCCACAGTCTTTCTTCTTCCTTAGCTAGATCTCCTCGTCCTATCTTATTGGCTGTAAATAACTCATTGTCTTTTACTTTGTCTTCATTTCATCCGCTTAACTAAACCGTATCTGCTGTGCTACATATATACAGTATAGTAGAAAAAATATGGCTTCTTTTAAACTACCAAAATCACCCTATACATGTGAAAAATAGAATATCGATTTCAGACGAAATAAAACGCGAGAATATGAACTCGATTATTTCAAAACTCAATTTTAAAATGTTTTTCGCGAATTCATCGATAGGAAATCACTTTACAATATAAAAATTGTAGATGCAAAATTAATAGGAAGGCATTCGTAGAAAAAGAACAGATTTTAAGATCAAATATTGACTTGGGTATTAGAAAAAGATTACTGAAGGTATATGTTTGGAGTGTAGCACTGTACGGGTGTGAGGCGTGGACTATAGGAAAGGAAGAGAAGCGTAGATTACAAGCATTCGAAATGTGGTGTTATAGGAGGATGATGAGGATTGGTTGGGAAGATAAAGTAACAAATGAAGCTGTACTAGAGTTAGTAGGGGAGAAGAGAAGTATTTGGAGAGTGTTACAGCGTAGGAGAGACAGATTAGTAGGGCATATCCTTAGGCATGGGGGGATTATGCAATTGATCATAGAAGGTAGAGTGGAGGGAAAGAGAGGGGTAGGTAGGCCTAGATTGGAGTATGTGAGTCAGATAGTTGAAGACGTTGAGATGAATAGCTATAGGGAGATGAAGGGATTAGCTCAGGATAGATCGGCATGGCGTGCTGTTTCCAACCAATCTTTAGGATTGCGGACTCTTTAACTAGATGCAAAATTATGAATGCTTTTGATACGCTTTGTATAAAAAACGCGATAACTATTTAATTGTATATATTTTCTAGTAAATGTAGTTTCTACCATGTGACTAAATAGTGCATACAATTTCATTTCAGAAAATAAGGCCAAGGTCGATTTCTAAATCCATTGTCAGGCCTAATAGACACTTAGTATCTACATTGTAAATTGTAACAATCATCGAGTCATAATAGCAATTCATTTGAATTAGAAACGGAAGTTTAGAAGCTACTGATTTGAACCGTTGAGAGGACTTTTGAAATTGACCCAATAAATAAATTAGCTGCAGTAATCATCAAGCGCAAAAGTTCCTTTGAAATAATTTATATTTTCTCAAAGATCTACGTGTTTGTTCTATTTAAAGTTTTTTTCTATTCGATTTAAAAATATACATATCTTAATTTTATAGTCCAATTGCATTTAATTTGTAATAGAATTGTTCAATGCTTAAAGATTTATATTGATGCCTTGTACAAGCATCAACTTTATTGCCTCATTTATTATCTTGACAGATTATATAAAGACTAAAACTGTATATAAATTGGTAGTTTATTTTTTTAGCGTAGAATTCGCAGTTGAAACCGCGGTGAATCTTTTAACAGAGGTGCCATGTTTAACCAAACGTATTTAGATCTTGTAAGAAACATCGTTAAAAAACAGATTATATTCTTGACCTAAAAATGGTAATAATGCTTATACGAGTATAGCTTTTCCTCGAATAACTAATATAAGATCGAGGGCTATCCAGAAAGTAAGTTCCGTTGCCAAGTGTTGCCGCGCAGGCGCTACTGTGGAATTTTTACGCATGCGCGACAGTTGCACTGACTCAGTAGGAAGGGATAGATACAATTTTGAGATCGTTTGTTATTGAATGTGCTGCACGGTGAGACTATATAATGTCGAAACGAATTGCAAATCCCGCCATCTATGAAATGCGATCTGTAATACGTTTTCTCAATGCCAGGAATGAAAAAACCTTGTGAAATTCATAAACAAATCTGTGAAGTGTACGGAGAAAATGCAATGAGCGATTCAATGGTACGGAGATGGGTACGACTGTTCAATGAAGGACGTGAGAATGTGCATGATGAATCATGAAGGATGAATGTGCATGATGAAGGATGAATGTGCATGATGACGTGAGAATGTACACGATGCTGTTACTACGTGGTTTTCATCACAGTTAGGGACAGGGGTATACAAAAACTTGTGCCCCGCTATGACAAATGCTTAAACAATGGTGGAAATTACGTGGGAAATAGTTTAATGTTTGTACTTTATATTGTAATCAAAAAAATTTGTTTATATACGTTTTGTTTTTGTTTGATAGCCAAACGGAACTTATTTTCTGGATAGCCCTCGTAATAAACAATAATTATAATTATAATTAAAAATGGCTATGGTACGATTGGAATTCAACTTTTGGTAAAAAAGTTTATAAAAAGGATTTTCTGAAGATGTTTGATTTAAAAACAAAATTGCTGTCCAAATTTTCAGAGGACTAAAGTCCTAATTTAATTAAAATTAAAGAAGTGAAATTGGATACTACATTAATGAAAGATACAATTTTATTGTTACGACAACATTGTATTTGTACAGTATGAAGGTATCAGGTGTGCTATTGTAATGGATCCAGTTTTGGTAGATTTAGCGTCGGGATTATCTTGTCAACATCCCCCACGATCTGGAAATAACACTGCTCAGCATTCACCCTATATATATATGAATTGCCGAATGAATTGCGCCTTTTCATTTTTTCTACTTTGCTTTTATCCACCCACCCTCGTTTCACAAAAAAAATCTCAGATAATTTTTTTTCAATAATGGGCTCTTTCACATTAATTTGTTGAGAGTGCTGTTATAGACGGGCTTTCATCTAGCAAAATAAAAAATCATCATACATGTATTTGCTTCTACCAAAAGCTTATTTCCATAATAAACACTCGTATTGTATACAGCTTTCATTCTCTGAATCTCTTCATTTGTCACTTTATTGTTCAACATCGTAAACAGAAGCGGACGCATTGTTATTTATCGTTTAAATTGAAATTTATCCAAGAATTTTTGAAGCAGGCCAAAATAGAAATGAACTGAAGAATTAGTTATGCAGTGGGGGGGAATGCTTTGCTAAATTGTGGAAAGGCAGAGAAATCGGTTCGTATCGGTGCAGGATTTCTTGTTAGGTGAAGCGAAGATAATGTGAAGAAGACCGCTGAACACAATAGGGTACGTTTACTGTAAATCTGTCGACAGTGTTGTGGAAATACTGGCCCATCAAGATAAATTTACTAACCATAAACAGAAAACAGACATTAAGAAAGAAACTATTGCAGTTTTTGCGTATAATCATTTCACCAGAATTTAAATTTAAAGAATCCGCATTAAGAAATTTTATTTGATGAAATTCGGTGAAATTCAATATAAAATATTTATTGTATCTTCTAGGACGTCGCTTCATTAAAAGTCTCATTACACCAGTTATAAGATATTTTTTATTTTATAAACTTTAAATTTTTCACGCGTATTTTCTTTTTGTTTTAATTATCAGTATAAATTTTGCAAGGATTAGCAAATTGGTACATAAAACAACCCTATGTACAGAATATCGTGAAACTCCGGGAAATATATATATATATATATATATTTTTTATATTAAAAATAAGTAGTTATACAATATAAAATATCTAAATGTAACATTTGTAATTTTGACCGCTGCTGAACAAGCAAAGCAAGGTATTAAGCAACAATTAAGTAACAATTGTTTTTTTAACTATATATCTATTTCACTATAAAATATTAAACATCATGTTGCAATACATATTGATTGAGAAGCTTCTTAAATTGTACTAGTTTTGTTGCGTTTCTTGTATTTTCAGGCAATTGATTAAATTGTTGTGCTGCCCTAAATATAAAGTTGTTGTGTCCTTTATTACTTCTAACACTTTCTAAGTAAATTTTCCCTCTATTTCTAGTTCCTAAACTATGTATGTCTGCATTGAACCGCAACTGTAGGTTAGTTTTTATTTTCTTATTTATTATTTTGTATATTAGTTTGCAGTTTTCTATGAAACTTATTTGGTTAATATTCGATAGTTCTAGGTTTTTGTATAATATCACTGAGGGTGTCATATGAGGGACCTTGAACATTACTTTAAGTGCCTTATTTTGAACTACACTTAATTGTTTAAAAACAGTTTTTGCACATTGTGAAGTAAATGATATCCCATATATTAAGTTCGCATATACGTAGGCATGGTATAGAAGTTTAATAAGTTTTTCAGGTAAAGTTGGCAGTCTATTCATTGCACTTACTAACGGTATTATTTTCTTTTTGATATTATTAATATTTAGTTCGTAATTTAGATTAGAGTCAATTACTACACCCAAATATTTTGCACTAAATTTCCGACTTAATATTTCATTGTCTATGTTAAGGTTGAGTTGTAAATCACTTTTGTTCTTTTGCTTGTAATGTAAGTATTCTGTTTTTGTTGTGTTTATAGTAAGTTTGTTGGTTTGTAGCCACTCACAATATTTTTTAAGGTCACTATTTATCACGTTTTCTATTTCAATAGATTCTTTTCCACTATATAATAGCACAGTGTCGTCCGCGAAGATCTTGTAGGTCCCGTTCAATCCCATTCTCTGCATATCTTGTATATAAAGTAAGTACAATATTGGGCCAAGGACCGACCCTTGCGGCACGCCTTTTGTTATTAATAGTGGTTCACTAATGGCTTCATTTACATACACTTGTGACTTTCTGTTTTGTAGATATGTTTTAAAGATGTTGGCTGCAGTTCCTTGAATTCCAAGCTTATAAAGTTTCTTTACTAGTATCCCGTACCTATTCTAATATGCTGAAATTTTCTCGCTAGCTTCGCAGGAATAATATAGCTGCGTAATTCGTATATATCTATAGATTATATACAATAATTAAACAATTATGCAGTGTTTACATGCCTCTGGAGAGATGAGGGACTGAAAGGGCGAGAAATCCGCTTTCGCTATCGGCAAGCGAAACATGCCACAGAAAACGAGTGAGACAGAGATCATGGCCGTATTTGCATATTTGGCGCCAGTGTTGTTCAGAAACTGTCTGCACAAAATTGTCGCTTATCCTTTTCCCTCCTGTTAGGGATTTCGGGTAGACGACGCTCGACGCCAGCGTAAATTTGCTCGGGGTCGCGCAATAACCACGGCAGCTTATTCCCTTATGATATTAATAACGAGAAGGGCGCAAGAAGAAATCACCAACACACACAAAAAAAATTATACTCAATTCAAGAGAAAATGTTTACTTGAAATTGTTGATTTATTTTGAATATCAAAAATGTAGAATTGAGAAGTAGGCCTAGATTGGAGTATCGACTCAATATTTTTACTTCAATATAGTAGACCATTTATTCAAAGTATTTTATCAAAATGAAACATTATGATTAGATTTGATGAAAAAAAAAACGGCTTTAGTTAGAATTGAGGGGGGGAAGAGGTAACGAGAATAGGAAAGGGAGTCGGGCAAGGATGTACACTTTCGCCATTGTTATGTAACCTGTATATAGAAGATGCAATAAACAAGGTAAACGAAGAGTACATGAGTTGGCAGTCTATTTGAAAAGAAATAATATAACCTAAAAACGTTATAATCGTTATATTAATATAACCTAATAACCTTATTAGCTGCATTATATGGCCTAATTACCTGCTTGGGTCGATTATAAGGCCCAAAGTAATGCTTCAACTTTTTCTTTTGTAGCTCCTATATACTTTGCCTTTTCTAGATTCTTTTGAGTTTATATAAACAGTTCGGTCGTTATATATAATGCAAAATTGTTTTCGTCAAGATTATTTTGTAAGTTTTGTAATTAAAAATATTTGTTCTCTAAGTGGGCCTTATTACCCTCCGGTACCTTAATCAGCTTCATTGAACCGTTCTTATATATTTCACATGATCAGATCAAAAGGAATATGATTTTTAATTAAAACAACCACTTTGTTTCTTTTCATCAAGATCTAGAACTCATTTTGATCATTTTGTAATATTAGTTTGATAAAACGAATGGGTTAGAAGGATTATTCCATCATCTTAAATAGAAAAAAATGAAATATCTCAACTTGAGCTTAGTATTTATTTAAAGTGAGAAATTCCTATATTTCTTATTTTGAGTAAATATTCTCTTGCGAATATCCACACCAACCGATGTATCAGAATGACTGATATTTACCCAATAAAAGTAAACAGTTTTTTGTGTACACCAACAAAGTGTGAGAAAATTTCGAAGTCTTAAAAGTATTCATGGAATAAAAAAATATTATTTATATTACTTTTAGCTGTCAGTTAGTCTGTATTAATTAATAAGTTTGTCAGTTTAGGAAAGCTGTCAGTTATTCAGTCTGCCAATTAGCCAATCTATCCATTAATAAATGTGTCAGTTAGGCAGTTAAGTCAGCTTATCTCTATCTGTGAGTTAGTCAATCTGTCAGTTATCTTGTATGTCGATTATTGGTCAATTGGGTAGGCAGTTTGTCAGGCAGTCAAGCCTGTCAGTTAATTACCCTACCATTATTAATTTGTCTGTCAGTTATCCAACGCGTTAGGTCGTCTGTCCATCATTAATAAATCTGACTGTTAGGTAGTCTATCAGATAGTAAACTATCTATCTATCGATAAAATACTTTCTATAATTAATGCAATTGATGTAATAACTTGAAAACACACAGATTCACAAATTTTCATAAATCTTAACGGGTTTTATTTCTTCTTATGTTGTAATAATGACAATGTACTACACATACATTTATGTAATACTTTAATTCGAGAGGCCGTTAGTGGTACTCAATGTACTGTTGGTCCTCCATATATAAATAAATAAATAAATAATCAAACTTGGAAAGTAAGCTTCTATTAACACGAAAGATAAACTTAAGTTAAAAGTACCCGAGTTAAAGTTCGACCCTGCAAAAGAATATTAGACCAATAAATACTAATAAGAACGTGGGGGTAGGTAAAAACGACAAGATAACTCTAAAGGTGGTTAATAAAAGAAGAAAAAACACGGTGGGGACCTGGATAATAAACTTTATATGATAAGGTTGTGCCTTGTGCGTCGACCCAAGCCCTTCATTACTTTTAATTTATAGTTTACATTGGGATGTTCTCCAGAAATCCAATATTGCTCCATTCGGGCGATGTAATATATTTTCAAAGATTGTTTCGGCGCCATCTTCCGCAATACTTTAGAACTTTCATAGAGTACAGTGAAACTTTTTCAGAAAAATCTATTCTAATGTAGAAAAATTTCAGGAACCGCCAAAACTGTCAAAGCGAGAAATATCTTACCGCTCTTATCGATTAAAATATCTCAGATTTTTTTTATTTTTTTTTATAATTGAAAATTTTACTATTAATACTGAAAGTATGTTGTTTTAAGTTACGCTATAAATACGTTTATCTTAGTAAAAATCCATTATCCAAAATCCAAATACATTGTACATTGAAAAAAGGTAGTAAAATAGTTCCTATTTTTCAAATTTACAAAGTCTATACCACATTATTTTTGAAATATTTATTTTACACCTTTATTATAATATTGTTATATATACAACATTATACATGTTATACGAATGATAAAATGGAAATAATGTACTAATATTAAAAAAAATTAAAAAAAATTTAAGGACCTGCGTCAAATTCAAAACACCGACTATATCTTGACTATAGACTTTAATTAAAATCATCTATCAAATTTTAATATAACTAGATTATAAAGGAAATAAAATATGGTTTTATATATTTTATTTATGGACTTTATTTAATGCATTTTAATATAGCTAATAGTATAATATTTTATAACATTGTATAGATAGATCTAAAGTTAGGTAGGTACTGCAGTAATATATGATAATATTTTTGATTCATTAAAGTTCGCATTTTAGAAATATTCTAACAATATTAGTAGATTATCTAATAAAGCTAACGTTTATGATATGCTTGTACGATTAGCGCGATTATTTCAAACGATTTAACATATAATATAGAATATCACCCAAATACTAAAGATTTATAATATATTTTTTATAATATTTCCAAAAAAATGTTTAACAGTTTTTATAATAGTAGAGATTTGTCTCAATATATAATATTATTTGGATCGCTCACTATCTACATACAATACAAAAAGCATGTCTTCACTATGCTATATATTATACTTATATATATATATATGTGGACTTTGATTAATGTTTTTTCTTTATTATATATATATAATTTATGCATATTGCAAAATGATATCACAGATTGGACATAAAATATACGTATATGAATTTTCATTAAAATGAAATCTAGATTGATGGGTGTTTTTGATTGTAATGTGGATTTATAATGTTATAAAAATTGAGTTCACAAAATATTGGTATAAAAACAGCAATCTAGAAATATTATAGAGCTTTCAACAAGTATATTTATATAAGCTTATATTTTATATAAGTATTTAAATAAGACAATTATGTGCTATAACAACTTGACCCGTATAATATAAGTTTTGATTTAGCTAGAACACATCTATAAAGATACATTCAGTCAAATAAGATTTTTTTAAATATTACAGCGTAACAAAGCTCCTGTTGGATTTTTAATACTTAATTTTAATTTGAAAATAATAAATTGGAGTGTGCTCGTACCTACTCTGTAGCGTGGAAGTGAAGCAACTTTAAATTGAATACAATAGGGAGGTTTTTCTAAGAGGGTTAAGTGGTAATTCTAAAAGAGGAAGAATTAAAAGTTGTAATTAAAAAATGTGAAATAATAATAATCCACTCTGACTTGACCTCATCGGAGTATAAAATACGTAATATATTTAATTCAGTTATAGAACTTTTAATTATTTGTAAATATATTAATTATTATAACTTTACAATTATAAAATAGGGAAACAGAAAAAAATTGGGTCCTAAATCGAGTCTAGTTTATATTTTGTATTAAATATAAAACAGCTATTCATCTTTTAATTATCGCTCATGTTTAACATTATAGAGAATAATTGTAAAATAAATGATGTAATTTTCGATGTAATTCTTATGTATTTAGAAAAAAATGCAACATGATTAGGAGCTATATTTCTTTTAGTAAAAATTGCAAATAAATAAATATAAAAAGATTAGTGTTAATCAATCAAAATTTAAGATAATTGACTTTTCTGCTGTAATACAGTTATTCGATTTGAGTTTCCTAATTAGGACACAAATCTTTTAAAAAGGATTATAGCCTTAGAGAGTCATAAAATCATAGTCATGGGATATCTATGGATTATACAAAACTGACATAACTATAAAACTCAATAATATGCATCAGATTGTACACGAAATAACTACAATTGAAAAGTTCCTGTAATTGTGTATAATATTGGTACCTGGGCATAAAATGTAGGCCTATGTCATAGGAATGAAAATTTAGAGAAGAACGTTACTGTTATCATGTACGCTGTAACTGAGTAGAGCCGCCGCAAACGTCAAACCCACAGAAAGGGCCGCAGGAAAAAGAAGAGCGCCCAAACTGAGATGGTGCAACAACACACTGTAGATAGAAATCGCGCAAAGCGAGGACAAATGGAAGAAGCTACGCATTATTCCATGGGCAGTGCACCTAGAGGATAATTTGCTACTTAAATATCATTTGCTCAAATGTCAAAATGCAATTTACTAGTATCGAAACAGACACAAAATCGAAATGTCTTATTACCTCAAATTGCACGGAAATTCTTCTATCAGGACCACCGAAATTATGTTGACACAACAAACCAATAAGACTTTAATTACAGCTTCGACTAATAGTAATATTGTGAAGCTGTACATCATAATGATTGCAACACTTACTGCGCTCGCGAATAAAAATAATCCAACCTAAAACATTACAGAAAAAAACATTCTATATATTAAATCATTTTCTCGCGAAATTCAAGATGCGCGAAATTATACATCGCTGCACGAATTGAGTTGCGCTATAGAGTATTATAAAACACAGTTTCGTCCATTTCTAATATGATATGTAGTTTAAAATATGAAAAATTTGTTTACCAATATGGGTGGCCGACAAAATGTTTCCAATATAAAGCCTAAAAGTAATAGGCATGGCAGCATTGGAGTAGCCCAAGCAACAGTCTCTTTGAACAAGTCCTCCAAATAAATATTGTAATCAAAATCAACTAAACAGTTTGGTAGCAATGATAAGAATGTGTTGTTGATGAGCCTTGTATTCAAAAATCGATTGTCTGATAAATCAGTGTCCACAAATCTACAAAAAAGCAACAAGTTCAAAAATCGGATATCGTCCGCACAAACCAGGACATTACCTGGAATTAAAAATTGTGCAATTTTCAAAGTACGTGACCGAGCTGCGCACATCGGCAAATTCCACTTCATCGAAGTAGCATCGATCAAACTGGACATGTTTCAACTCTATATGTTTGAATGCTGTACGCCGAAATACGCAGTCACTGTACTGGACATTGTCCAACGTGGCATTGAATAAAACATTTGTATAATTATATCTATAATGAAATTATAGCCGTTAATTATATCTATATCAAAACTGGGAAAAAAAATGAATGGCTATATTTGTAGTGTCATATAATTTCGTTTTAATGAAAGCCGATGAATTCCATTTCTGATCAGTCAACTTATTCACGCAACTCTTTAATAAAATGTTTTAAATTATCATGGTATTAGCAACTAAACAATATAATTTTGTTACCCATAAACGTGACGCTTATTAGCGACATATTCTTCCTCATTGATATCCGTTATCATTGCTGAAGCAACGGTAGAAACACCAATTAAGACCATACCACAGATAAGATGTAGGGCGGCCAACAGTAATGTTGTTCGTAGATGAGTGGGAGTCACCAACCGTCGAAATGATTCCACAATCTAATAATTAAATTAGAAGAAAACCGTTTACTGCAAATTATAAATTAAGAATAATCCTATTAATCACATTACAAATTGTAACTGAATATTTGAAACCTGCATTCTTTTGTTGGTTCGATATTTTTAAACATTTATATACTATTTTTCTCTAGTTATTTTATTATTTTTATTTTTATTTTCATTTTGTGAAAACTACCTCAACAGGATATAATCCTAATTACAGAGTGTAGTTGTAGATGATATTAGGAACATATGGGAATGGTGGGAAGCCTGTTACTATAGCGATTCACCATTCCGCTAAAGCTTAGTTAATTGTATCCCAACTAAGAATGGTACCGAGTATAGAGGATAGGTGGCGCTGAATCTCTTGTTCGGGAACAATTCAAAAACTGACCGTGTCCAATCCGTAACTTATAAGCCCCCGTCCACCAGCTCTGGCACCGCCCGCGATTCCAGCATTTCCGCCCAAGCTAGCTGACCGGGTGCCACTATACGCGTTTCTACCAGGCAATTCCAACTCTGTCAGACCATACTGGGTACTTGTCTTATTTAAGCGGTGCAAGCGTTGATACACCTCCAGAGCCTCCACCTCTCGTCTGGCGTCCAACAAATATCTCGGCGATTCAGACGCCCAAATTAACCCAATAATAGCAGCGATAATCGGTGTTATATTCAAGATGAGAAATCTTTTGTGGGACAAACTAGTTTAGTATCTTTAATAGAACGATACGAAATGAGATACGAACTTGTGCCATGAGTTCCAATGTTCTCTGTTGTCCTGTACAATACTAGCGCCATCGGTCGGCAAAACGCAATGTGCTAATGTGGCAGCAAACAGCGCCCCTAATGGCCAAAATGCGTGCAACATACCCAAATATCGTGTGCGCGTAGAACGGGGACAATTTTCCGCCAAGTAACTATATGCCAACGGCATTGCTCCTGCTATTCCCATTCCAGAACAAAACCTATTTCAAGGAAAAAATTTCAGTCTAGTGCTTATAATTGTTGTCTATATTTTATGAACCTGGCTGTCATAAATGTTCCATAAGTTGGCATAACTGCCGCAACTGTTGAAAATAACGCCGCCACAGATAGTGCGCTTAATAACGCCCGCCTGCGGCCAACTCTGTCGCCCAGAATACCCCAACCCACCGATCCGATGGACAAAGCCAACAAAGTGATCGATACTAAAAATGTATCATATCAATACGTGAAACCAAAGCGCGCATGCGCTGAAGCCAATCATAATCGTCATTAAAATCATTATCATCATGTGCTTCAGAGCATGCGCACTTACATTCCATCATCTGTTTGACAGAAAAATATTTTTACGAATGAATAAACTAAATCGAACCTAGCCATCCTTTTCTATGTTCATCGATACATAGTTGCAATTCAGCAGCTGGTAATAAAAATCCAACTATAGTGATTTCTGAACATTCTGCTGCAAGTGCCAATCCCAGTACCAGTGTCAGCATAAGCTGTGCCTTCCCAGCATTGGCCTGAGACAACGCATCCTCATGAAATCCAACCAAAGCTTCCCCATTGCGACTGCAAGCGGTACTAGTACTACCTAGTAATCCAGCGCCATCTACTGTAGAATAATTATATTATATAATACGTATTTCACCGTAACGATTTTTGGCGGGAAAAGACCAGAAGTTCATATTACACTAAATCTAGTTTAATTAATCATTACTATGTTACTTTTCGCGCGACACAATGCATATGAAATAGAAAATTTGCACTTCGGCCTACTATAATTAAAATAAAGGTCATGGAAACGCACTTTTATTAATGCTATAGACATAATTGCGACCTTTTCATTTAAATACCATCCGAAATATCATGTAAGTAAATTGTACAACCTGTAAACACCAATATCATAAATAGAAAGTCATATTTCAATTCTTTATACTCCAACTTGGCAGCAGTACGTCTAATGTTTCATTACATTTCAAGAAAATTATTACTTTACTAAGAAAAAAAGATAATTGAAATTGATTTGATACTCACAACTATTATTATACCTTCCTTCGATAGAATTGTTGGAATTGTTTTCTGGAGGCACTAAACACGCTGATTCTTCGCACATATTGGATATTAATGAAAAACATTCAAAGCCGTGCCAACATAATTTGGCCGTCCGTTTACCCTTGTATGAAAAGGAATATTTAGAAATTAAATGAATCGATTTTCAGCAATCGGCTATATATTTTTGTGAATAATTATTAAAATATTGAATATAAACATTAGAGGAATATATATTTACTATGTGAATGTAATTATACTTGCTCTATATCGGATATTTGTTATGTACGCAAGAACAGCCTTATTCTACATAAAATATAAGCGAATCTGCAAAATGTATCGATTTTACACCACATTAAAAAATCAATAATACAATCATAAAATATTATTTCTTGATATACAAAATAATTTAATCAAATTTTAAAAAATTACAAAAATTCCCTACAAATTAAATCGGCACGAATTAAAAAAAGTAACGATTTTTGAGAGCGCAATTAAATATTTGTATTATTTAATATAGTCTTCCTAACATGCAGAGTGATATTTGCGTTGCATAATTTGTTTACTTTAAAGGTTCAAAATTAACCGTACATAAAACTAAGTAACAATGAGTACACGTGAGATTATTACGTTGCAATTTGGTCACTATTCCAATTATGTAGGGACCCACTGGTGGAATTTACAGGAATTTGGTTTTAATTATGACAGTAACACAACGGCATTAAGTGAAATAAATCACGATGTTTTATATCGAGAGGGTCGGACGATTACGGTAATTTAACATTTCTAATATCGGTCATAATATTCTATATTATTATTGTTTTAGGGAGAAACAACGTACACCCCGAGATTATTATTAGTTGATTTAAAGAATAGCCTAAAATCCTTGCCACAAGATGGTACTTTATACGATAGTACTCCCGGCTCAAGTGAAAATGAGCTTCTTTGGGATGATAAAAAAGTAGAAGTTCAAAAAGATCACGTAATTAGTAAAACCAAATATCAGCAAGTGTTAACATCCACAGCCAATTTAGGCGTCACTAGTATAAACAATCAAGATTTTGAAGAAGAGATACGTGTTTGGTCCGATTTTATGTACGCCCGCTTTCATCCAAGATCTATTAATATTGTGCAAGAATACGAACACGATAGTGACATAGTGCCATTCGATGTATTTCCTTTGGGTAGTACATTGTGGAACAACGAGGCATTTCAGGATCATTTTTCAGATAATATTCGAAAATATGTTGAGGAATGCGATGCCTTTGAGGTATTGAAATGAGATGTCCACTTTAATACGTGGAGTAAATAATCTAAATCTATGATCATATAACGCTATTTTCAAAATTATCACTACGGTGTTAAATTATAATATAGAATATCACCCAAATACCGATTTGTTACGGTATTTGGGTGATATTCTATATTATATAACGCTATTTTAAAAAATTATCACTACGGTGTTAAATTATAATATAGTATATCACCCAAGTACCGTAACAAGCATTAAGTAGCTAGAATTAGTCTTGCTAATTTTCTAGGAAATCCAAAAGATTCGATTGATTTCAATAAAAAATCGGGTATTTACGAAATATCTTGTTCTAGTTGTCCTAAAGTATATATAGGACAAACACGTAGATCCATCGAAACTAGATTGAATGAGCATTTAGCTCATTTCAGATTAAATAGAAAAGATAGAAGTGCTGTCGCCGAGCATATTTTTGAATCAGGTTATTGAATCCTATTCGAATTAGTTCACTTAAATTACTTAAAAATGTTTTAAATTATTCCGAATTAAATGCTTATGAAAGTATATACATGCATAAATCTAAATCAAATTTAATGAATTTAGATTCGGGCCCAATTTCATCTTGTCTATTTAATTTATTTAATAAAAACTATTTTAAAATTTATTATTATTTTATTTATTTATTTATTTTTGGTTATTTTAGATTTCACAAACCACAATATTTTTTGCTGTTACTTGTTATTTTCGTTAATTTATAATTTGTATTGTTTTTAAAAGATTTATAGGTAATATTATATGCCAATTTTGAAGTACTTCTGTCATGTTGACTTATTTATTTGATAGTATATCAATCACGATTCGTGACAGATATTTAATTTAATTTAATCTTGTGCTACTGAAGATGGGCACATAGCGCTTGAAATGTACATCTAGCTACTTAATGCTTGTTACGGTATTTGGGTGATATTCTATATTATATAACGCTATGTTTATTCATTTATTTACAGTTTTTAACATTGCTTATTATGTAAATAGAATTATTATCAGGTTTACTATTTTAATGAATTTTTTGTTATAATGCAGGGAGGATATATATATATGTTGAGGTTTGCCGACGATGTAGCTATTTTGGAAGAAAGTGAGCAGAATCTAGAATAGTTATTAAATGGTATGCTGGAAGTAATGACTATGGATTATAACATGTAAATTAATATAGGCAAGATCAAAGTGATGGGGTGTGAGAAGAAGGAAGGCAAGCGAAAAAAGGATTAGAATAGAAGAAGTGTCAGACTTTTCTTATTTAGGAAGTAGGTTCACAAAGGATAACCGAAGTAAGGTAGATATAAAATATAGGATAGCACAGGGTAGGAAGGCATTCGTAGAAAAGGAGCAGTTTTTAAGATCAAATATTGACTTGATATTAAAAGCATATTTGTGGAGTGTAGCATTGTACGGATATGAGGCGTGGACTATAGGAAAAGAATAGAAACGTAGAATAGAAGCATTCGAAATGGGTTGCTACAGGAGGATGATTAGGATTGATTGGGAAGATAATGTAACAAATGAAGCCGTACTGGAGTTAGCAGGGGAGAAGAGAAGTATTTGGAGAGTATTACAGCGTAGGAGAGATAGACTGGTAGGTCACAATCTTAGACACGAGGGTATTATGCAATTAGCTATAGAAGATAAAGTAGTGGGAAAGCAGGGGGTGTGTAGGCCTAGATTGGAGTATGCGGGTCAGATAGTGGAGGACGTTAGGATGAATACCTATAGAGACATGAAGGAGTTAGCTCAGGATAGAACGACAGATGGCGTGCTGTTTCCAACAAATCCTTATGATTGACGACTATTTCACTAACTACAATTCATTCATGGTTTCTGTATTTATACCCTCATTGTAGATGGGTTTACTATATTTCAGAATATATCGTCTGTTCAATCATTTCTCCGAATATTATAATTTCTCAATTTTTTACATTTGGTGTCTTTATCCGCATTTAAAATACCAAGGCGGAATTTTTTCTATGTCTAGGGTTTCCATATTTTACTGGACGCGACGAACGCATTCGCTGGCTTATCTACCTCGTGTATGCAATACCTCCGCGATGAATACGACTCAAAGTCGCTGCTTGCAGTTCCTTTGTTACCGTCGTACTATCGAGATTATAACCATAGTACCGAAGAGGAACTGCAACAATCTCAACTGAAGGATTCGATCCGCGTCCTGAATACAGCTTTATGTTTCGATGCGTTAAGGGAAAATGGTGATATGTTCGTACCACTAAGTGTTGCCAGCAATGGATGGAGACGACCTAGTGAAAAGAGACAATTCGGACATTTGGATTATAATGTAAGTGTTTGTTTTATTAAACCAAGAAAAATATATTTTTATTGTTCTTTATTGTTTCCAAAGGAGATTTAACCATTAAAATAGCCTAGACAATACATTATAAAATCGCAGATATAAAATGATCGTACATGATTTGGAGACATGTGCGTGAAATGAAAATAATAATAAATATTAAAGTATGAAAATACAAACGTTTATATTTCATAACTATTCTAAGATACAGTTTATATCTATTGACTTTGTTTACTCCAATACACAATTATATAAACATACAGTTAGATATGTGCGAAACATGTGAAGTGTTTAGTATTATTGCATAACAAAAATTAAAGATTTGCTTCTAAATATTCCTCTATAGAATATGACTTAGATTAGTAAGGATTGATTTACACTTGTTTTTGAAGACGGTAAGACTTTGCATTTTTGATATCTTGTGGAAGATCTTGTACAATTTACATCCATTAAAAAAGGGCCCCTTCTGGTAAATGGTAAGGTTGTGCCTTGGTATATGCAGTAAGCTTTTGCACCTAGTTAAATAATCGTGCTTGTTTTCATATATGTTAAATGAATCATAAAACGTATGTACAAAACAGAACTTCATAAACGTATGTGGCATAGACTTTCAAGAAGGAGAGTTGTTTAAATGCAGTTCTGCAAATATGTCTGAACGGCAAGCCTAGCAGGGACCTTATTGTTCTTTTGTGAATTATAAAGACCCTTTATGCATTGAATTTCAATATGCTAGCGAACTAAGGTCAATAGAGTATACGTACAACTTTATTTAAATGATTAAAGAATGTAAATTTAAACAACAAACAGGCAACTTCTGGTTTCTATGAGATTTGAAATCACGATCTCTAGGTTTCTACTTTGTGTGCATTAAAAATAGTAATTAGTAAATTATGTACTTCTTTTGTTATCTTCAATTTCATGAGATTTTATAAAAGATGAGATAGATGAAGATAACGCATTTCTTAATTGATGTTTCTAACGGAAGCCGAACTACTGTACTGTATAATATTTTTCGACAAAACTTGAATTAATCCAATCAAATTTTAACGTGACTTCTTAAGATAATGTCTAAATACTCGTACTTTTATTATAAATACAGGGAAAGTCTCCTTTTCACACAAGTGCAATTCTCGCTTCCGCATTGGATACATTAACGCTAAAGCATCGATTACAATCCACGCACTTTAATTTAAGCGACATGTGTTCGGGGCTAACGCAGCATAAGCGAAAGTTGGTGGCCGCTAGCATTTCCCTTCCATTCGCGTTCAATGTTGGCGCAGATCTCATACAGTGCTTGGATAATTGGGACGGACCTCTAACGCGGAGTATCACACCAGAATATGAAACAAGTTAGTACAGTCTATTTTACATTGGCCGATGGGTTGAACTTGTAAAGACTATTTGAACATCATGTGTTTTTTTGTTGATCTATATGGTCAGATTGCAATCTTTAACATCTCGATTTCTTTACAATTATTTTTTACAACTTTAAAAATATATATTCCATTTTGCCATTAAAAATTGTAAATGTAGTTCTTTGTTCAGAAAGTACAGCTATATTTTCTGATATCAACTTCTATTCGGGCTTTTTTAGAGCTACAATTATAGATTCATTAATTACTTTACAGTTTTCATACGTAAAAATTCGATTATAGTATTTAATTACTTTTAGTAAATGACAATGTTGTACAAATGGTCACATTACGTGGCATCGCTGAAACGCAACTGAAGAAGCCCGTTGAAAAAGCGGGGCATCAAAAAGATTTGCCAGCATATAAATGCAGTACCATCAACGAATTGCTCACAATGTACTTGGACTACAGCACCGATCGCAGTTTGAACAATATAACAAACTTAGCGAAGGCTCTGAACGTGAAAGTTCCATTTCCGTGCATATTCGGCAAAAGAATTAATAACAATGGATGTATTGATTCAACAGATAGACCAACAAATGATTGTAAGCATATATTTTCATCTTTTAAATAATTTACCGTTTTTTATTAACATTTTCAATAATATGTAATTGCAACTTTAGGTGTATTATCAGTACCTGTAATGACCGGATTACACTCCCACGCCAATTTAGGAAAATCATTGGAATCTCTTCACACAGAACTGAGACGAATAAAAATAGCCCGTTTGCATCAATTTATTACTGCTGGCTTAGAAAAGGACGATTATTCAGAATGCCTCGACAGGTTATTCGATTTTAGAGAATGTTATGAGGATAATTACTTTTTATAGTCACTATTTAATTCTTACTACTTTTATTAAATCATATTTTTTTATTTATTGAAATCAATTGTTTTATGAATATATCATACATTCAAGATATTCCCTTGACGGTTTATGAAGAGTGTTGAAATATTCACATTAAAAGTATTTAATCTTCTGATCCATAGATCATAATTTCGCATGCGCACATTGGGATTTCTCAGAAAATTCGCAATTTAAAAGAACAAAAGATATTAGAAATATGAGTAGTTTAGTAAAAAGTAACGATTCGCCTCATAAATTTGTTAAACTTCCTTTTGACCCAATCATTTCTCGCGGTTTGGATAGGATTTTGAACAAATATAACTTTAAAATAACGTTTAATACTTGCGAATTTTCTGGGAAATCTCAATGATTTAGTAGATATGAAGAAAAAATATGGTAAATATGAAATCTCTTTTTCTAGTTGTCCCAGGGTATATATAGGTCAAACACGCAGACCCATGGATGATTAGCTTTTAAGTTTAACATTTAGCTCATTTTAGATTAAATAGAAATATAGAAGTGCTGTAGCCGACCACATCTTCGATTCCGGTGATCCTATTGAAGGTAGTTCTCTTAAATTATATAAATGTCTTAGGAATTATTCCGAAGTGAATGCTTTTATTATATTCATAAATTAAAATCTAATTTAATGAATTTAGATTCAGGCCCGATATCCATAGCCTCCGAAATGCGCATCTAGCTAATAAATGCTTCGGGTTACGATTTTTTGGTGATGTTTTATACAGTATTCATATTTTTCATAGTCCGTGTTTTACCTTTAAACCCGTCCTAGAATTTTGATTCTTGTAGCACACTGATATCTTCCGTTTTGTACATAATCCAACCTTTTAAATAATCATACCTATCCCTGAACATTATTCTACTTACAATAAAATCTGTCAATATTATGTTCTTGTTATCGTTGTATATTTTGACCAAAGATTTACTATGATCGTTTTAACAAACAAAACTAGAAGTTATCACTACGGTGTTAAATTATAATATAGAATATCACCCAAATACCGGTACAAGCATTAAGTAGCTAGATGTACATTTCAAGCGCTATGCGATAAAAATATATCGATAGTATAGCAATCACGATTCGTGACAGAGGTATTTTATTTAGTTTTACTTGTGCTACTGTAGATGGGCGCATAGCGCTTGAAATGTACATCTAGCTACTTAATGCTTGTTATATTCTATATTTGAAAAACTAGAAGTGATTATCGCAAATAATGCTTTTTTTAAATAAATTTGAATTTCAGTTATAAATTAGATAGTTTAAGGAAAATAATAATAAGACAAGGATATATATGTATATATATGTGTGTGTGTGTGTATATAAAATTAATATATAAAACCTACGGTCAAGTATATAAGTGATTTATATTCATTGTATGCAAGCTATATACATCGCGTAGCAATTAAAAGTAATTTCTACTATTTATTTTTACGAACGTGTGATTTATTATTCTGACTGTAATTAGTACGCCTTAGTAGTTACATTATGCGTACATGAGGTAGTAATTTTATTTGTTGTCTCAAAAATGTTGATTAAATAAGTACTGTTTCTATTGCTGGTTTCACAAAGCTTTTACAATACGACAGTACTATATCTGCAGTTAACTAACATGAAGCAACTGTACACCAGATCGACACGAAAAGTTATATTTACATTATTTTCTAATCTGCAATACGATAAGAACGAAGCTGTTACATTCATAACAAGATTGTTTGTGTTGGGCATAAGAAAACTAGTACAATGTTTATTGCTTAATTTGTAAGATTGTGATATGTATGGCGAATAATAGTGTCACACGCGTTTCACCTATGAATACTGTTATAATTGTGAGAAATGTGAAAAAGAAAATTGCCCAACATAAGTTACGTGAAGGAAATTGATTAAAAATTGCTAGACTTTAGTTCAAATGCCGAGAAATTTAAATCATATCAATCTGACCCAATCTCATACGCAAAGACGAAATACATGGGGTCCTACACAACTAGTCAACCGTTTCTATGAGCCAAGGAGATCTGTATGTGAGACTATTGATTCGGTAAATACCACAATTAAATTAATAATGCATTTAAATTATTTATAAAAACACGTGATAATATATTCTCTAAATGGTGTCCTTGATGTTCCTTGACATAATTACTATTAATACATTTACAGTATTTTTAGTGATTTTTTATTTTCCCTAAGACTACTAAAACAACTATTTAATTAATAAGTAGGAAATATAATTAGCGTATAATATAGAATATCACCCAAATACCGTAACAAGCATTAAGTAGCTAGATGTACATTTCAAGCGCTATGCGCCCATCTTCAGTAGCACAAGTAAAACTAAATAAAATACCTCTGTCACGAATCGTGATTGATATACTATTTGATACGGCTTGTTACGGTATTTGGGTGATATTCTATATTATAATTGAACACCGTAGTGATAATTTTTAAAATAATTAGTGTGTTTTTAAAACTTGATTCGAAAGTAAAAAAAATTACGTAAATAGAAAAATAAGTTCTATTTATTTAATTGAACATTAATATTAATATTGTAACGTAAATATAATTTTTTAAATATATTCATTTTTAAACATTTTATTCTGAAATAAAGTCAAAAAGAGCGCAATTTTAATTATTCGATATTCGAATGGTTCGATGTTAGTTGACAAAACTCGCATACACATTATGAATATGTCATTGTCATGTCCACTAATTCGTATTTGTTGTTAATGTTGAAATTATTTTTTCTTGTGCATAATAATGTTTTATGTTAAACAATTAGGGTTGTGACAAAATTATATTTTAATGTACTTTATAAACTATTTACATGGCGTCTGACAATATTCATGGCTTTGTACCAGTTAATTTAGAAGGCTATGTGAGTACAGATATTTTTCAATTTCGCCTTTTTTTCACAGGTGTTAAATAGCATTAATTACTTAAATATATCGTGGCTGCTTTGTGGCTAGAGCATACAAATACAAATATAAATTACAACTAATATTTGTTATTGACATGTGCGGTACATATTAAATAGAAATATAATAACATATTTCCTTGCAGAATGTGGAGAATACAAGTAGACTTCGATTAAAAGTAATAAAAGGTCATAATCTCGCAAAAAAGGACATATTTGGCGCTAGGTATCGTGATGAAATATGTGTGAAAATTCGCTTGCAACTTAATCCAATTATTTCAGCGACCCTTATGTAAAAATTGATCTAAACACGATAAACGGCGATGAAAATATCAACACTGTACTTACAAAGACGAAGAAGAAAACCCTCAATCCGGTTTGGGAACAAGAGTTTATATTTAGGGTAATTGAATGGATTTGTTCACTATATTTATTGATGTACTTGCGCATATTATATCTGCAAAATACCGCATTTTATAGATCAATTATATGTTGATAGAGTCTAATCCACGCTAATCATGTTTAACTTTCTAGGTAAAACCATCTGAACATAAATTAGTTTTACAAGTTTTTGACGAAAACCGTTTAACGCGGGATGATTTTTTGGGCATGGTGGAATTGACATTAGTTAATCTACCAAAAGAGCAGGATGGTAGGACAATATCACCTATTAAATACATATTAACACCAAGAAGGTGAGTGACTGCATATGACTTAATAATTGTCTATTTTGTACATAGCTTTCTACAGCAATGCTCTATCGCAATTTAATTTATTTGCTGAGCACTTGTGGAATTTGAGGAGAATGTTAAAACAGTATATATTGCAACAAAACTTTATTTTATTGCTACGATTCTTTTCATTTGAATCGTGATACAAACTTATTTCTATACATTTCCAATATAAGTGCAAATAGGAGGATGTTCATATTCTCTTTCTTTATGTTATTTCGTTCGCCTATTTTTTTCGTTATAATGCATGAGAAAGTAGAGTGTGAGCCGCCTATTGGGTTGGGGGGTGTTTGTATTCGTTAGCGGTTACAGTTCCCGTTCGAGAGTTCGCGGTTACCTGGAAGTTTACCATGCGTACTTGCGCGATAGCAACCCTACCGCCGTGGGATCGGGTAGTGGAGAAGGTGTCGGCGCAACATCACCTGTCGGTAATGCGCCGTTGGCGAGTGGAGAAGAGACCAGAGAGGCCGCAGAAGGGGGCAGTGGCGGCGGACCAACGCGGAACCAAATTGTCGACGATCCAGATTGGGAATACACTAACGAAACGCCCACGCCACCTGAGGTAACAGCGAACTATTATATTATGTCGATCTCCGTTAATTTTCAGTTAACATTGAGGTTATTGTAAAGAAACAATTTTCATATATGCAAATTGTAGTGTTTGTGAAAAGATTATTATTAATAAATTGTTGACATTAAATTACTAGTACAATTTATTTTAGTCATCGTTAGATTGCGGATTTAAAATAAAGAACACTATATGGAACTAAAATTGTATATTATTGTAGGATGTGTACATAAATGGAACCGAAGTTCTAAGTCCCCTACCTTCAGGATGGGAAGAGCGGCTTGATGCAAACGGTCGAACGTATTATGTCAATCATGTAGCTAGAACTACTCAATGGGAAAGGCCTACTTTTATGTAAGTGTCGCATTTTTTCAATTTCGTTTAATGCCATGTCGAAAGATGTGATTTCCGCTTTTCCATATTTTACTTTAGAAATACATCTACTAATCCTGTACATGAGGAGTAATCGATGACTCATTTGAACACAAACTTGATTGTTTGTAACTTATTATAAACATGGATTGCAAACATTAAAAACAGGAATTCTTACAACATATGTTCGCGATAAATAAATAAGTAGCATTATTTTATAATATAAAGACTTCTAATGCGAAATGTTGCCAAATACCCTGTTTATGTACATTGATCTGAGTTAAACTGATATATCTTTCTCTCTGTTCTACCTTCTATAGATAATTGCTTAATATTTCTCTTTTTCATGTCTAAGAATATAAACTTATCGTAATACATTTCCGAATTCATATATCTATAAAACTTGCAATCTTCATTATTCAAATATTATGTTTATTTAAAAATAAATATTTAGGCTATGCAGTTACTTGATTGGTGAAAAATATATAGTATAATTATATAAAAAAAAATTAGGTTTATGCACAAATTTCAATGTCATCATTGGAAGATAATTGAGATAATAGCTGATCATAAAATTGATATTGTATAGATATTACACAAATGCTTGAATGACGCATTTGTGTTTTGTGACTATGTACGTTGTACAACTAAAATATACTCGTTCATTTATTGGATTTGCATCTACGCCATATGCCAACACAATCAGAATAATATTTAATTTATTGATTTGAGATGTTGATGAAAAACAGATAAGAGCAATTTTGAACAATATGAAAATATTTTAAAAATTATCACTACGGTGTTAAATTATAATATAGAATATCACCCAAATATCGTAACAAGCATTAAGTAGCTAGATGTACATTTCAAGCGCTATGCGCCCATCTTCAGTAGCACAATGTACATCTAGCTACTTAATGCTTGTTACGGTATTTGGGTGATATTCTATATTATAATATGAAAATAATTTATATGCTTCATCTATTTTTTTCTATATTATAATTATTTTTTGAATTATTAATATTTTGTATTTTAATTAATAGCTTACTTTTTCGCGTTAAAAATAATTGTTTATTGTTAAAGTAAATAATTTTGTTCTGTTTTAGTACTAATGTAGATAATCAATTACAAGAACAGCGACATCTAGATCAAGCGGCAGAATTCCAGAGACGTTTTCATATTAGTGCCGACGACGACAATAGACATGGTGATTCTTCTAACAACACTAGCCAGGTACTAATCATTTCCTTTTTTTGCATATAAAGAAAAACCAATTAATTATCTTTTTATTTTGTATTGCGATAATTGGAGTACATTCAGATGTACGTTGATAATGAATATGTTTAGGTTTTGATATATTAAAATTTAATGGATCTTACTAATTCCATATCAGTCGGATAGACGATTTACAATCATTTATTAATTAATTAATTAATAAACACCACATACATGCGCAAAGCGTTTACTATTATCTGCTCTCACTAACCGGTACACGTGCTTCTTACGCATATCAATCGCGTTGTGCCCAAATATATAAAGTACACAACCAACCACCACACACACTCACTTTATGTTATCCAACTTACGTCCACATACACGATAGGCCGCAACGCCTCAGCTGTCACCACTAGCATCGGCCCGTACGCTCGTACCTGCCGTGCCCGTACATGAACCTGTACCTACTATCGCCATTAATGATGCTACTGGAACGGATGATGATTACGATGATGCCATCGAAGGGTCTCCAACGTGTATCGAAGAACACGGGTGCGCTGTTATCGACCATGCGCACGAATTAGCGCGTGAGTCGGACTATCACGCCTCGGACGAAAGCGACGACGAAGAATATTACGAGGAGTACGATATTAATGACGATTACAACTATGACAGAGTGCAGGCTATTAGCGAGCAGTTTAGGCGGCGGCGGAGACGGTCGGCCGATGCCGATATTGATGACTTTGTAACGATCAACGCGGCTGATTTGTTGGAGGTTTGTTGGTTTGCAGCAATCGACAGTATGCCGATCGGGGGTGTTTCGCTTGCGCAGCCCGTATCTTCTCGTTTGCTCTGTCCACGTTTTACATGTGTTGTGGTGTTTCATCATATTATGTTTACGTTTACACCGTGTTTATAATATAGTGAATCTCATCCAAATTATATTAATATGCTAAAATGAGTCTTAATTGGTCGATGACTACGAAAATATTTATAATCAGCTTTAACCTGTGTTTACATGCTCAAATAAAAAGGGGCTATTTCGATACCCTTTACTTCTTTATTACTCTTTATCCAGGGGAAGATATATTGATTAATTACTTCCGTATCAATTGCAAAATAATGATTACACTTCATTAAACAAATGAAATTTTGTGAAATTCTTTAACTGAAGTTAAATTGAACTTTCACTTCTACCTTCTTGTCATTAAAACAACTTTAAATAATTATGAATTTGCATATGCATACTGCTTTGTGTATATTAATGCGGTTTATAATGAGGCAGAAAATACTGTTAATATATGAAACAAGCAAAGAGAGAAGATATACTAAACTATCTATAGTCATTTTTCATACGACAACATTGGAAAAAATTCATACTTACCCAGGTAATATCTCTCCAATAGATATTACGTTTAGACTTATTTAATTAAATTTCTTATTTGATATACGCCATCGGCCAAATCTGATTGAGTAAAGTATATCCATTCTCACCACATCAGATTTCTTTATTTGCGAGAGTTTATTTTTCCATCGTTATCCTCAAATGATTTTCTTCGCAATTACATTTATGCTAAGCACTACAAATAGCTGTTTTTGGGGATTGCAAACTGTATTCAACACAATTCATAAATGTATATAAATCATTTTTGTCAGTTCACTGACAATACAATAAATACGCACTATACAATTAATTGATCTGTTTTCACTATAGGATCGCTATGTTTTCCAAGCAATTTTCATGTTATACTTTGCAGTACTTCCTCCTTGCATTTGGTCAATCGATTAGTATCGTATGTTATCGTTTAGAATGAAGATACAACAGACACCTCCAGCACTAACACATCCCGTCGTGATTCCGTTATTTCGACGAGCAGTGTGGTTAGTGCGAACACTGCGGCAGCTGCAGCTAGTGCTTCTATCGCCACACCGACGGCCACAACACCAGGTGGCGCGGGGCCTATTGGTGCAACCGCACCTAGTGCTACCGCCGCTAATGGTAGTCCACCCACGGATGGATTACCCGCCGGTTGGTCTATGCAGTTAGCGCAGAATGGCCGCTGGTTCTATATTGACCATAACAATCGTTCCACGACGTGGGTTGACCCCAGGACTGGGCGCGCTAGTCCAATGCCAAATCCAGGTACTGAAATACATAATTTAAACTTGACATTATGGGGAAGAGAAATAAAAATACGATGTTTTATATCACAATTAAAAACTAGGATTTATTCGACTATAGTTTCGCTTATTGAGCATTATCAAGAAATGAAAACGAATTACAGCATTATTTTTATAATATTTAGATTTCTAAGTCTAATTACAGAATTTATTATTCTGAATTGTAGAATTTTAACCGAGGTGGAGTATATAAGATTAATTGTTCAGATTGCAATGCAATATATATTGGCCGTAGTTTTAAAATTAGATTTAGTGAACATGTTAATAGTTATAGATTTAAAAAAACTAATTCTAGCCCTGCTAACCATATTTTAGAATCTCACCATAATTTTCCTAGTATAGATAATTTAACAATTGTAAATATTTGTTCAAAAAGTCGTAAATTAAATCTGCTTGAATTCACAAATACCGCAAAACCCTAATTAGAATGTACTTAATGACCAATTAGACCTAATATCGCCATTATTCGATATTATCTGTAGGTAGATTGTTTATATATAAATGTGTTTTCTATAATTCGTTTTCATTTCTTGATAATGCTTAATAAGCGAAACTATAGTCGAATAAATGCTCGTTTTTAATTGTGATATAAAACATCGTATTTTTATTTCTCTTCCCTAATATGGAATATCACATAACTGCAAAATCTATAACCTATTTAAAAACATTAATATTTAACTTATTTATTGGTATAAATCAGGGTGTATGGAAGTACATTCTAATCACTACACTACCTTAAATTATACACACTCGGAAAAAAAAAGAATAAAATTGCTAATTTTGAGACGTTTCCATTATTTATTGATTAAAGGTTTCATAACGTAAGGCGTAACAATTAATAATAAAATCGCATGATGTATTTTCTGTTGCATATAAACTTTCTCATTCTAAACGAGTAGAATAATGAAGTATCATTGATTGTACATTTAATAAAAGGTTCTGCGTTATCTGGTGGAATTGCTAATGGTAGTGCGGGGGGAGCCGGTGGAGGGCAGATTGGAGGGGCGGGCGTAGGTGGTGGTAGTGGCGGTAATACACCGAACCAGTCTGGGGGTGGTGCAGCATCTGGTGGCAGCAGTGGCAACCGTCGACCAGACGATGAACTTGTGCCACTACCAGAAGGTTGGGAGGAGCGACTCCATAGTGATGGCCGAATCTTCTTTATTGATCACAGTGAGATTTATATTCTCGATAAGACTATTCAAGTTTACAGCTTTTCTAATACAAATATTTAATGTTCTACAGTAAATGTGCATCGATGTTAAGATAAACGTTGCTGTTTCTAAAGATTAAAAATATGTTATAAAATTGGTTTTTTAAGTTTCGAATTTGGATGCCATTCATCGCTCATGTAGAACCACCAGAAACTACTGGTTTTTTAAAAACTTTTTTGTCTCGTATAATTTATTAGCGTACTTGCCTCGTGAAAATCCGTCATCTCTCGAACTTTTAATGCTATTATATACGTTCTTTTATTATTTTAAATATATATTTAATGTGTTTGTTGACTTTATTTGCGATATTTAGATACACGGACAACACAATGGGAAGATCCACGATTATCCAATCCGCTCATAGCTGGTCCTGCGATACCATACTCAAGAGATTATAAACGAAAATACGAGTATATGAAGTCTCAACTCAAAAAACCAGTAAGTTATAATAATTCCAATAGTTTAACAACTTCTCAACATAAATATCGTATTTATTGATTTTACGAGTTTTACTCATGAAGTTGATTAAATGTATATATATATATCCTTCACCAGGATCCATAAGACCTCAACTAAAGGAAATATTTTTTCGCTGTTTCAGAATAATGTACCAAATAAATTTGAAATTAAAGTACGACGAACGTCCATTTTGGAAGACTCGTTCAGAGTGATAACGTCCGTATCTAAAGTCGAACTACTAAAGACGAAGTTATGGATAGAGTTTGAGAACGAAGTCGGATTAGATTACGGAGGACTGGCTAGGGAATGGTTCTTTCTACTTTCCAAAGAAATGTTTAATCCATATTATGGGCTTTTTGAATATTCTGCCATGTAAGTATCGAATATATCATTTATATTTTTCCATGATTTCACATTTCATCTTTATGGGGACACAGAATTAATACGTAATAGGCAGTAAAATATATTTCGAGGACTAATTCCCTATCTTCAGTAGAAATATAATCTAGAACGAACACGTTTATATTACTCTTTGGGACAGCTACACAATATGTATGGATAATTATCAATTAATAATCACAACAGTTCTTCAAACGGGCGAAAGATAATGCCCGTGGAAATCTCTGCAGAAAATTTCTGTTATAAGATTCTTCCCGTAAATGACAGAAAATGAGTAACAACAACACGTCCGCAAATTATTTGCTTTATGCGTTATAATTGACAAGTAGGATATATCCAGACAATATAGACATATCCATATTATTAATTATTCTGAATTTATAAGTATTTGAAAGATTGAATATGAAATTTGCAAAAACATATTAAATTGATTGTAGTAGCAATAAAAAACTAAATCTCATTTAAATAATAATAAGCAATATAATTTGAGAAAAATTTCAATTATATTTAAACAAGATTCAAATCCCCATCACAATACCTCGTGGCCATATAATCCCCCAGCATATATAATTTCCCCGGATTCCTCATCAAATCGATTATATAATATTGTAATCCCGGCCCTAATTTATCATCGTTCTTGGCAAATACAACTTCGTTCCAATAGATTTCTCTAGCTCCTCTGCACAACGTAACCGGCAAATTAAAGTGATCCGCACAAACCTTAAAAAGCAGCGCACGTTCGCAATACGAGCCCTGTCTCATAAATCCAATCGGAATCATGTTGGTCCCTAATCTCGTCTTCAAGAAACTCAAATGCGTTAAAAACATATGTTGCCTTCTGACTGGATCATCCTCTTCTGTACCGCACAACTGCTTTTGAACGAAATTTGCAACGATCTCGATCTTCTCTTCTATTGTAATTGTGTGTTCCAACAATCCTCTAAGTTCTTTTAAGTATAAATACAAATAAGGGTCTTCCGTTAATTTTCCGTAGTTCACGTTTACGTTACTGAATTTTGTAGTCAATGGTACAGCTTCAGTTTTATTGTATTCCGGATTATCTCGTACACGTTTGATGTAAGTAAAGTCGACCACATATATTGTTAATTTCGTACTCAATTGTCGGCTAACTAATTGTTCTAAGAATGGAAAAGATTCCGTCCAACTGCCAGTGATTAAATAAAAATTATCTTTAACAACGTCCGTAATTTCCAATCGGTGTTTTTCAAAAAATTTAAATGGTAAATGTAACCCACTAATCATATCGATTATCAACGTAGCGGCAATATATTCCTTCTGGTATTTCCTCATTGCTGGTATTATTCCGCACATCATTAAAGATTGTGCTATTTCTTTGTAGATTATAGCTGTTTTTATTAAAATCAATGTGTTTTTAAATAATAATTCATTATTAGTTTGCAGTTTGTTTACAACAACTCTAGCGCCATCCAGCTCTAAAAAATATTGCCTACAGTTTTTGTCCGTTATAAATTCATTTAATATAAAAGCGGCTTTAATCGCAAAGTCGTCGTCTTTTAACTCGTAGATGTTGAAGAATGTTTCATAAACTTTCCAACTTAAAATCGAATTTCTATAGGCGGGATGCACTGCATATAACTGAACAATATCGATGACGTTACTATAAACCTCTTCAGACATACTCAGTTGTTCGTTAATGAATAAATCTAGAATAGGGTCGAGTCCGCTTTGTTCAAATAGTATTTCCATCATGCGCGTGTTTCGTTTCAATAAAATGTGAATAGTGTTCACTGCCACTTCTTTATAAGGTTGTAGATTCATATTTTTATTATTCAGTATGTATATAATTCGATGTATGGTTTGTGCCGTTACCATTTTATCACATCCGAATTTGTGATTCGATAGATTTATAACAGCTTTACAAGCTTCCAACAAAGCAACTTTCTTTTCAGTCCTAAATAACGTTAAAATCGCATCTTCAAAGCCGTAGTAGTGCAATTTCTGTCTCCAATCGCCAACTTCAAATCTTGTGAAATTCTTCATTAATATCGAATATTTTTCAATGTACTCCTCTGGACAAGATTTTGTCCAACTAATAATCATTGAAAATTCAACCGTATCGGAAAAGAATAAAGAATTCTCTAATGTTTCCATTAAAAGTATTAGGGTGTCTAGGATATCCTCGCGGATTTTTAAATACTCGTCATTCAAAAGCATTTTTACAAGTCCCTCAGGTACTTTATTGTGTACCATATGACTAATTAGTGGATCGTATCGAAACTGGCAAATTCTTTTTAATAGCGACATCGTAGCCAATCGAATTTCCATAAAAGTTGACTTTATATAACATATAAATATATTCGCCTGGAATGTTGGTACCGTTAACATATCCGCAAGGTGTTCGACGCTTTCAATTAATGAACTTAACAGTTCAATACAGTTGAGTTGAATATCAGGATCAGTTTTTATTTTTAAATTTAAAAAAATTATTTCAATCAATTTTTTGTCGTAAATATATGGAACCACTTCTTCGTATAACTTTATAATTTTTACAATTATATTGGCTGTATATTCAATTAAAATCTCGTCGTTTTTATTCACATATATACTAATTAATCGCTGAGCCACTATTTTCGCATCATCGATTAAAATTAGATCTGTATATTTTGTTTTAGTCAGTATATTAATCAGTAGGCGCAGACTCAAACGTAATATAGCCAGATTATCGTTAGTCAGTAAGTGCATTAACTTTTTGTATATTCCGTTATCACAAAGAACTTCCAAGAATGATTCATTCACATCGGAGAATTGAGTCAGATGTAATAGAGTGTTTAGGACTAAATTCTCCTCGGCACTTTCCAGTAGGTGAACTGCAGTCGCCGCGTTAGACGTTTCAAAATTGACTGGTCCGAAATTACCACTACCCATACTCGGTGCTGAATCCTTGTTGCCCTTTTTTATTGTTGATTTTGATCCTTTCTTGTCTGTAACCATATTTTGATTAAATTCGATTCTTTATTGAAATGTATTTAAGCCGCCTGACATCGAACTATTTTTTTGACAAGAAATTTAGATGGATGCCAAAAATATAATGTATAACTTTATCATGGACGAAGTATATTGCAGAGAAACTCCGATTTAAAAAAAAAAAATACAACACTGAAGTATTCAGTTTATAATAGAAAGTTTTAACATTATACGTAGTCGTTAGATTAATAAATCCCCCGACACATAGCATACCACATCATTTAATAATATATAGACATTATAAAAATCGTTCTTTCGAAATCAAGTCTTGAGTGTTCCGAATTTTCGCTTTGGTTTCAGGGACAACTACACTTTGCAGATTAATCCATTCTCTGGTGTATGCAACGAAGAACATTTGAGTTATTTTAAATTTATCGGTAGAATAGCTGGAATGGCTGTATATCATGGAAAATTATTAGACGGTATGACTACCTTTTTCTTTTTCCCATTTATTTATATCTATGTGGATAAGGATAAATTTATCAATTATCTTCGTGAGTGTGTGGATGGAAACATGAACGCAAATATAATTGGGTCATCGGTCTTGTTGACGTTTAAACAATTACTAAAATAAATATGATATTCTGGACGTTTATCTGTTCAATTGTCAGTTGTACTTTTATTTTATTTTCAAATAAATTAAATTAACCTGAATAGTAATAGCATAAAAGGGATAGTTTTGACAGAAATTTATATTAAAGAAGTAATGTATAATGAAGCTTTTATCCCGCAAAATAATAGCAGAGTAAATTGTACGGATGATGATAAATTATCTAATTGACGCGTAGGGTTCTTTATTCGTCCATTTTACAAGATGATGCTCTCGAAACAAATTGACCTGAAAGACATGGAATCCGTTGACAGTGAATATTATAAATCGCTGTTATGGATAAAGGAAAACGATCCATCCGGATTGGACTTAACATTTGCAGTGGACGAAGATTCGCTGGGCCATACGTCGGTGCATGAATTGAAACCCGGTGGAGCGGATATACCATTGGACAATTCCAACAAAGATGAATATATAAGGTAATATTGTAATATACTTCAATATAATTTTTTAACATCGCTGTGTCACTTTTACTATGGCACGAATGAAAACAAACTCTTTGCAGATGTGTGATTAAATGGCGTTTTATTGGGCGCGTTCAAGAACAGATGACGTCCTTCTTGGAAGGATTCAGTGAATTAGTGCCCCTAAACCTAGTGAAAATCTTCGACGAGAATGAACTTGAGTTACTTCTGTGCGGCATACAGAACATTGACGTGAAGGACTGGAAGCAGAACACATTGTACAAGGGTGATTATCACGCGAACCATATGGTGATCCAATGGTTTTGGCGTGTGGTACTCAGCTTCAGTAACGAAATGCGAGCCCGTTTGCTGCAGTTCGTAACTGGGACATCGCGGGTGCCTATGAATGGATTCAAGGAGCTGTATGGCTCTAATGGGCCACAGCTCTTTGCCATTGAGAAGTGGGGAACGTCGCAAAACTATCCACGTGCGCATACGTGGTAAGTAGCTGCTAGGGTTAAAAAAAATTCACGAAACGTCAGAAAACATGTTTTACAACACAACGAGAAATGTTAAAGTATCACTTTTTTTTATATCAGGAACCAGTATCAGAGCAAGTATTTTGTCTTTTTGCTTTTCATTTGTTATTGGGGATTCTTAGTCTATTTTTTATGTGATATATTCCATATTTTTGAAGAAAACAAGTTTCGTATGTAATTTGTTATAAAAAGGTCAAGAACTGTATGTTGGCGCAATAATTATAATGTACGAAATTCATTTTTACAGCTTTAATCGATTAGATTTGCCCCCGTACGACAGTTATCAGCATTTACGTGAGAAATTAATCAAAGCAATCGAAGGATCGCAAGGTTTCGCTGGAGTAGACTAATCTGTAATATTAAATGAATATACGAAACATCAGACATTCTGTCCATGTATTTAGTAAGATGCCTTTATTATATAAAAAACAACAACATCAGAAGTAAGCAGTAGAATCTTTCTAAACTATACTGTTTTGGTGTTACTATAATTGATTGTGTACATTGCGATTTTGCAAGCATTTTTTATTACACACGTATTTGTGGCTAGAAGTAAATACGAACTATCTAGATATATACCCAAGCAGTAAATACTTGCAACATCTTGCATAAATAATGTTTATGTACTGTGAATAACGTAAGTCAAGTACCTTATTAAATTATGTAGACTATATTGTTTATATTTTATTTGTATATACAGAAGACATATTAATGTAGCTTCCTATTTTATTTCATTTGTGTGTAATAAGTGCTTATTGTTATATATTTGACTCTGCTGTATCCATAATATAGCCACATAATTAATATATACTATAAATATGCTAAAGCTTTAAAACTTATTTTATATTTATAAATGACTAGACATAAGATCAATATAAAAAATTAAATTTGTGATCATTTTATACCACTGTTTAATCATGATGTGTTAAATGTCCCATATTTCTATAATATCTAATACATTTGCACAAACACGATTCCCCCATATTTTTATTTATTTTTGATGGTATCATGGTAGCTTATTAAGTATGTATCGTTCGATTTCCTCTTGTAAATAGTATTAAATATTACAGTTACAAATAATATAACACCATAAGGATTGCATTTCATTATTACTTTAATACCAATACTGTTTCATTTTTTAAATTTTACAATACATTTTTTTATTGTAAAATGGATTAATCGTTCACTGAAAATATTAAAATTAGAAACAAAATTTAAATTTGATAATGCGCACACCTGATTGGTGTCCAATAATGAATCAGGCTGTCAGTTCGGTCTATCATTTTTAAGTGTGGTTATGTCGAAAATTTTGTACGATTAAAATGATTTAGCTGAATCGTTGGAATAATTCAATCAATTCTTAATGTATTAACTGTTCAATTGTATAGTATACCCATGTTTCTTCTCATGTATCTTCAAATGCTATAAGAATTATCTTCTAGTTATTATAACATTGTGCTAATATTTTTAGCCCATAAATGGTTACCATAAAAAGCTCCGGAATGAGGGATTCAGAGAAAGATTTATCTGCGGATCCATTTATTTCCAATTTCGGGAACTTAAGTCTTACTGATGAATTAGCAGACGTTATGAAGTTATCAATTCTTCTGAAAAGTCACCAAATTCACAAAGATGTCCATAATGTTACCATTGGTCCAAATTCGACAATTTCTGCCGTTCAAGCGCCAGAAAAGAAGAAATCGTTAATTATAACAAAACCACGTACAACGGTATTGTCTAAAAAGACTGCAGATAATAAAGCAATTGCAGAATACTCTGAAAGCACGCAACCAAGGAGCACCCGGAACGAGACACATATTATACACTTCAAGACCCGTGCTGAGGTAGACTTGCGGCGTCGGGACGATGTTAATGAAAATATAGCGAAGCGGCGACAACTATTCGAAGACTTCGATAAAAAACTATGTAGGGAAAAGAAGATAAGTTGGCTGAAAAGACATGAAGCTATGATCCGAACGATGCATCAGCAAAAATTGAGCATTATAAAAGTTTTGGAAGAACATGATAACGAAGTATACGTGCGAAATAAGAAAATTGAAGATCGCCACAAACAACTCGCAGAAAAGAAAATCAAAGAGGAAAGAGACATCAACGAATCAATAAAGTATATCAAAGGCATCATTGATGGAATTTCAAAATCTCAATCGGAGTTTCTACTTATTTATAACGACGTTGCTGGAAATATAAAGAACATGACGCCTGCTCAAAGATGTAGTGTCGCCACGCATGTAACTACTTTAGACCAACTGTATCAACAACTGGAAACCGTTGTTGCAAAATGTAAAAAATTGCCCCATACATTGCAACAGAAAGATTTATCAAAATGCAACGAAATTACAAGTCTTGCTAGTCGAATAAGAAAGCAAGTCGGCGATGCTATTATTAAAATAGAAAAATGCGATGTTAAAGAGAAAGTAGCGCCGGTTCCAGCGCAAACAGCTCAAGTGCAAGTACTTAACACTTCGGAATATTTGCCGGTACTTTCTCCTCCTCGTGAATTACCTCAACCTTCAACGATTTCTCCTGCTTTTGCTCCTGTTATTCATAAATTTACATCTACTCCACAATCGGCAATCCAGCATACAACTTCTTCTCTACCTGTTTTCCAAACCACATTGCAAGCTCAAACACTGGTCGAAAGAGTACCTGAAGCTGTACCTGAACCTTTACCTACGGATCGTAAGGCACTTCTAAAGTTGGAAAAATACGTTAATAAATCCTCGTTGGAAAAATATGTTTACTTACAAAATCTTCTAAAGCACACGGAACAAATCTACAAACAAATTGTTGAAGATTCTTCCCTGAAAATCTTTAAAAATAATTGCAAGAAAGCCGTCAATACACCAGTTAACACTCTAACTGACGCTACACCACAACATTTATTGGATAAATACGAAAAGTTAAATGACGTACTAAGTGGCAAAACTGTAGAAATCAGGTATGTACTTAAGCCATCATCTTTATGTACTATCTATATATATATAATTAGCAACCAAGCTTCACCAAAGCACATAAAATACCCATTAGACTAGCTTAGTTAAAGAGTCCGCAATCCTAAAGATTGGTTGGAAACAGCACGCCATGCCGATCTATCCTGAGCTAATCCCTTCATCTCCCTATAGCTATTCATCTCAACGTCTTCAACTATCTGACTCACATACTCCAATCTAGGCCTACCTACCCCTCTCTTTCCCTCCACTCTACCTTCTATGATCAATTGCATAATCCCCCCATGCCTAAGAATATGCCCTACTAATCTGTCTCTCCTACGCTGTAACACTCTCCAAATACTTCTCTTCTCCCCTACTAACTCTAGTACAGTTTCATTTGTTACTTTATCTTCCCAACCAATCCTCATCATCCTCCTATAACACCACATTTCAAGTGCTTCTAATCTACGCTTCTCTTCCTTTCCTATAGTCCACGCCTCACACCCGTACAGTGCTACACTCCAAACATATACCTTCAGTAATCTTTTTCTAATACCCAAGTCAATATTTGATCTTAAAATCTGTTCTTTTTCTACGAATGCCTTCCTACCCTGTGCTATCCTACACTTTATATCTACCTTGCTTCGATTATCTTTTGTGATTCTACTGCCTAAATAACAAAAATCTGACACTTCTTCGATTCTATTATCTCCTATTGTGATCCTCATTTTTCTACTGCATTCCTTTTTGTCACACCTCATCACTTTAGTTTTACCTATATTTATTTTCATGTTAAAATCCCTAGTCAATACTGCCTGCATACCATTCAATACCCTTTCTAAATTCTTTTCGCTTTCTTCCAATATAGCTATATCGTCGGCGAATCTCGGCATATATATTTTCTCTCCCTGTACATTCACACCTACACTATACTATTCTTTTACTTTGTTTATTGCATCTTCTATATATAGATTAAATAATAACGGTGAAAGTGTACATCCCTGCCGAACTCCCTTCCCTATTTTTGCTACCTCTTCTTCCCCCTCAATTCTAACTAAGGCAGTTTGGTGTTTATATAAATTAAAAATTATTCTCCTATCCTTATAATCTATACCCGTTTCTTTTAAAATTCTAAACATTATGTCCCAATCTACATTGTCAAATGCCTTTTCTAAGTCTACAAAAGCTATGCAAGTTACCTTTCCTACCCTCTTTCTTTTTTCTACTACCGTTCTTAGTGCTAGAATCGCCTCTCTCGTCCCTCTGTTTTTCCTAAAACCAAACTGATCTTCTCCTAGCCTTTCCTCTACTTTATTTTCTAATCTCCTATAAATAATCTTTAACAATATCTTCGATGCATGTGATAGTAGGCTAATGGTCCTATAGTTCTCACACAAATTAGCTCCTATTTTCTTCGGCATTGTTACTATTCTACTACGCTGAAAATCCTGTGGTACTTCTCCCTTCTCATATATTTTACAAACTAACCTGTATAATCGCTCCTGCATTTTTTCCCCTGCGTGTTTTATTAATTCGGCTGGTATCATATCAATCCCCGCTGCTTTGTTATTCCGTAAATCATTTAATGCTCTATGAAACTCTGACCTAAGTATGCTAGGACCTAAGTCATCCTCATCTATCTGTTCCACATTTTCTAGCTCCTCCATGTCCTGCCTACCTTTATATAAATCTTCAAGATACTCCTTCCATCTTCTAGCTTTTTCCTTATTTTCTGTGAGTTCCTTACCCTGCTTATCACATATAATGTTACCCTTTGGTTTTACTTTAGAAAAATGTGACTTAATTTTCCTGTAGCCCAAATCTACTTTACCTCTTCTCATATCCTCCTCAATATCCTCACAATTTCCTTTTATCCACTCTTCTTTCGCTAGCTTGCATTTCCTATTAATTAAGTTCCTTAGTTCCTTATATTTTTTCTGTCCTGCTTCTGTGTTTCCAATTTTAATTTTCCTTCTTGCTTCTATCATTTTAACTATTTCTTCCGTGATCCATTCCCTCCTACCTGCCCTTTTCTTTGTGCCTAATACTTCATTTGCTGCTGTAGTTAACCCATTTCTGATTTCCCTCCATTCGCAATCTATGTCGTTCCTAGATGTTCCATTAGCCATGATTTCTACTTTCTGCTTGTACTTTTCACATACATCAGCTAATTTTAACCTATCGACATCTACTCTGACCTGTTTAGACTTCTGTAATTTCTTGAATTTGACCTCTGAGTCCAGGACTACTAAATTATGGTCACTATCAATATCTGCTCCAGGGTAACTCTTACAATTCTTAATCTGGTTCCTAAACCTCTCTTTAACTAGATTAGACTAGCTTACTAAGTCATTTAAGCATTGTTCTTAATTAGTGCATTCTAAAGTTAGGTCACTTCATATCGTAAGCGATGTGACATTAACTCCTATCTTACAAAATTCGAAAAATGAGATATTATGTCAAACTCATTCTTAGGTTTATTGCGCATGTTCAGAACATCTCCCAGTTCATTAAATGTTTGAAGCGGATAGAAGGTATTGTGACATCGCTGACGATATATTTTATCGTCTTCTGGCTACTTCATTTTCAAACCTCATCACTTTTGTCTGGGTTATATTTAACATTTATATTCTATCTTGATATTAGTGGTGATCGCATTAACGCCGCACAACATCCGCACGGTATAGATTTTTGCATGGACCTATTAGCAAAAAAGTTTGTACTACAAGGAGACCTAATCGTTTCGTCCAATACGGCCGTGTCTGCGTTCAACTATGCATCTGTTATCATTAGCTTATGGAATGATTTTCCAATGTTTGGGGAATTACTGTTGGGGCACTTCTATCGAGAATGTCCTTATTTGGTGCCATTTTATCCACCCAATATTCCAGGACAATCGGAAGAGGAGTTTTGCAAAAGTCAGGGGTAATGTTTAAAATATTTATTTATTTACACAGGGCGAACAATTTTTTTTTTTTTAATGAATTTCCAGTAAGTACTGACGTGAGCTTCTTTTTACATTATAGAAAAGGTTTTTAAGAATCAGCCAACTTAAAACTGTCGAAAGGTTTGCGAAATATTATATCCGTACATGATTTTTTAGTCTAAATATCAAGTAAAAATACCATCGACTGTATATAATCAGACCTTTTGCACCTTACTTTTATCTTTCATAACCTTTTGCTCATCGTAATTTTATTTAAAACGATGATACTATAGTATAAAATATCACCCAAATACGGTTACTCAAAGCATTTAATAGCTCGATGTGCATTTCGAAGGCTATGTATCTTCAGTAGCACAAGATGGGAACTAAATAAAATACATCTGTCACGAATCGTGATTGCTATACAATTATATTATATACTATTATTTAACAGCGTAGTGATAATTTTTAATGATGATACTATATTAAAAAATTATCACTACGGTGTTAAATATTAATATAGAATATCACCCAAATACCGTAACAAGCATTAATTAGCTATATGTACATTTCAAGGGCTATGCTCCCATCTTCAGTAGCACAAGTAAAACAAAATAAAATACCTCTGTCACAAATCGAGATTGATATACTATTAAATAAATAAGTCATCATGACAGAGGTACTTCAAAAATGGACTTAGATTCAAGCCCAATTTTATCTTGTCTATTTAATTTATTTAATAAGAATATAAAAAAATTTTTTTTTAGTTTATTTGTTTATTTTTGGTTATTTTAGATTTCAGAAACCAATATTTTCGTTAATTGTTAATTTGTATTGTTTTAAAAGATTTATAGGTCATATTATATGCTATTTTTGAAATACTTCTGTCATGTTGACTTATTTATTTAATAGTATATCAATCACGATTCGTGACAGGTATTTTATTTAGTTTTACCTTGTGTTACTGAAGATGGGGGCATAGCCCTTGAAATGTACATCTAGCTACTTAATGCTTGTTACGATATTTGGGTGATATTCTATATTGATGATACTATAGATTAATCGTCAATAACTATTATACATTTTAGGCCGCTAGTGAGTTATATAAATAATTGATTAAATTATTAATCTTAGATACCGTTACTCTAACGATGAAGTGGAAGATCAAGACATTTTTCTCAAACGTATGGTGGGCTTTATGCGACTGTACGCTGCAACTCTGGTCGCTGCGCCGAAACAAAGTCAAAAAGGGATCTCCCATCAGAGTATGGCGGTCGCGTGGCACTGGATGGCCTCTACAATGAACCTTCAACCTCGCGCAGATGTTACCGCCGCGATGATACATACGTTCCTTGAAACCGTCGGATACAAGATGCAATTAGTCTTCGGTAAGCAATTTGACAAATTAATTTCATTCTTGTCCAATGAATATATGGCTAAGATAAGAAATATAGATACGGAAGGTCCTGTCAAAAGGTTAGAATTATTGTTGCAAGACTACGTTAAAGATGGCTCCTTTTCGGGGCCAAATGGAACGCTTCCAAATAATTTTTGGTAATATTTATTTATCGTTTGTTGCCGAAGGAATATTCAAATAACTATTCATTGTATTCAGAAAAAATATAAGATTACGTGCATAATTTACTTTTATAAAATATAAATTTATGCACGTCATATTATTTCGGTAATATTCTATACAATCTTATATTTATGTTTTAGTAAATGTAATTGTAGTAAATGTAAAAAACGAAACTTTTCGTTGTTTATATTTACAAAATAATTTTGAACAAATTATTTTATAAAGCGCTTTTATAAAATGATAGTAGCTAAAATAACGAAAATTACTATGAAATGAAGAAGACCATAAAGACTATAAAGAATAATAAAGCAGTGAAAGGTAATTGCAATTATATTCGTTAAATATACTGTATAAAGGGAAAACTGTATTATCTTTATTTTAAAAAGAAAGATAATTAACTATATTTTAATACTTAATTTTTAATTTCTATATTTTAATATCATTTTTTTATAATATTTTGAAATATTATAATTTATAATATCATATATAATTTATACGTTTAGATAGGTCCTATGTAGGACTATTACGAGCTTAAAGTGAAGCTACAAATATATTAACGAATAAGTGCATTTATTAATTTCTCTGATTTTATACGGTCTCTTTAATAAATCGCGGCATTTTAATAAAATATATTTCTTGGTTTGAACATGAAAAGCTGATAATATCCACAAATAATGGCAGTGGGTAAAAATATGTAGATAATTGCCCATGAAAGTTGAAAATGTAATGCAATTTAAAATCACCCCGTACTTTGTCACTGGATTGCAAAGAATATTGCTGTATGAGAATATAATTTTAATAATCTAATGTAGTGCGGTAAGCACTGCTGGCATCTTAAGCACTAGTGCATTTCGTAAAAGTAGGTGCGACCATTTCATCAGATTGAAATAATATGATTTTAATTATGGATAAGAAAAATATAAAGGATTAATTGAGCCGTAACTTTTTGATAGGCCATATTAGAATAGGGAAATAAAAAAACAACTTTGCTTTTACTATCAAGTAGAGGTATATTAAAGGTTGACTATAGTTCGGCTATGCTGCCATCATCAGAATGAATATCTATTTTACATATCGGCGGTTTATATAAAATTTTTACAGTTAGCTACATTACTCAGGTGCAATTATATTGAATAGAATTGATTTATGAATATCCGTTTGGTCGTTTAGTATAACTGAATGGGGGTTCTTAATATCTTGTGTGTATTTTCTAGGGATTCTATAGTTAATTGTTTACTTTTTTGAGCAACATGCAAAATTTCCAATGATTTAAAGCCTGGAAAGGTATGGTTAGAATTTAAAGAATGTTCTGCGAAGGACGAGTGTGTTTTTTGGATCTGGTATGCTCGTTCATGTTCTTGGAATCGCTGTCGGAAGGTTCGCCCCGTTTGATCTAACTCCAGATCTATTAAATTTGTTCATCTTGTCTTTGTTATTGAATAATAGGTTTTAAATTTTGTTGTTAGTGCGATTGTTTTGAGAGGTTTTGGAAATTTTATGGGATGTGGTTTTTTGGTAGGGGTTGAAGATTAACCATACACCGAGTGGCCTATGCGGGTAATGCATTAAGTATCGATAATCAGAGTTCGATAATCGATAAGCAGAGCTCAGCGCCACCTATCCTCTATACTTGGTATTATACCAATGAATACAAACAATATAAAGAAGGATAACGCAAACGGCCAAACCGTGTTTAAAGGATAGAAAGAAATTTTTAGGTTTCCTCGTCTTACCCATTAGAAAACAACCTCTATCAGTGCTGACTCATAGTGATAATAACGAAATCAATACAGCGTTGCCATGTGTAAAATATTAACAAATATAATGAAATATCTGCAAATATTACACAGGGTTATAGGCTATTTTTTTTAAGTGGCTGGCCGGCCCCTTCTACTGCGCGTTACAAATTAAGACTAGTTTATGCATAAGACCAATGATAACAAAAAAAATGAAAATATATTGGCCGCTTCAACACCCCTAAACCTTATGCTCGTGAAGAGATGCTCGCCACTGCATTTTTGTCTTTTGAGGGTGTGGTCAAAATTACTGCAATGTTGTCATATCAACAGCCAACAATTACAGAGAGTATTATATTAGCATAATTGATCAAAGCAAATAATAAATAACTGGAAACTTTTTACTAAATAGTGGACTTTAATCGAAGCCGTATATATTCATATATTAAATATTCTCAATCTGAATTTTGCTATGCAGTTTACAATTTGAGCACTTTGTACTGAAGTTTTTTATTCATATATGGCAACAATGGTACTGGACGCTCAACCCTTATGCGCAGTAGAGGATGAATTAGCTCCGTCAAGATATAAAAAATGACTTATAGGTATACTCTACACTCTATAAATTAATCTGTTAAAGTGCTGCGGCATAACAAATTTTCTAACTCTGAAATAAGAATAATGGTCCACATTTACGCAAGTAACTTTTCAATACCAGTTTCAAGCGAAACTATTTTTTTCGATACTAACACAACTTTTTTGGCAATAAACTTTGATAATACATTAAAGTTAATTTTCTATCTTAAAAATTGTAGGGATTTTATAAGAGCGACAATAGTTTGTCTGAACCTGTTTTGGTCGTAGTACCACGGGCCACAGACATCATCTGACATCAGTAGGCGCTCAGTATTTTACCAAACAACCAGTGGCGGCTCTTGACATTTCAATCGGGGGGGGGGAGACATATATTCAATTTATATATTCTTGGAGAAACACGTGGCAAAATTGTACATACATAACTACACGGAACAATGCAACTGCCTTATCTGGCTATTCTATATCCATTTTCCTGTATACTTGACTAGGCTTCTCTGTCGGGACGCTAAAGAAGACGCTAAGACGCTAATAAAAAATGACTTATAAACTTCTTAGTTAGTTTTCATTGTCGGTACCATGCTTAGTTGGGATACAATTAACTAGTAACATAGCGAACAGTTATAGTAACAGGCTTCCCACCATTCCCATATGTTCCTAATATCCTCTATAAGTACACCCTGTAATTAAGATTATATCCTGTAGAGGTAGTTGCCACAAAACAAAAAAAATAAAAATACCTTTCTAGGCCTTAAATCATTGGAAAATTTACATGTTACTCAAAAAAGTAAAAGCAAAGTTGTTTTTTAATTCCCTATTCTAATAAGAAACGTGTACCAATTCATATGGGTAATTCAATTTTTATTAAAATTTGAGTGATGCATACTTTATTTAAAATTACAATTTATTTATGCGTCTCGCCTTTTACGAGTAGACGTCTATTGGGTCGATTTTTAAATCCTAATTCGATCCTACTGACAAACCACGTTTCTTCAAGATTTACTCGGTTCGCCCAAAAGTACATGGTCCCCCTCTGCTTCGATCCCTGCACCTGCACTACATAGTGCGCTGTCAGTTCTTTTGTGTAGTTGATCTTCTCATCTCCAACGTCGATCGTTTTGTCCCGTATTGGCTCACCCAACAGTTGAATCGCCCCCGCGTGCGATCTTAAAATTGTCAATGCTTCTTTATAGTATTCCGTGTCTGCGATTTTTTGGTTCAGATTATATCGGGCAAGCAATCCCATTGAAACTGTCGCAACTCCACCAATAGCGGCAATTCGAACTAGATTCTTCATTTCCAATAGCTTTGCCATGGTTTGCGCTAAACTAGGCGAACTTTTTTAAGTGAAAAACCAATACATTTTACGTGAGGCGCGATTTATTTCTAGGTTAGCATTTTGTACTTTTTCTATTGTATATTTAAATGATGTTAGAAAACATCCCAAATAAAGTCCCTGGTATTAACAATTAAAAATAGTTTGTATAAATCGATAACAAAAATTAATCTTTGTTTCAATGTTCCCAATTTTCGGTAACACAATGTTCGACCATTTCCCTTAAATTTGGATTTTCCATTGCAGCTGCAATTCTTTCTTTGTCGTTTATTTGTTTATTTACTGCAAAGAAAGGAATATAAGTTACGGTTATCTCACCAGGACCTATTGCCATGTAAAATACTTTCGAATTCCGTGGCATGTGCACCTTCTTTAATGAAAATATCCAGTTTAATGTCTTCGGGAATTGTTCTTTGTATTTTTATTCGAATACACAAGCCTATTAATGTTGCCAACGAACAATGAGGCACCGTTGGTGTAAACTCGACGCGCACTACGTTTGTGTTACCAGCTGTCGGGGCCTTTATCTAAAAACGATGCAATTATAAATAATTATAATAACGCGAATGGCAAACACACACAATGACACCATCCTCGTAAACTACATTTAATTCTTCTAAAGTGTTTGACTTTTCGGGGTCCTTTATCGTTTTGATTGCATCTGCAAGAAATAAGTCGATATAAGTGCAAATCATTCATCAATTTAGGTTAGGAACTAATTATTCACTTATTTCATCAATTACCTTACCAAACACCGTGTATTTCAATTCTTCGTTCGTTTTATCATATTGGGACTCATTCGTTGGTGATATTGCCAACGAATTGTCATTTTCTATTTTCTTTTTCAAAAATGAAAACATTACGAGTGCATCGATTAATGAGACGACAAATTTGTATGTGCATAGAGAAAGGTACGATTCATTTAGAATAGGAAAACCAAAATGAATGTGGAGGGTGAAAATGAAAGACCTTTACATACAATGCCCTAATTAATTATATTTGTAATCTATTTCATTTTTAGCATAAATACAAAAATTAAATTCTTAACGTAGTACAATAGAACGGCTGAATTATATTTGATATTCAAGTCCAAAATTATAATTTATATAGTTAATAAAATATTAAAAAAAAGAATAGATATATTACGTTCAATTAAACATTATGTTAAGATTTTTTATACTATATAGCAGTTACCTATTTTTCACATTATGTTGGGAGGTATACGCTATGTTCGTAGAAAACTTATTCATTCACAATCTAAAAATATTTACATATAATCCTACAATGAAAAGCATGAGAAGTCAGCAACTTTTCTATATTTATCTTGCTTTGCTTAACTAGTTCGTAAAGTATGTGCATCATGTTAAAATAATTAATTGAAATCTTCATTCCACGTCTATACTGAATACCAATAGTTATTACATTTGAAGCGTAGGGACCTTTACGACGCCCAGTTCTCCAGTTCTTTCAGCTCATCTTCATCTTGCTGTTTAACTTCTAATAAAAAAAAAAAATTATTAAGTATATATTACACACTAATATTTTTTTCAACATTCGTGTCATTAGATTATCATTTGGAAAATTTAAAATTATTCTCTATGCATTAATCGCCATTAATATTGCATGGAAATATGAATACAACTACACTAAGAAATATATTGTTTATATAGGGTATTATTTATATATGGTAAATAATTGATTGAATCAAGTGTTACCTTGTGGTAGTTCATAGTAAATGGGTTTGAAGGAAAATAACTTTTATATAACTTAAAAAAACTAAAATAAATAAGCGAGGATAGAACGGATGAAGCTGGATGTAAGTAGAATTGATATCGCACATGTATTTTTAAAGTGACAACTCAAAAAATAATAATTTTGGGGAAAAGGCGAAAAACTGTTTTTGTGAGCTTGGTTATTTACAATGTTTTGTCTGCACATTGTTTTTTAGAAACACTACTTGTTAGTGATTTCAAAAAAATTCAAATTGTCATTTTAATTTCCATTCTTAAGCCTTTAAAACCCGCTCTTTTTAGATTTTTTACGAAACTCCTGCATGGTGATAACTCAAAAATACCGATTTTGAGTTGTGGCACTTTAGAAATACATGTGCGATATATTGATATGTTTTTTTCAGACAATTGTAAAGAGTTTGTAGAATTGTTTTGTCAGTCTTTTATGGGTTTGAAGAAAAATAGCTTAATTATAATACCACTTAAAATATTTTTAGTTTTGTTGATCAGGTTTCGCTGGTAAGGACATCAGAGTGATTTGAAAACTTACATTTGGTAGTATTTATACAAAATTGTAAACAGGTGAAATAAAAATTATTTTCCTTCAAAACCATCCAAGTATATACGATATCATTTCTTTTGCTTTAATTTTGTTATATTCGAAGTAAATATCAATACTTTGAAAAATTATAGAACTTACTGATTGGTTTCGGTTTAACAACTTCTCCCGTGGGCACAGCAGGCAATTCGTCTGTGGTGGGGCCAACTTTGAGGAGTTCATCTTCTAATGCTTCTTGTTCTAGTTCCTCCAGTTCCTTTTCGAGCTCATCATCATCCACGTCCTGACCGAACGCGACCGGATTGCTAATGGCATCTGATATCTCTCTCGCTACGTCTTGTTGTTCCGCTATGTCATCCATCATATCATGCACTTGATCAACGTCCCTATAATATCGAGTTATTGAAGAAATTCATGTGTTTCAATTTCGCAGGTTCTTCGTTAACTGTAAGAGCTATTAAATAACCGCTTTTTCACAATACGCACATGTGCTTATGAGCTGCTTTAAGTGCGTCCGCAGCATTTTTCATTGTGGTAAGCACAGCCGTGTTAGTGTTCGCCCCCTCCAAAGCTTCCCGTTGCATCTCAATAGTACTAAGCGTACCATCGATTTGCTGCAATTGCTTTTCGTATCGTTTCTTCCGTTTAAGGGCTTGGATAGCGGCTGCAAAAATAAAAACTCGTGAATCTTTAGCCATACGTTAGATAATACGCTATATATGCAGATGAGAAACAAATGGGATATGAGTGAAAATTGCGAATGACTAAATAGGTTCCGTTATTAATTCGAGGAAATACCTCTTTTATTCTTAGATGCGTTCGCTTTGGCTGTGGATATTTCAGTTACGATTTTTTTCTCAAGGTAATCTTGCTTTTTGATTAACATCTCTTCGGTGGTTCGCAGTTCTTGTATAGCTTCGCCGGTCGTTGCGGCCTTCTCCGTCTTCCCACCTCCAAACATTTTCGAAATGAAACTCATTTCCCTAAATTGTGAAAACTTATTATTTACGTAGATTTGTTTATATTATTTATAAGAAGATTTATTTATAAAAGGAGAATCTGTAATTGATGACTAACCATACTAAAATTTGACAAATATGACATATGTTTATGCGAAATCAGCCTGTTCTTGACAATGACAAATATCGAAGCAACCTGTAATAATTTTCAGGGTACGAATGGTTACATATAGTAAAATTATTTTTGGAAATATTAAAAGAATCTTATCTTATTTTGGTATATAATATACAACTTTATTAACTTTTTTTACACAAAATTATATTTTTAATTTAGAAGTATTAAAAAAGTTTACGAACTTGTTTTAATATAATTATCATAATATTTGAGCAAAGATTGCATATCTTCATAATTCCCGTAGCTGCAAGCCTCTTCTAAAGTTAACCATTTGTAGTCTTGATGTTCATCAGATAATTCCACTTCTGCTTTGGAATTAATTAATTCCGCTAACCAGTAAATAACACTCTTCCGTTTTCCTTTGACTGGGTAATTCAAGACGCGCTTGGAATCATTGTAAACTTTTAAATCACCTTTTTGTAAACCGACTTCTTCTCTCGTTTCCCTGTAAGCGGTTACTAATTCATCGGTTTCACCAGGATCGACGTGACCTTTGAATTAAGTTATTGAGATATGAGGCTTTACGATTATTTCGTTACATTAATATTACCTTTGGGAGGTGTCCAGTGAAACTCGCCGTATGATGTTTGCAACATTAGATATTGAACTGTATTTGGTACCCGTTTAAATATTACAAAACCAACTGCGGTTTTAGCAGCCATAACAAGGATGAATTTTATAAAAAATTAGCAGAAATACCGGGGGGTCTTATAGTATTCGAAATAGATATATTGCGGAATTAGGTAGTTATCAGGCTACCAATCACACAGCAATGTTGGCAAATCAAACGTGCTGCTTTTATTTTTCCATATAACTTATTTGGTATATACTGTCGAAATTTAAATTTTAAATCACGATATAATTCGTTTGTATGTGTTCTATATATATTTTTATTTTTTAAATTTAAAATACAACCATTAACAGTTTACAATCATATAACATTAAAAAAAGAAAACACTAAATAATAATACTGAGCCTATTCCAAACAGGATAAACAGCCTGGTATTAATTGGCGTAATAATTCGCACTAGATTTCCTGATATATAGATGCAGTTATATTTAAGAAAATTAGACCAAATTACTTATAACTAAGAACGTCCTTGTATTTAAAAAAATATCACTACGGTGTTAAATTATAATATAGAATATCACCCAAATACTGTAACAAGCATCAAGTAGCTAGATGTACATTTCAAGCGCTATGCGCCCATCTTCAGTAGCACAAGTAAAACTAAATAAAACACCTGTGTTTTAAATATTTTAAAAATACATATTAAATGTCCTTTTATTGTTTTACATAAGTCTTTATTTTTGTCTTGAACCTAACTGTGTTAATTAGTTAAAGAGTCCGCAATCCTAAGGATTGGTTGGAAACAGCACGCCATGCCGATCTATCCTGAGCTAATCCCTTCATCTCCCTATAGCTATTCATCTCAACGTCTTCAACTATCTGACTCACATACTCCAATCTAGGCCTACCTACCCCTCTCTTTCCCTCCACTCTACCTTCTATGATCAATTGCATAATCCCCCCATGCCTAAGGATATGCCCTACTAATCTGTCTCTCCTACGCTGTAACACTCTCCAGATACTTCTCTTCTCCCCTACTAACTCTAGTACAGCTTCATTTGTTACTTTATCTTCCCAACCAATCCTCATCATCCTCCTATAACACCACATTTCAAGTGCTTCTAATCTACGCTTCTCTTCCTTTCCTATAGTCCACGCCTCACACCCGTACAGTGCTACACTCCAAACATATACCTTCAGTAATCTTTTTCTAATACCCAAGTCAATATTTGATCTTAAAATCTGTTCTTTTTCTACGAATGCCTTCCTACCCTGTGCTATCCTACACTTTATATCTACCTTGCTTCGATTATCTTTTGTGATTCTACTGCCTAAATAACAAAAATCTGACACTTTTTCGATTCTATTATCTCCTATTGAGATCCTCATTTTTCTACTGCATTCCTTTTTGTCACACCTCATCACTTTAGTTTTACCTATATTTATTTTCATGTTAAAATCCCTAGTCAATACTGCCTGCATACCATTCAATACCCTTTCTAAATTCTTTTCGCTTTCTTCCAATATAGCTATATCGTCGGCGAATCTCAGCATATATATTTTCTCTCCCTGTACATTCACACCTACACTATACTCTTCTTTTACTTTGTTTATTGCATCTTCTATATATAGATTAAATAATAACGGTGAGAGTGTACATCCCTGCCGAACTCCCTTCCTTATTTTTGCTACCTCTTCTTCCCCCTCAATTCTAACTAAGGCAGTTTGGTGTTTATATAAATTAAAAATTATTCTCCTATCCTTATAATCTATACCCGTTTCTTTTAAAATTCTAAACATTATGTCCCAATCTACATTATCAAATGCCTTTTCTAAGTCTACAAAAGCTATGCAAGTTACCTTTCCTACCCTCTTTCTTTTTTCTACTACCGTTCTTAGTGCTAGAATCGCCTCTCTCGTCCCTCTGTTTTTCCCAAAACCAAACTGATCTTCTCCTAGCCTTTCCTCTACTTTATTTTCTAATCTCCTATAAATAATCTTTAACAATATCTTCGATGCATGTGATAGTAGGCTAATGGTCCTATAGTTCTCACACAAATTAGCTCCTATTTTCTTTGGCATTGTTACTATTCTACTACGCTGAAAATCCTGTGGTACTTCTCCCTTCTCATATATTTTACAAACTAACCTGTATAATCGCTCCTGCATTTTTTCCCCTGCGTGTTTTATTAATTCGGCTGGTATCATATCAATCCCCGCTGCTTTGTTATTCCGTAAATCATTTAATGCTCTATGAAACTCTGACCTAAGTATGCTAGGACCTAAGTCATCCTCATCTATCTGTTCCACATTTTCTAGCTCCTCCATGTCCTGCCTACCTTTATATAAATCTTCAAGTCCTCACAGTTTCCTTTTATCCACTCTTCTTTCGCTAGCTTGCATTTCCTATTAATTAAGTTCCTTAGTTCCTTATATTTTTTCTGTCCTGCTTCTGTGTTTCCAATTTTAATTTTCCTTCTTGCTTCTATCATTTCCACTATTTCTTCCGTGATCCATTCCCTCCTACCTGTCCTTTTCTTTGTGCCTAATACTTCATTTGCTGCTGTAGTTAACCCATTTCTGATTTCCCTCCATTCGCAATCTATGTCGCTCCTTGATGTTCCATTAGCCATGATTTCTACTTTCTGCTTGTACTTTTCATATACATCAGCTAATTTTAACCTATCGACATCTACTCTGACCTGTTTGGACTTCTGTAATTTCTTGAATTTGACCTCTGAGTCCAGGACTACTAAATTATGGTCACTATCAATATCTGCTCCAGGGTAACTCTTACAATTCTTAATAATCGACTTAAATTCTAACGGTAGTTCATTATATTTCTTGAATGCCCTTTGTGATGCATCATCCCTTCTTTATTCGAGTGCACCGAAACCATATGCAAACAGTCTGCTGTCCTGGTTCTATGATCGTGAACCATTCTATTTCTGCGTATTGCATGATTGTTTTTGATGTCCCCATTAATAACTTTGTGCACAAATTTGTAATTTTCCACGTCTATAATTTGGTTAAGAGTCAGTGAATCAGTTCTTTTGTACAGTTCTGCAGTTCTTGTATCAGATGGTAGTCTAAACAGTATTTTTAACACTCTGTTTAATGTAAGATGAAGTTGTCTGAGATTAGTTTTTGTAGTTTGTGACCACACTATTGCACCATACATTATATGAGGCATAATGAAACTATTCAAAATTAAACGTGCTGTGTGACTATTAAATTTTATAGTTCTTTTTATGGCACCAGTTATTGATATTATTCTTTTGTTCACTGTATTTATTTGATCGTTCCACATTAATTTATTGTCAATGTTCAGTCCAAGATATTTGATTGTATTAGCAACTTTTATTGGTTTATTATAGATCTTTATATTAAGTTCAATACGAGTTTAATTTTTTGCTTTAAATATACACAAATGGGTTTTTTACGTTAATTGTGAGACGATTTCCTTCAAGCCAAGCTTCCAATTTTTTCATATCCTGCCTAATTATAGTTTCCATTTCAGCCGCATCTTTGCCATGGTACAGTAAGGCTGTGTCATCAGCAAAAATTGTATGTTTTCCTTTGAGATTAGCCTGAACAAAATTGTTGATATATAGTATATAAAGAAGGGGACCTAGACTGATCCTTGTGGTACACTCTTGTTTACTACTCTTTCCGCACTGGAGCTTTCCTGTAAATATGTTGTCATTTTTCTCTCATGCAAATAATTTTTTATTAAGGCGTTTGCGCGATCTCTTATTCCCATTCCCTCTAAAGCTACTGTTAATACCTTATGGTCCACAGTTTCAAATGCTTTTTTCAGATCCAAAAAAAACACTGCTACTTAATTTCCCTTATCAAGTCTTTTATTGATGTCTCCTATAAGATTTTCGATTGCTGCTACTGTGCCACTTTTTTCTTGGAATCCAAATTGATTCTTATCTATAATTTTATGAACATTTAAAAATGAGTTTATTGTTTCTTTTAATATTTTTTCAAATAATTTTGAAAAGATACTCAGCAATGCAATTGGTCTACAGTTTTCAGGTGCATTTTTGCACCAGCTTTATATATAGGTATGGTTTTTGTAATTTTTAAGATTGCTGGAAATGTTCCTTCGAGAATATGTTGATTTATTATTTTTGATATAGGCTCTGCTATATATTCTCTAACCAATTGTAAATGTTCACTTTTTATTCCATCCCATTCCGGTGCTACGTTTCGTTTTAGAGTATCAATTAGCTTTAGTATTTCATTTGTACTTGTTGGCGTCATTTGTATATCATCTTGTATTCGTATATTTTGTTTCGGATTTGGTAATTTTCCATCATGATTGGCTAGTAATTCATTATAGAGATTGTCTCCTATTTCCGCAAAAAAGCTATTCATGCATTCTGCTATTTCACCTTATTTCGTCAGTAAGTTATTTCCAAGTTTAATTTCATGTATTGTTTTTTCATTATTTCTTTTAGTATAGTTTAGTCCTGTTTTTATTGCAGTCCACGTTTGAGCTGGATTTGTAGCATTTAGAATCTATTTTCCATGAAAATGTTGCTTAGCTTTCTTAGTTTTTGCTTAGATTATTTAATCAAGTCTTGTGAAATGTATTAATTTAAAATTGTACTTCCGGTTTATTTTGTCATCAGATAATCTTCACTTGATTGTTTGTTACACTTCAATAAGCCCTCATCATCTTAACCGTGATATGCTTTCAACATTTTAAAAACGATTTCAAAAAATGAATGCGCGTTAGAAAATGTACAAGGAAAAATATCTGTGTGATTTGTAAAAGGTTGAAAACTTTTTAACATCCCGGTTTACATTTTGTATACGCACTGGAATGAGTATTATCCTGGGTTTTTACATTATTTAAAAAAGGTAGTGATCGATATTGTAAATATATGAAATAAATTAAAGATACTATTACCATAATTTAAATAAAACTCATTGGTTTGTTAAAAGACTCCTTTTCACGAAACTTTCTTTGCGCAATCTTAAAGAATATTTTTTTAATCTTCAAGTTGCACTGGTGATATTCACTTATTGTAAAGTACTTACCAAATGGACTTAAATTGAACATGCAAAAGTGGATTATGTCCTTATTGTTTCTAGTATGACGAATGATAGAATTACATTTGTTTATTCGCATAAAACAATATAATATAGTGTCACATTTCGAAATTATCTTCATAAAGAAATACAAGCGACACATAAAATCGTAAATCACAATTAGTTAAGCGATAAGTGATATAAATTATCAGCAATATGCACAAATATGAAGTAGAATGTGAGAGAAATATTAATATAAATACAACAGAAATAATAGTTATGAAACTTAAATCTAATACTTACTAAAAACGGAAATGACGCAAACATAGTTTAAAATAATCTGTTTTAAGAACCAGGCCATACTTGCGACTTAAACCCGTGCAAGTCAGAAGACACCGTGTTAAATACATACAGAAATAAATGCTTTAATGACTTCAGCTTTGGTGCTGCATCTTGGCAACGTTTTTTTTCTCTTATTTTACTATTAAGTTGTTGCAACAACTTCAATAAAATATTGGCAAGAAACGTACAACAGTATGATAAAAAGGATATTTACAAGTTGTTATACTCAAATATCAAAATATAGTTGGTAAATAGAGACGTGCACATAGAAAACACTGAGTAGATACCAAGTACTTGTAGTACCTAAGAACTTCTTATATAAATCAACTTCAATTAACTACTGAAATTTCATTGATTTAACTATATCAACAGATTTCGCAAAAAACAGAATTCATTTTACCAATAAGCCTTTGTACACGTAAAATTATCGAGAAGGCCGAAGAAATGAAGTCACAACATAGTTAATGCAAAATAATTAGAAACAAAGACAAATAGAATTTAATAAATTGGATTTATTAAAAAATCCTCAAAATATTTTCCACTAGCTGTACATTATTATATACGAAATAAAATGTGGAAATTACAGTAAAATCTTTGTACAAATATGGAAAATAACACTTCTCCTTTGCAACAAAGTATATGGTCTCGAACACTTTTCAAAATTAATGAAGAAAGTGTTCAATAATTAAAAATTAAAAATAACGAATATGACGTACACAATTCTTATTTTGTATAAGTGAATAAACTAAACAAAAATACATTCTGCCTTACGAGCAAAGATGGTAGGTTGCTTGTTAATTATTTAAATGATATATATATACATATAAATTGTACTTCATTTCATTTATGATATTCTATAAATACGATCTATGAAGTACTAAATCATTTTGCGTCAGTCGGTTTTAGTAGTCATAAATGACTGATTTACAAGTCCACATATTCGTAAAATTTATTAAATGGATTTCATAAAAAACTATCGGTTTGAATGTAATTTGTAGCATTGAGTGAAATAATAAAGCTCAATGGGCAGTTTTGCGGAGCACATTTTAGTCCACGCCAAATGTAAGGCATAGTAAAAGATTATGCTAATATCTACATATATTAAATCTTTTAATTCACCGATTTTACTCAAATTTGCAATGGTGGTCCTAAAAAAATCCCCCTTAATCATGGCTGTATGTCAGATGATATGCATCAAAGGAACGGTATATAAAAAGACATCGACAGACAATTTTGGTTTAGGTTATTAAATTAAAAATAAATTAAAAACTAGTGGTTATCCTGGCCACATTTCAAGTTCAAGCTTTCCTATGTACCTCACTCTTTATGCGGCTTAATTCACGGATAGCACGAATGCTAAGTGTCGTTTGGATACAGCGGAATAACAAACTTGGCACCGAAGGGTGACTTGTATGAGATTCCGACGTCCGCAAACACCTGCTCGGGTATGCCCAAGTTGCAAAGGTACAGTTTGCCATTACGGCTGCCATGGCACAACGGTAAAGCAGGAATAATGGAGTATTTCGGATCGAAGGCGCCTAAAGCACCGTTCGGACTTGGATCGAGGGCGAGAGCGGGTGCTCTGTTATTGTTCACCTGCAATTGTGTTATAAATAGCGAATAAATATTCGTTTGATATAATTTAAAAAATGGTTGTGGATTGACTATTTTGCAATTTTGTGGCTTGCAACATATTACATATTTATAGAATAGAATAGAATAGAAATTCTTTATTTTTTTCCGAATATTATGCAAAGTATTACAGATAGACAAGTACGGTGTATACAATTGATAATATAAGAGAAAAATCGTGTCAGGAAAAATCATTACGATATCATCGGCAAATTATTTATAAATATCGATGAGATTAAAGCACAATTTCAGTGTATACAAGTTATTTATTTGCTACTCTACTAGTTTCGGCTCCCCCAAGCCATTCTCCAGAGCAATCTATAAATTCGAGATACATTATTCGACAATACATTATAATTAATTGGATTACTTACGTCTAGTAAGAAACAACAGATAAATAATTAAAAAGTGACTAAACTTTTTTGGCGCAATATACAAGACAATATTGGCGGTGCTTTAATCTCATCGATATTTATTCAATAAGTGTATTACTATGATTTACATTATTTATAGTTAAAAAAATCGCTTATCGTCTATGGTTACATACATACCCAATTGTATAAAGAAGTCATAGTCTCGCCACTAGCTTCCACACTATGGGCATTGCTGCCATCGCATATTTCGTCGCACAAAGCGACAATACTAAGATCGACCGGAGATGTTGGCAGTTGGTCCACGGTGTTAGCCTCACGGTTCTTACATAAGGTGTACAGTGACAGTTCGTGCTGTACGTACAATGGCAGATTACTTGGTTCAATATAGACAATGGTGTCCACTCCGTGGCTCGCCAAATGTCGTGCCGCATTTAGACCAGTCGCACCTTGTCTACGTTACATATAGAAAACGTTTTAAAATATACAACCTTTGCTTCCAGGTATTGACCTGATTTTCAAGGTATTTTAGATTTATTTAGTTTAAATAGACGTTTTATTCTCAAAGTTTGCATCAATATCGGTGGAATCATATTATATTTCTCTCTAACACCTCTAACTGCACCACTATCCTAAAAATTGTACTATATATTGCGCAGGGTGTTTAGTATATATAAATAGTGCAAGAAATATTAAAATGCACCCTTTTAATAGCGAATTATCTAAAAAAAAAACTGGCAAATTTGCTACCAGTGTTGCTATATTACGTCTTATTGGGATAATTGCGTAGAAATAGTTTAATTCCCTTGCGATAATTAACTTGTGACTCACTAACGCAATTATAACGATATCGAGCTCCGATATTAATCCTCGTGTCCATTAGTCTTGGTGCAGAATTGCATGATTCTTTCACAATTTTCAGAGTAATAAAATAAAATTAGATATAAATAAATACGCAATTTTAAGCAGAATTTCTTTATGGTTTATAAATTAGATTAGTACATATTAAGCTTCGAAACGCATTATTGAAGGATTTTAACGGCGATATTCTAAAGAGGTATTTTTCATATTTGTAAAATCTTTACTATCTTCCGAGTACTCTATTGTCTTCAGGGATTACTGTCCTCTTAAAAACGATATCTATTATAGGGAATACGTATTTTTCTCAGCGAAATTACGCTAGATTCAATGATATTCTGATGACGTGGGATAGGACAAAATACGGTTACATCATTTTTCTTTTATAGTATAATATTTCTTTTATTATATTAATCATATTAATCATAAGGAATCATATTATATTTAAATAGAAAATTGCTATAGAAGATTGTTTACAGATGTTCTATAGGTAATTTTAAAAATATCAAATAGTGAAAGAAGTATAATTTTCACATGCGTACCTATTTCCACCGCAGAGGATGACAACTCGTGGTTGTTGATGGCCATTCGTCGGACTGAGCCTGTGCGCACCACCTACAAGCTGCAGCGCCATCTCTGTGGTGGCACGTCCCAGCAGTTCAACGCGTCTCTCCCAGCCTAGACCAACACGGTCTGCCGCATGCCACAGTCGGTTACGTAACGCCAATGCTATGCTGGGCACCACGAGACCATCGTCCGTGACGTAGGAACATGTTGCTGTAGAGGCAGATGTGGATGGTTGATCGGGCACGGTTATCTGTCGATAAACGGTCGGCGTGGTCGCCAACACGTTCTCATCGTGTCTAAATCGTCCATATTCACGCGATTTTTTAAGATTCTTGATACAATTCGGTTTTTTAAAACCACCGATGAAGAGGTATATTTAAAGATACACAGATCATCGCTCAAATCATAGTTCATACCTGTATTTCGAATATCTCCTATTCTGATCCGTATGTTTAATTACATCCGGCTTATGTGCGTGATTAATTTCATCCCAAATAGCTTGTTTGTCGAATAACGCCAAATTCTTTTCGAAATCAAAATCCTTACTGTACGATTGATCGAGCGATCCGAAACATTGCTCATCCTTCCATTTCTGACACCATTTCGATTTGTTCTTGTCCTTTTTGGTTGGCGTGGAATTTTTATGTGACCCAGAGTGAGTTTCGTTGCCATTATGCTGCTTCTCTGGAGGCTGCTGTATATCTATAGGTTTCGACTTATTAGGTGCAGCCGAATACACCTTATTTGTAAACGAAGTCTCCGATAAGCTCGAAGTGCGACCAATTCTCTTTGCAATCGGCTTGGCGATTTTTATGATACTCTTTTCCTTTTCAACTTTAGTTGGTTGCTTTTCAAGCAACTTCAAATCTTTAATGTTTGAAGCTCTATACAAAGTTTATTATATGTTTTAATTTTGGCATAATAATATACGTACAATATTGTAACATCGTCCTCATTCGGTATACCGTCACAAAAAGCCTTTGTTAGTGTAATGTTTGAATTTGTTGCAGATAAAATTTGGCCTTGATATGTACCGTTATCGGTGCAATTTATAGACACCATATATCCTATCCAATCAGCCATTATTATTGAATTTAAAAAACGATTTTCTTATTAAATATTTATCGTTTCTCTTGCAAGAAATTACATACAAATATGCCCTACGTTAAACAAACAACTCGTCCACTTGATTAACAACGTTCGCAATAATATGAAGTTAGGCACGATTGATATGTAAATATATGACAATAATATGACGTTGAACGTTGAAAACGATAATGACAGTATATCGACCGTAAATCTGAATAAATTTGTGACATCGTATCTCCAATAAAATAAAAATTCTCTACCCCTAAAATTGAATGACGTTTGACACTCCACACACAGGCCTAATAAGCTACCACATACAATACTTGTAAGTGTAATAAAACCAGTGCAGTGTAAATGATAATACCGAGCAGTGTTTAACCTATTCAAAGTTTGGGTCGTTGTATAGACACCAGTCTATGCACAAGCAACAATAATAGTATATTAAAGAACGAGTTTCATAAGGCAGATTTTATTGCACGAGTTCAAATTTAGAAAACGAGGTGCTTAGTACCTAGTTTTCTAAAGAATGAGTGTTATAAATGACTTATGAAATGAGTTTTTTATACTATTTTTTCTAATTTGCGTCTATTATGGCCTTTTTAAATAAAAAATCGAAATTTAAAAATTTAGGGAATTTTTTGACTGTTGGTAGTAACTATTGGAACATTTGAAATAAATTGTCAAATAAATTTAAATTAACCTATTTGTTGCTTTCTTTTGTAGTTTGACGTACAATTGTAGATTTCAGGGACAAAATTACAATCAAACTATTTGTTGCTTTCTATTGTAGTTTGACGTTTGATAACTAGCAAGCAGTGCTACAAACTTTGAAACAGTAAATTGCCCTATGCTATAAACGAACTCAAATTCGCTATAAACGAACTCAATTGGGTTTGTTAATAGCTCTATTAGAAACGCAAATTAGAAAAAATACATTGTAGACAACAAACGAATATGCAACGATACGGCCATATTTATTTCGTGTGCCGATCAATGCCGATCATAGACGAGCGACGACGTGCAGTATTCAGGGTGAGTCAATAAAAATAAACAATGTATTAGATAGTATATCAATCACGATTCGCGACAGAGGTATTTTATTTAGTTTTACCTTTGCTACTGAAGATGGGCGCATAGCGCTTGAAATGTACATCTAGCTACTTAATGCTTGTTACGGTATTTGGGTAATATTCTATATTATAATTTAACACCGTAGTGATAATTTTTAAAATGTATTAGAGTTTAATGAAATTTTTTATTCTTAATATTGGCAAACAATATGATTAGTAAATGATAAACTGATTTGTTTAAAAAGATCAATGCCTCTTTTGTAGTAAGCAAATGAAATAATTTATAGTAAAAACATAAAAAAAAGCTTTTATAAAATATACTAAAAAGGAAAAAAAAATTAATACCAATCTAAATGACCGCCTTAAAAGAATTCACATATGAGTGAATGTCTAAAAATAAAAGCGTGCGGCGTAAAGTTTATATTATTTGTATTATTTAATTCTGAATATTAAAAGTTATGCAAAATGGAATTGCTGAACGGCATCACTTAATTTTGACTTTTAATCTGGTTAGATCTCATCAGGACAGACTTTGAACTGAGGAATTAGAATGCTCGCAATATATTGTAAAAAAAAATGTATCAAAATACATAGAGCTATTAGTATTTATATAAAAAGGACATTTTAATATTTACGCCCCTTGCTTATATTTTTAGTCATATGAGCGAATTCTTTTAAGGCAGTCATTTAGGCTGGTATTAAAATTATTTTTCCCTTTTTAGTACATTTTAATAAAAGCTTTAATTTTTTATAAATTATTTTATGCTTTTTTGTCTTCGAGAATTACAATTTTAATAATTTAATGTTCGATTGACAGTGATTGGTTGATTGATTAAAAACTTGTCGAGATAAGCAACAGTGCGTCAGGGGGTCAAAATTAGCTTACAAGATTTCACCCTAACTAACAAGTGAAATTAAATATACCTAAGCTTATAAAATAGAGTGAAACATTCTTTTCAATAATTTTGTTACTAACAATTGACATTTTGCGATTGTCTGTCAGTATAATAAATATATTGGAAACATCGCTTTTCCTTACATTACAATCAAAATTAACTTTTAAGAATATAATTATTACATGATAATCGGTGAAGATTTAGCAGTTGAGAATATAGAAATAGCAAATATTTTATTGTTATGCTGACGCTTTTTATTCCTGAATCTGTAAATACTTTTGAAGAGAAGGTACATCAATTAAACCAAGTCCGACAAGTACGTAGTTGTGTAGAGGGGAACCTTGCAGACGGAGATGTTGAGGGACACCCACTTCTCGATAGTTACTTGCCATTTACATTTATTGTACAAATTGGTGTTATTGCTGCAGGAATTTTGGTGATATTATTATTTCTGGGGTTAATAAAGGGTCTGCTAGGGTTATTTGTATATTCACCGATTGGAATGCTGGGATTAGGATACTTGGTTGATTTACCGACGACATTAAATAAATATCAAGAAAATGAATTGGCACAGATGAAAGTAGTTTTTGATACTGTGGGTTGGCCTATTCATCCCCAGACGGGTAAAAGAACGGTTCGAGCTATAACAAAGTAAAACTATTTTATAATCCTCTTTAATAAACTAGTGATTGACTATGAAAATTGAAATTTGTATAAAATTAGGTTCATTTTACTATGATGCTATCGTATATGGGAGTATTATAATTCAATTTGTGTGACAGAATCATTTCATTTCTGCAGACGTATGGAATTTTGCATAAATGTTGTGTTCTTCATTGCATTTCCATTGGTGATCATTATAAGCATTTTATCTGCATGTTTCACACATAAAACGTACGATGAAGATGATGGTGGAGAATGTTACCACAAAGTGAACACGATTATGCTTTCTGACACACCTTCCTTAAAAGCTTTGGCCAAAGGATGTACGACGAAGGTACTCTTAAAAAAGTTTGCAGTTAATTGATCAAGATTAAAAAAACGTTTCTTTAAAACAATATAAATTTTAAGATATCATAATATAATTAATTTCGAAAGTTATTGTTGCTGAATGAATTATATGAACAATTTAGGGGGCTGGGGGTAAATACATGGCAGAGGATAAGCCGTGTCCAACCAAGGGAAAAAGAGGGTCAGTAACAAGTTGCGATAAGACTTGTAAAAATATGCCGAAATCATCCTCAATATCGAGAAATTCAAAATCGAAATCATCCAGTTCGGGAACGGGCAAGTCTGCCTTGAAATCACCGAAGACGTCTACAAAATCCAGTGACTCGACTAAAAGCAAGAAGTCCAAACATAAGTCGGCTGCTTCTAAAAAAAGTCCTTCCAAATCAAAATCTAGTACGAAATCGAACAAATCGAAAAAATCAAAGTCTAAGGAATCGCCTAACAGCAACAGTAAAACAAAAAGGAGCAAATCTAAAACGGGATCGAAACCAACTTATAAAGATGGAGGTTCAACAGAAGATGTTGATACTAAATACGTATTGAATCAAATGCGGGAAAGTGAAATATCCCTTAAGAAGAAATAATATTTGGAAACTATTTTACAAGCATTGAAATGTAAAGAATGCTATCGTATTACAATAATATTAGATAATTATTTTTATTTATACATATACAATTTTATACCAGTATTTTCGTGTGTGTAAGACACATTATAAGACACATTCATTATAATACTTTAAAAACTGCAATGTATTTAATTTTCGTTGTCTTAAATATTAGCTGCATTGAAATTTATTGTATTTACAATTTAAGTCAATTGTTGGAATTTCGAATATAGAAAAAATAATTCTCAGTATTTGACTGGTTGCTTGTGTGTCACGTTTTAGAACATGAAGCGCCCTCTGTACATCAGAGCCAACGCACATCAGCGTGGCAAATAGTGAAGTGCCAAGTGCGTACATTTCATATCTCTCTCGTCCTTTTACGAGGAGTGCGCCATAAGTGGCGTTTGTGTTTTTGACTCGTTGTTATAAAATCTTCAATCATCTAAGATGGTGAGTAATATTTTTATATACAATGATGCTTATTTTACTCCAATTGTAACCATTTATCCTGTTAACTTAACATTTTCGATATCGACATCATTTCTTCTGTTAATCGAAGGTCTTGTAAATTCAATATTGCACAACGATATGCAACTTCCAGCAACATTGATTTGTGTATTTATTATCAAGGCATACCATGCACTTGGGTTTACTTGCAAAACATATGTGAAATATGTATCAATAAGATAAAATTTTTGCTCGCTATTTATTTGTTTGTTATATACTTTTTGGGGCCCACCTCTTGTTCAAGTGGATGTTTCAAGAATATGCTTTGTTTAGGTGAACTTCACGGTTGATGAAATCCGTGGCATGATGGACAAGAAGAGGAACATCCGTAACATGTCGGTTATTGCCCATGTCGATCACGGCAAGTCCACGTTGACTGACTCTTTGGTCTCCAAAGCCGGTATCATCGCTGGGGCCAAGGCCGGAGAGACTCGTTTCACCGACACGCGTAAGGACGAACAGGAACGTTGCATTACCATCAAGTCTACGTGAGTTACATTAACAGAAACATTTGTTTGTGTGAAGCGTCTCTTAAAGATAACTTTCATTTACCCATATTATGTAATTATAAGATGTATAAGTTGAAACAAAAATAATTTTCGTTTCGCTTAATTTATTTGTTAACAGAAGATTTCGCATCCTTAAAATTGTGGTGCTCATTGTAGGTTGAATACGTTTCATTCGATTTTAATATTCTCTACCTGTCCATCCCTCTGTTGAACGTTTTACTAGAATCATAAAAATGATCGTTATATCCGATATGATCGATATGTAGGTTTATATCCGATATGATCGATATGTAGGTGAACTTAAATGGAAATTTGTAAACCATTTAATATTGACCAGCTTTTCACAGTACAAATGCCTAAATACATTTATAATGATTGTTAATGACGGGTAGCAAATGGACAACCAACAATTATGGGACATTTTACATTTCTCTAGCGCTATATCTATGTATTTTGAATTGGACGATAAGGATTTGTTATTCATCACCACTCCCGATCAGCGTGAGAAGGACGAAAGGGGTTTCTTGATCAACTTGATTGATTCACCCGGACACGTCGATTTCTCATCAGAAGTAACTGCCGCTCTACGTGTTACCGATGGTGCCCTTGTCGTTGTTGACTGTGTCTCAGGTAGGATAGTTATATTTCTATAGTTAGCGGATTTAAATCAATATTCTCACTTCCGGGTTCGCGATTTCATTATTTAAATATATCAATCATTTGGTACACATTTTGAATTCAAAATTTATTTTAGAATCGTGAACGGAATTTTATTCGTTCCATTAGATATTTTTTGTTGACGTATTTTTAAATAGTATTCTAGCTTGACTATTCTAGTTGTTTCTTTTTGAAAATAAGGTGTATGTGTACAAACGGAAACCGTACTTCGTCAGGCTATTGCCGAGCGTATAAAGCCAATTTTGTTCATGAACAAGATGGACCGTGCCTTGCTGGAGTTACAGCTAGAGGCTGAGGAGCTGTACCAGACTTTCCAACGTATCGTCGAAAACGTAAACGTCATCATAGCTACGTATTCTGATGATTCTGGTCCCATGGGTGAAGTCAGAGTAAGTTTTGTAGACTTTATTTGTAACTATTAATTTGTATATAAATAATAAATCTAGTCAAATATGAAAATTATTTTCACATTTCATGTTCTTAATACAAATATCAGCCGTTGTTCATGTATTACATTTGAGCCTATGCAGTCTGAATAGCTAATTTAACTACTTGGAGAAGAAAGGGCTCGCAAATCAAATTAGGTCACCATTTGCCCCGATTTAGTTTTTATAACTTATTCGGTTTCCTTGGTGTGACACAATATTTACATCACACTTCTTCCGTTTGTAATATGTCTTGTTGTTTTATGTAATTATTCGTTAGTATTTATTTTGTGAACTCGAAATGAAATAGGTAGATCCCAGCAAAGGGTCTGTTGGTTTTGGATCGGGTCTGCACGGTTGGGCTTTCACTTTAAAACAATTCTCCGAGATGTACGCTGAAAAATTCAAGATCGACGTGGTGAAACTAATGAACCGTTTATGGGGTGAAAACTTCTTCAACGCCAAGACCAAGAAGTGGGCGAAGCAAAGGGAAGAGGATAACAAGCGTTCGTTCTGTATGTACATTTTGGATCCAATCTATAAAGTCTTTAACAGCATCATGAACTACAGGTAAGCTTATATTCGTTTCGCGCTTTTACGCCAGAAAGCGCTTGATCAGATCAATAAATTTTCGTACAGTTCTCTTTTGTCTCGTTCCCTGGAAATATTCATTTGCAAACGTCTATGACTTGTCATTAGAAATATCATTGTTACATAATAATTTTGATAATTAATTTATATAAATAACGATACAATTTGTATCGTTTGAAATACACTTATCCCCCCGATTTACACGGTACTCTTTTCTTTACACGATTTCGCTTTACACGTTTTTTCAAAATAACAGATTTCCAAAAATAAAAACAAAAATTTAAGTCATTTTTTAGTATTGCTCCTTTGTTATCACTGGCATTATACCTAAAAAGGGAATTCCCCTTTTTTCTGTACACAAAGAGCATTCATATCAATTAGCGCAGTAATCTTTCGTTGTGCTTTTTCTAATCGGATTTTTTTAAACTTCATATTAATGGGTAGTGATAAAAAATTATAGTAGCAATTTTTGTAGCATTTTTATAATTCGATTACATTTTTACAAGTTTTACCACGTCGAAAGAAATTAAAAAATAATAAGTGGAAACAAAAATTTACATCTTTAGAAACCAAAATTAAAATTTTAGATCGTCTAAGCGATTGAGAAAGAGTAACAGAGGTTTCTAAATCATATTCCATGAATGATTTTTTATGAATTTTATATTTCTATAATATAGAATTTTGTATTTCTACTTTTTATAAAATGAATTGCATATGGCTTTTATGACTTAGGTCCTAGCATACTTAGGTCAGAGTTTCATAGAGCATTAAATGATTTACGGAATAACAAAGCAGCGGGGATTGATATGATACCATCCGAATTAATAAAACACGCAGGGAAAAAAATGCAGGAGCGATTATGCAGGTTAGTTTGTAAAATATATGAGAAGGGAGAAGTACCACAGGATTTTCAGCGTAGTAGAATAGTAACAATGCCGAAGAAAATAGGAGCTAATTTGTGTGAGAACTATAGGACCATTAGTCTACTATCACATGCATCGAAGATATTGTTAAAGATTATTTATAGGAGATTAGAAAATAAAGTAGAGGAAAGGCTAGGAGAAGATCAGTTTGGTTTTAGGAAAAACAGAGGGACGAGGGAGGCGATTCTAGCACTAAGAACGGTAGTAGAAAAAAGAAAGAGGGTAGGAAAGGTAACTTGCATAGCTTTTGTAGATTTAGAAAAGGCATTTGATAATGTAGATTGGGACATAATGTTTAGAATTTTAAAAGAAACGGGTATAGATTATAAGGATAGGAGAATAATTTTTAATTTATATAAACACCAAACTGCCTTAGTTAGAATTGAGGGGGAAGAAGAGGTAGCAAAAATAGGGAAGGGAGTTCGGCAGGGATGTACACTTTCACCGTTATTATTTAATCTATATATAGAAGATGCAATAAACAAAGTAAAAGAAGAGTATAGTGTAGGTGTGAATGTACAGGGAGAGAAAATATATATGTTGAGATTCGCCGACCATATAGCTATATTGGAAGAAAGCGAAAAGAATTTAGAAAGGGTATTGAATGGTATGCAGGCAGTATTGACTAGGGATTTTAACATGAAAATAAATATAGGTAAAACTAAAGTGATGAGGTGTGACAAAAAGGAATGTAGTAGAAAAATGAGGATCACAATAGGAGATAATAGAATCGAAGAAGTGTCAGATTTTTGTTATTTAGGCAGTAGAATCACAAAAGATAATCGAAGCAAGGTAGATATAAAGTGTAGGATAGCACAGGGTAGGAAGGCATTCGTAGAAAAGGAACAGATTTTAAGATCAAATATTGACTTGGGTATTAGAAAAAGATTACTGAAGGTATATGTTTGGAGTGTAGCACTGTACGGGTGTGAGGCGTGGACTATAGGAAAGGAAGAGAAGCGTAGATTACAAGCATTCGAAATGTGGTGTTATAGGAGGATGATGAGGATTGGTTGGGAAGATAAAGTAACAAATGAAGCTGTACTAGAGTTAGTAGGGGAGAAGAGAAGTATTTGGAGAGTGTTACAGCGTAGGAGAGACAGATTAGTAGGGCATATTCTTAGGCATGGGGGGATTATGCAATTGATCATAGAAGGTAGAGTGGAGGAAAAGAGAGGGGTAGGTAGGCCTAGATTGGAGTATGTGAGTCAGATAGTTGAAGACGTTGAGATGAATAGCTATAGGGAGATGAAGGGATTAGCTCAGGATAGATCGGCATGGCGTGCTGTTTCCAACCAATCTTTAGGATTGCGGACTCTTTAACTAATGGCTTTTATATATTTGTTTTTTATTTTTATTTCACGTTGAAATAAATGAATTTAATTGAGCTAAATTATGCTCTTTTTTCGATTTACACGACTTTTCACACTAAAAGCAATGATTTAGATTTACACGGTATTCTGAAGATCCGATCTTCCGTGTAAATCGGGGGTGTATAGCAATCTTTTTTTGACTGATATGCCGTAAAGAGAGTCGAGATTTATACACTTTTCGACACTCGATGTGAACAACGTATTAATTCTATTAATACACGGCGTCAATTGTAGTAAAACCGTTTATAATCATTTTTTATATATTTGAATATTAGAAAAGAAGAATACGAGGCGCTTTTGCCAAAATTGGGCATCCAGTTGAAGCACGAAGACAAGGACAAAGACGGTAAGCAACTGATGAAAGTTGTTATGCGCACCTGGTTGCCCGCCGGCGAGGCTCTTCTCCAGATGATTGCCATCCACCTACCGTCTCCCGTGGTGGCGCAGAAGTACCGCATGGAGATGCTCTACGAAGGCCCCCACGACGATGAGGCCGCTATCGGTGTAAAGAACTGCGATCCCAACGCACCACTCATGATGTACGTGTCCAAGATGGTCCCCACCTCGGACAAGGGCCGTTTCTACGCATTCGGTCGTGTATTTTCTGGAAAGGTATGCACCGGACAGAAAGCACGTATTATGGGCCCCAATTACACACCGGGCAAAAAGGAAGATTTGTACGAGAAGGCGATTCAGCGCACCATTCTTATGATGGGTCGTTACGTAGAGGCCATTGAGGATGTACCATGTGGTAACATTTGCGGTTTGGTCGGCGTCGACCAGTTCTTGGTCAAGACTGGTACTATTTCTACATTTAAGGATGCCCATAACATGAAGGTCATGAAGTTCTCAGTGTCGCCCGTTGTGCGTGTAGCTGTCGAACCAAAGAATCCAGCCGATTTACCTAAACTGGTAGAAGGTGAATATATTAATAATGCTGCAATTAAAACATAATTCTATTTTCGCAATTGTGGTGTCTCAGTACTTGAAAAAAAAAAATCAATCGCCTTACAAAATCTTATAAATTTTATTTACTTCGAAATGCGCATCTAGCTACTTAATGATTTAAGTTACGGTATTTGGGTGATATTCTATACTATTATTTAACACCATAGTGCTAATTTAAAAAATTGTAAATCTGATGATTTTTTTACCGCCCCAGTATGATCTTTGTGATTATTGGTCGTAGCTGATACTTTACAATTAATATCAAAAGATCTTTGTCTATCACCCAAGTGACTATTAAATTAGACATTCTTCTTAGGTTTGAAACGTCTTGCGAAATCCGATCCTATGGTGCAATGTATCATTGAAGAGTCTGGCGAGCACATAATCGCTGGTGCTGGTGAACTGCATTTAGAAATCTGTTTGAAGGATTTGGAAGAAGACCACGCGTGCATTCCAATCAAGAAATCAGACCCAGTTGTATCATACCGTGAAACAGTTAGCGAAGAATCTGACCAAATGTGTCTGTCCAAGTCACCGAACAAGCATAACAGGTAACGAAAAATGTTCAGCGATCAATTTACATATTATTGATACCTATTTAAGAGAAGGGTTTATCGACGTAACAGATTGCCTATATCGTTGCACACTAATTTCGTTGGTGTAATTTTGTAGCTGAAGTTGTCAAATACAGTGAAAGTTGATGAATATACGAGTGTCCTCCATTTTCTAAATATTTAGGTTGTTTATGAAGGCGTGTCCGATGCCCGATGGTCTACCAGAAGATATCGATAACGGTGATGTGACACCTCGCGACGACTTCAAAGTCCGAGCTCGTTACTTGAGCGAGAAATACGACTACGACCCAACCGAGGCCCGTAAGATCTGGTGCTTTGGTCCCGATGGCAACGGTCCCAACATTATCGTCGATTGCACCAAGGGTGTGCAGTACCTAAACGAAATCAAGGACTCTGTCATTGCTGGCTTCCAATGGGCATCGAAAGAGGTACGCGTTTCTTTACGAGGGCTTTTGCGTAAATTATTGCAACATTTGCCATATAATTGCTTGATTGTTGTTTGTTGGCGAAGTCATTATTGCCACAATCTTAGTCCGTGTAAAATATAGTACATACGTTCTTAAATCTTACCTTCCAGCACATACGAGCTGCTTTATAGAGCGTTTTATAACTTTAGCTTTTGCTAATGTTATGCTGCTCGTTGATAATGTCGGCAGTGCTTTAATGGAAGGAGATGATATTCGCAGATTATATTTAAGTACGGATGCTAGACCTCTATCTTTATGTCTAATAGCGTCCTGTTACGATATGAACCGCACAGATTCTAAAATCTCGAAAACCCAGATCTTTTATTTAACACTAGATATACCAACCGGTCAAAATGACCAGTTTCAACATTTGCTGTTTAATTGGTTTTTATTATTTTTACAATGTTTTTTTTTTTTTTATATAAAACACCTTAAATAACTAGTTTTGTCTTTTGTGTGGCTATCGTTTATATTTATCTACATACAAATTCAAAAAATCACAAGTGTTTAATTTTATTGGAATTTATTTGTTTAATATTGTGACTTAAAATGGCGATTATACGATTAGGGTGTGCTATCCGAAGAAAACTTGCGCGGTGTGCGTTTCAATATATACGACGTGACGCTTCACGCCGATGCAATCCATCGTGGAGGTGGCCAGATCATCCCGACCACGCGTCGTTGTCTGTATGCATGTCTGTTGACGGCAGCGCCACGTCTCATGGAACCCGTATATCTGTGCGAGATTCAATGTCCCGAAGTGGCTGTGGGTGGCATATACGGTGTACTCAATCGTCGCCGTGGTCACGTATTCGAAGAAATGCAGGTCACTGGTACACCTATGTTCATCGTGAAGGCCTATTTGCCAGTAAACGAGTCGTTCGGCTTCACCGCCGATCTGCGCTCGAATACCGGTGGGCAAGCGTTCCCACAGTGTGTCTTCGATCATTGGCAGGTCTTGCCCGGTGACCCCTTGGATCCAAGCAGTAAACCATTCACCGTTGTACAGGTACATAATTAAGTGATAATTTGTCGCAAGTTTTGTGTACTTATTTGAATAATTCAATGTTTATAATCTAGTTTCATAAATGTTTCATAAAATAATGTTTATATAATCTAGAATTGTGCTACGTAAAATGAGATACTGAATACGGCGTTACGAGAAAACACTTTCGATATCCACCGTGACCGATTTAATAATGGCGATTATGTAAATCTTGTTCGAGATTTTTAAACAGAATTTTTACGCGGCGTTTGCAAGTTTCTTTCTCCGCAATTGTATTCTTTCCCTAGCTCTATGATGTACTAGAAATCTTGACAAACGTGTTTTTTCTTCATGTTTATTATTCGATAATTACAGCGGACCCTCGGAAGTCCAACACAATCCCTTCCACTTTTAATTTGTTCGACTTTCAAATTTGACTTTCAACTGCACACGACCCAAAAAGGAGGTAATGCGACCGAACGTCGACACGACGGATCGATATGGGTGGTCGAATTTTGGATCGAGATTCAAACCAGATTTTCTTCGAATTTTTCGGTCGAGATTCAGGTTTTTCGAACATCAAACCGTTTGACTTCCGAGGGTCCACTGTGCATATATATATATATATATATATATATATGCGCGCGCCATGAACTGATATCAGTAATGGCGACTCAATACTATTACTGTTCTTGTTCGTGGAACATTGAGGGTCTTAAAAGTTTCGGTTTTTGAGTCTAATTTCTCATTAGCCTGAATAGGGAGGACTAACAATTATATAAACATTTGAAAATTTGATATTATTCTGTTTGGCTTTTTACGGAATTCCTTCTATGAATTGGAGACATTTCTTTTTTTGTTACAGGAAACCAGAAAACGTAAAGGTCTTAAAGAGGGCGTTGCAGATTTATCTCAATATTTGGATAAATTGTAAACAACAATTGGGGTGTTGGGATCTATGTACAGAGTATTTAAGAGATATAACTAAAGCCACAATAAATCAATGATACATATTATTTATTCTTATTATTGGGTATATATTTTTTATCACAAGAAGAATTGCCCGCTTTCTACAGTAAAGAATTTCAATTCTTTCGCAATGTTGGAAAGCACCAATTTTCTACATCCCGTTTACTCATTTCCGCAATAGATGTAAATTTATTCTATTGCAGTACTAATCAGTTTTATTATTGGCGTAATCAATTCTATTATGCTTATTTTGTTGTACCGATATTTCATTAATCTATGTTATATTTTGTTTTACCACGTAATAAATTTGAATTTTTTAATTATTACCATTCAAACTTTTTATATTGCTGTTAATAGTACGAAAACCTAAAAATATGGATGAAAGGTATGATAAATAAATTATTAAGTTCTTTATTAATCTAATGATTATGATCTATTGTAGAAACCACCATGGCTGAAGTCTTACAATAAAAGGTAAAGGATTTTAACAGCGACTAACTGATTTCCTTTATTATCACTAAATATGATGACAAAACTTTTACCATATGTTCTATGATGGTTAATAAGTACAAGCTCAACAGGGCTGAAAATTCCTTTTTACCAAATATATTTTAACGGGAAAATACATTTAGTACTATATTTTAAATCTATTTTCAGATTTTTCTACTTTTCAATCTGCAATCTCCTACCACATGGCGTTAAAATTTATGGTACGTACGTTTTATTATAAATTTTTTATCTTGCCGATTTATAATATAATGATGATCACCTATAATCAGATTTTTATGTTGATTAAATTAACAAGCTCAACAGGACTGATATATTTAATTAGCTTCAAAAGAAGTTTATGAATTAACTAGACGAGCAATTAATACGTCCATTTGTTACAGGCTTGATTTATATCTTCAAATTATGGAAACCCTTCTGATTTTCAACAGACTCTTTATAGGTATGTTATTTAATAAATTTACCTTAGTCTTGAAAAATCTCTGCGTGTACAAATGATGATACGATGACGAGAATGAGTGTTGTGAATTTGTTACACATTTGATCCATGCAAGTTTTTTGTTTGAATCAGTATGTGTTTATTTTGAAGCAATATCTAAGATTACCTATGACAAACTGATATATGATCCTCTGAGATTTATTTTTAAAGCTTCTAAGTTCTGTTTATTAATATAGTAATTTTATTACAGTTGCTCGTTGGATATTGGAATATGAGAGGGATATAGGACAAAACAAGAAAATTAAATTGGTAACCAATGAAACAACACATTTTTGCTTTTATTTTTTAAATATTATTTGGCGTTTCATTTAAGCGCAGTATTTTTAAAGTAGTCTTAAAGGCATTACAATTGGACTTTTTTGTATATTGTCTTTTCAACTCTAGTTTTGTAACATTGTATAACTAACATAATTTTATTTGAAATGATGATTGTTCACACAGACCTGTTCAGAATTATCAGTGACGATTACCGAACGGCCATCTGACGTACAAACTTTCAATTTAATAACCCAATATCTTCCAATATTTGTTGCTCAAAGAATTTATTTTTCCTTGCAGATTGTGTAAGGCAATCGAGTTCTATAGAAGCACAAGCGCCTTGATTGAGTGAATGAGTTTAATATATATGGTACGTAATATTTCGTATTTAAGCAATAGTGAACCTTTTTATTTCCAATGATGATTGTTCTCACAGACATGTACAGAATTATTATTTGACGAATTCCGAACGGCCATCTGACATGCAAAGAGCATTAATATAAACACTTTATTATACAAACTAATAGTGATAGATATTTCATTTTAAATTTCAGGGTGATTCATTGACGCTAACGCATTGTTAGAATTCGACCTTATTTTGGTAAGTTATTAAACAATTGCTATTTTCTTGTCGTAATTACAAATATTTTAAAACTGATGATTGTTCACACAGACCTGTTCTGAGTTATCGGTGACGAATATTCGAACAGCCATCTGATTTTTTAATCATAACATAAAAATTGTTTTTCTGCAGCTACACAAATGTTTATTGTTTTCGTTTACCTCTTTCAGGTTAAGACCACGATGTGCTCATACAATGGGGAATGTTTAATTGAATTGGCCCATTTAAAGTGGCGATAGGTACGTTCTGAATATTGAAGTTATATTTGAGATCAATTTTTTAAACATTTCCATAATTTTTAAAAATGATCACTACTGTATTAAATAATAGTATAGAATATCACCCAAATACCGTAACTTAAAGCATAAGTAGCTAGATGTACATTTCGAAGGCTATGCCCCCATCTTCAGTAGCACAAGATATAAACTAAATAAAATACCTATGTCACGAATTATATTATATTTATATATAATTATATTATAATTATATATCAATCACGATTCGTGACAAGTGGTATTTTATTTAGATTTTATCTTGTGCTACTGAAGATGGGGGCATAGCCTTCTAAATGTACATCTAGCTACTTAATGCTTTAAGTTGCGGTATTTGGGTGATTTTAAACTACTTCCATAAATGTCCATACAAAGTTGAATACCCTTGAATTTTTTCAACTTTTACTATTTAATTTTAATAAAATATGATGAAATTTTCTGTATTGATGTCTATGATTGTTAGCCAAAAGGATACTGATAAATACAAATTTATAATTTATTTACATTTTTTAAATTTATAAATCGCTGTTTTCATTATTTTCTTTATTATTTGATAGATTACCACAATTTGCGCAACCCGTAAATGACGCATGTAGTGATCAATATAAGACGGTAAGTTATTTTTTATTGTAAAAAAAATCACTTCGTGTCTTGCCCGTCGTACAGCACTCATTTTAGATATTTTTAACTAAAAAATGCATATCGTTAAATACCACAATGATGATTGTTTTCACAGACCTGTTCCGAATTTATTTTGACGATCATCCGAACGAACATCTGATTCTGTACTATTATTATTCTTCAGTTGATGTACTAAAATACACGTTATTTAATCTGGATTTGTTTCAGGTGAAAAGAAGTAATGGGATGACCGCGTGATTTACTCAAACGTGTAAATAGAAGAACCAACACTAGGGGTAAGTTTATTATATAAATCTATTTTATTATAGTATGTCCTTTTTTAAATGATGAAAATTAAATTTGAACTTGATTTCTATGATAGTTTGCCAAAAGGATACTGATAAATTCATTCTTTAGTATCGAACCCTATACTAATTTGCAATATGTTGAAACAAGACTTTCCTACATTTCAGATTTCACGAATTGACGTACTGAAAAAAGCTGTTAACTTTGCGGGGTAGATAAATATACAATAAACAGGTAAGATGTCTGTGTTCATAAAGAATATATTTGTACCCTTATATTAATTAAGAAATATACCCCATCGACATAAGCCGGCCATGTTCACATCACAGAGTGATCAGGGTGTGCTAGAGATGGGAACAATAAAGTCTTTTCAAGTGTATGATCCCATGCTTTTTCTTAGTTAGAGGACCTAAGGGAGAAAAGATACAAATTTTAATAAAAATCGAATGATTCCAATAACTGTATTCTGCATTACTATTCAACATTTTTCAATTTCCGGTGATTTACAATTTGTTTTCATTACAGAAGTTCTATGAATGGGAATGTGATGTGTATTCCGTTAAAATGATTTCATATTAATTAAAAGTGTACAGTATAATGCTATATCTATTGAATTTGTGTGCTCTGCATCGAGGTTTATTTTTCTGTTCTTACATAAATATTTGGTACAGGATATTAATAATAATGCAATTAATTTGATGGTTTACTTGGTGATATGCCATTGTAAATTAAATACGGGAGAAATTCAAACTATGTTTTTATATCACAATAGGAAATGTAATTTTATTTATAAAATTTATATATTACATGTTTCGGACTATCGCCATTATCAAGTTAATTTATATAAGAAGAAACTACAAGAACAATGAAGATGTATATATAGACATTGCAAGTCTATATAAAAGAGAATCAAAGGGGAATTACATTTCCACAAATTTCATAGGCCAGGAGATGCTTCACTCTGATTGTGATCTATAGATTGTTGCAATACTTGGTATTTAGGTTATATCCTGCTTGAATGCATCTATTATATAATCTAGTTGATTCAAACATTGTCATTGGTTTCTTCTTATAATGGTCACTTGATAATGGCCGATAGTCCGAAACATGTAATAAATAAATTTATATTTCCTATTGTGATATAAAAACATAATTTTAATTCCTCCCGTATTTAATTTTATATGACGCAAGTATTAAACAACAAAGTGTAAGCAGTATAAAGAAAACATCATGAGGAAAATAAATTATTTTTAAACAAAAAATGTTTTATATTGTCCTTTAATTGTTTATTGACATTACAATGCCGTAAAATAATCTTTCTTAAACAAATTATTAAATAATATGCATAACCATAAGTGTTATTATACACTGAATATTTATATACAAATATTAAACTATTGAAGAATCGTGAACAAAACGTAAGACTTTTAATCAATTGTTTTCTTATATAACGAAGCCAATGCTTTTGCAGCCATTAAAATGATATTTCTGCGAGACACTCCAGTTAATGCTTCGTGCCATTCAGCGTGATGCACCTGAAATTATAAGAATAATTGCATAAATTGAATTTCATAGGAATATATTTTACATGTAAGTTGCTAGCCATCAGACTGCCTATAGGGACAGACAGTCCCGACCATTTCAAGGGGTAATCAGCGGGCGTGTCTTCCTGCGCCATATTCACAATTTCCACGGGAACTGGCGTCATTTGTGTGAATATTTGCAAATGAATTTGCTTCAATGGATCATCTAATAATAACACACCTAAGTCAAACCACCTGCACAATAAATATTGATTTTACACAGTCATTCTGTAATGTTTAAAGTGGATTTAAATTAAAAGAATCGAGTGAATATTAAAAATACCTTTCTTCGCCGATTTCCAACAAAAAGTTCTCTATAGCAACAATGGGTAAAGGTGGATCTGAGGAATTTGCGCTGTTTCGAACACTCTGGATGCGTTCCTCAGCTGCCTTGACAGCCGCAGCAAATCCAACCGGTTGAGTAGCTATATTCGATGATTGTGCATCTATGCCACTAAAAAATAGCGCAATTACAATAATTTCCGTTGTCAAAATTGTTCACGTAAAGGAGTAGTGATAACTAGGCACGAATAAGTTCGTAAATATGCTAATTTGTACGTAGGTGAGCAATTGCAAACAAACATAATAAAATATTATGAACACTCACTTCACAATTGCTTTTCCGAATATTGATTGGAAAGCTTCTCGTATCGCGCTGATTTTCACTTCTTGTTTCGAAGCAACCAGCACATTAATATCGCCTCCCGTATCTTTCAGGAAAAAAAGCTATTTAACATTTATTTTTATATACCTTAATAAAAATGCTTTAAACTGATTTTTATGAGCTTGGGGGATATGGAAAATAATCACAGTATGTGAAACAATACTGATTCGATTACATATCTTAAAATGTATAACTTAATTAATTTCCATGAAAATGACTTACAAATAAATTCTCGCATTTGTGGATCCAAAGTCGTAACTATTGAATCTACAGAGCTCTTTGCCTTTTCAGCCACCCTAGACAATAATCCACCGGAACCGACAGCCCCTTTCATCCAACCCAAAAGGCTAACTGTCTCTGATTCGATAGCCTCCGCCTCAGGTATTATAGCAGTTGCAATCCCGTGCTGTATCCCTTTACTCGCGGGAATTGCCGGGCTAATGTAATAAATAATGAACACCTGCACTATTGTGGGGCATAAAATTAAATTTACCTAAACTGCGTGGGATAGAAAGGTTCCGCTTGAGAAATGGGCGTCGGCAACGCTGTTGGCGGTAACTGGTAGGCAGGAATGGTTTGCATATGCGGGGCTATCGATTTGGGAACGAATGTTGAAGTTGCCACGGGGCCGGTAGGAAGTACCGGTGGTACAACTGCGGTTGCCGAAGTTGATAATTTTTTAGTACCTGCGCCTACATTGTCAACAGAAGTCCCTATGGGGTTTGTAATAAAATTTGGTAAAGATGACGGTGGTGCTACATTGGAAAGAAGATTGCCGGCCGACATTGTAGCGGGAGCTGTCGCAGTTTGCATTAATGAAGCGGAGGACGATATGCTACTAACTGATTCTAGACGAATGAATGGGAAATAAGTGATAAATACCACGGCAAGAACAATGATTTAGGTAATTTACCGGACATATCTTCAGAGCGTTTGTCTATAATTTCAAAATTATCTCCATTATCTTCTTGCAACATTTTTTTTGCAAAGTATATGCAAATATGTTTTGCAATTAATATTTATGAACAGGTTAACTTTAAGTAATGTACAGAACCGCTGTCGTGGCGAAAACATAATATTTGGAAGGTATTTTGTAAATAGTTCCACCAATGACATTTGACAGTGTGGATACATATATGGTTGCAATAACTAAACTAATCGACTAACAGAATCGCATATACATCGACTCGATACTGCACATACAATCATAAAATATAAAGGGAAAAAAGTGGTGGTACGCACATACGCAGTTTGGAAAGGATATTACACCAATTATTACCTGGACTAAGATAACTTCTAGGATAAAAACAATTCTGTTTTGTGGGTTTTAAGTTACAATTTGGAAGTAGTAATATAGGTAAGCTGTAATCCAATATTCCCTTCTTATTCGCTATCCTACACATTTCGTGGAAATGTAAGTTGCAAACTCGCTGTGAGGACAATAGTTTTCTCCGTTCCATTTTAAATAATTTAGGATCCGCAATCCTCTGTACCCAAGCAGAGCAAAGCTAATTGAAATATGAACTATTATTAATTCTAAACTGAGCTTACATTTTCTATTATAGCTGGTAGAACATAGTAAAACAAATTCTTAACTTACCTCTTCCGGTTTGAGTGGGAATCGATGAAACTTTACTTTTACTTGGTTCCCACGTGATTTACACTTTTGGACACAGCAATAAACCATTCTTTATATAATCAGTAATAGGAATAAGAAACTTCTAATTCCAATTATCACCGCTAAAATTTCCGTTACAATTTTGTTGTATACTGGAATATTGAAAAAGCAGTATAGAATAATCGCAGAATAAATAACTGTGTTGGAATCGTATCAGTGATTATAGAAAACTATGGACGAAAATGTTATATTATTATTCTTTGCTTTAAGTCTAAAGCGAATAGTCGCTGTACTCTTTTATGAAAGTTACCTTACTAAATAACAAAGAATGGATTTGTTGTAATTTTCGTAACATAACCTAAATATAAATTTCCAAGTGCTGATGACGTGCATCTGTTGCTACTGCTGCTGCTCCAGTGATGGTATTAAGAATCAATATACAATCCATTGAATTCCAATCTTTATTGTTATCATTATAATTTATTAAAGCCATTTTCACAATTAAATTTTTAAATATAAAAAAAATGTATTGAATATTGACTTTAGCAATCTTGGTCGGATAACAGAATAGATTGGAATGCAATAGAATATGTGGTATGATTCTGCATGAGAATAGTAAAAGAATAGAGATAATGATTCAGTGCGCGTTCCGCGATACAGTTGCGTATAAGAAGTAGCCTATTCTCAAAGGGCACAAAGGTTGCCAGATTTTCGAGCGAATCAATCAGCTGACCTCTGGTACCTAGGTCAGGTCTTTAATACCTAATATTAAGACTTACTTCGACGTATGGATTTTTAATTTTACTTAATTTATTAAATATTTAGCTAGAATACTTAAATCAATTGCAAAACGTTTTTGTGGTGCAACCCCAGGTTTTCATCGTGCAGTTTTAGTTGCCTACATTCATTCTCCTTTTCCTATCAGGCTATTCTCAGCCAGAATCGTACAGAATATGTAGAGTAGAGCCAATGAATACTAACTATTTAGTTAGTATTCATTAGTAGTTGTTAGTAGTTAGTAGAACGTTATTTCCCTGTGAATTCCTGTGATTTAGAATAGAAAAACAAGAACGTCTTCTACACGACAAAGGTGGCAAAATCGTTTTCCATAAAAATTAATATGGAAGCTTGGAAGAAATAAGGCAAGCCATAATATTATAATAACTTGAAATAATTGTGTGCAATGTGCAAATGATTGGAATGTAGAAGTAATATTCGGGCAGCACAACAGCTTCCGTAATCATTTAAACTTATTATCAATTATCAAGTATTACCAATTTGCTGGAAGTGATAAGATAAAATCGAGGACACTCAACAAATTCAGGATGGGATTACAGGCTGAATCTCCAATGCATTCAGTGTGGAAAAGTGATTGTAAGCACACTTTTATTATTAATCATGTTGTTGGACTTGTTCTCATATAAATATGGAAGCGAATTGTATCCGAATCAATTAATATCTCCAATTGTTCAAATTGTAGAATGTACGCTTATTATTTTTGGTGTCTTCGTTGTAGTGAGGATATTCTTTTTATAGTGTATCGAATGCAGTTGGATGCACCAGTTCCGATACCAATTATAAATGACACGGTGCCTACTCAATGTCCTTCCTACTTGGGCAGAGACTTCCACGGGGATATGTCTCATGTGGAAGCGAATAAACTGTTGGAAAGCCTTAAGGATGGCGCATACTTAGTACGGAGTAGCAAATCGGCCCAAGGACAATTCCATACGCTCAGCCTGAAGTAAGTCTTTTATGACGGGGATTCTTGTAATAAATTTTATAGTGGGTGTGTAAGATACATCTGGATGTGTAAATTGCGTAGATGAGCAATGTTTTTTGTGTTGGACCACGGTGTAGTTATACTAGACGTTAGTTAGTTAACTAGTCGTCAATTCTAAGGATTGATTGCAATCTAGGCCTACCTACCCCTTGCTTTCCTTCTACTTTACCTTCTATAACTAATTGCATAATACCCCCGTGTCTAAGAATGTGACCTATCTGTAGTCTACTAACTCTAGTACGGCTACATTTGTTACTTAATCTTCCCAACCAATCCTCATCATCATCCTGTAGCACCACATTTCGAATGCTTCTATTCTTTGTTCCTATTCTTTACCTATAGTCCACGCCTCACATTCGTACAATGTTACACTCTACACATACGCCTTCAATAATCTTTTCCTAATACCAAAGTCAATATTTGATCTTAAAACCTGCTACTTTTCTACGAATGCCTTTCTACCCTGTGCTATCCTACATTTATAAGAAAAGTGCGACACTTCTTTTATTCTATCATCTCCTACTATTATCCTCATTTTCGCTTGCATTCCTTCTTGTTGCACCTCATCACTTTGGTGTTGCCTATATTATTATTATTATTTTCATGTTATAATCCCTAGTCATTACTTCCTGCATACCATTTACTAGACTTTATTGTATACTATACTTTATTGTATATATATATACAGATTTAACAAAAAGATCCACCATTATAAATTGTATTATGATCCTTCGTCTGGATTATATGTACGTGAAAAGCGGTATGATTGCGTGAGGTCTCTCGTGGCCGATGGTCTCGTTACAATGTACTTAGAGTTGAAGGTTCCACTTACCCTGCAACGTTTGCCCACTGCCAATTACCAGGAGAGCCCATACATGACATTGAACAAGAGGAAGTTGCGGGCCCTTAGCAAGGAACATGCCAAGTACGTAAATAATTTTTATTTATTGTATTTGTTTGTTTACACTTTGTTGCTGTTACAAAAGGTTACAGATGTGTATTGTCATTTGTCAATATTAATACACAATAAAATAATACCGTAAGATATATTAGGTGCGCATTTCTACTAGAAAATAATTTCCTACATAACATAGAGTTTAAAAAATGATCACTACTTCGAAATGCGCATCTAGCTACTTAATGCTTCAAGTTACGGTATTTGGGTGGTATTCTATACTAGAACATACAGTATTTAAATTATGTATTACAAATTTGATACATCTTGGCCGCATTTTGACAAATTAATATATATAGAAAAGTTAAAATTTATATTTGTTATTACAATTATAATATACTGAATTATCCTATATTAAAAACTTGTTAAGACTATAATAAACATTTTGCAACATCATTGCCTTCAGTTCTTTACAGAATATATTAAAAGAGTCAATTGCTCTTAATCGAACTGGTAGATGATTATAGATTTTTAAGGCTATAATATCAAAAATGTTAGCTGTTAAATCAAGTCTGTGTCGGGGTAAATCAAGTGTATGGCTAAGTCTTAGATCGTACATGGTTACTCTGTCATCTGTATTAGTGTATTTTGAACGGTTTTTAAAAACATATTGGCAACAATTAAAGATGTATAAAGAAATGAGAGTAATGATATTTAAGTTTTTAAAAAGTTCACGACAAGAATATGTTCTTTTTTGTATGTATTGTCGTAAATATTTTTTTTTGCATTTTTTAAATTTCGTTGATTCTTTTCGTGTTTCCCCAACATAGTATACAATCATTCAATGATGATTCAACATAAGTATAATAGTATAAGAGCAAAGAAGAAGAGCAGATTAAGTATCATCGTTGCTTTATTCAATAATTAGTTAGATAGTCCTCAATCCTAGGGATTGGTTCGAAACAGCACGTTTATAATGCTTTTATTGTACGTCTCGCAGCCGTACAAAGCTACATTCCACGCATATGCTATTAATAATGTTTTAATAATTAGATAGCGCTTAAGTGTTTTTTTCCCTAGTCTTTACGGGCTGATAATTGAAATTGGAAACTTGTGTTGACTAATTGGGCATTTTAAAATCCTAAATTGTTTGTGGGAAGGTTTGAATTAATATTTTTTTTAGAAACAACAATGTTAACACAAAAAAAGAATCAATCTCAAATATACACATTCCGTCGTTATCGCCTGTGGCTCCAGAAAAACAGGAAAAGTCACATTCGTTTAAAGTGACCACATTCAAAGGTCTTAATTGGTGCGAATTGTGCGGCAACTTTCTCTGGGGTTTTACAGCGCAGGGTGTCAAATGCGAAGACTGCGGTATGATAGCTCATAGTAAGTATATTTGGCCACATTTGGCGTAAAAAATGAAATTTTATTAAATCTGAAATGTTTTAACTTATAGACTAAGCGCGATTTAATTTAAGATACAGTGGTATATATTGATCTTATTCAACTAACTAACTAGATAGGTGTTCGGAGAAATTCCCAAACGATTGCGTCCCAGATTTAAAGTATCTGCGCGGAGTTTTTGGTTATGAATTGACTACGTTACTTACCGCCCACAATACAAATCTTCCATTTGTGGTTACGAAATGCGTAGCTGAGGTTGAAGCACGAGGTTTGACCTCCGAAGGTATTTACAGGGTTAGTGGCTTCGCTGATGAAATAGATGCTATTAAAATGGCCTTAGATAAGGGTAAGTAAACAATAGAACAGAAAATAAGTGAAGCGAGCTAACATTTTGTTTGGACGTATTTATATTTTCTGTATCAAATTTTAGAGATCGAAGGTATTGTATAAGGATTATTAAGACATTCGATAATGTAGATTGGGACATAATGTTTAGAATTTTAAAAGAAACGGGAATATATTATAGAGATGGGAGAATTATTTTCAATCTCTATAAACATCAAACGGCTTTAGTGGGTGAATTGAGGGTGAAGATGTAGTGAGAATAGGAAAAGGAGTCGGGCAGGGATGTACACTTTCGCCATTGTTATATAACCTGTATATAGAAGATGCAATAAACAAGTTAAGAAAAGAGTATAGTGTAGGTGTGAAAATTCTTCAGGGAGAGGAAATATATATGTTGAGGTTTGCCGACGATATAGCTATCTTGGAAGAAAGGGAACAGAATTTAGAACAGGTAGTATGCGGGATACCACAAATGGTATGCGGGAAGTAATGACTAGGGATTATAACATGAAAATAAATATAGGCAAGACCAAAGTGATGAGGTGTGAAAAGAAGGAATACAGGTGAAAAATGAGGATAAGAATAGGAGATGATAGAATAGAAGAAGTATCAGACTGTTATTAAATAGGAAGTGGGATTACAAAGGCTAACCGAAGTAAGGTAGATGTAAAATGCACAGGGTAGGAAGGCATTCGTGGGAAAGGAGCAGATTTTAAGATCAAATTTAAGACGTATAATAGAAGCATTCGGAATGTGGTGCTATAGAACGATGATGAGGATTGGGTGGGAAGATAAAGTGGCAACCAATGCCGTGTTAGAGTTAGTAGAGGAGAAGAGAAGAGAAGAGAAGAGAAGAGAAGAGAAGAGAAGTATTGGGAAGTTGTAGGAGACATAGAGTAGTAGGACATATTTTTAGACATGTCGGTATTATGCAATTGGTTGTAGAAGGTATTAATCTTATCTTAACGTTGCGATTTTTCGTTCATGAATTCTACTTGTTAGATGGCGAGAAGGCAGATATTAGCGAAAAGAAATATCCGAATGTTAACGTCGTGACAGGTGCATTGAAGTTGTATTTGCGTTTACTGCCCATTCCATTGATAACATTCCTTGTACATCCTAGTTTACTAGATGCAATGAGTAAGTTAATATTCAGTGGTTTTTTTTTGTAGTCTGTCATGTAAATCATGTCCATTGTTCGTTATAGAACATAAAGTTGTTGACTTGCAAGTATCGGCTTTAACGTTTGCGATGGCGGCTCTCCCCAAGCCACATTTTGACACATTGGATTACATGATTCATCATTTAAATAGGTATCGATTATTTTATGTTTTACAAAGATTTTTTGATATATATAAACGATGAATCAAATCTCTAATACAGGATCTTAGTTGAATCACGTAGCTATGTCAAATTTGTCGCCTAATTGGCCTTATATTGTTCATAACGCATAAGAACTATTCACTTGACTAATGTAAACATTACGTATCGGTGCGTTCTTCGACAAATAATTAAAATAGAAACTGATTATTTGACAAATGATTACTAAAATACAAAATTGTAGAGTAAATAAACAATTCAAATTAAAGTACATTAAATCACTAGAAACATTTTTTTTATAAATCGAACTATAATCGAAAAAAAATCATTATGAATAAAGTAAAGTTAGATTACTTTAAAATAATAATATTTGCAATATAAAAAATAACGAAAGAAGATATTCTTCGAGTAGGCAATTTGCGTAATTTTGGCGCATTTACAATTCTTCAGTATGACGTAGGAAGTTGTTGGAAACATTGAATGATATTGAAGGAATTATTCGAAATTAAATATGCCACAAACTACTGCCGAAATTATTTGATTCAAATATCAAATCTAGAATTTTTTTAATAATATAAATAATATTAAAAAAAAATAGAGATCCGCCATGTAAAATAATATTTCGCATCATTATTTATTTATTTATTTGATAATGGTTACATCAAATTTACAAACAAATTGTTATTACATTATAATATGTATATTTGTACATAATAATAATAACACAATATTTATTTAAATAATAATAATAGTTTAATAATAGAACACAAACAATTTAAAAAAGAAAAAAAATCAAAAAAAATCAATTCAGCTTCAATAAACAGATCTCAATATTTCAGTATTATTGTGGGGGTAGAAGAACCCATTCCGCGATTTTATACGAATCAGTCGGTTCATTTAAGTTGAGCGAAGGGTTAAACTTAAAATGCACCCTTAGGTGGCACATTTGACATAACCATGCGTAGCCAAATAAATACATTGAACACGAAGTGTTATATATTATCCTCAATTGCTAATATTGATATGTTCTCCTTAAGAGTATCCCTTCACTCTGCCATAAACAAGATGACTGCCCATAATTTGGCTACAGTATTCGCACCAACGTTGATAGGTCCACCGGAAATTGTCGATTTGCTCGCAAATGTCACCAGCGATATAAATATGGTAGAGACTCTGATAACTCACTGTAACGAGATATTCCCGACCTCTAGGTCCACTTTGGTTTAACCGAATGAATTATCTATTATATTAGATCCAAACTATGTTTGCGTTGAAAGACTGAGCAAATTTATGACTAGTTTTGACCAACAGTTTTACACTTCTTTATTATTTTTACTTGATACGGTATACGTACCGTTTCCACGTAATTGACTGCAAAGTCCCTCTTTTTGTATCAATTTACATTTACCAATTAATACTTTTATACTATCTAATAGTAACTTTTACATTTACTAGATAATAATTTAATATTACATAGGTTTAGGGTATTTAAGAACACATACGTCTACAAATTTTATTTTACAATATATTTTTATGTAATTATACACAACATTTCGTAGTAAAATTATCTATGATTTTTAATTTGGACCTACTGTTGAATCTTTAAAACTTTCGCAGTGATGCTTTTATGATTATATTTGTAAACAAAATATACGAAATTTTACTATTAACAAATGATGATTATCGTGAGCGTATAATAATTTTTGCAAGATAATTGCATCATTTATTAATTGAATAAATTATATACAAACTATTGTACGTAAAGCAGTATTTTAAATTATATTCATCGAATGAAAAAAAATATACATCGATATTTTTTATTATATTATTTAGTACATTAAGAAATTATTATATTTGTTTAATATATTTATCACACGATATTAAAACGATTCTATTTTAATAGCTCAAATTCATTTTGGTAGCGTTTCAGATAATGATTTATTTGCTATAATTTACTCTTCTACATTCTGATGAGGTCATTGTCTTTATATGCTAAAAACACGCATTAGAAAATCCAGTTCTACAATCTTTTTATTATTTGGTTATTTTATTAGAAATAGTTTATCCTCATCAACAAATTGCAATTCTATTTATGAAATCGTATACCGGGATGTACTGTATAATTAAATTACCCAATAGTTAATTTAAGAAATTATGCTAGTGAAGTCTATATCGATGCTCAAATAATATACGTACACTCAAAGACAATGCGTCAATCCATAGAAACGCAACAGCAAATTGTGTACTCGATATGCCATAGCTGCCATTGCCTTACACTGCACGGAACTCCTATACGGGAGCATTACTATTGTTTTTGAGTGTAGAACTTGTTTTATATAAGAGTTCTAGAAATATGTTTTTTTGTGAATAGGAAAGCAATAAGATTTAGGGACGTTTGTTTGATTTATTAACATTATATCATACAAAATAAAGCATTTATGGTGAGATTCTTAAGTAGATTCGTCCATGAGAGCGGTCTTTTCAAGTCTTTCGGCAGCAACATGTTGCATTTTCTCCAGAAGGTCGGGAAAAGGCAAGATGGCTCTTATAAAATCCACGCGATCTAGGCGATACATTTCGCACGTCTCAATAGCTACCACCGATGCTATACGTAATTCGTTAGACATCACCATTGCTATTTCCCCAAAGTGATTACCATCATCCAAATGACATATCTGTATTATAAATAAATTTACAAGCGTATTTCATAATCCCTTTTTGTTGGGAGGTTCGTATGCGGTTTCTCCTTAAAAGAGGCAGAATAATATTTCGTTCCCTAATAGAATCGAATAAATAAATGCGTTCTATTACAAGCGTCCACGGGGAATAAAAAAAGCGTAGCTAATTAACGGGCTACTTTTAATTGTTAGAATTTTAAATTGTAGTAATTGTTAGTAATAAAACAAATCTTTTGAGTTCAGCGACGAATTATGCATAAAAAATTGATTAATTAAGCTTTTTAAAGGTCACCAAGTTTATACTTAAGTTTATACTTTCACGTATTAAGTTTAGAAAATGTAAAAACTAAAACCTCTTTTCCACTTTTGGAGTAGATGGCCACTGTTCCACTTGCCAAGAAGTACATTTCATCTCCAATCGTACCGCATTTTGCGATAACGTCGTTCGTCATGAAAATCTCATACTTTAGCCCTGCGACAATTCGCACGAATAAAGTTGTTGGAATATTCTTAAAGAATGTAACGTTTTCCACCAGTTTTTTGCACGAGTGCATATTAATTTCCTAGTAGAAAAAAATCTTATAATGCTCAATACAATTTAAGAAGTAAAAGTTGTAAAGGGCGATTTGAATTTCTAGAAATGAGTTGGGTGGTTGTTAATAGTATTTAAAACCTTTATTGTGCAAGTGCAAACTTATTCTTTGACAACGTATTTGATTTCCTATAAATCATGGGTCAAATTTGAAATAATATTATAGTTTTTGCATAAAAATAGCAGAGAGGTTCGTCCTTATTTGTGATTTGAGAAAATACTGCTTTATATTATTGTGTGATAGGAAATGAGGAAAATTCGCAAAAATTAAATATGTAGGTATTGTTTGAGGTTTACTTTTATATTCAGTAAAATTATGTTATACTGCATAAATTCTATTGAGTTTTCGTTTAATTCGATGGACAAATTATTTAACTTTAGGTTGTTATTGCAGAATCAGTTGATGAAATCAACAAATACTTTACGTGAACTTATTTTTTTTTCACTTCTAATTATAATCGTTTAAAAATATCATTGCGAGACATTACTAATCTATTCACCGAAGATGCTTTAGTATACCATAATGCTACCAGTGAAATTGCTTATTTAATTATTAAAAAAATATGTTATAGCTCCTTCAAAAATGAAGAGAGATCAATGATATTTGGCCGTCGATATTTGTACATTCTCCATTGTATTGTATTGAAAGTATACGACAGTTATATGCCAAGTCTCGTCTTGAAAGGCTCAGCTTAAGAACTCGTTAGATGCCCGAAGACGAATATGAGAATGTAGTGCATAAAGAACAAAAACATAGATTTACGACCATACCTCACGAAGGCGTCCTGTGAGTGCATTAAAAATCTCATTTTCGTGAAAGTACGTCTTTTGAAAACCAAATTCGTAATAAGTAAGAAGTCGATTTTTTAGATATTGCGGCAACTTTTTGTAATTTATGTACTCCTTTAACTCCTGCACTTTCTCCACGTACTTGCGTTTGGAGGAAGTGGACGCGGCGAACAATTGTATTACGCTCGCTACAAACACCCAGTACAAGAACTTGGACAGGAACCACATGCTGAGCACATAGACCTCTGTCTTGTAGTTTTTCGTGGGATTGCGCAAACCCATACCGGTAGTAGTCATAAGCAGGGTTGCTTGATAGATGTAGCACTCGTAGTTTTGCAGGAACGTGTAATTCATTTCGCTCTGTTGGACATTTGGGTGTTTCGGCACGAATATGGTATGGAAGAAGAATTGATCCTCAGTAAAAGTGACTTGTGCTAAGATGGCGGAAAGGCACGCTACGGCGTTGATTAATATAAGATATAACAGGGAGCGAATTATCAGGCGATACATAACAAACCTGGTGGTGGTCGTTTCATAACGCTACAAAAAAAAATTGATTTTTACCATTATCATAAATTCCAAGTCTAACTACCTAACTATCATAAATTCCAGATTCAAGCAACCTGGAATCTGGAGTGTAGCTAAACTATATTGAGCGTAATTTTCTGCCGTAACTGTTAAAAGTAGCGCCAAAATAAGATAATAAAGCACGCATTTTGTGTTTTCAAATCAATAAGCTGACAAAATTTTAAAACTACTTCTAATAGATACGATATGAAATGGAGTTGTTTTTTATTATTTTACATAATCTGTGACATCTATTACTTCCTCGAATTATCATTAGCAATTTATTTATAGTAAAAATATTACTGTATATTTATAGACTTTTTGATTATAGACTAAATTTTAAATAAGTTTGCGCAAATTATTTGAATGTGCAAAAGCAGATTAAGAATTTATTACCTCATGGAAATCTTGGCAATATTGATAGAATGTCGATAATCTTGCGAACTTGAGTAACATTAAGAAATATATAACTATTTTTAAGCTATTGTTCCTAGATTTATCATCTAGGTACACAATACGGTAATTATGAATAACGAGGGTTGCAAGCAGATCGAAAATGAAGTAGGTAAACAAATAGTGCCTAAAATTTAGATATTAATGCGACGTTATATTATTTTGATTTTATTAAATGAAATTGATCGATTTTACCGCAATATTTTCCAATTGCTGAGGACAGTTTTTCTCAAGAATCTAGTATTACTGCAGTAGCCCGTGAAGCAATTTAATACCATATCGATCCAACACATAAAGTTCAGAAAGTTCCTCATAAAGCCAAACTCAAAATTGTATTTTATATGTTCCTTGAGTACCTTGATTAAATCCATAGGGATCGTAATGAATTGCGCAATATAAACAATTATCATAATTGTATTCCAATACGTTCTAAACAGTCATTTGCAGAAAAGTGCAATATTTGAATTGGATAATTTATTGGTTATTCCTACTTTTGCTTTATTCATTGATAAGATAGTATTTTTTACTATACCGGAATATACTGTACGGATGAATAACAAAAAATTGTTTCCGTTGTCTAATATGCTCTTCGTCCACAAATTTGAGTGATCGAAAGAATAACATTGTTCGTCTATTCAATGAACACGCCATGAACAGATTAAAATACAATATGCTGAAGATATTTCCGACTTTGCTGTTATGTACGTTTTCGAAATTCGTATTAACTTGGCATGGGTGATGACCATTGAATTTCAACTAAAAATGTGGTTTCTTAAATTCAACATATTTAGTTATAAATCAATAATTTACGACACATTAACAACTTCATTGTACACGTACCAATTTGTTTTTAAACGGATGCTTTCGTACCTTCTTTCTTATGAGTCCATATTCCGCATCGTAAGAGTACATATTTATTTATTTAAATATATAAATAATAATAAATATATCGAAGCTGCTAAAATTAAATTTAACAACGATTAGACACGTTGCAAACGCGTTAAGACGAAACAAAGTGGCAGAAATCAATTCTAAATGTCACAATTAAGTTTGCAATACTAAATAATTACGGTATCCATAGTTCTTGACTAATTTGATATTTTATATTATCTGTGGAGGCAGTTCAGTATCAAAAAATTAATGAAATATGAAAAATTATAATTTGTACTCGATAAAAGAGAAAAATTCAGCCAAACTTACAAAATTATATAAATGAATGTCGACTCGTGTTTCTATCGACAGTCGTTTTGAAGCAATCATTCGGATATCAAAGATTTTAATTTAAAATTGATTATGTTTGCCATATTGGCCAGAATTTAAGAAATATCCCCAGTGGCGGTTCCTTATGCAGGCCACAGGGCCGCGCGCCCCTCCTGAACATTGAGCGCATCACTGTAGATATATAATTGTATTGTGATATTTGATGCCTAACACTCATGACTCAACACGATATGGCAGCTAGCAAGTACCAGTCAAATGCTTATGCCCTACCTGTTGGAAGCGTTAGAGTTAGAGCGACCGTATGCAGTATATCTTCGCAATATAGCTATATCGTTAATATGTTGTACAAATTCCAGCGCCACCCAGCCACACAGTACAGGTTAAATGCATATGCATTCATCTCACTCTATTGCAAGCAATAGGTGAGAGCGACCGTATGCAGTATGTCTTCTCTATTTCTTCGGTCCGCATGTACTATATTACGACTAGTGTGCAAAATATTTCCAGCGGCTTTAGATAAGTCATAACAACGTGACGTCACGCTGCTTGTATAGCGGGAATATATATTGTTGTTTATGCTATTCTGGGCTACGATTCTTTAGCGTTCTAACAGAGAAGCCTAGTATACAGTAAAATTGATATAGATATAGTTGCATTGTTCTGTGTAGTTACGTATGTACGATTTTGCCGCGTGTTTCTCCAAGAATATATTTAATAGAAATAATTTAATAAAAATGAATAGTGTTAGTTCTTTATTGAAAATAGAGTTTTGTAGACTTTCTCTTGTGGACAAAGTAAAAATTAAAGCATTTAGGTAGGTAGGCCATTGCCTGATTTAAATTTATCGCAAACTTGTGCAAGGAGTGCTCAAAACCGGATATTTACGCGGCGTTTTACAAGAGACATTTACAATTTTTTTTTAACACAGATGAAGGACAGATTCTCATATCGTGGCCATCTAGCCGCTGAGTTATTTAATACGAAATCGATGCCAACATTTTCTAAACAATTTCCAGTGGAACTTTTGGAAACCGTGTGTCATGCATATCCATTTTTGAATAAAACCAGATTAAAAACCGAATTAGAAGTAGTGCTGGGAATATTTGCCAATCAAACTGGAAACCGGTGTAAGCGATTTTTTACCGGTTCACCGACTAACCGTTTTTACCAATTTTCGGTCAAAACCGGTTTCCGTTGAAAACCGCGTTTCGGTAAAAAACCGCTTTATGGTGAAAACCAATTTTTGGTGAAAACCGGTTTTAGGTTTGCACTGGACTACTGAATCTTACCAAACCGCGTTGCTTCGAATCAACGCACTGTTTTGAAGTAACGTATCAATTCAATTTTCCAACACGTTGATACAGTGGCGTTGCTTCTGTGCAGTACACTGCACTGTGTAAAATAGATGATGAGCTTGGCGCATATACTGAGTCTAGGATTGCAAAGAGCTTGCGTCAGTCACTGGACAATGGGTAAAATTCCGCAATTTTATATCGAAAATTTAAAAAATTATTTAGAAACGCGTAATTGTTTATAAATTTAGAATGAACGTAAATCAATATAATTTCAAGTGTACTTTAGTTTTGAAAGTTCTTCTAATGCATTCCATTGTAATGTTCATGCAGTTTCCAACTAATCCTTATAGTTGAGGATAAATATATATAATCGATTTTCATCAAAATTATCGAAAAATTATCGAAAAAGAATACAGGTATATATATACCTGTCGATTTTTATCAAAATTATGGAAAAAATATCGAAAAAGAACAGGTCGATTTTCATCAAAAAAAGCAAACGTATATGTACCTGTCGTTTTTCATCAAAATTATCGAAAAATTATCGAAAAAAAGCAAAGGTATATATACCTTCTTCTAAAAAAAAAAAAAATTTCCAAAGGTTGTTAAACTTGTTAAACTTTGACCAAAATCGCAAAAAAATTCGGAATATTTCAAAGGTATATATACACGACTTTTTCACCTTTTTCGACGATAATTTCAGCTTTTTCCATTTGAACCGGAAATCAGTAAAATATAGTTTTATGATGATTTATAGCCATTTTGCATTGTTTTGGGCAGCACTTGTTAAACTTTGACCAAAATTGCAAAAAAAATCGGAATATTTCAAAGGTATATATACACGACTTTTTCAATTTTTTCGACGATAATTTCAACTTTTTCCATTTGAACCGGAAATCAGTAAAATATAGTTTTAAGACGATTTATAGCCATTTTGCATTGTTTTGGGCAGCACTTGTTAAACTTTGACCAAAATCGCAAAAAAAATCGGAATATTTCAAAGGTATATATACACGACTTTTTCACTTTTTTCGACGATAATTTCAACTTTTTCCATTTGAACCGGAAATCAGTAAAATATAGTTTTAAGACGATTTATAGCCATTTTGCATTGTTTTGGGCAGCACTTGTTAAACTTTGACCAAAATCGCAAAAAAAATCGGAATATTTCAAAGGTATATATACACGACTTTTTCACTTTTTTCGACGATAATTTCAACTTTTTCCATTTGAACCGGAAATCAGTAAAATATAGTTTTAAGACGATTTATAGCCATTTTGCATTGTTTTGGGCAGCACTTGTTAAACTTTGACCAAAATCGCAAAAAAAATCGGAATATTTCAAAGGTATATATACACGACTTTTTCACTTTTTTCGACGATAATTTCAACTTTTTCCGTTTGAACCGGAAATCAGTAAAATATAGTTTTAAGACGATTTATAGCCATTTTGCATTGTTTTGGGCAGCACTTGTTAAACTTTGACCAAAATTGCAAAAAAAATCGGAATATTTCAAAGGTATATATACACGACTTTTTCACCTTTTTCGACGATAATTTCAACTTTTTCCATTTGAACCGGAAATCAGTAAAATATAGTTTTATGATGATTTATAGCCATTTTGCATTGTTTTGGGCAGCACTTGTTAAACTTTGACCAAAATCGCAAAAAAATTCGGAATATTTCAAAGGTATATATACACGACTTTTTCACCTTTTTCGACGATAATTTCAACTTTTTCCATTTGAACCGGAAATCAGTAAAATATAGTTTTATGATGATTTATAGCCATTTTGCATTGTTTTGGGCAGCACTTGTTAAACTTTGACCAAAATTGCAAAAAAAATCGGAATATTTCAAAGGTATATATACACGACTTTTTCAATTTTTTCGACGATAATTTCAACTTTTTCCATTTGAACCGGAAATCAGTAAAATATAGTTTTAAGACGATTTATAGCCATTTTGCATTGTTTTGGGCAGCACTTGTTAAACTTTGACCAAAATCGCAAAAAAAATCGGAATATTTCAAAGGTATATATACACGACTTTTTCACTTTTTTCGACGATAATTTCAACTTTTTCCATTTGAACCGGAAATCAGTAAAATATAGTTTTAAGACGATTTATAGCCATTTTGCATTGTTTTGGGCAGCACTTGTTAAACTTTGACCAAAATCGCAAAAAAAATCGGAATATTTCAAAGGTATATATACACGACTTTTTCACTTTTTTCGACGATAATTTCAACTTTTTCCATTTGAACCGGAAATCAGTAAAATATAGTTTTAAGACGATTTATAGCCATTTTGCATTGTTTTGGGCAGCACTTGTTAAACTTTGACCAAAATCGCAAAAAAAATCGGAATATTTCAAAGGTATATATACACGACTTTTTCACTTTTTTCGACGATAATTTCAACTTTTTCCGTTTGAACCGGAAATCAGTAAAATATAGTTTTAAGACGATTTATAGCCATTTTGCATTGTTTTGGGCAGCACTTGTTAAACTTTGACCAAAATTGCAAAAAAAATCGGAATATTTCAAAGGTATATATACACGACTTTTTCACTTTTTTCGACGATAATTTCAACTTTTTCCGTTTGAACCGGAAATCAGTAAAATATAGTTTTAAGACGATTTATAGCCATTTTGCATTGTTTTGGGCAGCACTTGTTAAACTTTGACCAAAATTGCAAAAAAAATCGGAATATTTCAAAGGTATATATACACGACTTTTTCACTTTTTTCGACGATAATTTCAACTTTTTCCATTTGAACCGGAAATCAGTAAAATATAGTTTTAAGACGATTTATAGCCATTTTGCATTGTTTTGGGCAGCACTTGTTAAACTTTGACCAAAATCGCAAAAAAAATCGGAATATTTCAAAGGTATATATACACGACTTTTTCAATTTTTTCGACGATAATTTCAACTTTTTCCATTTGAACCGGAAATCAGTAAAATATAGTTTTAAGACGATTTATAGCCATTTTGCATTGTTTTGGGCAGCACTTGTTAAACTTTGACCAAAATCGCAAAAAAAATCGGAATATTTCAAAGGTATATATACACGACTTTTTCACTTTTTTCGACGATAATTTCAACTTTTTCCATTTGAACCGGAAATCAGTAAAATATAGTTTTAAGACGATTTATAGCCATTTTGCATTGTTTTGGGCAGCACTTGTTAAACTTTGACCAAAATCGCAAAAAAAATCGGAATATTTCAAAGGTTTATATACACGACTTTTTCAATTTTTTCGACGATAATTTCAACTTTTTCCATTTGAACCGGAAATCAGTAAAATATAGTTTTAAGACGATTTATAGCCATTTTGCATTGTTTTGGGCAGCACTTGTTAAACTTTGACCAAAATCGCAAAAAAAATCGGAATATTTCAAAGGTATATATACACGACTTTTTCACTTTTTTCGACGATAATTTCAACTTTTTCCATTTGAACCGGAAATCAGTAAAATATAGTTTTAAGACGATTTATAGCCATTTTGCATTGTTTTGGGCAGCACTTGTTAAACTTTGACCAAAATCGCAAAAAAAATCGGAATATTTCAAAGGTATATATACACGACTTTTTCACTTTTTTCGACGATAATTTCAATTTTTTCCATTTGAACCGGAAATCAGTAAAATATAGTTTTAAGACGATTTATAGCCATTTTGCATTGTTTTGGGCAGCACTTGTTAAACTTTGACCAAAATCGCAAAAAAAATCGGAATATTTCAAAGGTATATATACACGACTTTTTCACTTTTTTCGACGATAATTTCAATTTTTTCCGTTTGAACCGGAAATCAGTAAAATATAGTTTTAAGACGATTTATAGCCATTTTGCATTGTTTTGGGCAGCACTTGTTAAACTTTGACCAAAATCGCAAAAAAAATCGGAATATTTCAAAGGTTTATATACACGACTTTTTCAATTTTTTCGACGATAATTTCAACTTTTTCCATTTGAACCGGAAATCAGTAAAATATAGTTTTAAGACGATTTATAGCCATTTTGCATTGTTTTGGGCAGCACTTGTTAAACTTTGACCAAAATCGCAAAAAAAATCGGAATATTTCAAAGGTATATATACACGACTTTTTCACTTTTTTCGACGATAATTTCAACTTTTTCCATTTGAACCGGAAATCAGTAAAATATAGTTTTAAGACGATTTATAGCCATTTTGCATTGTTTTGGGCAGCACTTGTTAAACTTTGACCAAAATCGCAAAAAAAATCGGAATATTTCAAAGGTATATATACACGACTTTTTCACTTTTTTCGACGATAATTTCAACTTTTTCCATTTGAACCGGAAATCAGTAAAATATAGTTTTAAGACGATTTATAGCCATTTTGCATTGTTTTGGGCAGCACTTGTTAAACTTTGACCAAAATCGCAAAAAAATCGGAATATTTCAAAGGTTTATATACACGACTTTTTCACTTTTTTCGACGATAATTTCAACTTTTTCCATTTGAACCGGAAATCAGTAAAATATAGTTTTAAGACGATTTATAGCCATTTTGCATTGTTTTGGGCAGCACTTGTTAAACTTTGACCAAAATCGCAAAAAAAATCGGAATATTTCAAAGGTATATATACACGACTTTTTCACTTTTTTCGACGATAATTTCAACTTTTTCCATTTGAACCGGAAATCAGTAAAATATAGTTTTAAGACGATTTATAGCCATTTTGCATTGTTTTGGGCAGCACTTGTTAAACTTTGACCAAAATCGCAAAAAAATCGGAATATTTCAAAGGTTTATATACACGACTTTTTCACTTTTTTCGACGATAATTTCAACTTTTTCCATTTGAACCGGAAATCAGTAAAATATAGTTTTAAGACGATTTATAGCCATTTTGCATTGTTTTGGGCAGCACTTGTTAAACTTTGACCAAAATCGCAAAAAAATCGGAATATTTCAAAGGTATATATACACGACTTTTTCACTTTTTTCGACGATAATTTCAACTTTTTCCATTTGAACCGGAAATCAGTAAAATATAGTTTTAAGACGATTTATAGCCATTTTGCATTGTTTTGGGCAGCACTTGTTAAACTTTGACCAAAATCGCAAAAAAAATCGGAATATTTCAAAGGTATATATACACGACTTTTTCACTTTTTTCGACGATAATTTCAATTTTTTCCATTTGAACCGGAAATCAGTAAAATATAGTTTTAAGACGATTTATAGCCATTTTGCATTGTTTTGGGCAGCACTTGTTAAACTTTGACCAAAATCGCAAAAAAAATCGGAATATTTCAAAGGTATATATACACGACTTTTTCACTTTTTTCGACGATAATTTCAATTTTTTCCGTTTGAACCGGAAATCAGTAAAATATAGTTTTAAGACGATTTATAGCCATTTTGCATTGTTTTGGGCAGCACTTGTTAAACTTTGACCAAAATCGCAAAAAAAATCGGAATATTTCAAAGGTTTATATACACGACTTTTTCAATTTTTTCGACGATAATTTCAACTTTTTCCATTTGAACCGGAAATCAGTAAAATATAGTTTTAAGACGATTTATAGCCATTTTGCATTGTTTTGGGCAGCACTTGTTAAACTTTGACCAAAATCGCAAAAAAAATCGGAATATTTCAAAGGTATATATACACGACTTTTTCACTTTTTTCGACGATAATTTCAACTTTTTCCATTTGAACCGGAAATCAGTAAAATATAGTTTTAAGACGATTTATAGCCATTTTGCATTGTTTTGGGCAGCACTTGTTAAACTTTGACCAAAATCGCAAAAAAAATCGGAATATTTCAAAGGTATATATACACGACTTTTTCACTTTTTTCGACGATAATTTCAACTTTTTCCATTTGAACCGGAAATCAGTAAAATATAGTTTTAAGACGATTTATAGCCATTTTGCATTGTTTTGGGCAGCACTTGTTAAACTTTGACCAAAATCGCAAAAAAATCGGAATATTTCAAAGGTTTATATACACGACTTTTTCACTTTTTTCGACGATAATTTCAACTTTTTCCATTTGAACCGGAAATCAGTAAAATATAGTTTTAAGACGATTTATAGCCATTTTGCATTGTTTTGGGCAGCACTTGTTAAACTTTGACCAAAATCGCAAAAAAAATCGGAATATTTCAAAGGTATATATACACGACTTTTTCACTTTTTTCGACGATAATTTCAACTTTTTCCATTTGAACCGGAAATCAGTAAAATATAGTTTTAAGACGATTTATAGCCATTTTGCATTGTTTTGGGCAGCACTTGTTAAACTTTGACCAAAATCGCAAAAAAATCGGAATATTTCAAAGGTTTATATACACGACTTTTTCACTTTTTTCGACGATAATTTCAACTTTTTCCATTTGAACCGGAAATCAGTAAAATATAGTTTTAAGACGATTTATAGCCATTTTGCATTGTTTTGGGCAGCACTTGTTAAACTTTGACCAAAATCGCAAAAAAATCGGAATATTTCAAAGGTATATATACACGACTTTTTCACTTTTTTCGACGATAATTTCAACTTTTTCCATTTGAACCGGAAATCAGTAAAATATAGTTTTAAGACGATTTATAGCCATTTTGCATTGTTTTGGGCAGCACTTGTTAAACTTTGACCAAAATCGCAAAAAAAATCGGAATATTTCAAAGGTATATATACACGACTTTTTCACTTTTTTCGACGATAATTTCAACTTTTTCCATTTGAACCGGAAATCAGTAAAATATAGTTTTAAGACGATTTATAGCCATTTTGCATTGTTTTGGGCAGCACTTGTTAAACTTTGACCAAAATTGCAAAAAAAATCGGAATATTTCAAAGGTATATATACACGACTTTTTCACCTTTTTCGACGATAATTTCAACTTTTTCCATTTGAACCGGAAATCAGTAAAATATAGTTTTATGATGATTTATAGCCATTTTGCATTGTTTTGGGCAGCACTTGTTAAACTTTGACCAAAATTGCAAAAAAAATCGGAATATTTCAAAGGTATATATACACGACTTTTTCACTTTTTTCGACGATAATTTCAACTTTTTCCATTTGAACCGGAAATCAGTAAAATATAGTTTTAAGACGATTTATAGCCATTTTGCATTGTTTTGGGCAGCACTTGTTAAACTTTGACCAAAATCGCAAAAAAAATCGGAATATTTCAAAGGTATATATACACGACTTTTTCACTTTTTTCGACGATAATTTCAACTTTTTCCATTTGAACCGGAAATCAGTAAAATATAGTTTTAAGACGATTTATAGCCATTTTGCATTGTTTTGGGCAGCACTTGTTAAACTTTGACCAAAATTGCAAAAAAAATCGGAATATTTCAAAGGTATATATACACGACTTTTTCACCTTTTTCGACGATAATTTCAACTTTTTCCATTTGAACCGGAAATCAGTAAAATATAGTTTTATGATGATTTATAGCCATTTTGCATTGTTTTGGGCAGCACTTGTTAAACTTTGACCAAAATCGCAAAAAAATTCGGAATATTTCAAAGGTATATATACACGACTTTTTCACCTTTTTCGACGATAATTTCAACTTTTTCCATTTGAACCGGAAATCAGTAAAATATAGTTTTATGACGATTTATAGCCATTTTGCATTGTTTTGGGCAGCACTTGTTAAACTTTGACCAAAATTGCAAAAAAAATCGGAATATTTCAAAGGTATATATACACGACTTTTTCACTTTTTTCGACGATAATTTCAACTTTTTCCATTTGAACCGGAAATCAGTAAAATATAGTTTTATGACGATTTATAGCCATTTTGCATTGTTTTGGGCAGCACTTGTTAAACTTTGACCAAAATTGCAAAAAAAATCGGAATATTTCAAAGGTATATATACACGACTTTTTCACCTTTTTCGACGATAATTTCAACTTTTTCCATTTGAACCGGAAATCAGTAAAATATAGTTTTATGATGATTTATAGCCATTTTGCATTGTTTTGGGCAGCACTTGTTAAACTTTGACCAAAATCGCAAAAAAATTCGGAATATTTCAAAGGTATATATACACGACTTTTTCACCTTTTTCGACGATAATTTCAACTTTTTCCATTTGAACCGGAAATCAGTAAAATATAGTTTTATGACGATTTATAGCCATTTTGCATTGTTTTGGGCAGCACTTGTTAAACTTTGACCAAAATTGCAAAAAAAATCGGAATATTTCAAAGGTATATATACACGACTTTTTCACTTTTTTCGACGATAATTTCAACTTTTTCCATTTGAACCGGAAATCAGTAAAATATAGTTTTAAGACGATTTATAGCCATTTTGCATTGTTTTGGGCAGCACTTGTTAAACTTTGACCAAAATCGCAAAAAAAATCGGAATATTTCAAAGGTATATATACACGACTTTTTCACTTTTTTCGACGATAATTTCAACTTTTTCCATTTGAACCGGAAATCAGTAAAATATAGTTTTATGATGATTTATAGCCATTTTGCATTGTTTTGGGCAGCACTTGTTAAACTTTGACCAAAATCGCAAAAAAATTCGGAATATTTCAAAGGTATATATACACGACTTTTTCACTTTTTTCGACGATAATTTCAACTTTTTCCATTTGAACCGGAAATCAGTAAAATATAGTTTTATGATGATTTATAGCCATTTTGCATTGTTTTGGGCAGCACTTGTTAAACTTTGACCAAAATCGCAAAAAAATTCGGAATATTTCAAAGGTATATATACACGACTTTTTCACTTTTTTCGACGATAATTTCAACTTTTTCCATTTGAACCGGAAATCAGTAAAATATAGTTTTATGATGATTTATAGCCATTTTGCATTGTTTTGGGCAGCACTTGTTAAACTTTGACCAAAATCGCAAAAAAAATCGGAATATTTCAAAGGTATATATACACGACTTTTTCACTTTTTTCGACGATAATTTCAACTTTTTCCATTTGAACCGGAAATCAGTAAAATATAGTTTTATGACGATTTATAGCCATTTTGCATTGTTTTGGGCAGCACTTGTTAAACTTTGACCAAAATTGCAAAAAAAATCGGAATATTTCAAAGGTATATATACACGACTTTTTCACTTTTTTCGACGATAATTTCAACTTTTTCCATTTGAACCGGAAATCAGTAAAATATAGTTTTATGACGATTTATAGCCATTTTGCATTGTTTTGGGCAGCACTTGTTAAACTTTGACCAAAATTGCAAAAAAAATCGGAATATTTCAAAGGTATATATACACGACTTTTTCACCTTTTTCGACGATAATTTCAACTTTTTCCATTTGAACCGGAAATCAGTAAAATATAGTTTTATGATGATTTATAGCCATTTTGCATTGTTTTGGGCAGCACTTGTTAAACTTTGACCAAAATCGCAAAAAAATTCGGAATATTTCAAAGGTATATATACACGACTTTTTCACCTTTTTCGACGATAATTTCAACTTTTTCCATTTGAACCGGAAATCAGTAAAATATAGTTTTATGACGATTTATAGCCATTTTGCATTGTTTTGGGCAGCACTTGTTAAACTTTGACCAAAATTGCAAAAAAAATCGGAATATTTCAAAGGTATATATACACGACTTTTTCACTTTTTTCGACGATAATTTCAACTTTTTCCATTTGAACCGGAAATCAGTAAAATATAGTTTTAAGACGATTTATAGCCATTTTGCATTGTTTTGGGCAGCACTTGTTAAACTTTGACCAAAATCGCAAAAAAAATCGGAATATTTCAAAGGTATATATACACGACTTTTTCACTTTTTTCGACGATAATTTCAACTTTTTCCATTTGAACCGGAAATCAGTAAAATATAGTTTTAAGACGATTTATAGCCATTTTGCATTGTTTTGGGCAGCACTTGTTAAACTTTGACCAAAATTGCAAAAAAAATCGGAATATTTCAAAGGTATATATACACGACTTTTTCACCTTTTTCGACGATAATTTCAACTTTTTCCATTTGAACCGGAAATCAGTAAAATATAGTTTTATGATGATTTATAGCCATTTTGCATTGTTTTGGGCAGCACTTGTTAAACTTTGACCAAAATCGCAAAAAAATTCGGAATATTTCAAAGGTATATATACACGACTTTTTCACCTTTTTCGACGATAATTTCAACTTTTTCCATTTGAACCGGAAATCAGTAAAATATAGTTTTATGATGATTTATAGCCATTTTGCATTGTTTTGGGCAGCACTTGTTAAACTTTGACCAAAATTGCAAAAAAAATCGGAATATTTCAAAGGTATATATACACGACTTTTTCAATTTTTTCGACGATAATTTCAACTTTTTCCATTTGAACCGGAAATCAGTAAAATATAGTTTTAAGACGATTTATAGCCATTTTGCATTGTTTTGGGCAGCACTTGTTAAACTTTGACCAAAATCGCAAAAAAAATCGGAATATTTCAAAGGTATATATACACGACTTTTTCAATTTTTTCGACGATAATTTCAACTTTTTCCATTTGAACCGGAAATCAGTAAAATATAGTTTTAAGACGATTTATAGCCATTTTGCATTGTTTTGGGCAGCACTTGTTAAACTTTGACCAAAATCGCAAAAAAAATCGGAATATTTCAAAGGTATATATACACGACTTTTTCAATTTTTTCGACGATAATTTCAACTTTTTCCATTTGAACCGGAAATCAGTAAAATATAGTTTTAAGACGATTTATAGCCATTTTGCATTGTTTTGGGCAGCACTTGTTAAACTTTGACCAAAATCGCAAAAAAATTCGGAATATTTCAAAGGTATATATACACGACTTTTTCACCTTTTTCGACGATAATTTCAACTTTTTCCATTTGAACCGGAAATCAGTAAAATATAGTTTTATGATGATTTATAGCCATTTTGCATTGTTTTGGGCAGCACTTGTTAAACTTTGACCAAAATTGCAAAAAAAATCGGAATATTTCAAAGGTATATATACACGACTTTTTCAATTTTTTCGACGATAATTTCAACTTTTTCCATTTGAACCGGAAATCAGTAAAATATAGTTTTAAGACGATTTATAGCCATTTTGCATTGTTTTGGGCAGCACTTGTTAAACTTTGACCAAAATCGCAAAAAAAATCGGAATATTTCAAAGGTATATATACACGACTTTTTCAATTTTTTCGACGATAATTTCAACTTTTTCCATTTGAACCGGAAATCAGTAAAATATAGTTTTAAGACGATTTATAGCCATTTTGCATTGTTTTGGGCAGCACTTGTTAAACTTTGACCAAAATCGCAAAAAAAATCGGAATATTTCAAAGGTATATATACACGACTTTTTCACTTTTTTCGACGATAATTTCAACTTTTTCCACTTGAACCGGAAATCAGTAAAATATAGTTTTAAGACGATTTATAGCCATTTTGCATTGTTTTGGGCAGCACTTGTTAAACTTTGACCAAAATCGCAAAAAAAATCGGAATATTTCAAAGGTATATATACACGACTTTTTCACTTTTTTCGACGATAATTTCAACTTTTTCCGTTTGAACCGGAAATCAGTAAAATATAGTTTTAAGACGATTTATAGCCATTTTGCATTGTTTTGGGCAGCACTTGTTAAACTTTGACCAAAATTGCAAAAAAAATCGGAATATTTCAAAGGTATATATACACGACTTTTTCACTTTTTTCGACGATAATTTCAACTTTTTCCGTTTGAACCGGAAATCAGTAAAATATAGTTTTAAGACGATTTATAGCCATTTTGCATTGTTTTGGGCAGCACTTGTTAAACTTTGACCAAAATTGCAAAAAAAATCGGAATATTTCAAAGGTATATATACACGACTTTTTCACTTTTTTCGACGATAATTTCAACTTTTTCCGTTTGAACCGGAAATCAGTAAAATATAGTTTTAAGACGATTTATAGCCATTTTGCATTGTTTTGGGCAGCACTTGTTAAACTTTGACCAAAATTGCAAAAAAAATCGGAATATTTCAAAGGTATATATACACGACTTTTTCACTTTTTTCGACGATAATTTCAACTTTTTCCGTTTGAACCGGAAATCAGTAAAATATAGTTTTAAGACGATTTATAGCCATTTTGCATTGTTTTGGGCAGCACTTGTTAAACTTTGACCAAAATTGCAAAAAAAATCGGAATATTTCAAAGGTATATATACACGACTTTTTCACTTTTTTCGACGATAATTTCAACTTTTTCCGTTTGAACCGGAAATCAGTAAAATATAGTTTTAAGACGATTTATAGCCATTTTGCATTGTTTTGGGCAGCACTTGTTAAACTTTGACCAAAATCGCAAAAAAAATCGGAATATTTCAAAGGTTTATATACACGACTTTTTCAATTTTTTCGACGATAATTTCAACTTTTTCCATTTGAACCGGAAATCAGTAAAATATAGTTTTAAGACGATTTATAGCCATTTTGCATTGTTTTGGGCAGCACTTGTTAAACTTTGACCAAAATCGCAAAAAAAATCGGAATATTTCAAAGGTATATATACACGACTTTTTCACTTTTTTCGACGATAATTTCAACTTTTTCCATTTGAACCGGAAATCAGTAAAATATAGTTTTAAGACGATTTATAGCCATTTTGCATTGTTTTGGGCAGCACTTGTTAAACTTTGACCAAAATCGCAAAAAAAATCGGAATATTTCAAAGGTATATATACACGACTTTTTCACTTTTTTCGACGATAATTTCAATTTTTTCCATTTGAACCGGAAATCAGTAAAATATAGTTTTAAGACGATTTATAGCCATTTTGCATTGTTTTGGGCAGCACTTGTTAAACTTTGACCAAAATCGCAAAAAAAATCGGAATATTTCAAAGGTATATATACACGACTTTTTCACTTTTTTCGACGATAATTTCAATTTTTTCCGTTTGAACCGGAAATCAGTAAAATATAGTTTTAAGACGATTTATAGCCATTTTGCATTGTTTTGGGCAGCACTTGTTAAACTTTGACCAAAATCGCAAAAAAAATCGGAATATTTCAAAGGTATATATACACGACTTTTTCAATTTTTTCGACGATAATTTCAACTTTTTCCATTTGAACCGGAAATCAGTAAAATATAGTTTTAAGACGATTTATAGCCATTTTGCATTGTTTTGGGCAGCACTTGTTAAACTTTGACCAAAATCGCAAAAAAAATCGGAATATTTCAAAGGTTTATATACACGACTTTTTCAATTTTTTCGACGATAATTTCAACTTTTTCCATTTGAACCGGAAATCAGTAAAATATAGTTTTAAGACGATTTATAGCCATTTTGCATTGTTTTGGGCAGCACTTGTTAAACTTTGACCAAAATCGCAAAAAAAATCGGAATATTTCAAAGGTATATATACACGACTTTTTCACTTTTTTCGACGATAATTTCAACTTTTTCCATTTGAACCGGAAATCAGTAAAATATAGTTTTAAGACGATTTATAGCCATTTTGCATTGTTTTGGGCAGCACTTGTTAAACTTTGACCAAAATCGCAAAAAAATCGGAATATTTCAAAGGTTTATATACACGACTTTTTCACTTTTTTCGACGATAATTTCAACTTTTTCCATTTGAACCGGAAATCAGTAAAATATAGTTTTAAGACGATTTATAGCCATTTTGCATTGTTTTGGGCAGCACTTGTTAAACTTTGACCAAAATCGCAAAAAAAATCGGAATATTTCAAAGGTATATATACACGACTTTTTCACTTTTTTCGACGATAATTTCAACTTTTTCCATTTGAACCGGAAATCAGTAAAATATAGTTTTAAGACGATTTATAGCCATTTTGCATTGTTTTGGGCAGCACTTGTTAAACTTTGACCAAAATCGCAAAAAAATCGGAATATTTCAAAGGTTTATATACACGACTTTTTCACTTTTTTCGACGATAATTTCAACTTTTTCCATTTGAACCGGAAATCAGTAAAATATAGTTTTAAGACGATTTATAGCCATTTTGCATTGTTTTGGGCAGCACTTGTTAAACTTTGACCAAAATCGCAAAAAAATCGGAATATTTCAAAGGTATATATACACGACTTTTTCACTTTTTTCGACGATAATTTCAACTTTTTCCATTTGAACCGGAAATCAGTAAAATATAGTTTTAAGACGATTTATAGCCATTTTGCATTGTTTTGGGCAGCACTTGTTAAACTTTGACCAAAATCGCAAAAAAAATCGGAATATTTCAAAGGTATATATACACGACTTTTTCACTTTTTTCGACGATAATTTCAACTTTTTCCATTTGAACCGGAAATCAGTAAAATATAGTTTTAAGACGATTTATAGCCATTTTGCATTGTTTTGGGCAGCACTTGTTAAACTTTGACCAAAATCGCAAAAAAAATCGGAATATTTCAAAGGTATATATACACGACTTTTTCACTTTTTTCGACGATAATTTCAACTTTTTCCATTTGAACCGGAAATCAGTAAAATATAGTTTTAAGACGATTTATAGCCATTTTGCATTGTTTTGGGCAGCACTTGTTAAACTTTGACCAAAATCGCAAAAAAAATCGGAATATTTCAAAGGTATATATACACGACTTTTTCACTTTTTTCGACGATAATTTCAACTTTTTCCATTTGAACCGGAAATCAGTAAAATATAGTTTTAAGACGATTTATAGCCATTTTGCATTGTTTTGGGCAGCACTTGTTAAACTTTGACCAAAATCGCAAAAAAAATCGGAATATTTCAAAGGTATATATACACGACTTTTTCACTTTTTTCGACGATAATTTCAACTTTTTCCATTTGAACCGGAAATCAGTAAAATATAGTTTTAAGACGATTTATAGCCATTTTGCATTGTTTTGGGCAGCACTTGTTAAACTTTGACCAAAATCGCAAAAAAAATCGGAATATTTCAAAGGTATATATACACGACTTTTTCACTTTTTTCGACGATAATTTCAACTTTTTCCATTTGAACCGGAAATCAGTAAAATATAGTTTTAAGACGATTTATAGCCATTTTGCATTGTTTTGGGCAGCACTTGTTAAACTTTGACCAAAATCGCAAAAAAAATCGGAATATTTCAAAGGTTATATACACGACTTTTTCACTTTTTTCGACGATAATTTCAACTTTTTCCATTTGAACCGGAAATCAGTAAAATATAGTTTTAAGACGATTTATAGCCATTTTGCATTGTTTTGGGCAGCACTTGTTAAACTTTGACCAAAATCGCAAAAAAAATCGGAATATTTCAAAGGTATATATACACGACTTTTTCAATTTTTTCGACGATAATTTCAACTTTTTCCATTTGAACCGGAAATCAGTAAAATATAGTTTTAAGACGATTTATAGCCATTTTGCATTGTTTTGGGCAGCACTTGTTAAACTTTGACCAAAATCGCAAAAAAAATCGGAATATTTCAAAGGTATATATACACGACTTTTTCACTTTTTTCGACGATAATTTCAACTTTTTCCGTTTGAACCGGAAATCAGTAAAATATAGTTTTAAGACGATTTATAGCCATTTTGCATTGTTTTGGGCAGCACTTGTTAAACTTTGACCAAAATCGCAAAAAAAATCGGAATATTTCAAAGGTATATATACACGACTTTTTCAATTTTTTCGACGATAATTTCAACTTTTTCCATTTGAACCGGAAATCAGTAAAATATAGTTTTAAGACGATTTATAGCCATTTTGCATTGTTTTGGGCAGCACTTGTTAAACTTTGACCAAAATCGCAAAAAAAATCGGAATATTTCAAAGGTATATATACACGACTTTTTCACTTTTTTCGACGATAATTTCAACTTTTTCCGTTTGAACCGGAAATCAGTAAAATATAGTTTTAAGACGATTTATAGCCATTTTGCATTGTTTTGGGCAGCACTTGTTAAACTTTGACCAAAATCGCAAAAAAAATCGGAATATTTCAAAGGTATATATACACGACTTTTTCACTTTTTTCGACGATAATTTCAACTTTTTCCATTTGAACCGGAAATCAGTAAAATATAGTTTTAAGACGATTTATAGCCATTTTGCATTGTTTTGGGCAGCACTTGTTAAACTTTGACCAAAATCGCAAAAAAAATCGGAATATTTCAAAGGTATATATACACGACTTTTTCAATTTTTCGACGATAATTTCAACTTTTTCCATTTGAACCGGAAATCAGTAAAATATAGTTTTAAGACGATTTATAGCCATTTTGCATTGTTTTGGGCAGCACTTGTTAAACTTTGACCAAAATCGCAAAAAAAATCGGAATATTTCAAAGGTATATATACACGACTTTTTCACTTTTTTCGACGATAATTTCAACTTTTTCCGTGTGAACCGGAAATCAGTAAAATATAGTTTTAAGACGATTTATAGCCATTTTGCATTGTTTTGGGCAGCACTTGTTAAACTTTGACCAAAATCGCAAAAAAAATCGGAATATTTCAAAGGTATATATACACGACTTTTTCACTTTTTTCGACGATAATTTCAACTTTTTCCGTTTGAACCGGAAATCAGTAAAATATAGTTTTAAGACGATTTATAGCCATTTTGCATTGTTTTGGGCAGCACTTGTTAAACTTTGACCAAAATCGCAAAAAAAATCGGAATATTTCAAAGGTATATATACACGACTTTTTCACTTTTTTCGACGATAATTTCAACTTTTTCCATTTGAACCGGAAATCAGTAAAATATAGTTTTAAGACGATTTATAGCCATTTTGCATTGTTTTGGGCAGCACTTGTTAAACTTTGACCAAAATCGCAAAAAAATTCGGAATATTTCAAAGGTATATATACACGACTTTTTCAATTTTTTCGACGATAATTTCAACTTTTTCCATTTGAACCGGAAATCAGTAAAATATAGTTTTAAGACGATTTATAGCCATTTTGCATTGTTTTGGGCAGCACTTGTTAAACTTTGACCAAAATCGCAAAAAAATTCGGAATATTTCAAAGGTATATATACACGACTTTTTCAATTTTTCGACGATAATTTCAACTTTTTCCATTTGAACCGGAAATCAGTAAAATATAGTTTTAAGACGATTTATAGCCATTTTGCATTGTTTTGGGCAGCACTTGTTAAACTTTGACCAAAATCGCAAAAAAAATCGGAATATTTCAAAGGTATATATACACAACTTTTTCACTTTTTCGACGATAATTTCAACTTTTCCGTTTGAACCGGAAATCAGTAAAATATAGTTTTAAGACGATTTATAGCCATTTTGCATTGTTTTGGGCAGCACTTGTTAAACTTTGACCAAAATCGCAAAAAAAATCGGAATATTTCAAAGGTATATATACACAACTTTTTCACTTTTTCGACGATAATTTCAACTTTTCCGTTTGAACCGGAAATCAGTAAAATATAGTTTTAAGACGATTTATAGCCATTTTGCATTGTTTTGGGCAGCACTTGTTAAACTTTGACCAAAATCGCAAAAAAAATCGGAATATTTCAAAGGTATATATACACAACTTTTTCACTTTTTCGACGATAATTTCAACTTTTCCGTTTGAACCGGAAATCAGTAAAATATAGTTTTAAGACGATTTATAGCCATTTTGCATTGTTTTGGGCAGCACTTGTTAAACTTTGACCAAAATCGCAAAAAAAATCGGAATATTTCAAAGGTATATATACACAACTTTTTCACTTTTTCGACGATAATTTCAACTTTTCCGTTTGAACCGGAAATCAGTAAAATATAGTTTTAAGACGATTTATAGCCATTTTGCATTGTTTTGGGCAGCACTTGTTAAACTTTGACCAAAATCGCAAAAAAAATCGGAATATTTCAAAGGTATATATACACGACTTTTTCACTTTTTTCGACGATAATTTCAACTTTTTCCATTTGAACCGTAAATCAGTAAAATATAGTTTTAAGACGATTTATAGCCATTTTGCATTGTTTTGGGCAGCACTTGTTAAACTTTGACCAAAATCGCAAAAAAATCGGAATATTTCAAAGGTATATATACACGACTTTTTCACTTTTTTCGACGATAATTTCAACTTTTTCCATTTGAACCGGAAATCAGTAAAATATAGTTTTAAGACGATTTATAGCCATTTTGCATTGTTTTGGGCAGCACTTGTTAAACTTTGACCAAAATCGCAAAAAAAATCGGAATATTTCAAAGGTATATATACACAACTTTTTCACTTTTTCGACGATAATTTCAACTTTTCCGTTTGAACCGGAAATCAGTAAAATATAGTTTTAAGACGATTTATAGCCATTTTGCATTGTTTTGGGCAGCACTTGTTAAACTTTGACCAAAATCGCAAAAAAAATCGGAATATTTCAAAGGTATATATACACGACTTTTTCACTTTTTTCGACGATAATTTCAACTTTTTCCATTTGAACCGGAAATCAGTAAAATATAGTTTTAAGACGATTTATAGCCATTTTGCATTGTTTTGGGCAGCACTTGTTAAACTTTGACCAAAATCGCAAAAAAAATCGGAATATTTCAAAGGTATATATACACGACTTTTTCACTTTTTTCGACGATAATTTCAACTTTTTCCATTTGAACCGGAAATCAGTAAAATATAGTTTTAAGACGATTTATAGCCATTTTGCATTGTTTTGGGCAGCACTTGTTAAACTTTGACCAAAATCGCAAAAAAAATCGGAATATTTCAAAGGTATATATACACGACTTTTTCACTTTTTTCGACGATAATTTCAACTTTTTCCATTTGAACCGGAAATCAGTAAAATATAGTTTTAAGACGATTTATAGCCATTTTGCATTGTTTTGGGCAGCACTTGTTAAACTTTGACCAAAATCGCAAAAAAAATCGGAATATTTCAAAGGTATATATACACGACTTTTTCACTTTTTCGACGATAATTTCAACTTTTCCATTTGAACCGGAAATCAGTAAAATATAGTTTTAAGACGATTTATAGCCATTTTGCATTGTTTTGGGCAGCACTTGTTAAACTTTGACCAAAATCGCAAAAAAAATCGGAATATTTCAAAGGTATATATACACAACTTTTTCACTTTTTCGACGATAATTTCAACTTTTCCGTTTGAACCGGAAATCAGTAAAATATAGTTTTAAGACGATTTATAGCCATTTTGCATTGTTTTGGGCAGCACTTGTTAAACTTTGACCAAAATCGCAAAAAAAATCGGAATATTTCAAAGGTATATATACACAACTTTTTCACTTTTTCGACGATAATTTCAACTTTTCCGTTTGAACCGGAAATCAGTAAAATATAGTTTTAAGACGATTTATAGCCATTTTGCATTGTTTTGGGCAGCACTTGTTAAACTTTGACCAAAATCGCAAAAAAAATCGGAATATTTCAAAGGTATATATACACAACTTTTTCACTTTTTCGACGATAATTTCAACTTTTCCGTTTGAACCGGAAATCAGTAAAATATAGTTTTAAGACGATTTATAGCCATTTTGCATTGTTTTGGGCAGCACTTGTTAAACTTTGACCAAAATCGCAAAAAAAATCGGAATATTTCAAAGGTATATATACACGACTTTTTCACTTTTTTCGACGATAATTTCAACTTTTTCCATTTGAACCGGAAATCAGTAAAATATAGTTTTAAGACGATTTATAGCCATTTTGCATTGTTTTGGGCAGCACTTGTTAAACTTTGACCAAAATCGCAAAAAAAATCGGAATATTTCAAAGGTATATATACACGACTTTTTCACTTTTTTCGACGATAATTTCAACTTTTTCCATTTGAACCGGAAATCAGTAAAATATAGTTTTAAGACGATTTATAGCCATTTTGCATTGTTTTGGGCAGCACTTGTTAAACTTTGACCAAAATCGCAAAAAAAATCGGAATATTTCAAAGGTATATATACACGACTTTTTCAATTTTTTCGACGATAATTTCAACTTTTTCCATTTGAACCGGAAATCAGTAAAATATAGTTTTAAGACGATTTATAGCCATTTTGCATTGTTTTGGGCAGCACTTGTTAAACTTTGACCAAAATCGCAAAAAAATTCGGAATATTTCAAAGGTATATATACACGACTTTTTCACTTTTTTCGACGATAATTTCAACTTTTTCCACTTGAACCGGAAATCAGTAAAATATAGTTTTAAGACGATTTATAGCCATTTTGCATTGTTTTGGGCAGCACTTGTTAAACTTTGACCAAAATCGCAAAAAAAATCGGAATATTTCAAAGGTATATATACACAACTTTTTCACTTTTTCGACGATAATTTCAACTTTTCCGTTTGAACCGGAAATCAGTAAAATATAGTTTTAAGACGATTTATAGCCATTTTGCATTGTTTTGGGCAGCACTTGTTAAACTTTGACCAAAATTGCAAAAAAAATCGGAATATTTCAAAGGTATATATACACAACTTTTTCACTTTTTTCGACGATAATTTCAACTTTTTCCGTTTGAACCGGAAATCAGTAAAATATAGTTTTAAGACGATTTATAGCCATTTTGCATTGTTTTGGGCAGCACTTGTTAAACTTTGACCAAAATTGCAAAAAAAATCGGAATATTTCAAAGGTATATATACACGACTTTTTCACTTTTTTCGACGATAATTTCAACTTTTTCCGTTTGAACCGGAAATCAGTAAAATATAGTTTTAAGACGATTTATAGCCATTTTGCATTGTTTTGGGCAGCACTTGTTAAACTTTGACCAAAATCGCAAAAAAAATCGGAATATTTCAAAGGTTTATATACACGACTTTTTCACTTTTTTCGACGATAATTTCAACTTTTTCCGTTTGAACCGGAAATCAGTAAAATATAGTTTTAAGACGATTTATAGCCATTTTGCATTGTTTTGGGCAGCACTTGTTAAACTTTGACCAAAATCGCAAAAAAAATCGGAATATTTCAAAGGTATATATACACGACTTTTTCACTTTTTTCGACGATAATTTCAACTTTTTCCGTTTGAACCGGAAATCAGTAAAATATAGTTTTAAGACGATTTATAGCCATTTTGCATTGTTTTGGGCAGCACTTGTTAAACTTTGACCAAAATCGCAAAAAAAATCGGAATATTTCAAAGGTTTATATACACGACTTTTTCAATTTTTTCGACGATAATTTCAACTTTTTCCATTTGAACCGGAAATCAGTAAAATATAGTTTTAAGACGATTTATAGCCATTTTGCATTGTTTTGGGCAGCACTTGTTAAACTTTGACCAAAATCGCAAAAAAAATCGGAATATTTCAAAGGTATATATACACGACTTTTTCACTTTTTTCGACGATAATTTCAATTTTTTCCGTTTGAACCGGAAATCAGTAAAATATAGTTTTAAGACGATTTATAGCCATTTTGCATTGTTTTGGGCAGCACTTGTTAAACTTTGACCAAAATCGCAAAAAAATCGGAATATTTCAAAGGTATATATACACGACTTTTTCAATTTTTTCGACGATAATTTCAACTTTTTCCATTTGAACCGGAAATCAGTAAAATATAGTTTTAAGACGATTTATAGCCATTTTGCATTGTTTTGGGCAGCACTTGTTAAACTTTGACCAAAATCGCAAAAAAAATCGGAATATTTCAAAGGTTTATATACACGACTTTTTCAATTTTTTCGACGATAATTTCAACTTTTTCCATTTGAACCGGAAATCAGTAAAATATAGTTTTAAGACGATTTATAGCCATTTTGCATTGTTTTGGGCAGCACTTGTTAAACTTTGACCAAAATCGCAAAAAAATCGGAATATTTCAAAGGTTTATATACACGACTTTTTCAATTTTTTCGACGATAATTTCAACTTTTTCCATTTGAACCGGAAATCAGTAAAATATAGTTTTAAGACGATTTATAGCCATTTTGCATTGTTTTGGGCAGCACTTGTTAAACTTTGACCAAAATCGCAAAAAAAATCGGAATATTTCAAAGGTATATATACACGACTTTTTCACTTTTTTCGACGATAATTTCAATTTTTTCCGTTTGAACCGGAAATCAGTAAAATATAGTTTTAAGACGATTTATAGCCATTTTGCATTGTTTTGGGCAGCACTTGTTAAACTTTGACCAAAATCGCAAAAAAATCGGAATATTTCAAAGGTATATATACACGACTTTTTCAATTTTTTCGACGATAATTTCAACTTTTTCCATTTGAACCGGAAATCAGTAAAATATAGTTTTAAGACGATTTATAGCCATTTTGCATTGTTTTGGGCAGCACTTGTTAAACATTGACCAAAATCGCAAAAAAAATCGGAATATTTCAAAGGTATATATACACGACTTTTTCAATTTTTTCGACGATAATTTCAACTTTTTCCATTTGAACCGGAAATCAGTAAAATATAGTTTTAAGACGATTTATAGCCATTTTGCATTGTTTTGGGCAGCACTTGTTAAAATTTGACCAAAATCGCAAAAAAAATCGGAATATTTCAAAGGTATATATACACGACTTTTTCAATTTTTTCGACGATAATTTCAACTTTTTCCATTTGAACCGGAAATCAGTAAAATATAGTTTTAAGACGATTTATAGCCATTTTGCATTGTTTTGGGCAGCACTTGTTAAACTTTGACCAAAATCGCAAAAAAAATCGGAATATTTCAAAGGTATATATACACGACTTTTTCACTTTTTTCGACGATAATTTCAACTTTTTCCGTTTGAACCGGAAATCAGTAAAATATAGTTTTAAGACGATTTATAGCCATTTTGCATTGTTTTGGGCAGCACTTGTTAAACTTTGACCAAAATCGCAAAAAAAATCGGAATATTTCAAAGGTATATATACACGACTTTTTCACTTTTTTCGACGATAATTTCAACTTTTTCCGTTTGAACCGGAAATCAGTAAAATATAGTTTTAAGACGATTTATAGCCATTTTGCATTGTTTTGGGCAGCACTTGTTAAACTTTGACCAAAATCGCAAAAAAAATCGGAATATTTCAAAGGTATATATACACAACTTTTTCACTTTTTTCGACGATAATTTCAACTTTTTCCATTTGAACCGGAAATCAGTAAAATATAGTTTTAAGACGATTTATAGCCATTTTGCATTGTTTTGGGCAGCACTTGTTAAACTTTGACCAAAATCGCAAAAAAAATCGGAATATTTCAAAGGTATATATACACGACTTTTTCACTTTTTTCGACGATAATTTCAACTTTTCCGTTTGAACCGGAAATCAGTAAAATATAGTTTTAAGACGATTTATAGCCATTTTGCATTGTTTTGGGCAGCACTTGTTAAACTTTGACCAAAATCGCAAAAAAAATCGGAATATTTCAAAGGTATATATACACAACTTTTTCACTTTTTTCGACGATAATTTCAACTTTTCCGTTTGAACCGGAAATCAGTAAAATATAGTTTTAAGACGATTTATAGCCATTTTGCATTGTTTTGGGCAGCACTTGTTAAACTTTGACCAAAATCGCAAAAAAAATCGGAATATTTCAAAGGTATATATACACAACTTTTTCACTTTTTCGACGATAATTTCAACTTTTCCGTTTGAACCGGAAATCAGTAAAATATAGTTTTAAGACGATTTATAGCCATTTTGCATTGTTTTGGGCAGCACTTGTTAAACTTTGACCAAAATCGCAAAAAAATTCGGAATATTTCAAAGGTATATATACACGACTTTTTCACTTTTTTCGACGATAATTTCAACTTTTTCCACTTGAACCGGAAATCAGTAAAATATAGTTTTAAGACGATTTATAGCCATTTTGCATTGTTTTGGGCAGCACTTGTTAAACTTTGACCAAAATCGCAAAAAAAATCGGAATATTTCAAAGGTATATATACACGACTTTTTCACTTTTTTCGACGATAATTTCAACTTTTTCCGTTTGAACCGGAAATCAGTAAAATATAGTTTTAAGACGATTTATAGCCATTTTGCATTGTTTTGGGCAGCACTTGTTAAACTTTGACCAAAATTGCAAAAAAAATCGGAATATTTCAAAGGTATATATACACAACTTTTTCACTTTTTTCGACGATAATTTCAACTTTTTCCGTTTGAACCGGAAATCAGTAAAATATAGTTTTAAGACGATTTATAGCCATTTTGCATTGTTTTGGGCAGCACTTGTTAAACTTTGACCAAAATCGCAAAAAAAATCGGAATATTTCAAAGGTATATATACACAACTTTTTCACTTTTTCGACGATAATTTCAACTTTTCCGTTTGAACCGGAAATCAGTAAAATATAGTTTTAAGACGATTTATAGCCATTTTGCATTGTTTTGGGCAGCACTTGTTAAACTTTGACCAAAATCGCAAAAAAAATCGGAATATTTCAAAGGTTTATATACACGACTTTTTCAATTTTTTCGACGATAATTTCAACTTTTTCCATTTGAACCGGAAATCAGTAAAATATAGTTTTAAGACGATTTATAGCCATTTTGCATTGTTTTGGGCAGCACTTGTTAAACTTTGACCAAAATCGCAAAAAAAATCGGAATATTTCAAAGGTATATATACACGACTTTTTCACTTTTTTCGACGATAATTTCAATTTTTTCCGTTTGAACCGGAAATCAGTAAAATATAGTTTTAAGACGATTTATAGCCATTTTGCATTGTTTTGGGCAGCACTTGTTAAACTTTGACCAAAATCGCAAAAAAATCGGAATATTTCAAAGGTATATATACACGACTTTTTCAATTTTTTCGACGATAATTTCAACTTTTTCCATTTGAACCGGAAATCAGTAAAATATAGTTTTAAGACGATTTATAGCCATTTTGCATTGTTTTGGGCAGCACTTGTTAAACTTTGACCAAAATCGCAAAAAAAATCGGAATATTTCAAAGGTTTATATACACGACTTTTTCAATTTTTTCGACGATAATTTCAACTTTTTCCATTTGAACCGGAAATCAGTAAAATATAGTTTTAAGACGATTTATAGCCATTTTGCATTGTTTTGGGCAGCACTTGTTAAACTTTGACCAAAATCGCAAAAAAATCGGAATATTTCAAAGGTTTATATACACGACTTTTTCAATTTTTTCGACGATAATTTCAACTTTTTCCATTTGAACCGGAAATCAGTAAAATATAGTTTTAAGACGATTTATAGCCATTTTGCATTGTTTTGGGCAGCACTTGTTAAACTTTGACCAAAATCGCAAAAAAAATCGGAATATTTCAAAGGTATATATACACGACTTTTTCACTTTTTTCGACGATAATTTCAATTTTTTCCGTTTGAACCGGAAATCAGTAAAATATAGTTTTAAGACGATTTATAGCCATTTTGCATTGTTTTGGGCAGCACTTGTTAAACTTTGACCAAAATCGCAAAAAAATCGGAATATTTCAAAGGTATATATACACGACTTTTTCAATTTTTTCGACGATAATTTCAACTTTTTCCATTTGAACCGGAAATCAGTAAAATATAGTTTTAAGACGATTTATAGCCATTTTGCATTGTTTTGGGCAGCACTTGTTAAACATTGACCAAAATCGCAAAAAAAATCGGAATATTTCAAAGGTATATATACACGACTTTTTCAATTTTTTCGACGATAATTTCAACTTTTTCCATTTGAACCGGAAATCAGTAAAATATAGTTTTAAGACGATTTATAGCCATTTTGCATTGTTTTGGGCAGCACTTGTTAAAATTTGACCAAAATCGCAAAAAAAATCGGAATATTTCAAAGGTATATATACACGACTTTTTCAATTTTTTCGACGATAATTTCAACTTTTTCCATTTGAACCGGAAATCAGTAAAATATAGTTTTAAGACGATTTATAGCCATTTTGCATTGTTTTGGGCAGCACTTGTTAAACTTTGACCAAAATCGCAAAAAAAATCGGAATATTTCAAAGGTATATATACACGACTTTTTCACTTTTTTCGACGATAATTTCAACTTTTTCCGTTTGAACCGGAAATCAGTAAAATATAGTTTTAAGACGATTTATAGCCATTTTGCATTGTTTTGGGCAGCACTTGTTAAACTTTGACCAAAATCGCAAAAAAAATCGGAATATTTCAAAGGTATATATACACGACTTTTTCACTTTTTTCGACGATAATTTCAACTTTTTCCGTTTGAACCGGAAATCAGTAAAATATAGTTTTAAGACGATTTATAGCCATTTTGCATTGTTTTGGGCAGCACTTGTTAAACTTTGACCAAAATCGCAAAAAAAATCGGAATATTTCAAAGGTATATATACACAACTTTTTCACTTTTTTCGACGATAATTTCAACTTTTTCCATTTGAACCGGAAATCAGTAAAATATAGTTTTAAGACGATTTATAGCCATTTTGCATTGTTTTGGGCAGCACTTGTTAAACTTTGACCAAAATCGCAAAAAAAATCGGAATATTTCAAAGGTATATATACACGACTTTTTCACTTTTTTCGACGATAATTTCAACTTTTCCGTTTGAACCGGAAATCAGTAAAATATAGTTTTAAGACGATTTATAGCCATTTTGCATTGTTTTGGGCAGCACTTGTTAAACTTTGACCAAAATCGCAAAAAAAATCGGAATATTTCAAAGGTATATATACACAACTTTTTCACTTTTTTCGACGATAATTTCAACTTTTCCGTTTGAACCGGAAATCAGTAAAATATAGTTTTAAGACGATTTATAGCCATTTTGCATTGTTTTGGGCAGCACTTGTTAAACTTTGACCAAAATCGCAAAAAAAATCGGAATATTTCAAAGGTATATATACACAACTTTTTCACTTTTTCGACGATAATTTCAACTTTTCCGTTTGAACCGGAAATCAGTAAAATATAGTTTTAAGACGATTTATAGCCATTTTGCATTGTTTTGGGCAGCACTTGTTAAACTTTGACCAAAATCGCAAAAAAATTCGGAATATTTCAAAGGTATATATACACGACTTTTTCACTTTTTTCGACGATAATTTCAACTTTTTCCACTTGAACCGGAAATCAGTAAAATATAGTTTTAAGACGATTTATAGCCATTTTGCATTGTTTTGGGCAGCACTTGTTAAACTTTGACCAAAATCGCAAAAAAAATCGGAATATTTCAAAGGTATATATACACGACTTTTTCACTTTTTTCGACGATAATTTCAACTTTTTCCGTTTGAACCGGAAATCAGTAAAATATAGTTTTAAGACGATTTATAGCCATTTTGCATTGTTTTGGGCAGCACTTGTTAAACTTTGACCAAAATTGCAAAAAAAATCGGAATATTTCAAAGGTATATATACACGACTTTTTCACTTTTTTCGACGATAATTTCAACTTTTTCCGTTTGAACCGGAAATCAGTAAAATATAGTTTTAAGACGATTTATAGCCATTTTGCATTGTTTTGGGCAGCACTTGTTAAACTTTGACCAAAATCGCAAAAAAAATCGGAATATTTCAAAGGTATATATACACAACTTTTTCACTTTTTTCGACGATAATTTCAACTTTTCCGTTTGAACCGGAAATCAGTAAAATATAGTTTTAAGACGATTTATAGCCATTTTGCATTGTTTTGGGCAGCACTTGTTAAACTTTGACCAAAATCGCAAAAAAAATCGGAATATTTCAAAGGTATATATACACAACTTTTTCACTTTTTCGACGATAATTTCAACTTTTCCGTTTGAACCGGAAATCAGTAAAATATAGTTTTAAGACGATTTATAGCCATTTTGCATTGTTTTGGGCAGCACTTGTTAAACTTTGACCAAAATCGCAAAAAAATTCGGAATATTTCAAAGGTATATATACACGACTTTTTCACTTTTTTCGACGATAATTTCAACTTTTTCCACTTGAACCGGAAATCAGTAAAATATAGTTTTAAGACGATTTATAGCCATTTTGCATTGTTTTGGGCAGCACTTGTTAAACTTTGACCAAAATCGCAAAAAAAATCGGAATATTTCAAAGGTATATATACACGACTTTTTCACTTTTTTCGACGATAATTTCAACTTTTTCCGTTTGAACCGGAAATCAGTAAAATATAGTTTTAAGACGATTTATAGCCATTTTGCATTGTTTTGGGCAGCACTTGTTAAACTTTGACCAAAATTGCAAAAAAAATCGGAATATTTCAAAGGTATATATACACAACTTTTTCACTTTTTTCGACGATAATTTCAACTTTTTCCGTTTGAACCGGAAATCAGTAAAATATAGTTTTAAGACGATTTATAGCCATTTTGCATTGTTTTGGGCAGCACTTGTTAAACTTTGACCAAAATTGCAAAAAAAATCGGAATATTTCAAAGGTATATATACACGACTTTTTCACTTTTTTCGACGATAATTTCAACTTTTTCCGTTTGAACCGGAAATCAGTAAAATATAGTTTTAAGACGATTTATAGCCATTTTGCATTGTTTTGGGCAGCACTTGTTAAACTTTGACCAAAATTGCAAAAAAAATCGGAATATTTCAAAGGTATATATACACGACTTTTTCACTTTTTTCGACGATAATTTCAACTTTTTCCACTTGAACCGGAAATCAGTAAAATATAGTTTTAAGACGATTTATAGCCATTTTGCATTGTTTTGGGCAGCACTTGTTAAACTTTGACCAAAATCGCAAAAAAAATCGGAATATTTCAAAGGTATATATACACGACTTTTTCACTTTTTTCGACGATAATTTCAACTTTTTCCGTTTGAACCGGAAATCAGTAAAATATAGTTTTAAGACGATTTATAGCCATTTTGCATTGTTTTGGGCAGCACTTGTTAAACTTTGACCAAAATCGCAAAAAAATTCGGAATATTTCAAAGGTATATATACACGACTTTTTCACTTTTTTCGACGATAATTTCAACTTTTTCCACTTGAACCGGAAATCAGTAAAATATAGTTTTAAGACGATTTATAGCCATTTTGCATTGTTTTGGGCAGCACTTGTTAAACTTTGACCAAAATCGCAAAAAAAATCGGAATATTTCAAAGGTATATATACACGACTTTTTCACTTTTTTCGACGATAATTTCAACTTTTTCCGTTTGAACCGGAAATCAGTAAAATATAGTTTTAAGACGATTTATAGCCATTTTGCATTGTTTTGGGCAGCACTTGTTAAACTTTGACCAAAATTGCAAAAAAAATCGGAATATTTCAAAGGTATATATACACAACTTTTTCACTTTTTTCGACGATAATTTCAACTTTTTCCGTTTGAACCGGAAATCAGTAAAATATAGTTTTAAGACGATTTATAGCCATTTTGCATTGTTTTGGGCAGCACTTGTTAAACTTTGACCAAAATTGCAAAAAAAATCGGAATATTTCAAAGGTATATATACACGACTTTTTCACTTTTTTCGACGATAATTTCAACTTTTTCCGTTTGAACCGGAAATCAGTAAAATATAGTTTTAAGACGATTTATAGCCATTTTGCATTGTTTTGGGCAGCACTTGTTAAACTTTGACCAAAATCGCAAAAAAAATCGGAATATTTCAAAGGTTTATATACACGACTTTTTCAATTTTTTCGACGATAATTTCAACTTTTTCCATTTGAACCGGAAATCAGTAAAATATAGTTTTAAGACGATTTATAGCCATTTTGCATTGTTTTGGGCAGCACTTGTTAAACTTTGACCAAAATCGCAAAAAAAATCGGAATATTTCAAAGGTATATATACACGACTTTTTCACTTTTTTCGACGATAATTTCAATTTTTTCCGTTTGAACCGGAAATCAGTAAAATATAGTTTTAAGACGATTTATAGCCATTTTGCATTGTTTTGGGCAGCACTTGTTAAACTTTGACCAAAATCGCAAAAAAAATCGGAATATTTCAAAGGTTTATATACACGACTTTTTCAATTTTTTCGACGATAATTTCAACTTTTTCCATTTGAACCGGAAATCAGTAAAATATAGTTTTAAGACGATTTATAGCCATTTTGCATTGTTTTGGGCAGCACTTGTTAAACTTTGACCAAAATCGCAAAAAAAATCGGAATATTTCAAAGGTTTATATACACGACTTTTTCACTTTTTTCGACGATAATTTCAACTTTTTCCATTTGAACCGGAAATCAGTAAAATATAGTTTTAAGACGATTTATAGCCATTTTGCATTGTTTTGGGCAGCACTTGTTAAACTTTGACCAAAATCGCAAAAAAAATCGGAATATTTCAAAGGTTTATATACACGACTTTTTCAATTTTTTCGACGATAATTTCAACTTTTTCCATTTGAACCGGAAATCAGTAAAATATAGTTTTAAGACGATTTATAGCCATTTTGCATTGTTTTGGGCAGCACTTGTTAAACTTTGACCAAAATCGCAAAAAAAATCGGAATATTTCAAAGGTTTATATACACGACTTTTTCAATTTTTTCGACGATAATTTCAACTTTTTCCATTTGAACCAGAAATCAGTAAAATATAGTTTTAAGACGATTTATAGCCATTTTGCATTGTTTTGGGCAGCACTTGTTAAACTTTGACCAAAATCGCAAAAAAAATCGGAATATTTCAAAGGTATATATACACGACTTTTTCACTTTTTTCGACGATAATTTCAACTTTTTCCGTTTGAACCGGAAATCAGTAAAATATAGTTTTAAGACGATTTATAGCCATTTTGCATTGTTTTGGGCAGCACTTGTTAAACTTTGACCAAAATCGCAAAAAAAATCGGAATATTTCAAAGGTATATATACACGACTTTTTCAATTTTTTCGACGATAATTTCAACTTTTTCCATTTGAACCGGAAATCAGTAAAATATAGTTTTAAGACGATTTATAGCCATTTTGCATTGTTTTGGGCAGCACTTGTTAAACTTTGACCAAAATCGCAAAAAAAATCGGAATATTTCAAAGGTATATATACACGACTTTTTCACTTTTTTCGACGATAATTTCAATTTTTTCCGTTTGAACCGGAAATCAGTAAAATATAGTTTTAAGACGATTTATAGCCATTTTGCATTGTTTTGGGCAGCACTTGTTAAACTTTGACCAAAATCGCAAAAAAAATCGGAATATTTCAAAGGTTTATATACACGACTTTTTCAATGTTTTCGACGATAATTTCAACTTTTTCCATTTGAACCGGAAATCAGTAAAATATAGTTTTAAGACGATTTATAGCCATTTTGCATTGTTTTGGGCAGCACTTGTTAAACTTTGACCAAAATCGCAAAAAAAATCGGAATATTTCAAAGGTATATATACACGACTTTTTCACTTTTTTCGACGATAATTTCAATTTTTTCCGTTTGAACCGGAAATCAGTAAAATATAGTTTTAAGACGATTTATAGCCATTTTGCATTGTTTTGGGCAGCACTTGTTAAACTTTGACCAAAATCGCAAAAAAATCGGAATATTTCAAAGGTATATATACACGACTTTTTCAATTTTTTCGACGATAATTTCAACTTTTTCCATTTGAACCGGAAATCAGTAAAATATAGTTTTAAGACGATTTATAGCCATTTTGCATGGTTTTGGGCAGCACTTGTTAAACATTGACCAAAATCGCAAAAAAAATCGGAATATTTCAAAGGTATATATACACGACTTTTTCAATTTTTTCGACGATAATTTCAACTTTTTCCATTTGAACCGGAAATCAGTAAAATATAGTTTTAAGACGATTTATAGCCATTTTGCATTGTTTTGGGCAGCACTTGTTAAAATTTGACCAAAATCGCAAAAAAAATCGGAATATTTCAAAGGTATATATACACGACTTTTTCAATTTTTTCGACGATAATTTCAACTTTTTCCATTTGAACCGGAAATCAGTAAAATATAGTTTTAAGACGATTTATAGCCATTTTGCATGGTTTTGGGCAGCACTTGTTAAACATTGACCAAAATCGCAAAAAAAATCGGAATATTTCAAAGGTATATATACACGACTTTTTCAATTTTTTCGACGATAATTTCAACTTTTTCCATTTGAACCGGAAATCAGTAAAATATAGTTTTAAGACGATTTATAGCCATTTTGCATTGTTTTGGGCAGCACTTGTTAAACTTTGACCAAAATCGCAAAAAAAATCGGAATATTTCAAAGGTATATATACACGACTTTTTCACTTTTTTCGACGATAATTTCAACTTTTTCCGTTTGAACCGGAAATCAGTAAAATATAGTTTTAAGACGATTTATAGCCATTTTGCATTGTTTTGGGCAGCACTTGTTAAACTTTGACCAAAATCGCAAAAAAAATCGGAATATTTCAAAGGTATATATACACAACTTTTTCACTTTTTTCGACGATAATTTCAACTTTTTCCGTTTGAACCGGAAATCGGTATAATATAATTTTAAGACGATTTATAGCCATTTTGCATTGTTTTGGGCAGCACTTGTTAAACTTTGACCAAAATCGCAAAAAAAATCGGAATATTTCAAAGGTGTATATACACGACTTTTTCACTTTTTTCGACGATAATTTCAACTTTTCCGTTTGAACCGGAAATCAGTAAAATATAGTTTTAAGACGATTTATAGCCATTTTGCATTGTTTCGGGCAGCACTTGTTCAACTTTGACCAAAATCGCAAAAAAAATCGGAATATTTCAAGGGTATATATACACGACTTTTTCACTTTTTTCGACGATAATTTCAACTTTTTCCGTTTGAACCGGAAATCAGTAAAATATAGTTTTAAGACGATTTATAGCCATTTTGCATTGTTTTGGGCAGCACTTGTTAAACTTTGACCAAAATCGCAAAAAAAATCGGAATATTTCAAAGGTATATATACACGACTTTTTCACTTTTTTCGACGATAATTTCAACTTTTTCCGTTTGAACCGGAAATCAGTAAAATATAGTTTTAAGACGATTTATAGCCATTTTGCATTGTTTTGGGCAGCACTTGTTAAACTTTGACCAAAATCGCAAAAAAAATCGGAATATTTCAAGGGTATATATACACGACTTTTTCACTTTTTTCGACGATAATTTCAACTTTTCCGTTTGAACCGGAAATCAGTAAAATATAGTTTTAAGACGATTTATAGCCATTTTGCATTGTTTTGGGCAGCACTTGTTAAACTTTGACCAAAATCGCAAAAAAAATCGGAATATTTCAAGGGTATATATACACGACTTTTTCACTTTTTTCGACGATAATTTCAACTTTTTCCGTTTGAACCGGAAATCAGTAAAATATAGTTTTAAGACGATTTATAGCCATTTTGCATTGTTTTGGGCAGCACTTGTTAAACTTTGACCAAAATCGCAAAAAAAATCGGAATATTTCAAGGGTATATATACACGACTTTTTCAATTTTTTCGACGATAATTTCAACTTTTTCCATTTGAACCGGAAATCAGTAAAATATAGTTTTAAGACGATTTATAGCCATTTTGCATTGTTTTGGGCAGCACTTGTTAAACTTTGACCAAAATCGCAAAAAAAATCGGAATATTTCAAAGGTATATATACACGACTTTTTCAATTTTTTCGACGATAATTTCAACTTTTTCCATTTGAACCGGAAATCAGTAAAATATAGTTTTAAGACGATTTATAGCCATTTTGCATTGTTTTGGGCAGCACTTGTTAAACTTTGACCAAAATCGCAAAAAAATTCGGAATATTTCAAAGGTATATATACACGACTTTTTCAATTTTTTCGACGATAATTTCAACTTTTTCCATTTGAACCGGAAATCAGTAAAATATAGTTTTAAGACGATTTATAGCCATTTTGCATTGTTTTGGGCAGCACTTGTTAAACTTTGACCAAAATCGCAAAAAAAATCGGAATATTTCAAAGGTATATATACACGACTTTTTCAATTTTTTCGACGATAATTTCAACTTTTCCGTTTGAACCGGAAATCAGTAAAATATAGTTTTAAGACGATTTATAGCCATTTTGCATTGTTTTGGGCAGCACTTGTTAAACTTTGACCAAAATCGCAAAAAAAATCGGAATATTTCAAAGGTATATATACACAACTTTTTCACTTTTTTCGACGATAATTTCAACTTTTCCGTTTGAACCGGAAATCAGTAAAATATAGTTTTAAGACGATTTATAGCCATTTTGCATTGTTTTGGGCAGCACTTGTTAAACTTTGACCAAAATCGCAAAAAAATTCGGAATATTTCAAAGGTATATATACACGACTTTTTCACTTTTTTCGACGATAATTTCAACTTTTTCCACTTGAACCGGAAATCAGTAAAATATAGTTTTAAGACGATTTATAGCCATTTTGCATTGTTTTGGGCAGCACTTGTTAAACTTTGACCAAAATTGCAAAAAAAATCGGAATATTTCAAAGGTATATATACACAACTTTTTCACTTTTTTCGACGATAATTTCAACTTTTCCGTTTGAACCGGAAATCAGTAAAATATAGTTTTAAGACGATTTATAGCCATTTTGCATTGTTTTGGGCAGCACTTGTTAAACTTTGACCAAAATTGCAAAAAAAATCGGAATATTTCAAAGGTATATATACACAACTTTTTCACTTTTTTCGACGATAATTTCAACTTTTTCCGTTTGAACCGGAAATCAGTAAAATATAGTTTTAAGACGATTTATAGCCATTTTGCATTGTTTTGGGCAGCACTTGTTAAACTTTGACCAAAATTGCAAAAAAAATCGGAATATTTCAAAGGTATATATACACAACTTTTTCACTTTTTTCGACGATAATTTCAACTTTTTCCGTTTGAACCGGAAATCAGTAAAATATAGTTTTAAGACGATTTATAGCCATTTTGCATTGTTTTGGGCAGCACTTGTTAAACTTTGACCAAAATCGCAAAAAAATTCGGAATATTTCAAAGGTATATATACACGACTTTTTCACTTTTTTCGACGATAATTTCAACTTTTTCCACTTGAACCGGAAATCAGTAAAATATAGTTTTAAGACGATTTATAGCCATTTTGCATTGTTTTGGGCAGCACTTGTTAAACTTTGACCAAAATTGCAAAAAAAATCGGAATATTTCAAAGGTATATATACACAACTTTTTCACTTTTTTCGACGATAATTTCAACTTTTTCCGTTTGAACCGGAAATCAGTAAAATATAGTTTTAAGACGATTTATAGCCATTTTGCATTGTTTTGGGCAGCACTTGTTAAACTTTGACCAAAATCGCAAAAAAATTCGGAATATTTCAAAGGTATATATACACGACTTTTTCACTTTTTTCGACGATAATTTCAACTTTTTCCGTTTGAACCGGAAATCAGTAAAATATAGTTTTAAGACGATTTATAGCCATTTTGCATTGTTTTGGGCAGCACTTGTTAAACTTTGACCAAAATCGCAAAAAAAATCGGAATATTTCAAAGGTTTATATACACGACTTTTTCAATTTTTTCGACGATAATTTCAACTTTTTCCATTTGAACCGGAAATCAGTAAAATATAGTTTTAAGACGATTTATAGCCATTTTGCATTGTTTTGGGCAGCACTTGTTAATCTTTGACCAAAATCGCAAAAAAAATCGGAATATTTCAAAGGTATATACACGACTTTTTCACTTTTTTCGACGATAATTTCAATTTTTTCCATTTGAACCGGAAATCAGTAAAATATAGTTTTAAGACGATTTATAGCCATTTTGCATTGTTTTGGGCAGCACTTGTTAAACTTTGACCAAAATCGCAAAAAAAATCGGAATATTTCAAAGGTATATATACACGACTTTTTCACTTTTTTCGACGATAATTTCAATTTTTTCCATTTGAACCGGAAATCAGTAAAATATAGTTTTAAGACGATTTATAGCCATTTTGCATTGTTTTGGGCAGCACTTGTTAAACTTTGACCAAAATCGCAAAAAAAATCGGAATATTTCAAAGGTATATATACACGACTTTTTCACTTTTTTCGACGATAATTTCAATTTTTTCCGTTTGAACCGGAAATCAGTAAAATATAGTTTTAAGACGATTTATAGCCATTTTGCATTGTTTTGGGCAGCACTTGTTAAACTTTGACCAAAATCGCAAAAAAAATCGGAATATTTCAAAGGTATATATACACGACTTTTTCACTTTTTTCGACGATAATTTCAACTTGTTCCGTTTGAACCGCAAATCAGTAAAATATAGTTTTAAGACGATTTATAGCCATTTTGCATTGTTTTGGGCAGCACTTGTTAAACTTTGACCAAAATCGCAAAAAAAATCGGAATATTTCAAAGGTTATATACACGACTTTTTCACTTTTTTCGACGATAATTTCAACTTTTTCCATTTGAACCGGAAATCAGTAAAATATAGTTTTAAGACGATTTATAGCCATTTTGCATTGTTTTGGGCAGCACTTGTTAAACTTTGACCAAAATCGCAAAAAAAATCGGAATATTTCAAAGGTATATATACACGACTTTTTCAATTTTTTCGACGATAATTTCAACTTTTTCCATTTGAACCGGAAATCAGTAAAATATAGTTTTAAGACGATTTATAGCCATTTTGCATTGTTTTGGGCAGCACTTGTTAAACTTTGACCAAAATCGCAAAAAAAATCGGAATATTTCAAAGGTATATATACACAACTTTTTCACTTTTTTCGACGATAATTTCAACTTTTTCCATTTGAACCGGAAATCAGTAAAATATAGTTTTAAGACGATTTATAGCCATTTTGCATTGTTTTGGGCAGCACTTGTTAAACTTTGACCAAAATCGCAAAAAAAATCGGAATATTTCAAAGGTATATATACACGACTTTTTCACTTTTTTCGACGATAATTTCAACTTTTCCGTTTGAACCGGAAATCAGTAAAATATAGTTTTAAGACGATTTATAGCCATTTTGCATTGTTTTGGGCAGCACTTGTTAAACTTTGACCAAAATCGCAAAAAAAATCGGAATATTTCAAAGGTATATATACACAACTTTTTCACTTTTTTCGACGATAATTTCAACTTTTTCCATTTGAACCGGAAATCAGTAAAATATAGTTTTAAGACGATTTATAGCCATTTTGCATTGTTTTGGGCAGCACTTGTTAAACTTTGACCAAAATCGCAAAAAAATTCGGAATATTTCAAAGGTATATATACACGACTTTTTCAATTTTTTCGACGATAATTTCAACTTTTTCCATTTGAACCGGAAATCAGTAAAATATAGTTTTAAGACGATTTATAGCCATTTTGCATTGTTTTGGGCAGCACTTGTTAAACTTTGACCAAAATCGCAAAAAAAATCGGAATATTTCAAAGGTATATATACACGACTTTTTCAATTTTTTCGACGATAATTTCAACTTTTTCCATTTGAACCGGAAATCAGTAAAATATAGTTTTAAGACGATTTATAGCCATTTTGCATTGTTTTGGGCAGCACTTGTTAAACTTTGACCAAAATCGCAAAAAAAATCGGAATATTTCAAAGGTATATATACACAACTTTTTCACTTTTTTCGACGATAATTTCAACTTTTTCCATTTGAACCGGAAATCAGTAAAATATAGTTTTAAGACGATTTATAGCCATTTTGCATTGTTTTGGGCAGCACTTGTTAAACTTTGACCAAAATCGCAAAAAAAATCGGAATATTTCAAAGGTATATATACACGACTTTTTCACTTTTTTCGACGATAATTTCAACTTTTCCGTTTGAACCGGAAATCAGTAAAATATAGTTTTAAGACGATTTATAGCCATTTTGCATTGTTTTGGGCAGCACTTGTTAAACTTTGACCAAAATCGCAAAAAAAATCGGAATATTTCAAAGGTATATATACACAACTTTTTCACTTTTTTCGACGATAATTTCAACTTTTCCGTTTGAACCGGAAATCAGTAAAATATAGTTTTAAGACGATTTATAGCCATTTTGCATTGTTTTGGGCAGCACTTGTTAAACTTTGACCAAAATCGCAAAAAAATTCGGAATATTTCAAAGGTATATATACACGACTTTTTCACTTTTTTCGACGATAATTTCAACTTTTTCCACTTGAACCGGAAATCAGTAAAATATAGTTTTAAGACGATTTATAGCCATTTTGCATTGTTTTGGGCAGCACTTGTTAAACTTTGACCAAAATCGCAAAAAAAATCGGAATATTTCAAAGGTATATATACACGACTTTTTCACTTTTTTCGACGATAATTTCAACTTTTCCGTTTGAACCGGAAATCAGTAAAATATAGTTTTAAGACGATTTATAGCCATTTTGCATTGTTTTGGGCAGCACTTGTTAAACTTTGACCAAAATCGCAAAAAAATTCGGAATATTTCAAAGGTATATATACACGACTTTTTCACTTTTTTCGACGATAATTTCAACTTTTTCCACTTGAACCGGAAATCAGTAAAATATAGTTTTAAGACGATTTATAGCCATTTTGCATTGTTTTGGGCAGCACTTGTTAAACTTTGACCAAAATCGCAAAAAAAATCGGAATATTTCAAAGGTATATATACACGACTTTTTCACTTTTTTCGACGATAATTTCAACTTTTCCGTTTGAACCGGAAATCAGTAAAATATAGTTTTAAGACGATTTATAGCCATTTTGCATTGTTTTGGGCAGCACTTGTTAAACTTTGACCAAAATCGCAAAAAAAATCGGAATATTTCAAAGGTTATTTCAATTACCATTTGAAATATTCCGAATTTTTTTGCGATTTTGGTCAAAGTTTAACAAGTGCTGCCCAAAACAATGCAAAATGGCTATAAATCGTCTTAAAACTATATTTTACTGATTTCCGGTTCAAGTGGAAAAAGTTGAAATTATCGTCGAAAAAAGTGAAAAAGTGAAAAAGTCGGGTATATATACCTTTGAAATATTCCGATTTTTTTTTGCGATTTTGGTCAAAGTTTAACAAGTGCTGCCCAAAACAATGCAAAATGGCTATAAAAATCGTCTTAAAACTATATTTTACTGATTTCCGGTTCAAATGGAAAAAGTTGAATTTATCGTCGAAAAAAGTGAAAAAGTCGGGTATATATACCTTCTTCTAAAAAAAAAAAATTTTCCAAAGGTATATCCTTCTTCCAAAAAAAATAAAAAATTTCCAAAGTTATATACCTTCAAAAAAAAATAAAAATTTCCAAAGGTATATATACCTTCTGCTAAAAAAAAAAAAAAAAATCCAAAGGTATAAACTTCTTCCAAAAAAAAAATAGGTATATACCTTTTATATACCTTATATACGACAGGTATATACCTGTCGTTTTTCATCAAAATTATGGAAACATTATCGAAAAAGTAAAAAGGTATATACTGTACAATTGTGGAATCATACCTTATCTACGTGTTTTTTTGTTACTGCGATTTCGTCTGCAAGGGATAAATAAATTGCATTTTTAATAAAATTCTACATGCTTAGAGAATAAGTGAATGTAAACTTATGTAAAATTACTCTCTATAACTCTATATGCATTATCATTTTGCTGTGGTCAACTGTTTTTTCATTTTTTTTTTATTCTGATACCAACACCAGTATAATGAGCTTCAAATTATATATTTTTCAATTTAATAATAGCGTATTTTGTTTCGTTTTTCACTTTAGATCAGAATCTTTGCTTTGGAAATCTACCTTAGGATTAAATCTTTGCATAAGATTATTTTAGGATTTTAAGATTATTTTAAGTTCAAATGGTTTAAAATAGTTAATACAATCATATTATTTAATATTTAATATCTACTAGAGTACTAACTATGGTAGAGCTTTGTATCTGCTGCTCTAATAGAAATCAACTTGCATAAACTTCATTATTCTGAATAGCTAGAGTAAGATCCATTGCCAATTGAACTGAGCATAGTGGCTATCATATCGTACCAACCACCAACGCGGTTTCGTATGAATCAATAGTCGGTGCATACCAGTGCTAATCGAAAACCGGTTTTCACCGGAAACCGGTGGACCGAGATTGTCTTGGTTGCCGGTTTTCGACAAAAAATAAACCGGTGCACCGGTTTACCGGAATCATTCCCAGCACTAATTAGAAGTCATTTACTGGCGTCCGGATTTTATCAAATAATTAGAGCCACAAATTTTGTTTCATTATTGCTACAAAATAATCTCAGTGAAACTTTCCCGGAAACTATAAAAATATTTAAAATTATTTTAGCAACCCCGATGACCACTGCTGAATCAGAGCGTTGTTTTTCAACACTTAAAAGAATCAAGACTTATTTGCGAAATGCTATGGGTAATGATCGTTTAAACGCGTTGGCGATGATGTGTATTAATAAAAATGTGGTGCGAGATATTTACAATTTTAACGAAAAAGTTTTGGAAAAGTTTATATCAATGAAAGATATCAATGAAAGTAGAAGAGTGGAATTCACTTTCAAGAAATGATTGAATTTAATCATTTTGCATTCATTTTATGTAAGATTTCGTACTATAATGTTATTTTTTAAGAAATGCGCCCCCCCCCCCAGATTGAAATAGCACGAGCCGCCACTGAATATCCCTAATTTTGCTATGTTAGGGTTATAACGCTATATATAAGAAGAAAGCTGATTGTTCGAAGGTTAAGATAACATACAAAAAATAATCAATGTGGAGCCTGGTTGGGCAAAAAATTAAAAAACAAATTAATAAATAAAAAATTACCAGTAATTAGTTAAAGAGTCCGCAATCCTAAAGATTGGTTGGAAACAGCACGCCATGCCGATCTATCCTGAGCTAATCCCTTCATCTCCCTATAGCTATTCATCTCAACGTCTTCAACTATCTGACTCACATACTCCAATCTAGGCCTACCTACCCCTCTCTTTCCCTCCACTCTACCTTCTATGATCAATTGCATAATCCCCCCATGCCTAAGAATATGCCCTACTAATCTGTCTCTCCTACGCTGTAACACTCTCCAAATACTTCTCTTCTCCCCTACTGACTCTAGTACAGCTTCATTTGTTACTTTATCTTCCCAACCAATCCTCATCATCCTCCTATAACACCACATTTCGAATGCTTGTAATCTACGCTTCTCTTCCTTTCCTATAGTCCACGCCTCACACCCGTACAGTGCTACACTCCAAACACATACCTTCAGTAATCTTTTTCTAATACCCAAGTCAATATTTGATCTTAAAATCTGTTCCTTTTCTACGAATGCCTTCCTACCCTGTGCTATCCTACACTTTATATCTACCTTGCTTCGATTATCTTTTGTGATTCTACTGCCTAAATAACAAAAATCTGACACTTCTTCGATTCTATTATCTCCTATTGTGATCCTCATTTTTCTACTGCATTCCTTTTTGTCACACCTCATCACTTTAGTTTTACCTATATTTATTTTCATGTTAAAATCCCTAGTCAATACTGCCTGCATACCATTCAATACCCTTTCTAAATTCTTTTCGCTTTCTTCCAATATAGCTATATCGTCGGCGAATCTCAACATATATATTTTCTCTCCCTGTACATTCACACCTACACTATACTCTTCTTTTACTTTGTTTATTGCATCTTCTATATATAGATTAAATAATAACGGTGAGAGTGTACATCCCTGCCGAACTCCCTTCCCTATTTTTGCTACCTCTTCTTCCCCCTCAATTCTAACTAAGGCAGTTTGGTGTTTATATAAATTAAAAATTATTCTCCTATCCTTATAATCTATACCCGTTTCTTTTAAAATTCTAAACATTATGTCCCAATCTACATTATCAAATGCCTTTTCTAAGTCTACAAAAGCTATGCAAGTTACCTTTCCTACCCTATTTCTTTTTTCTACTACCGTTCTTAGTGCTAGAATCGCCTCTCTCGTCCCTCTGTTTTTCCTAAAACCAAACTGATCTTCTCCTAGCCTTTCCTCTACTTTATTTTCTAATCTCCTATAAATAATCTTTAACAATATCTTCGATGCATGTGATAGTAGGCTAATGGTCCTATAGTTCTCACACAAATTAGCTCCTATTTTCTTCGGCATTGTTACTATTCTACTACGCTGAAAATCCTGTGGTACTTCTCCCTTCTCATATATTTTACAAACTAACCTGTATAATCGCTCCTGCATTTTTTCTATCAGTAATTAATAAAATTAAATGTAAGTTATGTAAAGTAGATAAAATGATGTTGTTTTTTCTACTATAATAAAGCACTTGATAAAGAAAAAAAATTAAACTCACTAAATTAAGACTGTCCGATGCATTTTAGCACCGACGTCCAGTTATATTAAGTATTTCCTCGTGCTGCGATGTTAAGCCAATGGTTAAGCCAAACTTCTCTTACCGTATAGAAAAGTTATTTTGGTTGATGTCATGGTTCCGCGGCTCCAGGAGACGCTTCTAAGAGACGAATATCTCTTGAGATATGCTGCTGTAAAATTAGAATCATACATACTTCAGAATCGGACAACTTCCCCCCATGTATAACACCGTACGATTCCAAAGATATCTGCATTATAGATGTTTTCTTAAATATATTTTTTTGCTGTAATGTTCTCTTCATATCCTGCATAAATATAGTAAGGTTGAATATACAGCAGAGTGTCAATCGAACCTTTATTTTATTCAAATTTGTTTTCCTCGCACAAATTATTATATATTGTATTCAATATACATTCATTTATCACTGTGATTTATTAAAATATCAAAAGTGTTAGGTAATCTGTGCAGGGGCGGGTTAACAATTCAAACCTCCAATTTTCTACATCGATAAACTAACAGTTAGTTCTTCAACTTAGTTTCAAATACCCAAAACAGTGTCTTCATTTGAGGTTTAATATCGTGCATTAAAAAATTGATTTTTTTTCTTTGAAATGTCAACTAGTGTGCCAGATAGTTGATTATGAGAAATTCAAATTGTTACTCCAACTGTTCGTTTACGAATTTGTTGGGTTCATAAAACATTTTCTAGAATTACATTTTCTGATAATTTGAATTTGTTTCTGTGTCCATTTAAGGTGCCATAATCAACGATTATGCCTCCACTAGAAAATCTTTATATTTGATCATCTCGTTGAACTTGTTCAGTTTTCAAAGTTGAAATTTTAATTTGTCGCTGTATTCGTCCGCTTCTTTAGCTACATCCGTATGAATCGCTTCAGCTTCGATGGTTTTTTTTCAAGTTGGTTGTCCCCTCCATAACCGTTTCTACACGGCATAAATACAGAAGCTTGGCACAAAACTCCGGTAGTCCGTATTACATTGTTATGGCAGTAGTTGTTCATTTATATTCATATACATCATTTGCAGCGATAAGATTTAATAATTAGTGAGTACTCGCAGGCGATCAGTCGATTCGTTTGTGTGCATCTAGTCCATAGTTTAGGATACTCTCGTATTCGCTGAAAATGAGGGAAATTGTTCATTTACAAGCCGGTCAATGCGGAAATCAAGTTGGTGCCAAAGTAAGCTATTTAAATTTTAAAAAATCCTTTTTTTTTTTTTTAATTAGCTTACTCGTGTAAACGGACCTAATTTTTTATTTGTATACTTTAAGTGCCTTGCGAATATTTTTTTATTTTATTTGCATTTAGTGTTATTAACAACTATAACTAGGTTATAGATTTTTTAAATTATTTTAAGTACATATTTCAGTAATGATTTTATTGTTCTGTATTTCTGTACCAATATTGTAATCGTAAGTTATTTAAAATTAGTGCTAAAATTTTATTATTATATATTATCCTTATTTTGATGCTTTTGTAACTCAAAGCATTAAATAGTTAGATGCGCATTTCGAAGGTAGTTTATTTCGTTTTTATCTTGTGCTACTGAAGATGGAGACATAGCCTTCGAAATGCGCATCTAGCTTTGATTACGTAATTTGGACAATTACAATATTAATACAGTTTTCTAAAAGTCGTAATTATTTTCGGTGAAAACTCTGATGTTTCAGTAGAAAATTTCACTATATTTTCCCAGTTTGATTAAAAATAAATTTTGAAGTATTATACATACATAAACGAGTTCTTCATATGCATTATTGTTGTTAATTCAATTTAAATTGTAATTAGTAGTTATTTGCGCGGATTTCTAGACAACCCATATTATTAATCGACTATGAAATATTTAATTATATACGTTCTTTTATTAGGAATGGCATTAACGCAACGAGTCAGTTCGACTTCCTTTTTTTTTTTGTTAATTAATGGCAATAGTAATTCCTGTTTAATTATGGCGCGAGAGTTCGTTGATTTTTTAAATCCTGATTTTACAGTTTACGTGATCTAATTTTTTGCGAAATTTTAAACATGTTTAAACAGTTGTTTATAACTTTTATATTCAATTAAAAATCTCATAATTGCTCATTTTATCAGTGAGAATTTTTAAGTCGTAAGTAGTGCCTCGTAACAAATTGGTTTTGCACATTATAAAAACTCGGTAAAAATGCATTTTTATGTAAATAGGTTTTTGGCGTATCAATTTTCGAACTAATATGTAATTCCTCAGTAAAGTTTTCGAAAGAAAATATTAAAATAATCATTTTTCCGTAATACGTGCCCGTATAGGTCAACGCATGGCAAATCGATTTGGGAAATGTGATCAGACCTACAAGACCTTTGTCAGTTTACATTACGCTCCTTAAACACGCTCATAAATCTCTTCGTTCACCTCCGGTGAATTTATTTATTTTGTTCTTATTTGTTGACATCACAACATCGCGTCCTCGATCACGTCTCTAACAATGTAGGTTACATTTTTTTCCAATATCTGCATATCTTCAACGTCCCTAAACAAACAATCAATGTTATGCATACAGAATGTACTACAATATGCCATCTTAGAAAAACAAATTAAAAAAAAATTACAGGCCAAGTTTAAGCTACAATGTAAAGTTAAATATAAATGATTTTGTAGGCAACAAAATTTGACTGTCTTCAATTATACGGAGTGTTTTATATACATGTGTTTGATTCGGGGTTGAAAAAATCTCTATCAATTGATTTTTTTCGATCACTGTTTGCATTAAATCCTGAAGAGGAACATAACTTTTTCTATTGATTTTTATGGAACTTTTTAATAATTTAAAAACGTGTCCATTCATTCGCTGTATTCTTCATGTGCCATTCCATAAATACGTTGTGAAAAAAAAAATGTAATTATGTATTGTAACGGAAGTTTGGTTACCCACATATATGATAAAAAATTAGTATAAAGCGGAGCACGCTGATTTATTAATACAGTTAACGATGTTTAATACTCGATTTTCTGCAGCAAAGTTGTAAACTTTAATAGCTGTCTATAATTAGCCAAAGTACGTGTAAAGTAAAGTAAGAAATTAAAGCAATAGATGATAAAAAAATCTGCAATTGATGCATGTTTTTAGAACTTATCAACGAAACTATATAGGCTTAGAAATTGTAATATTTAATAAAACGCGAAGCAAGTGTGTAATATTAATAATTATGGCCAGGTTTGCATTTTACTTTTTGTTATTACCTTCTTATATTCAAACGGGAATTAAAACCATAGTGTAAATTTTATTTTATTTTAGGTATTGTTAATTGGCTATTTTAAATCTTCGACCATTAAAATGTCAATGAATTTGCATTGGCGAAACATCCACAAAATATAGAATATTTTCTAATTTAAAATTATGATTTTATAGATTCAATATTGTGTAATTTAAAAAATTTTTACTGTACAAAAAACTTTTTCTTTTTTATCATTTTGTGCAAGGAGCATATTAAATTGAAATGGTTTAAAAAAATTTACGTTTTCTCGAGATATTAAAAATTATTGTATTCCAAATTTCAACGGTTCTTGCACCAAAAACTAAAATATCAATTCTTTTTTAATTTTATCTCGCATTAATTTAAAGCTAAATGGAAACAGCATTGTATTTTTTTTTTTGTAACAATTTTACCACTTAATTTTCTTGTTCTTAAGCATCTTTGAAATGGTTAGACTAAATACGAACGTCTTTGTTTAATCATTCTCTGGCAATCTGACATTTCACATCTGTTCTTCTATGGGGAATCTAGGGGCCCATTTGCCGCTGCATAATTTGTGTGCAAACAGCAATAATAATTAAGAAAATGACTGGAATAAAGAGAACCAGTAGTCACTTTGCTCTGTGGTCATTGCTCTCAGTAATCTCGTAAATTGCTTTATACATTTTTCAGACAAAATAATAGCAACATAAATCTAAAGACGACTAGACCTTTGGCGAACTTGCGCTTAACTTAGTACGTGAATAAATTGCGCAAGAGCACATTTGTTTCGTAGATACATAAATAACAAATTGACGACTATGATGACGAATTATTCTATAAATCAAATAGTTTTGAGTCTAATTCTTAAAAATATCTGTGAGTTGTCTCGATAAGAAAAGGTAAATACTAAGAACTACCTGTAAAATCTTATCAGAGTTGGTTTAGTGATTATTTCAAATTTCGAACAAGCACATAAAAGAATCTCAAATTGTGACCCTCGGTCTATAGCATTTTTGTGTATTCGAGTAAAAAATATAATCATTTATTACAAAATTTGAAAGCATTATTTACGTAGTTCAAAACGTATTTTGATTGTCAATACAGATTTTCATTTTGTTATTGTTTTAATTGAGAAAGGCTTCAGGGACGTAAATGACGATATCTAATTTTATGTAGTGTAAATTTCATTTATTTTACGAGAATTATCAACAATTTTAGATCCCTGTTTAATTGGTACTGTACAATAGCGATGGCAAACTGTAGGTCACTTTGAGGACCTAGTTCGTAGTTCGTAGTTCATTTCAATGTACCGTTCGCGAACTATAGGTCGTGAACTTTTAAAAATGAACTAGTTCACGACCTATATGAAATACATGCACATATTGAAAATAATCTCCTTTTTTCTCAATATAAAAATATGAAATAGTAAAAGATAAATAAATTGAAATATTACAATACTTATTTTGAATTAAGAATGAGGAAGAAAAAACTACAATGTTTATAATTTATACAAAACATATATATAAGGAAATATAATTTCGTTCCGTTCACCAACACACTTTATCACATAAATGTTAGTACTGCTATTGGTACTGTATATGTAATGTATACTATACTGCATCGTTGTGATTCATGAACAGTTTAGTACACAACGGGTTCAGGACCTAGTACAAGTACATCAATAGGTTCACGAACTAGGTCCTAGTGACCTATAGGTCGTTGCAAAACATCGTCACAGTCATTTGATTGAACCGTTCAGAGTGAACGGTTCGCGAGTGAACTACACATCGCTACTGTGCAAGCAGAAATGACTAAGGCACAATCATTATGAGACACGATTTTTTACAATGAACCATTCGATTGAAACACTTGTTTAAACTTTAAATCATGCATGCGTAACATGAGAAAAAAAATCAAAAAGTAAAACCAGTAAAATAGTAGACATTATCTGTTGTACAAGGCAATGAGTCAATTACAAGAGCACAGTGACCGTCGCTGATCGTGGTAATTTAATGGGTCGGTGCACTATCAATGCCTGAAAGAGATTTATTTGTTACATTGTATTATGGAAGATTATTCCATTTAAATATTTAACATGAACAGATTAATTACGGCATGCACTTGTACCAGTATTAAAAACCGATTTAAATGAACTTGCCCATTACGTACTGTAATATAAATTCTCAAAAATTCTCATTCAGTAGTTCTTATGACATCGACATTTTCATCTGTAGGCTTGAGAAAGGTACAGTGCTGGTTTCTCCTTGCCTTGCACCGACCAATGAGTGCATATTTTAGCCGTCGCCCCACCGATTCAGCCTAATCCCCCTAATACCGTGGGTTAGCCTGAAATCTTTCCTATAGACCGGGATCCCTGTATAGGGACCGCTCTATAGGCCAGAGCGTCGTTGCCCATGTCTTGCCCCTAGGAGGCATATGCAGTGCATTGGCACACTATTGACACTATATGTTGAGATTCGCCGACGATATAGCTATATTGGAAGAAAGCGAAAAGAATTTAGAAAGGGTATTGAATGGTATGCAGGCAGTATTGACTAGGGATTTTAACATGAAAATAAATATAGGTAAAACTAAAGTGATGAGGTGTGACAAAAAGGAATGCAGTAGAAAAATGAGGATCACAATAGGAGATAATAGAATCGAAGAAGTGTCAAATTTCTGTTATTTAGGCAGTAGAATCACAAAAGATAATCGAAGCAAGGTAGATATAAAGTGTAGGATAGCACAGGGTAGGAAGGCATTCGTAGAAAAGGAACAGATTTTAAGATCAAATATTGACTTGGGTATTAGAAAAAGATTACTGAAGGTATATGTTTGGAGTGTAGCAATGTACGGGTGTGAGGCGTGGACTATAGGAAAGGAAGAGAAGCGTAGATTACAAGCATTCGAAATGTGGTGTTATAGGAGGATGATGAGGATTGGTTGGGAAGATAAAGTAACAAATGAAGCTGTACTAGAGTTAGTAGGGGAGAAGAGAAGTATTTGGAGAGTGTTACAGCGTAGGAGAGACAGATTAGTAGGGCATATTCTTAGGCATGGGGGGATTATGCAATTGATCATAGAAGGTAGAGTGGAGGGAAAGAGAGGGGTAGGTAGGCCTAGATTGGAGTATGTGAGTCAGATAGTTGAAGACGTTGAGATGAATAGCTATAGGGAGATGAAGGGATTAGCTCAGGATAGATCGGCATGGCGTGCTGTTTCCAACCAATCTTTAGGATTGCGGACTCTTTAACTAACTAAGTTCTTATGAGTTATCAACAACATATGGCCTGGTGCAATACACCTACTTTGGCGATAAAGATAAATGATTGCACTGAAATAACATGCGGCTACATTTGCTCCTTAAATCGGACGTACATAACTCATCGGATTTGCTATACAAATAATTAGATGTTGCTCCAATTGAATAATAATCTCGGTGCGAATAATTATACAAATGCCCGTAATGATCTTTCATAAATTGTAATTAGAAAGCTAGTTGCAGTATTTGATTGTGAACGGGACATCAGATACGTGTACATGGAATCGTACCAAAGCGAATAGACTATCTTTTAATTTGAAATGCAAAAACTCGAACAATCTTTCGCTGAAATTGGAATTTATAATAATAACTAGAATCGATTCGTTGCGCTAGTGTGGTAAATGCGGCACCGGAACGAAGAAAACACCGTATGTATGACTGACTGGTTAGGACTTACTTGCCCATGTCTTTCGAACTAGTACTAGCAAAAACGTTGGCATTCTTATAATAGTTCTTCAGGCGTTGATTACATTTTGTACTGCCGTAAAGTAATTGTAATCATAAACGTGACAACTATCGGCTATTTATTTGTTAGAGTATTTTTCTCGTTCGTTCAAACTTAAACAACATGAAAATTGACTAGCAAAAACAATTGAAATTATAAATGCATTTTGACGAATGTTTGCTGAAATCGCGAAGATAGCAAACGTTATTTTACGATTTATTATGAATTATAAAATTCGCTTCAAAAATTAAATGCGAATTTTTTTTTATTAAAACTTGATGTGCAACATAGAGAGCAGAAAGAATATTATTTATAATCAAATCGGGTATTTAACAATAAATATAATTAGTAGTATGGGGGGGTTAATGTATTATTGGAATGACTGCCTGAATGCTCGTTATTGGGTTAGTTAGTTAAAGAGTCCGCAATCCTAAAGATTGGTTGGAAACAGCACGCCATGCCGATCTATCCTGAGCTAATCCCTTCATCTCCCTATAGCTATTCATCTCAACGTCTTCAACTATCTGACTCACATACTCCAATCTAGGCCTACCTACCCCTCTCTTTCCCTCCACACTACCTTCTATGATCAATTCCATAATCCCCCCATGCCTAAGAATATGCCCTACTAATCTGTCTCTCCTACGCTGTAACACTCTCCAAATACTTCTCTTCTCCCCTACTAACTCTAGTACAGCTTCATTTGTTACTTTATCTTCCCAACCAATCCTCATCATCCTCCTATAACACCACATTTCGAATGCTTGTAATCTACGCTTCTCTTCCTTTCCTATAGTCCACGCCTCACACCCGTACAGTGCTACACTCCGCATTTTGGGTTATTGGGTTGTTTACCATAAATGTTAAATGTTTAAATGTTGATGTTGAATATTGAATATGTGATGTTGAATTTCGTTGTTAAATTGACTTAAAAATCTTAGGTCCCTATATTTATAATATTAGCTAAATTGTAGGTTGGGAGGGAGGTTTTTGAAGGGAGACCATTGAGAGAAGATGTTTAGTTGGGTTTATGAGGGTTCGAGGATTTGGCAAAAGAAGGACGCGGCAAATGGATATTTCTTAAGGGGAATATAGTGCGGATGTAAGATAATAAAGGTATAAAAGTAATTGGTTTATGAGATAGGTAAAACTTAAAGCGTCGAAGATATAGATGAATAAATATGACTTCGAGGAATCTGTAGGTTAAAAAGCAGAGTGTTTTTACAATTAAGTAAAAAGGTAACATGTACCAGAGTATCTAATGCGAATTGTTATGGAATGTAGGATAGAAGGTACAAAGAGATGGATGGAAAAGAATTTAAAATGTACTGGAGATTGTAGAGCATGACATTGAAGTAGATATTAAAAAGGAACTGTATAATTCTAAATAAGGGGCTGCTAAATGTTACTGTTACTTTAAGAATATTGGTATAGGAAAATATATACAGGATCATTACAGTAGCATCAAAATTAGCAAAATAGGAAATATTTGTTTGTATGTGTTTTATAACTATATTTATAATTATTCTATAATTAAAACAAAATTTTTTGTGCTCAGAATATATTAGTGATGAAAAAAAGTGTTGTCGAAATGATAATTGCAAAAAAAAAATATTTTTCACCTCTGATTCGACAAAACACAAATATACTTCTCGAATACAGTTTGAGAGCACCTCTTAATTTACGTCAATTTCTTGTATCTTACTCATGCTTAATGTTACCATCCACTTGCGTGATAAATTTAGACGTAAAACATACTCTCCGGAATTTTTGACACAAACAGGCATTCTCGCTTTCACCGTCGAGTGCCGTATTTAATTTAAAAACACTACCAGAAAATGTCAGCAATAAATAAAACACGAGTCTATGTAGATATCGTCGACGGAGAATTTCCGTTTGTACACAGATAAAGATGAAAAAAAAAAGAATCGGGAATGTGAAACTATCTATAAAAGCAATTGACAAGAGCAATGTTCGCTAACAGAAGATAGCGAGAAGTTAGTTCAACCAGTATGTTTTTTTTTGTTTTCGTTCACTGGGTTTGTTTAATTGATTCAAAGCAGTTTGACATACAAATATGTATAATCTGTCTGTTAATTTCATTCTTGTATACATTTATATTTTGTTTATATTCAGACGTTAAAACAATCACAGTTACATCTACACGAACACCATTCTTTCGACTTAATAGACGTTAAAATATGCACATAATTTTTAGGGCCTTGCAAATGCTTTGGGAAGTTATATTATTTGATATGTGAAGTGAAGTCATTTTAGAAGTGAAGAAATTCAGTATTCAGTAGATATGTACCCTTCCTCAAAATGTTGAATTTCTTACATGAAATTTGATCTTTGATCAATTTTAATTGCGGTGAAAAATCGAAATTATTGCAGTGGAAAAGTGGCCTGGCGGAAATCGAAAATTTAACATGTTTTCGACTCTTTAACAAAATCATTTTTTGTCAGAATGCTCTGTATAATTTTCAGGATTTTCAACAAGGAAATATATCCAGGGAAGAAAGCATACTAATACCAATTTTTTTGTTTACAAACTCACAATATTCTTCAACTCATTACGTGGTATTGTATATTTTGAATAATATTTATTTCTGTTAAATTAAAACCTTCGCTAGACCATTCACATGAAACCAAACTGTTGACAAAAATAAGTCGGGCAATTTGATACTGATAGAAATCACCTGAACCATACAATATAAAATGTTGAGAGTCCCTACAGCAATTCTTTGCAATTAATGCATTTGGCGTGGCACCATTTATTCTAAATCCGCACTCGGAGACGAGAAGATATTTTCGTTAATGCACATTTCCACAACGTCTATATAATTACTAGATTCCTATGCCGTAGAAGAAGTGAAGAACTTAGAACTAATATTAGTGCAAGCCTGAAAATAGATGTCTGCATTTCAGATGTTTTTTTAGTGTTCGTTGCACTCGTGTGATATTCAAGATGAGCACACATTCGCTGGTAGAAAGAAAATTACGATATGCAGCGTATTTATGAATAAATGCAATCATAATTGGGATAGGATTTGTTTTAATTTTAATAATAAAACTGCATTTGCAAAATGTCAATTTTAAATAACCACGTAATTACAAATATTAGTAAAGATGAATTGATTTTGATTTTATAATATAAAAATATTTTAGATAGGCTTACTTATGGATAGACAGATACATTTTGATTACCCTGTATATCACTGTGGAAAAGACAATAGACATTTAACGCAACATAAAACCTTATGGATTTATTATTAAAATAGCAACTCAAATTTAATCTACTATAAACGTTTATACTTTGCTCATTTCAAAAGTTTCTTATTTATAATACCAAGTATATTTCTGTTGTGCTTTTTTAGCGTGAACATAAATTATAAACGGTAAAACCAAAAAAGCATACATATTCTGTTGGTTAAATTTGCAAGATGCTTCCAAAATATCTTGTGCAGTTTTACAAACGAAGTTAAGCGAGACAATATAATTTTTGTATATAATTTGGTATTTGGCAAAATTTATTACTGGTTTTATGCCTTGCGACTACTTACAGTTTATATCTTAAATTTTATTATGACATATGAATGACTTCATTTTATGGGCCTGATTCATATGTAAATAAAATGAATTAGACTATTTGATCTTCGGTGAACCTATAATTCCTTCTTATGCGTCGTTAGAATATTTTATTGGATAGTAAAACGCTCATGTAAAGATCTATTTAATCAATAAAAATTGTAGTATAAATTTTGAGCTACAATAAAATCGCTAAATTTAAGAATCGTCAAATTCAAGAAATTACAGAAGTCTAAACAGGTCAGAGTAGATATCGATAGGTTAAAATTAGCTGATGTATGTGAAAAGTACAAGCAGAAAGTAGAAATCATGGCTAATGGAACATCTAGGAGCGACATAGATTGCGAATGGAGGGAAATCAGAAATGGGTTAACTACAGCAGCAAATGAAGTATTAGGCACAAAGAAAAGGGCAGGTAGGAGGGAATGGATCACGGAAGAAATAGTTGAAATGATAGAAGCAAGAAGGAAAATTAAAATTGGAAACACAGAAGCAGGACACAAAAAATATAAGGAACTAAGGAACTTAATTAATAGGAAATGCAAGCTAGCGAAAGAAGAGTGGATAAAAGGAAATTGTGAGGATATTGAGGAGGATATGAGAAGAGGTAAAGTAGATTTGGGCTACAGGAAAATTAAGTCACATTTTTCTAAAGTAAAACCAAAGGGTAACATTATATGTGATAAGCAGGGTAAGGAACTCACAGAAAATAAGGAAAAAGCTAGAAGATGGAAGGAGTATCTTGAAGATTTATATAAAGGTAGGCAGGACATGGAGGAGCTAGAAAGTGTAGAACAGATAGATGAGGATGACTTAGGTCCTAGCATACTTAGGTCAGAGTTTCATAGAGCATTAAATGATTTACGGAATAACAAAGCAGCGGGGATTGATATGATACCAGTCGAATTAATAAAACACGCAGGGGAAAAAATGCAGGAGCGATTATACAGGTTAGTTTGTAAAATATATGAGAAGGGAGAAGTACCACAGAATTTTCAGCGTAGTAGAATAGTAACAATGACGAAGAAAATAGGAGCTAATTTGTGTGAGAACTATAGGACCATTAGTCTACTATCACATGCATCGAAGATATTGCTAACGATTATTTATAGGAGATTAGAAAATAAAGTAGAGGAAAGGCTAGGAGAAGATCAGTTTGGTTTTAGGAAAAACAGAGGGACGAGGGAGGCGATTTTAGCACTAAGAACAGTAGTAGAAAAAAGAATGAGGGTAGGAAAGGTAACTTGCATAGCTTTTGTAGATTTAGAAAAGGCATTTGATAATGTAGATTGGGACATAATGTTTAGAATTTTAAAAGAAACGGGTATAGATTATAAGGATAGGAGAATAATTTTTAATTTATATAAACACCAAACTGCCTTAGATAGAATTGAGGGGGAAGAAGAGGTAGCAAAAATAGGGAAGGGAGTTCGGCTGGGATGTACACTTTCACCGTTATTATTTAATCTATATATAGAAGATGCAATAAACAAAGTAAAAGAAGAGTATAGTGTAGGTGTGAATGTACAGGGAGAGAAAATATATATGTTGAGATTCGCCGACGATATAGCTATATTGGAAGAAAGCGAAAAGAATTTAGAAAGGGTATTGAATGGTATGCAGGCAGTATTGACTAGGGATTTTAACATGAAAATAAATATAGGTAAAACTAAAGTGATGAGGTGTGACAAAAAGGAATGCAGTAGAAAAATGAGGATCACAATAGGAGATAATAGAATCGAAGAAGTGTCAGATTTTTGTTATTTAGGCAGTAGAATCACAAAAGATAATCGAAGCAAGGTAGATATAAAGTGTAGGATAGCACAGGGTAGGAAGGCATTCGTAGAAAAAGAACAGATTTTAAGATCAAATATTGACTTGGGTATTAGAAAAAGATTACTGAAGGTATATGTTTGGAGTGTAGCACTGTACGGGTGTGAGGCGTGGACTATAGGAAAGGAAGAGAAGCGTAGATTACAAGCATTCGAAATGTGGTGTTATAGGAGGATGATGAGGATTGGTTGGGAAGATAAAGTAACAAATGAAGCTGTACTAGAGTTAATAGGGGAGAAGAGAAGTATTTGGAGAGTGTTACAGCGTAGGAGAGACAGATTAGTAGGGCATATTCTTAGGCATGGGGGGATTATGCAATTGATCATAGAAGGTAGAGTGGAGGGAAAGAGAGGGGTAGGTAGGCCTAAATTGGAGTATGTGAGTCAGATAGTTGAAGACGTTGAGATGAATAGCTATAGGGAGATGAAGGGATTAGCTCAGGATAGATCGGCATGGCGTGCTGTTTCCAACCAATCTTTAGGATTGCGGACTCTTTAACTATGCGATTAGTTATAAAAGGTAGTGTAGAAATAAAGATTTGTATGGGTACATCTAGATTAAAATTCATAAATCGGATTGGTCAAAATATGGAGTTGTAGTTACTATTTATATTAGATCTAATATTTTGATTTATCTGTTTCAGTTTTGGGAGGTTATTTCTGAAGAGCATGGAATTGATCCCTGTGGCACTTACGTTGGCAAAAGCGACTTGCAATTGGAAAGGATAAATGTTTACTACAATGAAGCCAGTGGTAAGTATATACACAAGAACAAATTAAATAAACAACTCGAGATTAAAAATCATTGCACTGATAAAAACGATGTGATTTTTATAGTCACGACATCGATCCTTAAAACGATTGTATTAAAAAAATTTAAATAATTAATTCATTATATTAGTCACATCAAAACTTCCATTGAGAAAATTTTATATACCTGAATTAAAATATGTATATTTTGTTATACACAACCATTGGGTTTATTACTTTTTTTTAATATGTAATTTTAAGACAAGAAATAACGTTTTTGTTCGCAAATTAATTGCCACGAAATAACGGGAAAACCAAAATATCTCATCATCGTAAACAGCTATATAAAATTGAATATTTTTTGCCTTTTCTCCATAGTAAATATTTTTAATTATAAGTGTTAAATTCTTCTATACTAATGTCAAATGTTTTTGTTTCATTATCGCGCTTCATTTGATGGGAATTTTAATTGATTGGTATTTAAGAGAAATTGAGGAAGTCGTCATCAATGACCTGTAAATTTCTGTTATTAATTATCAATATTTGCTACATAAATAATGTGTGAACGTGCAAAACAACAATAATGATCTCTTTTCGACTAGCCGTATACTTCCACCAATTATATGTAGTAATTAAGAAATAAATAATGGCCTAATTTAAGACGTATCGCGAATAATAATTATAAGTGTTCCGTTAAAATTTGTATGTACTTACAAGATTTCCCAGAATTTTACATGGTCCAATGCTACGGTACGGTATATTGGAAGTATATGTGTAAAAAAAATTTAAAAAAATTAATATAGGAAATAGTAGACTGAATGGGAAATCGAATGCATAAAATGCACGATTTTTATTTTATTTTTTAAGAATTGAAGTGTTTTTATTAATAAAGAAAATATTATAATATTAAAAAAAACTAATTAAGTTTATTTTAAATCTCAAAATCGCAATTAAAAAAATGTAGGAAAGCACTACTCTCTGTACATTTTTTATACGTTTAAAAGTCGAATTCAATGACCCAAACAAACAAACAAAAATCTTCAAAGAGCAACACTATAAATTAAAAATAAAGGTTTACTTTTCGATGACCATTTTCAAATTAAGATTTAGTTGATAATAGGAATCATTTCAGAAAATATATTCTACTTACTATTTTTTATTGTGTGTTTAGTGGCAACGCGAAATAGCGGTGGTAAATATGTTCCACGTGCTATTTTATTGGATCTTGAGCCGGGTACAATGGACGCTGTTCGATCAGGCGTCTACGGCCGCCTCTTTCGCCCAGACAATTTCGTTTTTGGACAATCGGGCGCTGGCAATAACTGGGCTAAAGGACATTATACCGAAGGTGCGGAACTCGTCGATGCGGTCCTGGACGTGGTACGGAAAGAGGCAGAGAACTGTGATTGCTTACAGGTGAGAAGAATCAAATTTCAATTTATATACATTTGATTTGTGTGGATGCGTGGACGCTGCTCTCACTATTTAGTTAGTTAAAGAGTCCGCAATCCTAAAGATTGGTTGGAAACAGCACGCCATGCCGATCTATCCTGAGCTAATCCCTTCATCTCCCTATAGCTATTCATCTCAACGTCTTCAACTATCTGACTCACATACTCCAATCTAGGCCTACCTACCCCTCTCTTTCCCTCCACTCTACCTTCTATGATCAATTGCATAATCCCCCCATGCCTAAGAATATGCCCTACTAATCTGTCTCTCCTACGCTGTAATACTCTCCAAATACTTCTCTTCTCCCCTACTAACTCTAGTACAGCTTCATTTGTTACTTTATCTTCCCAACCAATCCTCATCATCCTCCTATAACACCACATTTCGAATGCTTGTAATCTACGCTTCTCTTCCTTTCCTATAGTCCACGCCTCACACCCGTACAGTGCTACACTCCAAACATATACCTTCAGTAATCTTTTTCTAATACCCAAGTCAATATTTGATCTTAAAATCTGTTCTTTTTCTACGAATGCCTTCCTACCCTGTGCTATCCTACACTTTATATCTACCTTGCTTCGATTATCTTTTGTGATTCTACTGCCTAAATAACAAAAATCTGACACTTCTTCGATTCTATTATCTCCTATTGTGATCCTCATTTTTCTACTGCATTCCTTTTTGTCACACCTCATCACTTTAGTTTTACCTATATTTATTTTCATGTTAAAATCCCTAGTCAATACTGCCTGCATACCATTCAATACCCTTTCTAAATTCTTTTCGCTTTCTTCCAATATAGCTATATCGTCGGCGAATCTCAACATATATATTTTCTCTCCCTGTACATTCACACCTACACTATACTCTTCTTTTACTTTGTTTATTGCATCTTCTATATATAGATTAAATAATAACGGTGAAAGTTTACATCCCTGCCGAACTCCCTTCCCTATTTTTGCTACCTCTTCTTCCCCCTCAATTCTAACTAAGGCAGTTTGGTGTTTATATAAATTAAAAATTATTCTCCTATCCTTATAATCTATACCCGTTTCTTTTAAAATTCTAAACATTATGTCCCAATCTACATTATCAAATGCCTTTTCTAAATCTACAAAAGCTATGCAAGTTACCTTTCCTACCCTCATTCTTTTTTCTACTACCGTTCTTAGTGCTAAAATCGCCTCCCTCGTCCCTCTGTTTTTCCTAAAACCAAACTGATCTTCTCCTAGCCTTTCCTCTACTTTATTTTCTAATCTCCTATAAATAATCTTTAGCAATATCTTCGATGCATGTGATAGTAGACTAATGGTCCTATAGTTCTCACACAAATTAGCTCCTATTTTCTTCGGCATTGTTACTATTCTACTACGCTGAAAATCCTGTGGTACTTCTCCCTTCTCATATATTTTACAAACTAACCTGTATAATCGCTCCTGCATTTTTTTCCCCTGCGTGTTTTATTAATTCGGCTGGTATCATATCAATCCCCGCTGCTTTTTAACATCTTTGATTTAAAAAAACTCTTCATATGATGGGCCATCATACATAAATAAAACAAGCATTTGGCTAGTAAGCAGTAAGTAAGTGAGTACTCCGGTTAGTGATTGAGCAAGTTACCATCAAAAAGAGCACTGAAGATGAATATTTAATTATTTGTAAACGTTCTGCCACTGAATGGGTGTAGATCATATCGATTGGTTTTTTATTAATTTTTTCTTTGCTTTTTTGCGATATTCATTTGAATTGTAGCATTCGCTTATGTTATGTTATGTTATGTTGAATTTTAGGGCTTCCAGTTGACGCATTCGTTAGGAGGTGGTACCGGTTCTGGAATGGGTACTTTGCTAATTAGTAAGATTAGAGAGGAATATCCTGATCGAATTATGAATACGTATTCTGTAATGCCGAGTCCCAAAGTCTCTGACACGGTCGTGGAGCCCTATAATGCGACATTATCTGTCCATCAGTTGGTAGAAAATACAGATGAAACTTATTGCATCGATAACGAAGCGTTGTATGATATTTGCTTTAGGACATTGAAGGTAATACTGAGAAGTAATTTATATACATTTTTTGTTTCGCTTAAAAATATTTTTATCAACTTCTGCTGGAAATTGAAATTGTAGGTGCCGAATCCAAGTTACGGCGATTTGAATCATTTGGTTTCGTTAACGATGTCTGGGGTTACCACCTGTTTAAGATTTCCCGGGCAACTTAATGCGGATTTGAGGAAGTTAGCGGTGAATATGGTACCATTCCCAAGATTGCACTTTTTCATGCCAGGTACGATAAAAATCAATTTTTTCCTTTGCTCTACTTACAATAAATATAGCGGTGCAAAAGTGCTATTCCTAAAAATCTGGTAGTTATGAAATATCTTGTTCTAGTTGTCCTAAAGTGTATATAGAAGACAAATACGTAGACCAATTTAAACTAGATTTAAGGAGCATTTAGCTTATTTCAGATTAAATAGAAAAGATAAAAGTGCTGTAGCCGAGCATATTTTTTACTAACTATTCAAATTAGTTCACTTAAATTACTTAAAAGTGTTTTAATTATTCCGAGTTAAATGCTTATATACATATATAAATATAATACAAATTTAATGAATTTAGATTCAGGCCCAATTTCATCTTGTCTAATTAATTAATTTAATGAGAACTATTTCTAAATTTATTTTAATTCAATTTTTGGATATTTAGGTTTGACAAACCAATTTTATTGTTGTTACTTGTCAGTTTCGTTAATTATTAATTTATATTGTTTAAAAGATTTGTAGATTGGTCATATATGTTTTTTAAATATATCTTATAGGTCCCTATAGGACATATTATATGCCATTTTTGAAATACTTCTGTCGTGTTGACTTCTTTTTTAAATTGTATAGCAATCACGATTCGTGGCAGAGGTATTTTATTTAGATTTTTCTTGTGCTACTGAAGATGGGGGCATAGTCTTCGAAATGCGCATCTAGCTACTTAATGCTTTGAGTTACGGTATTTGGGTGATATTCTATACTACAATAAATATGTTTATATTGTGAACCTCACGAAAATAGAAGAAGTAAACATTTGTTTATGCAGGATTTGCCCCTTTAACATCACGTGGCAGTCAGCAATACCGCGCATTAACTGTACCAGAGCTCACCCAGCAAATGTTCGACGCGAAGAATATGATGGCGGCCTGCGACCCGCGCCACGGCCGCTATCTGACCGTGGCCGCGGTTTTCCGCGGCCGCATGAGCATGAAAGAGGTTGATGAACAAATGCTGGCCGTCCAGAACAAAAATAGCACATATTTCGTCGAATGGATTCCCAACAATGTCAAGACGGCCGTATGCGATATTCCGCCAGTTGGTCTGAAGATGAGTTCAACGTTCATTGGCAATACCACTGCCATACAAGAGGTAATTGTTTAAGACAATCAAATTGGACAGTTCTAAATCGATTCGTTGCTTACTAAAATTACTTACTGGGCAAACTTAAAGCGAAATATTTCTTACATTTTAAATGTGGCAATGAATGTTGCATTTCAATTTCAACACGTGACCATTCTTCTTTTGTCCAAGCTGTTTAAGCGTATCTCCGAGCAGTTCGCTGCGATGTTCAGGCGCAAGGCCTTCTTGCACTGGTATACTGGCGAGGGCATGGATGAAATGGAGTTCACTGAAGCCGAGTCGAATATGAACGACTTGGTGAGCGAGTACCAGCAGTACCAAGAGGCTACAGCCGATGAGGAATACGAGGCCGAAGAAGAGGCTCCGGCTGATGACTTCAACTGCTAAAAGGCTAATTGGACTAACGTTGAACTACCAAATATATGGAGCAGAATTATTATTTTACACGATCTTATAAGGTTAATTAGATTTGTAGAATCAAGCGTATTAATAATATTGTGGGCTAACGAAGATTGATTTGACGAAAATCACATCCGAGATTTTATTATTATTATTATTTATTAATCGTAAATATAAATGTATTTAGGAGCGTCCCTGAAATCTAACCACCTCATATTTATGAATCTCATTTCTCCATTGATTAACAAAGATTTTGCACTTGAATTGTTTTTGTATTTTTATATATTTGCACTTGTTTGTTATAAAAAAAAATAGATAAGTAAATGTAAGATAGTTGATGATACAAAAATAATTTAGTAGAGTATACAAGATATCACATATAATATCAAATAGTTTTCCATTTGAATGAGCTTTGAAACTTCACTATATAAAACATATTTATAATTACATTAAATATAGATAAGATATGTTTTGCACGACAGAATTGTAGTGAAAATCACTATGAAGCTTATATAGAAAGTTTTCACATCAATTTTACGATGAAAATATTAAACAAATATCGTGTAAAAGCAAAAGCTCATAGAGACTTTCGCGTTCAGATTATTCACACAACAATGTAAGTTTTCGTACTAGATTTCGCTTTCGTTGAAGGAATTCTTTAATATATAATAATAATAGAACCTACCGTTATTTTATAACTAATATATATGTGCTAAGCGATTCGTAAAATTGTGTTGCTTTTTGTCCCAACTTTTGCACTATTATTTTGATTTGTGAAATGACAATATTATTTAATAACACAATTTAATCAAAAAATATCAATTATTATCATGAGCAGATATTTAAGAAATTGAAATTTCAGTTTATTAGTATGTTAGTGATGTTAGTAATTAGTACTAATGCTTCATAATACATAATATTATTTATTTATGAATGAATAACTATTTTTTAAATATTGTGTTCAAAACTGATCTTTCCCTTCAATAAAGCCGTATTCCAATATGTGTCTTTACAAATTACATTATAAATATACATGAATAAAAAACACAATAAAATTATTTTGGAAAACAATAATTAAGAAATGTAAAATAACAAAGTTAGTCATTTAAAAATTGTTTTTTGTTTAATCGTACACTTGGCAAAACATGGTCAAATATTATTTCAGATGATTTCGGTATTTGAGCGATAAGTAATCAATTTCGCATTCTATTTAGGAAAAAACGGCAATATTTCAAGCCTTGCCAACTGATATTGTTGATAATTAGAACCCGCGAATAACAATATTGATAAAAACAGATATAAAATCATTCAGTAAATTGTTAGATTAAAATTAGTACCATTTATCAGAAAGTAGAGTAGCAGCAAAATTTCCGAAAAAAACAATGTAAGTTAATCAATTAAAAAAATAAAAATACATTTGATATCAAATAAAATATTTTTAGGCCTAATTCTTTATCACTAAAAGATATATTGCGGAGTCTAACAGATATAGAAAAACATGCCAATACACTACCGTCTTCAAAAAGCCACTTCTTACTCCGAGAATGTTTGCGACAACTGAAACCAATTGGAGATACCAAAGAGAATGTTGTCGAAAAGATGAAGATTGTAGATTATTGCAAAAAAGTAAAAATTAAAATTTGCCAGAAAGAATTGGAAGAATTCATCGATACGATTGATCAGTTGGAAAAGGATATCTTAGAATATATTGACAATAAGTCAGATGAAGCAAATAGAATTATTTCTTTAAGATTGCATAATTCTTTAAAAAACCTACAATTTTTAAAGGATTGTAATGGTACGGGACTACAAACAATTGCAGTAAAGAGGCAAACGATTAGATTATTAGAATTTTGGAAAACCATTATTTGAAGACGTACAATTTTTTATATTAGCAATTCTATAAATTGGAATATTGGAGATATATTACTTTTAAGAGTGTCTATAATATTATAGAGTTTAACCAATGAATACTACCTATAGTTAGTATTCCTTGCTTTGATGTCATAGAAAATTTCTTGAAAATATAATCAAAAAATATACGAATTAATATTGTTTTAAAAAAAAAATGAATAAACTTGTAATAACATCAATTTGAATTATATCTTTTAAATACCAACAGAATACCACTAAGGTTTCTCTGTAATTTGAAGATTCCTCATGTTCTTGTAAGAGATTCCTTCTTTAATATTGTAGATGTCTGTAATTTTAAAGGTTCCTTTTGATTATCTATTTAATACATTGTATACACAATCATAATCTGTAACGTACATAATAGATGGAGCCACGAATCAGTAAATTATTTTAAATTTTATTTATTATCGAAAATAAACTAATAAATGATTACGGTGGTCTACGAGTCTTTTAAAAAGTATACATTTTTTAAATATACAGAGTATTACCATACAGAGTAAACATACAGAGTTTTTGATTTTTTTATATACCCGTAACAATTACTATATTAAAATTGTGACAATATATATTTCCTCAATGTGTATTATTGTCAATAACTTAGTTATACAATGATTGATTAAAACATTATTTTGTGTTCTCTGTGGTCTTTTTATGTTACATTTATAAAATAAAAAATATTCTTCGTATTTAATACAAAGAATATATCTATAGTTAATTATGTGCAATATTTGTTTTATTAAGTGAAATAATTACATTAATAATTTATTGGTATAATAATAAGCTACAATAATGCGGAATTCGAATTGAGAATGTCGTTTTCAATGCTTGCAACCTGTATATAGAAATGCGTGGACTGTAAATTATGTTTATTATAATTGAATTTACCATATAAATGTAAATGAGTGCACCAATTCATTATCTATCGATCTAGTGGCATCAGATACAAGAAAGGTAACTTGTAAATAACAACTCTTAAGGCTAGGTGCACTAAGTAATAGTCTATATAGCGTGATATGTTGCGGATATTCTTATATTTTTGTTGTTAATTTTTTAAACCCTGGCAGTACCAAAGTTCCAACTCAAAAATAATTGACAAATTTTCTTGCACGACGGGAAATCGCTAAAGAAGACAATAAATGGCATCGAAGGTAATTTAAATTTATAGGTGATTTGTTTTTGTGATATACTAACTTATAAATTATGGATCGATTATAATAATTTCTATAATATTTTTTTTTTATAATAGAAGAGCAAAAAAAAATCTCCAACGACTTTTGTTGAAGAAAATGTGCGAAAATCCTTTTGGATGAATTTAAATTGTGGAAACACTCTGTATATAATCAAGATAGCAGAGGTGACCATGGCCTTGTCTCTTTCAATGCTTCGAATTTGTTCGAATGGGCATCGCTGGTAATATTAATGATAATTAGAAATTATCAATAAAAAACATTCTGCATCAAGATTATGTATATTATTTTTAATTAAAAGGAATTTATTCACAATTTGCCTTATTGTGATGATACTGAAGATGGATTCTTAGCCTGCGAAATGCACATCAACCTTATAAATGCTGCGAGTTGTCTAGAAAGTAAAAAAATCTTTTTAGATATTATTACTTGGCAGTAAAAAAAATGAAATATATGACAATTGGATAGTATTTAAATAATTTTGAATAATTCAAACGAAAATTGTACAATGAATTAATATGAAATAAAAGATGTATTGTTAATAATGATAAATCGAAATCATTACTTTTAGATTTCTTAATTATGTTTCCATGCTATAAAATGAACGAATCAAAGCAGAAGATAAACCACATTCTGTGTCTTAAATACAATTTTTTTCCAAAATTATCTAATTCTTTTTAATCTCGCTAGCTGGGAAAACATGTTCGCTTATAACGTAGGTCAAGAGCAGACAAAGGAAACTCATAATTCGTAACAAAATAACGCAATAAATTGAAATCCAAAAATAATATTACGTAAACAAATGTACCTGACCTATGTATATACCAAAATTTGGACAATCAAATTAGATATCATTTGTTTTTTTCTACGTTGTATTTTATGCATAAAAAAAAGATAGCGGCCAAAATAGTATATTAAAGAATGAATTTTATAAGGCAGATTTTATTGCACGAGTTCAAGTTTTCTAAAGAACGAGGGTTATAAATGACTTATGAAATGAGTTTTTTATACTATTTTTCCTAATTTGCGTCTTTTATGCCCTTTTTAAATAAAAAAAATCGAAATTTCAAAATTTAGGGCATTTTTTGACTGTTGGTAGTAGCTATTGACACATTTGAAATATTTGAAATAAATTGTCAAATAAATTAAAATTAAACTATTTGTTGCTTTCGTTTGTAGTTTGACGTACAATTGTACATTTCAGGGACAAAATTAAAATCAAACTATTTGTTGCTTTCTATTGTAGTTTGACGTTTGATAACTAGCAAGCAGTGCTACAAACTTTGAAACAGTAAATTGCCCTATGCTATAAACGAACTCAAATTCGCTATAAACGAACTCATTTGGGTTCGTTAATAGCTCTATTAGAAACGCAAATTAGAAAAAATACATTGTAGACAACAAACGAATATGCAACGATACGGCCATATTTATTTCGTGTGCCGACCAATGCCGATCATAGACGAGCGACGACGTGCAGTATTCAGGGTGAGTCATTAAAAATAAACAATGTATTAGATAGTATATCAATCACGATTCGCGACACAGGTATTTTATTTAGTTTTACTTGTGCTACTGAAGATGGGCGCATAGCGCTTGAAATGTACATCTAGCTACTTAATGCTTGTTACGGTATTTGGGTGATATTCTATATTATAATTTAACACCGTAGTGATAATTTTTAAAATGTATTAGAGTTTAATGAAATTTTTTATTCTTAATATTGGCAAATATTGAAATAAATTGTCAAATAAATTAAAATGAACCTATTTGTTGCTTTCTTTTGTAGTTTAACGTACAATTGTACATTTCAGGGACAAATTTTAAATTAAACTATTTGTTGCTTTCTATTGTAGTTTGACGTTTGATAACTGACAAGCAGAGGTACCAACTTTGTAACAGTAAATTTCCCTATGCTATGAGCGAACTCAAATTCGCTATAAACGAATTCATTTAGGTTCGTAAACAGCTCTATTAGAAACGCAAATTAGAAAAAAGTAAATTTATTATTCTATAATGTGTTTCATTTATAATTGCGCAATTGCTTCGAAAATTATTATCGATCGCGAGTATATTAATTGTAAACAATTGATAATGTTTAAAAAAAATAGAACAAATACATACAAAATGATCATAATTTTTTTTAAATTTGTGTACGACGTAGAAAATTCAAAAACAGATAAATTAGTCCATTACTAAAATAATCAAATTTGTCATATACAAAATTGAAATGCGTAATGTATTTTTATTAATATTATTTGTCGCATTCTAGAGATAAATATTCGGTTTTAAATTTTTACTAATTAAAAAATTACAAATAACTTTGCATACATCCATTTTTATTCGACCGAAGAAGTTAGATATTTTTAATCAATACACGAAAGAACAATATTGATATTTTTCAAGTTCGCAAAATGTTTAGGTTATTGTATTTTCAGCTATAGTAAGTGTCAAGTTCAGCAGTTTTCTTTTTTTCTAATTTTCAATTACCATATAATGCCCAATGATTTTTTTAAATTAATAAATCTAGCGGATGAACGGCCATATAGGTGATGAGGTGAATAATAGTGATGTGTAGTTCACTCGCGAACCGTTCACTCTGAACGGTTCAATCAAATGACTGTGACGATGTTTTGCAACGACCTATAGGTCACTAGGACCTAGTTCGTGAACTATAAACTACATGGTGAACGGTGTACTTGTACTAGGTCCTGAACCCGTCGTGTACTAAAGCGTTCATGAATCACAACGGCTCGTAAACGATGCAGTATAGTATACATTACATATACAGTACCAATAACAGTACTAACATTTAGGTAATAAAGTGTGTTGGTGAACGGAACTAAATTATATTTCCTTATATATATATATATATATGTGTTTTGTATAAATTATAAACATTGTTGCTTTTCTTCCTCATTCTTAATTTAAAATAAGTATTGCAATATTTCCATGTATTAATTTTTTACTATTTATTATTTTTATATTGAGAAAAAAGGAGATTATTTTCAGTATGTGCATGTATTTCATATAGGTCATGAACTAGTTCATTTTTAAAAGATAGTTCACGACCTATAGTTCGCGAACGGTACATTGAAATGAACTATGACCTACGAACTAGGTCCTCAAAGTGACCTACAGTTTGCCATCGCTAGTGAGTAGGCCCCTAATTTGAGTAGAATTACTCAAATTATAAACGAAAAAGAACAAAAAAAAATTATAATCGAAAATATTTACTTCAGTGATGAGTGACGATTTCTAACGTTGATTTGCGTAGTCCATGTTTGTGTCCATACTTTTTTCGAGGTAAAGAAGGCGTCATATGAATCTTCCTTTGCCATATTTGATTCGATTCATTGTTGCGTTTGGGGCGAATAAGTGTTAATGATAGTTAACGTTCTTCTTCTTTGCGGTGTGTGCAACGAATCTGGCCATAACCCGTTGATCATGCGGGATGGGCGACACGTTTGAAATACGCCGCCGCAATGTGTGCGTATTTTAAAAATACGGAAGTAGGTCAACTTATGTTGCCTCCGCCTGCTCTCCGTAGTGAAACTGGGATGCAGTTTTACCAATCGCGTAATTTAGCGCGGTTCCTCAGATGTACCGGGCGATACATATTTTTCTAGGAAAAAAGGTGTTTGCTTTTTAAATTTCCAAAATCGTAAAACCTCTTGTTCGTGTTACATAATGTAGAATTCCCGATTACGTACCTCTTGCTAATTCATAAACAAGTACGTTTTCTTTTCAATCACATTAAAAGGTAAATGAAGAAATCTATACACTATAGAAACAAATTAAAATCCTCGAAACAATTATATTTTGGATTCTATGCACAATGATATAACGATTTGATAATCACCTGGAAAATGTTTAAAAATAAACTCCAAATTTGGGTCATATTTTTAGAAGCTTCAATTTCTTTCTTTGCTTTTTGTGTCGATTGGCTGAGTGATGTCCCAAAAGCAACCAAGAATCAACATATTTTGTAGCATCGAACTGACATAGAGGAGGTCCAACAATTTTGATGAACAGCAGTGCCGATATTGTCTTAGTCTACAACGAAGACCTTAAAGGGGTTACTACGAGATTCATTTGTGAAAATCCTCTTTCGCATTCACTTGACGACATTGCAATGGTATCGAGAGTGTGTAACATGAATTTTTGGCGCCCAACTTGGGGGGGCGCCCAATCCAAACCACCCCTGTGGCGAGCGCCAACGCGGTTGCCGCAGCAACCAATTTACGTGATCGGCTGGAATTCTATTTTCCTCCAGGTATTCTCGGAAACTCTGGATTAGTTCCATTTCCACTCACACGAAATCGTTTAGACAAATTTCTCCAAACGTCAAATGATTTTGTATTTCCTCTGGCCATTGCTTCGGATCTAGCACTTCTGATCCACTTAGGCAAATGAGTTTCCTTATCGTCGAGTATCTTTTTTCTAGCGATATTTTAAAGTTTGCATCAAAATTGGATGGTCTTCTTTCCTATCTTTTTTATATATAGGAATCCCATGGAAAATGAGAGAACTGGCAGCAATGGTGGTTTCTTTGTAATAATCCCCAGGATTTATTTGTCTTTCTTCAAATACTTGAGCAAGGCATTTGATTAATTTATTGGCAGTATACAAATTTATATCACGTTCCTGCAATTTCAAACGTAGTTCTAGAAAGCTCTTGAAGTTCCTTTGCACGAAATATTTTTTTCCAATTATAAATCCATCACCACATTATTGAGTACACTCTGCGTCATGCAATGATTTCTGAAACCTCCAAATGGCACATGAAGTTTCTTTATAAATTTTATAAAGGTCATTAATGATGAGGAAGTAAAAATGGAAGTATCGGAATTTGTTGAAAAATACAATGAAATTGTATTAATCATAGAAATGGTAAAATCAAATCAAATGTTTGTATTCGGATGATTTACGATTCGTTATTTACCATTATATTGGACCAATTTGGATGACATTTGGTTGATTCCAACATACAGTTTTTTCAATATCCAATATTCCAACAGATACATAGATTGAAAAACTTCTGTCATTTTAGTTTTATTTTTTATTTTGTGCTACTGAAGCTGAGGGCATATCCTTCGAAATGCGCATCAACTCTAGCCTTGAGTTACGTTATTTGCTTGCTTCAAATTTAATATAAAACTTCGTTTGGGACACCTGTAGCTGGTTGTTTTCATACAAAGCCTGCGTATTATTATTAATAGATTTTCACAGATCTATTTTTATCGTAGCACTGGCCGCGTAAACCTAAGGCTACTATTCTTACGATCATTACAGCATCTCTTGATCTCGTTTTAGCGTAATGATGGTGCTCACTGCAGTCATGTGGCGGATGTCCTAATAAATAGCACACTCGAGTCATTTTAAACGACTTGTACGATTCGATAGTTCGATACAAAATGAACAGAAATATTATTAAATTGGATGATTTTTTTTGCAATTGGGTAAACCAACAGTAAAATGATAGATGTATTTTTTATACAGGTAAACGATAAAAATGCCATTTTCATATTTTATAATCTCTATATAAGGAATTTCACATGAAAAAACTAAATTAAAAAAAAAATTCTAAATCCCCATTAGCGATGGCAAACTGTAGGTCACTTTGAGGACCTAGTTCGTGGTTCGTAGTTCATTTAAATGTACCGTTCACGAACTATAGGTCGTGAACTACTACATGTTTTAAAAATGAACTAGTTCACGACCTATATGAAATACAGGCACATACTGAAAATAATCTCTTTTTTTTACAATATAAAAATAAAAAATTAATACTTGGAAATATTGCAATACTTATTTTGAATTAAGAATGAGGAAGAAAAGGAACAATGTTTATAATTTATACAAAACATATATATATATATATATAATGAAATATAATTTAGTTCCGTTCACCAACACATTTTATCACATAAATGTTAGTACTGCTATTGGCACTGTATATGTAATGTATACTATACTGCATCGTTTACGAGTCGTTGTGATTCATGAACGGTTTAGTACACGAGGGGTTCAGGACCTAGTACAAGTACACCGTGCACCATGTAGTTTATAGTTCACGAACTAGGTCCTAGTGACCTATAGGTCGTTGCAAAACATCGTCACAGTACGCCCCTCATTTGATTGAACCGTTCAGAGTGAACGGTTCGCGAGTGAACTACACATCGCTAATCCCCATAAAAAAGGACAGTCAATTGCAGAATGTAATTAAATTAAGTAGGAGTACTAGCATTATTTAAATTACAAAAAAATAAACCAATATATATGTAAAGTCGGTAAAACAGGTAGCAAAGTGGGTATAATTAGTTTGGCATTTAAAAAAAAAAAGCGACATTTCCTTATTCTTTACAAGAGCGCTTCGAACGAAAATTTCCTAAAAATCTAGTTCAGAATCGGATTTTTTTTAGATACAATTTTGATAAAAAATTGATTTATATACATATAATTTTTTCTTGATTTGATTTTTTACAAAAGCGCGTGTAAATGGAAAATCCCACACTTTGGCCGCTAAATTCAATATTTGGTGAACTGTTTACTTTCGAAGAAAGTGTCAAACAAATGGTTTATATTCTCGTCAAAAAAATAAAAGTTTTGATGTCGCAGGAGCCTTAAATACAGTAGTCAAATATCAATTTAATAAAATTACTCTTACATGCTTTATATCCATAATTTAAGAAAAATAATATCGCCTTTTCGTAGTTATATATTTGATATCTAAGATACTCAAGATGAATTTATGTGATTAATTATAAGCGATGGCAAAAAATTGAAATCATTTCAAAACTTCAATAATTTGTGTTAAACTAATTGAATGGTATGCAGGCAGTATTGACTAGGGATTTTAACATGAAAATAAATATAGGTAAAACTAAAGTGATGAGGTGTGACAAAAAGGAATGCAGTAGAAAAATGAGGATCACAATAGGAGATAATAGAATCGAAGAAGTGTCAGATTTTTGTTATTTAGGCAGTAGAATCACAAAAGATAATCGAAGCAAGGTAGATATAAAGTGTAGGATAGCACAGGGTAGGAAGGCATTCGTAGAAAAAGAACAGATTTTAAGATCAAATATTGACTTGGGTATTAGAAAAAGATTACTGAAGGTATATGTTTGGAGTGTAGCACTGTACGGGTGTGAGGCGTGGACTATAGGAAAGGAAGAGAAGCGTAGATTAGAAGCACTTGAAATGTGGTGTTATAGGAGGATGATGAGGATTGGATGGGAAGATAAAGTAACAAATGAAGCTGTACTAGAGTTAGTAGGGGAGAAGAGAAGTATTTGGAGAGTGTTACAGCGTAGGAGAGACAGATTAGTAGGGCATATTCTTAGGCATGGGGGGATTATGCAATTGATCATAGAAGGTAGAGTGGAGGGAAAGAGAGGGGTAGGTAGGCCTAGATTGGAGTATGTGAGTCAGATAGTTGAAGACGTTGAGATGAATAGCTATAGGGAGATGAAGGGATTAGCTCAGGATAGATCGGCATGGCGTGCTGTTTCCAACCAATCTTTAGGATTGCGGACTCTTTAACTAAACTAATTGAAATTTTCAATTCAGCAGAAAAATCTTGGAAGCTTTTATAGTCTCTAGAAAAAATGTCTCTAGACATTTAAAAAATAAAATAAGCTATTTGTAAAATGAAAATTCATATGCAATTTTTTTTTAAGTGTATGTAAATTTCCGAAACGCAAAACGAATTCCTCAATTACAGACGATAAATATGTATGACTATGCTTTCTACATTTTCTGACAATTTGGTTACAAGTTTTCATTAAATTTATTCATTCAACAACTCCGGAATTATAATAACATTATTTTTGATATGATAGTAAATATCAAAAATACTACAAAACGTCGCGTAGTAAATGAAATGTGGTATTTAGACTTTGTTCAGTAATATGCATATTATTATTTTGTCTACATTTAGTGAGTCCATTTTTTTTTGTTTTTCGTCTACGCTTCGTATTAGACTTGAGATGACCATCACAAACTTCAAACATGTGAATTGAATGCATATGCAAAAAAAATTGGTCAGTTTTGCACGATGGAAAATTTAAAAGCAAATGTTAATAACAAACATGAAACTTGTATTTTCTTCTAAACGGCGTATTACTTAAAATGCGATAGGTATACGGATATTTATTAACAAATAAAATATTTTCCAAATTAGATAAACGTTGCTTCGAAGAAGGGTAAAATAAACAACAGTAAGATCAAAAATGCATTGATACAATAATAATAGAATTCACAATATAAATTTACATTAATAATTTTGGATTTCGTCAAAATTTCGTACGCTGTTTACTTTGTTCCTATTTTGCGAATTAGCGTACTTTTAAGCAGTTGTTAAATTATGTGCATCCTATTTGTTATCAGTTTAATGATTATTTTCATTTTATACAATTAATTCAATATCAGCACGCTGATCCTAGAAAATGACCGAATGTTTTTATTATTTTCGATGCATAGAATTTATTTTAGTAAAGTCACGTAATAATTATATAAAGTACTTTTACATAAAAATAATTTGATGTGTTTGGCAGCATGAAAAGATCGAAACATATCTTTAAACTGATAAATTCATAAATTAACATACATGTAAAAAAGTAGTATTATTGAAAGGTTGGGAAATATACAATTTGAATGTTTAAAAATATTTTCATGACCATCTATGTATATATCTATTCTTTTGAACAAAATCTGAAATATTCTATGGCCACAGAATTTGAAATGCCTTTTTATCGATTTTTTTTACAATTTCTCATCGATTCCAAACCAAATGAAAACAAATACGAAGTCTTTCAGAAAATTTCTTCAAAATCTGTAAAAAAAAATTGTTGCTTGGAAACTCACGCAGCTTTTATTATATAAATATTTGTTTCTCTGTTTTCTTAGTACCTTCTACATTTTTATATATGTGGAGGAACTTTGAAAAAGGGCCAGCCAAATACCATTTGTGTAGTGTACCTTTTTTTCAAATTTTTCTGTTTCGCCTGAAAATCGATAAAAGTGGTTTCTAGGACCATATATAATCATTATACATTATTTTAAGAATTTTTGAAATTTTAACAAAAATTGACAAAAATCGAAATTTTTTGCACTTTTTTCATCGTTTTTTTCAACTTTTTCCGATTGAATGAACTAGAATCCTAAAATTGGATTCTATGACGATTTATTGTCATTTTACGTAGTTTTGGGCTCTTTTTATTTAACCAAAATCGACCAAAAATCGAAATTTTTTGCACTTTTTCAGCGATTTGTTCAAATTTTTCCGTTTTGGTTGAAAGTGGATAAAAGTGATTTCTATGACCATGTATAGTCGTTATACATTATTTTAATATTTTTTTAAATTTTAACGAAAATCGAAGAAAAATCGAATTTCTTTGCACTTTTTCATCGTTTTTTTTCAACTTTTTCCGATTGAATGAACTAAAATCTTAAAATTGGATTCTATGACGATTTATATTCATTTTACGTAGTTTTGGGCACTTGTTAAATTTTAACCAAAATCGACCAAAAATCGAAATTTTTTGCACTTTTTCCATCGATTTTTTCGAAATTTTCCGTTTCGTCTGAAAGTGGATAAAACTGATTTGTAGTCGTTATACACTATTTTAAGATTTTTTTTAAATTTTAACCAAAACCGAACAAAAATCGAAATTTTTTGCACTTTTTTCATCGATTTTTTCAAAAAATTTCGTTTCGCTTGAAAATCGATAAAAGTGGGTTGTTCTAGGACCATTTATAGTCGTTATACATATAAATTGTGTGAGAACTATAGGACCATTAGCCTACTATCACATGCATCGAAGATATTGTTAAAGATTATTTATAGGAGATTAGAAAATAAAGTAGAGGAAAGGCTAGGAGAAGATCAGTTTGGTTTTAGGAAAAACAGAGGGACGAGGGAGGCGATTTTAGCACTAAGAACGGTAGTAGAAAAAAGAATGAGGGTAGGAAAGGTAACTTGCATAGCTTTTGTAGATTTAGAAAAGGCATTTGATAATGTAGATTGGGACATAATGTTTAGAATTTTAAAAGAAACGGGTATAGATTATAAGGATAGGAGAATAATTTTTAATTTATATAAACACCAAACTGCCTTAGTTAGAATTGAGGGGGAAGAAGAGGTAGCAAAAATAGGGAAGGGAGTTCGGCAGGGATGTACACTCTCACCGTTATTATTTAATCTATATATAGAAGATGCAATAAACAAAGTAAAAGAAGAGTATAGTGTAGGTGTGAATGTACAGGGAGAGAAAATATATATGTTGAGATTCGCCGACGATATAGCTATATTAGAAGAAAGCGAAAAGAATTTAGAAAGGGTATTGAATGGTATGCAGGCAGTATTGACTAGGGATTTTAACATGAAAATAAATATAGGTAAAACTAAAGTGATGAGGTGTGACAAAAAGGAATGCAGTAGAAAAATGAAGATCTCAATAGGAGATAATAGAATCGAAGAAGTGTCAGATTCTTGTTATTTAGGCAGTAGAATCACAAAAGATAATCGAAGCAAAGTAGATATAAAGTGTAGGATAGCACAGGGTAGGAAGGCATTCGTAGAAAAAGAACAGATTTTAAGATCAAATATTGACTTGGGTATTAGAAAAAGATTACTGAAGGTATATGTTTGGAGTGTAGCACTGTACGGGTGTGAGGCGTGGACTATAGGAAAGGAAGAGAAGCGTAGATTACAAGCATTAGAAATGTGGTGTTATAGGAGGATGATGAGGATTGGTTGGGAAGATAAAGTAACAAATGAAGCTGTACTAGAGTTAGTAGGGGAGAAGAGAAGTATCTGGAGAGTGTTACAGCGTAGGAGAGACAGATTAGTAGGGCATATTCTTAGGCATGGGGGGATTATGCAATTGATCATAGAAGGTATAGTGGAGGGAAAGAGAGGGGTAGGTAGGCCTAGATTGGAGTATGTGAGTCAGATAGTTGAAGACGTTGAGATGAATAGCTATAGGGAGATGAAGGGATTAGCTCAGGATAGATCGGCATGGCGTGCTGTTTCCAACCAATCTTTAGGATTGCGGACTGTTTAACTAATACATATACACTATTTTAAAAAATTTTGAACTTTTTTCAATATTTTTCTCGACTTTTTCCTATTCAACTCATTATAAAAGAATTTTAGGAACAATTAACAATTTACGCATTTAAGCTTTCAGTTTTAAGCTTCTACTAAACATTGCTCAAATTTCAGGAAAATTAAAACTTTTCAATGCGGTTCCCGTCTAGTACTTTTTCGGTCAATTTTGAAAAGATTTTTCAAGGTGCAAATTACTGTTTTTGTTTTTAATTTTCACGTACTTTTTAAATCTTTGTTCAAATCTAGTTATTTTTTTAGCAACATTTTCATTTTTTCATTTCAAATATTTTTGATTTGCTTCTAGAGCGAAATGTGAGCGAAAAGCGATTGATATTTTTTTTACAAAGCGGACGATAAAGTCAAATAATTTTTTTTTTAAATATAATTGTATTTTCAGTAAACTATTTTTCCAGTAGTGCCAAAATTGGAAGGTAGAATGAATATGGCTTAAGACGACAAAAATGTTATTTGGTGGACAAATATGCATGTAAATATAATGTAGTCCTAAAATTTCCTTTCGGAGTATAATTTATTACTATTTATATTAACAGTTTTTCTAAGACGACAACAATTGCTGGTGATTTGCAAAAAAAGAACCTATATTATCATAATAATTTAGATTTTAATTTTTTATAGTGATTATATTTACAATAACTATTTTGAAAATTGATAGCAATTTTCTTGAAGGAAGAATGGTGGTGGCATGAGAAGTCTTTGATAATTAAGGTACCTGAGCCGATAAAAAGCTAAACATCGTTTAAAATAACCTTTTCTTCATTTGAACATTTTCCTCTTTTTGGGAGAATTTTGGATAATTTAACAATAACTGAAATATGAATCTTAAAGAAAACGTCAATTTATTCAAAACGCGCAAATTTTATTAACAGCGTAAGATATATTTATGTACGTATACATTTTTTGCAAGAGTTTTTACAAAAATGCAACCTTGAATATAATCATTGCCAAAAACAGATGAGAAGTTAGCAGCCGACGCCTTTTCTCTTATCAATTAAACACTGATAGGGACATTAATTAATAATTTATCATGTTTATTACACATCTTTATTACACTTGGAACAGATTTAAACAATTTTTGCACATAGTGACAGGAATCACATGACTAGTATTTTGTGGGTATTCTAAAAGTCGACTAGTATTTTAGGACTAGTAATAAAAATATATAGTGCCCTTGACATTCGTTTTAATCCCTGATAACCTTAAAAATTATATAATTTGATAAGGGACGTATTTCCTCATTTTAAATTAAATTTCAATTTTATTGAGAAGAGACTTTTTTTCGCATATTAAATTCTATAGCACTCAAAATACTAATAATAAATATAATGACATACAGGACATATAATATTGTTGAAGTAAATATTTTTTTGGGTCTTTATTATTGATAAATTAGTCAGTCGTTAATAAAATATATTGTGAATATTTTTCAAAAATCGGTTGATGCTTAAAGAAATCATTTAATTCGACGACGTAACAAAAAAATGTTTCTAAAATCTTCAGATTTCTTCGTACATTGAAACCGATCATTACGAACAGTTTCCTTTCTAAAAAAATTCTTTCCAAATGATATTTACTTCGGATGGTACCGAAAGTTGCATGGTACAACATATCCTCTGTAGGTCCTGCACTGCATCACTTGTCACAAAAAAAAAAGGATTTTTTCTTCAGTATTTTTCAGCTTCCAATTTAACATTAATTAATTGATTGAGCAAAATGAGCCTTAGCAACGATATATTATTAAGATTAAATTATTTCAACGGTGATGAACTTAAAAAAACAGAAATTTTGGTACACATAAGGGGTTGATATTTACTTACGCTGCACACTTTGTAATAAAGAAACAACATTTTATTTACCCTGTATTGTGAACTTTGTCCGAGCGTTATTCTTATTACCAACAGAAATATATAATAAAATGCAATTATTCTGTTTTATCACTATGCTAATATTAGTATGTGGAATTAACTGGAAGGTGAACGACTTGTCTTCAGTTAAAAGATACCTATTTGCATTTATTATTTGCTAATACCACTTTATTTTTATTTGTATTGTTGTGCAGAATTTCTTAAGACGTGCATGCATTTTACGCGAATTATAAGATACATAGAGGCATTAAAAAATTACACAAAAATGATCAATAAATTTGCGAAAATGCACGCACGATGAAAAAAATGCTTTTAGAAAGTATATTATATACTTTTGTTCGGGAAACGAATAAAAATTAGTTAATTTAACAGCAATCAATTAATTAATATTAACGGATTAAGGAAATGTATAAAATATTAATATAAACGCACGAATATATAATATACACTAAAATGTATAAATAATCCTAAGATTCCTCAAATAATTGAAAATAAAAACGTAATTGCATTTTCAATATTCGCTGAACGTTTTAAAAATTAATACTTTAGTTCAAAATGTAAATAAATAGTTCAAAAATATATATTTGTTATAGATTTGGAACATGCAAATCTATTGTGTAAAAAATCTCAATTTTAATGTTTGAATTTAACATGATAAATATTTAAAAGAATTTAAAAGAGAATTCTATTAAAAAAAAAATTTTGAACCAATTTCAAATGAAATTCTCGGCCAACTCTTCAAAAATAACAGAATTTAAGTCGATTCAAAATTGAGGTAGCGAAAGGATGTTCTATAAAAGAAAATGTAGTACAATAGATTGGGATAATGACATGAAGATTAGGCACTTTGCATGCAACTGGTTACGATTATATAACTCTTGAGGCAAAGCAATTTCTGTTTTGACGCTTGATATAAAATGTAAACAATATGATGAGCTGTGCAACAAAAATATTGTTGCATCGCCAGATATTGTATAGAGTGAACCAAAATATCGTCGACAATAAAATGGAACACTCGAAGGAGCCAAATTTTAATTTGATTTTAAGTTGAAGCCACTAAATTTTAATTCGGTATTTTTTAAGGGTAAATTAAAAAAAAATACAGTTGTGCTTACTGAAATATACAAAAGAAACCAACTGTGTTTCTCTGGTCGAGTTGGTTTTTTAAACTTTCTTAAGACAAAAGGATTTTTTGTTTTGTAAGTAAAAAGTAAAAAAAAAGAGATATGTGACTAAAGTTATTAAAATGGGAAGGATATTATTAATTTTTCTTTAATCGTATTTTTTATAGTAATGGAGTAAATAAATCTTTGTATACTTTTTTTAATATCAATAAAAATAAATTGTTCTTATGTTTGACTACTATATGAAAAACGTAATAAGAGAAGATTTCCAACTAAGAGAAACATAAAACAATTTATAATATCTATTTAACAATCTGAGGTCATTGTTCCGTAGTGTCTTTTTGTTAATTGTTAATTTTGTTAAATTTTTTTTGTCTTTTAATTAATGCGCGATCGTTCGACACTGTACAGGCATAGATATTAGAGGCACAGAATAAAGATAATACATATGCATTTGACGGTAAGTAGGCCAGGTCTACTAGATTTATTCAAACAGGCAAAACATAACATTAGCTTAGAGATAAAACGGCACAAGTCCAAACTTCGATCATTTTACACATTTACACATTTTACACCATTTTACACATTGATTTGAAATTTCATCTAATCGACGTATACATTTCTGTACATTTGGTAATAACTCCAATGAAACAAATAATCACTTGATGCGTTTTATCGATCAATAAAGCGAGATTTTGATTGAATACGAAAAATGGATTTGATCAAAATTTGGACTTGCTCAGTTTTACCTCTAAGCCGACAATATACGTGTCCGAGCTCAAAACCTAATAAACTCACAGACGAATTAGAAATAGACAAAATATGCGCATTGACGCAGAAACGGTTTGGAAAAAATCAAATAAAAACTTAAAAATCGAAAATCTGCAAAAGACATCGAGGTTGGATCAATTAAAATTAAAAAAATTTATCCCAGAGGAAAACGAATTATTACCGCCCTTTAATTATTTCATTTCATTTTTTCGCAAGTAATTAATCTAATTTCATTAAAATTGGTCAATTTTTATCGAAAAAAATTAGTGCACAAGAAGTGGATACGTTTCGTGCATCGGAAATGGGAAAAACGGATAAAGAATTACGAAAATTTAAATTGTGAGACAATGACGGCGTGTTTTGTTTTTGTTCCTATTCTCCAGTACTTAATGCAAGCTACGTGCAGCGGTACCGCGCTGCTAGAGACAAGTGAAAGTGTAAATCTAACCTCGATTTCACTTTCATTTAGTAGGCCGATTGGGTCCCACGAGCCAGCGACAACTCATCAGAAGGAAATAGCGCGAGTTGCATAAAATATTGCAAGTCATAGGTAGATTACATGTTAAGAATTTAGAATCCCAATTTGCAAAAAAAATCTATAAAAATTTTCGGCATAGGCAATATATTTATTTTTTTATTAATTATTAAATACGTCTACGATTTACTGAAACCAGTTGTTTCTAAACTTAGATACTTCTAAACTAAGTGGCTTTAAAAAAATATTTTAATTTTTCAAAAATTTACTGCATACCATAAGTATCCATTTTTTTCTTCTAAATCGACCTCCAATATAAAATAAAATAAAATTTTCTTAATTAATAAATATGTCTACGATTTACTAAAACGAGTTGTTTCGAAACTTAGATACTTCTAAACTAAGTGGCTTTAAAAAATTATTTTTAATTTTTCAAAAATTTACTGTATGCCATAAGTTTACATTTTTTTTAAAATCGATATCCAATATAAAATAAAATAAAATTTTCTTAATTAATAAATATGTCTACGATTTACTAAAACGAGTTGTTTCGAAACTTAGATACTTCTAAACTAAGTGGCTTTAAAAAATTATTTTTAATTTTTCAAAAATTTACTGTATGCCATAAGTTTACATTTTTTTTTAAATCGATATCCAATATAAAATAAAATAAAATTTTCTTAATTAATAAATATGTCTACGATTTACTAAAACGAGTTGTTTCGAAACTTAGATACTTCTAAACTAAGTGGCTTTAAAAAATTATTTTAATTTTTCAAAAATTTACTGTATACCATAAGTTTCCATTTTTTTTCTTCTAAATCGACCTCCAATATAAAATAAAATAAAATTTTCTTAATTAATAAATATGTCTACGATTTACTAAAACGAGTTGTTTCGAAACTTAGATACTTCTAAACTAAGTGGCTTTAAAAAATTATTTTTAATTTTTCAAAAATTTACTGTATGCCATAAGTTTACATTTTTTTTTAAATCGATATCCAATATAAAATAAAATAAAATTTTCTTAATTAATAAATATGTCTACGATTTACTAAAACGAGTTGTTTCTAAACTTAGATACTTCTAAACTAAGTGGCTTTAAAAAAAAAATTTTAATTTTTCAAAAATTTACTGTATGCCATAAGTTTCCATTTTTTTATAAATCGACCTCCAATATAAAATTAAATTAAATTTTATTAATTAATAAATATGTCTACGATTTACTAAAACGAGTTGTTTCTAAACTTAGATACTTCTAAACTAAGTGGCTTTAAAAAAATATTTTAATTTTTCAAAAATTTACTGTATACCATAAGTTTCCATTTTTTTTCTTCTAAATCGACCTCCAATATAAAATAAAATAAAATTTTCTTAATTAATAAATATGTCTACGATTTACTAAAACGAGTTGTTTCGAAACTTAGATACTTCTAAACTAAGTGGCTTTAAAAAATTATTTTTAATTTTTCAAAAATTTACTGTATGCCATAAGTTTACATTTTTTTTTAAATCGATATCCAATATAAAATAAAATAAAATTTTCTTAATTAATAAATATGTCTACGATTTACTAAAACGAGTTGTTTCTAAACTTAGATACTTCTAAACTAAGTGGCTTTAAAAAAAAAATTTTAATTTTTCAAAAATTTACTGTATGCCATAAGTTTCCATTTTTTTATAAATCGACCTCCAATATAAAATTAAATTAAATTTTATTAATTAATAAATATGTCTACGATTTACTAAAACGAGTTGTTTCTAAACTTAGATACTTCTAAACTAAGTGGCTTTAAAAAAATATTTTAATTTTTCAAAAATTTACTGTATACCATAAGTTTCCATTTTTTTTCTTCTAAATCGACCTCCAATATAAAATAAAATAAAATTTTCTTAATTAATAAATATGTCTACGATTTACTAAAACGAGTTGTTTCGAAACTTAGATACTTCTAAACTAAGTGGCTTTAAAAAATTATTTTTAATTTTTCAAAAATTTACTGTATGCCATAAGTTTACATTTTTTTTTAAATCGATATCCAATATAAAATAAAATAAAATTTTCTTAATTAATAAATATGTCTACGATTTACTAAAACGAGTTGTTTCTAAACTTAGATACTTCTAAACTAAGTGGCTTTAAAAAAAAAATTTTAATTTTTCAAAAATTTACTGTATGCCATAAGTTTCCATTTTTTTTTAAATCGATATCCAATATAAAATAAAATAAAATTTTATTAATTAATAAATATGTCTACGATTTACTAAAACGAGTTGTTTCGAAACTTAGATACTTCTAAACTAAGTGGCTTTAAAAAAATATTTTAATTTTTCAAAAATTTACTGTATACCATAAGTTTCCATTTTTTTTCTTCTAAATCGACCTCCAATATAAAATAAAATAAAATTTTATTAATTAATAAATATGTCTACGATTTACTAAAACGAGTTGTTTCGAAACTTAGATACTTCTAAACTAAGTGGCTTTAAAAAATTATTTTTAATTTTTCAAAAATTTACTGTATGCCATAAGTTTACATTTTTTTTTAAATCGATCTCCAATATAAAATAAAATAAAATTTTCTTAATTAATAAATATGTCTACGATTTACTAAAACGAGTTGTTTCGAAACTTAGATACTTCTAAACTAAGTGGCTTTAAAAAAATATTTTAATTTTTCAAAAATTTACTGTATACCATAAGTTTCCATTTTTTTTCTTCTAAATCGACCTCCAATATAAAATAAAATAAAATTTTCTTAATTAATAAATATGTCTACGATTTACTAAAACGAGTTGTTTCGAAACTTAGATACTTCTAAACTAAGTGGCTTTAAAAAATTATTTTTAATTTTTCAAAAATTTACTGTATGCCATAAGTTTACATTTTTTTTTAAATCGATATCCAATATAAAATAAAATAAAATTTTCTTAATTAATAAATATGTCTACGATTTACTAAAACGAGTTGTTTCTAAACTTAGATACTTCTAAACTAAGTGGCTTTAAAAAAAAAATTTTAATTTTTCAAAAATTTACTGTATGCCATAAGTTTCCATTTTTTTATAAATCGACCTCCAATATAAAATTAAATTAAATTTTATTAATTAATAAATATGTCTACGATTTACTAAAACGAGTTGTTTCTAAACTTAGATACTTCTAAACTAAGTGGCTTTAAAAAAATATTTTAATTTTTCAAAAATTTACTGTATACCATAAGTTTCCATTTTTTTTCTTCTAAATCGACCTCCAATATAAAATAAAATAAAATTTTCTTAATTAATAAATATGTCTACGATTTACTAAAACGAGTTGTTTCGAAACTTAGATACTTCTAAACTAAGTGGCTTTAAAAAATTATTTTTAATTTTTCAAAAATTTACTGTATGCCATAAGTTTACATTTTTTTTATAAATCGACCTCCAATATAAAATAAAATAAAATTTTATTAATTAATAAATATGTCTACGAATTACTAAAACGAGTTGTTTCGAAACTTAGATACTTCTAAACTAAGTGGCTTTAAAAAAATATTTTAATTTTTCAAAAATTTACTGTATGCCATAAGTTTACATTTTTTTTATAAATCGACCTCCAATATAAAATAAAATAAAATTTTCTTAATTAATAAATATGTCTACGATTTACTAAAACGAGTTGTTTCGAAACTTAGATACTTCTAAACTAAGTGGCTTTAAAAAATTATTTTTAATTTTTCAAAAATTTACTGTATGCCATAAGTTTACATTTTTTTTATAAATCGACCTCCAATATAAAATAAAATAAAATTTTATTAATTAATCAATATGTCTACGAATTACTAAAACGAGTTGTTTCGAAACTTAGATACTTCTAAACTAAGTGGCTTTAAAAAAATATTTTAATTTTTCAAAAATTTACTGTATACCATAAGTTTCCATTTTTTTTCTTCTAAATCGACCTCCAATATAAAATAAAATAAAATTTTATTAATTAATAAATATGTCTACGATTTACTAAAACGAGTTGTTTCGAAACTTAGATACTTCTAAACTAAGTGGCTTTAAAAAAATATTTTAATTTTTCAAAAATTTACTGTATGCCATAAGTTTCCATTTTTTTATAAATCGACCTCCAATATAAAATTAAATTAAATTTTATTAATTAATAAATATGTCTACGATTTACTAAAACGAGTTGTTTCGAAACTTAGATACTTCTAAACTAAGTGGCTTTAAAAAAATATTTTAATTTTTCAAAAATTTACTGTATACCATAAGTTTCCATTTTTTTTATAAATCGACCTCCAATATAAAATAAAATAAAATTTTATTAATTAATAAATATGTCTACGAATTACTAAAACGAGTTGTTTCGAAACTTAGATACTTCTAAACTAAGTGGCTTTAAAAAAATATTTTAATTTTTCAAAAATTTACTGTATACCATAAGTTTCCATTTTTTTTTATAAATCGACCTCCAATATAAAATAAAATAAAATTTTATTAATTAATAAATATGTCTACGAATTACTAAAACGAGTTGTTTCGAAACTTAGATACTTCTAAACTAAGTGGCTTTAAAAAAATATTTTAATTTTTCAAAAATTTACTGTATACCATAAGTTTCCATTTTTTTTCTTCTAAATCGACCTCCAATATAAAATAAAATAAAATTTTATTAATTAATAAATATGTCTACGATTTACTAAAACGAGTTGTTTCGAAACTTAGATACTTCTAAACTAAGTGGCTTTAAAAAAATATTTTAATTTTTCAAAAATTTACTGTATACCATAAGTTTCCATTTTTTTTCTTCTAAATCGACCTCCAATATAAAATAAAATAAAATTTTATTAATTAATAAATATGTCTACGATTTACTAAAACGAGTTGTTTCTAAACTTAGATACTTCTAAACTAAGTGGCTTTAAAAAAAAAATTTTAATTTTTCAAAAATTTACTGTATGCCATAAGTTTCCATTTTTTTATAAATCGACCTCCAATATAAAATTAAATTAAATTTTATTAATTAATAAATATGTCTACGATTTACTAAAACGAGTTGTTTCTAAACTTAGATACTTCTAAACTAAGTGGCTTTAAAAAAATATTTTAATTTTTCAAAAATTTACTGTATACCATAAGTTTCCATTTTTTTTCTTCTAAATCGACCTCCAATATAAAATAAAATAAAATTTTCTTAATTAATAAATATGTCTACGATTTACTAAAACGAGTTGTTTCGAAACTTAGATACTTCTAAACTAAGTGGCTTTAAAAAATTATTTTTAATTTTTCAAAAATTTACTGTATGCCATAAGTTTACATTTTTTTTTAAATCGATATCCAATATAAAATAAAATAAAATTTTCTTAATTAATAAATATGTCTACGATTTACTAAAACGAGTTGTTTCTAAACTTAGATACTTCTAAACTAAGTGGCTTTAAAAAAAAAATTTTAATTTTTCAAAAATTTACTGTATGCCATAAGTTTCCATTTTTTTTTAAATCGATATCCAATATAAAATAAAATAAAATTTTATTAATTAATAAATATGTCTACGATTTACTAAAACGAGTTGTTTCGAAACTTAGATACTTCTAAACTAAGTGGCTTTAAAAAAATATTTTAATTTTTCAAAAATTTACTGTATACCATAAGTTTCCATTTTTTTTCTTCTAAATCGACCTCCAATATAAAATAAAATAAAATTTTATTAATTAATAAATATGTCTACGATTTACTAAAACGAGTTGTTTCGAAACTTAGATACTTCTAAACTAAGTGGCTTTAAAAAATTATTTTTAATTTTTCAAAAATTTACTGTATGCCATAAGTTTACATTTTTTTTTAAATCGATCTCCAATATAAAATAAAATAAAATTTTCTTAATTAATAAATATGTCTACGATTTACTAAAACGAGTTGTTTCGAAACTTAGATACTTCTAAACTAAGTGGCTTTAAAAAAATATTTTAATTTTTCAAAAATTTACTGTATACCATAAGTTTCCATTTTTTTTCTTCTAAATCGACCTCCAATATAAAATAAAATAAAATTTTCTTAATTAATAAATATGTCTACGATTTACTAAAACGAGTTGTTTCGAAACTTAGATACTTCTAAACTAAGTGGCTTTAAAAAATTATTTTTAATTTTTCAAAAATTTACTGTATGCCATAAGTTTACATTTTTTTTTAAATCGATATCCAATATAAAATAAAATAAAATTTTCTTAATTAATAAATATGTCTACGATTTACTAAAACGAGTTGTTTCTAAACTTAGATACTTCTAAACTAAGTGGCTTTAAAAAAAAAATTTTAATTTTTCAAAAATTTACTGTATGCCATAAGTTTCCATTTTTTTATAAATCGACCTCCAATATAAAATTAAATTAAATTTTATTAATTAATAAATATGTCTACGATTTACTAAAACGAGTTGTTTCTAAACTTAGATACTTCTAAACTAAGTGGCTTTAAAAAAATATTTTAATTTTTCAAAAATTTACTGTATACCATAAGTTTCCATTTTTTTTCTTCTAAATCGACCTCCAATATAAAATAAAATAAAATTTTCTTAATTAATAAATATGTCTACGATTTACTAAAACGAGTTGTTTCGAAACTTAGATACTTCTAAACTAAGTGGCTTTAAAAAATTATTTTTAATTTTTCAAAAATTTACTGTATGCCATAAGTTTACATTTTTTTTATAAATCGACCTCCAATATAAAATAAAATAAAATTTTATTAATTAATAAATATGTCTACGAATTACTAAAACGAGTTGTTTCGAAACTTAGATACTTCTAAACTAAGTGGCTTTAAAAAAATATTTTAATTTTTCAAAAATTTACTGTATGCCATAAGTTTACATTTTTTTTATAAATCGACCTCCAATATAAAATAAAATAAAATTTTCTTAATTAATAAATATGTCTACGATTTACTAAAACGAGTTGTTTCGAAACTTAGATACTTCTAAACTAAGTGGCTTTAAAAAATTATTTTTAATTTTTCAAAAATTTACTGTATGCCATAAGTTTACATTTTTTTTTAAATCGATCTCCAATATAAAATAAAATAAAATTTTCTTAATTAATAAATATGTCTACGATTTACTAAAACGAGTTGTTTCGAAACTTAGATACTTCTAAACTAAGTGGCTTTAAAAAAATATTTTAATTTTTCAAAAATTTACTGTATACCATAAGTTTCCATTTTTTTTCTTCTAAATCGACCTCCAATATAAAATAAAATAAAATTTTATTAATTAATAAATATGTCTACGATTTACTAAAACGAGTTGTTTCGAAACTTAGATACTTCTAAACTAAGTGGCTTTAAAAAATTATTTTTAATTTTTCAAAAATTTACTGTATGCCATAAGTTTACATTTTTTTTTAAATCGATCTCCAATATAAAATAAAATAAAATTTTCTTAATTAATAAATATGTCTACGATTTACTAAAACGAGTTGTTTCGAAACTTAGATACTTCTAAACTAAGTGGCTTTAAAAAAATATTTTAATTTTTCAAAAATTTACTGTATACCATAAGTTTCCATTTTTTTTCTTCTAAATCGACCTCCAATATAAAATAAAATAAAATTTTCTTAATTAATAAATATGTCTACGATTTACTAAAACGAGTTGTTTCGAAACTTAGATACTTCTAAACTAAGTGGCTTTAAAAAATTATTTTTAATTTTTCAAAAATTTACTGTATGCCATAAGTTTACATTTTTTTTTAAATCGATATCCAATATAAAATAAAATAAAATTTTCTTAATTAATAAATATGTCTACGATTTACTAAAACGAGTTGTTTCTAAACTTAGATACTTCTAAACTAAGTGGCTTTAAAAAAAAAATTTTAATTTTTCAAAAATTTACTGTATGCCATAAGTTTCCATTTTTTTATAAATCGACCTCCAATATAAAATTAAATTAAATTTTATTAATTAATAAATATGTCTACGATTTACTAAAACGAGTTGTTTCTAAACTTAGATACTTCTAAACTAAGTGGCTTTAAAAAAATATTTTAATTTTTCAAAAATTTACTGTATACCATAAGTTTCCATTTTTTTTCTTCTAAATCGACCTCCAATATAAAATAAAATAAAATTTTCTTAATTAATAAATATGTCTACGATTTACTAAAACGAGTTGTTTCTAAACTTAGATACTTCTAAACTAAGTGGCTTTAAAAAATTATTTTTAATTTTTCAAAAATTTACTGTATGCCATAAGTTTACATTTTTTTTTAAATCGATCTCCAATATAAAATAAAATAAAATTTTCTTAATTAATAAATATGTCTACGATTTACTAAAACGAGTTGTTTCTAAACTTAGATACTTCTAAACTAAGTGGCTTTAAAAAAAAATTTTTAATTTTTCAAAAATTTACTGTATGCCATAAGTTTCCATTTTTTTATAAATCGACCTCCAATATAAAATTAAATTAAATTTTATTAATTAATAAATATGTCTACGAATTACTAAAACGAGTTGTTTCTAAACTTAGATACTTCTAAACTAAGTGGCTTTAAAAAAATATTTTTAATTTTTCAAAAATTTACTGTATGCCATAAGTTTACATTTTTTTTTAAATCGATCTCCAATATAAAATAAAATAAAATTTTCTTAATTAATAAATATGTCTACGATTTACTAAAACGAGTTGTTTCGAAACTTAGATACTTCTAAACTAAGTGGCTTTAAAAAAATATTTTAATTTTTCAAAAATTTACTGTATACCATAAGTTTCCATTTTTTTTCTTCTAAATCGACCTCCAATATAAAATAAAATAAAATTTTCTTAATTAATAAATATGTCTACGATTTACTAAAACGAGTTGTTTCGAAACTTAGATACTTCTAAACTAAGTGGCTTTAAAAAATTATTTTTAATTTTTCAAAAATTTACTGTATGCCATAAGTTTACATTTTTTTTAAAATCGATCTCCAATATAAAATAAAATAAAATTTTCTTAATTAATAAATATGTCTACGATTTACTAAAACGAGTTGTTTCTAAACTTAGATACTTCTAAACTAAGTGGCTTTAAAAAAATATTTTAATTTTTCAAAAATTTACTGTATACCATAAGTTTCCATTTTTTTTCTTCTAAATCGACCTCCAATATAAAATAAAATAAAATTTTCTTAATTAATAAATATGTCTACGATTTACTAAAACGAGTTGTTTCAAAACTTAGATACTTCTAAACTAAGTGGCTTTAAAAAATTATTTTTAATTTTTCAAAAATTTACTGTATGCCATAAGTTTACATTTTTTTTAAAATCGATCTCCAATATAAAATAAAATAAAATTTTCTTAATTAATAAATATGTCTACGATTTACTAAAACGAGTTGTTTCTAAACTTAGATACTTCTAAACTAAGTGGCTTTAAAAAAATATTTTAATTTTTCAAAAATTTACTGTATACCATAAGTTTCCATTTTTTTTCTTCTAAATCGACCTCCAATATAAAATAAAATAAAATTTTCTTAATTAATAAATATGTCTACGATTTACTAAAACGAGTTGTTTCGAAACTTAGATACTTCTAAACTAAGTGGCTTTAAAAAATTATTTTTAATTTTTCAAAAATTTACTGTATGCCATAAGTTTACATTTTTTTTATAAATCGACCTCCAATATAAAATAAAATAAAATTTTATTAATTAATAAATATGTCTACGATTTACTAAAACGAGTTGTTTCTAAACTTAGATACTTCTAAACTAAGTGGCTTTAAAAAAATATTTTAATTTTTCAAAAATTTACTGTATACCATAAGTTTCCATTTTTTTTCTTCTAAATCGACCTCCAATATAAAATAAAATAAAATTTTCTTAATTAATAAATATGTCTACGATTTACTAAAACGAGTTGTTTCGAAACTTAGATACTTCTAAACTAAGTGGCTTTAAAAAATTATTTTTAATTTTTCAAAAATTTACTGTATGCCATAAGTTTACATTTTTTTTTAAATCGATCTCCAATATAAAATAAAATAAAATTTTCTTAATTAATAAATATGTCTACGATTTACTACAACGAGTTGTTTCTAAACTTAGATACTTCTAAACTAAGTGGCTTTAAAAAAAAATTTTTAATTTTTCAAAAATTTACTGTATGCCATAAGTTTCCATTTTTTTATAAATCGACCTCCAATATAAAATTAAATTAAATTTTATTAATTAATAAATATGTCTACGAATTACTAAAACGAGTTGTTTCTAAACTTAGATACTTCTAAACTAAGTGGCTTTAAAAAAATATTTTTAATTTTTCAAAAATTTACTGTATGCCATAAGTTTACATTTTTTTTAAAATCGATCTCCAATATAAAATAAAATAAAATTTTATTAATTAATAAATATGTCTACGATTTACTAAAACGAGTTGTTTCTAAACTTAGATACTTCTAAACTAAGTGGCTTTAAAAAATTATTTTTAATTTTTCAAAAATTTACTGTATGCCATAAGTTTACATTTTTTTTTAAATCGATCTCCAATATAAAATAAAATAAAATTTTATTAATTAATAAATATGTCTACGAATTACTAAAACGAGTTGTTTCTAAACTTAGATACTTCTAAACTAAGTGGCTTTAAAAAAAAAAATTTAATTTTTCGAAAATTTACTGTATGCCATAAGTTTCCATTTTTTTCTTCTAAATCGACCTCCAATATAAAATAAAATAAATTTTTTATTAATTAATAAATATGTCTACGAATTACTAAAACGAGTTGTTTCTAAACTTAGATTCTTCTAAACTAAGTGGCTTTAAAAAAATATTTTTAATTTTTCGAAAATTTACTGTATGCCATAAGTTTCCATTTTTTTCTTCTAAATCGACCTCCAATATAAAATAAAATAAAATTTTAATTATATTTCCCAAGCTTTTCATTATAAATCAAGCGATTAAAATTTTTTTTTAATGATTAAAATTCAACAAATTAAAAATTGCGTCCACTTCCCTAATTAATAGTTTAAAAAATGCAAAATTAGTGAAAAATACATGATTTTTTCAAACAACATTGGATTTATCCGTCGACTCCATATCGAATTTCTTTCTTTCGAAATTTCCATGGACCCCTAAGAGGGGGTCATATGTACCCTCTTAGATATCCCTGTTAAAAAACATAAATTTGAACCGTCCATATATGTTTCTAAAACAATTAGAGCGCATCTTCAGTAATAATAAAATCACTAGTCAATACGCATATACGAATCTCTTAGTATCTTCTAAATTCGACATAGTTTTCGTGCATTTATTGTTGACTGGGTTATTTTGCAATAGCTCGGCGAGTACGAACGAATAAGGACAGACATACTAACCCAATGAACATGGGAAATACTAAATGGATGGTGGAAGGGAGATGGAATATAACTTTGTAGACGTCTCTACATGCCGACGAAAAAGTAGTACAAAATCGTTATGGTCGTCTTTATCGTGTAGATGTTATCTAATTGTAGAACTGATTTGGTAGAATGAGATGAAAGATACTGACGTGGAGGTGGTCTTACTGTGTTGTTGTCTTTTTTATTTGTTAAATATGAGTAATATTAGGTGAGATATGGGTGTAATATACAAGAAGAACATGAAAATTTGAGCTAGTTAATAAAAAGATTAAAAAGATACTCTTTAGTATTAAAATTTAAAAGAAAAATCATTGAAATTGAGTAAAAATAATGCCTTTTCAAACACACACGTGAAACAATCTTCAGTTTTAGCATTGCGCAGAAATTTTTTCTAAAAATAAACATAATAGATTTTTTTTTAAATAAGTAAGTATGTCTTCCAATAGTCCTGATATTTTTTATATTTCCATTGTAGGAAAACTGATTTATTTTTAACTGAAAAATATTACGCGCATTATTAAAAACCCATATCTTTGGACTAACAATATTTGCTTTTACCAATGAGTATTGAAAATCGTAACATCTTAACATGTGCAATTTAATTTCCCAAAATTCGTTGTAAGGTCATTTTAATCAGCCTTCAAAATTATTTCAACGTGATTTCAAAAAATACAGCTAATTTTTTAAGAAAAGCGCCTCATCGAATTTTTAAATCTTTGTTATCTTTAGAAGTGCTTCCTGATTTTTCTTGTATAGAAAATTATCTATAACCAATAGAAAAAATTGTCATATTGTTACGTTACTGAAGATGAAGGCTTTGCCTTCGAAATACATGGCAGTTTTTGTCTAATTTTGTGTACAAGTGAGCCAAAAATGTGTCCTAGAGCAGGGGTTCCCAACCTTTTTATCACTTGACATTTTCATGATCATCTGGCGTCTAATTTTCATGATCATCTAAATAAAAATGAGCTATACATGAATATATTTTTTACAATATACCTTTTATTGTATTTAAATGTTACAAATTGTATATGAATGATCAAAAATAAATAATACAATAAAAATCAGGTTTCATAAATGTACAAAATGTAAAATTAATGTGAAACCTGTTGTTGTTTATTTTGAACCAATATCTGGCTTATTTTCACTCGTAAGTCATTTTCAATATCGAGCTTATTTCTGAATTTAGTTTTCACATACAGTGGTTCAGAAAATCCACTCTCACAAATAATTTGCTGATTTTTTTAAATATTTATGGACACGGTCACGTACCACCTGAATTGCCTACAGTGGTACGCGTACCACCGGTTTGGAAACTAGAGGATGGAAAATGAAGACACATGGAAAATGCGACTATTAGAGAACAGTCGCATTTTCGATATGTATATTATATTTTGAAGAGTCAAAAACACCCAATTAATGACAAGACACGCAAAAGAAACTAACTATATAGTAAGTATACATTTTCTTTGGAGCAGTCAAAAGCGCATTCGCTTATCACACATGCGAAGATTGTGTGAAAGAAAGAAAAAAAAACGAGCATTCTCTTTGGCCGAGCCTGTATAGACATTCCCTTTAAATCACCACACAGTATAACGTACACTGTAGAATAAACTAACCACTTCTATACACTAAGTAGAAAACTATCCACGATTTAGGTCGTGTGCTGCTTTGGCGTTGTTGAAGTCGAGACGACAATCCATCTCTGATTCTGCGGGTGTATTGCATCATATGCCCCGCACTCTGCACACGAATCGCTGTGCCGGTTTGAGTCCGCTGTAGGTTTAGCGATGTGTAGTTCACTCGCGAACCGTTCACTCTGAACGGTTCATTCAAATGACGGGCGTACTGTGACGATGTTTTGCAACGACCTATAGGTCACTATCACCTAGTTCGTGAACTATGAACTACTATGTACGTATTGATATACTTGTACTAGGTCCTGAACCCGTCGTCTACTAAACGACTCGTAAACGATGCAGTATAGTATACATTACATATACAAGACTAACATTTATATAGTGATAAAGTGTGTTGGTGAACGGAACGAAATTATATTTGTTATATATTAGTTTAGTTAGTTAAAGAGTCCGCAATCCTAAAGATTGGTTGGAAACAGCACGCCATGCCGATCTATCCTGAGCTAATCCCTTCATCTCCCTATAGCTATTCATCTCAACGTCTTCAACTATCTGACTCACATACTCCAATCTAGGCCTACCTACCTCTCTCTTTCCCTCCACTCTACCTTCTATGATCAATTGCATAATCCCCCCATGCCTAAGAATATGCCCTACTAATCTGTCTCTCCTACGCTGTAACACTCTCCAAATACTTCTCTTCTCCCCTACTAACTATAGTACAGCTTCATTTGTTACTTTATCTTCCCAACCAATCCTCATCATCCTCCTATAACACCACATTTCGAATGCTTGTAATCTACGCTTCTCTTCCTTTCCTATAGTCCACGCCTCACACCCGTACAGTGCTACACTCCAAACATATACCTTCAGTAATCTTTTTCTAATACCCAAGTCAATATTTGATCTTAAAATCTGTTCTTTTTCTACGAATGCCTTCCTACCCTGTGCTATCCTACACTTTATATCTACCTTGCTTCGATTATCTTTTGTGATTCTACTGCCTAAATAACAAAAATCTGACACTTCTTCGATTCTATTATCTCCTATTGTGATCCTCATTTTTCTACTGCATTCCTTTTTGTCACACCTCATCACTTTAGTTTTACCTATATTTATTTTCATGTTAAAATCCCTAGTCAATACTGCCTGCATACCATTCAATACCCTTTCTAAATTCTTTTCGCTTTCTTCCAATATAGCTATATCGTCGGCGAATCTCAACATATATATTTTCTCTCCCTGTACATTCACACCTACACTATACTCTTCTTTTACTTTGTTTATTGCATCTTCTATATATAGATTAAATAATAACGGTGAAAGTGTACATCCCTGCCGAACTCCCTTCCCTATTTTTGCTACCTCTTCTTCCCCCTCAATTCTAACTAAGGCAGTTTGGTGTTTATATAAATTAAAAATTATTCTCCTATCCTTATAATCTATACCCGTTTGTTTTAAAATTCTAAACATTATGTCCCAATCTACATTATCAAATGCCTTTTCTAAATCTACAAAAGCTATGCAAGTTACCTTTCCTACCCTCTTTCTTTTTTCTACTACCGTTCTTAGTGCTAGAATCGCCTCTCTCGTCCCTCTGTTTTTCCTAAAACCAAACTGATCTTCTCCTAGCCTTTCCTCTACTTTATTTTCTAATCTCCTATAAATAATCTTTAACAATATCTTCGATGCATGTGATAGTAGACTAATGGTCCTATAGTTCTCACACAAATTAGCTCCTATTTTCTTCGGCATTGTTACTATTCTACTACGCTGAAAATCCTGTGGTACTTCTCCCTTCTCATATATTTTACAAACTAACCTGTATAATCGCTCCTGCATTTCTCCCCCTGCGTGTTTTATTAATTCGGCTGGTATCATATCAATCCCCGCTGCTTTGTTATTCCGTAAATCATTTAATGCTCTATGAAACTCTGACCTAAGTATGCTAGGACCTAAGTCATCCTCATCTATCTGTTCCACACTTTCTAGCTCCTCCATGTCCTGCCTACCTTTATATAAATCTTCAAGATACTCCTTCCATCTTCTAGCTTTTTCCTTATTTTCTGTGAGTTCCTTACCCTGCTTATCACATATAATGTTACCCTTTGGTTTTACTTTAGAAAAATGTGACTTAATTTTCCTGTAGCCCAAATCTACTTTACCTCTTCTCATATCCTCCTCAATATCCTCACAATTTCCTTTTATCCACTCTTCTTTCGCTAGCTTGCATTTCCTATTAATTAAGTTCCTTAGTTCCTTATATTTTTTCTGTCCTGCTTCTGTGTTTCCAATTTTAATTTTCCTTCTTGCTTCTATCATTTCAACTATTTCTTCCGTGATCCATTCCCTCCTACCTGCCCTTTTCTTTGTGCCTAATACTTCATTTGCTGCTGTAGTTAACCCATTTCTGATTTCCCTCCATTCGCAATCTATGTCGCTCCTAGATGTTCCATTAGCCATGATTTCTACTTTCTGCTTGTACTTTTCACATACATCAGCTAATTTTAACCTATCGACATCTACTCTGACCTGTTTAGACTTCTGTAATTTCTTGAATTTGACCTCTGAGTCCAGGACTACTAAATTATGGTCACTATCAATATCTGCTCCAGGGTAACTCTTACAATTCTTAATCTGGTTCCTAAACCTCTCTTTAACCAGTATGTAATCTATCTGATACCTCTATAATATATCTATAATTTATACAAAACATATATTGTTATATATGTTTTGTATAAATTATAAACATTGTTGTTTTCTTCTTGCCCATTCTTAATTCAAAATAAGTATTGAAATAGTTCAATTTATTTATTTTTTACTATTTAATATTTTTATATTGAGAAAAAACGGGATTATTTTCAGTATGTGCATATATTTTATATAGGTCGTGAACTAGTTCATTTTAAAAAGATGTTAGTAGTTCACGACCTATAGTTCGTGAACGGTACATTAAAATGAACTACGAACTAGGTCCTCAGAGTGACCTACAGTTTGCCATCGCTAGTAGGTTTGGGTAATTCACCTATGAATCGTTCATTTTGGACAATTCATCAGAGTGAACGATTCGTATTCAGTATTCCCAATACATACCGAATTATATACAGGCGGTCCTCGACTTTCGCACATAATTGGTTCCTGAAAATGTGTGCGAATGTTGAATGTTCGAAAATAGGGGGATATAAAAAAAACATCAAAAATTGTATTTTAAAATATTTATTTATCAATAATAATATTTATTTATCAATATACATAATTAAGTTAATGAGGCGTGTTGAAGTGCTTTCAGGTGTTTTCTTTATAAACTTGTCAAGAGTTAGTTGAATACCACCCTTTTTTTTCTTTTCTTGATAAAGAGTTCTATAACATGCTGTGTTTTTTTGAATCGCCCTACGTACTTGAGATATACGTTCTCCATTGGGACCACATTCTTCCATGATAGTCAAAAATTTGTCAAGATGCATGGACGCTTCATTCATATTTTTGATTGTCAAAGTCTTGACGATTTTATCAGCTTCTTCTTCCTCACTTTCATTGTGTATTTCATTTAACTCTTGTTGCTCAATTAAGTGTTCATTTGACAGAGATTCAATCAACTCATTAACATCTTCGTTGTTGACGTCCAAGTTTAGTTCATTCATTAGGCTAACTATTTCGTCTGTGATAGTATCCGGAGTTTCTTCAGAATTTATAAAATCACTCATCATTTGTGGGCATAATTGTTTCCAGGAACCTTTCATTGTTGACTCTTTTATTTCAGCCCACAAGTCTCCAATATTGTTTATTGCGTTCCATATATTATAGTTCTTCCAAAAATCTTTTAATGTAGGCCCACCGTCCCTGTCAGTTGCCTTGATGGCCTGATTCATTATTGTCCTCATATAATATCGTTTAAACGTAGCTATCACTGTTTGGTCCATGGGCTGTATGAGGCAGATAATATTGGGAGGAAGAAACACACAATTGATTTCCGGGTATAAATTCTGCAGAGATTTTGGGTGTCCTGGAGCATTGTCTAAGATTAATAATGCTTTAAATTGTAAATTTTTATCTTTACAATATTGCTTAACTGCCGGCACAAAATGAAAAGTGAACCAATCTTTGAGTATTAACCCAGGCTTCTTTATTTTGATTTCCAAATGACTGGAAGCAATTCTTTATCTTTCCCTGTCAATGCTCTGCTTGATAAACTAACATTGGCTTCAATTTTAAATCACCAGCTAAGTTTCTACCAAGAAGTAATGTCAATCGGTTTTTAGAAGGTTTATGTCCAGGGGCAACTGATTCTTCCTTCGATAAGAATGTACGATTAGGCATTTTTTTCCAAAATAAACCCGTCTCGTCTACATTGAATATTTGGCTAGCAGAATATTCTTCATCTACAATAATTTTGGACAATGAAGAAATAAATTCTTTTGCAGCATCTTTATCTGCATCAGCCGATTCTCCAGTGAATTTAATATTATGTAGAGAATACCTCATTTTAAATTTGTCGAAGCAGCCATTACTTGCTTGAAACACCGTGTTAGAATCCTCTGTTAATCTAGTCTTCCAATCTTCATGCAAACTAAGAGCCTTAGCTTGAATAATTGAAAAACTCAGAGGGACATCGTTTTGATGTTGATCATCAATCCATGATGACAAAGATCTTTCCATTTCATCCATCACTATGCCGTGTCTTTTGAAACCAATCTTTGAAGATATATTTCCACAATTTTGAACGTATTCCTTAATTTTATTCTTGTTTTTCAAAATTGAACATATCGTAGACCTGTTTATGTCGTACGAACTGAAGCCGCTTTCAGAACGTCTAATTATTTCCATCTTTGTCTCGATCGTTTGAAGTTTATGAGTCGTTAATTTCTTTTTGTTCGTATCAACACTGCAGTTTCTCCGTTTCTCACTCATGTTTATAAATTTATAAGGGCGAAATATTTAAACATAAAACAATAAATTGGCAAAATACACAACGCATCGACACGCGCCCTAACGCAAGTTTAAACCTGTTTCATACATTGCATTGCTACTCTAGGCGGCAATGTGTGAGTGAGCGCGAGATATCACGCTCCGTGGGAGCGACTGCATGGAAGCGAATAATTTTTGCATTATCGACAAAAATCTTTAAGAAATTGATTTTTAAAAAATGTGCGAAATAGTGAATTGTGCGAAAGTCGAGGGCCGCCTGTATTCTGTATTCATTTATATATGCTCAAACGAATTATTCACTACGTTAGTCACATTCAGTACTGTAAAATGTATATTGCGAATTGTATCGCTGATACTCAAGCATAAGATAATAGTAAAATAATCGGAGGCATTAACACTTTTCTGCGAATATAATATTTAAAAAATTATTGTCGATGTCGAAGTAGATGTCGATAGGTTAAAATTAGCTGATGTATGTGAAAAGTACAAGCAGAAAGTAGAAATCATGGCTAATGGAACATCAAGGAACGACATAGATTGCGAATGGAGGGAAATCAGAAATGGGCTAACTACAGCAGCAAATGAAGTATTAGGCACAAAGAAAAGGGCAGGTAGGAGGGAATGGATCACGGAAGAAATAGTTGAAATGATAGAAGCAAGAAGGAAAATTAAAATAGGAAACACAGAAGCAGGACAGAAAAAATATAAGGAACTAAGGAACTTAATTAATAGGAAATGCAAGCTAGCGAAAGAAGAGTGGATAAAAGGAAACTGTGAGGATATTGAGGAGGATATGAGAAGAGGTAAAGTAGATTTGGGCTACAGGAAAATTAAGTCACATTTTTCTAAAGTAAAACCAAAGGGTAACATTATATGTGATAAGCAGGGTAAGGAACTCACAGAAAATAAGGAAAAAGCTAGAAGATGGAAGGAGTATCTTGAAGATTTATATAAAGGTAGGCAGGACATGGAGGAGCTAGAAAATGTGGAACAGATAGATGAGGATGACTTAGGTCCTAGCATACTTAGGTCAGAGTTTCATAGAGCATTAAATGATTTACGGAATAACAAAGCAGAGGGGATTGATATGATACCAGCCGAATTAATAAAACACGCAGGGGAAAAAATGCAGGAGCGATTATACAGGTTAGTTTGTAAAATATATGAGAAGGGAGAAGTACCACAGGATTTTCAGCGTAGTAGAATAGTAACAATGCCGAAGAAAATAGGAGCTAAATTGTGTGAGAACTATAGGACCATTAGCCTACTATCACATGCATCGAAGATATTGTTAAAGATTATTTATAGGAGATTAGAAAATAAAGTAGAGGAAAGGCTAGGAGAAGATCAGTTTGGGTTTAGGAAAAACAGAGGGACGAGAGAGGCGATTCTAGCACTAAGAACGGTAGTAGAAAAAAGAAATAGGGTAGGAAAGGTAACTTGCATAGCTTTTGTAGATTTAGAAAAGGCATTTGATAATGTAGATTGGGACATAATGTTTAGAATTTTAAAAGAAACGGGTATAGATTATAAGGATAGGAGAATAATTTTTAATTTATATAAACACCAAACTGCCTTAGTTAGAATTGAGGGGGAAGAAGAGGTAGCAAAAATAGGGAAGGGAGTTCGGCAGGGATGTACACTCTCACCGTTATTATTTAATCTATATATAGAAGATGCAATAAACAAAGTAAAAGAAGAGTATAGTGTAGGTGTGAATGTACAGGGAGAGAAAATATATATGTTGAGATTCGCCGACGATATAGCTATATTAGAAGAAAGCGAAAAGAATTTAGAAAGGGTATTGAATGGTATGCAGGCAGTATTGACTAGGGATTTTAACATGAAAATAAATATAGGTAAAACTAAAGTGATGAGGTGTGACAAAAAGGAATGCAGTAGAAAAATGAAGATCTCAATAGGAGATAATAGAATCGAAGAAGTGTCAGATTTTTGTTATTTAGGCAGTAGAATCACAAAAGATAATCGAAGCAAAGTAGATATAAAGTGTAGGATAGCACAGGGTAGGAAGGCATTCGTAGAAAAAGAACAGATTTTAAGATCAAATATTGACTTGGGTATTAGAAAAAGATTACTGAAGGTATATGTTTGGAGTGTAGCACTGTACGGGTGTGAGGCGTGGACTATAGGAAAGGAAGAGAAGCGTAGATTACAAGCATTAGAAATGTGGTGTTATAGGAGGAGAAGAGAAGTATCTGGAGAGTGTTACAGCGTAGGAGAGACAGATTAGTAGGGCATATTCTTAGGCATGGGGGGATTATGCAATTGATCATAGAAGGTAGAGTGGAGGGAAAGAGAGGGGTAGGTAGGCCTAGATTGGAGTATGTGAGTCAGATAGCTGAAGACGTTGAGATGAATAGCTATAGAGAGATGAAGGGATTAGCTCAGGATAGATCGGCATGGCGTGCTGTTTCCAACCAATCTTTAGGATTGCGGACTGTTTAACTAAAAAAATTATTTAATCTGAATACTGAATACTGAATAATTCTCCTAAATGAACGACATTTGCCCAAGCCTACTTCCGCTGCATTCACAACCACGTCATACATACTGGGTGTTGTTTTTGGAGACTCAGGCACGATACATGTTAAATTAAATAGCTTTCCTGATCAATTCCCAGCAAAGTTTTAGTACGAGAATATATTGAATTTTTTTTTTTCGCATTTGAACATTGAACATTCCACAATTGAACACTGATTCGAATAAGCTTTTATGTTAGACTATCACTTTTGTAGTTTTCAAGAATTGTATTCACTATGCTGTCAAATAAATCAAATTTGGGGGGGTGAAGAATAAAAGAAAGAAATTATGTAATTGCGGCGTCATGTAATTTTAAATTTATTTATTAATAAATAAATAAATTATTGAACGGTACCTTAAGTGAAAATTATGTCACACACGACGTTGCCATATATTGCAATCAAAAAAGGTTTTATTTAACCATTTATAACAAGCGGAGATGATTTTTTATAATGATTCTGTTACCATATATAAAAAATTAGGTAAATCTACGTGACGTTTTTAAAAGAAATTATTTAAATGTAAAATGTCACAACTTTACACCCTGTATAGGGGATACAAGATCACATCACCCTTCATTGGGATTTAAAATATAACAAATTCTGTATTCAAGGGTGTATTTGTTTATTTTTTACCATTTTCCACGAGGCAATACGATATCGTTGATATATAATTTTTTGATTATAAAATTTTAAGCATTGTAATCGCTGTTTCCAATGGAAGAACCGAAATAATTGTTTAAAGATTTGAAATATTTTGAAAAACAAAAGTCAAACCTTATTACTTTTAATTTTGAACGCACATACTATATGCGTATAATTTCTTAGCTTTAATTTGTGTTTTTTTCGTAATAAATATTTAATAGAAAAGCTAGTTTTGAGATATAAAATGTGTACATAATTTTATAACAAAAACAAATTATTCTTTTCTGTTAATTATTTTTAAATAATTGTTTAATTAAGCTATATGCGATATCGAAAATGTATTAAGAATAAAACTTGATTATAAAACAATTGGATTAGAAAATTAAAATATAAAACGGATAATAGCAAACATATTAATATATAAATATTAAAGTGGACAATGGATTTTTTTAAATGATACTTTTTTTTATTGATATTCCTATTCTGGGAATTCGCTTGGTATATTATAAAAAAAATTAATTTCGTTTTTTCAACATTTTAAAATTATTAATTTAAATTATTAATTTACGCGAGAATATCATAAACAGTAGATGAACGGCGAAATGAAAAAGCGATTATTTTACTTTGTAAGTTTTACTTCTTTTAGGTGAAATAAAAATAAATTTACTATATACTTTTTTTTTTTATTAACACCAAGATATGGTGATCTATAAATAGGGTAAAAATCTGTTAAAAGACACATCCATCTTGTATTATATTCCAGAACGATAATTATTATTTAAATTTTCGCATTTTTGCAATATTTCGCTGTATTAATTCAAAAATAACTTCAAAAGTTTTTAATATAAAGTTCATAATTATGTTCATAATATTTTCTTAAATATATAAATTTCCAATTTCCAATTCAAATTAAATTTAGTAGAAATAATTTACTAAATATTTTCTTTTACTTCTAAAACTTCTGAACTTATAAACCATAGTATGAAAACTAATTGGCTTCTTATAACAAAAACAAAAGATATAAATTAAATAAATTCCGGCACTGTGTCGGTCAATTCAGTGTCGGTCGTGTTACGTTGCGATTTGTATTACATTCAATATATTTCTTAATAATGAGTAAAGAAGACGGTTAATTTGAGATATCGTGCAAATATTAAAAATACTGCACCAGGAATAAAGTTATTAAAATCAGTAGGTTGGTATAAAAAACTAAACGATATTTAAGTGGATTAAGCGATTTAAATATATCGCATTATACAAATACGTTATATTTACATGCCCATTCACAAATTGTCTTATGTAATGGCCAATTATAAATGCACCAGATTCATAAGAATCGTAAATTATCTAATAGCATCTTAAAATTAAAGCCACCGAACAACATTCACCAACATTTAGTCTATTTGGATGTTGACAGTGTTGCCGATTTTCACTATAAATTACACATTATCTTATAATCATTAAAATTTATATATTACATGTTGGAATTTTAAAACAACACACGAGGATTGTTTTAAACAAGATAATAAGAGACGGTATACTTAAAAAATTCTATAAATATTTAGAAAAATATCAGAGATATCACGCGATTTTTTTTCCATATATAGGCAGTGCAAAAAAATTTTAAATGATAAAAAAACGAGGAAAGCAAATATGGAAGCTTTTGTATTTTTTTTGCAATTCTATTCAGAAAGTTAGATTTAAAAAATATTTTTTTTGCAATCAGTTGACCGTGAAGACAAGTGGATCTAATAAGCGATATTTTAGGGTATATATAGGCAGTGCAAAAAAATTAAAAAAAAAAAGCAAGGAAAGCAAAAATGGTAGGTTTTTTTTTTGCAATTCTATTCAGAAAGATAGATTTAAGAAAATATTTTTTGAAATCAGTTGACCGTGTAGACAAGTGGACATAATAGGCGATATTTGAGGGTATATATAGGCAGTGCAAAAAATAAAATGAAAATAAAAAACAAACAAGGAAAGCGAAAATGTTAGCTTTTGTATTTTTTTTGCAATTCTATTCAGAAAGTTAGATTAAAAAAATATTTTTTTTGCAATCAGTTGACCGTGAAGACAAGTGGATATAATAAGCGATATTTTAGGGTATATATAGGCAGTGCAAAAAAATTAAAAAAAAAGCAAGGAAAGCAAAAATGGTAGGTTTTTTTTTTGCAATTCTATTCAGAAAGAAAGATTTTTAAAAATATTTTTTGAAATCAGTTGACCGTGTAGACAAGTGGACATAATAGGCGATATTTGAGGGTATATATAGGCAGTGCAAAAAATAAAATGAAAATAAAAAACAAACAAGGAAAGCGAAAATGTTAGCTTTTGTATTTTTTTTGCAATTCTATTCAGAAAGTTAGATTAAAAAAATATTTTTTTTGCAATCAGTTGACCGTGAAGACAAGTGGATATAATAAGCGATATTTTAGGGTATATATAGGCAGTGCAAAAAAATTAAAAAAAAAAGCAAGGAAAGCAAAAATGGTAGGTTTTTTTTTTGCAATTCTATTCAGAAAGAAAGATTTTTAAAAATATTTTTTGAAATCAGTTGACCGTGTAGACAAGTGGACATAATAGGCGATATTTGAGGGTATATATAGGCAGTGCAAAAAATAAAATGAAAATAAAAAACAAACAAGGAAAGCGAAAATGTTAGCTTTTGTATTTTTTTTGCAATTCTATTCAGAAAGTTAGATTAAAAAAATATTTTTTTTGCAATCAGTTGACCGTGAAGACAAGTGGATATAATAAGCGATATTTTAGGGTATATATAGGCAGTGCAAAAAAATTAAAAAAAAAGCAAGGAAAGCAAAAATGGTAGGTTTTTTTTTTGCAATTCTATTCAGAAAGAAAGATTTTTAAAAATATTTTTTGAAATCAGTTGACCGTGTAGACAAGTGGACATAATAGGCGATATTTGAGGGTATATATAGGCAGTGCAAAAAATAAAATGAAAATAAAAAACAAACAAGGAAAGCGAAAATGTTAGCTTTTGTATTTTTTTTGCAATTCTATTCAGAAAGTTAGATTTAAAAAATATTTTTTTTGCAATCAGTTGACCGTGAAGACAAGTGGATATAATAAGCGATATTTTAGGGTATATATAGGCAGTGCAAAAAAATTAAAAAAAAAAGCAAGGAAAGCAAAAATGGTAGGTTTTTTTTTTTGCAATTCTATTCAGAAAGAAAGATTTTTAAAAATATTTTTTGAAATCAGTTGACCGTGTAGACAAGTGGATATAATAGGCGATATTTGAGGGTATATATAGGCAGTGCAAAAAATAAAATGAAAATAAAAAACAAACAAGGAAAGCGAAAATGTTAGCTTTTGTATTTTTTTTGCAATTCTATTCAGAAAGTTAGATTTAAAAAATATTTTTTTTGCAATCAGTTGACCGTGAAGACAAGTGGATATAATAAGCGATATTTTAGGGTATATATAGGCAGTGCAAAAAAATTAAAAAAAAAGCAAGGAAAGCAAAAATGGTAGGTTTTTTTTTTGCAATTCTATTCAGAAAGAAAGATTTTTAAAAATATTTTTTGAAATCAGTTGACCGTGTAGACAAGTGGACATAATAGGCGATATTTGAGGGTATATATAGGCAGTGCAAAAAATAAAATGAAAATAAAAAACAAACAAGGAAAGCGAAAATGTTAGCTTTTGTATTTTTTTTGCAATTCTATTCAGAAAGTTAGATTAAAAAAATATTTTTTTTGCAATCAGTTGACCGTGAAGACAAGTGGATATAATAAGCGATATTTTAGGGTATATATAGGCAGTGCAAAAAAATTAAAAAAAAAAGCAAGGAAAGCAAAAATGGTAGGTTTTTTTTTTGCAATTCTATTCAGAAAGAAAGATTTTTAAAAATATTTTTTGAAATCAGTTGACCGTGTAGACAAGTGGACATAATAGGCGATATTTGAGGGTATATATAGGCAGTGCAAAAAATAAAATGAAAATAAAAAACAAACAAGGAAAGCGAAAATGTTAGCTTTTGTATTTTTTTTGCAATTCTATTCAGAAAGTTAGATTAAAAAAATATTTTTTTTGCAATCAGTTGACCGTGAAGACAAGTGGATATAATAAGCGATATTTTAGGGTATATATAGGCAGTGCAAAAAAATTAAAAAAAAAGCAAGGAAAGCAAAAATGGTAGGTTTTTTTTTTGCAATTCTATTCAGAAAGAAAGATTTTTAAAAATATTTTTTGAAATCAGTTGACCGTGTAGACAAGTGGACATAATAGGCGATATTTGAGGGTATATATAGGCAGTGCAAAAAATAAAATGAAAATAAAAAACAAACAAGGAAAGCGAAAATGTTAGCTTTTGTATTTTTTTTGCAATTCTATTCAGAAAGTTAGATTTAAAAAATATTTTTTTTGCAATCAGTTGACCGTGAAGACAAGTGGATATAATAAGCGATATTTTAGGGTATATATAGGCAGTGCAAAAAAATTAAAAAAAAAAGCAAGGAAAGCAAAAATGGTAGGTTTTTTTTTTTGCAATTCTATTCAGAAAGAAAGATTTTTAAAAATATTTTTTGAAATCAGTTGACCGTGTAGACAAGTGGATATAATAGGCGATATTTGAGGGTATATATAGGCAGTGCAAAAAATAAAATGAAAATAAAAAACAAACAAGGAAAGCGAAAATGTTAGCTTTTGTATTTTTTTTGCAATTCTATTCAGAAAGTTAGATTTAAAAAATATTTTTTTTGCAATCAGTTGACCGTGAAGACAAGTGGATATAATAAGCGATATTTTAGGGTATATATAGGCAGTGCAAAAAAATTAAAAAAAAAAGCAAGGAAAGCAAAAATGGTAGGTTTTTTTTTTGCAATTCTATTCAGAAAGAAAGATTTTTAAAAATATTTTTTGAAATCAGTTGACCGTGTAGACAAGTGGACATAATAGGCGATATTTGAGGGTATATATAGGCAGTGCAAAAAATAAAATGAAAATAAAAAACAAACAAGGAAAGCGAAAATGTTAGCTTTTGTATTTTTTTTGCAATTCTATTCAGAAAGTTAGATTTAAAAAATATTTTTTTTGCAATCAGTTGACCGTGAAGACAAGTGGATATAATAAGCGATATTTTAGGGTATATATAGGCAGTGCAAAAAAATTAAAAAAAAAAGCAAGGAAAGCAAAAATGGTAGGTTTTTTTTTTTGCAATTCTATTCAGAAAGAAAGATTTTTAAAAATATTTTTTGAAATCAGTTGACCGTGTAGACAAGTGGATATAATAGGCGATATTTGAGGGTATATATAGGCAGTGCAAAAAATAAAATGAAAATAAAAAACAAACAAGGAAAGCGAAAATGTTAGCTTTTGTATTTTTTTTGCAATTCTATTCAGAAAGATAGATTTAAAAAATAAATTTTTTGAAATCAGTTGACCGTGAAGACAAGTGGATATAATAAGCGATATTTGAGGGTATATATAGGCAGTGCAAAAAATAAAATGAAAATAAAAAACAAACAAGGAAAGCGAAAATGTTAGCTTTTGTATTTTTTTTGCAATTCTATTCAGAAAGATAGATTTAAAAAATAAATTTTTTGAAATCAGTTGACTGTGAAGACAAGTGGATATAATAAGCGATATTTTAGGGTATATATAGGCAGTGCAAAAAAATTAAAAAAAAAAAGCAAGGAAAGCAAAAATGGTAGGTTTTTTTTTGCAATTCTATTCAGAAAGATAGATTTTTAAAAATATTTTTTGAAATCAGTTGACCGTGTAGACAAGTGGACATAATAGGCGATATTTGAGGGTATATATAGGCAGTGCAAAAAATAAAATGAAAATAAAAAACAAACAAGGAAAGCAAAAATGGTAGCTTTTGTATTTTTTTTGCAATTCTATTCAGAAAGTTAGATTTAAAAAATATTTTTTTTGCAATCAGTTGACCGTGAAGACAAGTGGATATAATAAGCGATATTTTAGGGTATATATAGGCAGTGCAAAAAATTTAAAAAAAAAGCAAGGAAAGCAAAAATGGTAGGTTTTTTTTGCAATTCTATTCAGAAAGATAGATTTAAAAAAATATTTTTTGAAATCAGTTGACCGTGTAGACAAGTGGACATAATAGGCGATATTTTAGGGTATATATAGGCAGTGCAAAAAATCTAAAAAAAAACAAATAAAAAACAAGGAAAGCAAAAATTGTGGCTTTTGTATTTTTTTGGAATTCTATTCAGAAAGATAGATTTAAAAAATATATATTTTGAAATCAGTTGACCGGTTGATCAGACAAATGGACATAATAAGCGATAGTTTAGGGTATATATAGGCAGTGCAAAAAATAAAATGAAAATAAAAAACAAACAAGGAAAGCGAAAATGTTAGCTTTTGTATTTTTTTTTTGCAATTCTATTCAGAAAGATAGATTTAAAAAATAAATTTTTTGAAATCAGTTGACCGTGAAGACAAGTGGATATAATAAGCGATATTTTAGGGTATATATAGGTAGTGCAAAAAATAAAATTAAAATTAAAACAAACAAGGAAAGCAAAAATGTTAGCTTTTGTATTTTTTTGCAATTCTATTCAGAAAGATAGATTAAAATTTTTTTTTTTTTAAATCAGTTGACCGTGTAGACAAGTGGACATAATAAGCGATATTTTAGGGTATATATAGGCAGTGCAAAAAATAAAATGAAAATAAAAAACAAACAAGGAAAGCAAAAATGGTAGCTTTTGTATTTTTTTTGCAATTCTATTCAGAAAGTTAGATTTAAAAAATATTTTTTTTGCAATCAGTTGACCGTGAAGACAAGTGGATATAATAAGCGATATTTTAGGGTATATATAGGCAGTGCAAAAAATTTAAAAAAAAAGCAAGGAAAGCAAAAATGGTAGGTTTTTTTTGCAATTCTATTCAGAAAGATAGATTTAAAAAAATATTTTTTGAAATCAGTTGACCGTGTAGACAAGTGGACATAATAGGCGATATTTTAGGGTATATATAGGCAGTGCAAAAAATCTAAAAAAAAACAAATAAAAAACAAGGAAAGCAAAAATTGTGGCTTTTGTATTTTTTTGGAATTCTATTCAGAAAGATAGATTTAAAAAATATATATTTTGAAATCAGTTGACCGGTTGATCAGACAAATGGACATAATAAGCGATAGTTTAGGGTATATATAGGCAGTGCAAAAAATAAAATGAAAATAAAAAACAAACAAGGAAAGCGAAAATGTTAGCTTTTGTATTTTTTTTTTGCAATTCTATTCAGAAAGATAGATTTTAAAAATAATTTTTTTGAAATCAGTTGACCGTGAAGAGAAGTGGATATAATAAGCGATATTTTAGGGTATATATAGGTAGTGCAAAAAATAAAATTAAAATTAAAACAAACAAGGAAAGCAAAAATGGTAGCTTTTGTATTTTTTTGCAATTCTATTCAGAAAGATAGATTAAAAATTTCTTTTTTTTTAAAATCAGTTGACCGTGTAGACAAGTGGACATAATAAGCGATATTTTAGGGTATATATAGGTAGTGCAAAAAATAAAATGAAAATAAAAAACAAACAAGGAAAGCAAAAATGGTAGCTTTTGTATTTTTTTTGCAATTCTATTCAGAAAGATATAATTTAAAAATATTTTTTGAAATCGGTTGACCGTGTAGACAAACGTACCTTATACTAATAACAATTATTAGTATAAGATACAGCAGAGGGAAAGAAGATACGTTGATATGGCGTTTTAGTTTTAACCAATACTCCTAATTGTGACTGAAGACAAGTTATTAAGGTATCTAATTGCATCGGTATGATTTTCCTGGGTGGTGTCAATGGCCACAGGTGGGTGACACAATGACATATTATGTGTGAGAGTATTGCAATAGGACGAGGTTGGCAGCGTTGGAAAAAAAATCGATAACGATTTACATCTAATTGTGTTTAGAAGATGGCAAAGAAGAGAATGGTTTACTATAAATGGTCTGCTGATTGTTAAACATTATTGCAATAATTATACATGCAGTACTAATGATATTTTGATTTATATGTATGTGTAGGCTTAATAAAATTATATATATACAACATTATTTGCTAGTTGAGGTAGTATAAAAATAATATACAAATAAGTAGAAGGAAAAGCAAAATTTTGATTGAAAATATTATTTCGAAATTTTGCAACGGGAATTTAAAAAAAAATCGTTTCTACTATAATTTAGGATGAGCAGCAAAATGTATAGATTTGAGTAAGTATTGATATTCTATCTTATTATATAGCTCTATTGTAATATTTTTGCAAAGTACCGTTTCTGTAATAACGGCGCTTTAAATCCGCCCAAACAAAACAAATAATGCAAATTCAAGACTTTTAATTAAAAAATATTACAATTTTTTGTGAGTTATCAAAAAGCAATCGTATAATAATGGATTGATTTGAAAAAAAGTTATAATAATCATTAAAAATTATATTAGTTAGTTAAAAGTCCGCAATCCTAAAGATTGGTTGGAAAAGGCACGCCATGCCGATCTATCCTGAGCTAATCCCTTCATCTCCCTATAGCTATTCATCTCAACGTCTTCAACTATCTGACTCACATACTCCAATCTAGGCCTACCTACCCCTCTCTTTCCCTCCACTCTACCTTCTATGATCAATTGCATAATCCCCCCATGCCTAAGAATATGCCCTACTAATCTGTCTCTCCTACGCTGTAACACTCTCCAAATACTTCTCTTCTCCCCTACTAACTCTAGTACAGCTTCATTTGTTACTTTATCTTCCCAACCAATCCTCATCATCCTCCTATAACACCACATTTCGAATGCTTGTAATCTACGCTTCTCTTCCTTTCCTATAGTACACGCCTCACACCCGTACAGTGCTACACTCCAAACATATACCTTCAGTAATCTTTTTCTAATACCCAAGTCAATATTTGATCTTAAAATCTGTTCCTTTTCTACGAATGCCTTCCTACCCTGTGCTATCCTACACTTTATATCTACCTTGCTTCGATTATCTTTTGTGATTCTACTGCCTAAATAACAAAAATCTGACACTTCTTCGATTCTATTATCTCCTATTGAGATCCTCATTTTTCTACTGCATTCCTTTTTGTCACACCTCATCACTTTAGTTTTACCTATATTTATTTTCATGTTAAAATCCCTAGTCAATACTGCCTGCATACCATTCAATACCCTTTCTAAATTCTTTTCGCTTTCTTCCAATATAGCTATATCGTCGGCGAATCTCAACATATATATTTTCTCTCCCTGTACATTCACACCTACACTATACTCTTCTTTTACTTTGTTTATTGCATCTTCTATATATAGATTAAATAATAACGGTGAAAGTGTACATCCCTGCCGAACTCCCTTCCCTATTTTTGCTACCTCTTCTTCCCCCTCAATTCTAACTAAGGCAGTTTGGTGTTTATATAAATTAAAAATTATTCTCCTATCCTTATAATCTATACCCGTTTCTTTTAAAATTCTAAACATTATGTCCCAATCTACATTATCAAATGCCTTTTCTAAATCTACAAAAGCTATGCAAGTTACCTTTCCTACCCTCATTCTTTTTTCTACTACCGTTCTTAGTTATATTATATGTACATATAAAACATATAATTAAATGTCTAAAAATTATATTGCGTAGAAGAAAATCCTTCGTACGATCCTAGTTATTGTGTTAATAAAATAACAGAAAGAAGGGGAAACTATATTTAGAGTTGACTGAAAAAATTAAAAATACATTTTAATTTTTTTTTGGTACAATAGTTTTTCTACTTCGCAAAAGTTCTTTGCATGACACATGAGATATAACGGTAGACAAGCTACAAATGCGTCATTTGCGTCACTTTTAATTTTTGCACAGTTAACCTACTTTCCGGTTTCTGCGCGAGAGTGTTCAACGTTCGCTGTTTGCGACTTCACTTTTCTGCACAAAATCTATCTGCAATTTTATACCGCTAACACGAATGTTACTAAGTCACTAAGTGAAGACATCTATACAGGGCGAGGCAAATATCGCAATATATTAGGCAGGTTTTTTTGTTTAAGTTCGGGTACGTACATAAACGATTATTTAAAAAATCTTCTAGAAGAAAATCAAAACGACTGTTGATTACAGAAATTTTACTTTAAGTGATCTGCAAAATGTTTGTGTGATATTTCTTGTATTTTTTTTTAATCCAATACGAAAATTGTTTAATAACTTTTATTGTCATAAATAAGAATTCAAGAAATCAATTTTATTCCTTATAATAATTCAGAAATCAAAATTGGTTAAGTCAGTAGTTCTTAGGAGTTATCAACAACGCATGATCTGTGGTACCATGGCAAAGAAATCTACTATGGCAAAGAAATGTAAGATAGAAAATAGATTAAAATCACTAAATATCCTGTTCATATATCCCTAATATCCTTAATATCCTGTAATTAATGATAAGAGAGTTCATGATGGAATGAAAGCGAAAGTGGTACAGGATTATCTGGTATATGAAGGTACTCAGACGGTGGTACCCATCATCTATTCTACTTACACGGCCCCATAGATATTGGCATTCTACAGCATTAAAATGCAATTCAGGCAGGTACAAATTACTATTATTTAAGCTATTAACCAAAATGTAATTATTTTAAATTATCTTTTTCATTTAAGTATAAAAGCATTTGAAATATGGTGCTATAGGCGGACGATGAGGATTTAGTTTGGGGATTCAGTTTCAACTTCAATTCAGTTGAAGGATTCAGTTTGAGGATACAGTTTCAGTTTCAACGTCACCAAATGAAAGCTGCTGGAAAAACTTGTCTACGATACTTGACAAATAAATTCAAGTGTTTAGATAATTTTAATTTATTTGTAGTTGTCACCTAAAAAGAACAGTTTCAGAGTTAAGTGCAGATTCGTCCAGATCTGTCAGATTATTTCACATCATATTAACTGTAATTTGTTCTGATATTTCAAATATCAGGATTTCGCTTCGAGGATCAGATCAGGTCATGTTCAAACAAATAAAAGCAGCTCTTAAAACTTATCAATTATGATTTTAGAATATTTAGATAAATTTAGGTCATGCCAAGTTGAGTTTACGAACGGAAAGTGTTATATAATTTTATGTTCTTCAGTCATCCAATATTCGAAACGGACGATTTTAGAGAACAGGTCAAAAAATAGATGGTGTTCTAATTTCACGTTATTTAGTGCTTCACTATTTATGGGTGTCATTTCGAAAGGGTCGCATTACAACTCAATTCTGGTCAGGTCAGGTCAGGTCGGGTCAGGTCAGGTCAGATCTTATTAGAACTCAAGTCTGGTCAGGACAAAATACGAAAGTATCATATAAAAGGAAGAGAAGAGAAAAGAAACGAATATGTCCATTTTAAAATATAGAAATAAAATGAGGTTAGAATATTCTGATATAGGAATAAAGTAAATACTCGCAGTATAAAATTGTATTTATTTTAATCGTTCCAATTAGTTTGGATATTTCATATAATCATCAGTAAAGTGTTTAAGAAATTCACATAAAAAAACAAATTATGTGAATTTTTTAAATACTTCTGAGCATATTTTATCTGATGAAAAATCGAAACTATTTCGAAAATTAAAACAAACACATTTAAAAACTGCGAGTGTTTACTTTATTTCTAAATTAAAATATTCGAACTTCACACCGTTCATGGGCACCGTCAATGGAATACCAACACAAGTCAAAAAATACAAAAATTACATTTAACTTGTATCTGTACATTAAAATGTTCAATCTATCTTATGCTAAACCATCACATCTTCAAATATTAATTGAAAAATGAATATGTTGGTCTGTGCACCTTTGAAATATTTTATTTTTTCGATGCAATACCACCACATTTTTAGTTATGTAAGTCCTTTATTTAATAAATAATAATATTTAATTATTTAAAAAAAATTTTTTTAGTCTAAATCGAAATTTGTGGTTAAGTAATGATAAACACAAAATGTGTTGTTTTACAGAGACGAATATTTTTATTTCCACTAATGCATTTGGGTAAATTACGAAATTTCATAACACAAAATTATGATAATTTGTTTTTCAATACTAGCACAATAAAAAATTGTATTATTTCTTTATAAATAATAGCTTTAAGATATAAATTTAAAAATACCCAGCTTGCCCTTCTTTATCCACTGTTTGGCAATATATTAAATGAACAAAATTTGTTAAAAAATCAATCCTAAAGGCCACTCTATATATATTTGTTCGATAACGAAAAATTTGATTTTTCTCTAAACATACCCATTTTGAGTTGTGTTCGTTTTCCATTGACAGTACGATTTTGTCCTCAATTATTCTAGAATTTACAAAGAAAATGGTTTTGATAAACAAACATATTTTTAAAACCGAAAGCTTCAAAAATTATCGTAGATCAATTAAAATTTTATTAATTAAAAATTATTAAAATTTTATTAATTTTATTAAATGCAGATAAATACAATAATATCATATTTCTTAAATTAATACTGCTGCTAATGCAAAAATTAATTCTTGTGTTTTTTTCGAATAAAACCGAATTCAAAATACATAAGACAATTTCAGATATTTGCACGAACCATATACATAAAAAAAGCTACAAACGCTTTTTCATAAAAAATGAAAAATTTCCATGAAAAGTGGAAAAAGTTACTGCGCCATCAAAACTTGGGTACACAATTAAAAATTTGCATTATTTCTTTATAAATAATAGCTTTAAGATAAAATTAAAAAAATCTCAGCTTACCTTGACTGTTTGACAATTGAATAAAATTTGTAAAAATTTCAAACCTAACTTCAATTACAAAAACTTCAATTTGATTTTCCTCTAAACATACATATTTTGGGTTGTTAGTTTCCATTGACAGTACGATATGAACATATTCGCTTCTTTTGCGACATATTGAATCATCTCGATGTCCATGTTGCACGGAGCCGTGCCATATGGCACGATATACTCTACATTGGACACGCGAATGGTTATGCGCCACTTTCGCTTTCTGTTTGGTCTGCATTCTGCCTAAACTGCATAATATAATATCTTATATAGTCGATACCGTCTCACTTTCAATTGTGCCATGTGCAGAAGGAACATGATTATGTTATATTATGTTAATAATAGCAACGATAACAATGGCGGCGAACGTAATGCGTGTCGTGGCACACTTTACGACCATTTGATAATATAAATAATGTTTCTGCACGAGACGAGCACTCAATTTGGTATCGGAGAAGATATTATGTGTTCATTTAATAATACGTCGCGAGAAAAATGACGCGCTATTTAAAGTTTAACATGCCTCAATAATAATTATTAATTTTGACTTGGAAAATTTTAATTTTAATAGTCGAAGTACGAATGAGTTAAAATGGAAATATTCGATAAAAAACTGATTTTAGTAGGAAAATATAATCAAAGATAAATTTATTTACTTATAGGATGTATGCGGGAAAAAAATAAAAAACAAAAATAAACCATTATTTCTATAAAAAGTAATTAAGAAATATTAATAAAGTTATATACTGTTCATTTTTCTAGTTGTTAGTTTTAGTTTATTAAAGTATGTTTTTTTTTAGTTTCCTCTTAAACAATACATTAATAAACAAGAAATTATTTAAAGAACAATAATTTTCAAAGATGAAGAAATTAAAAGGATATCATTTTTATTTCTTAATATTGCACTTTAATATTGTTTGATTTTATAGCAACAATTATGAAATTTCTTTGCATTTTTCGTGTAGTTTTTATTATTTTAACGTCTTAATAAATTATTGTTTCAATTTTTGCAAATTGTATTTTAGTTTTGATAAAATAAATGATCATCGATCGCAAAATCACATTTTTTTTTAAACACTTGATTTGATAGAGTTGAGAGTTAATTTGTTTTAAATAAAAAACAATCGATTTATAGATTTAGATAATAGTGCAAAACAAAAATTATTAGGAATATAATGACACTAACATTTATATAAAATGCATTGCGAATTTTTGAGTGCAATTGAAAATGCACTAATTTTATTTTTTTATTTTTTTATAAAAAATACTTAGAAGCATAAAAAAAAAATTACTAACCTTATGAATAAATTATCAAATTGTCCGTAAATACGTAATTTTCAAGTTTCTTTATTTAAAATGTTAAGATATGAAACCAAAATACTTGTCAGGATATTTTCTCTAATTGTTAGTAGAAAAAAGCTTAAAAAAGGTTAAAAAACCGTGATATAAAACATTGTATTTTTTATTTCTCTTCCCCATTATTGTATTTATTAATGAAAATTCCGCAATATGAACTCTCGATAAAATAATCATTTAATAAACTTTGGTTTCATAGGAACTTGGAAAAAAACGCAACGAGATTTTCGTTTTGTTACTTACGTTTCTTAAAGTACAATATTACAATTAAAAAAATTGTAAGATTGTAAGTTGTAAGATTGTAAGATTGTAAATTGTAAGATAAAAATAAAATTTTTTGAGCTCCCGTCAAATTTGTAATCAAAATATTAAAACATAATATTTCGCCCCATATACGATAGAAGCATTTGTCGAATGTCTTTCGTTTTTTATTTTATTTGTTACTAATTTAATGGAAAGGCTACGAGAAATGCATAATTAATTATTATGAAAATTAATAATAATCGTAGAAAATATTTATTCATTAATTAAACATCTTTTCGAAATGCAAACATTTTTCATATCATAATGTCATTGACATGCCGAATGAGAGCAAGTTCAGAAAAGAATGATGTTATTTGAAATATGAAATGTTTGAGAAAATAGATGAAGGAAGACGAAATGTCAGCATATTCCAAAGATACACTGCAATAAACTTGTATGTCAGACATGGATTCATGTTTCATATATTAGAAATGCATTTTTAAGAATTATTATAAAAAAACATAACTATTTGCTGAAGTGCAGTAAATTGCAAAACGTTGCCGCGTCAATAAAATATTCGCGTAGGAGGTAGGTGGTCATTTTTCACATATGTATGCACATTTTTATCCAATAACATGAAATATCTAGCGGAAATTTTTTTTTTATAGAAAAAAAAATTGAATATACTTTTTAACTCCACTGATAACGTAAATATTCGAACGAAAAATAATATAACAACTTTTAAATGCCACAAAACGAACTTGTAATTTTATAAATGCCATTTTTGCAAACAGTAAATTTTTAAAGTAGCCAATAGTCGAGTATTAAAGAACATGTACAAATGAAAATATAATTCCTGATAAAAACGCAAAATGTGAAGATTTATTTGTATTACAGAATAATGATGGTGAATTATCACTTTACTTATTAATGCAGTGGCGGCTCGTGCCATTTCAATCTGGGGGGGCGCATTTCTTAAAAAAATAACGTAATAGTGAGAAATCTTACATAAACTGGATGCAAAATGATTAAATTCAATCATTTCTTGAAAGTGAATTCCACTCTTCTATCTTTCATTCAGATAAACTGTTGCAAAACTTTTTCGTTAAAATTGCAAATATCTCGCACCACATTTTTATTAATACACATCATCACCAACGCGTTTAAATGATCATTACCCATAGCATTTCGCAAAAAAGGTCTTGATTCTTTTAAGTGCTGAAAAACAACGCTCTGATTCAGCAGTGGTCATCAGGGTTGTTAAAATAATTTTAAGTATTTTTATAGTTTCCGGGAAAGTTTCACTGAGATTATTTTGTAGCATTAACGAAAGAAAATTTGTGGCTCCAATTATTTGATAAAAATCCGGACGCGAGTAAATGACTTCTAATTCTGTTTTCAATCTGGTTTTATTCAAAAATGGATATGCATGACACACGGTTTCCAAAAGGTCCACTGGAATTAGTTTAGAAAATGCTGGCATCGATTTCGTGTTAAATAACTCAGCGGCTTGTAGATGGCCTAGATATGAGAATCTGTCCTTCATCTGTGTTATATATTTTTTTGTAAATGTCTCTTGTAAATGTCCGGTTTTGAGTACTCCTCGCACAAGTTTGCGATCAATTTAAATCAGGCAATGGCCTACCTACCTAATTCTTTAATTTTTACTTTGTCCACAAGAGAACGTCTACAAAACTCTATTTTCAATAAAGAACTAACACTATTCATTTTTATTAAATTATTTCTATTAAATATATTCTTGGAGAAACACGTGGCAAAATCGTACATACGTACATATCGTACATACACAGAACAAATGCTACTGTCTAATCTGGCTATTCTATATGAATTTATATACATATATATATACTCTCTGTATATATACACTACTCTCTGTTCTCTCTGAACGTCTCTAGGACGTTAAAGAAGCGCGACATCCAATAGATCGGTCGCCTGCACTCTATGATACACTCATCTCATTGCATATGTACTGTATATATGTATTTAACTTGTACACATATTAGACGATGAAGCAAGGATCGAACTGAAGAAACAGAAGATATACGGCATACGGTCGCTCTCACCGATTGCTTGCAATAGCGTGAGATGAGTGTATATTCATTTAACCTGTACTGGGTGGCGCTGAACACGCAGCGGCACGAAATTAGCGATATATCTATACCACGCGAACGATAGATATAGCATCGGTCGCTGCACTGACTTGCAACGGATACCACAACGAACGCCATAACGTGTTGTGTTGATTGTTATCGCGGCGCAAGCTTTATCTTTTAGGAAAAATAATGCCGAGATAAAACATCGCAATACAATTATATATCTACGGTGATGCGCTCAATGTTCAGGAGGGGCGCGCGGCCCTGCGGCCTGCATAAAGAACCGCCACTGTGCTAATGGGATATAAAGACATTAACACCACGAGTACCGAACACCGGCACCAGGTGGCAAATGGATTTGGTGACATTTGATGATATATGTGGACCAGAGTTTAGTTGAAACTTTTTCAAACAGCTTAAATGTATATTAATCGTGGTCCAATTCTCGATCTGAGAATATTTTGCACTTCGCACCATCTTGTATATTCACTGAGAAATCTATGTTCGATCTGATATACAATAATCAACTAAATTTCAACATTATATAGTTCTTCGGAAAAATGTCGATTTCTACAACTCAAATATCACCGCTACATCGCAATACCGTCATTATTGTTATTAATTCTTTTCTAATTGCATCTGAAACGAAATATTGCGTAATTTGTTCTTTAATAGCGGGATATAATGGTATTATTATAAATTATACTTACAATGAACTAGTATATTTATTATTCAAGCTGATTTATATTTTTGTTTGATCACACAGTCAAATTTAATACTTTTAAAAAGTGAATTGAAACATCACGACGCAATATCGATGAAATAAAACGTCTCTTAAAATATGCGCTGGGTCTACGAGTATATAAATTTGTAATTTTTTTTTGTGTTTCGTGGCTTTTGTGTATGTGTCTGTCCAAGTGATTGCAAAGTTAAAACTGTTAAAATATTCGCGCGAAATTTTTGGAAAAATTGTTTTATTCTGTATAATTATGTCCATAGAGAAAACGGTCTTTATATAAGTGAATATTTTCATATTATAATAAAATGTATATGTCATAGTGACAATTAAATATACTGTCGTTATTTTACACCGATGCTGAAATTTTTGTTAAAATGGAAATATAATAAATAAATCGTTTTGGTTTGAGTTCAACGATATTTATGTACCCTGTATTCATAAGCAAATATGAAGAAGAAAATTATATTTTAAATGGATTATTCATAATGGTGCGTGTATCTTTACAATGCAATGTACGATAAAAAATGACTGTACAGATAAAAATGTTGGTATGAATATAAAATAAATGTTTGTCTAAAAAAGGGTAATGCACCATGTGGACAAATGTTGATTTTTCCATAAGTTACCATTTTTTTACTGATATATATTTGCACTATTATAAATTATTGACATACTTTGTAAGTATTTTTAACGTGACATTAATAAAGAAAATGGAAATCATCAGATATAACAAATTAAAATTAAACATACAGCTTTTTTCCACTAACAATTAGAGAAAATGTCCTGACAAGTATTTTGGTTTCATATCTTAACATTTTACATAAAGAAACTTGAAAATTACGTATTTACGGACAATTTGATAATTTATTCATAAGGTTGGTAATTTTTTTTTTAATGCTTCTAACTATTTTTTATAAAAGAATAAATAAATTAAATTAGTGCATTTTCAATTGTACTCAAAAATTCGCAATGCATTTTATATAAATGTTAGTGTCATTATATTCCTAATTATTTTTGTTTTGCACTATTATCTAAATCTATAAATCGATTGTTTTTTATTTAAAACAAATTAACTCTCAACTCTATCAAATCAAGTGTTTAAAAAAAAATGTGATTTTGCGATCGATGATCGTTTATTTTATCAAAACTAAAATACAATTTGCAAAAATTGAAACAATAATTTATTAAGACGTTAAAATAATAAAAACTACACGAAAAATGCAAAGAAATTTCATAATTGTTGCTATAAAATCAAACAATATTAAAGTGCAATATTAAGAAATAAAAATGATATCCTTTTAATTTCTTCATCTTTGAAAATTATTGTTCTTTAAATAATTTCTTATTTATTAATGTATTGTTTAAGAGGAAACTAAAAAAAAACATACTTTAATAAACTAAAACTAACAACTAGAAAAATGAACAGTATATAACTTTATTAATATTTCTTAATTACTTTTTATAGAAATATTGGTTTATTTTTGTTTTGTCTTTTTTCCAGCATACATCCTAGAAGTAAATAAATTTATCTATGACTGTATTTTCCTTCTAAAATCAGTTTTTTATAGAATATTTCCATTTTAACTCATTCGTACTTCGACTATTAAAAATTAAATTTTCCAATTCAAAATTAATAATAATTATTGAGGCATAAATCTGTTCTTTACATCAAGAATGTTATGCGAAATAATTGTGACATTCCAAAAGGCATCTTTCGATTTTTTTCAAAATATAAATGTAGTAATTTTACGTATGGATATTTTTTTTATTAATGGAAGCACGCAGGGCATTAATTTCGTAAGTATAAAAATATTGGATCAATTTGTTTCACTTACTGTTCCAAATAAGCTTTCTAAATAAATCAAAAAATTTCGGAATAACGCCTCCGCTAGCAACCAATTATTCTAATTACTAACCGATTGAATTGCAACACTGTACGCACTCAACCGTACTGCGAGTCATTTGCATTACAAATTTAATTCGCCAATTTTAGAAGAATATTTGTCATGTTTCGAACTTAAGATATTTGCCTAATAGGCAATATTTTATAGATATTTTTATAAAACAATATTTTTATAGATCTAAACTATATTAGCTAAATCGCATTGTATATTTGCTTAAAAAATCATTTCTTAATTGTCATGAGAAAGTAAAAACACTCTAATTAAAAAGGTAATGCGAAATGAACATTGTTGCATTTTCTTGTTTATTATGTTAAAAAAAAAGAAAATTTTTAGTGTTACTTTCGTTAAAAGGTGCTAATATCTTTGGTAAATTTTTGTAAATCCTTCCAAATACCGAGTGTTTCAAAAATTAATCGAAAAATACTGATTTTTTATAAATTACTGATTTAAAAAAAATCATTTTACTATTTCAAATGCCTAAATAAAAGTTTTTGTATTTTAGTGCGGTTATGTCATCAATTGTTTATCAATTAAAAATTATTACGTTCAGTAATTATTATGTTATGGACAATTTCGATATCAAAAATATACAATATTTGTATTATTTCGAAATTATATTTTGAAAACATTCTTATATCGATTTTTCTAAAAAACAAATTAACTAATTATAAATGTATTATAAGAAAATTCGTTTTAAAAAATTGTTAACTAATTAATTACAAAGTTGATTTTAAATTAATTAATTTAAAAAATTAAAAGAATTCATGCATGAATTTGGTAAAATTTTACATAGTGACAGATGATTATGAGGAAAGCAATTTCTCTTGGTCAAATATTTTTTGATTTTGAAACATTAATAAAAAAATACGTTTGTTAGATATTAGGTAATAATATTCATTATTTTCAAAACCAAAATAGCTTAAGTCAAACGCATAATCAAGTATAGCGCAAAATTTTGTCCAAATTCAGCAATAATTTAATATATCCTTAATTAACTAACAATTTTTCCTTTTACAAAAACGATTCTCTACTAAACATAAGCATGTTCACAAAATCTAATTGAAAATTTATTTAATAATAGATTTTATAATAGATTTTCTTTGGCAAACTTCCTGCTTTAAATATATTGAATTATAACTTGTTATTTTTATTTCTTCCGTTTCGGCACAGAAAAATAATCTTCTGCGGAATTTCTGTAGTTTTTTACATTAACCGCACTGTATATAAAAGCTATATGACACATACAAAACAAAGTGAGAGTGATTTCCAATTTTAAACTGACGAATTGCAAGTGGAGTTAAATTCCTAAAATCGAAACTAAAACACGCACCGATATCTAAATGTATATAAAAATTTGTGTGAGTGTGAGTGTGTGTGTGTGGATATTTGGAAGGCTGAGGGAAAACCTATTTGCCGTTTTTAGGTAACATGAAAGACGCTGAACAATCACCATGACTAATAAATACGACGGATCTACGTGACGTCATAAAAAAAATGCAATTTTATATCTAAAGCAAAAATAAGCACTTTCATTTTTCAATTAAACACAATATTGCGAAATATTTAAGTTACATCTATCTGGACAATAGTAGAAGTCACATAACCGCAATTTATTGCAATTATTTACAATTTAAATGTTTTTGTTTTAAATGTTTTATTTTCTCAGCAAGAATAATTTCAGATCTAATATTGACTTGGGAATTTTAAAATAGGTTTAAATAATAATAATTTTAAAATAAAATTTAAAATATTTTAAAATAGTATTCAAGGAATTTGTGTGGAGTGTTGTATTGTACGGGTGTGAGGTGTGGACTATATAAAATGAAGGGCAACGTTGAATAGAAGCATTCGATTAAAATGTGGTGCTACAGGAGGATTGAGGAGGTAGATTGACAAATGAGGACGTGCTAGGTCGTATTCTTAGACATGGGGGGTACTAAAGGGTTACGATATTATATATGGATGTCGTGCGGTGACCAGAGCATAATTTCTTCTTCTATATAAAGACGCTCTGTTAAATGAAACAACTTGTGAGTGGCATGAAATGAGTTATCAGAATATAATAAACATTTGGTGTATGTATTTGTTGAATAAATACGAGAATTCAACATTAAAATGACACACGAAAATTGGGTTATGTCCACATTTTCAATTCTATACGCACATTGTACAAATAAAGGATTTACAATAAAGTATGCGTAATTGTATAATTTGAATACAGTTCCATTTTTCGGTGGAAAAGATTCATTTTGGTTAAAGTAGAAATTGGAGACATATTTGCGTTTCGGATATAACAATTCTATTTCGTAATGTGCGGAATGAAAAAAAAATGTACAAGGAAACAGGTGAAGTATAATTTTGCGGTTTTATCTCCTTGAGAAAAATGCAACCGCGCAAATAGTCCAGCATTAATGTGGAAGTTTCAAGATAAAATGCAGTTTATAAAAATCTTTTTTTTTTTATGGATATAATGTGCTAATGTTTTAATTTTTGTATTTTCAAATATATGGTGATTTTTTAATGAATAGCGTGCACGTATAAAAACAAAAATATTTTGCAAAATAATATTGCTTATTTTAAAACGCGTCTTTGATGGAAAACTGTCGTTAATTATTTTACAAACAGGTTGACACTATTTTTTAAATAAAATAACACCTCGTCTAGCCTATTTTTATCAAAGTGTTTGCATGAGCAACGCGCAAATAAATAGCCATCTAATAATAAATAAGGGTTGTTCCATGCCAAGTGGCCTAATTTACAATCAAATTTTTTAGTCACCATCTTCAATCTTGCTGAAATTTGGTGTAGGTATAAACATATGTCTGAAACGATGCTTTGTAAAATTTCAACTTCATAAGTACTATAACAGTGGTTCTGGAGCCTCCAGCATAAAGGTCACCCATGCAAAACCGATGCACATTCGAACAAACTGGCAAGTTTCAAGGGGGAGCTGTTGTACAACCACAGTAGCTATCACTCTGAAAATTTGCACTCTATGAGAGCTTTTAATGCTTTAAATGCTGGTTGTATTGCGAAGTTTTAAAAAGTTATAGTTTTGTTACTGTTATGTCACAAAGTTGCCCAAATAATCCGTCACGTCAATTTTGGGGCAGATTTTTGTTGCTCATAACTTTTAGAAAAGACCTTGTAGAAACGTATGCTTTGCTGAGTTATTTAATCCCATTACTGCTTTTAAGCTGCCAAAGTATCAGCTATTAAGCTCACTTTATTGTCAAGATATGTGCTATTGAACACAAGGTTAAAATTTTATTAAGCAAATTTTGTGCATTTTCAAAGTCAAATAGCATAAAACCTTTTTCTTCAATCAAGTTCTTTCTATTACCAATAGAAAGAGCAGTCTTTTTTCTTTGAGAGTCATCTTGTTTCATTTTGGAGAACCATTGCTTAATGCCAAAAAAATTACTTTGAAAATGACACTTATTTGATTACGCGACCTGACATTACAAACACAACCACGCTCGACGCTGTGGATTTCTTACCAAGGATCCCAAGCCAAGGGTGGGTTTCTTTATGGATCCCGAGCAAAAGTGATACATTGTTCCATCAGTAAAACTATAGATGATTTGTTGAAAAGTTGCTTCATTATTTTATATTTGATTGAAATTTATCATCAATATCCAGCATGAAGGCCTCTTTTAAACTAAACTGCCTTCCCATTTGTGCAGCTTTGGGGACTGGAATATTGGCTAAAATGTGCTCTTCTGGTATCCAACAGGTATCTTTTCTAGAGGGCCAATAAAACGAATGTGCTATTCCATGTGGATGCATAAAATTGACCAAGGCATCATGCTGTTCAATTGAAATTTCACAGATATTGCCAATCCACCAATTGTTGTCGTAAATGCAAGCAATGTATTGTCCTGGATGAAGATTAGCAACAGATAGAGATGAAAAACTGGTTGTAGCAAATGGGTTTACAGAAGCTGCACCAACTGTAATGCACCATTTTGGTCTCAATTCACAGAACTTTGAAAACCCAACTTTATCAGATTCGTTTTTGACTCGATAAGCTGTATATAATTCTTTCAAGTTGCACAGTATCAATCGTTTTTGCATTTGAACTTTTGTACCTTCAGATGTTCTTACTGATAAGCAATCTTTCTTTCCAGGGCATATTCGTGTAAACTCATCATCTTCGTAAAAGCAAAGTATTCGTTGTTTTACTTCATCAAGCAGTTTTCTCCCTTGCTTCTTTCCCGGCATTGACAGTAGCCCATTTTCCATTTTTAGCTTCCTTGATTTCTTCACCATTCTATCGGAAACTTCAAATTCTTCCATAGTTCTTTTTATTGACCATTTAGCTGGAACTAGTGTCAATATCTGCAACTTTTCTTGACGGCTTGTACTTGAAAGCTTTAGTTTTTGCTTCAGTCCTTCTAGGAGTTCATCACATGCTGAACAGTTTTCACACTGTTTACTTGTACTTGCCGCCTTTATATCACTGGATTTAAGGTGACTAAGGGAGGCAATTTGTTCAGCAAATGTTGCCTGCACCTGGTTCAATTTTTTTTTTACATAGTCTTTTGAATCTTTTGATGTTAATCGTGGAATTTTAACAGGAGATAAGCCGATAGCTGTCAGACTTGAGTTCATCTTTCCACAAACTACCACTTCGTCATCACTATCAGATACTGAAGATGCAGATGGTACTCCTGACGCTTCTTCTTCTTCTTGGTTTTTCATTTCCTTTCTACATGTTGGGCATAATTTTTGGCCAGGCTTAACATCTTTTTTTGTTAGCTTCATTAGGTAGTCTGCTGTTCGTAAGTCAATGGGTCGCAAACCTTTCTTTGGTGCATGATTTTTCTTTCCAAAAGGATTATAACACGATGTCTGCAGCAACTGGAAATTTGTTAGAAGCCTTGCTTCATGATGCATGCAAATTGTAGAACCTTCGTTAAATTTCAATCCAGATCGTCGACTTAGAAGTTCTTTTTCTTCGCTATTAAACTGATTTACCAGTTTTAAGACAGCTTTGTGAGAATGGAATCCTGAATAGTGGCACATTGAATCATCACAGTTTCCTATGGTGCATTTAGGTAGGTTCGCTTCAATTTCCATGATACAAGGCACGTTCTGGTGTTTGGTCAAATCAAGAAGTAACTACAAAAAAATTATGTAAATAAAGAATAAAAGAAAAAGTAAAGAAAAAATAGAGCACCTAAATCAAATTAAGATTGAATATATAAATGGGGTTTTTAGTGACCCTAAATTCAGATGATGGTAATTCTAGAATGACTGATAATCATCTCCCTGTAGGTTGTGTTTGTAATGTCAGGTCGCGTAATCAAATAAGTGTCATTTTCAAAGTAATTTTTTTGGCATTAAGCAATGGTTCTCCAAAATGAAACAAGACGACTCTCAAAGAAAAAAGACTGCTCTTTCTATTGGTAATAGAAAGAACTTGATTGAAGAAAAAGGTTTTATGCTATTTGACTTTGAAAATACACAAAATTTGCTTAATAAAATTTTAACGTTGCGACTAATTGCTTATATCCTGACAACAAAGTAAGCTTAATAGCTGATACTTTGGAATTTTAAAAACAATAGTGGGCTTAGTTTGCTCACCAAAGTACATCTTTGCAGGAGGTTTTGTTTCAAAGTTATAAGCCTCAAAAATTTGCCCCTAAATTGAGATGATGGATTATTTTGGCAACTTTGTGAGGTAACAGCAAAAAAACTAAAACTTTTTAAACCCTAGAACTGAAACCTTTATGGAAAGCACAAAAAGTTGTCCTTAATTGCCATTTTTCAGGATGCTAGCTGTTACAGTTTCAAAACAGTAGCACTTGAAACTTGGCAATTTATTCGCGCGCGCGTTTACATTGCAGAGGTGACCCTTTTTCAGGAGGCCATAGCGCCCTATCTATACTACTAATAAACGAGAGATTTTGCACAACATCATTTGAAGGAATGTTCAACACCTACACCAAATTTCATCAAGATTCAAGATGGTACCAATATGGTCGTTAGGCCACTTGGTATGGAATGACCCATAAGCTATTTTCCATATATTATCTATTTATCATACCGCCAATTTTCTATTTTTCATAAAACAGCAAATAACGATGATTTAAATTCATTACGAGGTTTTTTAAAATATCCATACACGAGACAGACTAACAGTCGCCTTTTTGGCCAACCTTTTTTCTACATAGAAGTTAATAGATACAGGGTAATAAGATTTTTTTAACACATAGTGATTTTTTAATAAAGTTGCGAATAAACCAAATAAAAAACACCAAATACTTGTAAAGTACATATGGACAAAGCATTTGAGTGGAATGCATTTTCTTCTGACATTTCTCGCCAAAGTAGGCATATTGCACAAGTAGACCATACGTTGTTGATAACGCATAAGAACTAATGTATAAGTGCGTTTATCAGAACGTAGTTAAAATGTCAACGTTATAACTGACAACAATTTATTAAAATATAGTGAAATAATAGTAAAAAATTATTTACATTACAAGAAATGCCGAAATGTTGTATAATCCAGCTATATTAAAAAATACATATAGATACTACTTGTTAAATCCTGCGATTGCATTTTATTGTCGCTTGATGAGCTAAAATGCCTACTTTGGCGAAAATATTGAGGTTACGTATGGTATCCAATCAAATACATAGCTAAAATATATAAGACTGCCATTTTTTTTTGATATTTTAATAAAACGTGTTTATTATTAGTTACAAACAAAAATTTTAACGAATTGCAATTCGGACAACGTTTCTGTTGCAGATAACTTAAAAAATGGGTAATGATAAAACGACCCTGTATTGTTATGTCAAAGCAAAATACACAATTGGTAGTTTTTTCGGTATATTTTAAAGTTAGCCTTATTTTAAGTAATGCAATGTATTGTAATGGCTCACCTTCTCTATACAACAGCAAGTCAAATATAATGGCTGATTTACGAATGACCTTTCCGCAATATTTGGTTGTTAAGATAGGTCAGGTCAGCATATTCCATAGTACCGAATACCGACAATATTAGATTACATTCCTACTCGAACAATTTACATATAAATATTTAATATATCTGGCGTAACGATCCATTTATAAATAATCCAATTTTAAATTCATATCGGACGAAGCAAGAATTAGAAATTCGTTTTGTGAAATTTATTTCTTTCGGCTAAAAAAAAGTGATAAAACTACACCATTGACTCTAATTTTATTTGAATACATAATATATTTTATTTTAATGTATTTTTTTATTTAAAACAGATTCTAGTTAGAGCGCTGAATGCTGCTTTGACAATTTTAAGTTTACGAAGATTTTATGCACAGTGTGCTTTTATAGCCCCAACAGTAATGGGGCTTTTTTTATTTCATATAAGCTTTTTGCAGTTCGATATTAGTGAGTATGTTAAATATATAAATTTGCTATACAGTGCTATAATAAAATATTTGTGAAGAAGGACGATAAAATAATTTCAACGTGAAACATATAGGAATATTTTGTATGAACAAAAGTTACGTGGGAAAACATGTTATTATGAATTATTTTCTAAATTTGTGTTTGAAAAAGTGCCAATTGCATACGAGGCTATATCGGTGACGTATGTAGACAGATTCGCGAAAAAGTTGCATTGGATTTACTTGGCTCTAGCGATGTGTAGTTCACTCGCGAACCGTTCACTCTGAACGGTTCAATCAAATGACGGGCGTACTGTGACGATGTTTTGCAACGACCTATAGGTCACTATGACCTAGTTCGTGAACTATCAACTACATGGTGCACGGTGTACGTGTACACGATGTACTTGTACTAGGTCCTGAACCCGTCGTGTACTGAACCGTTCATGAATCACAACGACTCGTAAACGATGCAGTATAGTATACAGTACATATACAGTACCAATAGCAGTACGAACATTTATGTGATAAAGTGTGTTGGTGAACGGAACAAAATTATATTTCCTTATATATATGTTTTGTATAAATTATAAACATTGTTGTTTTCTTCTTGCTCATTCTTAATTCAAAATAAGTATTGAAATAGTTCATAATTTTTTACTATTTAATATTTTTATATTGAGAAAAAAAGGGATTATTTTCAGTATGTGCCTGTATTTCATATAGGTCGTGAACTAGTTCATTTTAAAAAGATGTTTGTAGTTCACGACCTATAGTTCGTGAACGGTACATTGAAATGAACTATGAACTACGAACTAGGTCCTCAAAGTGACCTACAGTTTGCCATCGCTACTTGGTTCATGTACCAAAAACCACATGTGCGATTTCTTTATAAATAATTAGGCTTAAAATTCGATTTAGAAATATTATTTTAATGCAATTAACCTCATTTTCTACAAGCAACCACAAATCCTCAACATATAAAAAGACACCTCTTAAAATATTCTTCAAACTCCCGTTCATTCATATCGTTATAATTTTTTAAGGCATGCTCCACCAGATTTTCAATTTTTTTCTGTGTCATAGTTTTCGTTTTTTTTCTGCCATTATCCCGTGTCAAAATATTTGTTATAAAGATACAAATTTTGGAGAAATATGTATTACGTACTAAAATAAGAAGAATAACTGGATAGCTGTGCTTTATTTGAAGGTTCTCCTTTTTACAATTACTGTGGATAAGATTCCAAAGGTTTCTTTGTTCACGATTTTTGAAAAATTCAAATAATATGTGGAAAATTCTTAAACGGATTTTTTTTTTATATCGATGCCAAATGAAAGACAATCTTTAGCCCATCAAATTTTTAAAACATTCAATTTTTTTCAATAATTCACTTCATGTATTATGCAAAATTTAGGGGGAATATCGTAAAAAATCTATAAGAGTCGATAAACTACTTTACAGCTGATCAATGTGAGAAAAAGTTTGTGAATACCTGAAACAAATTTTTCTGTAGATATAGGCTATTTTTTTTTAAGTGGCGGACCCGCTCCTTCTACTGCGCATTACAAATTAAGACTAGTTTATGCATAAGACCAATGATAACAAAAAAAAATTGAAAATATACTGGCCGCTTCAACACTCCGAAACCTTATACTCGTGAAGAGATGCTCGCCACTGCATTTTTGTCATTTGAGGGTGTGGTCAAAATTACCGCAATGTTGTCATATCGACAGCCAACAAATACAGAGCATAATTGATCAAAACAAATAATAAATAACTGGAAACTTTTTAATAAATAGTGTACTTTAATCGAAGCCGTATATATTCATACATTAAATATTCTCAATTTGAATTTTCTTATGCAGTTTACAATTTGAGCACTTTGTACTGAAGTTTTTTATTCATATATGGCAACAGTGGTATTGGAAGCTCAACCCTTATGCGCAGTAGAGGATGAATTAGATCCACCAAGATATAAAAAATGTACATATATCTATTGTATATATTGTTGCCTATATACATGTAAATCGATTAAATAGGATTGAAAATTACTTATATATATACGCGCTGTACACATTTTTATTAAATAAAACAAAACCAGATTAAGAACTAATGCAACAAAACTGGACAAATCAAATAATTCAGCTTTGAAAAAAGTACAGTGGCGTGACCGAGATATTCACTCATATGAGGAATTTTAAGCACCCGCTCGTGTGATTTATTACAATAAATAAAGCAATTATTTATTGGATTAAGATTGCTAATGTTCAATTAACGATATACTACGTTTAGAATTGTACAAGATGTATGATGTTTGATATTGTAACTAACTGCATAGTGTAAACTAAACACCATAAATAAAATATGTTAAAAATAATTTTAAAATAGTTAAAATATGCGTTATTATTATTTTATAAAATACGGCAAAAACATTCATTTATGAAGATGATAGAATACAAGAAGTATCACACTTTCCCTAATTAGCAATTAGAATTATAAAAGACAATCGAAGTAAGGTAGATATTAGACAAATAATACTGTGCGGTGTGTAGCATTGTACGGGTGTGAGCTGTGGACTGTAGGTAAATAAGAGAATCAAAGTGGTGCTATATAATAAAGTGGCAAATGAAGCCGTGTTAAAACTTCAATTGTAAAACACGTTGCACGATTGGCATCAATAGATCGACCTAGGTAACCTATCAATGTAAATTATTCTTTAAGAAGCCACAACAATTTTGTAAGTTCTGCTGGTAGTGTTCGCACTTCACCGGCAAGTACGTTGCGTAATGCCAATTTACGACTGTGTTTTGTGAAAAGTTGAAGAGCCAGGAGAGAACTAGAGCATGTAGTCTGTACTGGTACTCTACAGTCGGTGGTACCATTCAACACGGTAGACATTAAAATCGATTGGCAATCATGTGGTGTGTATGCCGAAGACATTTGGTACGAAATGCAGTCAGCGTATTGTTGTGGGAAGCGGTGTATGAGAATTATAAATGTATATAATGCTGAGGCTCAAAATTAAATATGAATATTGTTAGATAATGCAGATGCGTTATAATGTTATAAATGATTCAGCACGGTGGTCTGAAAATCTTTCATTGTCAGTGCTGGCGAACCATCTTACATGTGCGTGACGAAAATTTACAAATATTTATTATCCGAGTTGTTGATATTATTTGTTTAAGAATGTACGCTGATGGCTCTCCTATTCTTTAATGGCTCCATGCATCGCGTTGTACTTTTACTTATTATGAACTTATTCGGGGAATATTTGGATGGCAACGTTCATGGTCCAAAAGGGATTTTTCTTCAAGAAAATATCCCTGTCCGGAGTGGGATTCGAACGCACAGCCTCAATGCTGCCAGTGTAACGACTATACCACGGTGTCCCATAAATAAAATTTAATAAGGAAGAAAATTTAATTTTTGTAGAAATTTATTGAGACAATCAACATAGAGAAGAACTCACAACCCTTAATTATTTATTAATAAAAAGTTTTTGCAAGCATCGCTTTTATTATATTTAATGATATGTAAATAACGAATTCAAAATTTTATTATTTCCATTTTCGCATGCCCATTATAATTACACCCAATAAAAGATTATTTTCAATTCCTTCCAAATTGGCATACTTCAGTTTTAAATATGCATACAAAAATTTTCTTATTTAGAACTGGATTGAAAATCGTTTAATTGATTTTTATATTTTCGAAAGTTTCGAACATCGAAAATCTCCAAATTGAGTTTTTTTTTGTTTTGTTGACTTTTTATCTGGTTGTAAGATAAATTTTGATGTCCTGCAATTTGAAAGAATTTGTAAATTTTTTTCCTCTTCATTTTAAAATTTATTTAAATTATATCTATATGTGATTATATAAATATAATATAATATAAATATATGTAAAAATATAATTTTTGTGCGTGAAACAAGAAATTTTTCATTATATCGGTCATAATTTTAAAAAAAATGAAGAAAATTTAGCGTTTTAGCTCAGATTCTCATATATTTTACTATTGTTAAAAAGTTAAGAAGTAAACTTCAACTTTAAAAGTGATGCTTAAGGTGCATGTTTTTTTTTTAATTTTAATGTTAATCTTGGAAAAGAAAATTTGTTTTTAACAAGACAAATTAATTTTTCATATATTTTTTAGACAAATTAAAAAAAATCCTCTTGTTAGGGCAAGTAGATTTTTGAAAAAAAAAATACAAATTGATTACAATGTTACCATATATTTTTGAAATATCTAAATCTTATTCAATATATAGACGTATTTGTAAACTAATTTGCTAATCTAATTATTTATTGATTTTTTCTCATTTGTATAATATTAATAATACAAATTCTTTATTCTGTCATTTTACTATTGTTAAAAAGTTACGAAGTAAACTTCAACTTTAAAAGTGATGCTTAAGGTGCATGTTTTTTTAAAATTTAAATGTTAATCTTCGAAAAGAAAATTTGTTTTTAACAAGACAAATTCATTTTTCATATATTTTTTAGACAAATTAAAAAAAATCCTCTTGTTAGGGCAAGCAGATTTTTGAAAAAAAAAATACAAATTGATTACATGTTACCATATATTTTTGAAATATCTAAATCTTATTCAATATACTGACGTATTTGTAAACAAATTAGTTAATCTAATTATTTATTGATTTTTTCTCATTTGTATAATATTAATAATACAAATTCTTTATTCTGTCATTTTACTATTGTTAAAAAGTTACGAAGTAAACTTCAACTTTAAAAATGATGCTTAAGGTACATGTTTTTTTTAAATTTAAATGTTAATCTTCGAAAAGAAAATTTGTTTTTAACAAGACAAATTAATTTTTCATATATTTTTTAAACAAATTAAAAAAAATCCTCTTGTTAGGGCAAGCAGATTTTTGAAAAAAAAAATACAAATTGATTACAATGTTACCATATATTTTTGAAATATCTAAATCTTATTCAATATATAGACGTATTTGTAAACTAATTTGCTAATCTAATTATTTATTGATTTTTTCTCATTTGTATAATATTAATAATACAAATTCTTTATTCTGTCATTTTACTATTGTTAAAAAGTTACGAAGTAAACTTCAACTTTAAAAGTGATGCTTAAGGTGCATGTTTTTTTTAAATTTAAATGTTAATCTTCGAAAAGAAAATTTGTTTTTAACAAGACAAATTCATTTTTCATATATTTTTTAGACAAATTAAAAAAAATCCTCTTGTTAGGGCAAGCAGATTTTTGAAAAAAAAAATACAAATTGATTACATGTTACCATATATTTTTGAAATATCTAAATCTTATTCAATATACTGACGTATTTGTAAACAAATTAGTTAATCTAATTATTTATTGATTTTTTCTCATTTGTATAATATTAATAATACAAATTCTTTATTCTGTCATTTTACTATTGTTAAAAAGTTACGAAGTAAACTTCAACTTTAAAAGTGATGCTTAAGGTGCATGTTTTTTTTAAATTTAAATGTTAATCTTCGAAAAGAAAATTTGTTTTTAACAAGACAAATTAATTTTTCATATATTTTTTAAACAAATTTAAAAAAATCCTCTTGTGAGGGCAAGCAGATTTTTGAAAAAAAAAATACAAATTGATTACATGTTACCATATATTTTTGAAATATCTAAATCTTATTCAATATACTGACGTATTTGTAAACAAATTAGTTAATCTAATTATTTATTGATTTTTTCTCATTTGTATAATATTAATAATACAAATTCTTTATTCTGTCATTTTACTATTGTTAAAAAGTTACGAAGTAAACTTCAACTTTAAAAGTGATGCTTAAGGTGCATGTTTTTTTTAAATTTAAATGTTAATCTTCGAAAAGAAAATTTGTTTTTAACAAGACAAATTCATTTTTCATATATTTTTTAGACAAATTAAAAAAAATCCTCTTGTTAGGGCAAGTAGATTTTTGAAAAAAAAAATACAAATTGATTACAATGTTACCATATATTTTTGAAATATCTAAATCTTATTCAATATATAGACGTATTTGTAAACTAATTTGCTAATCTAATTATTTATTGATTTTTTCTCATTTGTATAATATTAATAATACAAATTCTTTATTCTGTCATTTTACTATTGTTAAAAAGTTACGAAGTAAACTTCAACTTTAAAAATGATGCTTAAGGTACATGTTTTTTTTAAATTTAAATGTTAATCTTCGAAAAGAAAATTTGTTTTTAACAAGACAAATTCATTTTTCATATATTTTTTAGACAAATTAAAAAAAATCCTCTTGTTAGGGCAAGTAGATTTTTGAAAAAAAAAATACAAATTGATTACAATGTTACCATATATTTTTGAAATATCTAAATCTTATTCAATATATAGACGTATTTGTAAACTAATTTGCTAATCTAATTATTTATTGATTTTTTCTCATTTGTATAATATTAATAATACAAATTCTTTATTCTGTCATTTTACTATTGTTAAAAAGTTACGAAGTAAACTTCAACTTTAAAAATGATGCTTAAGGTACATGTTTTTTTTTAATTTAAATGTTAATCTTCGAAAAGAAAATTTGTTTTTAACAAGACAAATTCATTTTTCATATATTTTTTAGACAAATTAAAAAAAATCCTCTTGTTAGGGCAAGTAGATTTTTGAAAAAAAAAATACAAATTGATTACAATGTTACCATATATTTTTGAAATATCTAAATCTTATTCAATATATAGACGTATTTGTAAACTAATTTGCTAATCTAATTATTTATTGATTTTTTCTCATTTGTATAATATTAATAATACAAATTCTTTATTCCGTCATTTTACTATTGTTAAAAAGTTACGAAGTAAACTTCAACTTTAAAAATGATGCTTAAGGTACATGTTTTTTTTTAATTTAAATGTTAATCTTCGAAAAGAAAATTTGTTTTTAACAAGACAAATTCATTTTTCATATATTTTTTAGACAAATTAAAAAAAATCCTCTTGTTAGGGCAAGTAGATTTTTGAAAAAAAAAATACAAATTGATTACAATGTTACCATATATTTTTGAAATATCTAAATCTTATTCAATATATAGACGTATTTGTAAACTAATTTGCTAATCTAATTATTTATTGATTTTTTCTCATTTGTATAATATTAATAATACAAATTCTTTATTCTGTCATTTTACTATTGTTAAAAAGTTACGAAGTAAACTTCAACTTTAAAAATGATGCTTAAGGTACATGTTTTTTTTTAATTTAAATGTTAATCTTCGAAAAGAAAATTTGTTTTTAACAAGACAAATTCATTTTTCATATATTTTTTAGACAAATTAAAAAAAATCCTCTTGTTAGGGCAAGTAGATTTTTGAAAAAAAAAATACAAATTGATTACAATGTTACCATATATTTTTGAAATATCTAAATCTTATTCAATATATAGACGTATTTGTAAACTAATTTGCTAATCTAATTATTTATTGATTTTTTCTCATTTGTATAATATTAATAATACAAATTCTTTATTCCGTCATTTTACTATTGTTAAAAAGTTACGAAGTAAACTTCAACTTTAAAAATGATGCTTAAGGTACATGTTTTTTTTTAATTTAAATGTTAATCTTCGAAAAGAAAATTTGTTTTTAACAAGACAAATTCATTTTTCATATATTTTTTAGACAAATTAAAAAAAATCCTCTTGTTAGGGCAAGTAGATTTTTGAAAAAAAAAATACAAATTGATTACAATGTTACCATATATTTTTGAAATATCTAAATCTTATTCAATATATAGACGTATTTGTAAACTAATTTGCTAATCTAATTATTTATTGATTTTTTCTCATTTGTATAATATTAATAATACAAATTCTTTATTCTGTCATTTTACTATTGTTAAAAAGTTACGAAGTAAACTTCAACTTTAAAAATGATGCTTAAGGTACATGTTTTTTTTTAATTTAAATGTTAATCTTCGAAAAGAAAATTTGTTTTTAACAAGACAAATTCATTTTTCATATATTTTTTAGACAAATTAAAAAAAATCCTCTTGTTAGGGCAAGTAGATTTTTGAAAAAAAAAATACGAATTGATTACAATGTTACCATATATTTTTGAAATATCTAAATCTTATTCAATATATAGACGTATTTGTAAACTAATTTGCTAATCTAATTATTTATTGATTTTTTCTCATTTGTATAATATTAATAATACAAATTCTTTATTCTGTCATTTTACTATTGTTAAAAAGTTACGAAGTAAACTTCAACTTTAAAAATGATGCTTAAGGTACATGTTTTTTTTAAATTTAAATGTTAATCTTCGAAAAGAAAATTTGTTTTTAACAAGACAAATTAATTTTTCATATATTTTTTAAACAAATTAAAAAAAATCCTCTTGTTAGGGCAAGCAGATTTTTGAAAAAAAAAATACAAATTGATTACAATGTTACCATATATTTTTGAAATATCTAAATCTTATTCAATATATAGACGTATTTGTAAACTAATTTGCTAATCTAATTATTTATTGATTTTTTCTCATTTGTATAATATTAATAATACAAATTCTTTATTCTGTCATTTTACTATTGTTAAAAAGTTACGAAGTAAACTTCAACTTTAAAAATGATGCTTAAGGTACATGTTTTTTTTAAATTTAAATGTTAATCTTCGAAAAGAAAATTTGTTTTTAACAAGACAAATTAATTTTTCATATATTTTTTAAACAAATTAAAAAAAATCCTCTTGTTAGGGCAAGCAGATTTTTGAAAAAAAAAATACAAATTGATTACAATGTTACCATATATTTTTGAAATATCTAAATCTTATTCAATATATAGACGTATTTGTAAACTAATTTGCTAATCTAATTATTTATTGATTTTTTCTCATTTGTATAATATTAATAATACAAATTCTTTATTCTGTCATTTTACTATTGTTAAAAAGTTACGAAGTAAACTTCAACTTTAAAAATGATGCTTAAGGTACATGTTTTTTTTTAATTTAAATGTTAATCTTCGAAAAGAAAATTTGTTTTTAACAAGACAAATTCATTTTTCATATATTTTTTAGACAAATTAAAAAAAATCCTCTTGTTAGGGCAAGTAGATTTTTGAAAAAAAAAATACAAATTGATTACAATGTTACCATATATTTTTGAAATATCTAAATCTTATTCAATATATAGACGTATTTGTAAACTAATTTGCTAATCTAATTATTTATTGATTTTTTCTCATTTGTATAATATTAATAATACAAATTCTTTATTCCGTCATTTTACTATTGTTAAAAAGTTACGAAGTAAACTTCAACTTTAAAAATGATGCTTAAGGTACATGTTTTTTTTTAATTTAAATGTTAATCTTCGAAAAGAAAATTTGTTTTTAACAAGACAAATTCATTTTTCATATATTTTTTAGACAAATTAAAAAAAATCCTCTTGTTAGGGCAAGTAGATTTTTGAAAAAAAAAATACAAATTGATTACAATGTTACCATATATTTTTGAAATATCTAAATCTTATTCAATATATAGACGTATTTGTAAACTAATTTGCTAATCTAATTATTTATTGATTTTTTCTCATTTGTATAATATTAATAATACAAATTCTTTATTCTGTCATTTTACTATTGTTAAAAAGTTACGAAGTAAACTTCAACTTTAAAAATGATGCTTAAGGTACATGTTTTTTTTTAATTTAAATGTTAATCTTCGAAAAGAAAATTTGTTTTTAACAAGACAAATTCATTTTTCATATATTTTTTAGACAAATTAAAAAAAATCCTCTTGTTAGGGCAAGTAGATTTTTGAAAAAAAAAATACGAATTGATTACAATGTTACCATATATTTTTGAAATATCTAAATCTTATTCAATATATAGACGTATTTGTAAACTAATTTGCTAATCTAATTATTTATTGATTTTTTCTCATTTGTATAATATTAATAATACAAATTCTTTATTCTGTCATTTTACTATTGTTAAAAAGTTACGAAGTAAACTTCAACTTTAAAAATGATGCTTAAGGTACATGTTTTTTTTAAATTTAAATGTTAATCTTCGAAAAGAAAATTTGTTTTTAACAAGACAAATTAATTTTTCATATATTTTTTAAACAAATTAAAAAAAATCCTCTTGTTAGGGCAAGCAGATTTTTGAAAAAAAAAATACAAATTGATTACAATGTTACCATATATTTTTGAAATATCTAAATCTTATTCAATATATAGACGTATTTGTAAACTAATTTGCTAATCTAATTATTTATTGATTTTTTCTCATTTGTATAATATTAATAATACAAATTCTTTATTCTGTCATTTTACTATTGTTAAAAAGTTACGAAGTAAACTTCAACTTTAAAAATGATGCTTAAGGTACATGTTTTTTTTAAATTTAAATGTTAATCTTCGAAAAGAAAATTTGTTTTTAACAAGACAAATTAATTTTTCATATATTTTTTAAACAAATTAAAAAAAATCCTCTTGTTAGGGCAAGCAGATTTTTGAAAAAAAAAATACAAATTGATTACAATGTTACCATATATTTTTGAAATATCTAAATCTTATTCAATATATAGACGTATTTGTAAACTAATTTGCTAATCTAATTATTTATTGATTTTTTCTCATTTGTATAATATTAATAATACAAATTCTTTATTCTGTCATTTTACTATTGTTAAAAAGTTACGAAGTAAACTTCAACTTTAAAAATGATGCTTAAGGTACATGTTTTTTTTAAATTTAAATGTTAATCTTCGAAAAGAAAATTTGTTTTTAACAAGACAAATTAATTTTTCATATATTTTTTAAACAAATTAAAAAAAATCCTCTTGTTAGGGCAAGCAGATTTTTGAAAAAAAAAATACAAATTGATTACAATGTTACCATATATTTTTGAAATATCTAAATCTTATTCAATATATAGACGTATTTGTAAACTAATTTGCTAATCTAATTATTTATTGATTTTTTCTCATTTGTATAATATTAATAATACAAATTCTTTATTCTGTCATTTTACTATTGTTAAAAAGTTACGAAGTAAACTTCAACTTTAAAAATGATGCTTAAGGTACATGTTTTTTTTTAATTTAAATGTTAATCTTCGAAAAGAAAATTTGTTTTTAACAAGACAAATTCATTTTTCATATATTTTTTAGACAAATTAAAAAAAATCCTCTTGTTAGGGCAAGTAGATTTTTGAAAAAAAAAATACAAATTGATTACAATGTTACCATATATTTTTGAAATATCTAAATCTTATTCAATATATAGACGTATTTGTAAACTAATTTGCTAATCTAATTATTTATTGATTTTTTCTCATTTGTATAATATTAATAATACAAATTCTTTATTCCGTCATTTTACTATTGTTAAAAAGTTACGAAGTAAACTTCAACTTTAAAAATGATGCTTAAGGTACATGTTTTTTTTTAATTTAAATGTTAATCTTCGAAAAGAAAATTTGTTTTTAACAAGACAAATTCATTTTTCATATATTTTTTAGACAAATTAAAAAAAATCCTCTTGTTAGGGCAAGTAGATTTTTGAAAAAAAAAATACAAATTGATTACAATGTTACCATATATTTTTGAAATATCTAAATCTTATTCAATATATAGACGTATTTGTAAACTAATTTGCTAATCTAATTATTTATTGATTTTTTCTCATTTGTATAATATTAATAATACAAATTCTTTATTCTGTCATTTTACTATTGTTAAAAAGTTACGAAGTAAACTTCAACTTTAAAAATGATGCTTAAGGTACATGTTTTTTTTTAATTTAAATGTTAATCTTCGAAAAGAAAATTTGTTTTTAACAAGACAAATTCATTTTTCATATATTTTTTAGACAAATTAAAAAAAATCCTCTTGTTAGGGCAAGTAGATTTTTGAAAAAAAAAATACGAATTGATTACAATGTTACCATATATTTTTGAAATATCTAAATCTTATTCAATATATAGACGTATTTGTAAACTAATTTGCTAATCTAATTATTTATTGATTTTTTCTCATTTGTATAATATTAATAATACAAATTCTTTATTCTGTCATTTTACTATTGTTAAAAAGTTACGAAGTAAACTTCAACTTTAAAAATGATGCTTAAGGTACATGTTTTTTTTAAATTTAAATGTTAATCTTCGAAAAGAAAATTTGTTTTTAACAAGACAAATTAATTTTTCATATATTTTTTAAACAAATTAAAAAAAATCCTCTTGTTAGGGCAAGCAGATTTTTGAAAAAAAAAATACAAATTGATTACAATGTTACCATATATTTTTGAAATATCTAAATCTTATTCAATATATAGACGTATTTGTAAACTAATTTGCTAATCTAATTATTTATTGATTTTTTCTCATTTGTATAATATTAATAATACAAATTCTTTATTCCGTCATTTTACTATTGTTAAAAAGTTACGAAGTAAACTTCAACTTTAAAAGTGATGCTTAAGGTGCATGTTTTTTTTAAATTTAAATGTTAATCTTCGAAAAGAAAATTTTTTTTTAACAAGACAAATTCATTTTTCATATATTTTTTAGACAAATTAAAAAAAATCCTCTTGTTAGGGCAAGTAGATTTTTGAAAAAAAAAATTCAAATTGATTACAATGTTACCATATATTTTTGAAATATCTAAATCTTATTCAATATATAGACGTATTTGTAAACTAATTTGCTAATCTAATTATTTATTGATTTTTTCTCATTTATATAATATTAATAATACAAATTCTTTATTCCGTCATTTTAATCACATATCTAATAACATAGTACGCATTTTTGTGTACATAAAAATGTCAATTTTCATTTTACAATAAGCAACTGTTTTCCTGATTAAAGTCAAATAAATTGAATGGATATTTTGGGTTACCCAATGGGGAGCCAACCCTGATATAAGGCCTCAATACAGTAACGTATTATTAAAGCAGCTATATGCATGCCATTCGTGTATTTTCAATTTTTCTCGATTCTTTCGATTTATTATTTTCACGCTCCAAGAGTCATCTAGTCTCTGGTGCAATATATAAATCCTAAGGCAGAAAATATATAAACAATATAAGAAATCAACCATCTAGACACCACAAATATAACATTACAATTTCAAAAAATACTAGCGAAATATAAAATGAATTTCCGATTCGCGTAACGAATGAAGAAATAAGAAGAATCCTTTGGTGCATTGATGACGTATTGTTGGTTTTTTCGAAGGATATTTCAATTAGGTTGCAACAATCTGCCAGGATTATTGACACGTTTATTTATTCATAATGTACAATATATTTGCTAAAACGTCATCGATGTCTTGTCTTAAGAGGTGCCTGAGCGGTAGCGTTACAATATTTGTGTCGCCCATCAAGCAAATACTGTTGTCATCTCAGTCTGTTTTTATGTGTATGAGAGAGACGATGGTATTTGTTGCTAAAATGCCGAAATAAATGAAGTGTGACTTTAATACGGTTTGAAAAGTTAACTTACGTAAGCACAGTCACAGAAGAAATTAAAGTTAATATTAACTAGTTTCGATTATCATGGAAATGATTTAATGGGACACCTGGTAGATATTATGACAGATATCGTTAGCGTTTGAAAAGTAAAAAGAAAGAAATTTTAAATGCCATAACATAAACAAACAAAAAAGATTGAGATTTGTTCAAAAATTGACAATTTCGTTGCAATTATTTTCAAATGAAGTAGTGCAAATGAAAAATTTCTTTTGATAATTAAAAGGCCTCCAGAAAACTCTAAAAACAGCCTCTAATAACTCCAGGAGGAGTACTTTAGAGTGTGTGTAAAAATTTGCAGAGAAAAGTATTATTCAAATATTCCAGACTGTAAAATGAAAAAGGACATTTTTATAGCTTTTTACTATGTTCATTAAAAAATACGCCAAAGGATTATTTTTAATGTTCATTAAAAGATACGCTAAAAGAATATTTTTAATAGTTTTTAACAAACGATATTTGTTACAAAATGGGATAAGTCTGAGGAAGTAAATTATTACATTAAAAAGCAACTTTTTAGAATTGAATTTGTTACTTTTTCAAAAATTCATGACAGTCACGTTTATATTACTTAACTTTTAGATATAATTGTGCGATATTCGTTAATTTTGTAAACAATTATTGAACAGAAATCTATTTGAAATTTATGGTAAAGTTAATTACCATGCAATTAGCGAATTGGTAATTATTAAAGGTCTCTTAAAACAAAATAGAGAATTTATCTATCAATAGAAGAGGAATAATATCATATGTTTATAGTATACTACTATTTGAAAAAATATATCATATGTATGTGAAAAGTACAAGCAGAAAGTAGAAATCATGGCTAATGGAACATCTAGGAACGACATAGATTGCGAATGGAGGGAAATCAGAAATGGGTTAACTACAGCAGCAAATGAAGTATTAGGCACAAAGAAAAGGGCAGGTAGGAGGGAATGGATCACGGAAGAAATAGTTGAAATGATAGAAGCAAGAAGGAAAATTAAAATTGGAAACACAGAAGCAGGACAGAAAAAATATAAGGAACTAAGGAACTTAATTAATAGGAAATGCAAGCTAGCGAAAGAAGAGTGGATAAAAGGAAATTGTGAGGATATTGAGGAGGATATGAGAAGAGGTAAAGTAGATTTGGGCTACAGGAAAATTAAGTCACATTTTTCTAAAGTAAAACCAAAGGGTAACATTATATGTGATAAGCAGGGTAAGGAACTCACAGAAAATAAGGAAAAAGCTAGAAGATGGAAGGAGTATCTTGAAGATTTATATAAAGGTAGGCAGGACATGGAGGAGCTAGAAAATGTGGAACAGATAGATGAGGATGACTTAGGTCCTAGCATACTTAGGTCAGAGTTTCATAGAGCATTAAATGATTTACGGAATAACAAAGCAGCGGGGATTGATATGATACCAGCCGAATTAATAAAACACGCAGGGGAAAAAATGCAGGAGCGATTATACAGGTTAGTTTGTAAAATATATGAGAAGGGAGAAGTACCACAGGATTTTCAGCGTAGTAGAATAGTAACAATGCCGAAGAAAATAGGAGCTAATTTGTGTGAGAACTATAGGACCATTAGTCTACTATCACATGCATCGAAGATATTGCTAAAGATTATTTATAGGAGATTAGAAAATAAAGTAGAGGAAAGGCTAGGAGAAGATCAGTTTGGTTTTAGGAAAAACAGAGGGACGAGGGAGGCGATTCTAGCACTAAAAACGGTAGTAGAAAAAAGAAATATGGTAGGAAAGGTAACTTGCATAGCTTTTGTAGACTTAGAAAAGGCATTTGATAATGTAGATTGGGACATAATGTTTAGAATTTTAAAAGAAACGGGTATAGATTATAAGGATAGGAGAATAATTTTTAATTTATATAAACACCAAACTGCCTTAGTTAGAATTGAGGGGGAAGAAGAGGTAGCAAAAATAGGGAAGGGAGTTCGGCAGGGATGTACACTTTCACCGTTATTATTTAATCTATATATAGAAGATGCAATAAACAAAGTAAAAGAAGAGTATAGTGTAGGTGTGAATGTACAGGGAGAGAAAATATATATGTTGAGATTCGCCGACGATATAGCTATATTGGAAGAAAGCGAAAAGAATTTAGAAAGGGTATTGAATGGTATGCAGGCAGTATTGACTAGGGATTTTAACATGAAAATAAATATAGGTAAAACTAAAGTGATGAGGTGTGACAGAAAGGAATGCAGTAGAAAAATGAGGATCACAATAGGAGATAATAGAATCGAAGAAGTGTCAGATTTTTGTTATTTAGGCAGTAGAATCACAAAAGATAATCGAAGCAAGGTAGATATAAAGTGTAGGATAGCACAGGGTAGGAAGGCATTCGTAGAAAAAGAACAGATTTTAAGATCAAATATTGACTTGGGTATTAGAAAAAGATTACTGAAGGTATATGTTTGGAGTGTAGCACTGTACGGGTGTGAGGCGTGGACTATAGGAAAGGAAGAGAAGCGTAGATTACAAGCATTCGAAATGTGGTGTTATAGGAGGATGATGAGGATTGGTTGGGAAGATAAAGTAACAAATGAAGCTGTACTAGAGTTAGTAGGGAAGAAGAGAAGTATCTGGAGAGTGTTACAGCGTAGGAGAGACAGATTAGTAGGGCATATTCTTAGGCATGGGGGGATTTTGCAATTGATCATAGAAGGTAGAGTGGAGGGAAAGAGAGGGGTAGGTAGGCCTAGATTGGAGTATGTGAGTCAGATTGTTGAAGACGTTGAGATGAATAGCTATAAGGAGATGAAAGGATTAGCTCAGGATAGATCGGCATGGCGTGCTGTTTCCAACCAATCTTTAGGATTGCGGACTCTTAACTAACTATTTGGGCATTATGATTTTTTAATTTCGTATTTTTGGTGATAATTATTTCTTATTTGTAATTCTAGCAGACACTCGGCCATATAATTTGATACGTTATGCAATTAACCATACTTATTTAATATAATAATGAAAACAAGATAATATGGAGTGAAAATAAAATTTGGTTTTACAAAAATATCTTAAATAGGTTATAGATTTTGCCAACGTTATGTTGTGATATTCCTTATGGGGAAGAGAAATGAAAATACAAAATAATAACAAAAAATATTTTGTAATTTTCATTAAAATATGCGAAAATATGCAACTTTTAACAAAAATTTCAACTCTTACCGTATTCAGCTATAAAATAAAATGAACTAAATTCTAAAGCATGTCACACAATATATACAGAACGGAAATTGTATGGCAGTCAAATCGAAAAATGGCAAAAAAAATATTTTATATGACTAGTAATTTTGCTTTATATTGAAATAAGTGGGCAGCGTATAGAGGTAAATATAAAATATGAATACGAGAGTAGAGGTCTTTGTATTCTAATGAACTATATATAGTGTGACCTAATATTTTATTGTGTAAACTATTTTTTTTTTTTTATTATTAACGTAACAGGTTTTTTGTGTGTGCAAAATTAACATCACTCTAATCTAATTCTCAAAAAACTCAATTTTAAATGTCTATAATAAAAATTAAAATAAAATTCCGTCGACAGTTATTAATAAACTCTTAAATAATAATAATAATAATAATAATAATAATACTAATAATAATAGTAATACTACTACTACTACTAATAATAATAATAATAACAATACTAATAATAATAAAAAAAATAGTAGTAATAATAATAATCTTTATTTATTTATAGCAAAATACAGAAAAATAAAAAATACAAGAACAATTAGAAAAGTGCTTATTTGTTACAAACAAAAAGGTGAAGTTCAGTTATTAATTTACCAAAAAAAATCAAATTAAATACTTAACTTAGGCTGTTCTACCACTTAACCCTTAATGGTGTCGCAAAATTGATCTTTTCTTATTGTAATTTAAGTTATTTTAATTGATATTCTATACTATTATTTAACACCGTAGTGATAATTTTTTAAATTAATTAATTAAATGTAAATTAATATTTTGTCGTTATTACAAGAACAAACATTGGAAAAAACTTTCGGTGGATAGTCAAAATTATACAATCGCTTATCGTTATTTTGAATAATGCATTGTAATTTAAATTTGCGTGATTTAGATTATTTTAAAAATTATCACTACGGTTTTAAATACTAGTATAGAATAGCACCCAAAGCATTAAGTAACTAGATGCGCATTTCGAAGGCTATGCCCCCATCTTCACTAGCACAAAATAACAACTAAATAAAATTATTATCAATGAATACGTAAAATAAGAAGAGCCATTTTGCACTGTTTTTTTTTCGGATATTATTTAATTCAATATTATATTTATGATTAGATAAAGGAAAATTTAATTTATTAACACCATAGTGATAATTAAAAAAAAAAATCTCATTTGAATGGTTTTTCGAGTTCTATTTATTCCATAAATTTCTTTAAATTTATGATGATTATAAATTTGAGATTTCATACGAATTTGTTTCAAACGAGAAAAAAAAAATTCCTTAATTAGTAATTTTTTAAGTGTAGCGGCATTTTAAATAATGCCCTCATAAAATCTCCTTAACAATATTACATTCCACTTTTATAAACCACCTGTATAATAAACCAGTGTCTGTATAACAATCAAATAGCGCTAACATTGTTTTGCAAATAAAGTATTGGGTATGGGAATGTCTGTTAGTAATCTCGTTCCAAATGTATGAAAAGACTAGCACTTATATACAGGGTTGTACTCACGCATGGACATTTAAAAGGATCACTTGATGAATCGTAGAATTACACGGTTGCCAAAACTTATAAGTGTATGATAACTTAACTTTTATAATTCAACGGTATAGTTAGTTAAAGAGTCCGCAATCCTAAAGATTGGTTGGAAACAGCACGCCATGCCGATCTATCCTGAGCTAATCCCTTCATCTCCCTATAGCTATTCATCTCAACGTCTTCAACTATCTGACTCACATACTCCAATTTAGGCCTACCTACCCCTCTCTTTCCCTCCACTCTACCTTCTATGATCAATTGCATAATCCCCCCATGCCTAAGAATATGCCCTACTAATCTGTCTCTCCTACGCTGTAACACTCTCCAAATACTTCTCTTCTCCCCTACTAACTCTAGTACATCTTCATTTGTTACTTTATCTTCCCAACCAATCCTCATCATCCTCCTATAACACCACATTTCAAGTGCTTGTAATCTACGCTTCTCTTCCTTTCCTATAGTCCACGCCTCACACCCGTACAGTGCTACACTCCAAACATATACCTTCAGTAATCTTTTTCTAATACCCAAGTCAATATTTGATCTTAAAATCTGTTCTTTTTCTACGAATGCCTTCCTACCCTGTGCTATCCTACACTTTATATCTACCTTGCTTCGATTATCTTTTGTGATTCTACTGCCTAAATAACAGAAATTTGACACTTCTTCGATTCTATTATCTTCTATTGTGATCCTCATTTTTCTACTGCATTCCTTTTTGTCACACCTCATCACTTTAGTTTTACCTATATTTATTTTCATGTTAAAATCCCTAGTCAATACTGCCTGCATACCATTCAATACCCTTTCTAAATTCTTTTCGCTTTCTTCCAATATAGCTATATCGTCGGCGAATCTCAACATATATATTTTCTCTCCCTGTACATTCACACCTACACTATACTCTTCATTTACTTTGTTTATTGCATCTTCTATATATAGATTAAATAATAACGGTGAAAGTGTACATCCCTGCCGAACTCCCTTCCCTATTTTTGCTACCTCTTCTTCCCCCTCAATTCTAACTAAGGCAGTTTGGTGTTTATATAAATTAAAAATTATTCTCCTATCCTTATAATCTATACCCGTTTCTTTTAAAATTCTAAACATTATGTCCCAATCTACATTATCAAATGCCTTTTCTAAATCTACAAAAGCTATGCAAGTTACCTTTCCTACCCTCATTCTTTTTTCTACTACTGTTCTTAGTGCTAAAATCGCCTCCCTCGTCCCTCTGTTTTTCCTAAAACCAAACTGATCTTCTCCTAGCCTTTCCTCTACTTTATTTTCTAATCTCCTATAAATAATCTTTAACAATATCTTCGATGCATGTGATAGTAGACTAATGGTCCTATAGTTCTCACACAAATTAGCTCCTATTTTCTTCGGCATTGTTACTATTCTACTACGCTGAAAATCCTGTGGTACTTCTCCCTTCTCATATATTTTACAAACTAACCTGTATAATCGCTCCTGCATTTTTTCCCCTGCGTGTTTTATTAATTCGGCTGGTATCATATCAATCCCCGCTGCTTTGTTATTCCGTAAATCATTTAATGCTCTATGAAACTCTGACCTAATTATGCTAGGACCTAAGTCATCCTCATCTATCTGTTCCACACTTTCTAGCTCCTCCATGTCCTGCCTACCTTTATATAAATCTTCAAGATACTCCTTCCATCTTCTAGCTTTTTCCTTATTTTCTGTGAGTTCCTTACCCTGCTTATCACATATAATGTTACCCTTTGGTTTTACTTTAGAAAAATGTGACTTAATTTTCCTGTAGCCCAAATCTACTTTACCTCTTCTCATATCCTCCTCAATATCCTCACAGTTTCCTTTTATCCACTCTTCTTTATAAAATATAAAATATATTGATTAATAATTAATTAAGTTTACGTGTGGTTTCAACTAATTAATTTTTTACACAATCTTAAGTCTTTGTTCTTATCCCACTCTCCGGTTTATTTTATGTTCCAGTTAGGTAAAATTATGGACACATTGCAATTTATTATTGATATGAATATTCTAGACCCGAACAGATTTTTTATATTGAAATGAAAATGGAAGAATAGAATAAAATGTATCCACGAAGATGGAATGATCCAAAAATAGATCATTTATATGCAGATTGGAAATACAAAGAAATTTAACATTTCGGATGCGGGTATAAATTTATTTACTACGAATATTATTACGCATTCTATCAAGATTAATCGTTCTATGGAAAAAACTAATTCAATCTTACAAAGAGAGTAAATTCGATTTGATTTTTGTGTTGGAAGTTGATAGGAAATATTTAAATCGTATTAAAAAGTTTTATGATTTTTTTTTTGTATCGTCGTAAATATTGCAGCTACTCGTAGATCGAAAGACCACCAACATTTTTCTTCCTATAACTATACTTAAAAAATATTTTTATTTAATTTTAATATTCCGACTTGTTTCGATATTATAATCTTTTGGAAAAAAATGGTCAACGGATTTTAGAAATTCATAATCTGCTTTTGATATTAAAAAAATAATAGTATAGAATGTCACCCTAAATAATTTTATATATATAAAAAAATATATTTAATTACGAAGAAGAAGTCATAATTTGGTTATAGGTTTGTAATAAACAAAACTTTTTTTTTATATTACAGTGACAATGTCGAATGTTGTTAGTTAAAAAAGTGTTTACTATTTCTTCAACTCAACGAAAACTCGAGGATTTGTAAAAGAAAACTCGGTAAAACTTAATAAATCGTTGCGTATCTTTTTTTTTTGTTAAATATCTCGACAATTTATTTCCAGTAAGAGACCAAATGTTTTCATTTCTATTTTTTGTGTTTCTTCTATGCGACTTTTCGCCAAAGTAGGCATATTGCACAGACCATACGCTGTTGATAATGCATAATAACTACTGACTTGACTAATGTGACTAACTTGACTAATAACATATCAGTACGTTCTTCAACAAATAATTAAAATAAATAGAAACTCATTATCTTATAAATATTCACAAAAATATAGCGAAATAACATTTGACGTTGATTTTTGATGAATCAGCTGTTTCATAAATAACGACCGAGAAGATTAAATGCCTATTTCGGCGAAAAATTTGAGGTTAGGCATGGCATCCATTCAAATATATATCGGCGAGTGAACTTAAAACTGAAAAAACGACCTTATAAAATATATAAAAATTCCATTTTTAACAAAATAAAAGCGCCTCGAAAGAACACTCTAACTAAGAGCGGGGAGGTACTACCAAATCACGACAGATAACCTCAATGCCAGTACTATAGCAGTTTGTATTCACTTTCTAGGCGATGGATGTGACTGAAATCAGGTCGTCGAATGAAAGCGAAAACAAGCCATATATTATGATGCTTAATAAACATACCTAATGAATATACATACATAGTTGCTCTTTGCATACATTTCGGTGCACACGCAGTACCGTACTCACTCTAATTTGTCTAATCGATCGCAAATCCATTTGAATATTATTATACCGTTTGATATGATACCAGCCGAATTAATAAAACACGCAGGGGAAAAAATGCAGGAGCGATTATACAGGTTAGTTTGTAAAATATATGAGAAGGGAGAAGTACCACAGGATTTTCAGCGTAGTAGAATAGTAACAATGCCGAAGAAAATAGGAGCTAATTTGTGTGAGAACTATAGGACCATTAGTCTACTATCACATGCATCGAAGATATTGTTAAAGATTATTTATAGGAGATTAGAAAATAAAGTAGAGGAAAGGCTAGGAGAAGATCAGTTTGGTTTTAGGAAAAACAGAGGGACGAGGGAGGCGATTTTAGCACTAAGAACAGTAGTAGAAAAAAGAATGAGGGTAGGAAAGGTAACTTGCATAGCTTTTGTAGACTTAGAAAAGGCATTTGATAATGTAGATTGGGACATAATGTTTAGAATTTTAAAAGAAACGGGTATAGATTATAAGGATAGGAGAATAATTTTTAATTTATATAAACACCAAACTGCCTTAGTTAGAATTGAGGGGGAAGAAGAGGTAGCAAAAATAGGGAAGGGAGTTCGGCAGGGATGTACACTCTCACCGTTATTATTTAATCTATATATAGAAGATGCAATAAACAAAGTAAAAGAAGAGTATAGTGTAGGTGTGAATGTACAGGGAGAGAAAATATATATGTTGAGATTCGCCGACGATATAGCTATATTCGAAGAAAGCGAAAAGAATTTAGAAAGGGTATTGAATGGTATGCAGGCAGTATTGACTAGGGATTTTAACATGAAAATAAATATAGGTAAAACTAAAGTGATGAGGTGTGACAAAAAGGAATGCAGTAGAAAAATGAGGATCTCAATAGGAGATAATAGAATCGAAGAAGTGTCAGATTTTTGTTATTTAGGCAGTAGAATCACAAAAGATAATCGAAGCAAGGTAGATATAAAGTGTAGGATAGCACAGGGTAGGAAGGCATTCGTAGAAAAAGAACAGATTTTAAGATCAAATATTGACTTGGGTATTAGAAAAAGATTACTGAAGGTATATGTTTGGAGTGTAGCACTGTACGGGTGTGAGGCGTGGACTATAGGAAAGGAAGAGAAGCGTAGATTACAAGCATTCGAAATGTGGTGTTATAGGAGGATGATGAGGATTGGTTGGGAAGATAAAGTAACAAATGAAGCTGTACTAGAGTTAGTAGGGGAGAAGAGAAGTATCTGGAGAGTGTTACAGCGTAGGAGAGACAGATTAGTAGGGCATATTCTTAGGCATGGGGGGATTATGCAATTGATCATAGAAGGTAGAGTGGAGGGAAAGAGAGGGGTAGGTAGGCCTAGATTGGAGTATGTGAGTCAGATAGTTGAAGACGTTGAGATGAATAGCTATAGGGAGATGAAGGGATTAGCTCAGGATAGATCGGCATGGCGTGCTGTTTCCAACCAATCTTTAGGATTGCGGACTCTTTAACTAATATTTTTTAGTATAGAATATCACCCAAATACCGTAACTTAAAACATTAAGTAGCTAGATGCGTATTTCGAAGGCTATGCCCCCATGTTCGGTATAAAAACGAAATATTCTCCAAACTCTCTTACACAATAATACCTTTCAAATACTTCTTTTTTTAAATAAAAACTCTAGCAAGGCTACATTTGTCACTTTATCTGCCCACCCAATCCTCATCATCCTCCTATAGCACCACATTTCGAACCTGTTTTCCTCTTGTTCACTTCTCACAGCCATACAATGCTGGCACTTCATAAAAGTTCACAATATTTCTAAATCACTAAGATCGAAGTAAAACGCAACAGAATATTAATTGTTGTTATCCTATCTGGTATTTCGTTCTGTACCAGATCTAGCTCGGGTTGGGAGATCATCGCTCTTGAAAAAAACAGATATATTGTAGTGTGCAAGACGAAGAAGCGGATAGGACGCAGAATTTATAACCTGTCCGGAGAAAGAATGTGCTACAAGACACAGAAACGTCGTTATTGTTAAACAATAACAGTTTTAGATTCTAGGATATGTAAGTAAATTAGAATACAGGGATATTGCTATGAAACTAGCAGAAAAGTCGAATTTAATTAATTGCAATTTTATAAAACCTATGGAAGAATTTCTATTTATTCGTTTCGCTAAGAGAAAAATAATCATTTTTTGATTATACATTCTAAAATATATTGCTAGGCAATTTACAATATTTTTCACATTTTTAAAGGAACAAGAAATAACGAATTTATAAAGCAAAGTACATAGTCATCATATGAACGGCATATAGGTCGTACTTTATGCTATGCTCCTAATAAGACGTATGTATTGTACAGTTTGGTATCGATTTTAAAATGCACCAATATAATATGCGAAAATGAAATTGGAAAATCCGTTTGCAATTAGATAATAATATATGGTAATTTAAGAATTTTTGGGAACACGCTATATATTGAAGAGGAAAGCCTGGAAAGGTGAGGCTCCAAAAACTACATTATCATATAACGGTGCACTTTGAGATGCAATAACGCAGGATTAATTAATCAGAGGTACCAAACTTAACAGATGAGAAGAACCACTTTACAGATTACCTAAATATTTTTCGCAAAATAATCGGACCACCTATAAGGTCCTATTTTTGTAAATCTAGCGCATTTTGTTACCCTCTTTTTAAAAGAAATTGAGATTTTGTCCACGCGTACATTTTCTCTACCACTTTTTTACAACAAATGCGAAATAAAATAATAAACAAGCGTATGAATAATGAGAAGCAAAATTATTCATTAGAAAATATTAGCAAGGACATTAAATTTGATCTATTTTGACAGATATTTGATTTGATTTTGTTATTTTGGCAGAATTCATTCTTCGGGATAGAGGCATCACGTGTTGCCAAAAAATGAGATGACATAAGGACCGCGGTCAGTCAGTTTGACATCCCTGGCATAGATAAAAAATCGATAAATTATACGATAAACGAAAATGAATCATTTTTGTGGCGAATGAGTTCAAAAACACCATATAAAAAATTAAGCAGCTTCGGCATTTTACAAATGCATTCGATTCCAAACATTTTGACCACACGAGTTTCGTTTATGGAAAAATGTAATTTTAATATTTTGACATTTTCTATTATTTGACTCTAAAAGCTAAAGTTTCAAGTTTCGCTAAAAATATATATAAATAATAAAATAATATAAATATAAATAATAAAAAAATTAAATAAATAGAAAAAATTTCAGAGATAATTTCGAGAAAACTGTATAGAATATTTTTATAATCTTTGGCAGTTATATTGCTAATATATTTATCTAGGGAAAGTAAACGGCTCACTTTAAAAAACATATTTGTTCGAAGAAAAGTTCTATAAAATATTAGTTTGAATTTTTTTCGTTAAAGCAAATTTATCTATAATTATAAAATTATCTAATAAATAAATTTATAGAATTTATTTATTAGATTAAGTACCGGCAGAAATCTTTGCAAAAAAATTATTTTTGTTCGAACTAAAGTACTTAAAAATGCGAATCCCCTATTTTACATACTGTACTTTACGCAAATAAAAGTAATAATACATTCATGAGTAATTTAAACATATTATTTTGACTAGATGAAGAGGGAAAAAAAAAATTTAAATCTTGTACCACTTTCAAAATTGCAAATCATCCACGGAAGTTTTATACCAATCCATCAAATGTATTTATTATTTTGTAAAAATATTTTAAAAGAAACGGGTATAGATTATAAGGATAGGAGAATAATTTTTAATTTATATAAACACCAAACTGCCTTAGTTAGAATTGAGGGGGAAGAAGAGGTAGCAAAAATAGGGAAGGGAGTTCGGCAGGGATGTACACTTTCACCGTTATTATTTAATCTATATATAGAAGATGCAATAAACAAAGTAAAAGAAGAGTATAGTGTAGGTGTGAATGTACAGGGAGAGAAAATATATATGCTGAGATTCGCCGACGATATAGCTATATTGGAAGAAAGCGAAAAGAATTTAGAAAGGGTATTGAATGGTATGCAGGCAGTATTGACTAGGGATTTTAACATGAAAATACATATAAGTAAAACTAAAGTGATGAGGTGTGACAAAAAGGAATGCAGTAGAAAAATGAGGATCTCAATAGGAGATAATAGAATCGAAGAAGTGTCAGATTTTTGTTATTTAGGCAGTAGAATCACAAAAGATAATCGAAGCAAGGTAGATATAAAGTGTAGGATAGCACAGGGTAGGAAGGCATTCGTAGAAAAGGAACAGATTTTAAGATCAAATATTGACTTGGGTATTAGAAAAAGATTACTGAAGGTATATGTTTGGAGTGTAGCACTGTACGGGTGTGAGGCGTGGACTATAGGAAAGGAAGAGAAGCGTAGATTAGAAGCACTTGAAATGTGGTTTTATAGGAGGATGATGAGGATTGGTTGGGAAGATAAAGTAACAAATGAAGCTGTACTAGAGTTAGTAGGGGAGAAGAGAAGTATTTGGAGAGTGTTACAGCGTAGGAGAGACAGATTAGTAGGGCATATTCTTAGGCATGGGGGGATTACGCAATTGATCATAGAAGGTAGAGTGGAGGGAAAGAGAGGGGTAGGTAGGCCTAGATTGGAGTATGTGAGTCAGATAGTTGAAGACGTTGAGATGAATAGCTATAGGGAGATGAAGGGATTAGCTCAGGATAGATCGGCATGGCGTGCTGTTTCCAACCAATCTTTAGGATTGCGGACTCTTTAACTAACTATTGACATAATGATAACACTGCCTAAAATGACTAATAAAAATGATTCAAAATGGTTTGTGACCAACTGAAGCAAGTATTATTAAAATAATTTAAAATAGCAATAAAAAAAGATACATTTTCATTCTATTGTCATAGGACGTCAAAATTTTAACGAGTTTTTCTTAATCAAGGATTTCTGTTAATAAGTAAGATGCAAATTTGATATAAAATTTAATATCAAGTTAAAAAACAAGTGTCAAGTATTGGTTAATATAAGTGCACTATTTACCTTATAAAATAAAATATTTTTGTTTCCGTATCTAACGTCGGTAAAAATATATTAAAGTTCCAATTTAATCTATAAACTTATATAAATCAACAAAATAACTGGCGCCGATTAATCATCTTGTATTTACGTTTTAATTGAAAACAAAAAAATGCATCGAGTTATCAATAATCCCATTTAGTTATTAAGCAAATTTGTATCTCGATACAAATTTTGAGCTATTTTGAGACACTCCTTCTAAATACACAAATAAAATTCGAAATTCGAAATCTAATTTTTGTCATTTAATGATTGACTTAAATTGTATGGCCAATACTTGACGGTTGCTTCCTACAAAGTAATATTTACAATTGTCAATTTAAAAGAAATTTCTTTAAACTAATTTAATCGCCTTACAAAATTTCTTACAAAATAATTTTGTTTTGATTGAAAATGAGGAAATTTTATACTAAACAATTCTAAGTAAGAACACTTACTTGGAGAGTTTTCATTATGTTATTTGTGATTATTACCTGTTTCCTATCTTAATCAATCAATAATTCTCCTGATATATAAAACTGATAAGTAAAATAGAAAATAACGTGAAAAACTACAAAATTCAGCCCGATTTCGTTCTATTCAAAGATCTTATATAAAATATAATCTACTTCTATAATTTTTTGGAAATTATTTCATGCCACACAAGATAAGAGGTTTATCTTCCATTGCCGCACAGGTGGGTCTCTTTTCCTACGTGCACAATGCATACAGGGTATGAGCAAATAGGCATTTTTGTTTTAAGATGTCCCCAGTCTAACTTTAGAAGTACAGGTCAATTCGCAAACTCGTTTTGATTCCAGCTTAAACTATTTGATTCTTCGGCTTTATATTAAAGTTAAATTTCAAAAATTAATGGCAAATTGAGGGGTGCAAATAGGCTTTTATACAAAAAATAATAAATATTCGAATTAATTATGGAAAGGAGAGAAAAAAATGAATAGATAATGATTTAAGATAATAAATACATAAAATAAATTACATGTGCAAAAAAATATATATTTCGATTTCATTAGGACGATAGCTTTTGTAAAAAAATCAATCGTTTCACAATTTTTGCTATGAAAATAATATATTTGGAATGTTTTGGTTATAACTACCATATATGGCAATGCTTTTTGTTCTTCGCCGATGTATTATTAACGATTTTTCAAAAAATATATGAAGATTTAGGTAGATACAATTATTTCGTTATTTAAAAAATGTATTTAATTATTATTTGCAGTTGACCATTATTAATTAATTTTTTTTTTGTAAATTTGTAATAACTTTTCTTGATACCGGAAAAAGTTTGATTGTTTTGTTAAAAAAAATATTTACTCCCGAGATAAACCCTTTTAAATCACAAATTCGGGCTTCAGGAATTTTTAGATAATGAAGAATATGAACATTTCGCATCACCACGTATAAGACGAAGCATCTGTGAATTTTACCTATATGCATATTTCTTATACTTTGTTCTATAGTATATAATATAGCTATAGTTTATACTCGTACGGCTTTGCTAGAAGATTAGAATAAAGCATTAGATAAAAAAAAAAACGAGTATGTGGACTGTGGAGGATTCGAAGAAGAGGTTATGAACACACATAGGACTCTCTTAGCTAAATTACAAATTTGCCCCAGAATGTCATTGTGGATCAAAATTTATAGTTTTCGAAATTTTTATATTTTTTAGCATCGGATTTTAAAATCAAGAATGAATGTATTCGGGTTCTTCATTAATTCATTTATAACGAGGCGGTTTAAATAGAAAAAAATCATAGAAATAAATACATTTTTTTTAACGGAACTAAGATTGGATTACATAATTATATAATTTATTAAAAAAGGTCGATTAAGCCTAGAAAGCGAATTACAGCATTATATATCTCTTGGAAATAGTGTTTGATTAAATTGATGGTATCTTCTTAAAAATACAATTGAAGTACATTTTTTTTTGTAGAATTTCAATTCATATAAAAAAAGGTCCAGAGCAATTTATACAGAAATTTCTCAAATTTGATGATATTCAAAAAAAACAATGCGCTAATTAGTTTTCTATATATTTTTATCTGTCCTATAATTTTTATCATCTACCAATCCGCGAAGTTTTAAAGTTTTAATTCGCGAAGCACGAAAATGTCCAAAAATGCTTGTATTCGTTGAAAGTGATTGTTTTTAGACGTTTCCAGCTCACTGACGTTAATAAATTTATTTTCACACATAAAAAATTTTTTTTGTCTTGAAAAATACAGTTTTAGTCCGCGAAGCACAAAAATGTCTAAAAACGCTTGTATTCGTTTAAAGTGATCGTTTTTAGACGTTTCCAGCTCTCTGACATTAATAAATTTATTTTCAGAGATAAAAAATATTTTTTGTTTTGAAAAATACAGTTTTTGCCGCGAAGCGCGAAAATGTCGAAAAAAATCGTTGAAAGTGATCGTTTTTAGATGTTTCCAGCTTTCTGACGTTAATAAATTTATTTTCACACATAAATAAAAAAAATTGTCTTGAAAAATACAGTTTTAGTCCGCGAAGCACGAAAATGTCTAAATACGCTTGTATTCGTTTAAAGTGATCGTTTTTAGACGTTTCCAGCTTTCTGACAATAATAAATTTATTTCAGAGATAAAAAATATTTTTTGTCTTGAAAAATCCAGTTTTTGCCGCGAAGCGCGAAAATATCGAAAAACGCTTGAATTCGTTGAAAGTGATCGTTTTTAGACGTTTCCAGCTCTCTGACGTTAATAAATTTATTTTCAGAGATAAAAAATATTTTTTGTCTTGAAAAATACAGTTTTTGCCGCGAAGCGCGAAAATGTCGAAAAAAATCGTTGAAAGTGATCGTTTTTAGATGTTTCCAGCTTTCTGACGTTAATAAATTTATTTTCACACATAAATAAAAAAAATTGTCTTGAAAAATACAGTTTTAGTCCGCGAAGCACGAAAATGTCTAAATACGCTTGTATTCGTTTAAAGTGATCGTTTTTAGACGTTTCCAGCTATCTGACGTTAATAAATTTATTTTCACATTTTTTGTCGTGAAAAACCGACAGTATTACCAATCCAATCAACAGTCGTTTATTGAAATCGGTCAAGAGGATTTGAGCGCACAAGAATTACATGAAAGTTCATCTTAAGTCGATCCAGCATAAACGGGAAAATGGTAAAAGTTTCCTGTTGGTTAACCCTCTACTATTAGAAATGGTATTGTGTTCAATAGTATGCTCAGCAAGGATTGAAGTAGAAGACACGTGGATAACCTAGAATCGAATCGCGGTAGAGTGAAAGTGGCGCCGGGGTAAAGACTCTGCGCAGCGACAACAGCGCTTGTATAGCCAAAGTACTAGTGCGGGGAACTTTCGTACTAAACAGACTGGTTTTTAACCTGGACTTTTCAACATTTATGCACTTGCTATATTTACCGATATTGTGGCAAATAGGGAAATCCCATATGATAAAGATACCGTGATTGAAATTCAAAGGGAAATTTTAGAAATAGAAGACAGTGAAGACAATAATAAGAATATTATATTTTAGATTATCAGCAATTTCAAGCGGCTATAGAAATTTTAACACGATTTTACTCTAAAAGGATTTTATACATAAAATTTTGAATTTAATTAATTCAGCTGTAAACTAAATGCGTCCTGTATATTATAGTAATACTGATTTAGAAATTTATTATTATTTCATTTTATACAATATACAAATTTTCGGTTATTCAATTTTTTGTGATTTATTTTTTGAATTATTTGTTTGATAACTCTTCTATTTCCAATTTTATAATAATATAATAATTGTAGTATATCCTGTCAATATTTTTTTTTTTTTTTTACGAGAAAAATTTGTATTCGTTAGGAGCATATCAATTTTTTTTTCAGAATTTGTATAGCGAAGAGCAAATTAGGCGCTTGAAAAATATATAAAATATTAAAGCATAAAGCAAAATCTCTGAAAAATATTTTAAGAGATTTTTTTTAACCAAAAAACTACACAAGATAAATAATTTCGAAATTTCGAAAATATAAAGATTATTTTTGCAATTTTGACAAAAAAATCAGGTGTTTATTAACATATGAGTATATAAATAATCTTTGCAATGTTATTTAGAATATTAAGAATATTACATCAGAATATTACATCAGATTTGCTCATCAAAGGACCGTAATCTCGTTGTCTTGACCCTGCCTGATTGTATTTATAATTTATACTTGTAATATTATTTATAAAATATTTATATGATACTGAATTTATTGAGCTAGGTTAATATGAAACGTTATAGATAAATCAAATTTGCAGAAGTATTCAGAAGAAAATTATAATGATACATATAAAAATTTTCTATATATTATTTTTGTTTATTGTAATAGCTTATTAAGGTACTGTATTAGTTGAATTGAGAGAAAGAAACTTACAACGTATTTTTCTTCGAATAATTTTAAAAATATGAAAATTTAGAAAAATAAAGTATAAAAACTAGTTTCTTAAGGCCAGCGTTTCCACTTACGAAAGGTAGGGGTATGGCAGCGTGTTTAGCATTTCCTCAATTTTGATTATTTTTATACAATATTTTTAGAGAATGTTCTTAAAGGATAGAGCTTTCGAAAGGAATATTTCTGATATTTTTAAATTTTCTAAAACAAGTCGAAAAAAATCATAACTTTCATAAAAGAAATAGATGATTTTCATACGTTGTTTTATAGAGGAAGCTAATAAAAATTTTTTTTTTAAATTTTAACCATTCCATAGCTGGGTATTTTTTTTATAATCAGTAAACATTGCGTAATTTTATTTACTTTCGTTTAATAGTTGGGCTAACGCTAGTAAACGCTTGAAATCGAAACAGCAGAGGTTCGGTAGCGTGTCTAGCATTTCCCCAATTTTCTTAATTTTTTTACAATATTTTTGGAGAATGTTCATAAAGGATGGGGCTTTAAAATAGTATATGTATTATATTTTTAATTTTCTAAAACATGTCGAAAAAAAATCATAACTTTCATAAAAAAATAGACGATTTTCAGATGTTGTTTTATCGAGGAAGCTAGTAAAAAAATAACAAAAAAATTTAAACATTCCATAGCTGGGTATTTTTTTTATAATCAGTAAAAATTGCGTAATTTAATTTGCTTTCGTTTAATAGTTGGGCTAACGCTAGCAAACCATTGAAATCGAAACAGCAGAGGTTCAGCAACGTGTCTAGCATTTCCCCAATTTTAATAATTTTTTTACAATATTTTTGGAGAATGTTCATAAGAGATGGGGCTTTTGAAAGGAATATTTCTTATATTTTTAAATTTACTAAAACATGTCTAAAATAAATCATAACTTTCATCAAAAAAATGATTTTCAGACGTTGTTTTATCGAGGAAGTTAGTGAAAAAAACAGAAAAAAGTTTGACCGTTAGCTAGACATCTTGTCCACAAACAGTAAAAATTGTCTTTAAAAAAATTGTGTAAAAAAATGTGTAAAACAAAATTTATTTAGCGCAGTTGTATAATTCTAATTCAGCACATGTTATACCAAATATTTCTCGATGCCACTTTAAGACAACTTGATAACCGAAATTTATTTTATTTTCTATTTATTTAAACATATATTAATCACAGTGGAACATTACATTTCCCTTTTGATAATTCTATTGATAATTGAAAGCAATTCTTTTTTACTAATATCGAGTGCCTAACTAATGGAAATTTTCAAAACGTTTCAAGATAAATAATCGATATTGAAAGCAAAGTTACGAATCGATAAATCTTTGTTTGTTTTTTATATATTCCTAACAGTAACTAAGGGTTTTAAATTCAGCTTGACTTATATAGGTCTCTATCAAAGTTGACATTTGCTCTTTTCATGTTAACTATAATTAAAATCGTTGTTAATTACTGCTGAGATAGCGTAGAGGAGTTCCGAAATATATATAACAATTAATTTTTAAAAAATTGTTTTTGCGTATTCATGTAAAAGTATATTTATTTGGCACTAATCCAGTGGCATAAAATTATAAATTTGAACCATTTTTCTAATTTACAACAATTTACACAAGCGCAGAACTTTTTGAAATATCAATCCTTTCCAAAAGCACTTATTTCACCCCGAAAATTATCATGATATCTTACATTTTTTATAAATTTAAAGATATAAGTTTTAATCTAGCCACAAATGATAATTCCACAACATATATTCTACTCCATTGCTTTTTGTGTTAAGCGTTGCAAGAAAATAAGTCGTCCAAAAATATGGAGGTTATTAAAGTTATCGCAATCGCCGCAAAGATTACCGAAAATGTTTAACAATTGATTTTGCTAAAGGCGCCTAATAAGCACTCAATTATAAAAATGACACCATGAGGTGTTTTTAGTTGATATGGCGAATTTGATGATACAGGGTAATCCGTATACGATTTTATTCCAATCTATTACTAACGAAAGGAAATTTTACTTGAGCAAAATAAATTCTGAATTAAAGTTAAACTTTTGGAAAACTTTAAAATATTTTCAAACAAAAAAATGTGTAAATAAAAATTTGTATCTTAAAAGACTCGGGATTTTTACGATTTATTAGCGTTGGCTTTATTATTATTTATTAAAACTAATTCGAAATGGTTTTGAATATTTTTTCAATTTCAGAAAACAATTTTCTTGTAGCGTTAAACTAATATATTACTAAATAAAATATTATACATTTGAATTTTATATTTTCTAACATATACGTCATAATATAAGAGGTTAGCATAAGAAATATAATAAAATAATATTATTCTCTTCTATACCTTACTGCCTCTTAATCTTGGATTAAAGGAGAGAGTGGGCTGAAGATTTTTCTCGATATATAGATTACCTTGACGGTTATTCACCTTTGCTTAAAAGCTCTGCATCGTATATAGCAATTACACAAGACAAATACAAAGACAACATTTTTTCATACAATCAATTGAAAATCTATCATTGCTTTTAATTAATATATAATATCACCCAAATACCGTAACAAGCATTAAGTAGCTAGATGCGCATTTCGAAGGCTATGCCCCCATCTTCAGTAGCACAAGATAAAACTAAATAATAAATAAATAGTATATCAATCATGATTCGTGACAGATGTATTTTATTTAGTTTTATCTTGTGCTACTGAAGATGGGCGCATAGCGCTTGAAATGTACATCTAGCTATTAAATGCTTTGAGTTACGGTATTTGGGTGATATATTATATTAATATTTAACACAGTAGTGATCATTTTTAAAATCGCTTTCAATGATAATGATTCGTTAAAAACATCTCCTGCATTATATGCATTTCATAATTTAATATACTTTTTTTTTGCGCTACCTTCCATAACTGAACGCATACCCCCGTATCTAAGAATATGACATACTCTCCTATCTGGAATACCTGTCAATTATATCTCTTCTCCCCTAGTAACTCTTCATTTCTCACTTTATCTAGACAACAAATCCTGATCATCCTGCTATAGCACCACATTTCAAATCTACGTTTATCTTCTGTTGCTATGGGATGAAATTTTTTGTAATGTTTAATAATAATCTAATATAAACTCGAGGTATAAATGCAATGAAAATATATTTTTGCCAATCAATTTGTCTTTGACATAGATAATAACATATATGCGCAAGGAATCGTGCATTTTGTGTTAAACTAAATCACACTCCATGTGCGTATATATATGAAAAAAATATATATTCAATCCACTTCACGATATGTGGGCAAAGAAAAAAGCTACGCGCTATTCAACAATAGCGAAGAACTTCAGTATATAAAGGATTCGATTATTATGAGAGCGTGAAACTAGCGATGGCAAACTGTAGGTCACTTTGAGGACCTAGTTCGTAGTTCGTAGTTCATTTCAATGTACCGTTCACGAACTATAGGTCGTGAACTACTACATCTTTTAAAAATGAACTAGTTCACGACCTATATGAAATATATGCACATACTGAAAATAATCTCTTTTTTTCTCAATATAAAAATATTAAATGGTAAAAATAAATAAATTGACATATTACAATAATTATTTTGAATTAGGAATGAGGAAGAAAAGACAACAATGTTTATAATTTATACAAAACATATATATAAGGAAATATAATCTTCTCTAGATACTCACGATTATTTATATGAAGTTCTAAAATACTTATTGGTAGTTACTGATGAAAATGTTTACTACTTTACTAACACTCGAAAATTAAATGTACAAACTATAATAAAATGAACTAGATGGAATCGTTTTGTTTGGCGTTATAATTTATATTTTCTATTCCGAATCTTCTCTGTTCAAACTTCAAAGCTTTGATTTGATATTAATTGATTCGATTGCACTCAGTATGAAATAAAAGAACTATAAGATTTAGATGTTTATTTTTGCATTATTGCAAAAATTTGCTATGGCATGACATATTTAAGAACATATTTAATCTTGCGAATATATTAACTATATTATTCCATATGAAATCTGATACCAACATATAGATTGTGACTCAGCTCGGCAATACTGCTGTTGCAATATTGCATCGAGTTTCCTATTTCGTTCCATTCACCAACACACTTTATCACTAAATAAATGTTAGTACTGTATATGTAATGTATACTATACTGCAAGTATATATATATAGTACAAGTACATCAATACGTACACCGTGCACCATGTAGTTGATAGTTCACGAACTAGGTCCTAGTGACCTATAGGTCGTTGCAAAACATCGTCACAGTCATTTGATTGAACCGTTCAGACTGAACGGTTCGCGAGTGAACTACACATCGCTACGTGAAACACATTTAAAATGTATTTGCAATTGACTGCACCGATTACGGTTATATCATTTCCATTGGACTTGTTAAAATATTCATAAATCGTATTATTAACAGAAGCGCATATTTTCCGATGTGTTTTATATCACGTCTATTCTTTTCTAGTCTATTATACTAATGTACTTGAATAAGTAATTTAACATTATACATCAGCGCTGCTTAACGTCGTAAAGGTCGCGTGGGCCTTTGTATTTTTCTTTTTACAACTATATCGCGGGTCAAAAGGAATACGAAAATAATTCGTGATTTAGAAGTCTGTAAATGTCATCTCACGGAATTATTTTATTCATACAAAAAAAAACTCGCCAATAATTGAAGTAGCGATGTGTAGTTCACTCGCGAACCGTTCACTCTGAACGGTTCAATCAAATGACGGGCGTATGTATTGACGATGTTTTGCAACGACCTATAGGTCACTATGACCTATAGGTCGTGAACTATCAACTACTAAGTACGTATTGATGTACTTGTACTAGGTCCTGAACCCGTCGTGTACTGAACCGTTCATGAATCACAACGACTAGTAAACGATGCAGTATAGTATACAGTACATATACAGTACTAACATATATTTAGTGATAAAGTGTGTTGGTGAACGGAACGAAATAGGAAACTCGATGCAATATTTATATGTTGGTATTATTATTTAACACCGTTAAGTTAAAGAGTCCGCAATCCTAAAGATTGGTTGGAAACAGCACGCCATGCCGATCTATCCTGAGCTAATCCCTTCATCTCCCTATAGCTATTCATCTCAACGTCTTCAACTATCTGACTCACATACTCCAATCTAGGCCTACCTACCCCTCTCTTTCCCTCCACTCTACCTTCTATGATCAATTGCATAATCCCCCCATGCCTAAGAATATGCCCTACTAATCTGTCTCTCTTACGCTGTAACACTCTCCAATTACTTCTCTTCTCCCCTACTAACTCTAGTACAGCTTCATTTGTTACTTTATCTTCCCAACCAATCCTCATCATCCTCCTATAACACCACATTTCAAGTGCTTCTAATCTACGCTTCTCTTCCTTTCCTATAGTCCACGCCTCACACCCGTACAGTGCTACACTCCAAACATATACCTTCAGTAATCTTTTTCTAATACCCAAGTCAATATTTGATCTTAAAATCTGTTCTTTTTCTACGAATGCCTTCCTACCCTGTGCTATCCTACACTTTATATCTACCTTGTTTCGATTATCTTTTGTGATTCTACTGCCTAAATAACAAAAATATGACACTTCTTCGATTCTATTATCTCCTATTGTGATCCTCATTTTTCTACTGCATTCCTTTTTGTCACACCTCATCACTTTAGTTTTACCTATATTTATTTTCATGTTAAAATCCCTAGTCAATACTGCCTGCATACCATTCAATACCCTTTCTAAATTCTTTTCGCTTTCTTCCAATATAGCTATATCGTCGGCGAATCTCAACATATATATTTTCTCTCCCTGTACATTCACACCTACACTATACTCTTCTTTTACTTTGTTTATTGCATCTTCTATATATAGATTAAATAATAACGGTGAAAGTGTACATCCCTGCCGAACTCCCTTCCTTATTTTTGCTACCTCTTCTTCCCCCTCAATTCTAACTAAGGCAGTTTGGTGTTTATATAAATTAAAAATTATTCTCCTATCCTTATAATCTATACCCGTTTCTTTTAAAATTCTAAACATTTATTTAACATTTTCTTTAACGTTTTCTTTAACACCGTAGTGATAATTTTTTAAATTAAAATAAAATCAAATTCAAAAATATATAGCACAAATATGATATATGTGCGAGAATAAGATGAACTGTGTGAAAATTATGGAAGAAACGAATAATAAAAAATTGAATTAAACAAAGGTTAGATATTTTGTATATAAAAAAAATTAAGGTGATGAATAGTTACAAAGAAATTAAGCGAAAGATGAAGATGAATTTTCATCTATTTAAGAGATAATGAAATTCATATATCGTATTTAGGAGATAATAAAATAGCCGAGAAAGATGTGCAATGAAGATGTGCAATTAATTAGGAGAGATAGACTAGTAGGTTATATTCTTAGACATGGGGGTATTATGCAATATCTTATGGGAAGTAAATGAGAATAGGATTATTTCGTTAGCTCTTTAGTAATGCAGAGGAAAAGTCAGGGTTTGGAACTTTATCAGGACTTTTACCTGAATGGTGAGGACTCAAACCAGTAGGTGATATTCTTATGCCGCACCTACACAGCTCAACATCTGACATTTTTATTGCGTTTATAGAAAATGAGTTATTTTAGATCTGGTTGTTGATACCGCAATTTATAGAAATGTTAAATGAAGTAAATTGGCATTGTTTTTAATTCAAATAAGTGCATTAACAATGCGCATTATAAATGAATAGTATAACTTTTAAATGGGTTAAAGTGCTAAAAATTTTAGATTGAAAATATTCGATAAAAACTGATTTAAGTTGTTTTGAAAAAAAATTGTTTGTTATACATAAATTTCTATATTTGCAGATATTTAAAAAAAAAATGAAACAAAAAAGTATATTTCTCAAAAAAAACGAAGTACCTTTTAATTCTTCAAATATTAATACAGCAATAGTGAGATATATTAGACAAGACATTTTGACCCTCAAAGCAGTTTTATATTCGTGTCTAAAATAGATGTGCAGCACAACATCGTCCCCAAAACGGTAACCGTCACACAACCACCCTACTTTGGGGTTTATTTGTTTATTACACCACCGACCACTACACTAAATACCCCAGCAATGAGCCAAGAAGTCGATATACAAATGCCAATTGCATACAATGCCTCGAAATTGTAAGCGAGATCAGTCAATAAAACTTGAGCGATGCCGACACTTTTCCAGGATTTCAACCAAAAGCATATAATTCATTTATGTCTACATATACAGCGTGTTTCTGTAATGAAAAAATAACGAAGACATCGGATGCTATATCTAAAATACGCAATTTATTTTTTAATCAACTATAAAGTCGTTTTTTTAAATAATAATTGTTAGAGTTTAAGAAATGGTTTGATCAACAATTTCTTAGAAATTGTGATTGAATAAATTTATTATAATGATTATTATTATAAGGAAAATCTTGTTTTGTTGATAATTAATACTATTTGCAATAGCGATGTGTAGTTCACTCGCGAACCGTTCACTCTGAACGGTTCAATCAAATGACGGGCGTACTGTGACGATGTTTTGCAACGACCTATAGGTCACTAGGACCTAGTTCGTGAACTATGAACTACATGGTGCACGGTGTACGTATTGATGTACTTGTACTATATATATACTTGCAGTATAGTATACATTACATATACAGTACGAACATTTATTTAGTGATAAAGTGTGTTGGTGAACGGAACAAAATTATATTTCCTTATATATGTTTTGTATAAATTATAAACATTGTTGTTTCTTCTTACTCATTCTTAATACAAAATAAGTATTGTAATATTTCAATTTATTTATTTTTTACCATTTAATATTTTTATACAGAGATTATTTTCAGTATGTGCATGTATTTCATATAGGTCGTGAACTAGTTCATTTTAAAAAGATGTTAGTAGTTCACGACCTATAGTTCGCGAACCGTACATTGAAATGAACTACGAACTACGAACTAGGTCCTCAAAGTGACTTACAGTTTGCCATCGCTAAATTGAAGAATAGAAAATAATTCTGCATTTTCTTACCTAATATGTTTTAGATACACGAAATAGCTTGAATACAGATATTTACTTAAAATTACAAAAGTATAATTTGTTTTCGGGCTATGATTTTTTTTAACAGGCCCCCAGTGGCCTGCGGGCTGTTTGTTGGGCAGCGCTGATGAATCACATTAAACTATTACGAGTAATCAATGAATACCAAAAAAATGTCGCAATGAAACTGCAACATTTCATTTTTTTTTAAATGCGGAAAAATTGAATTTCGTAAAACGAAAAAATAGATGACAGTAATTTAGACTCTTAAATATTATTTTTATTCGTGGTGCATTGATTAAAATTTTGAAAATAGTTATTTAACTATACGTTTATTTTATTTCAAATATATATTTTCATAGTGCATATTCTAAGAGTAAATTAATTTATGTGTCACTACAATTTTATTTCAAAAGAACAAAAATCTAACTGATCCTAACTAGCGGCATTTAAAAAATAGTTTTTTCAATACTTGATAATTTTATTAACAATTATGACAAATGAGAATTGTGTATAAAATATTACCCAAAAACTGTAGGTTAAAAGATATTATTTTATATTATTAATGAATTCTAAAGAACTTTTTACAGCGAAACTATCGAAATAAAATTATTATAATTGAGATTACAAAGCAGTATTATTTTATTGAATGCGATGCCATTAATGATGGAGGTTTAGCCTTTCGAAATGCGCTTTTGGCTAATATATACTTTAATTTGCGAATTTAGTTTGATATACTTTACAATAATTACTGATTAAATAAATAATGAAAATTTAGGAATCATTTTTATATAATGGCTAATTGTTGCATGGTCTTGTTTATTTTGTTTAAAAAAATATATATACGTATATAATTTTTATTAATTTGTCTTATGTATATAATATTCCATTTTTGCATATTATCTACAAAGGATAAATGCAAATACATCATATATCTTTAATTAATACAAGATTAACAATTAATCTGATCCTAATTAAGTCTTAAGTCGTGTGCAAACAGAAATAAATAACAATTAGAGTAGAAAACGACCTTTGCAATTAAACACACAACGACCTTAAAATAATATACAATATGTATATACGAAAAATTACAAAATTGAGGATATACTTTCGAGCCTCTAGAGCTATAACATGCAAGCGTTCAACCGTGATAAAAAATTATTATTAATTTTGCACTTTATATTTAAAAAGGCACAGAATTATTTAGAGTATACTCTCGATTATTCGCCATGGTTTTATAGATAGAAATAATATAATTTTTTGATATTATCATTGATTGTAGTTTACTCTTTATTTATATAGATGCAATTAATTCCGAAATCACAAAATATCATAATTTTGAAGATATCTTTCGTGAAGAAGGTGAGAAATTATTGAAAAGAACGCGCCCAAACAATATTTCGTCAACATTCATAATCGTCAACATTGCAACGAAATATATTGCAGTATTTCTGTTTAATTGTAAATATTAATGTGTAATTCTACATTCTAATTCTAATGTTCACAAAATATTCAATTGAAAGAATAGAATTGACTAAATGTGTGAAATATGAGCAACTAAGGGCTTAGGGTTAATTTACTTTTACTTCTGTAAAAGTTCGATACTATTTTATTCTATTTGTTAATTTTAAGTTGTGCAATGCATTTAAATTTGACTAAAACTGAGGAGAATTTCTCTAAAAAATTCTATAAACTATGATGAGATTTGTCCAATTATATAAAAAGCACAATAAATGTTATTATAAAATGAAATTTACGCGATAAAATAAAACACGGTCTTCTTAACGAAGTACAATTTTATAATTACATTATAATCGAAATTATCATACAAAATAAAACAATTACATGTGTAATTGGAATGAATCTTTATGCCGGTTATGAATAATAAATTTGATTAATAAAATAATAAGGAAACTACAGAACTGCAGTTTATTCTTCGATTAGGTAGGTGATTTTAATAAATAATTATTACCAAGACTTCTTCAAGATTACATGCATATAATAAGAACTAATAATAATTATATTGAATATCGTAAAAAGAAAATGATATACCAAAATGATGACACCTTATGAAGTTTTATAGATTATAAAGAATAAAGAATATGGTTTATTTAATTAATTTGTGAAATTTTGTAAAATAGTTTGTAAAAATACATTTAAGGTTCTGAAATATCAAAAAAATAATAATTATAAAGTTATCATTTTTTTTTTATAGTTTATGAAGAATAAAGAATATGGTTTATTTAATTAAATTGCGAAATTTTGTAAAAATACATTTATGGTTATGAAATATCAAAAAAAAATAAATTATAAAGATATCATAATTTTTTTTTCTAGTTTATGAAGAATAAAGAATATAGTTTATTTAATTAAATTGTGAAATTTTGTAAAAATACATTTATGTTTTTGAAATATCAAAAAAAAATCATAAAGCTATCATCAATTTCTTTTTATAGTTTATAAAGAATAAAGAATATGGTTTATTTAATTAATTTGTGAAATTTTGTAAAATAGTTTGTAAAAATACATTTAAGGTTCTGAAATATCAAAAAAATAATAATTATAAAGTTATCATTTTTTTTTTATAGTTTATGAAGAATAAAGAATATGGTTTATTTAATTAAATTGCGAAATTTTGTAAAAATACATTTATGGTTATGAAATATCAAAAAAAAATAAATTATAAAGATATCATAATTTTTTTTTCTAGTTTATGAAGAATAAAGAATATAGTTTATTTAATTAAATTGTGAAATTTTGTAAAAATACATTTATGTTTTTGAAATATCAAAAAAAAATCATAAAGCTATCATCAATTTCTTTTTATAGTTTATAAAGAATAAAGAATATGGTTTATTTAATTAAATTATGAAATTTTGTAAAATAGTTTGTAAAAATACATTTAAGGTTCTGAAATATCAAAAAAAAATTAATCATAGAGATATCATAATTTTTTTTAATAGTTTATGAAGAATAAAGAATATAGTTTATTTAATTAAATTGCGAAATTTTGTAAAAATACATTTAAAGTTCTGAAATATAAAAAAAAAAAAATCATAAAGATATCATTTTTTTTTTTAATAGTTTATGAAGAATAAAGAATATATTTTATTTAATTAATTTGTGAAATTTTGTAAAATAGTTTGTAAAAATACATTTAAGGTTCTGAAATATCAAAAAAATAATAATTATAAAGTTATCATTTTTTTTTTATAGTTTATGAAGAATAAAGAATATGGTTTATTTAATTAAATTGCGAAATTTTGTAAAAATACATTTATGGTTATGAAATATCAAAAAAAAAAAAATTATAAAGATATCATAATTTTTTTTTCTAGTTTATGAAGAATAAAGAATATAGTTTATTTAATTAAATTGTGAAATTTTGTAAAAATACATTTATGTTTCTGAAATATCAAAAAAAAATCATAAAGCTATCATCAATTTCTTTTTATAGTTTATAAAGAATAAAGAATATGGTTTATTTAATTAAATTGTGAAATTTTGTAAAATAGTTTGTAAAAATACATTTAAGGTTCTGAAATATCAAAAAAAAATTAATCATAGAGATATCATAATTTTTTTTAATAGTTTATGAAGAATAAAGAATATAGTTGATTTAATTAAATTGCGAAATTTTGTAAAAATACATTTAAAGTTCTGAAATATAAAAAAAAATTAATCATAAAGATATCATTTTTTTTTTTAATAGTTTATGAAGAATAAAGAATATATTTTATTTAATTAATTTGTGAAATTTTGTAAAATAGTTTGTATAAATACATTTAAGGTTCTGAAATATCAAAAAATATATAAAGATATCATTTTTTTTATAGTTTATAAAGAATAAAGAATATAGTTTATTTAATTAATTTGTGAAATTTTGTAAAAATATATTTAAGGTTCTGAAATATCAAAAAAAAAATCATAAAGCTACCATAAATTTCTTTTTATAGTTTATAAAGAATAAAGAATATATTTTATTTTATTAATTTGTGAAATTTTGTAAAATAGTTGGTAAAAATATATTTAAGGTTCTGAAATATCAAAAAAAAATTAATCATAGAGATATCATAATTTTTTTCATAGTTTATGAAGAATAAAGAATATAGTTTATTTAATTAATTTGTGAAATTTTGTAAAATAGTTGGTAAAAATATATTTAAGGTTCTGAAATATCAAAAAATATATAAAGATATCATTTTTTTTATAGTTTATAAAGAATAAAGAATATAGTTTATTTAATTAATTTGTGAAATTTTGTAAAAATATATTTAAGGTTCTGAAATATCAAAAAAAAAATCATAAAGCTATCATAAATTTCTTTTTATAGTTTATAAAGAATAAAGAATATATTTTATTTTATTAATTTGTGAAATTTTGTAAAATAGTTGGTAAAAATACATTTAAGGTTCTGAAATATCAAAAAAAAATTAATCATAGAGATATCATAATTTTTTTTAATAGTTTATGAAGAATAAAGAATATATTTTATTTAATTAAATTGCGAAATTTTGTAAAAATACATTTAAAGTTCTGAAATATAAAAAAAAATTAATCATAAAGATATCATAATTTTTTTCATAGTTTATGAAGAATAAAGAATATAGTTTATTTAATTAATTTGTGAAATTTTGTAAAATAGTTTGTAAAAATATATTTAGGGTTCTGAAATATCAAAAAAAAATTAATCATAGAGATATCATAATTTTTTTCATAGTTTATGAAGAATAAAGAATATAGTTTATTTAATTAATTTGTGAAATTTTGTAAAATAGTTTGTAAAAATATATTTAAGGTTCTGAAATATCAAAAAAAAGTTAATCATAGAGATATCATAATTTTTTTCATAGTTTATGAAGAATAAAGAATATAGTTTATTTAATTAATTTGTGAAATTTTGTAAAATAGTTTTTAGAAATACATTTAAGTTTCTGAAATATCAAAAAAAAAATCAATCATAAAGATATGATAATTTTTTTTTATAGTTTATGAAGAATAACGAATATGGTTTATTTAATTAATTTGTGAAATTTTTTTAATTCATTTAAGATTCTGAAATATCATAAAAATGACAAAGGAAAAGTTGTTTTTTCACTAAGAGAATAATAAAAAATAAAAAATATTTTGTTGAAAGTTCTGTTCGTTTAATTTTTATAATAATATTTCGTTCATTTCGAGTATTTAAATGTAGCGACTTATAGTTTTTGATAATATTTGGATAACGCACATGCAGAAGGAGATAATTTAGATCAAAAGTTCAAGAATAAGATTACAATATTAAATGCGTACTTATTTCAAATGCACTACTATTTTATGTAAAAATTATAATACTCATTACTACTATAATAATATACAGCACGAACCCAAAAAACGGCAAGCTTTCGAAAAAAACATATTTCTATGATGTATGAAAATGTATTTTGTAATCTAATGAGTAATTGTTGTTTTTAAAACATAATTTATACATTTCCGAAAATAATTTACCAAAGCAAAATATTGTAGTTTGAAGTAGAATTTATTTAAGCTCCGTTTTGCGAAATTTTAATCCATCCTATATATCTGTACCTTGGTACAAAAATAGCCAATGTCCAATATTATAATGCACCCGAAAATGGAAAATGGAGTTTTTAAACATTTTCGAATGGTTTTCATAAAATTGTTTTTCAGTATTTTTTTGTTTTAATTATTCATGTTATTTGGTGAATTAACAGTGTAAAATACTTTTTTTTAATTTTTATGTACATTGGCACCATATTTTGGACATTGGCCCTTTTTGTTCCAAGGTACAGATATAATCCAAGTACGTTTCAAAATGTAGCCTTGAAATAATATTTGGACGTTTGTAAAAAAATTATTCCTAAAATTCACGATCAATTTATTTTTTCCGTTAACACGAACGAAAAAAAAGAAAAAGAAGAAACGACTTTTGCACAATTAAATGATAATTGTGCAAAAATGTTACAAAAGGTGTAATATATTTTTGAAATCCGAATAGACCAATAAATATTCGCTGATATAAATGAGATCACGAATTTTGAAAAATAATCACTTACAAAAATATTTATTTAGAACACATTGTACACTACTCGATACTATGTTGTCTAATCTTAAACACATATGGTTTAAATAAGATTTTTTTATAATTTATTCATTGATAATTAAATACCACTTAACGGACATATGGAAAATTACAGACTTAAACTAGTTTTAATTATAAAACATTAATAGAAATAAAATCGCAATTGTGGGTTCGAAACCTCGACACAAGAAAAAAAATTTTAGTATTTCTTCAAGCCACGAAAATATAAAATTCTAGAAAAAAGTTTTTGACAAAAAATTAGATTTATATATTAATAAGAGATGAAATGTAATAAGGGTTCAGTAGAAAAAGGCTAAAGTTATTTTCAAAGCAATAAATTAATTTAAACAGTTGTTAGCGTTATAACACTAATTTTTTGATATATAAAACTCTTTTTTTATTACATCTATTTTTGAAGCTACATATAAAAAGTTTTAAGATAAAAAGTATTCTGAAAATATCAATAACTGGATTTTCCAAAAACGTGGATAACATTTTTAAAGTTAAAGTAATAGATTGTTATAAAAAAAAAAAATTATTTCACAATCTTCACATTTAACGTATATTTCAGCAACAACAAAATTTAAGTTACTTGATAATTAATTAATTAATTATATATTAGTTAAAGAGTCCGCAATCCTAAAGATTGGTTGGAAACAGCACGCCATGCCGATCTATCCTGAGCTAATCCCTTCATCTCCCTATAGCTATTCATCTCAACGTCTTCAACTATCTGACTCACATACTCCAATTTAGGCCTACCTACCCCTCTCTTTCCCTCCACTCTACCTTCTATGATCAATTGCATAATCCCCCCATGCCTAAGAATATGCCCTACTAATCTGTCTCTCCTACGCTGTAACACTCTCCAGATACTTCTCTTCTCCCCTACTAACTCTAGTACAGCTTCATTTGTTACTTTATCTTCCCAACCAATCCTCATCATCCTCCTATAACACCACATTTCGAATGCTTGTAATCTACGCTTCTCTTCCTTTCCTATAGTCCACGCCTCACACCCGTACAGTGCTACACTCCAAACATATACCTTCAGTAATCTTTTTCTAATACCCAAGTCAATATTTGATCTTAAAATCTGTTCTTTTTCTACGAATGCCTTCCTACCCTGTGCTATCCTACACTTTATATCTACCTTGCTTCGATTAACTTTTGTGATTCTACTGCCTAAATAACAAAAATCTGACACTTCTTCGATTCTATTATCTCCTATTGTGATCCTCATTTTTCTACTGCATTCCTTTTTGTCACACCTCATCACTTTAGTTTTACCTATATTTATTTTCATGTTAAAATCCCTAGTCAATACTGCCTGCATACCATTCAATACCCTTTCTAAATTCTTTTCGCTTTCTTCCAATATAGCTATATCGTCGGCGAATCTCAACATATATATTTTCTCTCCCTGTACATTCACACCTACACTTTACTCTTCTTTTACTTTGTTTATTGCATCTTCTATATATAGATTAAATAATAACGGTGAAAGTGTACATCCCTGCCGCACTCCCTTCCCTATTTTTGCTACCTCTTCTTCCCCCTCAATTCTAACTAAGGCAGTTTGGTGTTTATATAAATTAAAAATTATTCTCCTATCCTTATAATCTATACCCGTTTCTTTTAAAATTCTAAACATTATGTCCCAATCTACATTATCAAATGCCTTTTCTAAATCTACAAAAGCTATGCAAGTTACCTTTCCTACCCTCATTCTTTTTTCTACTACTGTTCTTAGTGCTAAAATCGCCTCCCTCGTCCCTCTGTTTTTCCTAAAACCAAACTGATCTTCTCCTAGCCTTTCCTCTACTTTATTTTCTAATCTCCTATAAATAATCTTTAGCAATATCTTCGATGCATGTGATAGTAGACTAATGGTCCTATAGTTCTCACACAAATTAGCTCCTATTTTCTTCGGCATTGTTACTATTCTACTACGCTGAAAATCCTGTGGTACTTCTCCCTTCTCATATATTTTACAAACTAACCTGTATAATCGCTCCTGCATTTTTTCCCCTGCGTGTTTTATTAATTCGGCTGGTATCATATCAATCCCCTCTGCTTTGTTATTCCGTAAATCATTTAATGCTCTATGAAACTCTGACCTAAGTATGCTAGGACCTAAGTCATCCTCATCTATCTGTTCCACATTTTCTAGCTCCTCCATGTCCTGCCTACCTTTATATAAATCTTCAAGATACTCCTTCCATCTTCTAGCTTTTTCCTTATTTTCTGTGAGTTCCTTACCCTGCTTATCACATATAATGTTACCCTTTGGTTTTACTTTAGAAAAATGTGACTTAATTTTCCTGTAGCCCAAATCTACTTTACCTCTTCTCATATCCTCCTCAATATCCTCACAATTTCCTTTTATTCACTCTTCTTTCGCTAGCTTGCATTTCCTATTAATTAAGTTCCTTAGTTCCTTATATTTTTTCTGTCCTGCTTCTGTGTTTCCAATTTTAATTTTCCTTCTTGCTTCTATCATTTCAACTAATTCTTCCGTGATCCATTCCATTATCCATCCATCATCAATTATATATAAAGATGCATAATTATATATAAAAAAATACTTTTCAGAATAGTTTATTATAATAGAAGGACTATATTTATATTTTTATATTTCGTATATTCAAAAAGTTGGGTGACGTTTTTTATAGCATCGAAAACGAAAAAGTTCAATACGCAAAGATTAAAAACATAAAATGTATATAAATAGTGCTACAAATTAAAAAAAAATTATTGAATCAACTATTTAAATTAAGGTTAGTCTTTATCAAAAGTAAATAGAACCAGCCGAACGTCATTGATAAAAATGTTTAGAGTGTGCGCGTATTTAAAAAAAAAAACGCACTTTTTATTATATTGATCAAAATACAAAATATTTAGGTTCCTTAAAATGCCTTAAAATCATGAATATATACATCATCAAAAAATATATAGCACATGTGAATTTATAGTTTCTACAGGGTGTTACACAAATTCCACGTTAATCAAACAAAATGCGCAAAATAATAATAGTTTGCATGTTTTAGAATCTATTTTTAAAAAGTCCCTTTGGATATAGATTAATAATTCCTAAAATGATCTCAATATATAGCCAACTCAAATTTTAAAAAAATATACTTTGATGACTAAGATTTAATACACAATATTAAAAAACATTTATTATTTGATGTTTATCACGTTATCATTGTAGGAAAACAAATCTACCTGCAGCGATAGAGATAAGATATGAAATCTTTCATTCGTAGGCACCTATGAGGAATGCCATTTCTACTCTATACAGGGTTAGTGAATAGACTCGGGCACTTCTTAAGAAAACAAGAGATAATTTTTTTTTAAAGCTCTGTATAAAAGTAATAGATAAATAGGCAAAGATTTTTTAGGCAAATTTTCAGATTAATTCGGTGTAGATTTGTTTTTAAAGAAACTTATGATTATGCAAATGAATTGAAAATGAACAGGACTGGAATTTTGGTCTTGCCACTTTATCGTTTAATGGCCAATGGGTAAAAAAATCGCTGGATATAAAAATATATTCCCAAAACGTGCATTTTTCGAATTAAAGAAACTTCTAAAAAAAAAAATTTCAAATGACTTGAAGGATCCATAATATATTAGTATTAATTCAATGAGGTGTAGTTGAGTTTTAAGTCGGTATATGATTTTTTTTTAATTATTATTAGATTTATTACAAGTATTATAGATCAAGGGCTATTTTGATTTTACAGTAATTTTTAATCCACGTGTAAAATACTATAGAAATTCATTCAACGAATAACAAAATATGATTTAATTATTTATTAGATCTGCACGTAGACAAATGTAATCATAACAATCATCAAGATAGTATATAGTTTTATGAATAATCTATAAATTAATAAATTCTCCTAACATTTTTTCAGATCGCCTATTAGTTTCTCATTTTACGTGTGTAGATGAAAAATTGGTACGTTACAAAGAAAAATGTTTGATACGTGCAAATATAAAGTTGATTTTTCTGTTTTATCACTGAACTTCTATAAGGTTTAAGAGGCAAAAAGGATGTTGCATAAAGGATATTTGCTATAAAAAGCGAAAATAAACGTAGATTTCTTTAAAAATAAAAACCACTTTCAAACGTTTGTAAATATCCTAATTACCTGTCAAAATTATTTGATATAATCTAAATATTTGGCACTTAGAACACTCAGAACTTCCATAGCCACTACAAATTACAAATCTATAAATAAAGCAAAAAATTTATTTTTTGAGAAAGAAAAAAAATTCCAGAAAGACTAGATTTTTCATATACGTAGAAGAACAAAAAGTAAATCCCGGGTAATAATGGTCAGGTCAGGTCATCCAAAAGTAAAAAAGTTCCCTTAAGAAATCTTTAACACCTCATTCAATTTCTGAAGAAAAAATAAATTACAGTAAATTGCAAAAATATTCATATTATAGACAAAATAGGAAAAATCATATATATAATGATGATAATCACTAGATAAGATTACACAGTGAATTTTTTTTTTGACAGGACTACGAAATTTATTAAGAAAATGTATAGAGAATTCTATTTTAATATTTTTTTGCTACAACCATTTTTAACAAATTTATGAATGAATTTTTAAAAGTGACAAATGTGACTTGACTTGACCTAATCTGACAGAAGATGGTATTATTTTTCCTTTTATAAATAGTACTTTTCAATCATCAAAATTCTCGTGTTTAAAAAAATTTCTATTTATTACTCAAATTGACGAAGTTCTTTCCATCAATTTATTTATGACGTATAGAGACCGGTTATAGGCAATAAAAAATTGCCAAAAAAAAATATATTTTTTTTTACAATAACTTCTAGTTTTATTTTTTAAGGTATTATAACACTACATTTTTTAGAAAAAAATAAATTTTTGTTGAAATTGTATGAAAGTATCTTTAAAAAAATAAAATTGTATCTCACAAGATATTTTGCATTTCTGACCACGTGTTTGATATCAAAAAATATAAAAAAATTGGTATTATATATTGCAAAATAGCTGAAATTTTAAAATTTTACTATCTGAAAAGTTTGGCTTTTAGGATCTAAAAAAAATAGACTCTCAGAATTGATTTCTCGATTTTTTGCTAAATAGCAAGATAATTTTAATTAAATTTTACCAGACTTTTAACAATCTAAAATTTTTAGATTCGTACAGTTTTTGAATTTCAATTTTTAGAAAATTTGAATCGTGTTTTAGAAAATACACGAATTTTTTCAAACTATATTTTTGATTTTCGTATTTTTTTTTTACAATAATTTCTAGTTTTATTTTTTAAGGTATTATAACACTACATTTTTTAGAAAAAAAAAAATTTTTGTTGTTGAAATATTAAAGTATCTTGAATAAAATAAAATTATACCTCACAAGATATTTTGCATTTCTGACTACATATCCAAAAATTAAAATTGGTATTATATATTATAAAAACACTTTTAAAAAAGGCATTTTTTTATTTTGAAAAAACTGAAAAAAGGCTTGAAAAACACAGTAAAACAAGCAAACCTTACAAAATAGTATTATACCGTCACCATTAAAAATATTAGTGCCTAACTCCCGAATTCTTTTTTCGATCTTGGATTCATTTGAACCGCTAATTTTAGGCATTTTGAATTTATTTTCGAATGTATTCGTGCGCTAACTAAACAAAGACTGAAGAAATGACGGGTGAATTATTTATTTGAAATAACAGTTGTTACAAACTAACCACTATTGGTACTTAAGAGTACATTAAGAACGATTAGGGATGATACAAGCAATTTAAAAAGTTTTTATCATCCGGTCTCTAATGACGTAAAATATGTTTACATTATTTGTAATAAACGCTTTGAATCTTGAAGATTAACATATATTTTTTTAAACATTGCTTTTTCATGAATATTAAATATTTTCGGTAAAATTTGATTATATTATAAAATTGAATTATACTGACTAAATATTACTAATTCAAACAAAAGCAATTTTCATGTCACCATGTATATATACTACTTAAAATATTCTACGAGAAGGACACCGTTAAAACATTAAATAACAATGATAAAATAACAACAAAAAAAACCCTTATCGCAGCAAAAATAAATCTCGTGGTGTATCTTCTTCAAACAACATTTAATATCAGCTAATGAACAAAATCGTGACGTCCCTCACGAGCCTGACGTATACAGGGCGTATCATTGACGCTATTGACGGCGAATTTAACAGTCGAATTATTATCGAAAATATAACCTGAGCATGGTCGGAGCAAAGTGTCAAATTTTATTTATTGTTATTAGATACGGTTTAAAATGCCATGCAATAACACTGATAAATTCTGTTAACAATAAAAAAAAAAGAAATATTTTTAGATTCGTAAATATAGCTGTCACACCATCCACGTATAATAAAAATAAGAAGAAATAAGTATCGCGAACGTCAAGCGAAGCGTGTTTAAAAACATATTTTATCTGGACAGAATTTATCGTTTAATAAAAGGAATATATCGTTTAATCTGCACTAAAATAATATGTAATGATAAAATAACGACGTTATTTGAATTTAACAATTGCCGAGTATAAACGAACAATAATATACAGACTAGTTAGAATTCATTTGGTTAATTATAAATTTATTGCTGTCCTAGCAACATTGTTAAAGAATTATTATATATTAGATTTAACGATCGATTTTGCTGCGTTGCGTTTTTTTTTTTTGCTAATGCAAACGATTACTCTTTACCTGTATACATATAAATAATATTTATAATAATTATAATTCAGACAATTGTGAGTCATATTTTATGCTTTGCTTCACATATTGTTATTTATTATAAACTAGTTAGCAACTAGCAGAATATAATCAAAGAACTGTAATTATTAGTAAAAAAAGAAAAATTTGTACATTAATATTTCCACAAACTGAAGTTTATGTGACAAATTGACATACACTTTTTGTAAAATGTCAATTATAGTTACTTTAATAATTATCAAAAAACATGCCAAATAATTGGACATCAAAGTTTCGGACGAAATAAAAATGTTCACAAGGCAAATAACGAATTTATTTAAAATCAAACAAATTGATATAATTCGAGGTTAGTTAGTTAAAGAGTCCGCAATCCTAAAGATTGGTTGGAAACAGCACGCCATGCCGATCTATCCTGAGCTAATCCCTTCATCTCCCTATAGCTATTCATCTCAACGTCTTCAACTATCTGACTCACATACTCCAATCTAGGCCTACCTACCCCTCTCTTTCCCTCCACTCTACCTTCTATGATCAATTGCATAATCCCCCCATGCCTAAGAATATGCCCTACTAATCTGTCTCTCCTACGCTGTAACACTCTCCAGATACTTCTCTTCTCCCCTACTAACTCTAGTACAGCTTCATTTGTTACTTTATCTTCCCAACCAATCCTCATCATCCTCCTATAACACCACATTTCAAGTGCTTCTAATCTACGCTTCTCTTCCTTTCCTATAGTCCACGCCTCACACCCGTACAGTGCTACACTCCAAACATATACCTTCAGTAATCTTTTTCTAATATCCAAGTCAATATTTGATCTTAAAATCTGTTCTTTTTCTACGAATGCCTTCCTACCCTGTGCTATCCTACACTTTATATCTACCTTGCTTCGATTATCTTTTGTGATTCTACTGCCTAAATAACAAAAATCTGACACTTCTTCGATTCTATTATCTCCTATTGTGATCCTCATTTTTCTACTGCATTCCTTTTTGTCACACCTCATCACTTTAGTTTTACCTATATTTATTTTCATGTTAAAATCCCTAGTCAATACTGCCTGCATACCATTCAATACCCTTTCTAAATTCTTTTCGCTTTCTTCCAATATAGCTATATCGTCGGCGAATCTCAACATGTATATTTTCTCTCCTTGTACATTCACACCTACACTATACTCTTCTTTTACTTTGTTTATTGCATCTTCTATATATAGATTAAATAATAACGGTGAGAGTGTACATCCCTGCCGAACTCCCTTCCCTATTTTTGCTACCTCTTCTTCCCCCTCAATTCTAACTAAGGCAGTTTGGTGTTTATATAAATTAAAAATTATTCTCCTATCCTTATAATCTATACCCGTTTCTTTTAAAATTCTAAACATTATGTCCCAATCTACATTATCAAATGCCTTTTCTAAATCTACAAAAGCTATGCAAGTTACCTTTCCTACCCTCATTTTTTTTTCTACTACTGTTCTTAGTGCTAAAATCGCCTCCCTCGTCCCTCTGTTTTTCCTAAAACCAAACTGATCTTCTCCTAGCCTTTCCTCTACTTTATTTTCTAATCTCCTATAAATAATCTTCAGCAATATCTTCGATGCATGTGATAGTAGACTAATGGTCCTATAGTTCTCACACAAATTAGCTCCTATTTTCTTCGGCATTGTTACTATTCTACTACGCTGAAAATCCTGTGGTACTTCTCCCTTCTCATATATTTTACAAACTAGTCTGTATAATCGCTCCTGCATTTTTTCCCCTGCGTGTTTTATTAATTCGGCTGGTATCATATCAATCCCCGCTGCTTTGTTATTCCGTAAATCATTTAATGCTCTATGAAACTCTGACCTAAGTATGCTAGGACCTAAGTCATCCTCATCTATCTGTTCCACATTTTCTAGCTCCTCCATGTCCTGCCTACCTTTATATAAATCTTCAAGATACTCCTTCCATCTTCTAGCTTTTTCCTTATTTTCTGTGAGTTCCTTACCCTGCTTATCACATATAATGTTACCCTTTGGTTTTACTTTAGAAAAATGTGACTTAATTTTCCTGTATTTATTTAATTAATTATTTATTATACTTAATTCGAGGTATCTTACAAAAAAAAAAATCTTCAATTATCTAGTTGATTTTATAGAATATTTGTTTGAAACTTTTTTGTGTGGTTAGTCACGTGCTTTCTTAATTAATCGCTAAAGAATTAATAAATATTTTAAATATGACTGTAAAATATATAGACTAGTATTAAAGATTCTACCTAAAATGAGATAAAGATTAGAGACGTTTAAAGTGACAGGTAAGTGAATTATGATAAAAACGTCAAAAATTCGCAACGAACAAAAGTAACAGAAATGTAAAAAAAAAAACAGAAACACAATAATATATTAAAATAACTGCCGATATTGAATTTACAAAACTATTAGTTTATCTTTTTTGTATTTATATATCTGTACCTCGGTACAAAAATGGCCAATGTCCAATATTATAAAGCGCCGGAAAATGGAAAATGGATTTTTTCAATATTTAAACATTTTCGTAATGGTTTTTCAACGTTTTTTGTTGTGATTTGGTGAATTAATAGTGTAAATTTTTTTTTGGAATTTTCATGCACATTGCCTCCATATTTTGGACATTGGCCCTTTTTGTTCCAAGGCACAGATATATATATATTCACTTTTACTTTCCAATCGTGGCAATATTTATAGTGAGCATGATTTTCTTTCACTATAAAACAATTGAGCGCAACGAAGCAAAAGTGTGTCATCGGAACATATAACGTAATAATAATTCGATTCCTCCAGTTCTTCGGCTACCATTAACAATAGCAACAACAATAGTAATAGTCTGCGTCTTGAACAATGCACACATAAAATCTATTATATCATAGCAGTGTGACTGACGTATATTTTATATTCCTCTGAGAAGAGAAGCGGCCATAAAATAATGGATCCTTTTGTTTCGATGAAGAAGAATTTGGTCGGTAATAAAGTATTAAAAAATATAATATTTTTTTAATAAATATTTGAATTTGCCGCCACTGTGATGTTATGGTTTTAATAACATATAAAAAGTAGCTATTTCTAATTGTATTTTGAAAAAACTGTTTTTTTCATCTTATAAAAGTAGAATTACTTTTTGCAGTTTTCTGTTATTTGACATTTAAAACGATTAAAATATAAATTATTCTTTTTTTTTGTAATTATTTGAATTTACCACCATTTTTAACGTCGTGATATCACAAGGTTATAAAAAGTGGCTATATCTAATTTTATTACTAAAAAAGTTTTGGATTTTTTTTAACTCTGATAAAGATAGAAACCATTTTTCATTTACCTGTAATTTGAAATTTAAAACGATTAAAATATAAATAATTTCTTTCATAAATATTTGAATTTACCGGCTATATTATGACTAAAAAGTTATTTTAAAAACATTGAAAAACCACTGAAAAATGAATTGCATATCACAAATCACAATATATGACAGTATTTAAGATTTGCATGTTTTGTTTATTCTATTTTTCAAAAAATCTAGACATTTTATAAATGGACCGAATTTAATACACTTTATTTTTGAAAAATCGTAAATTTTTCATTATAATATTATAGCGCTAAAATTAGGTTAAAATATAGGTTAAAATTAGCTGATGTATATGAAAAGTACAAGCAGAAAGTAGAAATCATGGCTAATGGAACATCAAGGAGCGACATAGATTGCGAATGGAGGGAAATCAGAAATGGGTTAACTACAGCAGCAAATGAAGTATTGGGCACAAAGAAAAGGACAGGTAGGAGGGAATGGATCACGGAAGAAATAGTTGAAATGATAGAAGCAAGAAGGAAAATTAAAATAGGAAACACAGAAGCAGGACAGAAAAAATATAAGGAACTAAGGAACTTAATTAATAGGAAATGCAAGCTAGCGAAAGAAGAGTGGATAAAAGGAAACTGTGAGGATATTGAGGAGGATATGAGAAGAGGTAAAGTAGATTTGGGCTACAGGAAAATTAAGTCACATTTTTCTAAAGTAAAACCAAAGGGTAACATTATATGTGATAAGCAGGGTAAGGAACTCACAGAAAATAAGGAAAAAGCTAGAAGATGGAAGGAGTATCTTGAAGATTTATATAAAGGTAGGCAGGACATGGAGGAGCTAGAAAATGTGGAACAGATAGATGAGGATGACTTAGGTCCTAGCATACTTAGGTCAGAGTTTCATAGAGCATTAAATGATTTACGGAATAACAAAGCAGCGGGGATTGATATGATACCAGCCGAATTAATAAAACACGCAGGGGAAAAAATGCAGGAGCGATTATACAGGTTAGTTTGTAAAATATATGAGAAGGGAGAAGTACCACAGGATTTTCAGCGTAGTAGAATAGTAACAATGCCGAAGAAAATAGGAGCTAATTTGTGTGAGAACTATAGGACCATTAGCCTACTATCACATGCATCGAAGATATTGTTAAAGATTATTTATAGGAGATTAGAAAATAAAGTAGAGGAAAGGCTAGGAGAAGATCAGTTTGGTTTTAGGAAAAACAGAGGGACGAGAGAGGCGATTCTAGCACTAAGAACGGTAGTAGAAAAAAGAAAGAGGGTAGGAAAGGTAACTTGCATAGCTTTTGTAGACTTAGAAAAGGCATTTGACAATGTAGATTGGGACATAATGTTTAGAATTTTAAAAGAAACGGGTATAGATTATAAGGATAGGAGAATAATTTTTAATTTATATAAACACCAAACTGCCTTAGTTAGAATTGAGGGGGAAGAAGAGGTAGCAAAAATAGGGAAGGGAGTTCGGCAGGGATGTACACTCTCACCGTTATTATTTAATCTATATATAGAAGATGCAATAAACAAAGTAAAAGAAGAGTATAGTGTAGGTGTGAATGTACAGGGAGAGAAAATATATATGCTGAGATTCGCCGACGACATAGCTATATTGGAAGAAAGCGAAAAGAATTTAGAAAGTGTATTGAATGGTATGCAGGCAGTATTGACTAGGGATTTTAACATGAAAATAAATATAGGTAAAACTAAAGTGATGAGGTGTGACAAAAAGGAATGCAGTAGAAAAATGAGGATCTCAATAGGAGATAATAGAATCGAAGAAGTGTCAGATTTTTGTTATTTAGGCAGTAGAATCACAAAAGATAATCGAAGCAAGGTAGATATAAAGTGTAGGATAGCACAGGGTAGGAAGGCATTCGTAGAAAAAGAACAGATTTTAAGATCAAATATTGACTTGGGTATTAGAAAAAGATTACTGAAGGTATATGTTTGGAGTGTAGCACTGTACGGGTGTGAGGCGTGGACTATAGGAAAGGAAGAGAAGCGTAGATTAGAAGCACTTGAAATGTGGTGTTATAGGAGGATGATGAGGATTGGTTGGGAAGATAAAGTAACAAATGAAGCTGTACTAGAGTTAGTAGGGGAGAAGAGAAGTATCTGGAGAGTGTTACAGCGTAGGAGAGACAGATTAGTAGGGCATATCCTTAGGCATGGGGGGATTATGCAATTGATCATAGAAGGTAGAGTGGAGGGAAAGAGAGGGGTAGGTAGGCCTAAATTGGAGTATGTGAGTCAGATAGTTGAAGACGTTGAGATGAATAGCTATAGGGAGATGAAGGGATTAGCTCAGGATAGATCGGCATGGCGTGCTGTTTCCAACCAATCTTTAGGATTGCGGACTCTTTAACTAACTAGCGCTAAAAATTAGTAGCGATTTTGTTTTGCATATTTTCTTTAGAAAATAATTTTGTTCCAACAAAAATTCTTCAATATTATACAGATGTCGGATTTAATACACTACACATTTGTATTTAATATATTCTTTCCAACGACGAAGAAAATTACATAACCAAATATACCATCAACAAGATGGTATAATTTTTGTATTCAACTGACCATCTGTGATTAGTCTGACACATTTCTCCACGGAATTAGCATAACTTCGGTTGTTATTTATATCAAGATCTTCTTCATTTCGCTACATTTTGAAAGTTTCCAATTATGTAAGAGAGTCGCGCTGCTTATATAGTCTGAAATATCTTTGCTGGAATATATCAAGAACAATAGCAGAAGCGAAAACTGTTTAACAGCGTAAAAAATGGTTCGTATAATATAAATTATAGTTCATTTTGTTTAGGTAATCTAATTGCAAAGGTAATCGCAATAAACTCAGATAGGGTAAGAAGGGTACGAGAAGGGTAGCAAGGCATTTGTATAAAAAAAAAAAATCGCATTTAAATTTTATCTAAGCACTTGGAAAGGATTATTAAAATCCATTAAGAAAATTCGTTGATTTCGACTGATGCATAAATCATATTTGCGTTGTAATATCATATTTTAACATTTAAAAAAATAATTTATAAGCGTATAGAAAGAAGTCATGTAAATCGATCACATGCTAACAAGATTTTTATACGTGCCACCTCTTCGAAAGTTAGTTATAGAAGGTAGAGCAACGGAAAAAGCATGGTCCGAGACCACTTAAGATCCATTTTCAAATCAAACGTTAAATAGATTATAACATTTTTTTAGCATCTAGTAAGTGGTGTGGCTAACAGAACGAAGACGGACGAAGAGGTTATACTCAAGAGGCTACATAACGATTATGGCGTTACATAACGGCCGTCTATAATCCGCGGTCGAAACTTCGCGCCGCTGTGTCGTTTCAGCTGCGGAATGGAATCACCTTGGCACCAATTTGCCAGCCCGCGAAAGAGAGAAAGACATTTTATACTCAGTCCCCTTATGAAGCGGCTTAGTTTTGCTTCTTATGCTTGTATTACTGCATCAAAGACAATCGAAAATCAGATCGGTCGCTCCGCTCGTATTTAAAAGATTTTATTTTATCAGTTACTTTGTAAAAATTAACACTACGGTACTGTTAAATAATAGTATAGAATATCACGCAAATACCGTAACTTAAAGTAGCTAGATGCGCATTTTGAAGGCTATGCCCCCATCTTCAGTAGCACAAGATTAAAATTTCCAAATTTCCTTCAATTATATTTATTTATAAAATCGAAAATAATAATCGATTAATAAACCTTTCTTAGATATTTTAGTCATTAGAAATAATATACCCTTACTTCAATTAAGACTAAAATAGCAGAAATTTACTTGATATGTAATAATTAATGAAATTAATCGATTAAAAAATTTAAATAATGCCACATATTTAATGTTTATAAAACTATTGAATTTATATTCCCCAAAAGCAAAAAATATTAGATTAAATATCCAAGTAATTATCAGAAAAAAATCAAAATATTTAAAAATCTATATAAGTTGTGTTACGGAAAATAATAATTATCTATAATATTTATGAAAGATAAAAAATTAAATTGCAGGACATAAATTTATAAGAATTTTTTTCCACATGCTCGCTCGTTGAATATTTATACAAAATTAATTCTCACCTAAAATACAATTACTAATTTTTTATTATTAAATCTTTTGTCAGACACCTGGCGTTTGACAAAGTAAATTTTTGAAAAACTATATACATTTTGGCCATTTAATGCAATACAAATTTATAATTCTTCTGATTATAATTTTATCAATTTTACATATCACTTATGATACTTTAAAAGAAAGTTCAGATTTCTAGTTATTTGATAAATGCTAAATTCAGCTAAAATTGAAATAGTTGCAATGTAAATTATTATGTAAAATTAAATAATTGTTTTTCTGCGTGCCTTACCTCAGATGAATATAAACAACAACAACAAATATTGGGGAAAGTGCAAATGTTTGAATTTAAAACATTGGTTTGGATTCGAACCCGTAGTCTTTGTAAGTCACGAATCAATACGTGTAATATAACATCGATCGTTTAAATGTATTTTTTTGAATAGTAAGTCTACTAGACTCAAAAACTCTTATAATTATAAAAACCAACATTATATAAAAAATATCTCTAAACCTCAATAAAACTACTATTATTAAAAATAAAGAAACTACTACAAATTCTAATCTCGATCATATTAATAGTAAATGATAATAGTTTATAGTAAATATAAGTACACTGAGAAAATAATTCATCATTAGTTTTAATAAATTAATAAATATATTGATCTTGTAAATCTTTAAAGCTTCAAAAAAATTACTTTTAAAACTTCGAAATATTTTTTTTTTTACTAATGAAATTATATCTTTATGATTCATTTCTACACAAATTAGACACTTTTCCTTTCTACTCTTGCCCTTTGTACAAGACTTTTAATTCAATCAATCTCAGGTTGAGAAATAGACCTGACAGAAAAAAGAAAACATCGCGGCCAATTTTGACAGATCATTCGTTCTATTTTAGATAGAATCTGTGCGAATTGAGAGTGAGACGCTGATCGACTCGTTAAAGCTGCTTTGCTATGAATTTACTCGTGTTATATAAGCAACCAGTTTGCTTGCCGCCTCTTATATCTTTCTGCACAAAGTTTTCTATTATTTTCACTTTTTACCATAAGATACACTACTTGCTGTGATGACATTACACGTTTTTTTTAAGCAAATGTAACATCCAAGGTGTCAGGTGTCACTTCTAAAATAATAATTTAAAACAACGTCACTCCGATGATAAAACTAAAGTATAAAAACATCATTTTATTAATTGATTTCCGCATTTCCAAATTACGTAAACACTTATCGAGTGGGTAAATAAATTGACAAATGGAAAGTGTTTCTGTATAGATGATAAACTAGTAAGTCATATTCTAAGGCATGGAGGTATTTTCGCAATCAGCTGTGGTAGGTAGGGCAGAAGGGATTAGCGATCTGCGTTCGAATACATAAGTCAGATCTTTGGATAAATGCAGGAGTGCGCTCAGGTTGGGTTAACTTTAGTTCGATGTACAACCCATCGTTAAGATTGATAATTAAATGAAAGAGGAAGTTTTTTATGATTTTGTAAGATTAAATTAGGAGCGAACCATCTAACAACTAACACGTATAATTATATGTATTAAGTTTGTTGCACATCTCTAAAATGAAATAATGTCATGTGCACTTTTATTCTTAAGAGTTCGTGTAAATTCGGAAAAGGATATATATGAATGAGATTCACAAATTAAATCTAAAACAAATCGAGCAAACTAATAATCAGCAACGCGTTAATATTTTGTTAAACAAAAGTTAACAAGAGTGAAAATGATATGAAAAATAATTGTGGGGTATAGTTGGAAATTATTATTAATTAAGATGAAAAAAAACCTAATTTCCAAACAAGAACTAGTGGGTCCATAAAGTGGTTAATATATATTTTTTGTAAAGTATAACACATTTTTTATCGAGTAACAAAAGGATGGCATTAAATAAAGAAAAGTGCTTAAAATTAAATTAAAAATTATTTTCGTGTGTTACCTCCATCCAATTTTTGAATGATGATTTAAGCTTTTTATCTAATGCTTTTTACACTTTTTCTATTTTTATCTATACGTATATTTAATATACGAATTTTAGATAAATTTTGAGAAAATTTATATTACTCTTTGAATAAAATGTAGCTTGATAAAGCTCAAGCGGACTCCAGCTTTAGATCAAGCGAGCAACCTGTTTGTATTTTGCTAGATGAAAATAAACGTCTTGTAAAATAGCATCTTTAAATGAGCATCAATGAATTTTGATTTTATCAGATATCTTCTTCGATTTTAGTCCAAGTTTAAATAAATGATAAAAATCATTATCGTTTTTTATATGAAGAGTTGCTTTTTAGATGTTTCAAAAAGAATGTTTGTTAACTATAAACGTTGTATAGAAATATTGAAATTTTTTTTGTTAACGTAAGACATGAATTTTTGAAGAAAAGTTAGATTTAAAATACTTTTAAAAAGCTGGAGGACATAACTGAAGAATAAGCTTAATACTGAACTATCCTTAATATATAAAAATTATTAAACGGTTTTTGAATGTCTAGATTTTATATATTATATATTTTCTGTAGGAAATAGTGAATAAAACAAAATACTATTGCGATAAAAAAATATTAATCTTCGCAATTCAGTGAGAATTCTAGAAAAAAAAAAATTTTTTTCTTAAGTTGCGTATATTAAATGTAATAGTCCAATAAGCGTTTATTTTTATTTTTCCAAAGATATTAAAAATATTTTAACATAAAATACCGTTTAGTTATAAAATAAGTACTCAAAAATATAGACATTACTTAGAAATTCATAGCGACTGAAGTAAAAAATCGATCTGCAGAACCAATTGATACCGTTTATAAAAATGATGTACACTACTTGATCAAATATACAAAATAGTTCGAGATATTTCTTCATTCAAAGCAACTGTTAAACAAAGAACATTTTATTTTACAACGCGTTCAGCTTGGAATTGGAACATACCCGGCTTTTTGTATTATTTTTTAATTAATTTTTTGTAAAATTTTTAATAAAGTTCTCTATGTATTTAAATTTTTTATTAATAAAGGATCAATGTTACTAGTGTTAATAAAAATGAAATTAAAAATCTGTATTCAATATTTTTTTACTAGATTTGTGAAACTCATTGCTATCATTTTTATAAAATTAATTTTTTAAAAAATTGTTCACTTTAAAATGTTCACAGTATTTTTGGTTATAGAAAATTGCTTAATAATTTTTTCAAAAAAAGTTCTTATATCAATTATATTGTTATAAAATACAAGCAGGGTGCTAACCCTAAATGATATGCAATTAAAAGCGAATTTTATTTGTCATGTCTTTGTCAATTTGTTATGTGAGTTAGAAAATGTTGTAGGATCGGATAATTGTTACGTTCTAATATAAAAAAATATGAATGTATTTTTTCCTGACACTTGTAAATGTAAACAAAGCATAATATACAACAAATTGGTTGCATTCATAATTGCGCTAGGCACAAATGGAAATGGGTAAGTTCTTTCAAGGAGGACAGCTTCCTTCTACCAGCGTGATGGCAGAGTGCCGATATACCGCCCGCTTACCATCTTAAGAATGATGCATCTTTTAACATCACAAACCAGGGACATTATTCTGTATCGAAATTCTTTCGATTTTAATTAAACTAGATGCAAGATCACAATTTTTCTAAAATATCGTTTTAGTAGATATGGAATGACACAAAATTATATTTCCAGATGTGAATAAGCTAATTTTTAATTTAAAGTTAATTATGAACGGAGTTTAGTGTAATAATTTGGGAAACTTTCAAATGTCATCAAATCTCGTCTAATGTCTTTTGTGAAGAAGTTAAAAAAAATTGAAGTAACCGTCACCGTACAAAAGAAAACAGTAAATACAATTTTTTTTATCAAAAATTATACAGCGTACTGAAAAGAGGAAATCAGAATATAATGAAGGCTTAGGCTAGGGTCGCTATTATTACCCTTATTATTTAATGTAAAATAATTATCCATTATATTGTTAAGAAAGAACTTTATAGAACCTAGATCTGGAAACCAACAATTAAACTTAGTATACAATATTGATAAAAATAAACAATTTGAAGCTTTAAAGATTGTCGAATTTTTTTACGTTGACCCTGTATAAATATCTCTCGTTACTCGATCCATTTAGAAATTTTATGTTACTTTTTAATAATTTGCATAATACATCTAGTGGATTTTTTTAAATCATTTAAAATTCAATGGTGCTAAAAAAAATTCGCTTTTCTAACTGTAAAAACTTAATTAATTAAATAAATTTCCATATTGTACATATTATTTGAAAATTATTTGAAAGTAAGAAAGAGTAACAAAGAGTAACAAAGTACAATAAGTATTTTATTTGTCCCCCAACCTCCAAACGACCTCTTCAGTTCTATCATAATTTTTCAAAATTCCCTTCAATATCCAAAGAATCGATATTGACCAGATTGAGAATTTAAAGCTAACCGTTCTAAATATTCTAGCCATTCATATTCTGAAATATTCAAAATCTGAAATATTAAATAATAATAGTATAGAATATCATATTTTTAAAATTTAAGAAACTTGGAAACTTTGGAGTTCTTAAAGGTGCCTTTTACAAAGAAGCAGTGGCGGCTCGTACCATTTCAATCTGGGGGGGGGGGCGAATTTCTTAAAAAATAACATAATAGTGAGAAATCTGACCTAAAATGGATGCAAAATGATTAAATTCAATCATTTCTTGAAAGTGAATTCCACTCTTCTATCTTTCATTGACATAAACTTTTCCAAAACTTTTTCGTTCAAATTGTAAATATCTCGCACCGCATTTTTATTAATACACATCTACGCCAACACGTTGAAACGATCATTACCCCATAGCATTTCGCAAAAAAGTCTTGATTCTTTTAAGTGTTGAAAAACAACGCTCTGATTCAGCAGTGGTCATCAGGGTTGTTAAAATAATTTTAAGTATTTTTATAGTTTCCGGGAAAGTTTCACTGAGATTATTTTGTAGCATTAACGAAAGCAAATTTGTGGCTCCAATTATTTGATAAAAATCCGGACGCGAGTAAATGACTTCTAATTCTGTTTTCAATCTGGTTTTATTCAAAAATGGATATGCATGACACACGGTTTCCAAAAGGTCCACTGGAATTAGTTTAGAAAATGCTGGCATCGATTTCGTGTTAAATAACTCAGCGGCTTGTAGATGGCCTAGATATGAGAATCTGTCCTTCATCTGTGTTATAATTTTTTTTGTAAATGTCTCTTGTAAATGTCCGGTTTTGAGTACTCCTCGCACAAGTTTGCGATCAATTTAAATCAGGCAATGGCCTACCTAATTCTTTAATTTTTACTTTGTCCACAAGAGAACGTCTACAAAACTCTATTTTCAATAAAGAACTAACACTATTCATTTTTATTAAATTATTTCTATTAAATATATTCTTGGAGAAACACGTGGAAAAATCGTACATACGTACATATCGTACATACACAGAACAAATGCTACTGTCTAATCTGGCTATTCTATATCAATTTATATACATATATATATACTACTCGCTGTATATATACACTACTCTTTGTTCTCTCTGAACTTCTCTAGGACGTTAAAGAAGCGCGACATGCAATAGATCGGTCGCCTGCACTCTATGATACACTCATCTCATTGCATATGTACTGTATATATGTATTTAACTTGTACTGGCATTGGATAGCCGCTGAAAATCAGTGACACATATTAGACAATGAAGGCAAGGTTTGATCCGAAGAAACAGAAGATATACGGCATACGGTCGCTCTCACCGATTGCTTGCAATAGAGTGAGATGAGTGCATATGCATTTAACCTGTACTGTGTGGCTGGGTGGCGCTGAACACGCAGCAGCACCAAATTAGCGATATATCTATACCACACGAACGATAGATACAGCATCGGTCGCTGCTGACTTGCAACAGATACCACAACGAACGCCACACCGAACGAACGTTGTGTTGATTGTAATCGCGGCGCAAGCTTTATCTTTTAGGAAAAATAATGCCGAGATAAAATATCGCAATACAATTATACATCTACGGTGATGCGCTCGATGTTCAGGAGGGGCGCGCGGCCCTGCGGCCTGCATAAGGAACCGCCACTGCAAAAATACTTAAAGTAAGTTTAAAAATATTAAAGCCCATGCCTTTACTACTACATTCTTCGTTCTTCTTTTCAATACGTTCTGTGTTTGTTTTTTAATAATTATTATTTCTTAATATTTTTATCTTTAAATATTTTTAAAGTCTCTTTATATATTTTCACCTTCTTTGTAAAAGGCACCTTTAAAAACTCCAAAGTTTCCATGTTCCATTAAACAAGTTTAATACTGGTGGCTTTTCGCACAAAAAAACCTACGTGAATATAAAATTGTAATGGACAGTCGATATTTGTACAAATTTACGGAATAGTCTCCCAATGCATCGAGCATACAGCGAGCGCAATACACATACCTAGATGGACATAAGATGAAGAGATCTTGGCAACGAGTGAGTGCGACGATTTGCATACGCGATGACATAACTAACACCGTGCCATAGCACGGAGACAAAGAAGGTGCCCGGTACAGAGGTGGTCTCCTTAGTCATATCCCCGTCAATAAATCATGAGGAACATGTTTAAACATATTGCTATGAAACTGTTACACCCTGATGCTGTAATATGCGCGGAACTATCGTTTTCTCTTACTGGATGTCCTAACACTAGCTTCGGTGTGCCAATATGAAAATCTCTTATGAAGGGAGAGGAAGAAGATTTCATTGCAATTAGCGTTGTTAGTTTTCTCGCATAAGAGAAGGGGGCTTTATCAGGACTTTTAACTGAATGGTGAGGACTCAAACCAGTATGTGATATCTTATACAGCTTTTTGTAAATATGATTTTTTTTTATATAAAAACAGCAAAAACGACTTGGGTGTTTAAATATGGCGTGTAAAATTTACGTGAAGACACTAAATTTTATTTAAAAATCATTATTTTGCGTTACAATCTTTTATAAACTTTAAAGTAATCAGAATGCTGCAATTTGTCGATAGAGAACAAGAATTTGTTTTTAAAAAGTTTCAGGTTTAAAAGATTAAAACCACATCAAATAATTGGTAATTCATAAAGTTTCCTTTTCCACAGAGGCAGTAAAACGATCGTATAAAATATGCATCATCCAATGACATTTGGCTGATATTTGAATGATTTATGCAACTGCATTTTTTGGTTTTCTATTTGCTAATACCATTTTGTGTACGTTTTCTTCACTGCGCTTAATATATTTAATGTAAAATTCATTGAAAAATCAAATTTCGTTAACTAACACTTAATTAGTACAACTAAGTACAATATACCGCGTGTGAATATTTTTTGGTACACTTTTTTAAAAATTACATATAATATTTGAATGATTATTAGTCAGCGCAGTTTATTTCAAAGAAAATCAGCAAATTCCAAAAAATATATTTATTCATCATTGCATCTGAAAGGTTTTATTGCAATTCTTTAGCTTTGTGAGAAAATGAAAAGATCTTCAGATGAAATTTGGAGGACTTGGTTCGATTTCAATATTACTGCTTAAAATGTCATTATTTTTAAAAACATTATTATTTTTTAAATAAACAATACAAAATAAAGCGATTTAAACATCCAAAATGACGACAGCTTCTTTTTCAGTGGCTTTAATGATATAATAAAAACATAATTTCATGAAATTAATAAAAAAAAATTACATAACGCAATATAAGAAAAATATTTAATTTAATATTCGAACAATTCCGCGCCAAGCAATCGGTCATAAAAAATTCTTGGGATATTAGCCAACATTAATTACTAATGAAGAAGGTAACTTGAAATTTTTCTGCGCTGTTTTGAAAATTACCTTCAATTTGACACAAAATAAGAAAATGTCACGTCACTAAACAAAGTAATATTTTTTTTGTACGTATCTTCTGTAAAGTAAATAGGAATATACATTTTATAAGCAAAATGATGTCGTGAAGACAATGACAATGTTCACCGGGTATATGCATATACAGTTAAGACGATGCAATGTATATTTGTCACATAACCTATAGGAGCGGCCGTATTTATAGTGCGAAGGCCGTTTAGTGACATTGAGTGCCTGAACATTAAGCGTTTTGTATGATACAGTTATTATTACTACTGAAGTTCCTTGTTTACTATGATCTAGGACTTTTTGCACCCTGTGTAAATTTCATGTCCATATACAGGATGTTACGAAAATCAATAGAAACCAGACCGATTTTGTTGATAAAGAAGAAAAAGTGCAAGAGAATCGTTTAAAATTTCCGGGAACAAAAAATGGTAAAAATGTCGTTTTTGATTATGAAAAATTTCCTAGATACAGGGTATTAAAAGTATACTCTTCAATCGTATAGATACGATTTGAAAAAAAAATCAAAAAATATGTTGTGTAACCATTTTTTAAATTAAATGCATATAGTATTTTATTTGCAACAGTTTTTATTGTAAAAAATGCTTTAGCAAAATTAATATTGATAATAAAAATTATTGTGAATGAATTATTACTAAAAATTGCAAGAGAATCATTTAAAATGTTCGGGAACAAAAAATGGTAAAAATGTTGGTTTCGATTATGAAAAGTTTCCTAGATACAGGGTATTAAAAGTATACTCTTCAATCGTATAGATACGATAATAAAAATTATTGTGAATGAATTATTTACTAGTGTGTGTTCCCGTTGAAAATTAATTACAAATAATTAAAAATCTCTATACAAAATTTACAATTTTTTTTTACAAAAACACATAGACCAATTGAAACTAGATTTAAAGAGCATTTAGCTCATTTCAGATTAAAAAGAAAAGATAAAAGTGCCGTAGCCGAGCATATTTTTGAATCAGGTCAACCTATTTATATATATTTATAGGTCATATTATATGCCATTTTTGAAATACTTCTGTCATGTTGACTTATTTATTTAATAGTATATCAATTACAGAGGTATTTTATTTAGTTTTTACCTTGTGCTACCGAAGATGGGATTATAACCTTCGAAATGCGCATCTAGCTACTTAAAGCTTTAAGTTGCGGTATTTGGGTGATATTCTATATTATTATTTAGCACCGTAGTGATAATTTTTAAAATTTACTAGTGTGTTTTCCTGGTGAAAATTAATTAGAAATAATTAAAAATTTCTGTACAAAAAATGCAAAAAAAAATAACAACAGAATAAGGAACAAATCTGATCTGGTCAAACAATGATAGTTTTTTCATAGCATTTAAAGTGTTTAAAAGAAACTTTACTAATTTTTTTTTTGATCAATTTCCACTATTCACAGCGTAATACAAAACATACATTCGAATTTTTTTTTTTTTTATGTATTGCACGATAATTAAAGCTTTGCAAAGGTATGTTAAAAATATAAGATTCATATATATTTTTTTCCAATACAGCGATTTTTTGATAGTGTATAATTAAAATAAAATTTCGGTGATATAAATTTGAAGCTGCAAATTATTATAAATCGTTATTACAACCACGTAAAATTGCTTTTCCCCATAAAATAAAATAATGTCGCAATGCCATTCGTTTTATTTTTATTGGAATCGTGATTTATGTATAAATACAATTTCAATTTATGTTATTAAAATCGTTATATCATACAACAATTTACCCGCAGAAAATCGCAACGTGCACAATTTATGCATTTTAGATGCATATATATATTTTTTGAAGCAATTAAAAAATAAATATATATAAATTTCATTTATATTTATATTAAAATTTCCCGAAAATATATGACCACGATCAATAATATCAAAACGAATATTACGAATGCGAAAGTGTACCAGACCGAAATTGCTTTGATTTTACAATTGTTTTAATAATAATAATTCAAATTTTCCGATATTTGTTTTTTTTTTTTAAGACACTGCAATTATATTTTTAATCCTATTTATACATTAATGTTTATAAAATGCTTGCTCAAAAATAAATATAATAAAAAATATGTTCTTTACATTTTGCAATTAGAACAAACATCGAAACAAAACACAAAATACTGATAAACGACAAAAAATCATTATTAAAATAATAGTATGGAAAAATCACCCAAAATTAAAATACATTGATTCAGACGTAGCTAATATATTTTTGTATTTATTTTTTAATTTTGTTATGGCATCGTCTAGCCTCGAATATTTTTATTTTTAACTAATGCTTCAAAATTTTGTATAGTAACGATAATGCAAGCCAAATATTAAATTAAATTAAACTAAAATTAAACAAAAAATTTGCATAGTCGTACTTTGTTTATTACTCGATAATAATTCGAATAATTATTGCATATTAGTCCGTGCATTATTGAAAAAAAAAACGTATCTTACAAAAATGTCTTGTTTTCAATCGAAAATCTACAAATATTTTAAATTAAATATTCAGCGGAACGAAAATTTATTACACACACAAATTAAAAGAACGAAAAATCGAAGATATTTAAAAAATTGTTACTACGTAGTTCTTATCTTGTGCTGCTGAAAATGGGGGCGTAGCCCTCGAAATGCGCATCGAGCTATTAAATGTGTTGCGTTATTTGGGTGATATTCTATACAATATAAGATATGTTCGTTGTTGTATTAACAATGAAAAAAACATTAATTAACTCAATTCAATCTCAATTAAATATTTTCATATAAATTTCAGAAAAATGTCATATTGTGCGTAAGTAATCGACGGTACGATTCGAGCAATTGTCGACGTATTAATAAATTGTTTAAATATTTTAGTGATTGAAATGAAAATGCGTCTATCGAACGAAAGTTAAGCGTTGTCTTCGTTTGCGAGATGCAAGGTCGTTTTCGCTACAAGGAAGTGACGGTCGCGAGTATAGGGAACAGAGGTTCTGTCTCCGTTTGAATAAAATGACATTGACGTTTGTGGTGGTAACCCACCGAGAACAAGACGATTATAAATTGCTGTGAAATGAGACGGATATTATTGCGGAGTATGTTGTATTGAATATTGATATTATTTTAAAAGAAAACTATAATTTTTGCAAGAATAATGTACGTGCTGACATTTATTTTATTGCATAAATATGTGATATAGATAATCCCAGATAAAATAAATCTTTAATACGCGCAAGAAAATAATAAATGATTTTTTTGCTTGGTGTAAAATAATGTCTTTGTTTTATTAAAAAATATCCCATAACTCTTCCAAATTAAGAGAGATCATTCAAAGATGCATATATCTTCAGTTAGAAAAAAAAAATCAGTTACTTATGATATGATTCGATCAAATCAAATTTCTTCAAAACTTCTTCGATAAATATTAATTTTTACAGACTGAAGAAAACGCCAATTGTCGAAACATCGTTAAAATAACGTTAATAAAAAATACCAACTATTTTTTATAGAAACAAATAAATTATATTTATTTTAAAACTTTTGTTTACATATACCACTGGTTTTTACTTACTGATTCATTTGTTTTTAAATATGTACAACTTTTTTAAAAGAGACCCATCTTAAAATAGTTTTATAAACTATTGGAAATCTCAATTGGACATATCTACTAAATTAAATCCACTAAAAATTGCAATTGTTGACTTCAGCTGTGGATTTTAGTAGCTTATTAGTATAGAGATGTGTAGTTAACTCGCGAACTGTTCACTATGAACGGTTCAATCAAATGACGGGCGTACTGTGACGATGTTTTGCAACGACCTATAGGTCATTAGGATCTAGTTCGTGAACTATGAACTACATGGTGCACGGTGTATTTGTACTAGGTCCTGAACCCGTCGTCTACTAAACCGTTCATGAATCACAACGATGCAGTATAGTATACATTACATATATAGTACTAACATTTATTTAGTGATAAATTGTGTTGGTGAACGGAACGAAATAGGAAACTCGATGCAATATTGCAACAGCAGCATTGCCGAGCTGAGTCACAATTTATATGTTGATAGCAGATTTCATTTGGAATAATATAATTAATATATTCGCAAGATTAAATATGTTCTTAAATATGTCATGCCATAGCAAATTTTTGCAATAATGCAAAAATAAACATCTAAATCTTATAGTTCTTCTATTTCATACTGAGTGCAATGCAATCACTTAATATCAAATCAAAGCATTGAAGTTTGAACAAAGAAGATTCGGAATAGAAAATATAAATTATAAAGCCAAACAAAACGATTCTATCTAGTTCATTTTATTATAGTTTGTACATTTAATTTTCGAGTGTTAGTAAAGTAGTAAACATTTGCATCAGTAACTACCAATAAGTATTTTAGAACTTCATATAAATAATCGTGAGTATTATGTTTCGTATAAATTATTTACATTGTTGTATTTGCTTCCTCATTCCTAATTCAAAATAAGTATTGTAATATTTCAATTTATTTATTTTTTACCATTTAATATTTTTATATTGATAAAAAAAAGAGATTATTTTCAGTATGTGCATGTATATCATATAGGTCGTGAACTAGTTCATTTTAAAAATATGTTAGTAGTTCACGACCTATAGTTCGTGAACGGTACATTGAAATGAACTACGAACTACGAAATAGGTCCTCAAAGTGACCTACAGTTTGCCATCGCTAATATTTACAAAATTAAATCCAATAAAAATTGCAATTGTTGACTTCGGCTGTGGATTTTAGTAGCTTATTAGTACAAGCAAAATGTCAAGTGTATATACAGAGTCGGTTATAGGGTTATTGATAAAAGTATTTTTTAAATAATTGCCTAAATATAAACAGAATCGGTTTTCCATGGCAAAAATAAAAATAATCTATACGAACATATATTTTATAAAAAAATATATATATATATCGAAATATCTAATTTTAGTATTTTAATTTGATAGTAGGTGTGAAATGTTGGTATGACAAGTGTATATAACAATGTTGGTGGTCATACCTTGCAATTTCCAGCAACCAGTGGCTAAAGATGTTGATTATCAACAAAACCACAAATTTCAATGATTCAACCAAAATAACAAAGTAAGATTGTAACAAACATCCAATTTTCTCATTTCACATCATATGGCGATGTCCGAAAAGCCTGGATTTGTATTTGGGAAGGTATGATCGTGGAAATCGAAGAGATTTTCACATGGAAGTTGAAATGCATTTCGCAAAACCTGAGCGTTGATTATTCCATTTTGGAATGAATAAAACACGAGTCAAAATGAATTTTACAAGTGAAGAGGAAATAGTGAAGTTTCGATCAAAACCATTCTATAGGCTTTTTTTTAAGTGGTCCCTTCTACTGCGCATTACAAATTAAGACTAGTTTATGCATAAGACCAATGATAACAAAAAAAATTGAAAATATACTGGCCGCTTCAACACTCCGAAACATTATGCTCGTGAAGAGATGCTCGCCACTGCATTTTTGTCATTTGAGGGTGTGGTCAAAATTACTGCAATGTTGTCATATGGACAGCCAACAAATACAGAGAGTATTATATTAGCATAATTGATCAAAACGAATAATAAATAACTGGAAACTTTTTACTAAATAGTGGACTTTAATCGAAGCCGTATATATTCATACATTAAATATTCTCAATCTGAATTTTGCTATGCAGTCTACAATTTGAGCACTTTGTATTGAAGTTTTTTATTCATATATGGCAACAGTGGTACTGGAAGCTCAACCCTTATGCGCAGTATAGGATGAATTAGGTCCGCCAAAATAAAAAAAAGTGACTTATACATATTGGAAGAGTTTTATTCATTTTTTTCATTTCATTGGAACGAAGCTAATGAGTCCAAACATATTTCAGTCTTAAAGTTTAGAAATTTCCAATTTTAATATATAAAATTAATCAATGGCAAAAATTTCATCAAAATAGAGTTCGGATTTACCTCTGGACTTGCTCAGTTTTACGTCAATGTGAAAAGATTTTTTAAAAGAAAAGATCTTTAAAAGATAGAACCGGACCTGCTTCCGGAGGGAAAATTGTACGATATATTTCTGTAGTGTTTCGTTGAAGGCATGGAAAATGGCAAGAAATGAGCAGTGGTTGTGTTCATATAATAAGTCGACTAACGGAGCCTTTTATCGCCAATTATATACACGTGATTATTATTAAACACTGAACTGTCATGTTTCTGCACGCGGTTAGTTAACAATAAATTGAAATAGGAAGTAATGCTTCTGACAATAACTACTCATAATAAACACTGTTAGACAAATTAAACGTTTAAATATGAAATCTGTCAAGATATATGGTGGAATTATTTATTGCCCGCTATTAATGATTACCTGTTTACTTTTTAATAAGCGAATACTAAGAAAATGTCAATCTACGGGGAGTGCAAATGTGATGTATACATACATTTTCATTTGCATTTTTCCGGGTGCGTATATTTTTCTTATGCATCAAACAAACGAAAATCAAAAAAAAATTCTTCTAAATATTCGGAATATTAGTCATGGTATAATTAAAGTGTATAATTATTTTATTAGTTTATATTACATTTATATTCAAAGCTGGTACTCAGCTGGTACAAAGCTGGTACTCAGCTGGTACAAAGCTGGTACTCAGCTGGTACAAAGCTGGTACTCAGCTGGTACAAAGCTGATACTCAGCTGGTACAAAGCTGATACTCAGCTGGTACAAAGCTGATACTCAGCTGGTACAAAGCTGGTAATCAGCTGGTACAAAGCTGGTAATCAGCTGGTACAAAGCTGGTAATCAGCTGGTACAAAGCTGGTACTCAGCTGGTACAAAGCTGGTACCATTTTAAAGTCAATTTTTCCATAGCAATTTAGTGTACCAACAAAAAAAAAAACTCTGCAGAGATTCAACAGTTGCCAGCCTGGTATGTTACACTTTGATCGATAAATTGATATTAAAAAACGATATAAAGACCCATCAATGACATGATTTTAAGATATCATTTAAAATATTGTCGCATCTCCCAGAATTATAGAAAAAATGACAAATGTAAAGGGCCAGTAAATCCATAAACATAAAAAAAGTAAAATACTAATATTCACAACAAATTGGCTTAAATGGAATATATATTGGGATATATATCCAGAGTAGCGATGTGTAGTTCACTCGCGAACCGTTCACTCGGAACGGTTCAATCAAATGACTGTGACGATGTTTTGCAACGACCTATAGGTCACTATGACCTAGTTCGTGAACTATGGACTACTAAGTATTGATGTACTTGCACTAGTTCCTGAACCCGTCGTCTACTAAACCGTTCATGAATCACAACGATGCAGTATAGTATACATTACATATATAGTACTAACATTTATTTAGTGATAAAGTGTGTTGGTGAACGGAACGAAATAGGAAACTCGATGAATTTTTTTATATGTTGGTATCAGGTTTCATTTTGAATAATATAATTAATATATTCGCAAGATTAAATATGTTCTTAAATATGTCATGCCATAGCAAATTTTTGCAATAATGCAAAAATAAACTTCTATATCTTATAGTACTTCTATTTCATACTGAGTGCAATGCAATCACTTATTTTTCAAAATATATGTAAAGGTATACGTAAAAAGTTTATTTTTTAAATAAACATATTTTCGTCAACAATTTTCCGCAGGTGATTTTATTATTGACTACAATATCGATCAAATGTTTATAAATAATAGAAAAAATTATAAAAAAAAAAATTGCAAATCAAAGCTTTGAAGTTTGAACAGAGAAGATTCGGAATAGAAAACATAAATTATAACGCCAAACAAAACGATTCTATCTAGTTCATTTTATTATAGTTTGTACATTTAATTTTCAAATGTTAGTAAAGTAGTAAACATTTTCATCAGTAACTACCAATAAGTATTTTAGAACTTCATATAAATAATCATGAGTACCTAGAGAAGATTATATTTCCTTATATATATGTTTTGTATAAATTATAACCATTGTTGTCTTTTCTTCCTCATTCTTAATTCAAAATAAGTATTGTAATATTTCAATTTATTTATTTTTTACCATTTAATATTTTTATATTGATAAAAAAAAGATTATTTTCAATACGTGCATGTATTTCATATAGGTCGTGAACTAGTTCATTTAAAAAAGATGTTAGTAGTTCACGACCTATAGTTCGTGAACGGTACATTTAAATGAACTACGAACTACGAACTAGGTCCTCAAAGTGACTTACAGTTTGCCATCACTAAGCCAGAGGTTGTGACTTCAATTTTCAAAGAAAATACTTTTTTTCTGAAATAAATAGTTTGGGTGTTAATAAATGTTATTTAAATTATTATATTTTTCAATGTACTTACACCGAATGTATATATTTTTGAAATGTTCGGCGAAAATTTTTTAAATTGCAAGTTTGATTACCCTGTAAATAAATTTCTTGAGTAAGTAAATAACAACGCTGCCGTAACATTGTTTTCACTATTATTTGTCGTAAAACAGGATTTACTGAGAGAATTAATGTAACGTACAAAGTTGTGAGAAAAGTAAGAAATGTGTAATGTTTTTTTTTATCATTGAAGTGCGGGAATAATATAAATTTATTATCGTGGAAATAATTAAAGCAAAAATTTCCTCTTTGTGCAATTAAAACGGGAAATGACTTTATTATTTTTATATAATATGGTAAGTTTAAAACTATATAATAAAAAATAGCTATTAAAAATTTTACGTAAAATAATTAAAAGTGTAAAATAAAGAATGTAAAGAAAAATTTGAGGAAAAGAAATTTCTTCATTCCGTATTGGTGGAAATGCATTAGTAAGCATCCCTAGCAATTTTCAAAATTTTAATTATCAAAATTGCAATTTTTTCTATTATTTATAAACATTTGATCGATATTGTAGTCAATAATAAAATCACCTGCGGAAAATTGTTGACGAAAATATGTTTATTTAAAAAATAAACTTTCGACGTATATTTTGTAAAATAATTAGAAAATAAAGATAACAGGTTCTTTACAAGTTGCAAAAGCAAATATTTATTAGAGATGTAGGTCTATAAAAATATTGTTATAGAACAAAAAATAAAGTCGTTTGTCTAAAACAGGCAAATATTATTAAAAATATATATACGAGCAAATAAATTGTAAAAATAATGATTGGACGGAACAAATAAATAAACAGTATATTATATGAAAATATGATGAATTGTATTTGATTTAGGTTGATCGATTTTAAGCAATATTTTGCACCTCGGTAAATATTCAACTTTGCAGAACGACAGAAAAAAATATCAAAAAATTATTCTTTTAATTCTACTAATATCTGAAGGCATTTATAAGCCAGATGAGTATTTTGAAGGCGAAGGCAATTAACAACCAAAAATATACAATTCTGGTAACTTGCTAAGAATGAAAAAATATATATTCTACATTTAATTTTGGCGTATATCTGCATTCTTGTTCTTAAGATTTTGCGTTAAAAAAATACATTTTCGAATATTTATTTCAAAATACTTTACGCTAGATATGTTATTGTTATGTGCCCATAAAGGGCACATTTTTATGGAGGTTAAAAAAAATCGCCTGCCCCGTATTATTTGAATAATTACATTTAAATTTTAATGAGATGAAAGAATAAATTGAAAAAGCACAAGACAGACAATTCCCGTTTTAAGGAAACGATATTTATTTGAAACGTGCAAAATGTACCTTTGGTACGCTTGTCTGAAATCCAATTAATAATCATTAGAAATAGAAGAAACAACACAAAATATATATGTACATTGATTTAAAACGAACTGTTCAAAAGTGCAGTTTAAAAATTATGAAATCAAGGTATTTTTAAGGTAGAATTTAACTGAACCACTTAAAAACACTAAAATAATAAATTAATTGAACAAACCGTTTTAAATACAAAAATATATATATTACATATAATTTGACTTAAAAAAATATCGGAAAAAATATTTTATTATCGTTGGAACTTTTTTGAACGCAGTTTTTTTTTTTTCTACATTAATTTGTAGTTCAAAATATTTAATAGTAATTTTTTATTATATAGTTTTAAAATCAGCAAAACTAAAATTTTGAGAATAGAAAATATATTTATTTCAGTACCATTAGTTTAAATAATGTTTCAACTATCTTCTACTATAAATTTTCAATATATTCTATTGATTTGTTTAAATTAAAGACAAACAGTACCTAATTTTAAGAAACTGATTCTATTTTTGACGGTGTTTTTCATTTCAAAAGCAAACCAAGTTGAATAAAATCATATTTTAACACTTCATGTGAACAATTTCTGTTAATTTTGTTTAAAAACGCATCAAAATCAGTGCAACGGCCCTGGAAAAATCATTGAACACAAAATACGGAATTTATTCGGTAGTTAGTTAAAGAGTCCGCAATCCTAAAGATTGGTTGGAAACAGCACGCCATGCCGATCTATCCTGAGCTAATCCCTTCATCTCCCTATAGCTATTCATCTCAACGTCTTCAACTATCTGACTCACATACTCCAATCTAGGCCTACCTACCCCTCTCTTTCCCTCCACTCTACCTTCTATGATCAATTGCATAATCCCCCCATACCTAAGAATATGCCCTACTAATCTGTCTCTCCGACGCTGTAACACTCTCCAAATACTTCTCTTCTCCCCTACTGACTCTAGTACAGCTTCATTTGTTACTTTATCTTCCCAACCAATCCTCATCATCCTCCTATAACACCACATTTCGAATGCTTGTAATCTACGCTTCTCTTCCTTTCCTATAGTCCACGCCTCACACCCGTACAGTGCTACACTCCAAACATATACCTTCAGTAATCTTTTTCTAATACCCAAGTCAATATTTGATCTTAAAATCTGTTCCTTTTCTACGAATGCCTTCCTACCCTGTGCTATCCTACACTTTATATCTACCTTGCTTCGATTATCTTTTGTGATTCTACTGCCTAAATAACAAAAATCTGACACTTTTTTCGATTCTATTATCTCCTATTGTGATCCTCATTTTTCTACTGCATTCCTTTTTGTCACACCTCATCACTTTAGTTTTACCTATATTTATTTTCATGTTAAAATCCCTAGTCAATACTGCCTGCATACCATTCAATACCCTTTCTAAATTCTTTTCGCTTTCTTCCAATATAGCTATATCGTCGGCGAATCTCAACATATATATTTTCTCTCCCTGTACATTCACACCTACACTATACTCTTCTTTTACTTTGTTTATTGCATCTTCTATATATAGATTAAATAATAACGGTGAAAGTGTACATCCCTGCCGAACTCCCTTCCCTATTTTTGCTACCTCTTCTTCCCCCTCAATTCTAACTAAGGCAGTTTGGTGTTTATATAAATTAAAAATTATTCTCCTATCCTTATAATCTATACCCGTTTCTTTTAAAATTCTAAACATTATGTCCCAATCTACATTATCAAATGCCTTTTCTAAATCTACAAAAGCTATGCAAGTTACCTTTCCTACCCTCTTTCTTTTATCTACTACCGTTCTTAGTGCTAGAATCGCCTCCCTCGTCCCTCTGTTTTTCCTAAAACCAAACTGATCTTCTCCTAGCCTTTCCTCTACTTTATTTTCTAATCTCCTATAAATAATCTTTAACAATATCTTCGATAGTGATTGATATATCTGGCAAAGTCGTAGAATAATTATTATCACAATGATGATAAATAATTAATATTACAATTATTTTTATAACCACTTATCCAGCGGAATTTAAAATTTGAATATTGCATAAACACGTATGCAAATTTAAAACCTTTTTGGTAGATTATAATATTTTATAAAATTTCAAATTATTTAGATAAATAAATTGAATTACCAGCGTCCTTGAAATATTTCAGATAAATCACGAGAAATCGCTCATTTTTCGGATAGGAAAGCATTTTTTTTTGTCATGTAAAAAAGCAATATATGCATGATTGAGGTTCATTTACCGTTCTAGTAAATTTTACACTGCAGATATTTTAAATTAAATTACAGTTGCTATTTATACAGCGAAAATTTCCCAGAATTACGCTCAACTCAAAACTGCATATTTTTAATTAATTTTTTTCTAATTATTTAATATATAATCACTCGACAAGTATCGAGTAATTAAATTAAGATATGCATTTTTGGTACTTTCGATAAGATTACAATCGAATTGGAATGGGAACTAATTTTAAATATATTTTATCAAACCGCTTAATTTTATAATTTGTTATGATTGTATAAATTTGACCCAATTTAAATTTTATTTATCTAATAAAATGGGAACAATAAAAATTTGTTGATACTCAGAATCGGGAAAATTTATTAAATAAAAACAAGAACGTAAGTAGTAAAATTTACACCATATAATATCTTAGCATACAAAATAATATAGACACATTTTTTTTATAATAAAAAAAATGTATTCTTTGGAAATATATTAAAATATATTATTTTTATCAATTATATATTATTATATACATAATACAATTTACATACATACAGGTTTCAATAAACTTAATATATTTATAATAAATTTCTTTATATAATAAAATTAATAAGATTTACAACAATTGATATACAGAAAAATTACAACATTGCAACGAAGAAAAGGTACAATGAAATAATTCTGTTTCAAAATATATTATATATTATTTTTAAATTAATTATCATCACAAAAACGAACGGAATAGTCTAATATATTTTTAATACCCGTTAAATTTGTACTGTTGCCTAAAGTGAAGATAACTGCCTAAAATGCACAACACATTCCATCAAATTTCTCCACAATAAACAAAGCACGGTCAATAAATAGTTACAATCTTCATCATTATTTATTATTTTCTACTATATCATTACACAAGGACTTAAAATACAACACTTTAACGTGAAGGAGATCTAAATTAATGCTAACCTGCCATTCGCAATTCATACAAATGTTACTAACCAAAAATATTCGCAAAATTATTCAACAACGACTTTTAGTTTCGCACACACCTGAACTGGTTCAATTACATTCATCTGGGACTGCTAAATTACGAAATAATAATGCAAAAACTGTTCAAGTTTCAATTTGATTACGGCGTACACAAATCGCCACGCAATAGAAAGAAATTAAAGCTTTTCCAACAATAAACTGGGTCACAATAAACATGTACTTCAAAATTATACTAGCTAAAGTAACGAAGATGATGTTGGCGCAGAGCGGGGCCGGTGTCCGCAACAATTATATGTAGCAATGATCGATCAGTCTATAATTCGATTCAAAAATTATACATGATTGTTGTGAATATAAATTCATCAGTCTATGAAAGCGAAAGTGATGAGGGAATTGTTGCGGACAAGCTGGCGCTTTGCACACACACGCCGTCTTATGCTAGTGATTATTATTTAGTCTTTAGTACTACGGGCCGTAGTCGTGCACTATGTCCATTATCCTAGAGCGATCCTCTTGCCTAAAGAGAAAAATATCTATTTATATGGGATGCATATTTATCACGACTGAGCCGTTTGGTAGCCTTTTATTAAGATTTGCATTTTTCAGCAAGGTTACAATAAAAATACTTACATGTGTTGCGGTTGGAACGCATCTAGATGTTTATTGATCTCTCTATGAACGTGTTCGGGGAGCACGCCAACATTGGAGAAGAGATTCCGCAGCACATTCAGTTCCTCCATCAGTAACTCGATCCTCTTCTGTAACCTTTCGTTGTCCTTTAGCAAGATCTTCACTTTCTCTTCCGTTTCCCTGGTGCGCACCTTCGCCTTTTCCCTACTCTTCCTCACGGCGATATTGTTCCTCTCTCTTCGTCGCCTGTACTCATCGCTGTTCTTGTCGCACGGCTTTATGGTCTTTCGCGCAACATGATGGTTTAGCATGGCCTTTGTCTTCATATTCAGATTCGTGAGTTGATGTTGAGCGTGGTGCTGTTGCGGATTCTGGTGGTGCATTACACTGCTCGGTGTGAGGGCGTTGAAATTGCCATTAGTACCCTGATAGGGGGCCGCACCATTGGAGTTCGGTACGGCCGTAGGGTAGCCATTGTTCGGCGGCAATATATTCAGGTTTGCGCACTGTCGACGGTACTCCTGCGGATCTAAGGGTTCTTCCTTTATGCTGGGTGTGTCACTGCCCATGGAACTGTTACTGTTGCTGTCGCTGTTCGAGTTGGTTGCGGCGGCAGAATTGCTGGCATATGTGGCACCACTGTGAACGGGCTGGGGCATATAGGCTAGGGTGGTCCGGGGGTAACCACCCACGGCGGTAGCGGCAGACTGCTGCGGCCCGAGGGTGGGCGGCGGCACCACCCTGGGCGGATGTAAGTTCTGAATGTGTTTACCCTGATTATGGATGATATCCGTAAATAAACCATCGCCGAACTGGGAGTCATCGATTAAGTTTTGCAGGTCGATGGAGATCTCAGGATCGGTCAGATCGCCACCATGTTGCTGGTACTGCTGCAGCTGGTGTTGTTTCAACAGGGCGGCAGTTTGTTTCGTATTGCCGGTATTGTTATTAAGGGTTGTGAGGTTGTTATTGTTCATAATAACTGTTTGTTTCACCTCGTTGCTATTAAGAGCTTGATTGTTTTGGTTGTGTTGCTGATTGTCGTACATTTGCGGTGAATCCATCTTTCGCGAATTTTAATCCTTTAATGGTTGCATTCAACTAAAATATTTTCCGCACTGTATTTAAATGTATTTTTGGGTTTGGTATCACCAACCGATTTTTTTTTAATGTACACACTGATGTCAGACCGGTAAACAATAAAACCCAGCGACTTTCACTAAATGTATGTGTGTCTATGGTACATATGCATGCGTATTTAGTACCAAGTACCTAAGAACACTTTCACTAGCCGAAAATTACAGGCGGGCTATAGTTTTTAAAACACACGCACACTCTAAAATGTGTGTACTCAGTTATCTACACCTATAAGGTACGTGTTTATTGCCCATACGAACGCACTTTCAAATTTTGTACCATCAAAGAGAAATTTATTTAATGGCCAAAAATGTTTATCAAATTTTAGTGCACTAGCTGCTATATCCAATTTAATGTGGCGCACAAAATTAATATTGGAATATTTTTGAATATAAAAGATGTACGTGTTGTTTTATAAAAATCGTTTTTTATTATTAAAAAATAGCTTCGCAAATGTTGACGAAAATGTTCGAAGCGCGGCGCGAGAAAATTTTCGCCCGGTAGGATTTCCCAGGGCGAAGAGTGATAGCAGGTAGCTAGTGCTAAGCTATTAGTTGCACGTTTGCGGACACCACACTTGCGTGCGCTTGCCCAAGCCAACTATTGCACACAAACTGAAGGAAACTGAAGTATGCAGCGACCGCAATCACTACTCTCTCTCACTTGTCGCTAGTATCTTCTACTACTACTTACTACTACTCACTACTTACTACAACCACTATGCAACGGGACGGATAAGCCGGGCATATTGGTAATACAGCGCCGATGCAACCTACTCAGCACGCCAATGCACTAGGTACTTAAGTTGAGTTGAGATATATTGAATGGGCTATACGCGGCAGTGAGTAGAACAAGGAGCGTTCGAGAGATAGCGAGCACGTTGCCGCGTAGTGCGCCTGCGCGAGCTACTTACCTCGTGGTGGCAGATACACTCGCTCACTCACTCGCTCACTCAACGCGTATTCACAGCCGACTGTGATGACTGCATGTGCGAGTGCATACATCAGTTTCCTAGTATGCACGCGTTTTTTATTGATAAGGCAGTACGTCCAGATGACTATCATCTGATCTTATGGGCTAAATTCATTAATACAAGGGATCAGTTACGGAAATCTTGTTTTCGAAAAAAAAATTATGAATCAAGTACAGATTCGTACGCAAACTTTAATAAATCCGATTTGGGTGGGTAATTAAAAAGTGTCTACCAAATTTTTGCCTACTAAAAAATGTTTTACTATTATAAAGCATACATAAGGAATATAAAAAAAAATTTAAGTGCGAAATTCAATAAAATTATTATAAGATATGACGAGGGGATGACGATATTCTTAAATACGATTTTTAAAAATTTATTACTATTGAAAATCAAAATCAAATACAAGTCAAGGATAAAATAAACTTAAGGCAGTGTACAGGGACGTAGCCAGGATTTAATAAAAGGGTAATATATAATTCACTCTTTTTTGATTTTATAAAATTTTATGCATAAAAAAAATTTGATTGTTAAAAAAATAGGTGGATTGATTGATTTGTCATGTCAATTAAATCTGCGTGGGGGTTTGAATGATGCGCCTCTCCCTGGATACGGCACTGATCAAATGTACAGTTGGGGCTGTACATTATAATTTTATAGGCTTTCTCGTGCGAATCTTAAGTTCCACTCTATTAATCGGTGTTATTACAATGGGACAGTCGCAGCAGTTCTTCACATCACTATCCTACATTGGTTTATTGCCGTTTACGAAACACTTTCCCGTGTCGGATCGTGCGTGCAACAGAGACCGCATGATATTACACTTGTAACTACTTATTATGCAATATCACTTTTGTTTTTATTGCCGTTTTGAATATATTATGAAGGAAATTTCGCCTGAGAAGAGCTTACCGTAATAGCGAATAATAAATTTGAACCGAGTTCAACAAGAACTAAATAATACTGAATTTAATGTGCGTGTCGAAAATTTTTGGTTTTTCAAACGACAAGATAATGCGTAAAATTGTTATTAAATATACGAAAGTATCAAAAATGTGGTTAGCTTCTCAAAATGTTACAAAAAAATCATCGAATTTTCTTTTTACTAGGCCCTATGTTACCACAAATTTAGTCCTAAAAATTCTAGGATTATTTCAAACCAACCTACAACAATTATATTCATTTTTACCATGTCAGTATATAAAGTAAATATATCATAGTAAAAAACGTTGATCAAAAATATACATCTTGTCGAACACATGCCCTTTGTCGTAGTTCAATATAATATCCATGCAACCAAATTATGACCATTAAATCTAACAGTTTTTGTGATTACATTAATAGTTTAAGGGGTGTAAAAATCCCTGATTAGTATTTAATTGTAATACCATCGTAAATAATTAATTGTAAAGCTATAAATACAATTGCCGCATTTTTGATGCGATAGGGTTACAAAATTATATAATTGAGCTCGTTACAAAAATTTCACGTATTTAAAAAAGTAAATATCTATTTAGCAAAAACCTTTTGAACAAAATAATCTTTAAAATTTCATATGGAATTGTGGGGAAGACCAACTATTTTTATTACAGATTTTTTCTATACAGCTATTGCCAAAAAAAGATATTTTCGAAGAATTTTGAAAACTTTTTGTAAAAAAGATTTTATACGCAAAAATTACTGAAAATTTGTTGCACAAAAACAAGATATTAGTAAACAATGAAGCAATGATTAGTGTCCAACAATAAAAAATGTATATTTGAAAATGTATTTTAATATTTTAGCGAATCACCGTGTATATTGACACACAAAATTATGCAGACTGTGCTGTTGCAATCGCACAGCACACTAAAAAAATTCTCAAATAGCAAGTTATATAACCCAGCCTAATCGAGGAAAAAAAATCGAAGAAACAACGTGTTCACCCAAAATAAAACTACTACAACTCAATATTACATACTTTCCGTTAGGTTCTGCAGAACTAAGCTGATTTTAAAACTTCAAAATAGCGTTTTAACTGCCAAGGTACAATATAATTTATACTCTTCTCGAGTTGCCTTCCAAAATCTAACTAAATTGAAAATCTTGGAAAAGAATTGCAAATTAAAAACCAAGTTATACTCAGAAATGGCATGGAATAATATAAGTCGATTTTCAAGTCTCAACAATGCATTCTACATCGTTTAGTTTGATCTAAATTGGTGCACTAGCGCAAACTTTACTTGCACTCAATTTAAAGTGACTTATATAACCGAATTTAGGCCTCCAATTCACTGTTACAATAGTACTAGTAGTCTATTTTGAGTACCCTCTGACACCAAGGCAAATATCGTACAATACATACAACTTGACGTTATAACCAACGAGTTAATCTTCATTGTTTCTATCTAAAAAGTTGTAATATAACAACATAAGTTACACGAAAGACATTTGAATATGAAAGTATTTGGCCATTGATTTTACATTATTTTTTATATAATGCGATAGAAAAATAATCGAAAATCACTAGCCACTTTTAACTAATTAAACCTACGAGTTAATATATCAATAAAATAGTTTCGTTTAATAAATGGCAAAAGAATATCGACCAAAATGTTTGGATAATATGAGGCTAGTCCCCTAGATAAATCTATGCATGATAACAGGTTAATTGTCCCGATTTTAAATCAATTTAAGTTATTATTCCATATAGCAATACTTATACTACAAATGATAAACATAAATTATATAATCATAAGGCTTTAAGACCTACGATATAGCGATGGCAAACTGTAGGTCACTTTGAGGACCTACTTCGTAGTTCGTAGTTCATTTCAATGTACCGTTCACGAACTATAGGTCGTGAACTACTAACATCTTTTTTAAATGAACTAGTTCACGACCTATATGAAATACATGCTAGTTAGTTAAAGAGTCCGCAATCCCAAAGACTGGTTGGAAACAGCACGCCATGCCGATCTATCCTGAGCTAATCCCTTCATCTCCCTATAGCTATTCATCTCAACGTCTTCAACTATCTTACTCACATACTCCAATCTAGGCCTACCTACCCCTCTCTTTCCCTCCACTCTACCTTCTATGATCAATTGCATAATCCCCCCATGCCTAAGAATATGCCCTACTAATCTGTCTCTCCTACGCTGTAACACTCTCCAGATACTTCTCTTCTCCCCTACTAACTCTAGTACAGCTTCATTTGTTACTTTATCTTCCTAACCAATCCTCATCATCCTCCTATAACACCACATTTCAAGTGCTTCTAATCTACGCTTCTCTTCCTTTCCTATAGTCCACGCCTCACACCCGTACAGTGCTACACTCCAAACATATACCTTCAGTAATCTTTTTCTAATACCCAAGTCAATATTTGATCTTAAAATCTGTTCTTTTTCTACGAATGCCTTCCTACCCTGTGCTATCCTACACTTTATATCTACCTTGCTTCGATTATCTTTTGTGATTCTACTGCCTAAATAACAAAAATCTGACACTTCTTCGATTCTATTATCTCCTATTGTGATCCTCATTTTTCTGCTGCATTCCTTTTTGTCACACCTCATCACTTTAGTTTTACCTATATTTATTTTCATGTTAAAATCCCTAGTCAATACTGCCTGCATACCATTCAATACCCTTTCTAAATTCTTTTCGCTTTCTTCCAATATAGCTATATCGTCGGCGAATCTCAGCATATATATTTTCTCTCCCTGTACATTTACACCTACACTATACTCTTCTTTTACTTTGTTTATTGCATCTTCTATATATAGATTAAATAATAACGGTGAGAGTGTACATCCCTGCCGAACTCCCTTCCCTATTTTTGCTACCTCTTCTTCCCCCTCAATTCTAACTAAGGCAGTTTGGTGTTTATATAAATTAAAAATTATTCTCCTATCCTTATAATCTATACCCGTTTCTTTTAAAATTCTAAACATTATGTCCCAATCTACATTATCAAATGCCTTTTCTAAATCTACAAAAGCTATGCAAGTTACCTTTCCTACCCTCTTTTTTTTTTCTACTACCGTTCTTAGTGCTAGAATCGCCTCTCTCGTCCCTCTGTTTTTCCTAAAACCAAACTGATCTTCTCCTAGCCTTTCCTCTACTTTATTTTTTAATCTCCTATAAATAATCTTTAACAATATCTTCGATGCATGTGATAGTAGACTAATGGTCCTATAGTTCTCACACAAATTAGCTCCTATTTTCTTCGGCATTGTTACTATTCTACTACGTTGAAAATCCTGTGGTACTTCTCCCTTCTCATATATTTTACAAACTAACCTGTATAATCGCTCCTGCATTTTTCCCCCTGCGTGTTTTATTAATTCGGCTGGTATCATATCAATCCCCGCTGCTTTGTTATTCCGTAAATCATTTAATGCTCTATGAAACTCTGACCTAAGTATGCTAGGACCTAATACATGCACATACTGAAAATAATCTCTTTTTTTCTCAATATAAAAATATTAAACGGTAAAAAATAAATAAATTGAAATATTACAATACTTATTTTGAATTAGGAATGAGGAAGAAAAGACAACAATGTTTCTAATTTATACAAAACATATATATATATATAAGGAAATATAATCTTCTCTTGTAGGTACTCACGATTATTTATATGAAGTTCTAAAATACTTATTGGTAGTTACTGATGAAAATGTTTACTACTTTACTAACACTTGAAAATTAAATGTACAAACTATAATAAAATGAACTAGATAGAATCGTTTTGTTTGGCGTTATAATTTATATTTTCTATTCCGAATCTTCTTTGTTCAAACTTCAATGCTTTGATTTAATATTAAGTGATTGCATTGCACTCAGTATGAAATAGAAGAACTATAAGATTTAGATGTTTATTTTTGCATTATTGCAAACATTTGCTATGGCATGACATATTTAAGAACATATTTAATCTTGCGAATATATTAGTAATATTATTCCAAATGAAATCTGATACCAACTCAGCTCGGCAATGCTGCTGTTGCAATATTGCATCGAGTTTCCTATTTCGTTCCGTTCACCAACACACTTTATCACTAAATGTATGTTAGTACTGTATATGTAATGTATACTATACTGCATCGTTGTGATTCATGAACAGTTTAGTACACGACGGGTTCAGGACCTAGTACAAGTACATCAATACCATGTAGTTCATAGTTCACGAACTAGGTCATAGTGACCTATAGGTCGTTGCAAAACATCGTCACAGTACGGCCGTCATTTGATTGTACCGTTCACTCTGAACGGTTCGCGAGTTAACTACACATCGCTACTACTATACCATTATTTAATGCAAAAAAAAAACATATCGAAAAGCGCATTTGATATAATTTAAATTTCCATTTTTTTTTAATATTGCTTCCAAGTTTTCGTTCTCGATTAGACAATAATACCAGTGACGAATGAAAGAATAGTTCGCAAGTTGCTGTTTTGACGACGAAAACAAATCGGCCAGAATTTTATTTGCAATATTAATCACAACAATTTGAAATCGCGTAATTTCTTCAAAGTTAAGCTACAAGATTTTGTGTGTATAAAGTTCGCATTTGGTTTTACCCATTTAAATGAAATTACTAATCTACAGGATAAGTCAAAAAATTGACACATCTATTGACATATCTATTTTCTATTGTAAATATTTACGACCTGAACCAACATTATTATTGTTATATTCTCATTACCGTCTTCCTACAGTCTCAGTTATAAATCTATCTGTTAATATGGAAATTTGATTTATTCAAATATCTATTGGAAATATTTACGACCTGATCTGATCTGAATTTTATGTTCCCATTCGACTTCAACGACTTATGTTCCCATTCGACTTCAGTACGAATTTACACACGTAATTCTAAATTTTATCCAAATACCAATCCAAATATTTATAACCCGACCTGACGTGACATTTATAATCCCCCATCTGATTTCTATAGCCTGAGTACGAATTTTCCAATAAAGACTTGCGGCAGATTGAACTTTATATAGTCTTATAACTTATAACTAGTCCATCTAATGTAGATGTAATTTTTCAGTAATGGATCTATTTACTATAGACTTTCGTATTATCGGGATAACAGAACCAATTGTTTTAAATTGTTTAAAAAAAAAACTCAATAAGTCGAAATGATGCCGAGAATCTAATCAAGCTTTACAACAATTGGTCCTGTTGGATACGATATTCGACGTTTAGAATAAATGACGAGTTGGACACTTTGATATGTTAGACGATAGTGCGCTCTAGCCGCCGCATATAGTCGATTCTTTAACGAATATCGAATCCGTGCAACGTTGCCAATAATCGTAGAGATTCCACGTTTAGGATAAATGACGAATAGGATATTTGACGAACTGTGCATTTTAGGATATTTGAGGTTTAGGATAAATGACGAGTTGGACACTTGAGTATTAGGATAAATTACGATAGGATAAACGACGAACTGTGTCGGACGACTATTTAAAACGTAGGATAATCGACGTTTAGGATAAATGACGAATAGGATACTTGACTGTTAGGAGCAATGGCGGTAGGATGAATGACGAATAGGAGGAATGGTCGGTAGTATAAATAGTGTGCTCCGCGATTTATTATTGCAAAATCTTCATCAGGGCATTAATCCTTCAATTGACAGTACTAGAATATAAATTAATTATCATATCAATTGCGATGCAGTTGGATAACCTTTGAAGATACTTTTTTATTCGTGATTTTTCATTTTCTTTAGTTTAGAAACTGGCCGATAAAACGGAAATCTGCATTCATTAATTTTGAACGCAAGTTATACCACTTATTGGATCCATATATCTTTAAAATAATATACTTTACCAATGCGAAGATTTAAAAATATTCCTTTGGCAGGCTATAAGCTAATTTTCCAAATTTAATACACTGACAACATACTGTCTATTCAATTTAATTAACAAATACATTTTATTTTTGGTTAGTTTAGTTTGTTAAACCGTGAATTTTGTTATGCGTTTGCGCAGTTGATTATCTGCAATTCTTTTCATAGTTTATAATAAGTACGATAGATGTCGCTTGAAGGCGCGAAGACTGTTGTTACATTGATATTTCGTTCAATTGTATAGCAATCCCGGCGAATAACATAGCGATGTGTAGTTCACTCGCGAACCGTTCACTCTGAACGGTTCAATCAAATGACGGGCGTACTGTGACGATGTTTTGCAACGACCTATAGGTCACTATGACCTAGTTCGTGAACTATGAACTACATGGTGCACGGTGTACTTGTACTAGGTCCTGAACCCGTCGTGTACTAAACCGTTCATGAATCACAACGACTAGTAAACGATGCAGTATAGTATACATTACATATACAGTACCAATAGCAGTACGAACATTTATGTGATAAAGTGTGTTGGTGAACGGAACGACTTTATATTTCCTTATATATATGTTTTGTATAAATTATAAACATTGTTGTCTTTTCTTCCTCATTCCTAATTCAAAAGAAGTATTGTAATATTTCAATTTATTTATTTTTTATATTGAGAAAAAGGAGATTATTTTCAGTATGTGCATGTATTTCATATAGGTCGTGAACTAGTTCATTTTAAAAAGATGTTAGTAGTTTACGGCCGAAAAGATGTTCGTGAACGGTACATTGAAATGAACTATGAACTACGAACTGGGTCCTCAAAGTGACCTACAGTTTGCCATCGCTAGAGTCACAGACAAGTATCTTTATCTGATCTATTATTGTGCTACTGAAGATGGGGGCATAGTCTCCGAAATGCGCATCTACCTAATAAATGCTTCGTGTTACGGTTTTTGGGTGATCTATTTTTGTTCCTGCAGGGTGTAATCAAGTTGCGTAAAATGTTGTTACTCTTTTAAAATGCTCTAAAATCTAAATATATACACGTCACCCATGCATGGAGCTAGTCGCTAGATCAGGCGGCGCAGCACGGGCGAACTAGATTTGCACGTGCAAGAATGTGCATATGTTCTCCTCGACAACTATAATAGTAAATAGAATAGTAGAGATGCTCGTATTCGCCATAAAAATAATAAACGTTCATTCGTCGAACAAATATTAAGCACCTATTTCGACTTGGGGATTCAAGAATCTCCATTTCTGTCTCATATTAATATCTAAATTGTTGAAACAAAAAACACATAAAATGAACAAATATTTAGACATGGGGATTCAAGAAGCTGCCATTTCTGTACAAGATTAATGTCGCGATCTGTTGAAACTATAAAAGACGTCGAAATTTTTCGTGTTTAATCAAAAAAGAACCAATAGAGGATTTAAAAATTTAAAAAAGTTTTAATGAATAGCTGCCTATGCATTTATAAAATCGTTTGATATTTTATTATATTATATGAACAGAATGTGGTTCCAAGAAGCGTACCAGCGCATTAAAACGCGACAAATGGTAGATTATTCGGGTATATTTCAAATTTTTGCTAATGAAGTTATTTCCTTTCAATTTCAATGACGACCGCTTTCTCAAAATACTAATTTCGTATATAACAATATAAAAGTTATTGACTTTTTTTCTCAAACTGGGCTTTGGTGTATACAATTTTAAGTTTCTGTAGAACAATTCGTATCCATATCCCGCTGCAATTCATGTGGTATATCAATTTCTTAAAGAACCATTCCTATCCATCACGTGTCCCGCTGCAATAATATCAAGTAGTAAACACAGAACGAACTAAACTAAACACACCAGTGAGTGAACGACGCTTTGTGCGATCGTTCCCGGTGGAAAGTAGGTCAGGTTTTGTATACACCATGATCGCGTATTGTATGGACTCTGGATTCAAATTTTCAAATAGAAATTTAAAAAAAAATTGCAGTTAACTAAACGAAACATTGACTGGCTAAACTGGCATAAAGAGGTAGATACTTACAAAAGGACCTTTTTTCAATTAAAACAAAATGTTGTCAAAACACCTCTAAATGTCCACCTGTCTACAAAAAACTTTTAATTACTTCTCAATTTATACTCTCAGAACATAAATTGTAAAAAAAACGTACAAAATCAATTTCTTGACTTCGAATATTCGCTATTAATGTTATTTCCGGCACTCGAAGAAATTTTATCGTCCTTTTTTGGAATACTAAAGATTTTTAAAATTCATCTTCGAATGTTCATTTGAAATGTTTGTTTCTTTTATTAGTTAGTTAAAGAGTCCGCAATCCTAAAGATTGGTTGGAAACAGCACGCCATGCCGATCTATCCTGAGCTAATCCCTTCATCTCCCTATAGCTATTCATCTCAACGTCTTCAACTATCTGACTCACATACTTCAATCTAGGCCTACCTACCCCTCTCTTTCCCTCCACTCTACCTTCTATGATCAATTGCATAATCCCCCCATGCCTAAGAATATGCCCTACTAATCTGTCTCTCCTACGCTGTAACACTCTCCAAATACTTCTCTTCTCCCCTACTAACTCTAGTACAGCTTCATTTGTTACTTTATCTTCCCAACCAATCCTCATCATCCTCCTATAACACCACATTTCAAGTGCTTCTAATCTACGCTTCTCTTCCTTTCCTATAGTCCACGCCTCACACCCGTACAGTGCTACACTCCAAACATATACCTTCAGTAATCTTTTTCTAATACCCAAGTCAATATTTGATCTTAAAATCTGTTCTTTTTCTACGAATGCCTTCCTACTCTGTGCTATCCTACACTTTATATCTACCTTGCTTCGATTATCTTTTGTAATTCTACTGCCTAAATAACAAAAATCTGACACTTCTTCGATTCTATTATCTCCTATTGTGATCCTCATTTTTCTACTGCATTCCTTTTTGTCACACCTCATCACTTTAGTTTTACCTATATTTATTTTCATGTTAAAATCCCTAGTCAATACTGCCTGCATACCATTCAATACCCTTTCTAAATTCTTTTCGCTTTCTTCCAATATAGCTATATCGTCGGCGAATCTCAGCATATATATTTTCTCTCCCTGTACATTCACACCTACACTATACTCTTCTTTTACTTTGTTTATTGCATCTTCTATATATAGATTAAATAATAACGGTGAAAGTGTACATCCCTGCCGAACTCCCTTCCCTATTTTTGCTACCTCTTCTTCCCCCTCAATTCTAACTAAGGCAGTTTGGTGTTTATATAAATTAAAAATTATTCTCCTATCCTTATAATCTATACCCGTTTCTTTTAAAATTCTAAACATTATGTCCCAATCTACATTGTCAAATGCCTTTTCTAAGTCTACAAAAGCTATGCAAGTTACCTTTCCTACCCTCTTTCTTTTTTCTACTACCGTTCTTAGTGCTAGAATCGCCTCTCTCGTCCCTCTGTTTTTCCTAAAACCAAACTGATCTTCTCCTAGCCTTTCCTCTACTTTATTTTCTAATCTCCTATAAATAATCTTTAACAATATCTTCGATGCATGTGATAGTAGGCTAATGGTCCTATAGTTCTCACACAAATTAGCTCCTATTTTCTTCGGCATTGTTACTATTCTACTACGCTGAAAATCCTGTGGTACTTCTCCCTTCTTATATATTTTACAAAGTAACCTGTATAATCGCTCCTGCATTTTTTCCCCTGCGTGTTTTATTAATTCGGCTGGTATCATATCAATCCCCGCTGCTTTGTTATTCCGTAAATCATTTAATGCTCTATGAAACTCTGACCTAAGTATTCTAGGACCTAAGTCATCCTCATCTATCTGTTCCACATTTTCTAGCTCCTCCATGTCCTGCCTACCTTTATATAAATCTTCAAGATACTCCTTCCATCTTCTAGCTTTTTCCTTATTTTCTGTGAGTTCCTTACCCTGCTTATCACATATAATGTTACCCTTTGGTTTTACTTTAGAAAAATGTGACTTAATTTTCCTGTAGCCCAAATCTACTTTACCTCTTCTCATATCCTCCTCAATATCCTCACAATTTCCTTTTATCCACTCTTCTTTCGCTAGCTTGCATTTCCTATTAATTAAGTTCCTTAGTTCCTTATATTTTTTCTGTCCTGCTTCTGTGTTTCCAATTTTAATTTTCCTTCTTGCTTCTATCATTTTAACTATTTCTTCCGTGATCCATTCCCTCCTACCTGCCCTTTTCTTTGTGCCTAATACTTCATTTGCTGCTGTAGTTAACCCATTTCTGATTTCCCTCCATTCGCAATCTATGTCGTTCCTAGATGTTCCATTAGCCATGATTTCTACTTTCTGCTTGTACTTTTCACATACATCAGCTAATTTTAACCTATCGACATCTACTCTGACCTGTTTAGACTTCTGTAATTTCTTGAATTTGACCTCTGAGTCCAGGACTACTAAATTATGGTCACTATCAATATCTGCTCCAGGGTAACTCTTACAATTCTTAATCTGGTTCCTAAACCTCTCTTTAACCAGTATGTAATCTATCTGATACCTCCTTATATCTCCTGGCATTTTCCACGTATATATCCTGCGCTTGTGATTCTGAAAAAGCGTGTTTGCTACCACTAGCTTATTCCTAATACAAAACTCTACCAATCTATCCCCTCTATCATTACGTGTTCCTATTCCATATTCTCCTACTATTGGAACTTCCTTTCCCTTACCTACTACGGCATTCCAATCTCCGATTACAATTAGATTATCCTGTCCTTTAACGTTTGCTAACCTAGATTCAATCTCCTCATAAATGGATTCTACCTCCTCATCATCGTGACTTGAAGTTGGCATATATACTTGCACTATAACTGTGTCCGTTGGCTTCGTGTCTAATCTAATAGTTATAATTCTATCACTAACTTGGCAATAACTCTTTATTCTACATCCCAACTTTCTATTCATTATAAAACCTACACCGGTATGCCCATTATCTGATGCTGTGGTTATTAATCTGTATTCTCCTGACCACGTATCTACTTGATCTTTCCTCCTAACTTCACTAATCCTTTATTAAAAATGTAAAAAAAAAGAACTTTTGGTTCCTCGTCATTTTAATTTATCAAATATTTTATATCAAAATGTTTATATTTTATTTCAGTTTCGATTGTTTTCTTAAAGCCACGCTAAAATGGGAAACCTGTATCTGAAAAGATTTGTTAAATAATTGCAAAATATTCGTTTTTATGAAATGTCAATTCAATATAGCTAGAAATGGTCACGAATAAAGCAATTATTAATATTATTACATTTGTTAAAGAAGTTACAATTTGCATTGTTAATACCACTTGTTCTATATGCGCATGCCTAGCAATTGAAAATATATTCTCATGTAAGTATTTATTGGCATACGTTATTTTTTTTTATTCCACGTTCATTATGACGTGAAATTCGGTTCAGAACCTTTAAATATGCAGCAAATCATTCTTTTCAGATCTATATCAAAAATAGCAACGAAAAGGCGTTGAGCTGTTTTTTTAAATATATTTTTGAATGATAATTACGACTTTTTTTTAAATAATTTTAATCTTAAATCTAATTAGATAATTAGACTTAAGACTTTTAGGAACAAAGATTTTTATTTGTGCATTTTGAAAAATTAATCAATGACTGCTATTAAAAATATACATCTGTATTTTGATTTGAATAATATTATTAAATTAATAATTCGATACAAGCTTCTACGGACAAATATAAAGAATTTAGTTTTCTATTTACAAGTATTGTTTGGATCTCCAAAATTCACAGTGATTTTGATTTAAAACGGTATATCTAAATAAAAGTGGGAATAATTAATATACAAACTTCATTAATAAAAATATTTTTTACTTTCAATAAATTGATTTAATTATTATACGTTTGTAATCGAAAATTTTATTTGAATACCACGAGACCATGTGGCGACATCTAACCATTTTATGCTATACTTACGAGTACTAAATAACATGAGATTACTTATAGAAAACTGATAAATTACTGACAAATTTCGCTACTCGATTCAAGATAGTACTCGCAAATTAAGCGAAAAATCCATATAGTTTGAATTTATTTGTTCGTGCAAAAAAATTAAGATATAGAAATTTTCAATCCGTATTATAATTTTTGTCGTGAAAAAATTATTATTTATCCTGAGAGCGCGAAAACGTTCAAAAAACGTCTAATTTCATTGATTTTGGACGTTTCCAGTTTTCTTATATTAATAAGCTGATTTTCAGAATTAGAAGGAAAGTTGAGGCATGAAGATTTGTCAGGATTTTTCATTGAATGACAAGAACCCAAACCTGAAGGCTTATGTTTACCCAGCCTCACGTAACACAATAAAAATTTGTACCAAAAATTAATTTGATAATTTTAAAAGTTGCCAATCAATTACATAACTTTTAGTTTTAAGTACTTCGCTATTTTGTGTATATATTTATATACTATAAATTTAATTGTACTTTATTAAATTTAATAAAGTCGTTTGATTTTTTGACAATGCAAGTTTACACGCAATAAGATTGGATCATCTCCAGTACTCTCTTAATTTCTGATAATATTTATTAAGATATTCCATAGTTGGTCTAGGATCGCCTGACACGGGTTAGAATTCAAATCGCTCGGTCAAATAATATACAGGGTGCGGTAAAGAATATTATAATCAAACCCAAATAAGATAAGATCGCATCAATGAATACCAACTCTATAGTCGTATGTTGATAATTTTTTAAAGCACCGCTGTTCTCTTAATCTAATTTTTTTTCTCTAAAATTCTTTAGAATTTTATCTAAATCAAGCGATAAATACCGTTGACGTTGAACTTCTCTACAGTCAGTAATGATTAAAAGTGATCCTAGTGTAGAGCTTTTTATCATAAATAATTGTAAGGATACAATTGTTTTCTTAGGCAACGATACCATTGCATTTTATATTGTATATCATAAATATTTGGTATTATTATAATATTGTACATATTTTATATTATTCACCAATTTTCGGTGAAAACCGGTTTGCGGTGAAAACCGCGTTCGGTAAAAATCGCTTTATGGTGAAAACCGATTTTCGGTGAAAACCGGTTTTAGGTTTGCACTGGACTACTGATTCTTATTAAACCGCGTAGCTTCGAATCAAACGCACTGCTTTGAATAACGTGTCAATTCAATTTTCCAACACGTTGATACAGTGGCGTTGCTTCTGTGCAGTACACTGCACTGTGTAAAATAGATGATGAGCTTGGCGCATATACTGAGTCTAGGATTGCAAAGAGCTTGCGCCAGTCACTGGACAATGTGTAAAATTCTGCAATTTTATATCGAAAATTAAAAAAATTCTTTAGAAACGCGTAATTGTTTATAAATTTAGAATGAACGTAAATCAATATAATTTCAAGTGTACTTTAGTTTTGAAAGTTCTTCAAATGCATTCCATTGTAATGTTCATGCAGTTTCCAACTAATCCTTATAGTTGAGGATAAATATATATAATCATTGATTGCATATAGCGGACATGATTAAACATAATTTACAATATCAACATTTTTACAAAAGAATTTCGCCTTATATCTCTTTATATTCGCACTTTTATATTGGGAAGTGAGTAAAATTTATTAAAGTTTGTTATATACTTTCTTTCTATTTATTTTTTAAATATTTTTCCTACCAATGTACTTATTCAATTACTTGTATACAATGCTATTACGCTTTTATTATTTATTTTAATTATTTACAAAGATATATACCTGTCGATTTTTATCAAAATTATCGAAAAAGTACACAGGCCGATTTTCATCAAAACTATCGAAAAATTATCGAAAAAGAGCAGAGGTGGATTTTCATCAAAATTATCGAAAAAATATCGAAAAGGAAGAGAGGTACATACCTATCGATTTTCATCAAAATTATCATTTCCCATTAGAAAGTGTCCCATTCAATCATTTTTTCACGTTTAATAAAAATTTATAATCTTAGCCATGGACAGTCCATATAAAAATCTTTCTAAATGCTGACTTTGAAATTGAACAGGCAATTAACATCGCGTATTAATTTCCAGTTGCTGATCGTGTTGGTATCGCCATCTACATATTTTAATATTAGATGAGTGTGCGACGATAAACACACACACAGATTACACACTATTTATTCTCGACGAACAAGGCGAGAAATTCAAGTCTAACTACATGGTTACGTGAATGCAATCCCATCTTTGCACCTGCTATTTTATATGGACAGTTTCAATGGCACCTTGAACGGTAAGTTGAAGTGAAGAATATAAACTCGAAAAAGTTCATTGCGTTGGTTGAAGCGAGACTTTCGCCGTTTTCTGAGAAAGTTCTCGCTCTAGTGGAGTATTCGTTATCAAGAAACGCGTTTTTATTATCCGAATTTTATCTATACACTAGTACACCTACTGCCGAGAATATGGCAAATCAGACATAAATGCATAGTTTAAAAACTAAAAAAAGAAAATACAATTATTGACCGATTGTTTGATGACGATATTGCGTATTTATTTTGTAATTCATAAATGCAACATAATTTGCTATCAAATATTTGACAAAAATCAAAATAAAATATTAAAAAAATTTAAATATAAGAAATGTTAGTTAGTTAAAGAGTCCGCAATCCTAAAGATTGGTTGGAAACAGCACGCCATGCCGATCTATCCTGAGCTAATCCCTTCATCTCCCTATAGCTATTCATCTCAACGTCTTCAACTATCTGACTCACATACTCCAATCTAGGCCTACCTAACCCTCTCTTTCCCTCCACTCTACCTTCTATGATCAATTGCATAATCCACCCATGCCTAAGAATATGCCCTACTAATCTGTCTCTCCTACGCTGTAACACTCTCCAAATACTTCTCTTCTCCCCTACTAACTCTAGTACAGCTTCATTTGTTACTTTATCTTCCCAACCAATCCTCATCATCCTCCTATAACACCACATTTCAAGTGCTTCTAATCTACGCTTCTCTTCCTTTCCTATAGTCCACGCCTCACACCCGTACAGTGCTACACTCCAAACATATACCTTCAGTAATCTTTTTCTAATACCCAAGTCAATATTTGATCTTAAAATCTGTTCTTTTTCTACGAATGCCTTCCTACTCTGTGCTATCCTACACTTTATATCTACCTTGCTTCGATTATCTTTTGTGATTCTACTGCCTAAATAACAAAAATCTGACACTTCTTCGATTCTATTATCTCCTATTGTGATCCTCATTTTTCTACTGTATTCCTTTTTGTCACACCTCATCACTTTAGTTTTACCTATATTTATTTTCATGTTAAAATCCCTAGTCAATACTGCCTGCATACCATTCAATACCCTTTCTAAATTCTTTTCGCTTTCTTCCAATATAGCTATATCGTCGGCGAATCTCAGCATATATATTTTCTCTCCCTGTACATTCACACCTACACTATACTCTTCTTTTACTTTATTTATTGCATTTTCTATATATAGATTAAATAATAACGGTGAAAGTGTACATCCCTGCCGAACTCCCTTCCCTATTTTTGCTACCTCTTCTTCCCCCTCAATTCTAACTAAGGCAGTTTGGTGTTTATATAAATTAAAAATTATTCTCCTATCCTTATAATCTATACCCGTTTCTTTTAAAATTCTAAACATTATGTCCCAATCTACATTGTCAAATGCCTTTTCTAAGTCTACAAAAGCTATGCAAGTTACCTTTCCTACCCTCTTTCTTTTTTCTACTACCGTTCTTAGTGCTAGAATCGCCTCTCTCGTCCCTCTGTTTTTCCTAAAACCAAACTGATCTTCTCCTAGCCTTTCCTCTACTTTATTTTCTAATCTCCTATAAATAATCTTTAACAATATCTTCGATGCATGTGATAGTAGGCTAATGGTCCTATAGTTCTCACACAAATTAGCTCCTATTTTCTTCGGCATTGTTACTATTCTACTACGCTGAAAATCCTGTGGTACTTCTCCCTTCTCATATATTTTACAAACTAACCTGTATAATCGCTCCTGCATTTTTTCCCCTGCGTGTTTTATTAATTCGGCTGGTATCATATCAATCCTCGCTGCTTTGTTATTCCGTAAATCATTTAATGCTCTATGAAACTCTGACCTAAGTATGCTAGGACCTAAGTCATCCTCATCTATCTGTTCCACATTTTCTAGCTCCTCCATGTCCTGCCTACCTTTATATAAATCTTCAAGATACTCCTTCCATCATCTAGCTTTTTCTTATTTTCTGTGAGTTCCTTACCCTGCTTATCACATATAATGTTACCCTTTGGTTTTACTTTAAAGAAATGTATGTAAAAATAAATTATATATATATATATATAGCATCGCCAGGTCTCGCCTAGAATAATTTTAAGTCAGACACTTTAAGCCACAATTATTGACTATTTCTTTGACTCGATTGTACATGACAAATGGCCGCTATGCCTTTGATTATGATATACAAGTGTATATGAATGTAGAGGAAAATTAGTCATTCTTAAGTTTCAATTTCCGACCAATTTAGCAAATATACTTAAATTTTGAACAAAAATAGACATAATCGCTTTAATATAACACCAAAATCATTGAAATCTGTCGAGCCGTTCCGCAGAATTTTTTTTATACGGGTAAATGGTAAACTTTTGTAGTAAGCATGGAAATAATGATTTTTATATTTAAGCGGGACAAATTACCGAAAATCGGGATTGTCCCACTAAAAGCAGGGACGTATGGTCACTTTACTTATTTGTGTTATTAATTTTATCCCAATAAAATTTTATATAAAATAAAATAAGCAAAAATCTGTTACGTAAGCTGTTCATCAAAATTATCGAAAAATTATCGAAAAAAGCACAGGTATATACCCATCGATTTTCATCAAAATTATCGAAAAAGAGCCGAGGTCGATTTTCATCAAAATTATCGAAAAATTATCGAAAAAGAAGAGAGGTACATACCTGTCGATTTCCATCAAAATTTTCATCAAAATTTTCATCAAAATTTTCATCAAAATTATCGAAAAAGAAGACATGTATATACCTGACGATTTTCATCAAAATTATCGAAAAAGAACAGAGGTATATAACTGTCGATTTTCATTGCGGCGCATTTTAGGTGGACAATACAATTTTTGCTAACCACTCTTAAATAGTTAATACGCCACTGAACCCATAGATATGAATTGTTATATCAAGATGCAGCTTAATGCACAAAGCACAGTGCAATATACTCATTGCTCGACGTATCAATACAGTATAATTGTGGAATCATATCTTATCTACGTGTTTTTTTGTTACTGCGATTTCGTCTGCAAGGGATAAATAAATTGCATTTTTAATAAAATTCTACATGCTTAGAGAATAAGTGAATGTAAACTTATGTAAAATTACTCTCTATAACTCTATATGCATTATCATTTTGCTGTGGTCAACTGTTTTTTAATATTTTTTTAATTCTGATACCAACACCAGTATAATGAGCTTCAAATTATATATTTTTCAATTTAATAATAGCATATTTTTGTTTCGTTTTTCACTTTAGATCAGAATCTTTGCTTTGGAAATCTACTTTGGAATAAATCTTTGCATAAGATTATTTTAGGATTTTAAGATTAAGTTTTTTAAGATTATTTTAAGTTCAAATGGTTTAAAATAGTTAATCAATCATATTATTTAATATTTAATATCTACTAGAGTACTAATTATGGTAGAGCTTTGTCTCTGCTGCTCTAATAAAAATCAACTTGCATAAACTTCATTATTCTGAATAGCTAGAGTAAGATCCATTGCCAAATGAACTGAGCATAGTGGCTATCATACCGTACCAACCACCAACAAGGTTTCGTATGAATCAATAGTCGGTGCATACCAGTGCTAATCGAAAACCGGTTTTCACCGGAAACCGATTTTCGCCGGAAACCGGTTTTCACCGGAAACCGGTTTTCACTGGAAACCGGTTTTCGCCGGAAACCGGTTTTCACTGGAAACCGGTTTTCGCCGGAAACCGTTTTTCACCGGAAACCGGTTTTCATCGAAAATCGGTGAACCGAAATTGTCTTGGTTGCTGGTTGTCGACAAAAAAATAAACCGGTGCACGGGTTTACCGGAACCATTCCCAGCACTAATTATATGTTGCACAAGCCTATACTACACATGCGGCGCCAAGTGGCGGCACAAGTAACTACTCAATCTACATGTAATCCCTATGTCACTCTATCCTATTAATACAACAAAGATAATAAGTCAGTAGAACACGTCACAACACTGGCTGCCGCAATTGCAAGATACATCTGTAAAACGTGCAGCATTCTGCACGTTTTACATTAGTACCTCGGATAACTCTACAGAGGCCGACGTCGCTCTCGCTCGAAATTAATATATCGGAAAAAAATACGCAGCGTTAACCTTCTTTATAGAGTTGTTATTCATTGATCGTTTTTAAAGGGATATCGATTATAAATATTCGATATTCAAATGAAAGTTGAAAGCCACTAATTTGCTAATTCATCCATAATTGTTGGAAACTAAAGACCTGTCCAAATTGATTGTATTGTGGTACTAAATTTATAATTTAATCCTATAATAAGCTATTAACAATTCATCCGTGGATGCGATCAGTTTCAGTAACTCTTTAACAATTATTCTTGAATAATAAGATGATAAAATGTTCAATATTATTTTATTTATAAATTGATGCGCTGTAATTTAGTTACTTAACAATCAACTTTCTTTTATGAAGTATCCTGTAAAAGCCCAAATTAAGACTGCATTATAATCTACCACATTGTACTTTGATCGTCCGCAATATTAATTCTTAAACCACACATAGCGCTAAGGCACATTCATTGTAATGGCACATCGGTAATATTTCATAAAATTTGAGTAAATCATTTAAATTCTTATGTATAGATTTGCACATGTTGTAATTGTCAAAATTCAAAAATTCCGTAACTCAAAACATTTATATGGATTCACATTTCGAAAAGTAAGCCACCATTTTCAGTGGCACAATAATCAAATAAAAAGTACATTTCTGTCAATCACGAAGATTACAGCTATAATAGAACTAACTTACATAGCAATGAAGACGATGTTGTGAACTTCGAAATGCACATATTGTGTATAAAAAATGCCGCAGATTTGCGGATTTTTATGATATTCTAAATAATCATATATGACTTTGTAATTATTTGCAATAAAGTTGAAAGCATATATCGAAGAAACACAATTTAAAAATGTATTTGAGAAAAAAAATTGTTACACGACCAAATGGGAATAATGGGGAAGTGATTAAGATCATTTCTCCGATGCTATTAAATTCATGTATGTATATGTGTAAAAATCTGATTTTTTTTGCAAATTATATGTTTAAAAGGTGGCTCGAGGCAGATTATATTATTTTATTAAATTAATCAACGGAAATTTTGTTTAATTTAAAAAACTGTACATGGTAGAAGCGGCGAGAAATTTATAAAAACTCGTTTCAAATGAATTTGGCAAATTATAACAAGCGATCATTTCACAGACTTAATCTACATTTTTGTTAGTTAGTTAAAGAGTCCGCAATCCTAAAGATTGGTTGGAAACAGCACGCCATGCCGATCTATCCTGAGTTAATCCCTTCATCTCCCTATAGCTATTCATCTCAACGTCTTCAACTATCTGACTCACATACTCCAATCTAGGCCTACCTACCCCTCTCTTTCCCTCCACTCTACCTTCTATGATCAATTGCATAATCCCCCCATGCCTAAGAATATGCCCTACTAATCTGTCTCTCCTACGCTGTAACACTCTCCAGATACTTCTCTTCTCCCCTACTAACTCTAGTACAGCTTCATTTGTTACTTTATCTTCCCAACCAATCCTCATCATCCTCCTATAACACCACATTTCAAGTGCTTCTAATCTACGCTTCTCTTCCTTTCCTATAGTCCACGCCTCACACCCGTACAGTGCTACACTCCAAACATATACCTTCAGTAATCTTTTTCTAATGCCCAAGTCAATATTTGATCTTAAAATCTGTTCTTTTTCTACGAATGCCTTCCTACCCTGTGCTATCCTACACTTTATATCTACCTTGCTTCGATTATCTTTTGTGATTCTACTGCCTAAATAACAAAAATCTGACACTTCTTCGATTCTATTATCTCCTATTGAGATCCTCATTTTTCTACTGCATTCCTTTTTGTCACACCTCATCACTTTAGTTTTACCTATATTTATTTTCATGTTAAAATCCCTAGTCAATACTGCCTGCATACCATTCAATACCCTTTCTAAATTCTTTTCGCTTTCTTCCAATATAGCTATATCGTCGGCGAATCTCAGCATATATATTTTCTCTCCCTGTACATTCACACCTACACTATACTCTTCTTTTACTTTGTTTATTGCATCTTCTATATATAGATTAAATAATAACGGTGAGAGTGTACATCCCTGCCGAACTCCCTTCCCTATTTTTGCTACCTCTTCTTCCCCCTCAATTCTAACTAAGGCAGTTTGGTGTTTATATAAATTAAAAATTATTCTCCTATCCTTATAATCTATACCCGTTTCTTTTAAAATTCTAAACATTATGTCCCAATCTACATTATCAAATGCCTTTTCTAAATCTACAAAAGCTATGCAAGTTACCTTTCCTACCCTCTTTCTTTTTTCTACTACCGTTCTTAGTGCTATTTTTGTTAGTACAATTATAAGTAGAAGCCACCAAATAGAATACTCGAGTGCTATTGCGCGTGTATCGTATATTCTAGTTAGTAAACATTGTCTAATAGAATGAATGACTGCGCCCCATCACCGATCTAGTCGCTTCATATTTCAAACCGTTACGACAATCATATTCACGGAAGAAGCTGAGTTGAACTCTTAACGCACGATCTACCGTTGTTTCAAATATATAAAAACGATACAATCATTCACATCATAAATTGCAAACTTAAACCAGCACAGCATTTACGCTACTGGTGCATGTTCTCGCCAATTAGATAACAATTGATAAAGTTTTAAACAGTTCGAGCGCGTTTCGGAAAAGGTGATTAATTTGCCGATTTCGGTTTAGTGCAATAGTTTTATTTTGTGTTCAAGCTACACGTGCGTAATATCAATTGTTCAATCTAGTGTAAGTCTTCCAATGAGTTCACAACAAATGTGATCTAACAGTGAGATGATAAATAAATTCACGAATGAAATAATTATTTCGCGGCAATTGTAATAAAATTGATTATATAGATTTATTTGAAGTATTATCAGCCGATACTTAAAAAATGGAGGTAAGACTTCGAAAAGAATTATTTTTTAGAATATATTTCGTTTCTGAAAAATTATGGAAAATTGCGAAGCAATGTTTTCTTGTAAATTATTAACGCATTATATGGTCGAAGGGTGATTTTATTTTGGGCATTCTTGATAAACTATTTGTATTTTTTGATTGTTATTAAATTTTTTTTTTTAGTGGATTACTATTGTTATAATTTCCTGCGTAACATTACTACTAATATCCAATAAGCGTTATAAATGGATTTATATTATATATAAAACCTTGCCAAGGGATATAAAGTAAGTTTATTTTATAAGAACACTTTTAGCTAAAAAAAACACGAGTTTACAATAATCTGCATTAAAATTTTATTAGTGGTTTTTAATTATTGGTGCCTTCTAATAAAATTGTTTAAGTTTAATCTCTTTATTTTCATTTTTAGAGCCTTTTTTCGATTTGTCCAATTGAACCTGCTACTATGGTTTTGGGAATATAGTAAGATTTCTGTGCCTGCTATATTTTCAAAAGTTGTTAAAAAATATTCACAGAAAACAGTGTTCTACTTCGAAGATGAAAAATGGACATTTCAACAGGTATAGTGTTGTGATTTTTTGTGTTGTTATTTTTTATATTTTGGCGGACTTAATTCATCCTCTACTGCGCATAAGGGTTGAGCTTCCAGTACCATTGTTGCCATATATGAATAAAAAACTTCAGTACAAAGTGCTTAAATTGTAAACTGCATAGCAAAATTCAGATTGAGAATATTTAATGTATGAATATATACGGCTTCGATTAAAGTCCACTATTTAGTAAAAAGTTTTCAGTTATTTATTATTTGTTTTGATCAATTATGCTAATATAATACTCTGTGTTTGTTGGCTGTCGATATGACAACATTGCAGTAATTTTGACCACACCCTCAAATGACAAAAATGCAGTGGCGAGCATCTCTTCACGAGCATAAGGTTTCGGAGTGTTGAAGCGACCAGTATATTTTCATTTTTTTTTGTTATCATTGGTCTTATGCATAAACTAGTCTTAATTTGTAATGCGCAGTAGAAGGAGCGGGTCCGCCACTTAAAAAAAGTAGCCTATATATTTAAAATATCATATCAAATACTTCTCTAAATGAATTTTTTTTTAATCTAATAAATTTAGAACATATGAAAAATCTTCAGATTTTCTATTACAAACTCAAAATTTAAGTACAGAACAATTGCATAGATTGTTCAAATAGGAAAAATACAATAGTTTGCTCATAGCACAATCATCTGTATAAAGAATTTTTGAATAAAATGAATTGCAAAATACCCAAATAACATTGTACAAGAATATTTTTCACTTTTAGCTGGATAATTATACAAATAGAGTTGCAAATTACTTTCGGCAGCAAGGTTATAAAAAAGGAGACACAATCGCCCTAATATTAGAGAACAGGCCTGAATATGTGGGTATTTGGATGGGCCTAGGTAAAATGGGCATAATTACTGCCCTTATCAATACAAATCTAACCAACGATCCGTTGATTCACAGCGTCAATGCGGCCAAAGTCAAAGGAATCATTTACGGATCGGATTATGCAAAAGGTAACAACTATTTCGGAGTGTTAAATTATAAGAAAGTGAAACTAGGTAGATATATGAACGCAGAAGAGTCAGATCAAAGTGTGTTAGACTAGAAAAATGTCGAGGAAATTGAAATAGTCTTTGATATTTTGATATTAAATTTTCGTGATAGTCTTGACGAGAAGGAACATTTTTAATTAAATATTTAGATATTTTAGATAAATATTTTAAATATTTAGATCGTAAATATTAAATCAAACTTCTAAAAATGCTACTAAACAAAAATAGTTACTTCATGAAATGTTTTTTTCAAGTAGCAAATAAAACTATTATTAAATCATTTGGAAATTATAATCTTTGTAGTTTGTACCGCAATATCCCTTATCTTAAATGATTTTAAATAACTTCACAATAACGAAATAACAAATCACTTGCATATTCAGACTTTAGTAAAGTTCATCATCAAAACCTTTTTATCTTGTTGTATGTCAATAATATATTTCAAGAGATATTCATATGTAATAGTTGTAATAATATTTCTACATTTTCGTAGCAGAGACCAACATAAAGGGCTTTTTAAATTGTATATGAATAGATTTATAATTACATTAAAAAAAATTAAGCAATACACGCTTTTTTTAAATACGCTACTAAATAGAATTCACATTTATTTCTTTTTATTGCGGTAGAAGGTAGAGGTTTGGAATTTGTCAAAACATTTAAGACATAAATCAAGAACTTCTAGAAACTTTAAATCAGAGGTTATACTAACTATGCCTTACGACCTTAACAAAAATCGACACCTCACTTAACTAACCACAGACAGAATTAACTGTAACGGACAAATTATGATCAGCAAATGACGCCGCAATTTACTTTTAAATTGTCATTCTTTTTATTTTCGCTTCACTTATGATCATTTTAATTTCTTTTCATAATCTGCAATGAACATCGATTTCCTTGCGAATAGCCGTCAATGAAATCATTGGCAAATTATCACCCAGCCTCAGTTTATACGAGTTGAACTTCGGTGATGATAGCGATAACCCCGAGGAGACCCGAGCGGTCCCGTTACGCCGCCGTCTTGACGAGGCCAGCGATGCGCAGCCGCCCGCCCCAACCGTCCCCATCCGCAACTATGACCCACTTCTGTACATTTACACATCGGGCACCACAGGCCTCCCCAAGGCAGCGGTCATAACAAACCAAAGGTAAAAAATTAATAAAGCACCAACATTGAATTGTTTGAAATTAGTAGGATTTTGTATAGAATATCACCCAAATACCGTACCTCAAATCATTAAATAGCTAGATGGGGGCATAGCCTTCGAAATGCGCATCTAGCTATTTAATGCTTTGAGTTATGGTATTTGGGTGATATTTTAATATACTATAATTGAACACTGTAGTGATAATTTTTACAGTTGGATTTCGAGTGATTTTGCTAAACACATTTTTGATACCAATCGAAATAAAAGGGGGCTATTCTCGAAGCGTCACATCTAATGCTGGATTAATTTAGGATATAAATTAAAATGCCTAATAATTTAGTAGAGAAATTTCATATTAAAAAATCGAGATAAATACTAACAAATATTTCTTTATATTTGTTTCAGATACTATTTTATATCAGTCAGTCTGTATTTCATGACCGCTTTAAAAATAAACGATATTTTATACAATTCCCTGCCGCTATATCACAGTGCTGGCGGTGTTGCAGGTGTAGGGCAAGCTACCCTTCGAGGAATGAGCGTTGTCCTAAGAAAGAAATTCTCCGCCAGCAACTTTTGGAAGGATTGTGCGAAATATAATTGCACGGTACAACGACACTTTCCAAAACGAAACAATCAAATAAACGTTCGTGATCTTTTAGGTAGCGCAGTATATTGGCGAAATATGTCGGTACCTGTTGGCGGTACCCGAAACCCAAATAGTGAAGCACAATGTGCAAAAAATGATTGGCAACGGATTGAAACCGCAAATATGGCAAACATTTTGCGATCGATTTAATGTGAAGCAAATGTACGAATTTTATGGCGCAACGGAAGGAAACACAAACTTAAGTACGACATTAACATCAAATAAAATGCCCTCAAGTTCAGAATATATCGAAAAATTAAATATTCGAAATTATAAAATGTTATAAATTCGTATTAATAATCATACATTTTTGTCAAAATAGTAAATATAGATAATACCGCTGGTGCAGTTGGATTCGTGCCCCGTTATGCTGGGTTCTTAATTCCTATTAAACTTATAAAGTGCGATGAGATAACTGGAGAACCTATCAAAGATAATAGAGGATTTTGTATTCCATGCAAAACGGAAGAAGCTGGAATACTTATTGGAAAAATCAATCCCAAGAAATTGTTTAACCAATTTACAGGATATGCTGATAAAAAGGCGACTGATAAGAAGGTAAAGCAATTTTAAGGTACAATCGCTGCATCCGTTTTTTTCCTGCGAATTATTCAAAGTGAAATTATGATATCTCTGAAAATAAATTTAACTAGCTACTTCAACGCACAAGTTTACTGGTGTTGAATTGATTTTTTTGTCTGACGAAAACAATTTTCTCTTCATTACCCAAAATCCTGATGAGATACTTTAAAAGAAATGCCAATCCAAAAGATAAAATTTTTGGATTGGCATTTCTTCTTTCACTGCCTCTCCATTTCTATCTTAGAATTTATAGACTTTTCTTAACATAAAATATATATTCATATTTGCATTTATATATTATAGTTGTAGAAACTAACTATTTTAAAGACAATATGTGATGGTGATAATATTTGACTTTTAATAGTTCGGTTATGAACAATATACATTTAATAATTTTCTACACGTATATTTCTTTCAGGTTTTACAAAATGTCTTCAAGAAAGGCGATATTTATTTCAACTCTGGTGATATTCTAATCCAAGACGAACTTGGATATTTCTATTTTAAAGATAGAACAGGAGATACATTTAGGTAAGTTAAAAATATAGAATCAACCATTTAAATTAGAAAGCAATCGCAACAATTTTAAATCTTCAGATGGAAAGGCGAAAATGTTGCTACGTCAGAAGTTGAGGCAGTCATCAGTAATGTTTTACAACTTGCGGATTGTGCAGTATACGGAGTCGAGGTAAATTATTTTATTGTAATCTACATATTATACGCGATTGTTGTAATTATTGATATTTAGTCAGAGATTATAAATGTGCACTGGAAAATGCAATAGTGGGACATATCGCAAAAGATTTGATCGAATCTAATGCGTGGCAATTCTAAGAACAAGCACGTACGTACGATTCTGGCTAAGAATAGCTGGATGTAGAAGGGAAAATAAATATAGGCAACTAAAATTACACGATAAAAGCATGGGGTTTGTTAAAACACCTGAACCAGATCCATAAGTCAGCTTCTTATTGTATCGAAAAACTAGCAACCTTGTAACCCCTTAATAGTAGGCTACTTCGTGAACACAAGTGTATCGCGGAACATGCACTATTATTATCCTGAATCAGCTATTCTTAGCTAGAATCGTACCCAAGACACAAAGGAATACAAATGAAGCATCTATATAAATGCATGGATGAACCAAGGGCTTTGCGATTGTTGAGCTTGGTACTTAAATCAAAATAAATCAACTCTTACTGTTTAAGTGTTTTCTAATTTGATTTTATATTTTCTTTTCACATTAATTAAGCAAGTTCATTGTATGAAATGAAATGACAGCAAAACGATGCTCATAACCTCAAATATTAATACTCGAACTATTGTAAAGGTTTATCCAGACTGGAAGTATTTTGTAATAAAGTTAAGGTTATAAAGAAGTAATAAATGATAAATCTAAGAGTGTATAATATATAATATCTCAAAAACTAAGCAACAATATGTTCATATATATATTTGGATATAGGGTATCCTTTACAAAGCCATAACTATGGTTTTGGGGCCTTGAATTTTCGACCAAGAATAGAAATAACTGGGAGATATTTTTTCAAATAATCCAGCTATTTGGGCTATAACATATTGACTATAAGTCACGATTCTGATCTGAATTAATGCTCACTCAGAAATTGATGAAGATAATTTTACTTCCACTCAATTCCTAATATTTATTTGGTATATTAATCAATATATCCAACTTTCTCTTCGGATATAGCAATGTCAATGTCATTCTAATCACTATAGTTTTAACTTTTGCATCGTAGATCGTATAACTATTGATTTGTCATGATACAACAATTTACACTTATCGAATGATAGAAATGCTCCATTTATAATGATACTTACATTTTTTTAATGGAAACTACAGATTTTCTCGTTTTTTGGTTTAATATCACTTTCATATCTTGGCTATAATACACGCTCAAACATCACCCGCTAACTTTGTTTCATAATCTCAAAAATCACATTTTATTATCGCTTAGTCGTAATGACTCGATCTGAATGCTGCATGTCGGCGCTCGTTTATGGTCGGTAATGGTAGGCGCACTAACACGAAATAAATTAGGCCGTATCATTGCACACTCGTTCGTTGTGTACGATGTTTTTTATTGTTGCTTATTCATAGACTGGTGCATATTCAACGACCCAAACTTCGAATAGGTTAAATCCTCGTCGATATTATCCTTTACACTGGAATAGATATATTAAACGCCCGTAAATAAGTGAATCATATGCATTTAGTCACGTGCAGCAGCGACGACGATCGCGACGGTACTAATCTAGTGAGCGTGCTGCGCACCCTTATATAATGTTGCCGGTGCTCGGGTACGAACGGTACTGGCTAGCAGCGTGTGAGGCATCCAGAATAAGGGAACAATAATAACAACAAATATTATTGAATTCAAATTGTTTGTTCAAAATGTCCACCATTTGCATTATTATATTATATTCATTTGTAATCTGTACACCTATCATTACTCTTAAAATGTTTGGAGCGAATTACGTTTACGGTAAATTTGCATATTTTGAGGAATGAGGGTTTTTAGGCCTTTTTAGGATGGAAACTTTAACACTGAATTGAAAAAACCAGGCGGAAACAATCACTTGAATAGCATTTTTTTGTTCAAAAAACTAAAAAAAGCTGCTAAGCAAAAAATTAAGCCAAACAAGTTACCTTTTTTCCACAGGGACCATGAATATTCGTCCCGTCCCTCGTTCATAGCCTCCAAACACCCACTGACCTTCGACACGATGACCTCTGTGGTACTTTCGACGGTCAAATTTGCTCTCATCGATTTCGACTACTTTATCTTTGCCGCCTCGATTTTGTTTTGTTTTTATGGTTTTTGGACCTTCCTGGACACAGAAAAATTAACGCCGGATTTTTAGGAATTTTTACCGTAAACCACATTATACCCAAATGTTTAACCAACAAATCATCAATATCATTTATTAAAATACAGGGAAATTTTAAATGAATAATGTGGACAATATGTTTGTTTACGGAATTCATTTTAATTTGCACGTATCAAGTTCATTGCGGATGAAAATACTACAGAATGGGGTTAATTTGATACCATTTTAAATAGAATTACGGTAATTAAGCAAAACAACAGAGAAGGCATTCTAACGAATACGCAAATAAAAGACAATTTCTTTATACAACTAATACATTTTACATTATCGTTTAAATTGTTCTTGTATGTTACGAATGTGAGTGAGAGGATAATTTTTTTAGTTTCATTTTTGTAAAATTTATACTTGGGTTATGGAAACGCATCCCGAGAGATCGCATCCAAAAAAACGAATAGTTTTTTGTTATGTTTTATAACCTAGTTTCCAAATACCGCCACACAAACTTAGAGTCTCGTATTTTCAAATTTGAGTTCCTTTTATTTGTTATGATTGCCGCTATGCAAGAACATAGCTCAATTAATATTCTGTGCTAGAAAATTAGAATCCATTTTTCCTGGGTGTAAGTAGATATTAAATATAGCATAGGCGAAGAATTGGAATAATTATAATTATATAAAAAAAAGGTTCACTTGGATGAAATTTGAAATATTCAATTTTTTATTTCTAATCTAATGTTAATTGTCTAGTATACCACTCAAATACCGTAACTCAAAGCATTTAATATCTATGTGCGCTTACGTTTCGAAGACTATGCCCCCATCTTCAGTAGCATAAGATAAAAACTAAATAAAGTACCTCTGTCACGAATCGTGATTAGTGACAATAATATGCAATAATACAATACAATAATATTAGTATTAGTTTTAACATATATAAATACAATGCTTTTGATTAATTAACGTTAATGTTCACGCTTCGGATATTTATCCAGTTATTTTATTTTATAAAAATAGTGTATTGTTTCTTCTAAGAATGAAAGATATTATTTTGACGAACCAGTGTAGTAAACGAGTACGAAAAGCACTTTTACTTCGGGTAAAACATACAATCCTCTTCGAAATTGTACAAAACGAAATTCCATTTATACAGGGTGTTTTGTAATATAATATGAGCATTTAATATACTTAAAGAAAATATATATTTTAATATATAATCATGATTTTTAAATAAATCTTTTAAATTAGATACCGGGCACGGACGGTCGAGCCGGAATGGCAGCTATCGTCGATCCAAACAAGAACTTGGACTTGAAAGTTCTTGCAGCAGATCTTCGTACGAACCTCCCTTCCTATGCACAACCGTTATTCTTACGAGTGATTAGCGAATTACAACTCACAGGAACTTTCAAAATGAAAAAACGGCCTCTCCAGGAAGATGGTTTTGACATACATCGTGTCAAAGGGGATTTGTACTTTTATGACGCCAAATCAAAGGAATATATCACAATGACTGAGAAGATATTTAACGATATAATGTCAGGCCAAATTAGATTATAAGTTTTTTTTTATAGTGAAAATTTTATTTCATTTGGAAATATCCAAAAAGTACTTGCTTACTTGATTCCTAAAAAATCAGGGTCCAATTAACATTTAAATTTTTGTAAACTAAATATCAAATAAAATAAAAATATATTCTACAAATGAAATATTTTATCAAGAGAGTTCATCATAAAACTAGAGCATAAATATTGTTTGTAAACATAAGCTGTCTCAATTTATAAAAATATTTTCATTAACTTGAAATTAGACTTACAGGTACACATTTAAATATATCAAAATTAACTTTTTACATTTCCCCGGTTCGAATGACATTAATTAGTCCAATCATATTATTATTTTTAATTGCTGTTCTACAATTTGCTATTAAACTTGCCGATTTTTTTCCAACTAAAATCAATTATTATAAACGTGTCACTATTATAAAAATCTCTTATATTGCTTACCTCTTAATCTCGATGCCTTTTGAATGATATTATTAATCTGTTTCATCGTAGAAACCCCCTCATTATAATTCAATAATCTAATATTGTAACCGTTTATCATCTCTTTGTTGAGAATATTCAATTCGTTGTAATACTTGGTCATTTCAGTCCTAAAAAAATAAAGTGGCGAACTTATGAAAATTGAATATTTTGCATGATTTTACAATGAATTTATTCGACTGTCCTCCACTCGAACAACCAACGACCTTATTTGGCTCAGCCTATCGGCAATGTCAGTACCCAATTTCATTCGTGCGTCCTGAATTTGTGATAATTTTTCCATCAAATCTTTAAGATTGTTTTCGTCCTTTTCGAAAGATGCAACACTCTGGAATAACATTAATAAAAACAACTATTAATTTATTCTTTATCATTATCGATATATTATAAAATAAGCATCAAACTTCATTGTGTAAATTGAAATCCTATTTTATATGCCATACTCTTCATAATGCATCAATTACGATATTTTTCACACTATTGTTGGCTAATATAGAGATATTGCAACTATATAGGAAACAGAAAATATTATGGGTATTCTATGTTCAATACAGAACACTCGAATGCGCAATGATGCGATCTTATTTATTTCATATTGGTGCTGATCTGTACCGACCAGTATCGATCATAGCCGAGCGCCGACATTAGAATGGACCATTAAAATGGTAATAATAATTAGATAATAATAATTACAACAATAACCTTATTGAATACAAATCAAATTATTCATGTTTTTGATATGTACAAATACAAATAATTAGATAGGGACATAATGTTTAGGATTTTAAAAGAAACGGGAATAGATAAAAAGAATAAGAGAATTATGTTCCATCTCTACAAATATCAAACAGCTTTAGTTAGAATTGAGGGGGAAGAAGAGGTAGCGAGAATAGGAAAGGGAGTCAGGAAGGGATGTACACTTTCGCCAGTATTATTTAACCTGTATATAAAAGATGCAATAAACAAGGTAAAAGAAAAGTATAGTGTAGGTGTGAAAATTCAGGGAGAGGAAATATATATGGCGAGGTTCGCCGACGATATAGCTATCTTGGAAGAAAGGGAGCTGAATTTAGAACATGTATTAAAGGTATGCTGGAAGTAATTACTAGGGATTATAACATGAAAATAAATATAGGCAAGACCAAAGTGATGACAAGAAGGTGTGACAAGAAGGAATGCAAGCGAAAAATGAGAATAAGAATAGGAGATGATAGAATAGAAGAAGTGTCTGACTTTTCTTATTTAGGAAGTAGGATTACAAAGGATAACTGAAGTAAGGTAGATATAAATGTAGGATAGCACAGGGTAGAAAAGCATTCGTAGGAAAGGAGCAGATTTTAAGATCAAATATTGACTTGGGTATTAGAAAACGGTTACTGAAGGCATTTGGGTGGAGTGTAGCATTGTACTGGTGTGAGTCGTGGACTATAGAAATAGAAGAGAAACGTAGAATAGAGGCATACGAAATGTGGTGCTACAGGAGGATGATGAGGATTGAGTGGGAAGATAAAGTAACAAATGAAAGCGTACTAGAGTTCGTAGGGGAGAAGAGAAGTATTTGGAGAGTATTACAGCGCAGGAGAGATAGACTAGTAGGTCATATTCTTAGACATGGGGGTATCATGCAATGAATTATAGAAGGTAAAGTAGAGGGAAAGGAAGGGGTATGTAGGCCTAGATTGGAGTATGTGGGTCAGATAGTCGAGGACGTGTGTAGGATGAATAGCTACAGGGAGATGAAGGAATTAGCTTAGGATAGATCGGCGTGGCGTGCTGTTTCCAGCCAATCCCTAGAATTGAGGACTATTTAACTTATTAAGTAACTAAGTGCTACTCTTCTATTATTTAAAATGTCACACTACGAATGATTTTTGATAATTTCACATCTACCTCCAAGATATCCAAATTTAGAAAACTCCCCAGCGATTGCACCAAATCAGCTGCCAACAGCAAACCATCCGTGTATATTTCCACTTTTCCTCCTTGACCGAACCGCATGGTTAGCTCGTTATTATCCCTCAAGCAACGTAGCTCAATCCTCAACTCCCCACCAGCTGTAGCGTACTGTGCATCAAGGTCATGCGGCAAAAGGAAGTTCTGGTTGATCCACATGCAGATGCGGGGAATCCGCTCGTTTACTTTGAACAACACGTGACTACCGGTGGGTGTACTGGTGGTAACATTGACGCTTGTGACAGAGTGCAATGGAGATGTGGGCGCGATTAAAGTGTACATGGAGAAACGGGGCAGTTGTCGGGTGATTTCAAATACGTGGAACTGCAGAGAAGTTGGAAATCCAACAAGAGCCTAACAACAGATTACAATTAGATTGGAGAATTTTGAAGAGATTGAGGATATAGTTTACTTTTATGTGTATGTCAACAGGATTATCTTTCGGCGGATAAATTTGCACAGATAAATCTGACCTCTGCTTGCCGTTAGCGGGATGTACAACATGAGTTTCGCCCTTAAAAATACCTTCTGCGAATACTAACGCTGCTTTAATTATAGTTTCATTATTAGTTGTCATATATATTTCCACATGATTCTAAAAATTTAATATACTGACTAGCTTACATTTGATAAAAATCAAAAAAGGTAAATACATACATTTTTTTTGTTTCCATCATTTGCTGATATTGCGATTTGCAATCTTGTATTTGAAGGAATTACGCCATTACAATCGAAGCTGTCAACTTGCCTCGTGTAATCATCATTAAACTTTGAATTATTTTCGTAATGTTTCAGTTCAAGCATTAAAGCTTGCTTCTGAGTCAAAAGATCCCTAACTGTATCTTGTTCTACACCAGAACCACTGGGAGTTGTCAACGTCTTTGTTGTTATATATCCTCGTACTGTTAAAGAAAAATCATAAATGTCAATCGAAGAATTTATACTAAATCAGTTCACCTTCTCCTTCAACAGAAACACAGATTAAGTCAGCTTTGCCGTTTGATCTATAATCACCATCAACTATTCCTGCGGTGCTTTGAGCTAAGCTGTCTTTGAAAAGTACCTCGCCAGTTTTGATTGCTCTACAGTCCACTTTTCCATTGGACCATCCAGTGATCAATTGGGGAGTGCCGTAACCCAAGAGATCATAACAATGGATGGATATGGCGAAGTTCTTGGACTAAAATTTATTACATTAACGAATTTGATTGAAAGACAAACAACTGTCTAACACTTAGTTGTTCTTTGGCCGTTTGGACTGTTCTTGTCGGGGTAGAAAAAAGTATAGGACAAAATTAATGATTTAAATCACTTGAAAACATTTTAAACTACATGCCTAGGATACTATATATGAATTTGCAATTATAAAACATACTTTAACTCTCCATAATCGGACATCTTGTTCATATACCCCAATCGTACCATTAGATACTGCATATGCAAAGCGATTTTCTGGAAGTTGAGCTAGAGCTGTTACAATTTCAGTTTCTATATGTTCAGCTATCATATTATCTCCTTTGTATACTCTTATATTAAAGTCTTCCGAACTAATAATCAACTGAAATTAAATTCACAGTTAAACAAATAATCGATAGGTCATTTTTTTTATAAGGTTTGAAGAATACTTAACATTATCATAACAAATTTTATTACAAAATTCCCGTCGTCTAATAAATGAAAAAGTTAGATTATAAATTGTATAAGGTCTATTAAAAATGCTACCTCATTTTGAAGATCTTTATTAAAATCTAGGAGTACTATATCAGTAACGGCATCGCCAATGGCTGTCCAAAACACTTCGGTACCATTTTCATCATAGCCATAAACAGAAGAATTTCCTCCCACGAAGACTATGGGAGATTTACTCCCATTGAATGTACCTAAAGCTACAGCTTTAACAGCATCTGGACATTCCTTATAAAAGATATCTCTATTGTCATGCACATGATAAACTAAAATGTGCGTTGCGGTACCTACAAATACAAAACGATTTTTGAAAACAATCATGTTTTAAAAATATGTTCTGGTAGCAACACACTAACCAATTACTAAAATATCTTTTTCATCATTCGGCACAAAAAGTCCAGCTCGCAAACACGTTATGGCCTGATTAATATTTAGGATTGCAATTTCGCGATTACTTTCGGACCAAATTAGACGACCCGTTGATTCAGCAGTCTTTCTATGGGGACTATGAATCAAAACCTTTAACAGGTAACATAATTTAGGTATAAATCTATTTATATTCTTCAAAGTACTACCATTCTCTTATCATATCTATATATACAATAAAACCAAAATTATTACTTCTGACATCTATCATATTGTATTATGACAAGATTTTAAACTTTTTTTTTTAAATTATCATTACGGTGTTAAATTATAATATAGAATATCACCCAAATATCGTAACAAGCATTAAGTAGCTAGGTGTACATTTCAAGCGCTATGCGCCCATCTTTAGTAGCATAAGATAAAACAAAATAAAATACCTCTGTCACGAATGGTGATTGATATATATAAATATACTTGATAGTATATCAATCACGATTCGTGACAGAGGTATTTTAGTTCGTTTTATCTTGTGCTACTGAAGATGGGCGTATAGCGCTTGAAATGTACATCTAGCTACTTAATGCTTGTTACGGTATTTGGGTGATATTCTATATTATAATATTTTTAACGTCAGTTTGACAATTGAAATCGTTATGGCACGAAATTTGATTATCTTTAAAATAAACCACTAGAAAGAAGGATTACAATAATTATCCTTGCGACTTAATGACAACTTAATGACAGTTGTCATTTACATCACAATGACAATACCGATCACGATGTCACAATGACAACTCTGTGGAGAACTATCACCAATGACAATGTATATACAGACGTTTCAAGTCCATTTTTCGAAAACGAATCAACTTTAAGCGGTTGATTTTCATATGTCGACATCTTTGACAATAACAGTAATATTTGACAACTATTCGTTGATTGCCGGCGACTGAAAATATAAATATTTTATAGTCATTAGCCGAACTTCGTTTCCGAACTATCCCGATGAAAAACCGAGGAACAGTCTTTCAGCGCATAAACCGCTCTGGCGTTTGAATCAACTAGATTATATAATATATGCATTCAAACAAGGTTTATCCTAAATATTACAGATAATTAATACAACCACAATCTATATATCACCGTCAGAGTGCAGCACCTCCTGGCCTATGAAATTTTTGGAATTTTGATTCCCCTCTGATTCTCTCTTTTATATGGACTTGCAATGTCTGTATATACATTGTCATTGCTATCACCTTATCTGCTGTAGTTGCGGCTGTCAAACATGGATGCGTTCCGTCATATTTGCCAATTGTCACTAAACCGGGAAGGATCTTATAGTTAAGGTGCAACGTAAATACCGGCCTGATCATAGTGTCAGTGGTCAGGGGCGCGTGACATGTGAACCGACTGTCGCTAACTGATTGCCGTTCGGTGCTTGTTTGTATTTGTGGCAATGACGACGATGCCATAACAACGGAAGACGAATATCGAAATTCGAAATCGCTACAAAAGAAATGTACAAAGCTAGATAAACTTGTATTTGCAAAGATTTAAAAAAAAAAGCTAACCCATGATTCATTTCTGCTTCGAGAATTTTAATCTGGAGCTCGATTTATTGTTAAATAGATTCTGCATATTTATTAATGTTGATCGTTCTTTTTAATGGAATTAAACGTCTGACATCCAACGATTTAATGTATAGTGTACTCACCGACTTTTATCTTCCTATACGTTTGTGTTGTTTGATATTAGATTGAATAATAAATGAATTTGTCACAAAAAAATTGATTGGGATAGCAGCCCATTCAATGGACAATGGAGTGTTATATAGGTGGGGGAAATGCTGCAGCGTTAGAATATTTGCTGAAAAATCGATAGGTAGAATGGTGTTAGTTCATTGTTGAATTATCAAATCACCTAAATTATCGATTATTTCCACACACAAAATTGCCAAAATTTAAATATAATCAAAAAGGTATCTTCTATACAAATTATTACATCTACGCAGTGAATCACATTCATGTATTTTTTCGAAAGGGCCTAGTTAGATCTACAAAGACGTACATTTAAAATATCTAGTATCTATTTAACAGAAAAATATATCAACAACAAATACAATATTATTTGTTCTAAGTTAGGCACATTGAAAAATATTCTATATTTAAGGTTCACATTTAAAGCAAAATTTTATAAATTTATAGAGTGGACATTATAATAAAACAATTTCTTACATAAAATACAATTCTTTCAAAATATCGAAAAAATAATAAACATAATTAGAATATTAATTATTTAAAGATTACACTGCATAATCTAGATCAATTTAAAGTTTCAGATAATGATTATTTAAAAAATTTCAAGTAGGGTATTTATTTTGTCCATACCATAATATAATAACTACTTACACTTAAAAAGAAATGGTCTTACATACTATTTACAAGTAAAAATAAATACATTGCAATGAACAATAGTGTTCATATACGCTTTTATTTAAAACGGCAGTTTGAAAAATAAATCATTTTGATTCCTTAATTGTAATATTAAGGGAACACATAAATAGGCAGTTATTATTAATTAATTTTCGAATACATTTTAGTAGTAATGTCAAAAAAATATTAAAGTTATTTTTTCCCCTAAATATTATATTGCATTGACAACAGAGATAATATCTTATCAAATAATATACCTAAACGTAAATATTCTCTTTCGTTGAAAAAAATATTCGATGCTCTTTTCAAACGTTAATATAGTCGAAATTAATAAACGATATTTTGAATTGGTTCGGCAATCGTTTCGGGCCATGTTGCTAATACGAAGGACTCGATATCGCATTCATTAGATCCTCTAGCGATGCGAAAGTAGCCCCGTTCGCCCCACTGAGTACCCCAACTATTTGCTACTTTCTACATATAAAAAAGCACACCAATAATTAACAAATAAAAACATTAACAAGTGAAAGTGAACTGTTGTGTGACGCCTACTAAAAATATAAGACGATGTTATAGAAGGTGAATTATATAATTTTGTCCTTTATTTGTAGATATTGAGATTTTGTTGGCACAGTGTAAAAAAAAAATGCAAAAATCTATACATAATTTATTAATAGCGAAATATTTTGAGAAATACGGTGGAATGTTGGTGACAATTTAACTAGTTGCTTGTATCATAGGAATGTTTTTATCAATAATTGTGAATTAAGTGATTAAAAATGACTTACCCAATATTTTTTCGGACCCGTATAAGTATTTTCTTGGCCCCAACCAACAATTCGAACTGAATGGTAACCTGTTCTGTCTGAATTGGATAGATCAGTGTGTTTATAAATACCTTCCCGATATGAGAAAAAGTCGTGGTAAACTTTCATCGTCGCTAAAAATTTATATGTTAATATTATTATTGGATTAACACATGTAATGGAAAAATTCAACATTTTAATTCTAGAGCAATTAAATCAATACAAACGTTTCGAACTAAATTTTATCTATTGTCTAGGCTAGAAGAAATATCGAAATAGAGAACTATACCAGGTGTTTCAGAACAGACATTATTGTTCACTAATTAATTACTAAAACGCTTTGATATTACGACTGGATTGTTGAAAAATAGCCAAAGTTTGCAAAAATTAGGTGATCCAAAGCGTATTATTTCGTACTGTAAAAGTGGCACTCGAAAAAATTGTATGGATAGAATAGATTAAAATAAGAACATTTGCCATATATTTCATTAGAGAGATATGTATCATTTATTTACAAAATAAACAATGAAGTTAAATATTCTTAAGATAGGCAATTCGTATAACAATTGACCGATTGTAAATTTCCCTATGATGACGTAGATAGTCTGATTTGCATGTTGCGCATGTGTCATATAGCAAAAGTGCCACCCATCGTTGCCATATCGAATCTAAATGCTGATTTTATGAAAATTATACTTTCTTAAATTATTTGCAAGAGTTATTGAACACGTGTTTATTGTTTTAACTGAAGAAATTGAAAAAAAAACTATTAAGAGTGTTCGTTATTTTTGGTGTTAAATAATCCATTATTGTGCACTACGATTATTAAGTAAAACAAAAACAAAAAATATATATTTATTTTTGTTTTCTGTGATTATGTCCTAAACCATAAAAGGTAATTTTAAAATATTACATGTAAAAATTATTTCCTTTCAGAAGCGCAATTCAACGAAACTAAATATTTATATTTGAGTCATCAAAGTTCGGTTGGCAGAATCAATAAATTGTCGAAATCAAGGATATATGACTTCATGTATGGAAATGTTTATTTGAATATTTTAAAAACCACGAATGTAAATGTTCGTTGGATTCAGTTTTCAATTTCGAAAATTTTCTCTATTTACAATTTTGCTATAAAATAATCAGGGGAGCCAATATTTGAACAAAATGAATTTAACATGTAAAATGCCTAAATTTCCAATCCAGATTTACACCCGGTATATATTAGTTACCTTGCACAGGTCCGGAATTAAGAATATCGTGCATAATATCAGTTTCATTTCCTAATCGGTAAACTGGAGCTACTCTATATTTCTGTTCGCGGTTATTGTCTATTGGCACGGAACAACCAGCCTCCGCTAAAGTACCTGCCCTGGAAATACGGCACCGCACATGATCGCCCTGATAAGGGAAACAAGCTTCGTCCACTAACCTGGTGACGAATTCGTAAACTTATATAAAATATAAAAAAATTGAACATTTTCTGCGCGACCAAAATCAATGACTTTAATAGTTTGAGAGGTAATTTGAAATCAAGACATTTTTACAGAAAAATATTGAAAATAATTTTATCTAAAATGTCTGAGGAGATAATTTGAAAATAGCAAATTCGTAAGGTATTTTTATTGAAAAATATGTTGTGATTAATTTACAAACACATCATTTTATCTTACAATGAAGTAATTTTTACCCGATATATAGTTTGGAATTATTTAAATACTCATATTTTAAATAATACTCACCCGAATTTTCTGGTGAACATCCAGGCCCTATCCAAGTATCCTCCGTGGCAACTTTGCTGTCCTCGATCATTACAAGATAGCAAATGTTGAGCACTCAATTGAACTTTTTCAACACCTTTCGAGATAACGCCATATCTTAAAATAATGTAATAAAAATGTTATCGGTGGGTGAAATGTATCATCTTTACTGAAGCGTGAAATTTGTATATTTTCTGATGTTTAAACAAACGCTAATACAGTCGTAAAGCGATTGTATTTTATTTTAACGGTATTATCAAGGATTATTACCTCTCCGTTTGGTTGGAATTTATCCAAGAAAACAACGCAATATTATTTTTTTTAATTTTACATATGTGTTGTTTCTATCAACATATGAAAAACTAAAAAACAAACTGCAAAACTGTAGAGCGGTTCATCTATGAAGAAAATATTTTCCTAATCCATAGAAAAAAATATTCAATTCATAATTATATTATTTTCTAGTTTTACTTATACAACTTCTAACTTACACCTGTCACCGGCCACTTGTCAATGTCATTTGATACGTACAAATCTGTGAGGAAGTGCAAAAAGGACTTGGTAAGGAAAATATTCACGAAGAAATTGCAGAAAATGGGAATAACTTCTCTAGTTCGTTTAAAATCGCGTCGGATATTATAAAAATGCATGTAACCTGTCACTGGCGACCGCTGCAGTCGATATTGCCCAAGAAGAGCCACACCAGCCCTGATCCTGTATTCGGGACACCGCTCCAGGCCACGATGACTCAGCATCAAACTCGTTAGGAAGACTATGCGGATCGTAAATCCGACGTACTGGATTCATCCGCATAACGAAACGCTGCGGCTGCAGAGTGCCCAATCTAAACCAAAATAATAATTTAAAGAAATTAAAAAAAAAAACGAATCATCAAATTTAAATAAAGAAGTTTTTAAAAAGAACTGTCAATATATATTTTATCAGAATATTTTTTTGTTGAACCTCGTTTATTAAAGCTCTTTTTATGACTTCTTTCTAAGTGTTTTTAATACTCCCTTTATAAAAGTTGAAACTAAGCAATAGATAATAATAATAATTTATTAGTGTAAAAATTCTACAAAACAGAATTTTTTATTATACAAGTCACATCAGTCGATTTACTATACTATACAGAGTATATTAAAATCAAAAATTAGTATATAAAAAATCATGTTCGCTATAAAAAGCGTTCTCTATAAAAAGTTTCTTCACTTTATGATTAAATATACTTATATCACAATTTTTTATTGATTAGTTAAAGAGTCCGCAATCCTAAAGATTGGTTGGAAACAGCACGCCATGCCGATCTATCCTGAGCTAATCCCTTCATCTCCCTATAGCTATTCATCTCAACGTCTTCAACTATCTGACTCACATACTCCAATTTAGGCCTACCTACCCCTCTCTTTCCCTCCACTCTACCTTCTATGATCAATTGCATAATCCCCCCATGCCTAAGGATATGCCCTACTAATCTGTCTCTCCTACGCTGTAACACTCTCCAAATACTTCTCTTCTCCCCTACTAACTCTAGTACATCTTCATTTGTTACTTTATCTTCCCAACCAATCCTCATCATCCTCCTATAACACCACATTTCGAATGCTTGTAATCTACGCTTCTCTTCCTTTCCTATAGTCCACGCCTCACACCCGTACAGTGCTACACTCCAAAGATATACCTTCAGTAATCTTTTTCTAATACCCAAGTCAATATTTGATCTTAAAATCTGTTCCTTTTCTACGAATGCCTTCCTACCCTGTGCTATCCTACATTTTTATTGATAGCGGAAGTTTATTATAGAATCGGGGAGCGTAAAAATGATAAGTGATGATGATTGACAAGTATCGTTGGTAAGTGAGGTTTATCTGTTTTAATTTAAAATAAGATTCCACATGATTCATAACGAATATTACTAGAAAATATATGACTCACTTCAACGATAATTTTTTGATTTTGCACAACGTACCTTAACATGATGCCCTCTTCTAATTTCCTACCCCAGAAATCGGTATAGTTTGTAGCGCTCCATCCGTGAGTATATCGTTGCACATTGTTAATAATATTTTCTTCCATCAGGCAAATATTCCTTTCACAAAGGACTTCTAAACGTCCATGAACATTTTCACATTTACTAAAAATTATTTTTTATATATAAAATTCAATTTTTTGTTTTAAATATCTCCCTTGAAAATGATTCTTACCATACATTGCAATTTTCTTTACCAGCTTCTTTGTTGTACGGGTAGTATTGGCCGTTATGATAACAGGCTTTAATTGGTTCTGGTATGGATATGCCTTTACAATGCGACCAATAATCTGGACAGCAATCGTCGTTCGTGCGATTGCAAAAGTCATCGCAATAACATCTTGTACCTACAATTTCATTTAAAATCATAAGCAACACGTTCATTTTAAGCAAAACATCATAATAACGAATTCTTCCATTAAAAAAAATCGTATATTGTCAGTGATGTGACAACACCTACTATCTGCATTAAATTTTTAATGAGTTGGGAGATGTTCTGAACATGCGCAGTAAATCTAGAATCAGTTTGACATAATATGTCATTTTTAGAATTTTTGTAAGATAGGTGGTATTGTCACATCACTGGCAATATACTATGATTTGAAACAAAAATTATTGCTTGCCGACAATTAGGCCAATAGGGCCATTGAGGCCATAGCACCTCTTAGGATACTAAAGATTTACTCACCAACGACGTATCCAGGATTTTATGTTACTAATCTTACTAATCTACGAGTTGGAGCGTGGAATGTTCGCAGTATGAATAGGATAGGAAAGTTAGAGAATTTGAAACTAGAAATGGAGAGACTTAAACTGGATATTGTAGGGATTAGTGAAGTTAGGAGGAAAGATCAAGTAGATACGTGGTCAGGAGAATATAGATTAATAACCACAGCATCAGATAATGGGCATACCGGTGTAGGTTTTATAATGAATAGAAAGTTGGGATGTAGAGTAAAGAGTTATTGCCAAGTTAGTGATAGAATTATAACTATTAGATTAGACACGAAGCCAACGGACACAGTTATAGTGCAAGTATATATGCCAACTTCAAGTCACGATGATGAGGAGGTAGAATCCATTTATGAGGAGATTGAATCTAGGTTAGCAAACGTTAAAGGACAGGATAATCTAATTGTAATCGGAGATTGGAATGCCGTAGTAGGTAAGGGAAAGGAAGTTTCAATAGTAGGAGAATATGGAATAGGAACACGTAATGATAGAGGGGATAGATTGGTAGAGTTTTGTATTAGGAATAAGCTAGTGGTAGCAAACACGCTTTTTCAGAATCACAAGCGCAGGATATATACGTGGAAAATGCCAGGAGATATAAGGAGGTATCAGATAGATTACATACTGGTTAAAGAGAGGTTTAGGAACCAGATTAAGAATTGTAAGAGTTACCCTGGAGCAGATATTGATAGTGACCATAATTTAGTAGTCCTGGACTCAGAGGTCAAATTCAAGAAATTACAGAAGTCTAAACAGGTCAGAGTAGATGTCGATAGGTTAAAATTAGCTGATGTATGTGAAAAGTACAAGCAGAAAGTAGAAATCATGGCTAATGGAACATCTAGGAACGACATAGATTGCGAATGGAGGGAAATCAGAAATGGGTTAACTACGGCAGCAAATGAAGTATTAGGCACAAAGAAAAGGGCAGGTAGGAGGGAATGGATCACGGAAGAAATAGTTGAAATGATAGAAGCAAGAAGGAAAATTAAAATTGGAAACACAGAAGCAGGACAGAAAAAATATAAGGAACTAAGGAACTTAATTAATAGGAAATGCAAGCTAGCGAAAGAAGAGTGGATAAAAGGAAATTGTGAGGATATTGAGGAGGATATGAGAAGAGGTAACGTAGATTTGGGCTACAGGAAAATTAAGTCACATTTTTCTAAAGTAAAACCAAAGGGTAACATTATATGTGATAAGCAGGGTAAGGAACTCACAGAAAATAAGGAAAAAGCTAGAAGATGGAAGGAGTATCTTGAAGATTTATATAAAGGTAGGCAGGACATGGAGGAGCTAGAAAATGTGGAACAGATAGATGAGGATGACTTAGGTCCTAGCATACTTAGGTCAGAGTTTCATAGAGCATTAAATGATTTACGGAATAACAAAGCAGCGGGGATTGATATGATACCAGCCGAATTAATAAAACACGCAGGGGAAAAAATGCAGGAGCGATTATACAGACTAGTTTGTAAAATATATGAGAAGGGAGAAGTACCACAGGATTTTCAGCGTAGTAGAATAGTAACAATGCCGAAGAAAATAGGAGCTAATTTGTGTGAGAACTATAGGACCATTAGTCTACTATCACATGCATCGAAGATATTGCTAAAGATTATTTATAGGAGATTAGAAAATAAAGTAGAGGAAAGGCTAGGAGAAGATCAGTTTGGTTTTAGGAAAAACAGAGGGACGAGGGAGGCGATTTTAGCACTAAGAACAGTAGTAGAAAAAGAATGAGGGTAGGAAAGGTAACTTGCATAGCTTTTGTAGATTTAGAAAAGGCATTTGATAATGTAGATTGGGACATAATGTTTAGAATTTTAAAAGAAACGGGTATAGATTATAAGGATAGGAGAATAATTTTTAATTTATATAAACACCGAACTGCCTTAGTTAGAATTGAGGGGGAAGAAGAGGTAGCAAAAATAGGGAAGGGAGTTCGGCAGGGATGTACACTTTCACCGTTATTATTTAATCTATATATAGAAGATGCAATAAACAAAGTAAAAGAAGAGTATAGTGTAGGTGTGAATGTACAGGGAGAGAAAATATATATGTTGAGATTCGCCGACGATATAGCTATATTGGAAGAAAGCGAAAAGAATTTAGAAAGGGTATTGAATGGTATGCAGGCAGTATTGACTAGGGATTTTAACATGAAAATAAATATAGGTAAAACTAAAGTGATGAGGTGTGACAAAAAGGAATGCAGTAGAAAAATGAGGATCACAATAGGAGATAATAGAATCGAAGAAGTGTCAGATTTTTGTTATTTAGGCAGTAGAATCACAAAAGATAATCGAAGCAAGGTAGATATAAAGTGTAGGATAGCACAGGGTAGGAAGGCATTCGTAGAAAAGGAACAGATTTTAAGATCAAATATTGACTTGGGTATTAGAAAAAGATTACTGAAGGTATATGTTTGGAGTGTAGCACTGTACGGGTGTGAGGCGTGGACTATAGGAAAGGAAGAGAAGCGTAGATTACAAGCATTCGAAATGTGGTGTTATAGGAGGATGATGAGGATTGGTTGGGAAGATAAAGTAACAAATGAAGCTGTACTAGAGTTAGTAGGGGAGAAGAGAAGTATTTGGAGAGTGTTACAGCGTAGGAGAGACAGATTAGTAGGGCATATTCTTAGGCATGGGGGGATTATGCAATTGATCATAGAAGGTAGAGTGGAGGGAAAGAGAGGGGTAGGTAGGCCTAGATTGGAGTATGTGAGTCAGATAGTTGAAGACGTTGAGATGAATAGCTATAGGGAGATGAAGGGATTAGCTCAGGATAGATCGGCATGGCGTGCTGTTTCCAACCAATCTTTAGGATTGCGGACTCTTTAACTAACTTAATCTTATGGATAAATATCTACCGAACTCATAAAAGACAAAATTCAAATCTATCTGCTTTAAAATACCTCCTATCTGCTTTAAAATTTTAATGAGTTGGGAACATGTTCTGGACATGCGTAATAAACCTAAGAATCAGTTTGACATAATGCCTCATTTTTCGATTTTTTGTAAGATATGAGGTATTGTCACATCGCTGACGATATTATAATATTTATTTCAATTATATATAAGTTCTAATTTGACGTTTATATGTAAACAAAGTTGTGTCAAAGTATATCAAGGACAATGACAATTTAATTGGCCGGTAACGTTGGTGTCTATTCTAACAGTGTCGAAAATTAAGTAGACCATCATGAATTTTCCGTATACTATCTACAACGTCAAAATGACTTTCAACGTCAAACGTCAATATACAAAGAAAGTAAATAAATATTTTTACTACTTTTTTTGTAGATTAGATTCAGATTATTGACAAACGAAAGGATTTAAAAATAAATAATTTATAAAAATTGGTTCAGGTATTTTGGACCTATTTAACAGTATTGATAATTATTTAATTCTCTTCTAATGGTATAAATACATATATTTCAAATGGGTCCTTAAAAAATGAAACCGTGCCTGTAGGCAAGCTTTAATACTAAACTACTAAAGCAAATGACAAATAGAATAAGAACGAATATTTTTAAAGAACGTAATCTAATATGAAATAAATATTTATAAAAATTATATCGACAAGAATCGCAAGAGATTTACAGCCTTTAAATCATTCGTGATATTAACCATGACATATACTCTTTGCAGATTAATTTCTTTGAATTAATTTCAATAATTACAAATACATTTATTAGATAAACAAGATACTTTGATTGCTGTATTATAATAGTATACAATATTATTGTTGAAAAAGAATAATATAAAGCGACATTTGATCTGGAATCTAGTTCGTGAATTACTCCATCTTCTGATTTAAAATTTAAATTAACCAATGACTAATAGCTAATCGTATATAATATATGTGTGAATGCATTAATCTTATTAGGCTAGGCTATTTATCTTTGTATTTTTATAATAATTTATTTGCATTATAATTCCCATTTTTAAGTCACGGAATTGTCTTTCATTAGCAAATTGAATAAACTGGAATTTTAACGACAAATTTTTAAAAATCCAAATATACAAAATAGTGGTTCGCTCATTTTTAACGTTTAAAATAATAATACTATACAAAACTATTCAAATTTTATTAATTTCAAATCTAAAAAGTCGCTTGGGAATATGACCGTACCTAACCTAACCTGTCCTAACCTGACCTTACAGTTGAAAATCTAAAATTACGGTTGATTCCCATCTTTAAACTTATAATATTTAAATTTTATGTTTCGAATTTTCAGTTACAATGAAAACCTAAAAGGCGGTTAGGAACATGTCCGTACCTAACCTAACCTGACCTGACAATTGAAAATCTAAAATGACGGTTGACTGTCATCTTTAAACTTATAATAAACTTATAATATTTAAATTTGATGTTTCGAATTTTCAGTTACAATTCAAAACCTAAAAAGACGGGTAGGAACATGTCCGTACATAAGCTAACCTGCCTGACTTAACCTGACAATTGAAAATCTAAAATGACGGTTGATTCCCATCTTTAAACTTATAATATTTAAATTTGATGTTTCGAATTTTCAGTTACAATTCAAAACCTAAAAAGGCGGTTAGGAATATGTCCGTACATAAGCTAACCTGACCTGATTTGACCTGACAATTGAAAATCTAAAATGGCGGTTGATTGCCATCTTTAAACTTATAATATTTAAATTTTATGTTACGAATTTTCAGTTACAATTGAAAACCTAAAAAAGCGGTTAGGAATATATCCGTACATAACCTAACCTGACCTGACTTGACCTGACAATTGAAAATCTAAAATGACGGTTGATTGCCATCTTTAAACTTACTAAACGTGAAAAATTAATATATAAAAATCATTTTCGTGTCAAAATATGTATAGTTTATAAGTAAACTATATTTATTAAGGTTAGAGTATTCGTACTTAAAAGGGGGGCAGCACATTCGTCGACCCTGCCGTTGCAGCATCCCGCCCTGACGCAATAGGGACCCGGGGGTAAATCCCCATAGTCCTTCACACCATATGCGAAAAATGCCAACACTGTTATTACTAGAACAGCGGATAATTGTATCGTAGATATTGTCATTTTTCTGAAACAAATTGATAAGAAAAATTAGTGAATACTCGTACTTTAATTTAATAACTTCCCTTCCGGTTGTGAATGTATTTTTTCTTATTAGCTCATCGATTAATGAAAAAAATATTAAAAGATATTTAGCATACACAATACGATTGATTCGAATATTCTAAGTTAAATTTTTATAAAGTTACAATATAAAATGAAAGTAAAAAGAACAAATGCAATAAAACATTTATATATCCAAATGACTTTGAGATGCCAACATTTTATCTTTAGTTAAATTTAATGCGCTTTTATTTAAATATATAAACTTATTTTATTATCAAAATATGATTGGTATCATTTAAATAGTGTTTGGATGTCAAGGATACGATATATTGTTTCTTAACTGCTATATTAAATTATAACTGCCTCAAAGATTTATTAAACGACATTAATTCGAATAAATTTATGACATAAGTGTCCGCTTACAATCTTAATTAACATACCCTGTTATTGGAATCTTTAGTGATTGCCTTATTTATTTCTTTAATGCATTTTATCATAAAAAAAATCATCTGAAACAATGTTGATTATTTGTACAATTTTTTGTACATTTATATAAAAGCAAAGTACTTTCTAATTTTGCATTATTTTCCTATTCAAATCTAGTTTAGATCAATTAAATTTCAATATTTCGCTTTCCGATTGAATCTGTGTATTTGAACTAATTCGACAGCTATCTGACATATCGAAAAACTGCTCATTTCCGGGACTATTTAATTTATAAGTGAATATAACAACAATGCTGAATAAAAACATTATATATTGCGGTTTTATTAAGTCACCAATAAATTTTAAAAACTACGCATTTTGTCTATGTGACATCATATTATAACTCTGTCATAATTAACTATAAACATGAAGTATTTTATCAATTTGCATAATTAGACATCGACATGGTATTTACGATTCTGCACATAATAAATAATACACATTTTTCGTGTCATATTCGAGATTAACGAAACAAATGTGTTAAATTTAGACACATCAGTTTTTAAAAATCTCATTGGGTTGCTATAAAAATAAATAAATATCGACAGTTGCGATATGTCGAGGTTAATGTCAAAGTTATGTGTCAAAATCAGTGTGACCAATCATTTATGCAAAAGCATCATAACCATTATGACCATAACCAAAAAATATCGAAATAATAAATAAAATGCGTTTCTTGTGAATTTATGAGAGCATTTGTCCTTTAGGAGAAAATGATAAAAAAGCCGACAAAATTACCTAAATAAAAATTGTCAAGGTGCATTTGATCTATATTAAAAAACTTCAATTTTTTACACGTAAATTCACTTAATTAATTGAATTCTATTTAAAATCCGTCATACATTATTACTCAAAAAACTCGATTTCTATAAATGATAATATTTTGACAATATCTTTTTTTTTCAAGTTGAATTCGTGTTTATTTATAGGAAAAGTTTACGTTTCACTCTACTATTTCAAGAATCCCACAAAAAACACAGCGATGATGAACCAGGTTGAAAATGCGTCAAGTCAAATAATAACAAAGTGTCAATATCAAAAATTTATTTTTAGATTTGAAGTATATACAGGGTTAGTTACGGAATTAAAGATAAATTCATATTGTTCTAGGTTAGATGAGTATTTTAATGGCTATTATGAAGAAATTTCAATTCTAAATTTTCTAAACATGTCAGTAACTTGATTTTATGTTCACTTTTAAAGAAATTAATTTTCTACACGACAAAAAATCAATAAAAATGATTAATAATGAAGTCAGATATTTTAATTGCGGGATATTTCTCCAGTTGAAATTTATAAGAAAAACAAATCGATTTTTCTTTTCAATTCTCTACACAAATTACAAAAAAATAATAAAAAAAATCGTCCGATTCCTCATAAAAATAAATGCGAAGATAGGAACGACATTGTTTTAAAACTTTAATCAAGATGTTTAATTTCAATTTCTCATTTCAACGCCTCAAATATTCCAACAGCGAACGTTTAACAATAGGATTAAAATATAGAACGAAACAATTATATAATAGAAATGCACTTGACTTTGTAATAGAACGGCCAAAAATAAAAGTAAAGTCATAATTATTTACAAACACAAATTAGCCGTGACAATATGCACACTTAAATGGACGATCACAGATGTTCTAATGAGCTCACAATAAATACAAACTCAACGCAACCTTTCGCCAGAAAAAAAATTATAATTTGTTTTTTTGAATGCATTAAGATATATTTTGCTTTTGTAGAGCGAAAATAGAAAACATAGGTGAATACATCTTGATACATACAGGATAGTCAATGAAATATTTTTGTTATTCAAAGGACAACTTTTCACGAAAAAATGTTTTTTTATTATTAACAGCTTAAATAAAAACGCCAAATAAATGTTTTCAAATTGATTTTTGAAGATTTTCATCATTTTTGTACTATAGTAACGTTTTATTGGAACGAAAAATGACTTGGTTTGATTTGCTATTAAATAAAATTTAAAAAAAAATTGTTTACTACCTAAATTGGATTTGTTAAACTAGTTTGTTACGGTATTTGGGTGATATTCTATATTATAAATTGGATTTGTTTAATTTGACATGTGATGAAAAATAATTTCGCAAGAATAAAAAACGACCACTCAGTATAAAGTATTTCTGAAATAATACTGAGTGTTGAAAACACACTTTCGATAATGCGTTCTATTTTTTTTTGCAACTTTCTTTATTGCACCTTTTCACACTAGAAGAGATTAATGTGTTTCAGTTTCAAAATCCGAAATTTTAAGAAAAATAGCAAACCCACTTAGCGCAAAAAAAAATTATTGGGAAAATCGTTATTCGTACTTGAATACTCTTCAAAATGCGGAGGTAAATAAGTTTTCCTGGCAAACTCTTGCATTAGTCATTTGCATTCCTAATATGCAAATTTCACGACGATTTTATCTTAAATTTGCTCGAATGCGCCTGATTTTTTGAATCACTGTGTAAATTTAGTTTTGTAATAGTAAAATATTGCAAGTTTACAATCATTAATTTACTTTAGGAAATAAATATTCATACAAATTCACATTGAATAATGAATAAATAATGCGCAAAATTGTGGATTCTTGAACTATTTTATTTTATTTAAAATAACCAAATTGCCAACAAAATAGACTTTATAAAATAAATTAAAAAAACTAAAATCTTATATTATTTAAATTGCGACGGCCTTTTTTCGGCAGTCGTTTTGCGAAAATTGGTTGAAAAAAAAAATAAAAAATATCCAATTTTTCTCTATATTCACATTTCCTATTTGTTCATTTATTTTTTGAAAATGTTGCGTGTACAATCAAATATATACAAATTACGCTTGGAAATTTTGGTATCATACAAACAGGTGAAAATAATCATTTTGAGTCATTATAAATTTGTTGATCTTCAAGAATTTATAAAATATTCCAAATAAAAATATCTTCTGAATACGCCCGGTGTAAACTTCAATTCGAAAAATTCAATAATCTGCTTTTGAAAAAACAAATGTTACATTAATTTGCCTCACTATTTTGTTTATAAATTGTTCATACTATGCATAAAACTATATATTTTTCATATTAGCAATTGCCAACGTTTAACTTTGTTCGACTTTGCTTCCTACAAATTCGTTGAAAAAAAAATTATAATATATGTAAATTTAATTGCCAAAATAGACACATTAACATAATTATAATTGTTCATAAAGAGCAACTCCATTATATTTATGTATCCCACAGGCGTATTGGACTGCGTTCTAACAAAACTCAATATAACAATTGTTTTTGGATTATTTTTGGCTGGGAAATACAAAATCAATTTAATTTCAATTAAATTCAGATACAAATGCAAAATAAAAATTATTTAATTGATTTTTTTTTTATACATAAACAGTTGCACAATACCCCCATGTCTAAGAATATGACCCACTAGTCTATCTCTCCTACACTTGGAATACCTTCCAAATACTACTCTTTTCCTTTCCCGCAACTCTGCCTTTTATATCTATTTGTAGAATACTCCCATTTCTAAAAATATGGCCCAGTTCTCCTACGCTGTGCATATTTTTTATAAATTTTCATTGAAAAATAAATGAAACAAATTGTAAAATAATTAAATCATTATTTTGCTCTAATATATCTTTCGCGCTGTAATCGTTTGCTGTTATGAAAATTTGAAAAAGCGAACGGTATTTTATTTTCTTTTATTATATTGACGTAGCTTTGAATATAAAATAAACTTTGAATAAAAAAAATCATATTTTTTGTTGTTGAACGCTTGTATTTGCAGACGTACGCAGATATGCTATTTCAATATTTATCACCACCTCGTTATTTAAATTGGAATTTGAATGAGAACATTCCGATGTCATGTCCAATAAACATAATAATAGTAAATTGATAATTTCGCATTTATATACTGCATAAAACAAATTCAATGGAAATGGCACGCCATATGACTCGATACTCATTCATTAGTAATTGTATATTTTTAGCCACTTGTAAAATCATCGAAGAATTTGCAATTTTTGTAAATGTAGATTTCGATTCGCATAACAGCAAATTTGAATAATCGTTTTAAATGACGCAAATATATGAATCGAAAATATGTAATTAAATAATTTAAAACGTTATGGATTAAATTGATGTATCACCAGCAGTAAAATAAATATAAAAATAAGTCAAAATAAAATTTTTCATATTTCATAAAAAGCCTGCAATTGGCACTTTGATCCTATGGATATTTATTAAATTAATGTAAAAAATAAATGCTTGCAATATTTGTATTAATCATTTTAATTGATAATAATTTGCCATTATATACTTACAATTACGAATAATTTAATTTCTGTGTTTTTCCCGTACTATTCCATATTTGATAAATCATTAGAACTTTTAAAATTTACAATTAGTTACTGGACTAATTTTAATTGTTTTCATAATGAGGCATCCATTTGAATGCAATAAAATCCGAGTATAAAATACTTAAGAATTGAACGTGAATTGCTACATCTAAAAACCATTTAAATATTTGCATTAAGTTCTGTTTATATTGTAAGATAAATAAATACGGAATTGGAACTTTGTATTTTAGTACATTTCATTGAACTAAATCGCTAAATTTTTAAATAATATACAAGGCAGTAAATATATCCGCGAATTTAATTCTATAGGAGCTTTAAAATAATGTATAAATATAACAGAATTAAATATATATATTTTTTAAGTCTATATGATGTATTTTGATCCATCCTGGGAATTTCTCATTTCTCAAAAATAAATATTATTCTTCATATTTAATGAATCATATAAAAAAAAAGTATTTTTGCTTTTATAGACTTAATCCAAAAGCGAAATACTACATACAAAGCTAAAACATTGCACTAGCGATGGCAAACTGTAGGTCACTTTGAGGACCTAGTTCGTAGTTCGTAGTTCTCTTTTTTTCTCAATATTAAAATATTAAATAGAAAAATAAATAAATTTAAATATTTAGTTAAAGAGTCCGCAATCCTAAAGATTGGTTGGAAACAGTACGCCATGCCGATCTATCCTGAGCTAATCCCTTCATCTCCCTATAGCTATTCATCTCAACGTCTTCAACTATCTGACTCACATACTCCAATCTAGGCCTACCTACCCCTCTCTTTCCTTCCACTCTACCTTCTATGATCAATTGCATAATCCCCCCATGCCTAAGAATATGCCCTACTAATCTGTCTCTCCTACGCTGTAACACTCTCCAAATACTTCTCTTCTCCCCTACTAACTCTAGTACAGCTTCATTTGTTACTTTATCTTCCCAACCAATCCTCATCATCCTCCTATAACACCACATTTCGAATGCTTGTAATCTACGCTTCTCTTCCTTTCCTATAGTCCACGCCTCACACCCGTACAGTGCTATACTCCAAACATATACCTTCAGTAATCTTTTTCTAATACCCAAGTCAATATTTGATCTTAAAATCTGTTCTTTTTCTACGAATGCCTTCCTACCCTGTGCTATCCTACACTTTATATCTACCTTGCTTCGATTATCTTTTGTGATTCTACTGCCTAAATAACAAAAATCTGACACTTCTTCGATTCTATTATCTCCTATTGTGATCCTCATTTTTCTACTGCATTCCTTTTTGTCACACCTCATCACTTTAGTTTTACCTATATTTATTTTCATGTTAAAATCCCTAGTCAATACTGCCTGCATACCATTCAATACCCTTTCTAAATTCTTTTCGCTTTCTTCCAATATAGCTATATCGTCGGCGAATCTCAACATATATATTTTCTCTCCCTGTACATTCACACCTACACTATACTCTTCTTTTACTTTGTTTATTGCATCTTCTATATATAGATTAAATAATAACGGTGAAAGTGTACATCCTTGCCGAACTCCCTTCCCTATTTTTGCTACCTCTTCTTCCCCCTCAATTCTAACTAAGGCAGTTTGGTGTTTATATAAATTAAAAATTATTCTCCTATCCTTATAATCTATACCCGTTTCTTTTAAAATTCTAAACATTATGTCCCAATCTACATTATCAAATGCCTTTTCTAAATCTACAAAAGCTATGCAAGTTACCTTTCCTACCCTCATTCTTTTTTCTACTACTGTTCTTAGTGCTAAAATCGCCTCCCTCGTCCCTCTGTTTTTCCTAAAACCAAACTGATCTTCTCCTAGCCTTTCCTCTACTTTATTTTCTAATCTCCTATAAATAATCTTTAGCAATATCTTCGATGCATGTGATAGTAGACTAATGGTCCTATAGTTCTCACACAAATTAGCTCCTATTTTCTTCGGCATTGTTACTATTCTACTACGCTGAAAATCCTGTGGTACTTCTCCCTTCTCATATATTTTACAAACTAGCCTGTATAATCGCTCCTGCATTTTTTCCCCTGCGTGTTTTATTAATTCGGCTGGTATCATATCAATCCCCTCTGCTTTGTTATTCCGTAAATCATTTAATGCTCTATGAAACTCTGACCTAAGTATGCTAGGACCTAAGTCATCCTCATCTATCTGTTCCACATTTTCTAACCCCTCCATGTCCTGCCTACCTTTATATAAATCTTCAAGATACTCCTTCCATCTTCTAGCTTTTTCCTTATTTTCTGTGAGTTCCTTACCCTGCTTATCACATATAATGTTACCCTTTGGTTTTACTTTAGAAAAATGTGACTTAATTTTCCTGTAGTCCAAATCTACTTTACCTCTTCTCATATCCTCCTCAATATCCTCACAATTTCCTTTTATCCACTCTTCTTTCGCTAGCTTGCATTTCCTATTAATTAAGTTCCTTAGTTCCTTATATTTTTTCTGTCCTGCTTCTGTGTTTCCAATTTTAATTTTCCTTCTTGCTTCTATCATTTCAACTATTTCTTCCGTGATCCATTCCCTCCTACCTGCCCTTTTCTTTGTGCCTAATACTTCATTTGCTTCTGTAGTTAACCCATTTCTGATTTCCCTCCATTCGCAATCTATGTCGTTCCTAGATGTTCCATTAGCCATGATTTCCACTTTCTGCTTGTACTTTTCACATACATCAGCTAATTTTAACCTATCGACATCTACTCTGACCTGTTTAGACTTCTGTAATTTCTTGAATTTGACCTCTGAGTCCAGGATTACTAAATTATGATCACTATCAATATCTGCTCCAGGGTAATTCTTACAATTCTTAATCTGGTTCCTAAACCTCTCTTTAACCAGTATGTAATCTATCTGATACCTCCTTATATCTCCTGGAATTTTCCACGTATATATCCTGCGCTTGTGATTCTGAAAAAGCGTGTTTGCTACCACTAGCTTATTCCTAATACAAAACTCTACCAATCTATCCCCTCTATCATTACGTGTTCCTATTCCATATTCTCCTACTATTGGAACTTCCTTTCCCTTACCTACTACGGCATTCCAATCTCCGATTACAATTAGATTATCCTGTCCTTTAACGTTTGCTAACCTAGATTCAATCTCCTCATAAATGGATTCTACCTCCTCATCATCGTGACTTGAAGTTGGCATATATACTTGCACTATAACTGTGTCCGTTGGCTTCGTGTCTAATCTAATAGTTATAATTCTATCACTAACTTGGCAATAACTCTTTACTCTACATCCCAACTTTCTATTCATTATAAAACCTACACCGGTATGCCCATTATCTGATGCTGTGGTTATTAATCTATATTCTCCTGACCACGTATCTACTTGATCTTTCCCCCTAACTTCACTAATCCCTACAATATTAATCCCTTTAAATATTACAATACTTATTTTGAATTAAGAGTGAGGAAGAAAAACAACAATGTTTATAATTTATACAAAACATATATATAAGGAAATATAATTTCGTTCCGTTCACCAACACACTTTATCACTAAATAAATATTAGTACTGTATATGTAATGTATAATATACTGCATCGTTTACGCGTCGTGATTCATAGTACACGACGGGTTCAGGACCTAGTACAAGTACATCAATACGTACACCGTTCACCATGTAGTTCATAGTTCACGAACTAGTTCATAGTGACCTACAGGTCGTTGCAAAATATCGTCACAGTACGCTCGTCATTTGATTGAACCGTTCAGAGTGAACGGTTCGCGATCGAACTACACATCGCTACATTGCACGTTAATTGCTTAAATGCCGTTTTTAACGGGATGTTTCTTCAAATTGAATTTCTCCGCAAGAAATTGTACATTGAAGAGAATATCTTTCGTTCCTTCGCAGTAAATAATCCAATTATTAAACAATTCATTGTTATATTTGTCGAAATTACTAAATACTAAGTTAAATATCATTAACTTTCACTACACTATATAAATTTTGCAACATAAAATTGTAAAACAAAAACTTTATCTTGAACGATACAAATTAATCTGATGGTTGAGTTGAGGAGAAATAGCATACCTAACCTCCAAATTTTCACCAAAGTAAGCACCGCAACTCATCGGTCGTTATTTATAAAACAGCTGATTGATTCGTGAATAATCGTGAAATTTGACAGGTAGCATCAGTGTGTCATTTTCGACTGTGGTAATAGTTCGCGGTAGTTCTTATGCGTTATCAACAACATACCTACTTTGTTGAGAAATGTCACATAAAATAGGATTCTACTAAAATCATTTAATGACCTGTCCAAATATATACATTTTTTATTACATACATTGTGGATTTATTAATTTATATATTCGCATTAACTTTTCCGAGGAAATTGATAAAAATAAAATAATGGTTCGCTGCTCTGTTTTAATGCATGTGTTGATTTTGCTTAATTTATTTCACACTACAATTAACAAGATGGTAAATTCGCCCATTTATACACAATAGGCGCCATATTATATTATTCACTGTAGAAATTATAACAGCGATGATAATAGCCAAAATACATGCAAAAACATGATTGGCATTGAAATTTTATACATCAAGAAATTGCGTTTAGGATTACAATTTTATGTAGTCTAGTTTATAATTATAGGCCTGTGCAACGTGACGACCTAATGTGATGAAACACATCATGCGGCCTCTGGCCAATTTAGAGTTTTTTTTTTAATTTGCAACTACTTCAGACGCAATTCGTGTTATTAATTTTGGAATTAATTAAATTAACCTTTAATATTTGATCAGTAAAGGTTGAAATATTAAAAATTAATAATGTTTTGGTGCAATTATATAAAATCAACTTCGATTTATTTTGATATACTTAATAATAGGTTACATAAGCAATTTTTTTAACAAGTCAGAAATAAATGCACACGCAAATTAATAATTAATTGGAGCAATGTAAGTTATCATGTAATTAAAATGTAATTTAAATGTTTGGTATTTTTAATAGAAACCCGTCATTTCAGAATTATTTTATGATTTATTACACAAATTATATTTCGATTGACGTTTCCACTTTTTTTGTTTACAAAACATATATATTTTATAGACGGTTTAGAAGCAAAACTGAACAAGTCCATGTTTTGCACAAATTTATTTTTTTTATATTGCAAATTTAATCCAATCACTTTTTAAAAAAGTGGATATGATTAAAACTCGGACTTTTTCAGTTTTAATCGACAATGTTCTTGTAAATAAAAAAATAAATAAAAAATTCAGGTGATTTAATACGTCTAGAAAAAAATCCATATAAAACACAAAAACATACAAAGTTTTCATCTTCGTCTCAATGGCAATGTTTGTAAAAAAATCCAGAATTGCAATCCTGACCTCAAAAAAAAATGCAAGATATAAATTGAATATTCACACATTCTATTTATAATATACTCTAAATATTCGCTTCTCAATTATCTATTTAATTAATGATATTCCATCACTCTTGTTCGAATGATTAATCGGTTGGCAATTTAATTTAATGTGCCCGTTGTTAAAATCCAGAACATCTGGTCGGGATGCATGCAGATGCGTAAACTGTGAAATGCAAATAATATAGAAATTTGATTTGAAACATCTTAAGATTGCTGTCTATTCGATTTTAAGTATAATGAACCTTGAAAACGGTTAATAAAATAAATATATTGTTATTTGCAAAAATGTTGACAAGGACTTTATGTCAAATTTATGTCATATATGATAAAGCTGTAATAAATATCTTTATTGCGCTGAATTATCAAAAAAAAACGAGAATTTTTCTTGAAAAATTAGAAAATTACGTAGTTTGCAAAAAATACATTAACAATTTTGGAAAGTTACACAAAAATTACATAGCGACTCAAAAAACTACAAAAAAATATATTTTTATTTCATTATATATTCAACCAAATAGGAAAATGTGCAAAGAAAAATCAGAACTATTTAATTTATGGCATCTTGACTGAAGTCTATATCTTGAATATGAATTGAATTGTCTATGCACTTGCGAAATCTATATAAAGTATCGCCAATGTGGAAAAAGTAAATCATTTTAAAGCGCATGTCCGATTTATCATTCATTAGCCTATGAAAACGAAAAAAAAATTTCGCCCGAGGAAAAATATTTTTACCGTTATATTTTTAGACAACGACAATTTGAAGGAGTTATTCTGGTTCATCAACTGATTTATATTTGCGAACACATCTCGTGTGGCAATCATTTCTTTTAATTGCCTTTCAGACTGCAAAAATATTGCACTTTTATATATGTACCAATATTTGTTATACGCAGAGTTGAATCACCTCCTCAAAAGTGCGAATATTTTTTACAATTACAAATGGCTTTTAGTGCATACATCTTAATTTTAACGTTAATATAAAAACTAGGCGAATGGTTAGTTTCAAGTAGCGATGGCAAACTGTAGGTCACTTTGAGGACCTAGTTCGTAGTTCATTTCAATGTACCGTTCACGAACTATAGGTCGTGAACTACTACATCTTTTAAAAAAGGAACTAGTTCACGACCTATATGAAATACATGCACATACTGAAAATAATCTCTTTTTTTCTCAATATAAAAATATTAAATAGTAAAAAATAAATAAATGGATATATTACAATACTTATTTTGAATTAAGAATGAGGAAGAAAAAACAACAATGTTTATAATTTATACAAAACATATATATAAGAAAATATAATTTCGTTCCGTTCACCAACACACTTTATCACATAAATGTTAGTACTGCTATTGGTACTGTATATGTAATGTATACTATACTGCATCGTTGTGATTCATGAACGGTTTAGTACACGACGGGTACAGGACCTAGTACAAGTACATCAATAAGTACACCGTGCACCATGTAGTTTATAGTTCACAAACTAGGTCATAGTGACCTATAGGTCGTTGCAAAACATCATCACAGTACGCCCATCATTTGATTGAACCGTTCAGAGTGAACGGTTCGCGAGTGAACTACACATTGCTAGTTTCAAGTACAAATTTTAGTTTTTGCGCGGTCGTAAACGAAAGCGACTAAATGCTATAATATGTAAATTGACACATGCCTTCGACACAATTAAATAAACAGTCATAAATAGCGCGAAGTGTCTGCCGCCGCTGGACAGCTCAACAGCTGTGCATATGTCACTGATATCTATCTATCGCTAGCAGTGGACTATATCGCATTGTTTATTCATAAAACAGAAAATAGCGCATAAATAATTGAATAGTTGTAATCGAAAGTGTGCCATGGCGAAAATAACAATATACATTATTATTCTGTCTTGTGCTATCGAATAACAATTCAAACTGTTATTTAAAAAAAAAAACTTAGGATCGTTAATTGTAACCAGGGCCGTTCCCATCTCTTCGTAGTAAATTGCAAAATCAATTGAATGCCCAATAATATCTTTAGTGGGCACGTGAAAATATTATATTAGACATGTTTTTTTTGGGGGGCCTTTTTAAATATTCAATTTATCCAAAAGTGGAAAATATTGAAAATGTTCACTATATCCCTGCCCACGATTGTTAAGCTTGTTTAAAATATTTTTTTCATATAAACTATAAACGCTTCCCTTTTTTCAATTGATTTTTGCAATTGTTAAAGACACTATTATAAGTTTTGAATGACATTTTACTATAGCTAAAGTTTCTACGATTGTATCCCCTTTAGATACGGACCTGTTTGCAGTATTAATATTTTAAATTAAACTTACATTAAAAAAATATACTTTACTCCTTTTTAATAAAAATAAAAATAAACTATTCCGTCGTAAGTTAAATCTATTCATAAGCACTTATTTTTAATTGATGCATCTAATATATATACTGGGTGATACTTCGGTAGACACATCAAATCTTAATTTTGACTTGTTCACAAACTTCCCTATTTTTTACAATTTAATGCTTAATACTAAAGTTATCCAGATTTAAAATCTGCGTATAAAATTCTTTTCATCTTTTCGTTAAATTTGTCATTTTTCGACAAAATTAAAAAATTAATATTTCGCAATAAATTGATTTAAAAAATTATCACTACGGTGTTAAATAATAATATAGAATACCGTAACTTAAAGCATGAAGTAGCTAGATGCGCATTTCGAAGGCCATGCCCCCATCTTCAGTAGCACAAGATAAAAACGAAATGAAATACCTGTCTGTATAAATATTTTAAAAACAATATAAATTAATAATTATCGAAACTAACAAATAACAACAATAAACATTGGTTTGTCAAAACGAAAATAACCAAAAATAAATCAAATAAAAATATTACGGTATTCAGGTGATATTCTATACTAATAAATTGATTGATATTGAAAAAGTTGCCTTAAAAACAACAAAGTTAATTCAATCTGTCACATTGACAGCTGCTTTTCAGATATTTTTGTTCGAAATAAATCTAAACACAAATAAAGTATTTTGTGATAATATAGAACTTAAATAATAGTATTACTTTTTATTTTGTAAATCACGGCAGATTATATATAAAACCACGAATTATTTTTATTTGTAATTAACAAAAAAAGCCATAATAAAAATCAGCTATTAAAATCACATGTCTGTCTAACCTGATATTATCAATTGTATAAAACATCACATAACTTTTTTTTGGGTGATGTTTTCCTGCAATTATTTAAGTATTTAAAATCTTATAATAATATAATCTAATAATATATAATCATTAATAAATAAAATAAAATAAAAATCTAATAATCTGATATACAATCTAAAAATGTTGTATTGGAATGGTCGGTAGTATAAATGGTGTGCTCCGCCATTTATTATTGCAAAATCTTCATCAGGGCATTAATCCTTCAATTGACAGTACTAGAATATAAATTAATTATCATATCAATTGCGATGCAGTTGGATAAACTTTGAAGATACTTTTTTATTCGTGATTTTTCATTTTCTTTAGTTTAGAAATTGGCCGATAAAACGGAAATCTGCATTCATTAATTTTGAATGCAAGTTATACCACTTATTGGATGCATATATCTTTAAAATAATATACTTTACCAATGCGAAGATTTAAAAATATTCCTTTGGCAGGCTATAAGCTAATTTTCCAAATTTAATACACTGACAACATACTGTCTATTCAATTTAATTAACAAATACATTTTATTTTTGGTTAGTTTAGTTTGTTAACCCGTGAATTGTGTTATGCGTTTGCGCAGTTGATTATCTGCAATTCCTTTTCATAGTTTATAATAAGTACGATAGATGTCGCTTGTAGGCGCGAAGACTGTTGTTACATTGATATTTCGTTCAATTGTATAGCAATCCCGGCGAATAACATAGCGATGTGTAGTTCACTCGCGAACCGTTCACTCTGAACGGTTCAATCGAATGACGGGCGTCTGTGACGATGTTTTGCAACGACCTATAGGTCACTATGACCTAGTTCGTGAACTATGAACTACATGGTGCACGGTGTACTTGTACTAGGTCCTGAACCCGTCATGTACTAAACCGTACATGAATCACAACGGCTTGTAAACGATGCAGTATAGTATACATTACATATACAGTACCAATAGCAGTACTAACATTTATGTGATAAAGTGTGTTGGTGAACGGAACAAAATTATATTTCCTTATATATATGTTTTGTATAAATTATAAACATTGTTGTCTTTTCTTGCTCATTCTTAATTCAAAATAAGTATTGAAATATTTCAATTTATTTATTTGTTACTATTTAATATTTTTATATTGAGAAAAAGGAGATTATTTTCAGTATGTGCATGTATTTCATATAGGTCGTGAACTAGTTCATTTTAAAAAGATGTTAGTAGTTCACGACCTATAGTTCGTGAACGGTACATTGAAATGAACTATGAACTACGAACTAGGTCCTCAAAGTGACCTACAGTTTGCCATCGCTACTTATATGATCTTATGAACATAAACCTTGGTCGAGACTGTAATTGTCTTGATCTTGCGGATCTTATAGATGACATCGCCATTCGCTTAGATTTATATAGCCAGCGTTCATCATTGTCAATTTCGCAGTTGTTGCTTATTTGTTTTTGCGCTGCATTTCCTTTACTGTTATATTAGGTAAAGGGATTTGCATGTAAAAGCATTTTTCTTGACCTATAAGAATAACGGTCTCATTGCCAGCAATTTCATTTGGTCCAAATGCAGGTCCGTCCTAGTAGTTGAAACTTTAGCAACGCACAATTATAAAATATCAATCTATGTGGAAATTTCTTAAATTTGAAAAGCTCTCCGTGATTTGGAAATAATTCGAACACACAGTTGTTTCAAAAATTTGTTTAAAAATGAATCTAGCAATAAATGAATAAAAAAAAAATCCGTGTTGATTTAAAGAAACGATATTATAAAGCTTATAAATAAAAATTAGAGTATGCTCATATTGTCAAAATTATACTATTTGTCAAAATTGTGATTTTGGCAGAGATATTGTTTTAACTATAAGTCAAAAATCATGAAAAATAGAAACAGCTAAAAATATGATTTTTATTTTTAAATTCCAAGTAGCTACCATTTAATAAATTCTGCCCGAATCAAAAGAATGTCATTATTTGAAAAAATATCATAAATGTTGACTCAGAATACAGCATCAGATTCAAAACATTTAGAGCAGGGGTGGCCAACCCAAATGATCTTTCGGGCCACTTTGGAAACGCATCATAACTCCGCGGGCCACATATACAATTATAAATCCCCATATTAGATTTAGATACACTATAGACATTTTTTTGAGTGAAAAATTGAAACATAATGAGATATTATTATTGTGTTTACGATTATTCTTACATATAAACATAGATAATATAATAATAATGATACTAAGCGTACATTGTAAAGAAATATATAACACTAAAAATTAAATATAAAAAATATATAAATATGAATGAAATTTAAATAATGAAATCGCGGGCCGAAAAAGTGTTCAAGGCGGGCCACATGCGGCCAGCGGGCCGCGGGTTAGGCCACCCCTGATTTAGAGCATCATTTACCCTGGCAGTTAGTACTTTTTTTTAGTGAGGTAGAAGAGTTAGGGGGATTTGGACTTTATCAGGACTTTTACCTGAATGGTGAGGACTCAAACCAGTAGGTGATAATTCTTATGCCGTACCTACACAGCCTACCGAATACTTCAGAATTGGAAAAAAAAATTGTGTCTTGTTTTGGTTCTGTCTTATGAGTTACAAATATGAATGCGAGGTAAAGTAAGTGTAGATTGCTTTGTTGAAGTTAGACAAGTAAACTAGCTGTTTATCAGTTATATATGCTTAAAGGCATATGCGGGAATAAATAGAATAATATAGGTCTACCAGAACGAGATTGACCTGATAAAATATATATGTGTACATAGACCGAAGACACACGTAACAAAAGCAAATACAATCATTGCAAGCTTTACTCCGGGCAAACTTTACTTGTGAGTGACAGTCAAATATGATCAATTTCACTATTTTACTGTACTACTTTTATTGTTTATGTAAAAATATGAAAGGTTTTTTTATTCATCTCAACAAAAACTCGATTATCCATTACTTGGACGAACAATGAGGCAAATAAATTAAATGAACGCTTCGAATGTCAAATTTAAAGGCAGATTAGGATCAACTAATGAAGAAATAAAAAAAAATTAAGTACCCGGTAAAGAATGCAAAGTTAATAATATAACCGCAAATGCAATAAATTCTAATACATTCCTGTGATTTGTTAAGAAAAAATAGCAACTCCTCTTTAATCACTAATGGCTTGTAAATAAATCCTAGAATAGTAATAAATATAATACATAAATTCGTTTGTTTATTGTTTTGTCAACCGATTAAGAATGCAATAATCAACATAAGTCTATGAACGCATAATATAACATTCAATGAACAAATAGGTATACATAAGCGGGGATATTTGATTTGTACCTTAGGGACCATCCTGTATAAAAAATTTCCGAAATAGTCCTTAAAATATCAATTTTGCAGCTAATAATAAAGTTTCCGTGCAACAAAATTATTTGATTTGAACTTTTTTCAGGATTTATAATAAGGACTTAAACTAGAAGCTATATCATTAGCAACTATTAGATTATTGATATCTTAAAAACTATATCGCAAATTCTTTAGAATAAACCGCATTTCACAAAATTGCTATACAATTGCATATAAATCGGCGAGGGACATTATAGGTGTTTTATACTATTGATTGTTATGCTGCTGTTGATAGTGGCTTGGCTTTCGAAGTGCGCATCTATCGTATAAATGCTTTCGATGTGCGCATTTGTGCGGGTTGCGGTTTCTTTGGTGATATTCTATTGGAATCTGCTAGTTATTTCATACAAAAGAATATTAGCATCTTTCGCCCCCTATGTAATCGACGCCTATGATATTAAAGCAAATTATATTAAATAGAAACGCAACTATTCCAGATATAATTTCTTAGTTTGATACGAGTTGATTGCACTGTTGTGTATGTATAATTGACACGTTATTTTATTTCATTAGACTGGAATGAAACTTTAAAAAAATGAAAACTGTATATGTAAGATTGGAAAAGTAGAAAAAGCGAGGTCGAAACAATATCATTTACCTCTAAAAATTGCACTTAATCTTCGATGTAATTAGTTTGTATTATATGTATTATAATTTTATCACCGTTTTTTAATCAAAAACAAACATTATCTAATAAAGTAAGATCTCGACTATTTAAAATGTGTTGCACAATTCACGTGTGCAATTGCATATTATTTTGAAAAAAAAAACATATTATTTTGATAAAAAAAAAGTGTAAACCATCAGTGTAAAAAATTAATTACATAACTGCACCAACTAAAACAAATATTACTATAATTTATAATTTTCCGGTAAATTAAGAAACGGAATTTTTATTTTTGTACGTTGTGTAATAAAAACGAACTCCATCGCACGATGCATTTTGAAAAATCCAACGAAATTAATTTGCTGATTATTTTTAATTAATTTGCAAAACGAAAAATATATATAATTTGCAGATTCACCTCAAAATGAAACACCATAAACGTAAGAAAATTCAAATACATAGTCAAAATCAACAATAAAAATGTTGTAGAAGCCGATGGAAACAACCAGGATATTATTTTAAATAATTTATCACATTTCTTTACTCTTAACAGCTTTTTTATAAAGATAACGAAAAACAATGCTATAATTAGGGCTTTTGATTCTAGAAGAAAATATTTAAAACTTTATCGAATTAAACATTTTTAGACATCTACAAAAAGAAAACGCAAAGAAAAATGTTAATCCATCGACGTTTCTTGTGATTTAAAAAATATTTGAGATTTTGTGCTGTTTATTATTCGTACAATTTAGTACCTTTGCAGTTTTCTTGTCTTAAAAGTACAATAATGCAACTGATTTTTGCAAAATAGTGAAATATGATGCGTGCATACTTCTGCAGTTACTTCTTCAGTATATGTTTTCATATTTAGTTTTTATTTTTAAATTGAACAGATTTTATAGGAAAAACCTGTTAATAAATAGAAAAATATATATTGAAGCAATTTTCAGCGTCACAACATACAAAAAAGTAATAACATATTATAGGAAATATTTTAATTTTATAATGATCAAAAACTACTTGATTAAAAACGATAAAATCGAAGAAAGGTAAAAAAATTGTACTTACATGTTTATTACAAAAAAATTCCTATTATTAAAGAAGGCACCGATAATTCACAAAATATTTAAAAAAACTCACTTTATGAAAATTGTAAAAATGAAACGTGCGCGTCGTTTGGTGATTGTTGGGAGCTGCAAACGGCAAAAGCGTCTATATTGTTCGCGATTTCATCGTTATATCAGTTCAGCAAAACATTCATACGGTGTGCTCAAGCATTTAACATGGAGGTGCCTTGCCTGCCTTGGCGTCATCCTCAGCTGCAACACCAATTGCCTACGAATTTAATAGCACGCCCACGCATTTTGAAATATTCTTTTTAATTTTGAGTGTTTTATATTTTTTCAGCTAATAACAGTTATGATATATTTTTTATTATATTAATATATTGTTATAATAAAATATATTTCACTAGTAAATAATTGCAAAAATTATATAGGATTATTTTAGAAGAGATTTAGAGGCACTTGTGCGGTACATTTTTTTGTGCGAAAATTTTTATATTTACGAAAATCGTATATTTTTTCAATGTGGAAGGAGGTTTCGCTAGGACAATTCGCTACCACTAATGCTAATATTTAATTTCGTGGAATATTTCCGAACGGTAATTTTCCACAAGAAACTTTGTATATTTTGAGTTCAGATTTTTTCTTTTCAGAAACGTGGTAAGTACGTAATATTCTTTACACACATTAAGTGGCTATATAAGTCACTCTATCGTCTAACTCCAACAAGCTTACAATTTAAGTTATTCATATTTTTGCCATAAAAATTATCAATTAAAAACCAATAAAGTTAAAACAAAAAATCGATCAAAAGATTCAGATTACATAATGGCAGATTCTGACGATATTAGTTAATTTTCAGAAAAAAACTTGAAATACAGCTAGTTCTGCGTCATTTTTTACAACTGATCTGAACTGACCAACATGATGTGGAATCAGTGGCGGCGCATGCCATTTCAATCTGGGGGGCGCATTTCTTAAAAAATAACATAATAGTGAGAAATCTTACCTAAAATGGATGCAAAATGATTAAATTCAATCATTTCTTGAAAGTGAATTCTACTCTTCTATCTTTCATTGATATAAACTTTTCCAAAACTTTTTCGTTCAAATTGTAAATATCTCGCACCGCATTTTTATTAATACACATCTACGCCAACACGTTGAAACGATCATTACCCCATAGCATTTCGCAAAAAAGTATTGATTCTTTTAAGTGTTTAAAAACAACGCTCTGATTCAGCAGTGCTCATCGGGGTTGTTAAAATAATTTTAAGTATTTTTATAGTTTCCGGGAAACTTTCACTGAGACTATTTTGTAGCAATTAGTTAAAGAGTTAAAGAGTCCGCAATCCCAAAGATTGGTTGGAAACAGCACGCCATGCCGATCTATCCTGAGCTAATCCCTTCATCTCCCTATAGCTATTCATCTCAACGTCTTCAACTATCTGACTCACATACTCCAATCTAGGCCTACCTACCCCTCTCTTTTCCTCCACTCTACCTTCTATGATCAATTGCATAATCCCCCCATGCCTAAGAATATGCCCTACTAATCTGTCTCTCCTACGCTGTAACACTCTCCAGATATTTCTCTTCTCCCCTACTAACTCTAGTACAGCTTCATTTGTTACTTTATCTTCCCAACCAATCCTCATCATCCTCCTATAACACCACATTTCAAGTGCTTCTAATCTACGCTTCTCTTCCTTTCCTATAGTCCACGCCTCACACCCGTACAGTGCTACACTCCAAACATATACCTTCAGTAATCTTTTTCTAATACCCAAGTCAATATTTGATCTTAAAATCTGTTCTTTTTCTACGAATGCCTTCCTACTCTGTGCTATCCTACACTTTATATCTACCTTGCTTCGATTATCTTTTGTGATTCTACTGCCTAAATAACAAAAATCTGACACTTCTTCGATTCTATTATCTCCTATTGTCATCCTCATTTTTCTACTGCATTCCTTTTTGTCACACCTCATCACTTTAGTTTTACCTATATTTATTTTCATGTTAAAATCCCTAGTCAATACTGCCTGCATACCATTCAATACCCTTTCTAAATTCTTTTCGCTTTCTTCCAATATAGCTATATCGTCGGCGAATCTCAACATATATATTTTCTCTCCCTGTACATTCACACCTACACTATACTCTTCTTTTACTTTGTTTATTGCATCTTCTATATATAGATTAAATAATAACGGTGAGAGTGTACATCCCTGCCGAACTCCCTTCCCTATTTTTGCTACCTCTTCTTCCCCCTCAATTCTAACTAAGGCAGTTTGGTGTTTATATAAATTAAAAATTATTCTCCTATCCTTATAATCTATACCCGTTTCTTTTAAAATTCTAAACATTATGTCCCAATCTACATTATCAAATGCCTTTTCTAAATCTACAAAAGCTATGCAAGTTACCTTTCCTACCCTCTTTCTTTTTTCTACTACCGTTCTTAGTGCTAGAATCGCCTCTCTCGTCCCTCTGTTTTTCCTAAAACCAAACTGATCTTCTCCTAGCCTTTCCTCTACTTTATTTTCTAATCTCCTATAAATAATCTTTAACAATATCTTCGATGCATGTGATAGTAGGCTAATTGTAGCAATAATGAAAGAAAATTTGTGGCTCCAATTATTTAATAAAAATCCGAACGCGAGTAAATGACTTCTAATTCTGTTTTTAATCTGGTTTTATTCAAACATGGATATGCATGACACACGCTTTCCAAATGGTCCACTGGAAATTGTTTAGAAAATGTTGGCATCGATTTCGTGTTAAATAACTCAGCGGCTTGTAGATGGCCACAATATGAGAATCTGTCCTTCATCTGTGTTATAATTTTTTTTTGTAAATGTCTCTTGTAAAACGCCGCGTAAATGTCCGGTTTTGAGCACTCATTGCACAAGTTTGCGATAAATTTAAATCAGGCAATGGCCTATCTAATTCTTTAATTTTTACATTGTCCACAAGAGACAAAAGTCTATTTTCAATAAAGAACCAACACTATTCATTTTTATTAAATTATTTCTATTAAATATATTCTTGGAAAAACACGTGGCAAAATCGTACATACGTAACTACAGAACAAATGCCACTGTCTTATCTGGCCTATTCTATATCAATTTATATATAAATATATACACACACACTATTTGATACACTCATCTCATTGCATATGCATTTAACTTGTACTGGCCTCGGATAGCCGCTGGAATGTGTGAAACATATTAGACGATGTATGCGACAAGCGAACCGAAGAAACAGAAGATATACTGCATACGGTCGCTCTCACCTATTGCTTGCAATAGAGTGAGATGAGCGCATATGCATTTAATTCGTATTGGGTGTTCTGGCTTGGCGCTGGAATGTCGGCACCATATTAGCGATATATGTATTACACCACACGAACGATAGATACAGATGATATACTACATCAGTCGCTGCACTGACTCTACCACTTGCAACGGATACCACAACGAACGCCACAACGATCGTTGTGTTGATTGTAATCGCGGCGCAAGCTTTATCTTTTAGGGAAAATAACGCCGAGATAAAATATCGCAATACACTTATATATCTACGGTGATGCGCTCAATGTTCAGGAGGGGCGCGCGGCCCTGCGGCCTGCATAAGGAACCGCCACTGTGTGGAATGCATATGTAATATATTATTTTCTTTTATTACAATATATATATTTTTTATTTTCTAACTATATTTAATTTGTAATAAGATCTTTATTATGATATATAAGATCAAATAATATTTGCTCTTTGCAAATCCATTATATGTATTACAATTATTCTTTAATAGATAGAAAAGTCAAAAATTGATTTACTTATTTGGTCCCCTGGCAGCAAATTGACTCATAATAAGGCATTTTAATCAAAACATCTGTGTCCACAATAAAATACCTAAGAAAGTCAAATTTAAATTAACACTCGGCAAAAATACAGTTTTTTTCTTCTATATGTGAATTGCAATCAATTATTCCAACGAATGTATAAATGTGTTAAATTGAAATAAACACATCGTGATTTGTTCATTTGCGTATCAGCTGTAACTATTGCAAGTTCACCAAGTCAAAGCCACAATTAATGTTGACAGATTCTCTTATAAAGACTTTAATTCTACATTTAAAAAATACGCATGTGTCCCATTTTTCTCGCCTTGAAAGTTATTATTTTATTAATTGGAATGGATAACAGTTGCAATTGTGCTGTAATGATGTCATTACTATAATATTGCAATAAATATGCAAACTTATTGACTCGCTGCAGAACAAAAAAAAATCATATGCAAAAATGAACCTTTTCAAAACCTTCCAAGAATATATACGATCAAATGAATTTAAATGACGATATTTCATAAAGATACATTATTTCTGAGCAAAAGAACTATAAATTATTAAAAAATGATATACCAATAAATCTGTCGCACAAATTGCTAAATAAGAGATAATATAATTTCCAATAATCACAATAATACAATCAATTTATTATCTATAAAAAAATTAAATAAAAGAAAAAATATTATCTATATCGACAACTACGCTATTAAAAAAAAATCGTTTAAATATTATTCACAATATTTCAAGAAAAACAAAATCATCTTGACAGAGCCGTCTCAGTTTAAATTATTTATGGAATATTCATCGTATTATATTTCATGAAAAAAAAACCCATTCTATCGTCAATACTGGTTCAGTGGAAAAGTTCAAACTCTGATTGATATTTCTATACCTTTAGCAATCTAAACGTAAATCAAGATTTGCGACAATGCATTTTTTCTTGAACATTAAATGAAAAACGAACACGAATTCGAACCTGTAATCTCATTTTCTTATCGTACTAAAATATCGGCCCCTTAAGATGCATTAGACCCCTCATCCTAAAAGCAATTATTATTTATCTACGCAATTTGAACCTCATCGATAATAATCAGTCGCAGTTCTATTTGAAAATTCATTATCGTATGAGGTAAATGCGTATAAATTTAAAAATAATTATCTATTGTGCGCGTACAAAATTCTTTATATTATGGCGGACGTAAATGTTAGTCGTCCTTTAACAAGTCTTCCAGAATATAGAAATTACAGGAAAATGGTAACTTTAAGTTTACCACTAAGAAGTGAAAGTTCCGCAAGATTACAGACTAGAAAACCAAGGGAACGATCTGCAAGGTACAAAACTAATTTATATATTAAATATTGCAATAATTTTAGGAAGTTTTTATTGCATCACGTGCTTACTGATGATGAAAACTAAAAAGCAAGTTTATTATTGTAATGATGAACAAGTAGATACCTAAATATAATCTTCAACGAAATTAAATTAGTACTATTAAATAACTATTTTGCCCTTATTGTACCTTCAATTAATTTAATTTATTTAATATAAGTCAATTTATAGACAGCGTTTGAGGAAAATAAATTTAAAAAATGAACGATATTTTAATTTTTAGATAAATATAAATCTAACGGTTATGTTTATAACACTAGAAGTAATCCCTCCGATATCTTATCAATTAATAAGTGTTGATTCAAATTCGTTTGTTTAATTAATTAGTATAGCTGCAACACTTATATCTGAAATTACGAAAATACCAACAAAGACTAGAGGATTAATTATATCGCAATATATCGAATTGAAATGCAAATCATTTCTAGAAAAAAATAAGAGATATATATGTATTATTATATCTAAATAGAATATGAGTTTCTCATAATTTTTCTTGATGATTCAATGTTAACAAAAATCACCAAATTTTCAGCATCTTTCCACACTTAAACAATTAATGTTTTCCAGGAGTGAATCCGTGATTGCTTTAGAAGAATTGGTACAATGTGGCATATGCCAAGATCAACTATCCCTAAGTCGAATGTTACCATGCCAGCATACATTTTGCCTCACGTGTCTTCAAGAACAGGTTTTCAGGAGTCTCCCGAAAGTAAGACAAACAAATTTGAAAATTCGTCAAATTAATTTAATTTTTTACCTTAGGTCGGTGGACCGAACCAGCAGCAATATCGTCGTCAGCCAGTAAGATTGCCTTGTGCAATTTGCAGACAGATTTGCGAATTACCCGATGGGGTAGAATCATTAACTGCTCTGCCTCCGAACATGTACATGGAAAATTTATTGGCAGCCTTAAGTGGTTCGCAAATTAGCCGAGATGAGGGCGGTACAGCATCCAAAGCAGCAGCAACAGCTAGTCATTCGGCAATTGTTCCGGAAGAGAAACAAATCAATTGCGTCAAATGTAGGATTGTGTGCGTCATTCAGGACCAACAGTACCAGAAGTGTTTGCACTGCAAACAGGTAAATAGCTGAAACAAATTTTATGTTGTTCATATGTCGTTATTATATCAATATTATATCAACATGTCACGTCGTTAGCAATGACCTGAAAATAAATCTCTAATGACCTGAAAGTAAATCTCTAATGACCTTTAAAAATAAGCTTACTCAAATATAGAAATGAAGGATAGTCAGACGCTTTTAATAGATGAGTCCTAAAGATATAAATATAAATTGCTCTAATCATTTTTACTTTCGGAAATCAATGATAAATTATTAAAAAAACTTGGTATAGAGAATCCTGTTCTAAACTTGAAAATCAAGTTCGTTTTGTCTCTTACTATAAGTAAGAGTATTTGTTTATTTATATATTTATTTGGGTGATATTCTATACTACCAATACTACTATAAGTATGAAGAAATATAAAAACTAAAGTGTATTTGTACAAAGATAAAAATTGAAATTATATTTACGACATACGAGTAGATTAATTAGTTACTGATACAATCATTTTGTGAATAGTGAGATAGCACTTTAAATTATTCATATACATCTAAAAAAACGAACAACATATCTAAAACTCAAAAAATAAAAAAACCTACATGCGTTCCTGAAAGTTTGCTTATCTCTTAATTTTAACGTATAACGGATTTCTGACTTTGGATAACATTATAATAAAACTACACACTTCTAATTAATGGCTCTTTCTTGGTAATCAAAATACTTCACGGAATCTAAAAGGAGATTCTTAAACGCATCACTACCATCGCAATATTTCAAACAAAATATGTTGCTGAATATAAAAAATTAACATATATATTCGAAGAATGGGTGGGTTTGCAATTAATAGTTTAAGGGTTCATATTCCAGCCATGGCAGAAAATTTAGAAGAAGAGCTCTGATTCATACTTGTTGGTGCCTTGACAATTAATAAAATAAGAATAAAGCAGCAGAGTTATGAATAAATTTGCACTTTATAGCCATTTTGCAATGTATGCTGGTCGGAACATGTAACTGACTTGGAAGCCAAGCTATCGATGTTAACTGAACAACTGCAGGGAAGTCAAGCGCGGATCCAATACAAATTCGAAGACCTAAAGACCATCTGCAATAAGATGGAAGACACGATTCGCACCGCAACTGAGGCAAAGATTGCCACGCTGCGCATACGTGAAACAGATGCTTTGGAAGAGGTGTACAGTTATAGAGAAAGGATGGCAGACAGCAGCAAGGAGTTGGAAGAACGCGTGGTAGATCTGGTGGATGATATAGTGAAGAATGCCGAGAACGGTGAGAAGGACGTTACGGCTCCAGCTGCAAGAGTTGCGGTTTATGTTAAGCAGGTGCTTGTAAAAAACAGAAAATCTCTAGCTTAATAGTGTTCGGGTTATCTTCAATGATCTATAGAAACTATAATTTTTTGAAGAATTAATTACTTTATTAAAATTGCGTTGCACGCACGAAGCATAATGGAACGAAAAAAATCACCACCTGAACATAAGGAAAACTAATGAAGACAATACTTTCAGCATAGGGCAACATCAAGGCTGATGGATGAAATAACTCGCTGGGGTGAAGTTAGACCTATTTTCAATCCAAAAACAATCAAAATTGAAGAAAGCAACGAAAAAGTTATTGCAGAAGACACAACAAATGAGGTATTTTGAAGAAAAAAACTCTAATTTGCGAAAATTCACGTAAAAAAATATAGGTTCAATTGAATGCACCTGGATCGCCTGAAAATCATTATAAACAATGCCAATTTCAAAGGGTCCTAACTTGGACAAAATGTCCAAAACCCGGAAGTATACGAATGGCGCCTTGGGATCAGGATTTAGTATTTATTGCAGGAATGGAGAATGAGACCGTTATGATTTTTAATGTGGCACGAGAAAAGCTCGTCGGCAAGCTGATCGCACCGAATATGCGTTGTCCCACGAGTATCGCTTTCAGGTACATTACTAAAATAAAATAAACATCCAAATGAGATCTCCAAAAATTACAACATAGTAGAAATTAATTGTGCCTAAAATTTTAAAACTGTATACAACTGGTAGAAAACAAAAATACCATTAAAAATGACAATCTATTAAAGCCTGGAGCAATTGCTTTAAATTGGGGCATTCAAATATATTTATATACCTTACACTTTAAACATATTGACAAATATCTAATGTTTTCTTTCTAGCGAGAAGAGACAAGAGATTTACGTAACCGACAAATGGATAAACAAAATTTTTGTATTCAGCGCTGATGGTGAATTTAAATATATTTTTGCCACAAAGTATACATTCAGAAATCCACATGGAATTGCTATAATAAAAGATGCTCAAATTGTTGTTTGCGATAGCGGAAATGATCGCGTCGTTATTTTGGATATTGAGAATGGAAATTGTAATGGATTTATTGGTAAATCATTTCTTTAATGAAAACAGAAAACTAATAATAATCCCGGGTGGCTCTCATAATTACACATAAAGTCGACCAATATAATTTATACTAGAATCAAAAGCAAATTTGTTTCAAGTTACTTAAAGACATATAACATTTAGTTTTTTATATATTAACTTTAATGAAGCGGACGTTTACTTTAAACATAGGCTATGATGCGCAGCACAACCGCACCATTTTGAATACACCGACCGACATTACGGCCTCAGACACGGATATAGCAATCGTGGACAGCGGCAATCAACGTGTAATCGTATATACGTACAATGAGTCCACAGATATGTATAGACGAAGTGTCGATTTTGGATCTATGGGCCGCCTGAAAGGACAATTCATCTGGCCAGAAGTTGTCCACTTGGATAACGGTTACGCACTGGTCGGGGATAGGGGAAACGGTCGATTGCAGGTGTTTGATTTGGTTTCGGGGCAGTTGGTACGACTCTTTGACGACAAAGGCGGATTCAAGAGTGTTACGGGCGTTACTGTCAGGGGCTCACAAGTTATTATATCCGATTATCTTAGCAAACGTTTGCATGTGTTTGATACAAGTAGAAATAGAAACCGAAATATAATATAATCTGCTTCTAGTACTGTTATAATTTACTATAATATACTGAATTATATTTATAAAGTAACGAATGCCGTCAATTTTCATTCCTGCTAGTTTTAAATATGGATTTTATAATACATTTATCATTTTTACTTACATACGTAAACCTAATATCATCAAGTAGTTAGTAATTTAGGGTTAATTTAGTGTTATATTATTAAATTAGATAGAGGCTACATCTCAAATTGTAATTAACCTTATAGAATAAAAATTAATGCATCACTAATGCACTAAATGCATCACTTCATTTTCGAAAGATACACAAAAAATAGTCATTTGCTTCAAACTCTATTCGTTGATGTCTATTTAGTTAAGTTAAAGAGTCCGCAATCCTAAAGATTGGTTGGAAACAGCACGCCATGCCGATCTATCCTGAGCTAATCCCTTCATCTCCCTATAGCTATTCATCTCAACGTCTTCAACTATCTGACTCACATACTCCAATTTAGGCCTACCTACCCCTCTCTTTCCCTCCACTCTACCTTCTATGATCAATTGCATAATCCCCCCATGCCTAAGGATATGCCCTACTAATCTGTCTCTCCTACGCTGTAACACTCTCCAAATACTACTCTTCTCCCCTACTAACTCTAGTACAGCTTCATTTGTTACTTTATCTTCCCAACCAATCCTCATCATCCTCCTATAACACCACATTTCGAATGCTTGTAATCTACGCTTCTCTTCCTTTCCTATAGTCCACGCCTCACACCCGTACAGTGCTACACTCCAAACATATACCTTCAGTAATCTTTTTCTAATACCCAAGTCAATATTTGATCTTAAAATCTGTTCCTTTTCTACGAATGCCTTCCTACCCTGTGCTATCCTACACTTTATATCTACCTTGCTTCGATTATCTTTTGTGATTCTACTGCCTAAATAACAAAAATCTGACACTTCTTCGATTCTATTATCTCCTATTGTGATCCTCATTTTTCTACTGCATTCCTTTTTGTCACACCTCATCACTTTAGTTTTACCTATATTTATTTTCATGTTAAAATCCCTAGTCAATACTGCCTGCATACCATTCAATACCCTTTCTAAATTCTTTTCGCTTTCTTCCAATATAGCTATATCGTCGGCGAATCTCAACATATATATTTTCTCTCCTGTACATTCACACCTACACTATACTCTTCTTTTACTTTGTTTATTGCATCTTCTATATATAGATTAAATAATAACGGTGAAAGTGTACATCCCTGCCGAACTCCCTTCCCTATTTTTGCTACCTCTTCTTCCCCCTCAATTCTAACTAAGGCAGTTTGGTGTTTATATAAATTAAAAATTATTCTCCTATCCTTATAATCTATACCCGTTTCTTTTAAAATTCTAAACATTATGTCCCAATCTACATTATCAAATGCCTTTTCTAAATCTACAAAAGCTATGCAAGTTACCTTTCCTACCCTCATTCTTTTTTCTACTACTGTTCTTAGTGCTAAAATCGCCTCCCTCGTCCCTCTGTTTTTCCTAAAACCAAACTGATCTTCTCCTAGCCTTTCCTCTACTTTATTTTCTAATCTCCTATAAATAATCTTTAGCAATATCTTCGATGCATGTGATAGTAGACTAATGGTCCTATAGTTCTCACACAAATTTAGTAGTTTATTTCTATTTAGTAGTTGGTGTATATTACTTCCCTTACGCTTTTATTAACCACACCTTTTGATTGATACTAGAATCAAAAGTTACAAGTTCAGTTAAGATTGGTTAAATCGTTTAGATACTAAACTATTCAAAAACAGGGTAACCGACAGGCATCTTCGCGAAAATTACTTGTTTTGGACTCAACGGCCCTTAAAAACGTGACGATACGTTGAAAGCTCGGTATACAACTTTTGGACCCATGTCGCTAGGTATAAAATGATTTACAGAAACAATGTTATATAATAAAAGTAATTGCTTAATAAAATGGTAAAGTATATTTAAATTCATTCATTTATGCAAACACGCAATAATAGTTTTGTATAACACAATGCTAATATATTGAACAAAACACATTTGAAGTGCAGCGTATTACAAATGTAATAACCTTTACGAAGCTATATTGCAAGGAAGTAAGTAATCATTTCGGAAATGACACCATGATTATAGAAAATGACGTCTATATAACCAATATCATAACGGTCCCCTGGCTGAGTTTTGCAAACACAAATCTTATTATGCACATTTTCTAAAGTGAATTGGAAGGAGTTCCTTCGTGTGAAAATCAATAAGACCTTATATTCATACATCTGACAATTCACAAAATCTATAAAATACGTACAAATATTGGAAAACTGCGTTAAATTGTTTCATTTCTTAAATACTTACAAACATTGTTAATTTACAGCTACAACGATGACAATTAAAATCTTTAATTTACAATAATGCAGTATATAAAGTAGTTTCAAAATTATGCATGTTTTAACAGGTACCATGCACCTCTTCCTTCTCCAATAGAGAACCATGATAATACAAATACTAATCGAATAAAACGTTAATAATAAAAATAAATACGATAATGTAAACCAACTGCAATACCAGTATTATAAAAAGGGCATTTAATGAATATGCTAGTTTATTCCACATTTTACAATACTGAGCAATACGGCTTTATTTGTTAGTTTTAGATAGTGTTTGATGTTGTCTCCGTTTACTAGACGTACGACTACAGTAGTTGACATACGAATACAGCGTGAGTAGGAGTTGTGTGTGTGTGTGTTAAATTATGTGGTGTAGTGTTACTTGCAAGAGAGGCAGCGCCTGATGAGCACAAGCAGTTCCTACGTATTATACATTGTGTTGCGAGGGTATCTAGTGGAACTGCTCTCACGGGTCAGGCCTGACAACCCTAATACTCATCCTCCTCTCCCGGTGCGCCCTCTATATCGTCGGGCGGTGCAAATCCCTCCTACAAATACAGATTTCTATTCTATTCGGGTAACTCTCTTTCGGTAACATGTTCTGTCAAACCCATTTCAATTTTTAAGATAGAATTTTTTTACTTTATACCTCATTACCTTAAGTCCGTATTCAATTCAATTATGTAGTGTGAAGAATCAACGAATGTAAACATAGAATAAATAAATCGTAAAAGTACCACCGCATTGTATGAATATTTACCTCAGTTGCGTACAACACATCCAAAATCTTCTGTATGAGTGGATTGGTGGCAGAGTCGTCAGTTTCCTGACACATCACTTCAATATCTCTCAATTTTCCAAAATAGAAGTCGCGTTCCCGCTCTAATCCCTCTTGGTTCGCCTTTAATTCGGTAATCTGAACAGTAAGTTCGTCTACCTTGGCGTTGTGGTCCCCAATGCGTGCGCCAGCCCCCGATACCGTGGACGAAGCTTTCGGGGCAGATGGGCGAACCATCGCCTTCGTAGGCACTAAACGCATTAATGCACATTGATGTAAAATTAGTATAATATAATTTTATATTATATTTCGATCGAGTCGACAGCAGCGTTAATGTTTTTTTCGTGTTGTTTTTTATAAAACATGATTACATTATATAAAATTAAAATCATTAGTTCGGGTAGGCACTACCAAGCAGTACAAAGCCATTATTATTATACAGAAATTGTTTGAATTATGTATTAATTTTAGGAGATAAAGATAAAATCATGCTCCACTAAGAAATAAATTTTAAATAAATAATGTTTGTAAAAACCAATTAAAACCTACAAAAAACGTTAAATATGCATTCAATCCGGCTGTTCAAGACTCTAATGAAATTAATTTATATTATAACTTTCGAGTAGAGGTTTGACTTATAATGTGAAACACGATTTCGTTCTCTATAGCAGTCCGTACTAAAAAGAACGACAATGAAAAGTACAATGAGATGTAAAGTAACTTTCTGCAAAATACAAAAAAAAACTTAATTGTATGAACTATTGTTTTAATGTAAAAACAATACCCCAAATATTTTACTGTTTTGATCATGTTTAAAAATTGTAGTTTATAAAATGTACATGTCCTGCATTATAATCATTTACAGGAATAAATATATGTACAGTTGAAATTAAGCCATTGTTATCCATTTCCTGATCTATGTTTTAAAATTTGCAGAAATGTACGGTACAATTCACTGCAATATTGGGGTTAGATTATGGTGACGACGTACTAGTTCTGCCGATAGGCCTACTCTTTGCCGGCGACCCATTCGGATTGCCGCCGGCCGCGTTCGATGTCGAATTGGACATCGGAGCAGGCACCGCACCCGTGGTTACGGACGCTTTTCGTGCGAGCGTTGTAGTCCCACGGGGAGCCGAATTGCCTGCTCCGCCCATTACTTCACCGCTGCGAGCAGACGGCGCGTCATATTCCCCGCCCGCATAGTTTGCGTCAAAGAATTTCTTGAACCATTGTAGGAACTCGAAGTTGTCTTGAAAACGGCCTTTCACCAACCTGTCTATCATCACGATCTAACCGACGCCAAAATGAATGCGTTTGTGTGCGTTTGCGTATGCGCAGATGAGAAGCCAGGCCAGATGGTAGCGAAGAGAAACAGAAAACAAAATAAAACAAAGAAATTATAACCATCGCAACAAAACAAGACAATACACCAGAGACGTGCGACGTAAGATAATTATTTTGTCAATTAAATTTAAATGTGTGTTGATGATACAATACATATCCGAAAACGTTGTTTAATTTTGTTAATATGCTATTTATATTCTCAAGTTTTAAAGTAAGTGTTGTTTTTAATTTTCCACACGGCATATTTGTATAATTAAATAAAAATAAACAAATCTCGTGTAGAAATAAATATAAAGATTCGAACGCATATTAAGATATTACGAATATGAAATCACACCCACCAAGCAGAAAGAAGTCTAATACAATTAATTATATACAAAAAAATAATGAAATTATATACAAATACAGATATGAGTAGAATGTGATCCAGCACCTATTATTCAGCCTGAAAAATAATGTGCCGTAATGTGAAACATACGTAACAAAATCCGCAACATGAAGCGCTAGTGCAGGGTATGAACACATACTAAAGAAAAATATAAACACTGTGCTGCTGTCGATAACAAAACCAGACAAGACACTCATCTCTTCCGTGTCGATTGTTCGGCTAGCTGTTATTTTACCTGGGCGCTTAACGCCGTGCCCATTACCCTGGCGGATAGCGGGCATCATACCTGCGGTGACCATACCGCCACCCCCGCCGCCACCTGTGTCCTGCGCTCCTGACCCGATCGATAAACCGCTGCGCGCTTCTAACGCCTCATATTCCCGACCGTCATAATTCGCGTCAAAGAACTTTTTAAACCATTGCAAAAACTCAAAGTTGTCTTGGAAACGGCCCTTGATAAGTTTATCCACCGAAATGACCTAGTATGTATATCCACAATGATTATACGACATCTTGTCAAATCAGGGCACGTTGTATTTTATATAGCGTATACACATTTTGTTGGATATAATTCAGCAACCTATTATTTCTTCGGTTGATCTGAGGGAACGATTTTTAACAGGCTTAATTTTAACCGAAATCTACTATTGTCCAGATTTGCTAATCCTGAACCAAAATTATCTCAGTTTTTACAAACCATAAAACCAATAATAAATTTGTTACCATTGTTTATGCAATGGCTATAGGATAGGTGTTACACCCAATCTTAATTCAATATTCCTGCTATAACACAGAACTAGATGATTCTTTACCTTGTCCACGCCCATCTTTTTAAAGCCTGCCTGCAGGACTTTGAAGTTCTGTATATATTCGTGTTCAAGATTAGTGCGAAACTTGACCCGTTTCAGCGGCACACAATTGGGGAAGAGCATGTCCATGAACTGGCAGTAAGCCGCACCGGTGCACAATTCCTCGATCTTACCAAACTGCGACTTGAGACAGTCATTTACCCACGCGAGCATATCATGCCGGGATAAGTTTTCCGCGGTCACGTTCGTAGAGTACACGTTCACGGCCATTGTTACCAACGGTTATTCGTTTCAACAGCACGAGCAGATGGGATGTTGCCTCTTCGGATTACAACGTGAGCGTTGGACCGCGTCACGCTAACTTCGTCAGTGCTGTCCACAGCTACGAAATGTACAGTGTAAATGAATGTGCCATATTCAATCATAAGTCAAAAGGCTAATGGAACAAATTATCTCGTCAAATTATGTATGTATGGAGGGAATACACTTTAATGTCTGTACTAATTAAATATCCCGACCTCAAAAACTAATTTCAATAAACTTCCCTCGTGCCATTTAAAAATTCAGAGGTAGTAATTGAAATTATACAGATATACACTGTCGAACATATTCGAAGAGGTAAGGAAGAATGCGGCATCTTCATCCCAAGTATCAATGGAATGGAAACAAAAGTAGCATACCGGTCTAGGAGTCTATTAGTATCTGAGATATTATCCCGTTATTGTCATAAAAAAATATCTATAAATAACTCCATATTCTGAACTTCCGCTGAGGAATTATTTGAGCCCGAATTCTTGAATGGTCTTAAAGAACCAAAATCTCTACGTGACAACTAAATAAATTAAGAAAATATATGGAAAATTTGAACAACAATTTTTGTGCAATAATCTTAGCACTCTACATATGACATGTTTGATTGAAGGAACCTTACAACAGCGCCCAATTATATACGTGGAGAAGTAAAGAGATTATACTGTGCCTGATCGATTTTTACACGGAGAAATATTCAAATATAATTACTTCTGGTTAAAATGTATAAATTACTTACTTTTAAAAGTAAAAACTTAATTGTAAAAAGCCGGGAATTATCCACACAGTAGTCGTCACTAGAAAAATTTTTCACTACATGAGGTGTCAAGTGTCAAATATGAAGTAGGCAGGAAGTCAATCAGCAAACATAATACACATAAAGTCTTAAGTTAAATAACCAGCCTCCTATATAATACTTATTTTAAAAACTAATATATTAAATTAATCTTTGTTTTAAACAATATATAAATGTTCGTACTTTGCTTTGAATTGATTCAATAATATGGCACATTAAACGTTACCTTTTTATAAATAAAAAAAAGGAATTATTGGTCACACTGGTATATTGACAACTTCATAATTATTTTGTATTTATGCAATTTGAATAAACAATATTTAAATATTTATAATATAAATGTGATAAAATAAAAAGCAAAACCATGGTAGTTTTAAACCATTCACGCATATTTACATATTAATTCTTTTTTAAATAATTAAAATAACAGCAATAATCTCTTTGACAAACTACAGTTACAGTTCATGCGACAGTTGTCTTGACATTACTAATTTATATTTAACGATCATGTTTCCGTTAAATTCTTATTACCCTTCTCGATAACCCCCCTTTGCTCTATTGCTTCAATGCACACCACATTTGCGATTGAGTGTTAATCGTTGTTGAATACACAGATTATTAAAAAATTTGGAAGGCAGAGTGCACACAATACGATACGAACGCCCAAATACAACTTTTCCCATTTCTCTGCACGTGTATAATTGCACTAGGAACTAAGCTGTAGTTATATTTTTATCATAGTAGTATATTAACTTCCGAACAAACAATGGCCGACAAAACGTAAGTGTTCCTTTATTGTTAAATATTTAGGATTCTTATTGCTTGCTCATTTGAAAATATCCCGTTGATATTTTAGATTGGATGTTCAACGAAAGAGCTGCAATGTGGAAATCGATAAATGTGTACACGATTCCTTGGTGAATATTACGGAACGTATGAGGCGTATTGGGATAAATAAACATTCGGATGCGAATGAATGGTTTAATATTATTAAAAGAGAAGTGGGCAATCTTATGCAACTCCTTGTTACGGAAAGTGAGGATCGTGAGCGCGTCGTTATGGCCGAATGTATAGATCTTTTGAAGCAAGCCGAAAAATATTGCAAAATGTTGAGAATACCTATGGAACCGCATGGTCAAGATGGTACTATTTTTATTTAATTATTTCAACATCTCGAGTTATTCCTTCTCGGAGTAAATATCATTGGATATAAATTTTGCGTTCAGAGAATCTATTAAAAATTATTGTTTTTATACTATCGACGTATATATTTTTGCAAAATATTTAAATGTTAATCCTGTTCTACTGACCTAATCTAAAAAAAAGCAAATTTTAGAAGAGAGATGTCTTATAGAAGAAAAGATTCTTTTAAAAAAGCGTTTGGAGGAATATGAGGCACTGCTACAACAGAAACAAAAAGAAATACAGAAGTTACAGAAGCGTAACATATCTGTAAGCAAATCGCTACATGAAGACCCGATTAGAATTGATTCTGAAATAATACCAACTGATAAAGAATTTCAAGATATATTGGATCACATAGAAAAGCGGGAAAAGAAGCGGTAAATAGTATTTCAACAATAAATGTATGAATAAAATCAATTGAAGTAGGTTTATAGAATTAAAAATATATATATATATATACAAAAATAATAATACCCCACAAAAAACAACGTACAGTTTTTTTTTTTGTAGTATTAAAATGAAGTACGTAAATTTGACTCGCTAAAACTCGTGTATATATAATATATTTTACAAATTTCCCTACAGATACGAACGGGAGGAAGCGTTCCTTAAAACGAAAGAAAAGATATTAAAACTAACGACGGAATTTCAAATTATACCCACGTCCGAATTTCAAATTAATGTTGTGGAATCGTCTGTTGAGACAATTATTTTAAGCGAACAAAATATGAAACTACTCGAAGAATTTTATAGTAGCGTAAAAATGGAATCAAATTCCCTTCTGGAAAGAGTGGCTGAAATGCGATTAAAGGTAAATAGTTTTTCGTGAGACCTTTTGCATTGCGTTTACGGAGTATTCGGATTATATAACAACTTTATCAACATTATTAAATAATCTGATTAGGTACAATCTATGTGGGATCTGCTCTTAGAAGATACTCAGAAGTGCGAAGATTTTATTCAACTTTATCCAGGATCCTCTCAAAGCACGTTAGAAGCCTATAGAAACGAGGTGAATGAAATCGAAAAAACTTTATATATATCTACGCATATGCTTTAGATTAAAGTTACGAATTAATCAATGACTAGTGTGTATTATAATTTTTTGCTAATAGTTGTATCGGTGTGAAGCAGTACGTAAAAGCAATATTGGTAAATATGTTGAGAAATTGCGGTCTGAAATATCAGATATGTGGAACAAGTGCCACTTCTCAGATGAAGAGCGAGATACATTTCTATATTTTAAAGATGCGTTTTATAACGAAGATCTATTGGAAGTTCATGATCGAGAGTTAGAGCGTCTCCAACAATTGTATAATGACAACACGTAAGATAATATTTGTCTACAAGTCGTAACTAACTTTCCAATTTGCAGCAATCTTATTACAAAGTGTCGATTTTTAGAAATATGTTTCTACTTTTGGAAGAACACGAAAAGTTGTGGAAGAAAGTAATGGAGTTGGAGAAAGAAAATACTAGTCCATCGCGATTCTTCAATAGAGGAGGTATATTATTAAAAGAAGAAAAAAAGCGGAAAGTCGTTCAGCAAAAGTTGCCTAAAATAGACGCTGCCTTAGTGGATCTTGCTAACGAGTATGAAAAGTCGAATAGAAAACCTTTTCGTTCATATGGAAGAATTATACAAGATATAATTGATGAAAAATACTTAAAGCTCGAACAGGTTCGTATCTTTTGGAAACAATAACCCTTTTCTCTTCTAATTTTGGTTGTTGTTTTATAGGCGAAGCAAGAAAGGCTCAATGAACGAAAACAGAAGAAAACAGAATTAACACCAGGAAAATCTTGTTCCACCATAAACTTGGCACGATCTTTGAAGTTTACTCCTGATGCCAAATCAACAGCTAAACGTCGAATTTTATCGCCGAAAAATGCTACGACTTCTAAGAAAACTCGTATTTTGGCTATTCACAAGCGAGAGAGTAAGTAGAAATGAAGGAAAATTAAAAGTAAAGACGAAGGATGAGAGTTAAATTGGAAGTTGAAAAAATAAATCAGAAGTATAAGGTTTTTAAATAGGTTATAGATTTTGCCGTTATGTTGTGATATTCCATATTAGGGAAAAAAAATAAAAATACAATGTTTTATATCACATTTAAAAATCAACTAGATTCCTTATCATTTTTGAACCAACAACATAATAATATTTAATTCACTTTAGAAACTGAAACCGATCATTCTATAAACTTTCTTGATTTAACCATAAATAGACAGAATTCCTAATTTAATTTGAACATTTATAGAAAACCGACTTTCTCACCTATAACAATGCCAGCCAACTCTTCACATCATTTGAAACATAAACTTGCAGCTTACAAATCCTTGATTCATAGAGCCTTCTCCATCCCTCTAAGTATTGACCATTTTAACCTAGAGATTTCGAATATTCTTGAGATTGCTAGGTTAAATGGTTTTCAAAAAACATCAATTTCTAATCTTGACCATAGAAAACGTAAGCAAATGATTTTCAACTCTATCTATCCTTCATGCTCTTCTACTAACACTACTAAATATGTTTCCTTTAGTTTTTCTGCACCGAACACACAAATTTGCTAACACTTTATCTAACTACAATTTAAGTATCAAAACGAACATCTTACACTCTATCCAACCTATTATTCAACAAAATGATAAGACAGATAAATTTAACCGTAGTGGAGTGTATAAGATTAATTTTCCAGATTTAAATGCAATATATATTGGCCAAACAGGTCATAGTTTTAAAATTAGATTTAATGAACATGTTAATAGTTATAAATTTTAAAAAACAAATTCGAACTTTCCTAACCATATTTTAGAATCTCGCCATAATTTTTCTAGTATAGATAATTTAACAATTTTACATGCTTGTTTTTTTTACTTAATTTACTTTTAATTTACTTGCTGGCCAATTAGGGCTAATGTCCTCTCTATTCGATATTATCGGTAGGTAGATTGTTTATATATAAATGTGTTTTCTGTAATTCGTTTTAATTTCTTGATAATGCTTAATATGCGAAACTATATCGTTAAATAGTCGAAAAACTCGTTTTTAATTGTGATATAAAACATTGTATTTTTATTTCTCTCTCCTATAAGGTTTTTTTCTTTTCTTTATAAAGTAAAATTTCAATACACTGTAAAAATGCAAATAAAATGTAGGGTAGCGCAGATTAGAGACTCGTGCGGTAGTGGAGGATGATAGAATAAATGTGGAATAGGGAAATGAAGGAATTAGCTCAAGCGTGGCGTGCTGTTTCCAACCAATCCCTGGGATTATCTAATTATTTATAAATTAAATTTTTTTTTTTAAGTATATCATCTAATACCATGCGCAATATTTCAGAAATGCCAATAATTAAAGTTAACGGCATACTACATGCAAGTACTCGAGCGTCAAACAAGCGCAACCGTTTGGAAAAGAGTCGAAGATTGTCGGATTTGCTTAAAGAAAAGGGAGAGGAGGCCTACAGAGAATTTACTGTAAGTACTGAACATATGTTTTGAATTGTGTTAAAGGAACACGTCCCTAAATTCTCTATTATAATTAGGTTCAATTATGTAAATCGAACCTTCGATCGTCGTTACTTACAAGTCCCGAAAAATTGGCCGTTCCATTAGCCAAGACTCCACTAAATCCGTCCCAAAGTAAGTCACCATCCACAACACCAAGAAATAAAACAGCTTATAAACTCGCAATAGCTTCCAATAAAAAAATTATATTTTAACCTAACGAGTGCAAAATTGTTACGTAAAAGTTAAAAATTTAATGTTGTATAGTTCTAAATTTCTTCAATATTTTATGAATTGACCATTATGGTTTAGATTATAGATTTATATAATTTAGTTTATATTTGAACATACAGGGTGTTTCGAGAGGATACGTAAATATAAAATAATAACATATTAATCTTAAAGGAAATGGAAGAACTTGTTACATTGAAAAATTCGCCGTTTCTTATATAAAGTTAAAACTCTATATTTAAAAAAATAGATAATAGCTGGTTAGTAATATGAAAAACTAAAATATTTTCTATAAAACTCGACATTCTATATATTCTAAATGATGGAATAATTGCATTTTTAATGATGCGTTTTCTTTCCGATACCCCATGTATACAACTTTATTTTTATTTGTGTGTAAATTTGAATTATTTTATCCGTATAAGATTTTAAAATTTGTACTTAGCAGAGCTTTACTATTTCTTTACAATTAAATTATTTTATAAATAATATTTATCAGAGGTAAATTTTTATATCCTGTAATCTGCTTATAAACTGTCAGTTACATCGAGGTAGAAGAAAATTTGGAGGATTGGACTTTATCAGAGCTTTTACTGCAATGGTGAGGATTCATTCCAGCAGGTGAATTCTCACGCGTCACCTAAGCTGATGTCAAACAAAACATTCCAAGTTATCAATATTAAAATAAAATTGCTACTTTACAAAATTTAATAAATGCCTAAATTATTGTATTATCTTAAATTAAAAGTATTTGAAGTCATCGTATGAAATTTTCGATGTTTCCTAATATCCTAACGTTGTTTCTGGCTTGCCTTATCTAAAATTGTATACACTGATCTAAATATACTTATAGACAGCTTTCTTTCTGTTCTGCTTTCCTTATCCAATTGCATTGAATCGACGATGGCTTTAATGTCATGACTATCCAAGTATTTACTACTTATAAGATTCTAAAGTTAAAAACAATGTTTTTCTTATTTATACTGTCTTTTATTGCTTCACCATTTGGCAATATAACGATACAATCATGGAATCGAAAAATGTAATTATTCAGTTCGACGAGGATCATTATAAGAGGTCAAAGAGTAAAGGATTACTTTTTGATATTTGACTTATCTTGATTTCAACATGAAACACTTTTTGGTCAAACTAAATAATCCTTCGATTATATCCAGAAATAAAGTAACTTCAAAAACAACCGTATAACTACATTTATATACATTACATTTACAACATTTAAAATGTGTCCGATATTTAATTTTCTTAGACTGACTACAATTAGACATTAAAATGGAAGACATATGTTACACTGTATTGTAGCTAATGTTTACACCTCTAAGATAATAAATTTGTGACAAATCAAAAACGGTCACTGGAAGACATTTTTGCAGTAATATTGACTCATCTTCTTAATTAGTTGCAATAGTAATTATGATATATACTTTATAATTATATAACAATGCTTAATGATTTCTAATCTTAACCACTTTTAATATATCAGTTAGGCTGACATTTTAAAAGATAATATTGATATTTCAACCTTTTATTTCTATAATATTGTTTACACTGTAAATAATTGTATTCTTGTAATTATACATTGGAAGACATTTTTTTCAGTTTACGAAGCAATTTCACCCATACAGGATGTTCTGTGTTGGTGCATTGAAATTTCCTGTCTAAACTAATGGAGTAAGTAATCGGAAAATGTTCATTAGTTTAGACAAGAGACTCCATCAAGACCACACTAGACCAACTTGTATATTTCTTTTATTAATAAACTAAGATGTAATATTTTCATACAAAAGGCAATATTTTGTTCTCAATAACTACTTAAATTGAAGACTTCGTTTCAAAAACTCAACAAACATGAAATCAAAATAAAAAAATCTGATTCTATTAACCTTTACTTAAGCTTAATATTAATATGTACTTTCTAAAATGGAAGACCAATTGAAAACGCTTTGATGAGGGCGTTACCGGAATCGTACATGCCGATAATGGCAAATAACACACCCAAACCGATTATGAAATAATCGAAAGCAATCGCCCTCGTATCCATTCCCTCTCTCTTAAGCTTTAAATGAAAATAACACGGCCAAATAAAACTCAACATGGTACCGGTGAAACTACCAATAAAACCCATCAGAATTGCGAAATGCGGAATGAAACACGCCATTAATACTGTAAATAAAATAACGCCGACTCTCCAGGCCAGCCCCCAAACCTTTAGTTCACCATCAAGTGCCCAAATCGACGGGAACACCGTTTTGGGACGCTGCTTGAATAACGCCCGCTCCAGCAACTCGCACGCCGCGTAATACGGCAAGGGATAACTCAACAAAGCCTTCACCATCAAACACACGTTCACCAGACCTTTGAAACCGGCAGAGTGCAAATTATTTGTGATTACCTGCTGCGTGTCGTTCTGGAATGTGAGAAAACAAATGTACCCGAAGACCGCTTTGAACACAGCCGCCCAGACGTGCGACCAATCCAACATCCACTGGAATTTGCTGGGGTCGATCATGTTACCCTCCAGGGTGGGCAAGAAGATTTGCGATGTGTACGAGAACACAATTACGCCCAGGGATATGGGGAAGTTCTCGAAGTCGATGGTCCACTTCACTTTAGACCAACCCCAATCACCGATTTCTAAGAGACAGTAGCCCAAGATAAGGACGTTGACGAATATGTGCGACATGGTGCACCAAAACGATAGCATGCTCACGCTCTTTAGGGATTTGAGAAATCCTGCAAATCAAATTGGAAACAATTAACAGATCGAGTAATTATCACTAGTAAACATAATGTAGTAATCCTCTATCATATCTTGCAATATATATTTTTATTCTAAATTTTTGATTTTATGGAAATAGTCCCGATATATACACGGAAAAGAAATTTGAATGTCTAACCAATATTTAATAACAAAAAAGTTTCAAAGAAGTATATTGGCAGATAGTAGTTACCTAAGGGTAGTAAGAATATGCCGGTGAGCATCATCCAAGAGCGGCCATCTATACTGCCATCGGGAAATGTACCTACCATCAAATCGCCGCACACCACAACGTACAAAATGCAGGTCATGAGGAGTTCGATGATCTGCGCCACATTGACGATGCGTGCGCCATACTTCTTCCCGAAGCACACTTTGGCGATGGATACGTAGCTGTCACGCACGCGTATCTGCTTGCCAGTCTGCGGATCGAACTCGTACAGACAGTCCACCAGGCACTTGCCGGTATAACAGCAGATGTACGCGATGCCAACCATAGCCGCGATCGCCCAGTAACCGCCACGTAGCACAGCAAACGGCAGTGACACTATAAACATACCCTAACCAACGATACGACTTTAAATTAATTTAAAGTTTACTTTAAAGTTAAGTTGAAAGTTCATATTGTATTATTATTTTTTAGGTACTAGGAAGACTGTTGGAGGTATTTGCATAAAGTGTAGCGTTGCAAGAACGTGAGGCGTGGTTAATAGAAGAGGAAGATAAACATAGGATAAAAGTAGATTGTTTAACCCCTTCAGATCTGGTCTAAATTCAAAAAAATTCGAAATTCTAAATCTAAATTTCATCTCGTCTATTTAATTTATTTAATAAGAACTAATTTTAAATTTATTTTTATTTTATTTATATTTGGTTATTTTGGGTTTGACAAACAAATATCTATTGTTGTTACTTGTTAGTTTCGTTAATTATTAATTTATATTGTTTTAAAAGATTTATAAGTCATATTATATGACATTTTTGAAATACTTCTGTCATGTTGACTTATTTATTTAATTGTACAGCAATCACAATTCGTGACAGAGGTATTTTTTTATTTTTTTTTCTTGTGCTACTGAAGATGGGGGCATAGCCTTCGAAATGCGCATAGAGCTACTTAATGCTTTGAGTTACGGTATTTGGGTGATATTCTATACTAATATTGTTTTAACTCAAGAAACTGAACTGAAGAATTTTCCGTACTTTTTGTGATTGGTAACAAGTTTTTCTAACAATAAAAAAAAATTATTTACATGCAACCATGAGGAAGTCTAAATAAATTACTTAATCTTGGGAATTTAGTATAAACTAATGAACTTAAAACTAAGTTGCCTATTTAGTTGAGAATGAAAGGCTTAAATATTACCTGGATGGCATTTGTGACATTCCACGCGGCTTGATATTCGTCTATCTTTAACCCATTACCTCCGCCTTCGACAAAGTCTTCAGATTCGGCGCTAGATAAACCGGATGGTTTGCGCACCAAGCCTCCACCCTGATAACTGTTAAACCCGGACTCTGCCACGTTGGGAGGCGGCGGAGACGCCGCTCCCATTTTAAATGGATTTGTACTGGAGAGATTCGACATTTCAGTGGTGTCACCACCAGTATTATAACCATCAGACCCATACATCTAAAAACCACAATGCATAAATTTGTCACATTTTCGACTGCAATATAAATAAATTACAAAATTACATTTCGGTCTCACAAATGGAGTTGGGAGTTAAGGAATACCAACAGTACCAACTTTTCAGTTATAATCCTTTTTCAATACAAAAAAAAAACTGAATTAATTGATAATTGTTAAATACTTCGAAAGGTGTACTATCCATGTTTGGATACTTTGTTATAATATTCATCGACGTTCTGTCTATGCCAAATAAAAATGAACATTTCGTGGTAAATTTGAAATACACATTTCGGTTGCTTTTTTATTTTCAGCACAATTATTAACGAAATTTTTTTAATTAACTTAATTTAGCGCATATTTGAAACTAAAATTAAAATTCCGCACATGCCATTATTGAATTAATATCATACTACAAATATCTCAATGCCTTACCCCATCATCGTAACCTTGCTGATATGTACCATCTCCACCATGTTGTTGGAATCCTTGTTCTGGTCCACCATAGCTGCCCTGCTGCTGTTGCTGCTGCGGCGCACCCTCAGCGTGGCTGTCTGCGGGTGGCTGGGCGAAGTGCACGCGTTCACCTCGAGTTCCCTTATTAGGTATCTGTTGTCTAATTGTCTGCATGGCGACGTTCATAGCGTTGCCCATCGATGGCAGTCGAATGTTTCCGAGTCGGTGCATGATGGTGTTAGAACGTACGTTTGCGCAGTTAACGAATGGAATGAATGGGTCAACTATGGGTTAGCTAGAGATGTATTAGACGTTAAACTGTGTATTAGTTAATAGACTGAAACAAATGAAACGCCGATTTTAATTACTGCACGCGTTAAATATTTACTGTTTATTTTTTAATGTTAAAGCATGTCGGGTGAATCATCCGCTTCAAAGAGGATATGCATTTATTTAGATCTTTCCAAACATCTATGTTTCAGAAAAATCTCTTCCCGTAATGAGCATCGAACCCGCAACTGCCAATGTCGCTAATAATTGCACCATGGAGGGATCTTGTTATTTACTTGAAAATTATGGAGTATAAGTAAACGCTACAATTTTATTCCGATTACCAATAGCAATATGAATTGAATTACATTTCGGCAAAATATAATAACAATTTTAATAGTATAGAATATCACCCAAATATCGTAACTTAACGCATTAAGTAGCTAGATGTACATTTCGAATGCTATGCCCCCATCTTCAGTAGCACAAGATAAAACTAAATAAAATACATATATATAATATACGATAGTATATCAATCAGGATTCGTGACAGAGGAAATTTATTTAGTTTTATCTTGTGCTACTGAAGATGGGGGCATAGCCCTTGAAATGTACATCTAGCTACTTAATGCTTGTTACGGTATTTGGGTGATATTCTGTACTATAATTTAACACCGTAATGACAATTTTTAAAACAATAATAATAATAATGCATGAAAGAACTATTATTACTAGAAGTAATTTATACTTCAATTATATGAAGATATGTATCGAAACTAGTCTAAAATGTAATTTTGCGACTGAAATAAATAATAGCAATAAAATCAATAAACTAGATATAAAACAATAAAAAATATCTACCATCGGTAATTATATAAAAAATATTATATACATCAAACAAGATCGTGACATTATATATATGAACATCGGAATTTTCTTTTCGTTATTATATAAGAAAATATATGTCCCAATAAAATTAAGAATGTACTTTTATTTAAAAGAGATTTTACACGTAATTCGAAAAATGGCGGAGATTTAAACATTTGAAGAAAAAAACGTACATAGTTTAGGATTACAGAATAAATAAATTCACGTGCCCATTTATTTTTTGCAATGAATTTGATTTATTGATGGAGCGTCGAAGATTTTACGTGAAAATTGAAAATTCGGTAAAAATCAATATTCTCTTTAATGTAAAATATAATATATGGTGACAAAACAGTAATAACTCTATCAATATATATTCATTGAACTAGAATACGGGTCAGTTTTACGCTAAAGTATATAAAAAGAAGGATTACTCACTGAAATGATTAGTTGGAAATTAAAATTTCATTGTTGATGGCAGCGAAGCCACTTGAACCGAAATCGGAAGACGGCGGAACGTAAGAGCACTGGTTTATTTGCGCAGCATCCCTTACACGCGCCAAAATCGATCCGATATGCATTATTCAAATATAGCCTTTGCTTACAAGCATTATAAGTGTAAAAAAAACAGATTGAATCTAAAATGCAAAACAACTTATAAAATGTTTAAAGCTATATTTAAATCGTAACTCACCTAGGATAATAAATAATACCGAAGCAAATCCAGAAAAATTAATTAAGGGCATACGTGTAATTAATGTGAATAATACTATAAAAGATTTTATTAAACTCCTATTTCCATATTATTATTTTATATATTTAATAGAAGTGCTCATTTATCTTTTTATACATATCTAAACCATGCTATTTTTTTTGTCTGTCCAGGAATTATCTCAACTAAACTATTGCGTGCAAACAAAACTTTGCACGTTGATTACTAGAGTAGTTTAATTGATTAGAAAATGTTACAACTGAATCTTTCAACAAAATAACCGGAGCTTTAAAGTAAAGATCCCAAAATTAAATTTTAAACAAAAATGCTGCAGCAAAAATCGAAACAACGTTCTTTATCGTGATTTGGTTATTAATATAATGTACTTGTAGAAAGTTTCACCTATGATCGTTACCTGACGAATTTAAGGTGAAATTATATTATTTAACATATGCTGCATAATCTGCTATATGCTCTTAACTATGTTAGGAATATCGATTAAAATTATATCAATAATTCTTAAACCTGTAAAACGGTCTGTCGTTTCGAATAAATTACCTAATATCATACATATACTTATTAAAAATAAGTACGCATTATTTACAGAACAGAAACCTCGCATTCGGCGGTTTCAAATAATTCGAATTAATCTCTTCGACTGAATGCTTCCCGTCATTCCTTTACTTCCTTAACAATCTTTCGACCTAGTAGATCTAGTCCTAGATGGCGAGGGGCCTGTTCCGGCTCTGCATCTGAACTACTATTTTCATCCTCCGAACTGTCTGTGTAATGTCCCAAACCCGGGAGTATTCCTATGCATTTCATTGTGCTTGCTTCGGAAGCGACTGGACAGAGTGTCGGCGTTGTGCCGATTTCGATTTTAACGTGTTTCGGATCTTCTTCGACTATGTCTGTTGACGATGATTTACGTTTACGTTGGTCATCCGATTTACGAATTACGATGCCTTGTAAAAGTTTTCCCTGCGACGATTTATTGCCGCTGGCTACAGATTTTTTAGTACTTTTCGAATTTGAAATTTCTGCCTGCATTCGTTTATCCATATGATCTTCTTGAAGACTCGCGACTCGATTTCGATAGTCACTCAATTCTTTTTCCTCTTCTAAATACTTCTTACGATCTGCGGCGAGTTTCGATCGATCTACTAAATCTAAGAATTCCACCTCATCGTCGTCTAGACCTTTGATCATATTTTCTAAAAATATTATCACAAAAATCATTGTACTATTCAAGCAACAGCTAAATAGCAATACTTAATTTATGCGCTTCTTCATATTCCAAATCTTTTTTCGCCTTCTGCTCTTGAAGTTTGTCGAATAAGCTTCTGGAATCATAGGGCTCCTCTGGTTGTTCTAAGTATATATAAAAATAGGTAATAAAACTATTTTTAATAATAGCAGTATTATAAAAAATAATAATATATATTATATAATAGAAGAGTATAGTGTAGGTATTAAAATTTTTGGAGAGGATATATATATATGTTGAGGTTCGCTGACGATATAGCTATCTTGGAAGAAAGGGAGCAGAATTTAGAACATGTATGCAGGAAGTAATTAGGGATTATAACATGAAAATAAATATAGGCAAGACTAAAGTGATGAGGTGTGACAAGAAGGAAGGCAAGCGAAAAATGAGGATAAGAATAGTAGACGATAAAATAGAAGAAGTGTCAGACTTTTCTTATTTAGGAAGTAGGATCGTAGGATAACCGATGTAAGGTAGATATAAAATGTAGGATAGCACAGGGTAGGAAGGCATTCGTAGAAAAGAAGCGGATTTTAAGATCAAATATTGACTTGGGTATTAGAAAAAGTTTACTAAAGGCATGTGTAGAGTGTAGCATTGTACGGGTGTGAGGCGTGGACTATAGGTAAAGATAAACGAAGAATAGAAGCATTCGAAATGTGGTGCTACAGGAGGACGATGAGGTTTGGTAGAGAACATAAAGTAACAAATGAAGCCGTACTAGAGTTAGTAGGGGAGAAGAGAAGTATTTGGACAGTATTACAGCGCAGGAGAGATGGACTAGTAGGTCACATTCTTAGACATGGGGGTACTATGCAATTAGTTATAGAAGGTAAAGTGGAGGGAAAGTAACGGGTAGGTAGGCCTAAATTGGAGTATGTGGGTCAGATAGTGGAGGACGTGTGGGGTGAATAGCTATAGGGAGATGAAGGAATTAGCTCAGCAGAGATCGACAGATTTCGTGCTGTTTCCAACCAATCCTTAGGATTGAGGTCTATTTAACTAATTAATAGTAATAATGTAATTATTAAAGTATGTTGTTACCGATTGGGTCCGAAATTGTACGCACTTTTTCCCAATCCTCTTGTCTTTTTTGGCGAGCTTTTTGAGCGTCAGATTCAGAAATAAACCCCGAACTCATAGTTAATAAATTGATTATTAATAATATATCTTTATATTACAAAACTATTTAATATATTAACTATTCAATTTCGTAGAAACGGACTGTCAAAAGGTTATGTATCGATCGGATGGAAAAATAAAAATTGAGCAAATAGAGAATATTGCATAAAGATATTAATTATAGTCAACTTGTTAGTATTATTGAATATTGGCTTGATATTATAAATTAAAATTATTTAATAGGTCATAATATAAAAAGTCTGAAAGAAATCTTTAAATTTTAAAGCAAATGCAACTTTGTCAAAAATTGATTAAATGTCAAGTGAGATACCGCTATTATAAATAAAGGGGTTATGGCATTGTTATGGACCTACTTAAAATAAATAAAGTTAATGCTCCTAGATAAAATATAAACAAGTTTTAAAAAAGTGTTTCAACTGGTAATTACCGTTAGGCGGAATTAAGTTCGAATGGCAAATCATTATGAAGTACCTAGTTGGTAATTTTCATTTCTATACCATTTTCCAAACGGTTATGTTTTGAACGCTTGTCTTAATAAAATTAGGGCTGGAAAACCTTCGGTAGGATTACATTTGGACGTTCTAAAAGGTGAAAAGCTCATTCAGAAACTTATGATTGACGAAAAACGATGCTACCTATTTGGTAGAAATTCACAGATGAATGATTTTTGTATAGACCACGCGTCTTGCTCTCGAGTCCACTCAGCTTTAGTTTACCATAAACATTTACAGAGAGCTTTCTTAGTCGATTTAGGAAGCAGTAGGTTACAATTTATTAATCCATGTGGGACGTTCGATTAACTACCGTGTTATTTAGCTCACGGAACGTTCATTGGTAATATGAGATTAGATTCAAATAAGCCGACACAGTTGCCAATTGACTCTACTTTCCATTTTGGTGCTTCGACGCGAAATTACATTATTAGAGAGCGTCCTCAGGCGGGAATTAGACCAATAATAGATGAAATTGAGAAGGCCGGTGAAGAAGCGGAAGGTGGCTTATTAGGTCTACCAGAGACAGAGACTGAATTAGACGTGAGATGATGGTTTTTTGTGCCTTCGAAATAAATATCTAAATTATATTTTAGAACTTGACGGAATTTAATACTGCTCATAATCGTCGTATATCGATGCTAGGTATATCTGACGATTCAGCGGCGGAAAAGCGAAACAGTGCAGGTAAGAAAAGGAGGCGTCGCGGCGTGTCTTTCAATGAAGACGAGGAGATCATTAATCCGGAAGATATCGATCCATCTGTCGGCAGATTCCGAAATTTGGTTCAAACTACGGTCCTATTAACTACAAATAACAAGCGCCAACGTATACATGACGTTACGGGCATTGGAGGCCACGCGGAATTTAAGATGCCAAAACGAATAAGAAACACGTTACCCGAATTATATCAGGTACCTAGTTCGTTTTTTATCTAGTGGTACCTCATGGAAGCTTTTGTTGGTTAGCTCATTTCAAATCAATCGTAATGATCGATAACGGGATAATTTGCTGAATTGCTACGAATATTTTCCTATCTTGAACATGAATTAAATGGTATGCAGGAAGTAATGACTAGGGATTATAACATGAAAATAAATATAGGCAAGACTAAAGTGGTGAGGTATGACAAGACGGAATGCAAGCGAAAGATGAGGATAACAATACGAGATGGTAGATTAGAAGAAGTGTCAGACTTTTCTTATTTAGGAAGTAGGATCACAAAGGATAACCGATGTAAGGTAGATATAAAATGTACGATAGGATAGGAAGACATTCGTAGAAAAGGAGCAGATTTTAAGATCAAATATTGATTTGGGTATTAGAAAAAGATGACTGAAGGCAGTGGAGTGATGCATTGTACTGATGTGAGGCGTGGACTATGGGTAAAGAGAAACGAAGAATAGAAGCATTTGAAATGTGGTGCTACAGAAATATGATGACGATTTGTTGGGAAGGTAAAGTAACAAATGAAGCCGTACTAGAGTTCGTTGTATGCAATATATAATGTTTCTCTGGTCCGCGTATCGTATGCGCCATAAACGAAATAGCGGCCCGGGTTGCTATGGTAACGTGACGTCACACTACCTCTACAGATAAGAATATGTAGTTGTTTTAAGCTATTCCGGGCCGCAATTCTTTATCGTCCCAATACAGAAGCCTAGTCTAGTATACAGGAAAATGGATATAGAATACCCAGATAAGACAGTTGCATTGTTCTGTGCAGTTACGTATGTACAATTTTGCCACGTGTTTCTCCATGAATATATTTAATAGATATAATTTAATAAAAAGGAATAGTGTTAGTTCTTTATTGAAAATAGAGTTTTGTAGACTCTCTCTTTGACTACAATGTAAAAATTAAAGAAATAGGTCATTGCCTGAATTAAATTGATCACAAACTTGTGCAAGGAGTGTTTATATCAATGAAATATAGAAGAGCGGAATACCACTTTCAAGAAATGATTGAATGTAATCATTTTGTATCAATTTTAGGTAAGATTTCTGACTATTATGTTATTTTTTAAGAAATGCGCCCCCCCCCTCGATTGAAATGTCAAGAGTAGTTCACATTCTTAGACATTGGGGTATTATGCAATTACTTATAGAAGGTAAAGTAGAGGGAAATCAAAGGATAGGTAGGCTTAGATTGGAGTATGTGGGTGAGATAGTGAAGGACGTGTGGGATGAATAGCTATAGGGAGATGAAGGAATTAGCTCAGGATAGATCGACAGATCGCGTGCTGTTTCCAACCAATCCTTAGGATTGACGTCTATTTAACTTGTTATTTTCTATTATCCCCCACTTGCTTTCTATCCATTTGCAACCCATCACTCTTGTTTCGCGTGCAATAATTTAAAATTATATAAAATAACAGTTCTACGAGTATAATATTCATTTTGTTCAGGATCTACCACCAGAGACGAATGCCCATTCTGTCAATTCAGCAGCACATGATGTCGCATCTGTGGCTATACCGGGCGGCATGTTCAGCAGTGCGTTGGGCTCGCGTCTTGGCATAATGTTACCCAACCCCGCGCCCGAAGTTGATCTCAGTGCGAACATTGTGGCAGCGAATAATGTATCTCATTTGCCCGACTATCACGCGGACCATGTGGCACAAAGTCTTGTCGGTGTTACGGACGCCCCACATGAGCCTAAGAAGAAGAAATACGCGAAAGAAGCGTGGCCGGGGAAGAAGCCTGCGCCCGCATTGTTGGTGTAGATTTAAAAAAAATATGCTAATTTCAACCATATTTTCAACTTTTGTCAGTTTGGTAATTTTTATTTTAAAATTCTGTCGTATATTTCAGCAAAATGTTGGCATCGTTATATTTTCAAGATTAATTTGCTGTATATATTTTCTAATGTATAACGCATTTTTTAAATTATTATCCATACGTATAATTCCTAATTAAATGCAAAGACCTCGAAAGCAATTTTAATATTGATGGCATAGCAATTCTTGTAATTTTAGTTTTAAGGTCATTATAAATAATTTATAATAAACAATATGTAATGAACGAAAATACTACTTTCAAGTTCCACGATGCCTTGTGAGTTTTGTCAAAGCATGTCGCCATATAATTGAATTTTAACAGATTTTGCGAAAAATTACTTATGCGATACAAATTACGTTGCATACAATAGAATTGATTGAATGTAACAGAATTTCCAAAAAATATATAATGTAAAACCAAATTATGACGTTACGTTTGGATTGAAGAATTATTTTTGTCAATTTGAGTACATCTGGCGTTCATTTATGATATATGTATATATAGTTGAGCTTCCTCGGATAGATTTATAAACAGAATATGTCGCAGGCATTTATAGGGATACTTTTGAACAAAATAATTAACTTATATTAAGAAACAATATATTGTTTCATTATTGAAACATTAATTTCTGTTGTATATAGTGGACAGTAATAATATACAAATATATAAATAAGCTCACTCAACAAATATATGCAGTAGCAACTTACAGATTGTAAATATTTAATAGATATCTTCATATTAAATTATAAGTCTTTATAATACCTAAACACAGGGATAGTTTAGATTTCCATCTTACAAGAGCAATAAAAAATTATATAATTTTCCATTCTTGAGAATGTAATTACGTTAACAGTAGTACTAATATCATGCGTTTATATAGAAGTACATACAGATTTATATAGCGTGTCCACAAATTAATTTCTCTTATCTTTATCAATAGAAGAGAAACGACATATACAATTATTTTATAATAAGACTGCAGCGATAAACAGATAAAGAACAAACATAAAAAGCTGGATGAGATTGATTTTGTAAATATAATTACAAAATAAAAATAAAACTATATTTTCATTTGTATATCAGTACGTGATTGAAAAGATGATTGCTGCAAAAATAATAGCAAATCACTGCACATATAAAGATGCGGACACACTGTATAATATATTTAATCTTATTTTCATATCATATACTAATATATTAATATTATGTCTTATTGACCTATTCTTATTCATTTTTTAATAGTACTTGAAGACAACACCGTTTTTTCCCCTAATATTTAAGACACCCATTATTTACTTAGAAAAGTTGCTATATAAATAAAACGGAATACAACCAAAAGTAGATCGTAAGGAAATTTATTTATTCATCAAGACATTAATACAAACGTTATTATGAACAAGAAGTAGCCAAAAGGACAGCTTGATAGAATTCTCGCACGTTACCTTAAACGGAACCATTGATCGTTTCAGCGGTGCCACTTTTCACGACTTGTGCGTGCGCTAATGATTCTAATTGATTGATGAATGCCGTGGTGCCATTGGTGTGATCCAAGGAGGAAAGGCAACCGTTCGTGGCGAAGGTCTTGGTAAGTTGGTCGCAGATGGTATTGCTAACAGCACATTCCTCTTCATCTGTTATAGCCTTCGGGATAAATGTGGTCCACTCGTTGGAGTTGTTATCCAAATACTCGATTGTGTTCAAGAAGTTCTTGCCTAAAACCAAATATATAAATGCAACACAGAAACCTTGTATTATTAGTTAGTGTTTACTCTTTTCGGTAGTTAAGCAAGAATATGATTGAATATAAAAATCAGAAGTTATCAAAATATTTTAGTTATAGAAATTAATGCGCTAACAAGAACAACGGTGACAGAATCTAGATTTATTAACTGATGAACTGGACTCGTAATTGAATTGCATTGTATTTATCTCAATATCGCTAATATCTGCCATGTTGAGCGGTGAGAAAAGCACTACAAATAGTGTATTTAAAATACTATTCTATATTTTTGTTAGGCTCAGATTGAACAAATTCAATTGTTATACAAAATGAAATAATTACAATCGTCATAAATAATTCTGAAGGTATATGTTTGGAGTGTAGCACTGTACGGGTGTGAGGCGTGGACTATAGGAAAGGAAGAGAAGCGTAGATTACAAGCATTCGAAATGTGGTGTTATAGGAGGATGATGAGGATTGGTTGGGAAGATAAAGTAACAAATGAAGCTGTACTAGAGTTAGTAGGGGAGAAGAGAAGTATTTGGAGAGTGTTACAGCGTAGGAGAGACAGATTAGTAGGGCATATTCTTAGGCATGGGGGGATTATGCAATTGATCATAGAAGGTAGAGTGGAGGGAAAGAGAGGGGTAGGTAGGCCTAGATTGGAGTATGTGAGTCAGATAGTTGAAGACGTTGAGATGAATAGCTATAGGGAGATGAAGGGATTAGCTCAGGATAGATCGGCATGGCGTGCTGTTTCCAATCTTTAGGATTGCGGACTCTTTAACTAACTAAATAATTCACTTGAAAAGAAAATACTGTTTTATTGTTTTGGTATATAACAAAAGTTATTTATGTGTTTACGTTAAAATTTATATCGCAATCTTCGACAACCGCATAAGATCTTCACGTTCATAATCTTTCCATTATACGCATTTTTTTTATGAATATTTATTATAATTCGAGAATAGGAAATAATGTAAAATTGTAAGATATTTAAGCGGTCTCCTGAATTATTACGTATGTAATTAATACGGCTTGGGAGTATATTTTGATGTAAAACTTACTTTTGATATACAGATTGATAATCTGTGCAAGAAAATGCATAAAACTTTGGGCTTCATTATGCAAATTACATATCCTTTTAAAAGCGTTGAAACTTGATACATATGTTTATAAAAGTCTCATATATGGTCAATCGCATCATGGGTCAAATATTTGGTGTCCCCAATATTCAATATATGTTAATAGATTAGAAAGAGTCGAAAAAGGATTTGTGAGATACCACATATCACAACCCATCACCAGATTACAACTATGCCTTAAGGAAATATAATTTAACATCTTTAGTGTTTCGCAGAAATTATAATGACTTGATCCTACTATACAAAATTGTAAATAATCGTTATCATCCATCACTTTTGCATCTCTTTACTTTTCATGTTCCACCTTTTAACTCTAGAAATCATCATACCTTTTCTGTCAATTATTATAGAATATCATTGTGAGGAAATTCCCCATGTAATAGAATTATCAACCTTTCATTAATTTTGTATATGATATAGATTGACTATGGTCTAATTGTAAGGTGTATAAACGTAAAATAAGAGTCCATCTGCTAAATCGCTAGGAAATTTACTGGTGTTTACATTACAGGCATATGTGTATGAATATAATTTCCTCTCATATTATATTAATTATCATTATCAATAGTATAGAATATCACCCAAATACCGTAACTTAAAGCATTAAGTAACTAGATGTACATTTCGAAGGACATGCCCCCATCATGCTGTAGCTGAGCATATTTTTGAATCAGGTCAATTTGAATGGGAATTCAAATTAGTTCACTTAAATTACTTAAGTGTTTTGAATTATTCCGAGTTAAATGCATATGAAAGTATATACATGCATAAATTTAATCAAATTTAATGAATTTAATCATGCCCAATTTCATATTGTCTATTTAATTTATTTAATAAGAACAATTTTTAAATTTATTTTTATTTTATATTTCACAAATCAATATTTTTTTTGCTGTTACTTGTTACGTTTCGTTAATTGTTAATTTGTATTGTTTTAAAAGATTTATAGGTCATATTATATACCATTTTTGAAGTACTTCTGTCACGTTGACTTATTTATTTAATAGTATATCAATCACGATTCGTGACACGAGGTAGTTCTATCTTGTGCTACTGAAGATGGGGGCGTAGCCTTCGAAACGTACATCTAGCTACTTAATGCTTTAAGTTACGGTATTTGGGTGATATTCTATACTATTATTTAACACCGTGGTAATATTTTTTTAAAGTTATTTAATGTATTCCTATTAATGGGAGCTAAAATTGTGTATGAAATTATTATTTTTTAAGTGCAAGTATACCTGAAAATCCGCCGACTGCATAGAGTCGGCCGCCCACTACCACGCAAGCGACATTAGCCCGTGGAGTGGTCATACTGGGGCCGGGCGTCCATTGGCCAGTGCCACACTCGCCCAGGTCATACACTTCCGTGCTAGCGAGCGTGTGCGTACCGTCACTACCACCCACAACATACAGACGCCCGTTGAATTCGGCGGCACCGCAACCTCGACGGGCCGTCGTCAGCGGCTGATGCGACAACCACGTGTTCGTTGCGGGCGAGTACGATTCAACGGAAGCTAAGCAGTTCCACGAATCGCAACCGCCCAGAGCGAACAAGAGGGTGGTCGCACCGATCGCGCTTGATGCGGGATGGTATGAAGTTACCGCGCACTGATATCGACCTGTATGTAAATTGTGTCCTGTTTAGATGATTTACATTGCAAACAACTTAATATGTACAGTATGCATTAGGCCTGCGTAATTCACCTATGAATCGTTCAATTTGAACTATTCATCAAAGCGAACGATTCGTATGCAGTATTGTCTATACTGAATTATATATTCTGTATTCACTTATATATTCTCAAACGAATTATTCACTACGTTATTCACATTCTGTACTGAAATTTGTCTATTGCGAATTGCATCGCTGATACTCAAGCATAAAATAATAGTAAAACAATCGAGGCATTAACACTTCTGCGAATACAAATATTTAAAATCTTATTTAATCTAGCGGTAGCAGTATCATTTAGTCTAACTGTCTAGTCAGCATAAACATATTCATACTCAATATATATTTTAAGCGTAAATTAACGCAAGTATATTAATTATAATTTGTATGACTTTAGAAGTTTTATTTTACATCTAAGTTAAAAAATAAATTATTTATTTCGTAGTGAAATTATTACTACAAAATGCCCAAAGGAACTAACAAAATTTGGACGTATTTCAAAGATAGTGGGTTATCCAAAGCTAAGTGCATATTAGTTCGAAATTACTGCCATTTGAAGCTGAATCGTTGCAAAATTTATTTTCAAATATAATACTCTTTGAGTTAATACTCGTAGCATAATGTTTTCCATGTATAAAATGTAAATAACGACTGATCGAACGATTAATGTATATGTGAATAATGAATAATCGTTCGTGTATAATAAACTTTTTGTGTATAATAAACTATTTACTTATATCAGTGTCTGCCAAACTTTTTTACCCCACGGCACATTGGGCAAGGAGAATTTGCTTCGCGGCACACCAAATAAAAATTCCAACAAAATTAAATATACTTTATCAATATGAATAAAATTAAAATTCTTAGTATAGGTTTATTATAATTTTATATAATACCATGAGCGCTGAGAAATCAAATTCACAAAGTTACGTCAACAGAGATTTAATGGCTGTAGTAGCTAATCGAGGATATTGGCTCCAAAGCGAAATCCAAAATGCTGACAACTCTAGCTCCGAATATGAAGATTTGTGCACAGGATCGTTCTTCAAGTCCATTAAATTTTCTTCCTCCGTTAATGGCAGGTGTGTACCGTCGTATCTTGCGAAAGGATTGATGACCCACTCGTACATTTGATAATCACGTGATGGAAAATACTTAGAAAATGATACAGAGAGGTTCTCTACTGTTTTCTGCACTTCTGACAAAATTTGAAATTTGTTTTGAAAAGCATCTACGCCTGGGAAGCAAGCAAACTGCGCGTTTTTAACTTTCCTGGTCCATATTTCTAACTTATCAGTGAAAGATTTCAATTTGCCTGTAATTGTAATGATATTTTCAGTCGCTCTTGCAGGCTCAATTTTTACCTATATAATTTTTATCTCTCGCGGCACACAGTTTGGCAGACACTGACTTATGTGAATACTGAATAATCGTTCTCGAACTATTCACTTATGTGAATACATGCTGAATAACCGAATAATTCAACTAAATGAACGACATTAGTTTAAGTCTAGTATGCATTATATTTCCACGATACATTTAAAAATGAATTTGTAGCAAGTTTTTTTTTTTTGTTAATCATACTTGCAGTTATAAACTGCTTGTTCATATTATGTCGTATTTTAAAAGCGCTTTGTAATGGAAATGAATGTTCAATGTCACCTTCTGTTACATACATTGGCATTTGAATTTGATTGTTAATTCATTTGTGTAATTTGAACAAATAAAACTATGACTATAAATATAACTTTTCTTCACATACCGATATTAAGTGGTGCCACCGTCTGCCATGCAAAAGTTTCTGGGTTGTACGCATCACATTGTTTGATGCCAACTTGTCCATTCCAACCCCCTATACAATATACTAACCCGTTTAACTCACACACCCCAGAATTACTCCTTGCATTTGGAAGTTTCGCAATAGCTTTCCACTTTCCTGTAATGAACATACGCAACGTTAAATCAACAAACCTATAACCAATGAATACTAACTACATAGTTAGTAACTATAAGTTAGTATTCATTGCTATAACCAACCTATGCGAATACCTTCATTTACGACAAAAAATAAAATATATAATATAAGAATTTATATATATATAATAATTAAATAATTATAATAATATTATATATTACAATATAAATTATATAATATTTAACACCGTAGTGATAATTAAAAAAAAAAAAAGGTTATAGATTTTGCCGTTATGTTGTGATATTCCATTTTAAGGAAGAGAAATAAAAATACAATGTTTTATATAAAAATATATAGCGCAGGGTCAGATATCCAGCGGTCATAACTTCAATTCTGATCAAGAAATCGTATTTTTCGAAGAACTTGTTTATCATTAGAAGTATAATATCGAATTAATAGCTTACCAACAGACAGATCTAACATTTCAGCAGTGTCCAATTCGGTGGTGCCGTTGCTGCCGCCAATGGCGTAGATGCAGCCGTTCGATATGGCGATCTGAAATCGACCTCGACTCTCGCGCATCTTCGGCAGTTCCTGCCACGTATTCGTTTCGGGAAAGTATTGCTCCACAGTACGTAAACATTCTATCCTATCATAACCACCTAAATGTAAGAAACCAGTATTTCAGTATTTATAAATATCGTAAATAAGCAAAATGAAAAGGTTGTGCAATCGAGACAAATGAAATGTATATAAAAAAAAAACTTAATTTGAAGTAAATCTTTGTTGAAAATGTCTACAAATACCTACATAAATAGTAGAACAGAGCGTATAAGGAGCGACTAAATGGAGAAAGGTAATATTATGGTATAAAATCAGGCGTGTAAATTTTTTTAGATCATACATAAATAATATACCGTCATTCGGGGTCACTTTGTGACACAATTTCACCCACTAGGTTCTTATATTGGTATAAAATTTAAATTTCGATCTTTTATCGAGTTCTTGTTTAGATGAAGTTTTCAGCTTTTATTTTATGTGTACTTTTTCAAATTTCAATCACAAAGGAACTAGAAAAACAATTGTGTGGCAAATTGAATTTTCAATAAAAATAGCATTGGATATTGAGAGAATTACAAATTTCACCCCGAGCTTACTTTACTCTATTAAAAAATAGAAGTCTGACAAAAAAGAGGTATTAATACAAATTGTAATTTTATTTTTTTTTATGAAAACTACAATATTCAGAGATACCACAAACGAAAAAAAAATCGAAATTAAATGCAAAACCCCACTGAAGAAATAAATATTTATTTTTTCATGTCGACTAAAAAGATTTGCCTTCTACAAATTTGCCCAATTTCACCCAGTCATAAGACGAAAATTAGCTAAATATTTTATTATAAATTTGTTATAAAATTATTACATCATTACAACCCCAAATAAATTAGTTTTTTTACTTCGTTTTGCCTAGAATAAACCAAAAACTGACTGGAATAGAAAGTTTTCAAAAGTTGCTGATAACTTAAAATTCACAATGAAAACAAAAACACAGACTAAAAGAAAATACAATACAGAATAGGTTTGTTCCTATAAAAGGCAGTATAATACAAAACTCCATAATATTTTTAGGCGTTTCAATAATTGTTTCAGATATGCAGAGAAATACGAATTTGACGAGAGTTACCCTGAGACACAAAATCATGCCAAAGTGAACCCGAACAACGGTACTTATATTAATAATTTTTGAAATTCACTTAATGGTCAATATGCGTACGATTTTTAACTTTAATCACGCAAATTACTGTATACGAATTTCCATTATCTTTGTAGATTTAAGTGCTGAAAAATTTAGAGTATTATGAACTATCTTCATACCACAGACGACTAATGTGTCGTTAAGGTTTCCACAGCCAATCGCGCATCGTGCGCAAGACATATTTGCCAACATACAATACAAATCTGGTTTCTCTTCGCTTGCCGGTCGACTAACAACTGGCGTTTGAATCGGAGATGGCGTAGATGGTACATTTAATCTAAGTATAATATTAATTCGTTTAATTTAGGACATAATATTAACTTGGATATTGGCGATAATCTATGGAAGACATGTGTAGGGTGTAAAAGTATATGGACGAAGTGCTGTATTGTAATGGCAGATGAAGACGCGTTAGATAGAATAATAGGCCACATTCAAAATATAAACGTGCTAATATTAGTTGTATAAGTTGTAATAGAGGGTAAGTGATGTATAGGTATACCGTATTAATCTAAGAAAATCAAAAGTTATATCTAAATATAGGTACATAATTATTTAAATATTTCCAAAATACATTAAGCGATATTATAGCAAGATAATAATTGACAAATTATGTTTAAATTCATGGAGATCATAAAAGTTTATTAATCTATTAATTAAAAACGACTATTAACATTCGCGGAATCATCAAGTACTTGAAAACAATTTACTTTGTTTATTAAGGCAGTTTATTTTTGTTACAATCGTAATTGGATTATATTATCTGTTCTTAGTAATATTTACGGCGTAATTTAAGTAAAATTATTGCCCCTATCATCAACAGCGTCACATGATATAAAATTAATTCTAATAATAAATATAATACCAGTAATTGTTTACAAATGCGCTGCAGGTATTAAATTTTTTCGCGAACTATTCGTAGAAGATAACAGTATTGTTTTTGTATTTGTTGTTTTCAAATATATTTCTAATTAAGGCGATATCTGCTTCCAGAATGTATATTTTCGATGAGTTCATACACCGTACTTAACACTAACCAACCGGTCAAAATGACCGTTTTCAACATTTGCTTATAAGATATTTACTTTAATTTTATTTCAAGCTTTCTGATAACATTATGATCATTTTTATTTTTATGTATTTGACTATTATTATAAATATAATAAGATATTTTTTATCTGAGATATGTATGTGGTATACCTACATATACCAATCGGTCATTTTGACCGATTGGTTTATAATTTCACAGCCTACTAGGAATATTTTCAAACAATTTTACCGAGTACTAAGACAATTTGGCATACTCTTCCACTTTTTTGCGTAATTCCCGATTATTATAAATTCACGTCATTTTGAGCGTTAGGATTTTATTTTACATTTTTGGGTATACCTCTATTTTCTGTAAACTTAACGAGTGTTACTGAAAATACATATTTGCGGGTAATTACCAATTTTACAATTTTCATTATCAAGCAACAATTTGTGTATTTTTACATTATTATTCAACCACTTTGCGAATATTATTGTGGATTATAGCTACGAATAGCCAAAATTACGAACTGTGCTTTATTTTATTGTCATTTAGTTTGTTTTTTTTAATTATAAATTCACATTATTCTTGGACATATGGTAAGTAAATTGTAAGTAAATATTTTGATAATAATATTTCTTATTATTTGAAGCTCTTTTTTTTCTTATCGCTTGCAGTAATTGGCTAAATTACAATTATTTTTCAGCTAAATTACCAAGCGGTCATAATGACCGGTTGGTAGAGGCAGGTATATATCAATTCTTGGTATATCTAGTGTTAAATATGTAAACCGGAATCGCTTTATCGGTCAATTAAAATACCACAATTGTCAGCACGTCTATCCCCAAATCAATTCTAATGCATTCGCAAATTAAATCTACCTTAATTGAATTGATAGCGTTGCTAATTTCCCAGCTAGAGTAACCAGTGCCAAGAAACTATTCTCCGCCACTTTAGCGGACGTAATTAGATTCCAACCTGGCTCCATTTCTATGTCCAGATCCTCTCCAATATCCCTGGAATAGATAAGCACACGTGGCTTACTCGGCTGTACGAGCGATTTACGTTTCACTTTGCCCGATTGATTTGGCTTAGATTCATTCTTTAATGAGAGCTTCTTGTAATCTTGGACCATATCTGTATTGCACACATCACCTAAAGAACGCAAATGCAATCAAATAAAACGCTCTCAAACAATCAAATTGAAACCTTGATTTCGTTCAAAGAGAATAAATATTTACACAGGCGTCGTTTTGGCGGGCAAGAGGATGAAAAGCATCAAATATTTAGTAGATGATAAAAGAGTGTACTAATTATGTTACACGTTTAAAAAAAGTGTAATATAATATCTGGTGTTTTCGGATATGGTTGGTCTACGCCGCTTTTCATTTTTTGCTTTAAATTTAAATGTGGCGACGCCCACGAATATTTTTGGTACACGCTTATTTTAGAACAAATGGATGTTCGATAAACACAATTGATTTTATTACCAGTAGGAAGGCTGGTACAATCTTGCAATGAATTATCGATGGCCAGGTATAGCATGAACGTTCTCTCGGACAAATTAGACAGACTCAAGTGTTCATCACTCAATTGCCTTTTTATCCACTCAAGAACAAGTCGGCAAAGGGAACTGCAACTGACTAACCTCATCTCTCTTCTACTCTGGTTTAATATTTCGATACGAGCGCAATATAAGTTTAGTAACATTGGCTGCGTACTGATGAGATCAAACTGTTTAACATAAACACGAATTAGTTATTTATTTGCTTTGTTTAAAAATATATTCAAACGTACATTTGATGCAATGAAGGAATCTACTTGCTGTACAAATTCCCGGTTTCTTGCTATTCCGGACAAAGACCTGATTTCGATACAGTTGTCTACTTGTATATGTTTTATCAGATGCTGGGCGCATTGTCGAGCTACTCGCTCAATCTTCAACTTGCACGCCGCCAAATATACAGCTTTTACCTAATATTAAAACGATATAATATAGAATATCACCCATATACCGTAACAAGCATTAAGTAGCTAGGTGTACATTTCAAGCGCTATGCCCCCATCTTCAGTACCACAAGTAAAACTAAATAAAATACGTCTGTCACGAATCGTGATTGATATACTATCAATAAAAATTAAAAAAATTAAAACGGTAGTTTGAAAAAGGTTGACGGGAACATGAACTCTCTAATAAAAAGGTTACTCTCTAATAAAAAAAAATTCATAATGGGCTTCACCACCAGCATTCTTTTGCTGATATAAGCTAGTTAATCAAAACCTTTAATATAATTTTTTTGTTTCTATTTATTATATATAAATATTTGTAAGAATAAAAGTTTTAAAAAGGGAATCAAATTAAGTAGTTAGATGTCCATCATATTAAAATAATACATCTGGGATCTTGGTACCGTATTTTTATCAGTCTAATTTATATGTTTTTTTAATGGTTGTTAATTTGCTGTTTAAGCTAAATTTTTCGACAAAATGTAACCCTTTTCTTGGTATATATAAAAGAAACTGTAATAATTAAAACAATTATCACTACGGTGTTAAATTATAATATAGAATATCACCCAAATACCGTAAATCAAAGCATTAAGTAGGTAGATGTACATTTCAAGCGCTATGCGCCCATCTTCAGTAGCACAAATGTACATCTAGCTACGTAATGCTTGTTACGGTATTTGGGTGATATTCTATATTGTAATAATTTTGTTGCGTTTACAGCTGCGGAAGATATGAGTTCATGTCGTATAATCAGAATTAAAAAAAAAAAACATAAACTCGCGTATTCAACAAATATTAATTTATATACCTTATCAAAGGGTACTTCCAACGAGGCCGTATACGCATAATCCACCAATAACAAGAGGGCATTTTTATCAAACCCGCCATTAAGTTTGTAGGTAATGACATTTTCTGTTGTTTTCTGGTCATGCTCATTGGAGAAGAGCTCGAAAAGATATTGCGACACACTTGCCAATATAGCGCGGTGGGCGTGAATTTCAGTATTGCCAACCTATATCACAGTGCAGAAAAAAACAGTACTATTATAGTCAACAAAATGCAGCGTACCTGTTTAAAATAGATGCAAATATGAATGAAGCAAAGTGATCGTCACGTTTCACAGTGAAGTACAAATACTTCAAAATTTTTGAAGTTTTAATCGAAAGTCTTAAATTATAATTTACCTATTCAACAAAATACACTTATTTTCCTGTAAAACAGTAAATACAAAAATTATATCGCAACAAATGCTAGATAAATTCGATAGGCTGGAAGTGTTTACCTACAGGCGATTTACAGATTGGCTTAATATTCGACTCTGTAACGGTATAGAATTCATTAATTATTCAGCGCGATTTAGCACATTGTTGCGTCAGAAGCTAATTTATTCTTTTGCTGGACACAACGATGCAATAAATCACAAAACGAGAAGGTGAAAATTAAATTTAAACCTTTCAATCACATGCGTACATAAGCACAATAATAAATTACTAAATTTAGTATCATTTAAATGATGTATCATCGTTATAATTGTCATATATTAGCACAAATTTTCACCGATTCTTCAGAGCAATATTATATTATTCAAATAAGAGTAGCAATAAAATTAGTATATTTGCTTCTAAAGTTGCCAGTGTTGTTTGCGCTATGGGCGGAAGTACTTTTAGAATGATGTGAGTGTAAGGTTTGGCAAAATAAAACCGTTTACCTATTTTCTGAGCGATTTTGCGCCTAAAATAATTGCATCACATTCATATATAGTTATAATGTAAAAAAGTACTTAAAAACTACTCACTACTGGTCAAAATTAGTTCAAAAACTGATGATTTTGATGATAGAGAGATCACCCAGTAGTGACAATGGCTGCAGGCAACAGACATTGGATCAAACAATACAACAGCATTCCAATCGATCCAACAACAGAAATATGAAATGCAGATGCATAATCGAATTTTAACTTTAATTACGAAATCGAGTTTAAAGTTACTCTCAACTGATGCATCCAACGATCGAGTGTTTTGAATTCGGATATGTTTTAAACGGATTTCTGTCATTGGAGCGGAGTAAGGTAATGCATTGTTGTCGTGTCTTCGTCCTCAGTCCGTCGCCTCCGCTGCGCAGCCAGTGCACACGTACGTGTAGAATAACGTCGCAGAAGTGACGGTTCTTTCGCATCATATTTAGGCTGGCGAGGATGTTGCCCTGGATCTGGTCGTCCTGGTAGTCGAGGTGATTACTGGCCACAATAACCTCGTCATCCTCCTCCGTACTACTGGTGTGGGACAACGTGGCTGGAGTGCTGAGCGCACTCATGATCGGTACTGTCGCTGTTGATATGTCCATGCTACCGTTTCGCTGGTCTTTCGTATTCCGTTCGCTTCTCGAGGGCAAATGGAATGGCGGATAGTTGTCGAAGATTGCACCACTAATCATGAATATTAATATTAATTAAAATTAAACAGAAATGTAGCTATTATTAGTTAGTTAGCCATTAAACATTTCTAAGAAATTCTAAGAATTTTACGACTGCAAAAATGCTAAATACCCGTGCATCTAAGAATATAACACACTAGTTTATATCTCCTAAGCTGTAATATATATATATATATATATAATGTTGATTAGATAACACCAATAAAGCCACTAATGGGCATCCTATACATTCGATTGGTTACTAAAATTATTTAGTTTACAGCTGTTTACTATTCAATTGAATTTAAAAAATTATCCATACGGTGTTAAATAATAGTATCGAATATCACCCAAATACAGTAACTTAAAGCATTAAGTAGATAGATGTACATTTCAAGCGCTATGCGCCCATCTTCAGTAGCACAAGTAAAACTAAATAAAATACCTGTCACGAATCGTGATTGATAAATTATCTATATATATTTATCTATATTTATATGAACTATTATATACTATAAATAAATGTACATCTAGCTACTTAATGCTTGTTACGGTATTTGGGTGATATTCTATATTATTCAATTGAATGTTTTCAAAATTACTAGAACACTTGCATTAAAAACAGAGTAATGGAGGTGGCATGTTGCCACTTTTAAATCGATTAAGATAATTGACATACAACAAAAAATTATATATAATTTTTGGCGAATTACGGTTTGGTGACCGTATGTTATGTTGATTCACGTGGTGGAATTTAAATGTTTTCTAACAGAAATAATGATTCTGTTTGTAAATACAAATTATACTAAATAAATCATAACAGTGTAAGCATTTCTTAAAGAACATTAAACTGAATATTTTGAATACTTATGGATATCGTAACGAGTTGGAAAAACTATTTAAAATTGTTTTTTCTGATACGTTGTACATTTTATAAAAAAAAATTCCAAGGTAAATATATTTTATATTTTTTTTTCACTGTTATTCGAAGATAACGTATTAACAATTTGGTTTTTGCTAGCAAGCGTGAATTTTCAACGCTAATTATTTTACGATCGAAAAAAACTATAAACTGTTGTAAATATAAAAAAAAAAAATGATATAAAAATTATTTCACTGATTATATTATATCAACATATTAGTTATTTTCTCTCCTAGTCTGTTCGCGTCGTAAACAGGTCTTTTAATTATAATTAGTACGAAAGATTAAGTATATATGCAAAATTATGAATAAAAATTGTAGGAAAATTTCCAGAATGCTATAGCATTATTTCCAGGAGACACAGGTTCAATAATTACGGTCAATGTCAATTCTTGTACTACGTATTTGTTTGACCGAGAAAAAGGAATCAATATATTTACCCACATAAACGACCATATGCATTATTACTATACCTACAATTTAATAAGGATATACGTTAAACTTTGATGAAGGTCAGTGTTAATTCAATGAAACAGGAATATATTCTAATTAATTTAAAAAATATTTCAACGGCACTACTCTTCTGTATATTGATAAGGAATATTATATTAATGGGTTGACCTACATTCGTAATATGCCTAAAATTAAAACTACAAAGACGAGAATTTCAGGAAGTCAGCCACTAAAATATTTTACGATTTTAGAGCTCCGAGGTGTTCAAATAAAAATAACTATCTGTTCAAATTTACACTAGTTTTAAAAGCAATATTAATATCTGATTAATTCAATTTTTAGTTTTTATAACATTAAAATAACCGAAAAAGTTTTTGCGCAACGATTGGTAGTTTTTCAATCTGAAAAAGCACAATCGGTAAAGTTCAAATACAAATTCGGATGTTAACGACTTTCTTGTTATCAATCTGGGGCAATGAGAGAACAATCCGAGAGGTCGAGGCACATTTAGGGAATATAGTTTACATATAAAAAATTATCACTACGGTGTTAAATTATAATATAGAATATCACCCAAATACTTTAACAAGCATTAACTTAATGCTCGTTACGGTATTTGGGTGATATTCTATATTATAGTTTACATATATAAAAACATGTATTTTAAAATGTTAATCATACTTCAAATTCTGCAGCCACAAAAATCGTAATTCTTGTACGCAAACACTAGATTCTTAAGACGAATTATGGTTCAATTAAATACGTTTTCATTCAAAATTTTTTAATTTCACTCAACCTTTTAATAAAATGTAAAAAAAAAAAACGTAGCAGAGTTTTATCTTTTAGTAATATACGAATTAGTACATTCACTAAACGAAACTAGTATGTTTACTAATACAGTAGTGGTGTTGTGTTGTTTTGGGGATAAAGTCCCCCCACGCTTTGGCGCTTGTTTAGGGCCTCACTTAGCTAGTCAAGGGGCGCTAAATCGCGTTGGCAATGACGCAAGTGTCGAGAACAGGATTATCGTGTTGTTTTGCTGCATTCTAGAATTATATTCAAGTTCAAAAGACATGCACAACAAATGTCATTGTATAGCAAATAATATATGTAATAAATAAGAAGTATCAAAAAGGAAATGAAACCATTTGCAGAGCTTGAAGAACATTTTTTTTTATCGACTGGCCTTTGTATCTTTATACACTAGCTGTATGAAAATAATTCGATTAGAAATTTATTTTGATTTCTTAGTGTTTTATTCTGTAAAAACTTCCATCAGAAATATATTATCTGAAACTACATATACACCTGATTTTGTTTTAGTTCTTTTTATAATGTCTGATAAAGTCTATATTAATAATATCTCGTTTCATATAAGTCAATTAAAAAAAAATTAAGCTAGACTATATAATTTAAAAAAAATTCTCGGTTCAATATTGATTAAATAGTATATTTAGTATATAAAGTTTTAATAGTTAGTTAAAGAGTCCGCAATCCTAAAGATTGGTTGGAAACAGCACGCCATGCCGATCTATCCTGAGCTAATCCCTTCATCTCCCTATAGCTATTCATCTCAACGTCTTCAACTATCTGACTCACATACTCCAATCTAGGCCTACCTACCCCTCTCTTTCCCTCCACTCTGCCTTCTATGATCAATTGCATAATCCCCCCATGCCTAAGAATATGCCCTACTAATCTGTCTCTCCTACGCTGTAACACTCTCCAAATACTTCTCTTCTCCCCTACTAACTCTAGTACAGCTTCATTTGTTACTTTATCTTCCCAACCAATCCTCATCATCCTCCTATAACACCACATTTCAAGTGCTTCTAATCTACGCTTCTCTTCCTTTCCTATAGTCCACGCCTCACACCCGTACAGTGCTACACTCCAAACATATACCTTCAGTAATCTTTTTCTAATACCCAAGTCAATATTTGATCTTAAAATCTGTTCTTTTTCTACGAATGCCTTCCTACCCTGTGCTATCCTACACTTTATATCTACCTTGCTTCGATTATCTTTTGTGATTCTACTGCCTAAATAACAAAAATCTGACACTTCTTCAATTCTATTATCTCCTATTGTGATCCTCATTTTTCTACTGCATTCCTTTTTGTCACACCTCATCACTTTAGTTTTACCTATATTTATTTTCATGTTAAAATCCCTAGTCAATACTGCCTGCATACCATTCAATACCCTTTCTAAATTCTTTTCGCTTTCTTCCAATATAGCTATATCGTCGGCGAATCTCAACATATATATTTTCTCTCCCTGTACATTCACACCTACACTATACTCTTCTTTTACTTTGTTTATTGCATCTTCTATATATAGATTAAATAATAACGGTGAGAGTGTACATCCCTGCCGAACTCCCTTCCCTATTTTTGCTACCTCTTCTTCCCCTCAAGTTTTAATAATATAAGTAAAATAGGAGGATGAAGAAAAAGTGACAAATGAAGCCGTGTTAAGAGTTAGTAGGGTAGAAGAGAAGTATTATAGCGTAGGAGGGATAGACTAGTAAGTTATATTCTTAGACATTGTTTTATGCAATTAGTTATAGAAGGTAGGGTAGATGAAAATGTTCGCTATAGCGAAATAAAGGAGTTAGCACACGAGAGATTGTTATAGCGTGTTGTTTCCAATGAATTTTTAATATAATATTGACTAATTAAGTAAAATGTTCGTTTTTCTTACAACTTAAAGAGCAATAATTACTTAGAAAACTGTACAATATGTGATATACCATACAAATTTGTGGTTTATTACCATTTAAAGTACTTTTACCATATAAACATAGAGAATTCCAAATTTTAACAAATACATTTTTTTTTTAATTTGCGTTCGTCTTTATTGGACAAATCGCACAAGTATTGATATTTTCAAGGTGAGCATTAACAGAAACACAATTACCGAATAATCGATGCAAATTCAACCTCGAAATCTGGAGCCACGGGAGACAGGTACAGTTCGTAAAAAAATGTATTATACGCAAATTCTCCTTCACGTATGAAATCAGCACGCATATCGTTAAATGATAATACGTAGGTACAAAAATTAAATTAAAGTCATAATGATCACGTTACCAAATTATTTCGATTATGAGATTTGTAGCCGGTATTTTGTCTAAACAGAAACACCTGTTGCAATTTTTTCCTTCGGAAATTTCTATTCACATTATGTCTTATGACAAGATTATTATTGATTGTGTTGGATATGATCCAAGGAAGTGATGTATGTATATACGAACTCCAGAGCCTTATAAACTTTTTCTCGGACAAATTATATATCATAATCGTTGGAGGTTGGAGGTTGAATTCAACCTCCATAATCGTTGAAGGTTGAATTTTGAATCCACAAAATCTATCTAATCTTCCTATAAAATGTACATAATCTATCTATAAATAACCGATCTAATTTAAGGATCATTGAACTTTAATATACGATCACCTAATTACAGACGTAATCTTAATCAGATTTTTTTTGCTATCCATGCACTTAGAACTGGTCTGTAATGAAGATTTGTATCTAATAGGCCAATAGCCGTGTGTATATTTTACTTAATACTTAGCAATAGAAATATCTACTTTCACATTATCATTCCATATAAGTTACCACGTTTTTATTGATTAAATACTTCACTATTTCAGAACAGAAGCTTCATGTGAATATGGGCTATATACAATATTAATTGGCTGATTAGTTAGAAATTTGTTTGTGACTTAAATTTAGCCTCGGCTTACATGCCCCAAAGCAATTGGACCATTTCAGCAACTTTTTGATATTAAATACAAATATTTAATAAAAAATACTAATTATACCACGCATATTCTTTCCTTAGGCTTCTTCGTGATCCTTTTTGCATTAAATCTTTATATTTAAATTGTGACGCCGTAAACATAAATATGATTCAAATAATCAATGTGAAGTAGGTTCGAAACCTGAAGTAACATTTTTTATTTTTACATATAATTTGTATTTACCTATATCAAATTCTTATATTTTGATTTTTTTAAACATTTTATAGCAAATTAAGTAAGATTTATAAATTACAACATAAATATGCAATAGCGTCATCTAGCGTATCTTAATCAAAGACTTAGCGGCCATTTATTATAAACAAACAAGTCAAGTAATGGTCAATAATTGTCAAAAATCAAAAATTTTAAACTTTTTTAATAGTATATTAAAGAACGAATTTCATAAGGCAGGTTTTACTGCACAAGTTCAAGTTTAGAAAACGAGGTGCGTAGCATCGAGTTTTCTAAAGAACAAGTGTTATAAATGACTTATGAAATGAGTTTTTTATACTATTTTTTCTAATTTGCGTCTTTTATGCCCTTTTTAAATAAAAAATCGAAATTTCAAAATTTGGGGAATTTTTTGACTGTTGGTAGTAGCTATACACATTTGAAATAAATTGTCAAATAAATTAAAATTAACCTATTTGTTGCTTTCTTTTGTAATTTGACGTACAATTGTACATTTCAGGAAAAAAATTAAAATCAAACTATTTGTTGCTTTCTATTGTAGTTTGACGTTTGATAACTGGCAAACAGAGCTACCAACTTTGAAACAGTAAATTGCACTATGCTATAAGCGAACCCAAATTCAATATAAACGAACTCATTTGGGTTCGTTAATAGCTCTTATTAGAAACGCAAATTAGAAAATAGTATATTAAAGAACGAGTTTCATAAGGCAGGTTTTATTGCACGAGTTCAAGTTTAGAAAACTAGGTGCGTAGCATCGAGTTTTCTAAAGAACGAGTGTTAAAAATGACTTATGAAATGAGTTTTTTATAGTATCTTTTCTAATTTGCGTCTTTTATGCCCTTCTTAAATAAAAAAAATCGAAATTTCAAAATTTAGGAAATTTTTTGACTGTTGGTAGTAGCTATAGACACATTTGAAATATTTGAAATAAATTGTCAAATAAATTTAAATTAACCTATTTGTTGCTTTCTTTTATAATTTGACGTACAATTGTACATTTCAAGAACAAAATTAAAATCAAACTATTTGTTGCTTTCTATTGTAGTTTGACGTTTGATAACTGGCAAACAGAGCTACCAACTTTGAAACAGTAAATTGCCCTATGCTATAAGAGAACTCAAATTCGCTATAAACGAACTCATTTGGGTTCGTTAATAGCTCTATTAGAAACGCAAATTAAAAAAATACATTTATGTTTGATTTGTTATATTTTGGCAACAGGTTTAAGTGTGTAATACAATAGTATGCAAGTCTAGCGTTAAATTTGCAAAGAGGTCGAAATAGATCGAATTTCCATTTTTGCTATTATCACCAAAAATCGCGCTTACATCACGTGACAGTAACGCAACATTTAAAAATGAAATGCAAAATGCCGCCAATATACAAAACAAACAGAGAAAAAGAATGCTAAACCGTATCTGCGGCATTTTTGCAAACAAATTTTGCACCTTCTTCTCCTCAAATAATTACTGTCTATACAAGAGACGTTACTTTTAGATACATTCGAATTTAAGATTTGTTACATGCCATCGGCCAAATTTTGCTGTATAAAGAAAGCGAAAAGAATTTAGAAAGGGTATTAAATGGTATGCAGGCAGTATTGACTAGGGATTTTAACATGAAAATAAATATAGGTAAAACTAAAGTGATGAGGTGTGACAAAAAGGAATGCAGTAGAAAAATGAGGATCTCAATAGGAGATAATAGAATCGAAGAAGTGTCAGATTTTTGTTATTTAGGCAGTAGAATCACAAAAGATAATCGAAGCAAGGTAGATATAAAGTGTAGGATAGCACAGGGTAGGAAGGCATTCGTAGAAAAAGAACAGATTTTAAGATCAAATATTGACTTGGGTATTAGAAAAAGATTACTGAAGGTATATGTTTGGAGTGTAGCACTGTACGGGTGTGAGGCGTGGACTATAGGAAAGGAAGAGAAGCGTAGATTAGAAGCACTTGAAATGTGGTGTTATAGGAGGATGATGAGGATTGGTTGGGAAGATAAAGTAACAAATGAAGCTGTACTAGAGTTAGTAGGGGAGAAGAGAAGTATCTGGAGAGTGTTACAGCGTAGGAGAGACAGATTAGTAGGGCATATCCTTAGACATGGGGGGATTATGCAATTGATCATAGAAGGTAGAGTGGAGGGAAAGAGAGGGGTAGGTAGGCCTAGATTGGAGTATGTGAGTCAGATAGTTAAAGACGTTGAGATGAATAGCTATAGGGAGATGAAGGGATTAGCTCAGGATAGATCGGCATGGCGTGCTGTTTCCAACCAATCTTTAGGATTGCGGACTCTTTAACTAAAGCATATAACAATAACTGATATAACCGGATATAATATGGCGATAGGGTTGATAGAAAAAGTGTATTAAGAATTTTTACGAAAATACAAATAAAATTTGATACCCAAATAAGGGATTTTTACGAAAATTAAAATAAAATTTGATATCCGAATAAGGAATTTTTATCTTCAGTGTGTGTATTTAAAAATAAAAACAATGACGCATGTATTTAATTCTCCTCGAATTAAAGACGCGTCGAGAATACGGCGAGAATTCATCCTCGCCGTATTTATTGAACATGATGCGGAAATATATTGGCATTTCGATAAAGTGCAATTTTTATCAGCGAGACAGATAAAAAAAACCACGCGTACACGTGTTATGTCGGTTTTAATTCAATCGCATTCGATTCGAAAAACGACGTAAATACGCCGAAGACATGAATGCCGACGTTCAAATAAATTACATTCAAAACTTGCCTGGAATTAAATTATTTGCAGATGATGCTGGCACCGATGCTCGTGCGAAACATGAAAAACACTAAAAACGTGATACCGCCATATTTCGCATGTACATGCGACGACCACCACAACACAACCGTTGTTGTACAAATGCGTGGAAAATTTCGCACCGCGAACGCAGCATGTAAAATGGAAACACGTCGTAGATGATAAAGCGCATGGCCAATTCAATCAATCGTTTCTTCTAGATTGGGCCGTACAGCAAAAGTTGAAATAAATTAACAAGTCCAATGTAAGAGCACAATAAGTTTTACCAACCATAGATAGATGGCGCGACTAGTACAATATTTCGCAACATTTTAATTTACCCATGGTAAATTAATATCCGTATCGTTTTGAATACGGAATTAAAAAGATTAATTAATTAATTAACCATATATTGCTATCTCATCTTACTCAAGAAACGACTGCAGAGAACCTGAAAAAGGCCTTAAATTAATGGCTGAAACTTTGACAATAACAAATCAGTTTTCTATGTTGTCCTCGTTCATTATTCGCACGAACGATCCTATTTAAACTTCTATTCTGTCATTTTCAAACTAAACAAGCCCAAAATATTTGGTTCAAATTTCTTCCCTCCCTCCTGAACATCTTTCATAAGCATAATTGAAATTTGCGTATTTTTTGAAATAATATTTAACTCTTATTGTAAAAATTATCACTACGGTGTTAAATATTATTATATAGAATATCACCCAAATACCGTTACTTAAAGCATTAAGTAACTAGATGCGCATTTCGAAGGCTATGCCCCCATCTTCACTAGCACTAGATAAAAACGAAATAAAATACCTCTGTCACGAATCGTGATTGATATACTATTGTATATATATAAATATATATATATATGTGGTATTTGGCTGATATTCTATATTAATATTTAATTCTTACATTAATTTTTGATATTGATTAAAATATTTACGTAATACTATTCCAGGAAGACAATTTGAGTTAGAAAAATTAAAAATAATGCTAATAACTATTAGTTTAATACTTTTTAAAAATAATTATCGGGGGGCGGACCGATTTGCATTTTGAATTTGTTTGTGATCATCTTATCTATTACTTGATTCTTAAAAATATCATTACAAACGGATTTTTAAGAGAATAATTGTACAGTTATCATATGTAAATTATAATTATTTGCATTATTTTCTAAAATTCTGCATGTACGAACTACCAAATTCGTACTGATTCTATTAGATACGCGCGAAGAATATAAATAATTTTGAAATTATAATAATTCATGTCTAGAAACAACTATTGAGGAAAAGTGATTTGTTGGCACTTGTTTGACCAACTGAAACAATTCCAAATACTTTTAGTGTAGGCCAAATTTACCATGAGATTAGAAAATAAAGTAGAGGAAAGGCTAGGAGAAGATCAGTTTGGTTTTAGGAAAAACAGAGGGACGAGAGAGGCGATTCTAGCACTAAGAACGGTAGTAGAAAAAAGAAAGAGGGTAGGAAAGGTAACTTGCATAGCTTTTGTAGACTTAGAAAAAGCATTTGATAATGTAGATTGGGACATAATGTTTAGAATTTTAAAAGAAACGGGTATAGATTATAAGGATAGGAGAATAATTTTTAATTTATATAAACACCAAACTGCCTTAGTTAGAATTGAGGGGGAAGAAGAGGTAGCAAAAATAGGGAAGGGAGTTCGGCAGGGATGTACACTTTCACCGTTATTATTTAATCTATATATAGAAGATGCAATAAACAAAGTAAAAGAAGAGTATAGTGTAGGTGTGAATGTACAGGGAGAGAAAATATATATGTTGAGATTCGCCGACGATATAGCTATATTGGAAGAAAGCGAAAAGAATTTAGAAAGGGTATTGAATGGTATGCAGGCAGTATTGACTAGGGATTTTAACATGAAAATAAATATAGGTAAAACTAAAGTGATGAGGTGTGACAAAAAGGAATGCAGTAGAAAAATGAGGATCACAATAGGAGATAATAGAATCGAAGAAGTGTCAGATTTTTGTTATTTAGGCAGTAGAATCACAAAAGATAATCGAAGCAAGGTAGATATAAAGTGTAGGATAGCACAGGGTAGGAAGGCATTCGTAGAAAAAGAACAGATTTTAAGATCAAATATTGACTTGGGTATTAGAAAAAGATTACTGAAGGTATATGTTTGGAGTGTAGCACTGTACGGGTGTGAGGCGTGGACTATAGGAAAGGAAGAGAAGCGTAGATTAGAAGCACTTGAAATGTGGTGTTATAGGAGGATGATGAGGATTGGTTGGGAAGATAAAGTAACAAATGAAGCTGTACTAGAGTTAGTAGGGGAGAAGAGAAGTATCTGGAGAGTGTTACAGCGTAGGAGAGGCAGATTAGTAGGGCATATTCTTAGGCATGGGGGGATTATGCAATTGATCATAGAAGGTAGAGTGGAGGGAAAGAGAGGGGTAGGTAGGCCTAGATTGGAGTATGTGAGTCAGATAGTTGAAGACGTTGAGATGAATAGCTATAGGGAGATGAAGGGATTAGCTCAGGATAGATCGGCATGGCGTGCTGTTTCCAACCAATCTTTAGGATTGCGGACTCTTTAACTAACTAGGCCAAATTCCAAACCGTAAAAGTCGTTGGAAGGATCAAATTCGCCATTATTTCTAATAAAACAAATACGGCTTTATTTGCAGCTTTTAACGAATATTATTGCAATTTTGGCGTTGCGTATGTTACAAAATATTTGGCCTGTGAGATTAATTTCTTGATATACAAATATAAATCTTAGCATTTATATAAGAAACCTCAAAGCGCCTATTGCGATTTTAATACTTGAATGATGTATTAAAAAAATAAACGCCAGTTTAAAATTGAGATTTTATTAAAAATTTGGCTACGCCACTGTCTAGGTACGGCAAAAAAGAAAAGGCGTAGCACATTTCAGCGGCAGTGTACACATTTGATTGCAGTCTGTCACACGATTATGAAGACACGCGAATTTTATAGAGGTAGGCGATGGACTCCATGCTTCGAGTCAGTTGCGGATAAGAACTAAAGCTAAGAGGAAAAAGAAAAACTCAGAAAGTTCTAGCGGCCTGCGAGTTAACGCATATGAAAAAAATATTTTAACGAAATATATACAAAAATAAATAAAATGTGAAAGTACGTTTCAGTATTTTAGATCACAAGTGACTAGTTTACATTACCAGTGGCAGAATTGAACAATTCACGAGCAGTGAATATGATTTATTTTAGAATTATTAATAAAGCAAATAGTGGATAAAGTAATAATTTTTTGGTAAGCATTTATTTAAAATATATTATCGTTTTTCTTTCGAAGAAATGCAATAAAATGTAAGCGTCATTTATATTGCAGTGTGCAGATTATGATATGTATTGTAATAAAATCATTTGATTATTATTACAACAAAATTTTAATAAATAAAAGCTAAAACTTGTGTATGAGTGTATGTCCAAATTATATAATAATATATAGTGCAAAATTTTACATTTCTTTTAAGACTAGCGTCTTATCATACGAAAAGCAGGGGTTCAGCAGCATGTCTAGCATTTCCCAAATTTTGATTATTTTTGTATAATATTTTCAGAGGATGTTCCTAAAGGATACGGCTTTTGAACGGTGTATTTATTATATTTTTTAATTTGCAATAACATGTCGGAAAAATGATAACAATTTTCATCAAATAAAGGCGAATTTTAAGACGTTGTTTTATCGAGGAAGCTAGTGAGAAAATAGAAAAAACTTATGATCGTTCCATAGCTAGACATCTTGTCTACAATCAGTAAAAATTGCGTACTTTAATATAAAAAATATACGATTCAAAAACCTATACGTTTTGAATTAATTTAATTTATCTGGTATGATCGACCGGAGGCATTAAAGAAAAGTGTATCATTTATTGCATTTTATTACCTACAAATGGTTATAATAAATCATCTATTTAATCATCATCAATAGATCAACTATTTACTTTTTATCTCGCTTTTTATTGATGGATGGATTTAATTTGCCGTAAATAATAAATAAATCTTGTTCCGCACATGTATTGCGCGAACTCATGTAAAGCAATTAAAATGAATAAACTATGACAAAAGAATATAACAATACTAACACTAAGAGCTGGTAAACACGTAATTAATTTATTTGTAAGCAACTAATTGTCATAATATGAAAAGTACAAGTTATAATGGTATTATACAGCAGCAGATTCTTATCAATTTCGTTTTGTTTGTTTGTATTTTAATGAAAATAGAAGTAATATCTTTTCTGTATCGACAAAAAGAAACTTTGTTCGGTTGAACAATTTTAATCGTAAACATTTGGAAAATAAATTATATCATTAGTTCTCATTATTGTTAATCGTTCAATTTTCAATATACTTCCATTTCTTTACCTTAAACTAAAAGATGGTTTACTATTTTATTTTTACAAATAAATGGTAAATTGGAGAACGTAACACATTTATATTGTTTTGTGGATTGAAATTAAAGTGTAAATTGCCAAAGAGATTTTTTTTTATAAAATTGCTTCGAACCCATTTTATCGTCATTACAGCTCTGTGCAAATCCGATATGTTTTTAAGCAGTTAATAAAATTAAACTTCTATATTGTTTTATCAAAAAAATATGCGTTCCAAATTTGGCTGGTTTGATAAAAAGGCTCACAAAAGTGAAAATGTTACAAAATTTAATAAACTTTAAGAAAATTGATTCAAACTATATATATGTATAATTATTCTTTTGAAAAAATTATATATTTTTTTTATAGAAATTTTGCTTACTCTGGATTAAATGGGCTAGGTCAACTAAAATTATTCTTATACATAATAAGCATTTAATAATGTAACAACTTTGCACTTTCTACCTTATAGAATTAATATTAGACGACTAATAGAACTCGTTTAACTATACATATAGGGACGTTATTTAAAATTTAGTTTTAACATATCGGTTAAGCTTGACAATAGGTTAATCACCACTATACCCATTATTTTTAAAATATAAAACCCACTAGAAAATAAAAAACACACATGTTAGGTCAACGTATATTTTTAATTCTTGTATTAGATAAAACCTGCTTAAAGTTTATTAAATATAATTTCTATTTTGCCCGATATACTATTTTATATTCCTAATTTTTCCTAAAAAGCATTTAAAATTAATATAATAAACAAATAAATCGCAAAATGTTCAAATGAAGTGTTTAAAAAATCCAGATGTTCGCTAACTTTTCAATGGTAGATTGTAAGGATTTACTAGCGTTAGCCCAATTATTAAACAAAAGCCAATTAAAGTACGCAATTTTTACTAATTGTAAACAACATGTCTAGCTATGGAACGGTCAATTTTTTTTCTTTTTTTTTCACTAGCTTCTTCGATAAAACATACGTCTGAAAAATCGTATTTTTTTTATGAAAGTTGTGATTTTTTTTTCGACATGCCGTTGAAATTTTAAAAATATGAGAAATACACCGTTCAAAAGCCTCATCCTTTAGGAACATTCTCCAAAAATATTGTTCAAAAATAATCAAAATTGGGGAAATACTAGACACGTTGCCGAACCTCTGCTATTTCGATTGCAAGGATTTACTAGCGTTAGCCAAACTATTAAACAAAAGTAAATTAATGTACGCAATTTTTTCTAATTGTAAAAATTATGTCTAGCTATGGAATGGTCATATTTTTCCTTATTTTTTTGATAGTTTCCTCGATAAAACATGCGTCTGAAAAATTGTATTTTTTTTATGAAAGTTGTGATTTTTTTTCGACACGCCGTTGAAATTTAAAAAATATGAGAAATACACCGTTCAAAAGCCTCATCCTTTAGGAACATTCTCCAAAAATATTGTTGAAAAATAATCAAAATTGGGGAAATACTAGACACGTTGCCGAACCTTTGCTATTTCGATTGCAAGGATTTACTAGCGTTAGCCAAACTATTAAACAAAAGCAAATTAATGTACGCAATTTTTTCTAATTGTAAACAACATGTCTAGCTATGGAACGGTCACATTCTTCCTTTTCTTTTTTGCTAGTTTCCTCTTTAAAACATACGTCTCAAAAATTGTATTTTTTTGGTGAAAGTTGTGATTTTTTTTTCGACATGCCGTTGAAATTTTAAAAATATGAGAAATACACCGTTCAAAAGCCTCATCCTTTAGGAACATTCTCCAAAAATATTGTTGAAAAATAATCAAAATTGGGGAAATACTAGACACGTTGCCGAACCTCTGCTATTTCGATTGCAAGGATTTACTAGCGTTAGCCAAACTATTAAACAAAAGTAAATTAATGTACGCAATTTTTTCTAATTGTAAAAATTATGTCTAGCTATGGAATGGTCACATTTTTCCTTATTTTTTTGATAGTTTCCTCGATAAAACATGCGTCTGAAAAATTGTATTTTTTTTATGAAAGTTGTGATTTTTTTTTCGACACGCCGTTGAAATTTAAAAAATATGAGAAATACACCGTTCAAAAGCCTCATCCTTTAGGAACATTCTCCAAAAATATTGTTGAAAAATAATCAAAATTGGGGAAATACTAGACACGTTGCCGAACCTTTGCTATTTCGATTGCAAGGATTTACTAGCGTTAGCCAAACTATTAAACAAAAGTAAATTAATGTACGCAATTTTTTCTAATTGTAAACAACATGTCTAGCTATGGAACGGTCACATTTTTCCTTATTTTTTTGATAGTTTCCTCGATAAAACATGCGTCTGAAAAATTGTATTTTTTTTATGAAAGTTGTGATTTTTTTTTCGACACGCCGTTGAAATTTAAAAAATATGAGAAATACACCGTTCAAAAGCCTCATCCTTTAGGAACATTCTCCAAAAATATTGTTGAAAAATAATCAAAATTGGGGAAATACTAGACACGTTGCCGAACCTTTGCTATTTCGATTGCAAGGATTTACTAGCGTTAGCCCAACTATTAAACAAAAGCAAATTAATGTACGCAATTTTTTCTAATTGTAAACAACATGTCTAGCTATGGAACGGTCACATTTTTCCTTTTCTTTTTTGCTAGTTTCCTCTTTAAAACATACGTCTCAAAAAATGTATTTTTTTGGTGAAAGTTGTGATTTTTTTTTCGACATGCCGTTGAAATTTTAAAAATATGAGCAAACACCGTTCAAAATCCTCATCCTTTAGGAACATTCTCCAAAAATATTGTTCAAAAATAATCAAAATTGGGGAAATGCTAGAAACGCTGCTGAACCACTGCTTTTCGTATGATAAGACGCTAGTCTTAAGCGAATTCTTGAATTCCTTTTTCAAATATATATATATGGTTAACTTTCGTTGAATACATAATTAAGACTAATTATGAAAAACTAAATTAATATCGACAGCTGCAGGCGACATTTCATATATGACCAAATTGTAATTACAAACAATTTCTCCTTCGTAAGATTTTAAAAATTAACATACAAAATGATTTTAAAGTTTAATACGATTTTCTATTACTCACATAGTTCATAATTCTTAAAATTTTAGTATTTTAAACATTTTTTTAGTTGTTAACTAGCAACTGTATTGCCCCTTCGCATTATCACTCTTCTAAATGACTTTATATTTATATATTTTTAAATAATATTATAACGTCGACATATATATATGTGAACACAGACTTTTTTAAATTCGAATATATATATATTTTTTTAACTTTCATTGCCTAAATATTTTCTTATGACATTTTGTAAGGTATTTTTAATTCGTCTTATTTAAAATTCAAAACAAACCTACAAAGTATATAAATTATTTATTCAATATTCTAAATATATACAGTGAAATATTGAACGATTTACATAGACATTTCTTTTAAATAATAAATATCTTCTAACAGAATTGAACTCGTGTAACAGATTTTGAATTTTCTTCACTCCAATTTTGGAAAAAAATTAAAAAGTATGATCGGAAAAAAACATTATATTACAATTTTATGAGTGTATTGAATAATTTGAAACGAAAATGAATAGTAAACTAAAAAATTATCATCAGCTGTGGTTAGATTAAATTCGTAAAGCCCTCGAAGAATATATGTTAAGTTTGGCCTGATAAAGATAATTTCAAATTACATTTTGCACTGAAGATGACAATAGAATAATTTGCTAGTAAAAATAAAACATTAACCGTACATGACAATTTGAATATATCATTGCTTCACAATTTAATAATAATATATAGCCGTTAAAATTAAATATAACGGAATTATTAATCATTACTTATTTACCAGAATAACTAATTATTTAAACTAGCTTACAAAAGTCGCTCAATCTCCTAAACTTACTGTTTTCTTTTAGATTAATAAAATTACCACGTCAAATTTTTTATTTCTTGACGTATTCTTTTTAAAAGGATTATGTATTTAATTCGATATATTTAATTTAAGAACCGAACAATGTCGAGAAGGCAATGAATTCTTTATTGCTTTTAATATCTATATTGAGAATTATCGATTAGTAATCCGTTCAAATACGAGTAATTGTTCTCAAAACATTTTTTGCATACTAATTAGTGCTCTACAAATTGCAACGTTTGTTTCGAACCGAGTTCTTTAAATCGATTTCCAATCGCATACTTTCAGGTAACACAAATGTAATGAAAAATGCAAAAAATATTTTTTAGTCTTGCAAAACGAATGAGAAATCTAGTTTAAAGAGAAAACACCGATTTCCAAAATAGATTTCCGATTTTTCTTTTTATAAAATCAAATATAGGACCATTAGTCTACTATCACATGCATCGAAGATATTGCTAAAGATTATTTATAGGAGATTAGAAAATAAAGTAGAGGAAAGGCTAGGAGAAGATCAGTTTGGTTTTAGGAAAAACAGAGGGACGAGGGAGGCGATTTTAGCACTAAGAACAGTAGTAGAAAAAAGAATGAGGGTAGGAAAGGTAACTTGCATAGCTTTTGTAGATTTAGAAAAGGCATTTGATAATGTAGATTGGGACATAATGTTTAGAATTTTAAAAGAAACGGGTATAGATTATAAGGATAGGAGAATAATTTTTAATTTATATAAACACCAAAATGCCTTAGTTAGAATTGAGGGGGAAGAAGAGGTAGCAAAAATAGGGAAGGGAGTTCGGCAGGGATGTACACTTTCACCGTTATTATTTAATCTATATATAGAAGATGCAATAAACAAAGTAAAAGAAGAGTATAGTGTAGGTGTGAATGTACAGGGAGAGAAAATATATATGCTGAGATTCGCCGACGATATAGCTATATTGGAAGAAAGCGAAAAGAATTTAGAAAGGGTATTGAATGGTATGCAGGCAGTATTGACTAGGGATTTTAACATGAAAATAAATATAGGTAAAACTAAAGTGATGAGGTGTGACAAAAAGGAATGCAGTAGAAAAATGAGGATCACAATAGGAGATAATAGAATCGAAGAAGTGTCAGATTTTTGTTATTTAGGCAGTAGAATCACAAAAGATAATCGAAGCAAGGTAGATATAAAGTGTAGGATAGCACAGGGTAGGAAGGCATTCGTAGAAAAGGAACAGATTTTAAGATCAAATATTGACTTGGGTATTAGAAAAAGATTACTGAAGGTATATGTTTGGAGTGTAGCACTGTACGGGTGTGAGGCGTGGACTATAGGAAAGGAAGAGAAGCGTAGATTACAAGCATTCGAAATGTGGTGTTATAGGAGGATGATGAGGATTGGTTGGGAAGATAAAGTAACAAATGAAGATGTACTAGAGTTAGTAGGGGAGAAGAGAAGTATTTGGAGAGTGTTACAGCGTAGGAGAGACAGATTAGTAGGGCATATTCTTAGGCATGGGGGGATTATGCAATTGATCATAGAAGGTAGAGTGGAGGGAAAGAGAGGGGTAGGTAGGCCTAAATTGGAGTATGTGAGTCAGATAGTTGAAGACGTTGAGATGAATAGCTATAGGGAGATGAAGGGATTAGCTCAGGATAGATCGGCATGGCATGCTGTTTCCAACGAATCTTTAGAATTGCGGACTCTTTAACTAACTAAAATCAAATCATACCTAACAAACTTGCGTGAATGAGTTTAACCGTTTTTTTTTTTAATAAAATTCAAATTTATTATCAGCACCGGTGACACAATTGCCATCCTGTTTTATGACATACATTATTTATAATATTTTCTACAATCCATTATAATTTCTTAAGGAAATGCTGAAATTAACATCACATTGTTCTGTCAATGATATGCAGAACGTAATTAGAGCTGTCAATTATTTTTTTCTAAAGGATTGCTGTATTACAATATCGAATACACGCAATGGTAAAAACTTGTAATAAAATATATAGATCAACAATACCAGAAGTCAATTAAAGAAAGAAATGTCAACAACTTTCCCACTTTTATAATGAATCGTTCATATAATTTGCGATATTTTTTGCATCAATCATCTCAGTTACATGTAAACTGAGAAATAGTGAACAACCGTGTGCTAAGAAGCTAAAAGACAATAATTAAATTAGTCAATCGTTGTAAGTATTATTTAAATATATATATCGATCACTTTGCTATTATAAAAAAATTAGCAATTAAAATTTTAACAAATATTCCATTTATTTATTGATTAGTTAACAAAAGTTTGTCAATAATTTCATAATTTTCATTATTTTATTCAATAAAATTCGGGCTTGATCAAGATTTATCGAAGATTAGAAATTAATCATCTTCATATTTTAACTGAACGGTAATTCCACTTCACAAGTTAAAAATTACAACTTCAATTAAAAAATCGCTCTTACATGCTAGCAATTAACAAAACTGGATAATTTTTTTTTGTACTAGCGAAAATTCGTTTGGTATTCTTTAAACGCAATTTGGTATTAATTTATACACCGACGTTGCAAAACAAATTTATCATCAGCCTATTTTCTTGAGGGGGACACTATTTCAAACCGAAATTGCACTGGATTTTTATACCTCACTTTTTGTATGATTTCGATCGGTTGCGGGTTCAAATCTCAGCCACAGTAGAATATTTGTCAATAAAATGTCATAAAATACTGAGTATTTTCAATTGTGAATTCAATTTTTTTGGTCTTTCAATAATCAATAAACTAATATGTATATTTATCAAAAACAAGGAATATAATTTGTTCCTATTCGTTAGATAATTTAAACTAAAAAACTTCCTTCATATGCAAAAACAGAAGAGGAAATAAAAAAGTATGTCAAACCAATAATTTATCACCAAAATTATACCTTATAATCGATACGGACTCAATGTAAGGCGATCAAGTCGGTGCATTTTGTAGGACAACGGTCTTATGGACGTAAAAAATGCACTTGTTTCTCCAAACAAGATTCGTGAAGCTTTTATATAATACGTGTAGATTTTAGTTGTAAATTTCGGCAACATATCATTTTAAAATATAGAATATCACCCAAATACCGTAACAAGCATTAAGTAGCTAGATGTACATTTCAAGCGCTATGCGCCCATCTTCAGTAGCACAAGTAAAACTAAATAAAATACCTCTGTCACAAATCGTGATTGATATACTATCAATATAATAATATAATAATTGTATATATATATATACACTATTGATATTGATATATATATCATTATATATATATATATAGATATAAGGTTTGATAAAAATGCCCTCTTGTTATTGGTGGATTATGCGTATACGGCCTCGTTGGAAGTGCCCTTTGATAAGGTATATAAATTAATATTTGTTGAATACGCGAGTTTATGTTTTTTTTTTTAATTCTGATTATACGACATGACCTCATATCTTCCGCAGCTGTAAACGCAACAAAATTATTACAATATAGAATATCACCCAAATACCGTAACATGCATTAAGTAGCTAGATGTACATTTGTGCTACTGAAGATGGGCGCATAGCGCTTGAAATGTACATCTAGCTACTTAATGCTTGTTACGGTATTTGGGTGATATTCTATATTATAATTTAGCACCGTAGTGATAATTTTAAAAATTATTACAGTTTCTTTTATATATGCCAAGAAAAGGGTTACATTTTGCCGAAAAATTTAGCTTAAACTGCAAATTAACAACCATCAATTAAAGAAACATATAAATTAGACTGATAAAAATACGGTACCAAGACCCCAGATGTATTATTTTAATATGATAGACATCTAACTACTTAATTTGATTCCTTTTTTTAAACTTTTATTCTTACAAATATTTATATATAATAAATAGAAACAAAAAATATATATTAAAGGTTTTGATTAACTAGCTTATATCAGCAAAAGAATGCTGGTGGTGAAGCCCATTATGAATTTTTTTTTATTAGAGAGTAACCTTTTTATTAGAGAGTTCATGTTCCCGTCAACCTTTTTCAAACTATCGTTTTAATTTTTTTAATTTTTATTGATAGTATATCAATCACGATTCATGACAGACGTATTTTATTTAGTTTTACTTGTGCTACTGAAGATGGGCGCATAGCGCTTGAAATGTACATCTAGCTACTTAATGCTTGTTACGGTATTTGGGTGATATTCTATATTATAATTTAACACCGTAGTGATAATTTTTAAAATATCATTTTGAGTTTCATATACATATTTATATCTAAACGATACTTCTCCTTACTCTTTCCCGATTACGTCAGAAGACTTCGCTTCAATTATGAAAGAGAAACTGAAGTTAACAAACACGAAATTGTACTGAAGATCGAAGACAATCGCGTTAATACTAATCAATGATAGTGGATTAATTATAAACCGCAGTTCGATATATTATTTCCAGGTGTGGATCTATAAATTATTTCGGCTGCCAAAAATTGAATATTTGTAGAATATTTTACATTGAGTAGCAAGATATATTTATTTACATTTTGTAACTCTGGAAATGTCAATTTGCCTTTTTTTATAAAACGCAAAATTATAATAACTGAAACCTTCTCCATCACGTCCATAATTCTTGATTTGGAACTTTTTTTGATTTCAAACTTTTGCGTGTCCTAAGTTGAAGAATAAAATTTATTATAGCTTTATTTCAATACGATTACCCCTTGGGACCTTGAATGCTTTTGGCCTGGACATTAGTCTTGGGTCAGAGCGTTTTTCAAACCAATCTAAAAGAAGTGGGCCCAAAAGTTAGAAAAAAAAATTCAACTTTTTACAATGTAAATTCAATGTAAATATAGAGGTATTGTAATTTGAGGAATTAGTTGGTGAAGATACCAGCAGCACTGACCGTTGGAAACTCCTCTTGATATTGCGATCTCGTTCTCGGATCGTCTTTGGGTCGGCGGACGTTGATAATTCGCGAATAGTGGGTCGGTCAAGGTTACCTATCCCCTATAGGTACCGCATCAACTCGCTAAAAGCTATCTTAAACGTTTCAAATGGATATACATATAGTTTATTACATTATTACGCCATAATATTAAAAGTTCGAGTTTTAATTAGTATCAGTTTAGTCATCAGTGTATCTGATGGTAGGTCTGAGCCACGCTTGAGGCGGTACTCTCATAAGTACTCACGACTTCAGCTGTTATGCTCATACAATCTCTTGCGTCTAGCTTTGCATCGATAGACAAGAACTCAGCACGTAACAAAATTGATTGAAAACGTATTGTTATTGATACACCGTAAAACAAAAAATATTTATTAGGATGCCAAGTTCTGAAGAACTGAACATCCATAATGAACACAAAAACTTTAATAAATTTAACGATATTACGAAAGCCTTCTTCTTCGAGATGAATTTGCAATTTCTAAAGGTATCTGCCAATTGATACTCAATAGACGGATAATTTTCTTGAAGTTTTCCTTTCTCCAAGAAATTTGCAGCTAATAAAAAATTGTAAAAAAAACTTTCGTCTGTAATATAAGACTTTTTAAAAAGATTGGAAGCGGTTGTTTAGCTCTATGGTACTAGTTTTTAAATTGTATTAAAATAACGTTTTAAATCGGGGTCCGAATTGCTTTGGAATAATCTCTTTCGTTGACATGCCACTAAATCTGAATATATGACAAACTTGTTCACCTTTTATGAGGCATAAAAAATTGCGAACAATTGTGTCCAGTATGTGGAGTACACTTTCTGGAATTTGTTATTAGTATCTTTTAATTTTGTTTATTGATTTCGTAATGCCATTGTATTTTTCCACATGAACCATTTTCCATTGGCTATTACAGCAAGCAATTATGTCTTCAACAATTAATGTTCATTTTATATTTAATATAGTACGACATAAAATAGTGTTTACAGTGGCAGACCCAAAGGGGTGGGATAATCGGATTAATAACTCGCATCAAATTTTCAATATCAATAAACAAATGTTGTTTTTGTGACTTATATGTATCCATTTTTATCACATCCACCAAACATATCAATTAGGCAATATCAATGAATACTATAATGAAGGAAAAATTAAAATTTCTACCTTGCTAAGATTAACGTTATAATATTACTCTACTAAAAGCAAGTATATTACATTTTTATATTTCAGGTATCCAAAAACTTCATGATGATCTCATCAACCCTGCAATACGTCTGCCAAAGAACGCTACAAATTACAAATTTAAGGAAAAAACACTCAAAAGTAACGGTTAAACGTCACACATCTTCCTCACTGTGTCTATGGATATTACTTCTTCTGGTAAGGACGAATGGCAATAATGGAGCGCATGCACAGGACACTGTAGAAAGCATTCGATCTGTTTCAAAGGGACAACAGGAACGAGACAAACAGCAAGAGCAATATAGGGAAATGCAACATCATCAATCAAGGCAAAAAAGGTAAGACTTTCAAATAACAGGTAATTATTTACCGTAGCAATGTTCTTTGTATATTTTGCCAAAAATGATCTTTTATGGTTTTAAATTTCTCAATTTGGATTTAACATTCAATTCGGAATTTTGTTTATTTATATAAATTTCGATGGCACAAGTTCTTGTTACCGTCAGTGTATACAAATCTAGAGAAAGTAAAATGTGTTTTGGAATATTGATTTGTTATTTTCACTGAACTAACACCCATAGTGTGTGAATTTATAGATGGTATTTCATGTGATTTTATAATATTCCATTGAAAATATGAAAAAATAATGATCCATAAACAATTAAAATTAGTAAACTTCATGCGTTAAATTAGTTGTGGGAAATGTTAAGGCTATTTTCCTTAATAGTGTTAAATTTTCCTGAGTTTGATATATATATATTTTTCTAATTGTGAAGTTAAGAAGTCTTCATTTTAATGAAAAGAAGTCACAACTGTAATTATGTCAAAATTGAAAAAATGAATTTTTGGTTACCAATGTTTAAAGGTTATTGTGGATAACATCGGATGGAAGGTTGGCTTTACCTCCAGGGACAACGTTGGTCATAAATCCATCGTTATCCCTGCCATTTGTAAGGTACCCTCCGGATGGTTTTACATCCAATATGACAATAGCTCTTCCATTTACAAGTAAGAAGTAATTAAATTGCAGAATAATGGGATTAAATTAAACTTACAATTTAACTATTTCCCGAATTTCGACATTTTTCAACTTATAATTTTATTGCATATGTAAATATATATATTAATTTTTTAGTAAACTTTGATGAACTGGGCTTAACTGACAATGAAAACCCGTATGGCGTCCCCCCACCACTTCTCGCCCGTTCAATGGGCGAAGAGGTTGGGAACATACTGGGTCAGTATGTAATGAGACTTCTGCAACATAGGCGAAGGCGTAGAAGTGTCGATTACCAGACTAAAATAAAAACTGAAGACAAACAAAGCAAATATAATAGTAAAAGTAGCCAATACGAAGATCGCGATAATTGGTTTGTACCGCCGAAATTGCCGAAGCAACACGAACACGCCTTTCATGGCGGCGAACGAGCTTTGATGTATATAGTTGCGGAAGAGTTTCTGGATAACTTCGGTATGGATGGTAAAGCGTGTTTATTAAGAGCAATGTGTGAGGTTCACGCAAATCGTTTGCACAATTTTGGAGTTGTCGGCGAAATTGTTAAGCTATTCTTGACGTGAGTTTACATTTTATTTAATTGAATTAAAAAATATATTAAAGGGTAATTGTATATGTATGTATAAGTAATTTTTTCCAACTGGCTATCGTCCGCGGCTGCAAGGGTATGCGCACTCGTCTTACAGCCCTGGAGTAAGCACAGCTTCTAAAGCGTCAACATCCTCTATGGCATATCGTATTGGTTGTTGCTGTCTGTGCAGCGGTTATCGCTGCGCGGACGTTCGCCAGTTAGAAAAAATTTACCAGCAAATGTCTATAGTATCTTCCAAGGTCTCTGGAGCGGGAACTAATATGCGCATGAAGCCAAACTTGCATCATTACCTTAATATAACATTTCTATGTTCGGCGTATGCGCACTTTTCTTGCTCCTGCGGAGGTCAAAGAAGATACGATTAATATCGTAAATAAATAAATAAATAACTTATAGGGCAAGCAAGTCACCGTTCGCTGAATTTATACCAGAATATGTTGAAGCTGAAAACGCAGGTAGTGGTAGATCGGGATCTTCCGAATGTTGGCAATATTTGAAAGATTGCCCGAAATCATTATTTCAGTTAAAACATAATATGTACAGGTAAAATATATACATTCACCTTGTATGCTCTAATTTAGAGATTCGTAAACAACTTTTCCTCCCGTCTGCCTTCCATAACTAAAGAGATAACAGTACCACAATTAAAATGTTAAATTTTTTTAATACCCTTCTATCTTGGGCTACCCTTCTTTTACATCTCGTTTACTTCAATTTTTTATTGTAATTGTAATTCTTAAATAACAAAAATTTAGTAATTCATCTATTTCATCTTTCATCTGCTTTCATTCTCCTTACACCTCTTTACTTTCGTCTTACTTGTATATTTTTTCATATTGTGTTTCCTAGTCATTATTTTCTGTATACCATTTAATATATATTCTGAATTCTGCTTCCTTTCTTCCAAGATAGCTATATCATCGGCGAAAAATTTTTTTCTCCATAAATTTTGACGCTAATATAATATATTTTTTATTTTATATTATTAATACTAATGTATAATTAATTCTAGCAATGAAAATCAATATGCCTCGGCAAATGACATTACATCAACTAAGAATGAACAATTAGACAAATCTGAAAAAGTTACCTATAATCCTCAATTGCTAAATATGTAGATATTATAGCAGCAATATTTCAACAAAAATCCTGTGAATAACTAAGTCATGAACAAAGTCAATATAATTATATATATTTCATGTAATTCTTTAAGGTTTATATAATATAATTTATTTTACTAATAGTATTTTGAAGTAGATTATAATCTGGTACTGGGCGGGAAAGGCTATCTCGATGTTGTTTGGTACAAAATTTACGGAGGATTCGCAAAAAATAAATTATTGTTCTTATTTTTGGGTTGGAACAAAGATTTTTGATTTGTTCATAATATGATAAAAATAATTAGCAAATCAAAATTAAAAAAATTATCACTACGGTGTTAAATATTAGTATAGAATATCACCTAAATACAGTAACTTAAAGCATTAAGTAGCTAGATGTACATTTTGAAGACTATGCCCCCATCTTAATTTATATTGTTTTAAAAGATTTATAGGTCATATTATATGCCATTTTTGAAATACTTCTGTCATGTTGACTTATTAATTTAATAGTGTATCAATCACGATTCGTGACACGTATTTTATTTAGTTTTTATCTTGTGCTACTGAAGATGGGGGCATAGCATTCGAAATATACATCTAGCTACTTAATGCTTTAAGTTACGGTATTCGGGTGATATTCTATACTATATCAAAATTTGTATATACATTTTACAATCATAAGTTAAATTATTATAAAGTTGTTTAACGATGAAAAATACTATTTGTGCTTCTTGTATTTATTCCACAGAAAATTAACAATCTAAAATAAATAATTGTTATTACATTAATATTGTAAAAATATATCTTTGTTTGATCAAATACAATTATACGATAAAATTAAGTAAAAGTATTTTTTGCTATATGAACTTGTACACATAAAAAATATAATCATAAAAACTAAAATTACTACGCAATAATCAGATCAGCAATTGTAAATGAGTATAATATTTTGTATGGCATATCAAATTTTTAATTATTTGGTCTAAATTTGCGAGATTATTGCAATTCTATATATTACACCAAGGCTACAACTAAATTGCGTGGCAAATTAGAATTTGTTATTGTATTGTGCAATATTAATAAAAAGTAACATACGATACGAAGAAATCACATTCAATATATAGTATTAAGGCACATACGTGTTTTTTGTTAGTATTTAAATAAATAAGATCAATAATCAATGCGATAAATAAATAAATTGATATAAATATCAAAATCGACTGCACGAATTACATTTACCAACAGCGCGACCGCTGCCTAACCGAACAACTTCTTCTTCTGGTTCAGAAACAACATTATTTTCATATCGTTTCTATAGAAAATAAATATGTTGTAATACGGGCACAGTCACATTGAGGGGATATAATAGATTATACAATATATCGTCGGTGATGTGACACTATCTGCTTTGAATTTTTAACAAGTCAGGAGATGTTCTGAACACACGCAATAAACCTAAGATTTTACGTAATATTCTGTCATTTTTTGAATTTTTGTAAGATAGTAGGTATTGTCACATCGCTGACGATATGGAAAATATTGGTATAGATTAATATATTTTTAATCACGTTAAAGAATTTGTTTCGTTTTAAAGTAGGGGTTCAAATTATAACATTCAAATACATATTTCTAAACGCTATTCTATCTTCTTTTAGCAAAAAAAACATTCTTCAGAGTGTTTTAGACTATATCGGGTATGGCCAACTTGTTTGTTCTTGAAATCGACTTTTCTACTTAAAAAGTTATCGCGATCTACCTGTAAAATTGTTAATATTTCACACAATGGCATAATCAAGTTCCTTAAAAATCGATATCTACTGAAAGGTATAAATGAAGTTTAAACGAAACGATAACACGATCATATATTTATTGAACAAATAAAAAACAAATACATAAAATATATGTATAATAAAAGCTTTATTAATGCGAAGTTAGTGGTTTCATATCTTCTATCAAGCATTCATAGTGAGGTGTGTATGTCGATAAAGATAATCGTAATGAATCTTTTTGCAGCAATATATTTCACATTTATATCTTTCTTATAATGAAAAGATAAATATTGAACAATATCCTCAAATTTTTTCAAAATTTTGTATCAAAATCCTCGTATAAACGTATTTTTCAATGTTATAATTAAAATTGGGATGTTTTTGTAAATGGTCATTCATATTTGGAAAATGATCCCTTTTTGTTTTGCTGGAGAGATTCAATCAACATTACGAACTGACTTTTATAAGCATTAATGCAAGTAATCATGTGACTTATTGCCTTCTTTTTTCCTTGTAACTATCGCTTAACTTGGATGTAAAATCTGCTAGAAACGTTAAATCACTGAGCCAACTCTTCGCCTTATTTCGTGTCTCGTTTTACTAGCGCCACATTTGAAATAATCAGTTTCTGTGTCCAACTGTTCGTGATCGACTTGTTGGCCACCCCTGGACTATATCAATCTGTATCTATATAAAATTTTATCACGCTATCTATATTAGTGTCGACGGGAAGTGATCAATTATTTCGAATTTCTGTTCTACCTACTATAACCTCTTGTAAAATTACATTGCAAATTACACGCCTGATTATAATTTGCAAATAAATTACTCAAAAATATCCCCAATCCTTAGTTAGAATTGAGGGGGAAGAAGAGGTAGCAAAAATAGGGAAGGGAGTTCGGCAGGGATGTACACTTTCACCGTTATTATTTAATCTATATATAGAAGATGCAATAAACAAAGTAAAAGAAGAGTATAGTGTAGGTGTGAATGTACAGGGAGAGAAAATATATATGCTGAGATTCGCCGACGATATAGCTATATTGGAAGAAAGCGAAAAGAATTTAGAAAGGGTATTGAATGGTATGCAGGCAGTATTGACTATGGGATTTTAACATGAAAATAAATATAGGTAAAACTAAAGTGATGAGGTGTGACAAAAAGGAATGCAGTAGAAAAATGAGGATCACAATAGGAGATAATAGAATCGAAGAAGTGTCAGATTTTTGTTATTTAGGCAGTAGAATCACAAAAGATAATCGAAGCAAGGTAGATATAAAGTGTAGGATAGCACAGGGTAGGAAGGCATTCGTAGAAAAAGAACAGATTTTAAGATCAAATATTGACTTGGGTATTAGAAAAAGATTACTGAAGGTATATGTTTGGAGTGTAGCACTGTACGGGTGTGAGGCGTGGACTATAGGAAAGGAAGAGAAGCGTAGATTAGAAGCACTTGAAATGTGGTGTTATAGGAGGATGATGAGGATTGGTTGGGAAGATAAAGTAACAAATGAAGCTGTACTAGAGTTAGTAGGGGAGAAGAGAAGTATTTGGAGAGTGTTACAGCGTAGGAGAGACAGATTAGTAGGGCATATTCTTAGGCATGGGGGGATTATGCAATTGATCATAGAAGGTAGAGTGGAGGGAAAGAGAGGGGTAGGTAGGCCTAGATTGGAGTATGTGAGTCAGATATTTGAAGACGTTGAGATGAATAGCTATAGGGAGATGAAGGGATTAGCTCAGGATAGATCGGCATGGCGTGCTGTTTCCAACCAATCTTTAGGATTGCGGACTCTTTAACTAATCCCCAATCCGAATGTATTATATTACCTTTAATTCTGTGGCAAGCAGCATGAATGCCTCCTCTACATTCGAGTTATCTTTGGCACTAGCTTCCAGCACAAAGAGTACCTCGGGTATGTACTGACACATGCTCTCCGCCTCAACGAATTGCACCTCTCGCGTCGCTTCCTTATCAGTCTTGTTGCCAACGATGGCCACTTGGACAGCATTAGCCGAATATCGTCGGATCTCTTCCATCCATTTAGCAATTGATAGGAACGATGCTCGCTTTGTAATATCATAAACGATAATAACACCATTGGCGCTTCTATAGTAGCTCTGTGTGATCGTACGGAAGCGTTCGTGGCCGGCTGTGTCCCAAATTTGTAACTAAATTATCAATTCTATATCAACGTGAAATCGAAATGATTGTTTTATATTTACCTTGACTCTTTTGCCTTCTACTACGACTGTTTTCATGGAAAAATCAACGCCGATTGTAGTACCGTGTCTGTCCACGAACGTACCATTTTTAAAGCGTTGGACGATGCATGTCTTACCAGTTCCCGAATCTCCGATTAAAACAATTTTGAAAAGAAAATCGAACGAATCGTCATTGGGGATTGCCATAAGCGTGTCCGGATGGCGGACAGTCATCATGCTAATGCATTAATTAACTCGTTCCCACATATTAAACCGCAAATAATCCCAATAAAAACGAATGAACATGGCGGGGCATTGACTCCATTCATCGCTTTCACAATTGTTAGGTTATGCACCTGTCCATTTGTTTTGGTTGCGGAGGGCGCTACAGGCGCAACTAATTTCAAATATTCAAATCAATATAACAATAATTATTCGCGATGAAATAATAAGGTACACAAAACTGAATGCTTGCGAAAGATTTATTTACAATGGTTTACAAAGTTAAATATAATTATATTCTTAGCACCTTCGAAATAATATCATATCAAGATTACAATAAATGCGATATTTAAAAAATAGTGTAATTAAATCGACGTAGCATATTGGTTGTTATAATTATTTGCTTTGTTTGTACAATGCTATATAATTATAGAAATATACAAATAAAAAATATAAAAAGAGCAGTAAATTAATAAAGCGGAAACTTTTGAGGCTACTGCCAAAATATTATCTTTACAAACGTAAGGTAAATGATTAAAAATATTAAAAATAAAAAGGTTTTTTAATTTAAAAAACAAATGGATTATCGTATTATTATAGCCATTGCGCTAGCTCTTTCATGTTATTGTATTAAATAGTTTGATATACATGTCTTAATATATTTGGCAAGTTAAATAATTAAATCTACATAAATGCACAAAAAATATAAATAATTGCTAATAGTACAGACATAGTTGGTCATTTTTTAAATAAAATTGGTATGTTCCAATAACGGATTAGCTTGTGCGGTTTCTATATGATTATATATTTAAAAAATCATTATTTGTAAACAATGTACTCCTCCCATGAAGCATAACAATTATTTATCATTAAAAATATTTTTGGTGATGTTATTTTTCTTTCAAATACGTGAAAAAACGTTAAATTATTTATTCATTTCTTACACCTACATTTTTATATACTTAAATTTATTTGTGGTCTCCAAAAATAATACTTTTTTATTCCAATTTAACCGAACATACACTTCTTCAAACAAAACTCGTAAACGAGTACCATACATCAATAATCATTTATCTAAATTTATATAATTCAACTAAGCCATAAGGTAATATTATGTTAATTAAATATAAACATAAATGTAAAATGTATATCCTCAATAGTACACAATGACTTTGTTATTGCATTATTAAGTTGTTTCTAAAAACTTACAGTAAACTTTAAAAAATGAAATCAAAATACTTTTAATAAGTATTATATTCCGTACATCCATATCTACAATATTTTTTTAAAATAACATTGTACTTAGCTATGATCTCTCCTTAAAAACATTTGTAATTAACGATTTTTTTTGAGGCACTTGGTTTTATAATATTTTATACGCTGTACAATATTATATTTAAACTTAGTACAAAACCTTACGTTGGACAATGTAATTTTTTTCTTCAATTAAAAAAAAAAACCTTAAATATTTGCAACTTCAACGTAATTTGCTGGAAGCATACCAACCTTTCTAGTACGTTGAACCTCTCCAGTCATCCATCCTCCATCGATGCTCTGCACATTTACTATCAAATCTCCATCCAAAAAACTCACCTATAAAATAATATATTAATGGCTTAATGTTAATAAACAAAATTAAAATTAAAATGTACCTCATCGTCGTCTTGCGCATCATAATCATATATAGCTCTGTACACTCGTCCTAAACTGCCGTAGTTGTGATTTATAGGATCCATGTCATGTACAGAACCAATCTGCCTTTGAGGCGTGCTGTTGATGGCACCTTGATCCGACCTAATTTTTTAAATATGTATATATAACTATCAATAGACGGAAATAATGACAATTGAGGGGGTTAGAAGCAAATGGGTGTAAGTGGATAAAGTAGTTTTAAGAAACCGCACTCCAACGTTGATTCAGTTTTGAAAAATACAGAAACCTTATAAAAAGATATTAACGGCTCTATTACCATTCAATAACTTTGCTTGATGTTATGTTTTTATCCATGTCATGTGATCAAAAAGTGTTTAAGGATTTTTTTTTCCCAGTTTATAGAATAAATTAATTGAAGCATCCTTTTACTTACACCCCAAGAATTTCACTTGTACCCATTTACCTCCAACCAGTTGGATGAAGAAAAAAAATGAACTTCATAGTTGCTGTACACTTTATCAAGCAAAGAGATATAAGTGCGGTTATGCCTCTTTTCCTCCAAACTAAACCGATTCATTGTGTAGTAGTTTATGTTACAGACCCCTAGTGGCAGCACCAGTCAACTAATATCTTTCCGACCCCCAATCAGATAGATACATTAAGTATCCCAAACTGCGCTTATTTCAATTTTCACAAATTTGTCACTTACACCCCTTTGCTTCTGGCCCACTCAATTGTTAAAGTTGGGTTTATTTAAAAAGGAATTGTATATAAAATACCTGTAACAGATTACAGCTTTATACATTTTAAAAGGAACACAATTATACTGTCAAAATTGAATAGATAAACTAATGGGACGTAACCGTACATTTGATCACAGCTTCGCTAGAAATTTAAAAAAGTCGGAGGAAATTAAGAAAAGCAAGCCATAAAGAGGAAATTTAAAAAAAAATATCACAGAGGAAATTAAAACGAATTGGGCATACAAAATAGTACTACGAGATATAACATTCTTGAGCAGGAAGAAACGAACCTGTATATTAGAGTTGACCTTGCGTTGGTTCTAGCGGCATACGGGTCTGTATTGCCACCAGAGGCGCTACCATCATACTCTGTCATTGCGCGCTCCTGTTGATGATGTACCTAAAATTATCGAAAAGGATGATGAAAATGAAATCAACAATTTGTTGTGTTCATTAGATGATGTACAAAATATTTTTAGTCTTCTTATCTGAACATATATATCGTTTAATCACTCATATCTATTTAAACGGATATTGTTAAAGATAATATAAAACAATCATCATATATAATATACTAATGACATTTTAGCAGCGTTTGCGCACTCACATGCTGTTGTATAGGTTGTTGTATCTGCGGCGGCGCGTTGTAGAATTGCTGCGATGTGGGTGGACTATGATGTGGAACGTACGCACTACCATGTTGCTGTTGTTGTTGGTGTTGGGATGACGACATTGTAGCAGATGGTGCTGCGGGTGCTGGAGCGGCCATATTCGCATTTGCCATATCTACAATCGTTGCAATTATTTATATATGTATATATATATACACACACACACACACACACACACACACACACACACACACACACACACACACACACACACACACACACACACACACACAGAGTTAGCGCTGAATTTTATACACCATATTTAAACATTAGAAAGATTAAGGTTTTTTTACCAACATTTCCTGCGTTTCTTTGTACTTACTGTTATTTTCAATATTTCCTTATATTTATTGAAATTTTTCGTATTTACTGATATTTACTTGAATGCCCAGTATTTAATGAAATTTCCCGATCTACTAATATTGCCCACATTTACTTTTCCAGATATTTATTGGAAATTCCCCACATTTACCTAATCTTGTATACCATTGTATAAAACATCACCCAAAAACCGTAACACAACGTATTTATTAGCTAGATGCGCATTTAGGAGGCCTTGCCCCCATCTATGCCTGCCCATATAGCTAATAAATACTTTGTGTTACGGTTTTCGGGTGATATTTTATACAATTATTTAACGCCGTAATAATGATTTTATAATTGTATATCATATTTAATAGTTGTCCGCTTTCTATCGATTTCAAACGAGCTAAATAGTATTCTAATTTATACAAAATATTTAGTTTAGTCCAAAATCAAAAGATTTTCAATGTTAATCCACAAAAGCGCAAATATATAGTTCATAAATACAAATCTAGCGTATTTTGGATGTGTTTAATTTTGTTTTCTTTGACTTAATGAATATTTATATCTCGTAAGTGCAGGACAACCTTTTGTACACATCCTGTATCTAATGATAAGTTGTATAAATACTATTACAACAATTACGATTCATCAGAAAGTGATGAATTGTAATTTCCGACATAAATTTTCACTTAAAAACCTAAGGGAAGTAATAATGATCGATAATTTAGAGATAATTAAAAAGTTCAAATATCCGTTGGATCGAAAATGGCATCTTTGTCAGAGCGGAAAAAAATGGCTCTGATCAAAACTTGGACTTGTTCGGATTTAATTTTAAGCCGACAACATATTCGCCTATAAAGTGATCGAAGTTTATTAAAATAAAGCATTAGAAAATAAAACTAAAATGCTAGGATTTTTTTATATAGACCTGGTAATTCCTTGTATCCATTTTCTCCTGTACTGTTCAAACCTCTACGTTGTTCCATTTGAGCCTTCCTGGCTAATTCACCGTGGTAAGCCACGTTACTAATGTGTTGCGTATTTTGTTTGATGCGTTGAATCTCCGGATCATCTGCCACCTAATATTAAAAGAAGATTTATTTATATACGATTTATATGCCTAATTTATTAATTGTTCGATTGATCGTTGTTCGACAGAGGATGTTGTTTTTTGGTGATATTTTATACAATCGTAGTATCTACAATTTTTATATAAACGCCAGCGTTGTGAATACAAATTTGAAAGATTTTATTTCACTGTTCATTCATCCACTCAAAAGTTAACTAAGGAATATAAAATAGAAGAACGTTGTGTTTTTACCTGGGTAAATTTTCCCTTGCTTTTTTCAAAGTTTGCGTGATACGCCACGTTGGATTGGAGTTTTGTATTCTCGGCAATTCGAAGTATTTCTGGTGTTGTGGCCATTGTTGTAAATGTGGCTTTCGGTATATGACTGAAGAATACAATTAATTGTTTATTATATTTATATTATTAATTTTCCAAACAACAAAAGGATTAATGTTCCAATTACAAAAACAGTATATTTTCTATGGCACATAAAGAAATAATTCACAAATTTTCTGACGAAACTGGGATGCGAAACCATAACTTATGAAATACGTATTTTACACGATATCCAAATTATAGAGTGAAATTATTCTTTAGTAGATTTGGTATAATTACTTAAAAAATATTTTAAACAACATTTTATCATCACCTACTCTACAAACCGGATGTAAATCTCATTTATAAAATTGATATTGTGTGTTATATAATTTATTCATAGGTAATATGCAAACAATATAGACAATTCTTATCTTTAAATAAATAGAAAGATACTCACGCCTCACAATATGGTTCCTTGTTGAAACCTTTGTAGTTCCTCATATTGAGGCTCATTCCGCACTCTTTACATTTAAAACAGATTTTATGCCATACCTGCAAAAAAAAGATGCAATTATTAAAAATATTTATAAATCACTTCATAGTTGTCTTTTAGGACTTACACTAATCGATTTTATATTAACAGTAAAGTTGAAAGATATAATATATCTTCCAGAAGGAGTTAAATAATAGAAAGCTTAACAAATTATTATGGCTTCACCAGAATAAATTTTATTTCCACAAATAGATTTGGTCGTATTATTGCAATACCGGAAGAAGTGTGCGGTTGGAAGTTTTACGCAAATGTTTCGGGAAAATGCAGTCATTGATCGTATGACTAATTCTGAAATAATTGGCGAAATGATTGTTGAAACAAGTGATATTCGAAAGGAATAGAATTAGAAATATCGACAGTTTTATATTATAAAAATATCTATATTACGACTATGATTTCAAATGATTTTAAATCAAATTTTAGAAATGAAACAGAAATGTCTTGGAAGTCTTTCGCTAAAATGGATACATTTTAATGGTTGTTAGTCAACGTTCATTCTTAAAAAAAAGTTAAGTCTTATCTAACTATTTTGGAGAATAATGTGAATGGAAATTTTAATCACAAAAAAAATGAAACCAAATCAAATTATCGTGTAAATCGTGTCAACATAAAATTTAAAGTGCATTTGCAATGAATATCTTTTCATTACCTAGTATATAATTAAGATTCCTTTATATACTATATAAAATTATCAAACTAAGTTGAAAATCACTTTCATTATCTTCAGCAAGCTTGATACTTAGTTGTGATTTTTATTTATTTTTTTAAGAGAAAATATAAATTGTTTTTAACATATGAGTAAGCAAATGAGTAAGAATGCACAGAAACTTGTCCAAATTCCTTGTCTTCGACTTGATAGCAGTGATAAGTTATTCTCCTCGAGTTTAAATAGAAATTTGCAATTGAGAACTGTTGAAGACATACATTTGAAATCTTATTCAGTTATTCCGCACAGCTTTATGTGTTAATTATAACAGAACGAAACATATGTTCGTACATTAACAATATTATATCAAATGATGTTCGTACATCATTATAATAGATTCAATTTACAATTGAAACGGTAAAATGCTTTCTTTTTCCAGAGCAAAAGGACAACAATGATTATTAAGATTTTACAGTTATTTATTGTAATATATCGTAACTGAATTAACACGTATTCATTAATTTACTTAATAATATAGCGCAGGGGTGGCCAACTTGTTTGTTCTCGAAATCGACTTTTCTACCTAAAAAGTTATCGCGATCTACCTGTAAATTTATTAATATTTCACACAATGACATAATCAAGTTCATTAAAAATCGATATCTAGTGAAAGGTATAAATTATCTAAAAAAGTAGATAATATTATTTATTGAACAAAAAAAAAAACTACATAAAATATATGTATAATAAAAGATTTATTAATGCGAAGTTTGTTGTTTCATATCTTCTATCAATCATTTATAATGAGGTGTGTATGTCGATAAAGATAATCGTAATGAATCTTTGGTATATGAATCGGTAAGTAAAGAACGATGCTGTGTCTTTGTTAACTTTATATATGAAAAAGCCAAATCACACAAATACGTTGATCCAAAACTAAGAATAAATATATTCACTAGATCAATTTGGATACAACTAACATATTTACAAAAGTTTTCTTCAAGCTTCCTAGTTTTTTAAATTAAATTGGATTGTAGAGTTATAATTTCATTCTCTTAGTTTTTAGTTTTTTCCAAGTTAAAAATATCAGAAAATTTTGCAGGAATATATTTCATATTTAAATCTTTCTTAAAATGGAAAGATAAATATTGAACAGTATCCTCAATTTTTTTTAAATCACCAAATCTTGCATCAAATCCTCAACAACGTTTTTAATTTCTACAACGTATTTTTCAAAGTTATAATTAAAGTCGGAATGTTTTTGTAAATGGTCATTCATAATTGGAAAATGATCAAAATTTTGCTGTTGAAGATCTGCAATATCTTTCTTAAAATGGAAAGATAAATATTGAACAGTATCCTCAATTCTTTTTAAATCACCAAATCTTGCATCAAAATCCTCAACAACGTTTTTAATTTCTACAATGTATTTTTCAAAGTTATAATTAAAGTCGGAATGTTTTTGTAAATGGTCATTCATATTTGGAAAATGATCAAAATTTTGCTGTTGAAGATCTGCAATATCTTTCTTAAAATGGAAAGATAAATATTGAACAGTATCCTCAATTTTTTTTAAATGACCAAATCTTGCATCAAAATCCTCAACAACGTTTTTAATTTCTACAACTTATTTTTCAAAGTTATAATTAAAGTTGGAATGTTTTTGTAAATGGTCATTCATAATTGGAAAATGATCAAAATTTTGCTGTTGAAGATCTGCAATATCTTTCTTAAAATGGAAAGATAAATATTGAACAGTATCCTCAATTCTTTTTAAATCACCAAATCTTGCATCAAATCCTCAACAACGTTTTTAATTTCTACAACGTATTTTTCAAAGTTATAATTAAAGTCGGAATGTTTTTGTAAATGGTCATTCATAATTGGAAAATGATCAAAATTTTGCTATTGAAGATCTTCAATCAACATTACGAACTGACTTTTATAAGCATTAATGCAACTAATCATGTGACTTATTCCCTTCTTTTTTCATTGCAACTTTAAATTCAAATCGCTTAACTTGGGTGTAAAATCTGCCAGAAACGCTAAATCACTGATCCAACTTATGTTTCGACTTGTTGGCCACCCCTGATATAGCGCATTAACAAATGGAATTGGTAACTTTCGAAGATATCAATAATAAATTGATTTCTTATATACTTTTAAATGCAAAAATCTGAAACCAAATCAAGACAAAATAGAGTTAATTCCCAAAATTTGAAAACGTAATTCCTCCGCCAAAGGACTTTACAAAAGAGATTTCCTTTCGTCTCATTATTTGTGAATTGTTTCTATTCATAAAAATTATTAAAGAATGCGTAGTGAACTATTTTTGTTTTTTATTATTTATAAGATATGCAGAATTCGTACCGGAAGTTAAACGTCAAATCAATCGGGAACTATTAAATTGAGGGAAACCTGGGAAATATTTATCATATTCATTTATATTTTTGACCATAATGAAATACAATTTATTGAAATCAGTGTAACCTTGGCCACTTTCTGGTATGACCGATATATTAAAAAAATGGTAGTAGGTAAAAATAGAAGGGTTGGGTCATATTTAGAACCCAATATAATTCCACCAAATGGTACTACACACACATTTAGTAGCGGTGACACAAATACACTTTCGCATAATTCGAAAGTACTTACTTTATCAAGACATTTTAACTCCTCTGTGGGGTATACGGTTTTATCACACCTAGCACACTTTTTGTTCATGTTCGCTTTGCAGCACAAAGTACTTTTAAAGTAGTTTAAAAAGATATATAAATTGTTACGCTAGATAACTTCTGATTTAGTACGTATTATACAGCATATAAAAAACATAAATTCACTCCTGCACTGAAGAATGATCTAGTTGAGTTTAATAAATTACGATGGTAAATGTTAAGATAGTACCGTGCACCGCATAGTACTGAAAGAATACGGAATACCGCGATGTGGGCTGGTCGGCTATCTTAAGAAGCTCAAATGCAACGTTGTTAATCAAATCTCTATCCTTGATTAGAGATATTATATTCAATCCATATCGTACTTATTCAATTTTCATTGCATTATTGAATCAGATCTATTAGAAACGTTTCGCTGTTTAAAGATCTAACCAAAGGAGCCACTATCTAATGATTTTGGAAAAATATTTCTAGATCAAACGTACAATTTGCCAACAATGGTAAGGCGCACCAACTTTGACATTTCATACAGTACGAAGAATAAACTGCAGTGAGATGGCGCTCCAGAATTAATTATTGAAGGTTATATTTATTATTTGCACAATAAACACGTGAATGCACCTAACATTCCTGAATAATATTATTTCAACTGGTAATATCATGACGAAAGTTAAAAAATTAGAAGATATACTAACGTCTCTAGAACCGAAGACGGAAAATACATCAGAGAATGTATCAAAGGATGTACCCAATATATCGAAGTTAGTACTTTTTGTAATATATATTTTCCGACTACAAAGTAGTGTTTGTTATGCAGGAAAGCAAATGTAATAATTAAAGGACAGCCAAAATCTGGAAGGGTTTGGAAGAGCCAGCGAAAGAGATTCTCGTCAATAGTTAAAACAAAAGGCATCCGTAATTCGTTTGAGAAGAAAGAAGAACTTCGTAAAGAAATGCAACGGGTGAAGGATATTTCCAAACAGCGAGTGACTGCCAAGAAAGAAGCAGAAGAACAAAGAAAGGAAAGGCGACGTGAAAATATAAAGCGACAAGAAGAGAATCGTAAAAAGTCGGAAGTTGTGCAAATCATTACAAATACTTCTAAATTAAAGAAAATGAAAAAGAAACAACTGCGTAATATAGAGAAACGGGACACTAATTAGATTTCATAATTATTTTATTAACGTGTATATAAAATAAAAGCAATTTCGCATAAAGGATGAAAACAATTATATATATGGCAAGTATTTTTTAGGAATCTTACATTCTGAACACACCGAACTTTGTGGGTTTCCTTTCCTTGTTTAATGCTGCTGAAAGGCTCAGACCTAAAACCTTCCTGGTATCCTTTGGATCGACAATGCCGTCGTCCCATAATCTAAAATTATTTCGATATTAACGTAGTTATATTTAGTATATAGTGAAAATATGCGTGAACCTTGCACTGCTGTAGTATGGGGAACTCTCCCTTTCGAATTGATCTATGATGGGCTGCTCGAAATTCTTAATGTCTTGAGGACTCCAATTTTTACCTAAAGTGATAGCAAAAACAAATCAATTGAGTCTGCAATTCATTTTTCAAGTGCAGTATTAATATAAATACTTTGATATACTGAAGAACTACAAAATAAAAAATAATCTCGTAAAACACAACTTAAATTTACTACTTAATTCAGACATCCATAAGCACAAAACACGAACAAAAAATTACTTTCATCGAAAAAATTCAAATACAAATAAAGGGAAAAGACGAATAAACAGCAGGGTTTAAGCACTATAATTCCCTACCGGAAGAAATTAAAAGAAGCAAAAGTGTAAGTGAGTTTAAAAGAAGTTTGACTGTATTATTAAACACTTGTAACACCTAATATTTTTCATTTGATCATATAGCTTTCATGTTCTAAGTAAACTTGTAAATAAGTTACGTTTAAATGTTAATAGAGCTGACTTAACCTCTAAGTTCATAACTTTTATAATAGTGTATACTTGGAAATTTTAATAAAAAAATATTTTTTTTAAGAGGAATTGCAATTTACCTTTAGTTTTAACAGCAACTTGCGAAAGAACACCTGCTGCTTGAGGTCCGCCCATTACAGCGATTTTAGCATTTGGCCACATGTACAAAAATCGTGGGGAGTAAGATCGTCCACACATACCTAATATATATTTTTGCGTATTATTTAAAAAGATTTTTTTTCACAATCGCATTAAGTAAGCTTTTATGTTCACATATTGTCGCGTTTCAATTATTTCAATTTCCTCACTTTTCGCTCGGTGATAATGCAGAGAAATTAGGTGTTGCTAAGAACACCAACTTAAGTGCCAATTACAACATACAAAGAAGTGTAGAATGTTTATTATAATTATTTAACATACTAGTGGTATTTTTTTAAATACAATGAGGTATTTCAAAATACCGAGAAAAAGTGCGCCTACTATATTTTTCTGATAAACCGAACAATAAATCGTCGTTTTGGTTTATTTATTTAATGCTACGATCAGTTATATCAGCGAAAAATATTATTCATTTATTCTGGATACTTTATTAATTATTCCAAAATGCGATTGTAAAAAAAAAATGCCATGATTTTTTTAAAGAAAAAGTGTAATTATTGCTCTCAGTGCAATTATCATTTTCTTTCTCACGTTCGCTGTTGATATATAAAAACCATCATATTATGATGCCAATTTTATTTTACCGTAGTTGCCAGCTCCATATGATCCACCTATAATTAATGTGATTTTAGGTACTTCTGCACAAGCCACGGCTGTCACAAGTTTAGCTCCATGTTTGGCGATACCACCCATTTCCGCTTGTTTACCAACCATAAAACCTAGCCAATGTAATTTTAAAATATACATTTTTTTCCCGAAAATGATCGTTCAAATTCATCATATTTTTCTACAGGGAAGTCAGTGATTTTTTTATATAAATGATTGAACCGTAACTTTTTGATAGTCCGTATTAGAATAGGGAAATAAAAAACAACTTTGCTTTTACTATCAAGTTGAGGTTAGCTTTTACTATCAACTTGATAGTAAAAGCAAAGTTGTTTTTTATATCCCTATTCATACGATTTTTTTAGTTCTCTCCTTTTTATAATTCCACTTTTATTCAACACAGTAGAAGCAAACAACTTTTAAAGCCCCCCTCCATGCAGCTACTCTACTGTCAAAATTTGCTACTCTTAATAGTTCCTCAAATTCATCAATTCCAACCTCTTTTCCAAACATCACTCTTCCCACACACCTTTACATCCAGTTTTTCATTTGATATTCACCTGTAATATTCTGCAAGAATATCAACGGGATATTTCTTTGTGCACATAATTGTATAAAATGCGCTCCTTTAACCGCACTTTCTGCGAACAAGACCCCATTATTGCCGATGATGCCAACTGGTTTCCCATACAACTTCGAAAATCCACAAACCAACGTATCGCCAAATCGTTTTTTAAATTCGTCGAATTTGGAACCGTCAAAAATTCGCGCAATTACCTCGCGAACATCGAACGATTTAAATAAATCTTGATCTGAAGCGCAACATGGAATGTTAACTGTCCTCGCGAAAATTCAACTTTATTTACATCACATTACCTATAATTCCGTACAGTTCTTCGGCATTATATTTGGGATTTTCGAACGATTCACCGAATGGATCTTCCTTATCACGATTGAGATTCTTAACAATTTGTCTAGCTAAATATAAAGCGTGCTCATCATCGAGAGCGTAATGATCTGTCACTCCGGAGGTGGTACAATGCATATCAGCGCCACCTAGTTCTTCAGCCGATACCTAGATTACAGAATGGAAATGTTAGAAAACAATTGACCATAAAAAAAACCAGTTACTTCTTCTCCAGTAGCTGCTTTGACTAATGGCGGACCGGCTAAGAAAATGGTTCCATGTTGTTTAACGATAATCGATTCGTCTGCCATTGCTGGTACGTAGGCGCCACCCGCTGTGCACGACCCTAATACCACGGCTATCTGCAATAAATTCAACACAATTTTAAATTGTATAAAACATCACGCAAAAACCGTAACACAAAGCATTTATTAGCTAGATGCGCATTTCGTAGGCTATGCCCCCATCGTCAGTAACACAATAATAGAACAAATAAAGATACCTTTGTCACTCACCGAGATTGCTATACAATTGAATGAAATATAATTGTAACAACAGTTTCCCGCCTTCAATCGACCTCTATCGTACTTATTATAAACAATGAAAAGTAATTGCAGATCGACTGCGCAAACGCATTATTTTAAATAAATTAGCTCGTGTCCGCACTATTGCAAATTATAGTTTGAAGCTATATATAATTGCCGTATATTTAACATTTGTTTACCTGTGCAATTCCTTGAGCAGACATATTTGCTTGATTGAAAAAAGTGCGTCCGAAGTGATTTTTATCTGGGAAAACATCGGATTGAAATGGCAAATTTGCACCACCGCTATCCACTAGGTAAATGCATGGCAGATTATTTTCCTGGGCAATTTCTTGTGCTCTTAATTGTTTCTTCACTGTAATTGGGTAGTAGGTACCTCCCTTAACAGTGGCATCATTTGCAATAATCATACATTCATTTCTGCAAAATTTATCTCATCATTACCCACGGCATTGTAAATTATATTTCAATTCAACGATCGTTACCCATATACGCGTCCAATTCCGGTTATAAGACCACCACAAGTGATAACGTCATCGTATAGTTCATGACCAGCAAATGACGAGAGTTCCAAAAAAGCAGTATTCTTATCCAGCAAATGGGAGATTCGTTCTCGAGCTAGCAGTTTGCCTTTTGATGTATGTCGTTTTATCGCTTTATCTCCACCGCCATTTAATAGACTATTGGTGTTGGTCTTTAGTTTCGTAACCAAGTCTTTCATATAGGCATAATTGACCTGAGATATCAATTTACATTATAGTTCATTATGAATGATGTTTTCTCATCAACTTACGTTGTATTTTTCCGAGTTTATATCACATTTTGATTGCAGAACATTGGCAGCTTCGATATGGTGCCTTCTTAGGCATAAATTTAAAATATTTCTATTTAAAAATATACTTTTCGTGTTAGCTAACATCTTTTTTTTAGTATATTAATAATAAAACAATTTAAAACAACCTAGAGGTCATTTGAATATTTTCCATATGATTAAATGATAACATTAACCGCGCGGTTACTTCATGCGCGCGCACGTAGTTTTAATTCTTGACATTAGACGATCGTGAAATGCAACGTTGACATTTAGTTCAGGAAAATTCATAACAATAAGTATTTTCAACTATAATAAAAATTAATGAGCATTTGTAATTATTACTCCAGTTACTTAATCTACTCAGTCCCTATTTTTTTAACAATAAAAATGTATATTGTTGTTCATTTGTATAATAGCGTATTTTATAAACGCGGCAACATAGTTTCACGTTCGCTTACTACATTTCATGAACTAGGCGTCCATATTTAGTTTTTTTTATAAAAAAAATTATAATTCGTGGTGAAGAGGTGAATTTTAAAGAATAAAATGATTGGAAGAACTTCCCTTTTCACAAGACAAGCTCTCGCAAACTTTGTGAGGTCGCACTATGGCGGCACTCCTGGAGAGGTAAAATATTATATAATTGAGGCTTACTTCATTAAACCTTATTTAACTAAAAAATGTTTCGAATGATTGGAAAACAGTATGTTCAAATGTTAACGAGTGTATTTGTTGCAGAATTTACCATTTTCCCTAGCAAGTAAATACCGCTTGACAGCCTTGTTCGTTGTATTCTTCGGGTCTGGTTTTGCAGCACCATTTTTGGTTGTACGACATCAGATGTTGAAGAAGTAAATTAATAGCAAGTAATGTATTGTATCGGGACAACATATCTTATAAATAATGATATTACTCTTATTTTATAGATAACTGCGGGTGGTCCATAGTAAATGTTAGTCATTTCTTTTTTAATTATTAATTGTAAATAATGTAATCAATAAAAAACTGTAAAAGTAAAATTTATAGATAATTTCACACCGATTTCAAAATCCTTTAAGCCACATTATAGCAATGATACAATTTAGGCTTTTTATATAATTCCTAGCGCGTATTTTATTTTTATTTTACAATATTTACTATTGTACGTATTAATAAAGTTAATGATATTCGATTAGCGAATAGCTAATATTTTACGATGTTAAATTCTATAATTTTTTCATGATCTATTTGTTTTACAAAATTGCATAATTTAAATATATATCATCGGCTTTTATGCAACCCATAGAACGCAATTCTAAAACTTTCTATTAATAAAAATTATTTCGCTTCTGAAATGGCCGTTATAATAATTGAGATCCGTCCTTTTTAATAGAATAATTTGAGGCAATTGGTGAACGAGTCTTTTAATTTACGCTTTTATAAGCGACTTAGTGTTCATTTTGACTTCAAAATTGACATATCTATTCAAACGTGATGGCCAGCCAAACGCAAGGAATACAACAATTGCTTATTGCAGAGAAAAAAGCGGCCGAAAAAGTTGCTGAGGCCCGTAAACGTGAGTACAAAGACTCGTAGATAATATTTAGTAAAATATTACGTTCTAGTTATCTATTTTTTTGCATTAACATTTTTTCAAATCAAGGAAATTCTAATAATAATTCCAAGTTTTATTACTTCTATTTTTAGAATGTCGCGAAATTTTTGGCATATAACGATTAAGAAGCTATCTGTTATATTCTACTTATTATTGTAATCTATAAAAAGAGGCAATTTTGTTATTTTGACAATTCAAATTTTCAAGCTGTATCGATTTTAGTTCTCAAAAATGCTGTGACGATATTGTTGTAGATAACAGCAGTGATTAGAATACGGCGAATTATATTTGAGAGTTTATTTAATTATAATATTTAGTTAAAGAGTCCGCAATCCTAAAGATTGGTTGGAAACAGCACGCCATGCCGATCTATCCTGAGCTAATCCCTTCATCTCCCTATAGCTATTCATCTCAACGTCTTCAACTATCTGACTCACATACTCCAATCTAGGCCTACCTACCCCTCTCTTTCCCTCCACTCTACCTTCTATGATCAATTGCATAATCCCCCCATGCCTAAGAATATGCCCTACTAATCTGTCTCTCCTACGCTGTAACACTCTCCAAATACTTCTCTTCTCCCCTACTAACTCTAGTACAGCTTCATTTGTTACTTTATCTTCCCAACCAATCCTCATCATCCTCCTATAACACCACATTTCAAGTGCTTCTAATCTACGCTTCTCTTCCTTTCCTATAGTCCACGCCTCACACCCGTACAGTGCTACACTCCAAACATATACCTTCAGTAATCTTTTTCTAATACCCAAGTCAATATTTGATCTTAAAATCTGTTCTTTTTCTACGAATGCCTTCCTACCCTGTGCTATCCTACACTTTATATCTACCTTGCTTCGATTATCTTTTGTGATTCTACTGCCTAAATAACAAAAATCTGTCACTTCTTCGATTCTATTATCTCCTATTGTGATCCTCATTTTTCTACTGCATTCCTTTTTGTCACACCTCATCACTTTAGTTTTACCTATATTTATTTTCATGTTAAAATCCCTAGTCAATACTGCCTGCATACCATTCAATACCCTTTCTAAATTCTTTTCGCTTTCTTCCAATATAGCTATATCGTCGGCGAATCTCAACATATATATTTTCTCTCCCTGTACATTCACACCTACACTATACTCTTCTTTTACTTTGTTTATTGCATCTTCTATATATAGATTAAATAATAACGGTGAAAGTGTACATCCCTGCCGAACTCCCTTCCCTATTTTTGCTACCTCTTCTTCCCCCTCAATTCTAACTAAGGCAGTTTGGTGTTTATATAAATTAAAAATTATTCTCCTATCCTTATAATCTATACCCGTTTCTTTTAAAATTCTAAACATTATGTCCCAATCTACATTGTCAAATGCCTTTTCTAAGTCTACAAAAGCTATGCAAGTTACCTTTCCTACCCTCTTTCTTTTTTCTACTACCGTTCTTAGTGCTAGAATCGCCTCTCTCGTCCCTCTGTTTTTCCTAAAACCAAACTGATCTTCTCCTAGCCTTTCCTCTACTTTATTTTGTAATCTCCTATAAATAATCTTTAACAATATCTTCGATGCATGTGATAGTAGGCTAATGGTCCTATAGTTCTCACACAAATTAGCTCCTATTTTCTTCGGCATTGTTACTATTCTACTACGCTGAAAATCCTGTGGTACTTCTCCCTTCTCATATATTTTACAAACTAACCTGTATAATCGCTGCTGCATTTTTTCCCCTGCGTGTTTTATTAATTCGGCTGGTATCATATCAATCCCCGCTGCTTTGTTATTCCGTAAATCATTTAATGCTCTATGAAACTCTGACCTAAGTATGCTAGGACCTAAGTCATCTTCATCTATCTGTTCCACATTTTCTAGCTCCTCCATGTCCTGCCTACCTTTATATAAATCTTCAAGATACTCCTTCCATCTTCTAGCTTTTTCCTTATTTTCTGTGAGTTCCTTACCTTGCTTATCACATATAATGTTACCCTTTGGTTTTACTTTAGAAAAATGTGACTTAATTTTCCTGTAGCCCAAATCTACTTTACCTCTTCTCATATCCTCCTCAATATCCTCACAATTTCCTTTTATCCACTCTTCTTTCGCTAGCTTGCATTTCCTATTAATTAAGTTCCTTAGTTCCTTATATTTTTTCTGTCCTGCTTCTGTGTTTCCAATTTTAATTTTCCTTCTTGCTTCTATCATTTTAACTATTTCTTCCGTGATCCATTCCCTCCTACCTGCCCTTTTCTTTGTGCCTAATACTTCATTTGCTGCTGTAGTTAACCCATTTCTGATTTCCCTCCATTCGCAATCTATGTCGCTACTATGCTTGTACTTTTCACATACATCAGCTAATTTTAACCTATCGACATCTACTCTGACCTGTTTAGACTTCTGTAATTTCTTGAATTTGACCTCTGAGTCTAGGACTACTAAATTTGTCGTCTTTAATTTATCGCTATCTAGGTAAAGCTAGGAGGATCAAGCAAGCTCGCGAAGAAGCGCAATCGGAAGTCGAAAAATACCGCCAAGAGCGCGAAAAGCAGTTTAAAGAGTTTGAACATAAACATTTGGGAAATAAAGAAGATATCGCTGCAAGAATTGATAAGGATACTATCATTTATATTGAACAAATATGTCAAGATGTTGCGAAGAATAAGGAACAAGTAATTGATTTTTCCTCAAGAATCGATTGATTTTTTTTTTAAACGTATTATTTCAGGTAATTTTGGAGTTGATTAGTTTGGCAACTGATATTGTGCCGAAAGTGCATCGTAATTACTTTGTTGTAAATCCTAGGAAACATTGAAACTAATATATGCAATGCTGAAATAAAGTACAGATTTTGTTATATTGAGCATAATTATTTATTTATTTATTTCAAAATTTAAACATTATCAAATATACAAAGCATATTAAAAATTAAAGAGAAAAAATATATAAACGTACGGTTTAGAACACTACAAAACATATATGGCATTAAATTATAAATTGAGCGATTTGTTATTCGCCAATAAACAATAAATTTAAATTATTTAAAACGGAAAATCAAACCTAACATTCATCCTTTGAAATTCAACGTTCGTTGTTGTGCTTTAGAATCTAAGCGCAAAATTCTAATAGTTTAATACAGATAAAATACTTTATATCCTCTAGTAATATTATAAATAGCTCTAGACTAGACATTATTAATAATAATCGATCTTAAGTGTAGAGTTTTTTAATCGAAGCAAAATCGCCCTTACATACATTTTTAAAAATATATTTATAGTTAATTATTTTTGTATTTACTTTTGATTACATGTTTAAGACACTGCGTGAATGTGTGGAAAATTGAATTAAACGTATATTTCTCGAATATACATCTTATCAAAGTGCGATTTGAAAATTTTTAAATTAAATTCGTGTTCCGACATATAAATCACTCAAAATATTAAATTCTAAAATACACATGTGTTGCTTTTTGAAAGCGCTTATTAATTTCACCTATAAATACAACTTACGTAACTATATTGCTTTTTCTTACAGTGCTAAAAATCTTAAATTTTTATTAAATATTCCAAATCTTGTCTTAGAACATTCGTGTAAAGTATCGCTGTTAAATTTTTACATTATATAATTTTAAAAGTAATATACATTAATTTCTATTGTATTACCAAATTAAATCTAGAATATTAAATTTTAACTTGTATTTTTAAAATTATCACTACGGTGTTAAATAATAGTATAGAATATCACCAAAATACCGTAACTTAAAGCATTAAGTAGCTATATGCGCATTTCAAAGGCTATGCCCCCATCACGATTCGTGACAGGTATTTTATTTAGTTTTTATCTTGTGCTACGGAGATGGTGGCATAGCCTTCGAAATGCGCATCTAGCTATTTAATGCTTGTAAGTTACGGTATTTGGGTGATATTCTATACTATTGTATATTCTACACAAACAAATATAAATTCTTAATTTTTTTACAAAAACTCCTAATAAAATGCAATATTCTTAATAAAATAATATTTTGAATTAACAAAATTACTTCATAAAGATTGGAATACTTAGTTATTACTGTCATAAATCATTTCAATATATTTTATTCTCATTAATATTTGGTTATTCTAGTCCGTATTTATGTTGAATTATATTTACACAAAATATTAAACAAAAAAATTAACGTATGATTCAAAACCAAATAAAATATGTTTTTCTTAGGCAATGAAAATATATTAAATATTAAAAAAAAAATCTCTAATGCTAACTTCGAATTTATATAATACCTACAAAAGTGCGTGGCTATGACAGTAGTGTCTAAAACAACATCATAGCTGCATATCCTGGCAACGTTGTATATATATTAGCATATAGATGTTACAGTTTTCTATTTTAGACAGCGATGTCATGTCGCTTAGTATAAGTGCGCTTATCCACGCACTCTAAATGCAAAGCATTATCATAACCAACACTCCCGTGACCAAACATTCTCATATGCACACCCACAAAATTAAAGGTATAAAATATATATTATAATTACTGCTTTCAAAAAAATCCTGATTTCTATACAAAAAAAATTCAATATTTAAACATTCTATAAAACATAAAAAAATATAATTTGACAAATTAATAATACTATACACACACCTTTAGTTAACTATGAAAACACCAAAACGGCAAAATTAAAATAAATAAATTATAAATCTATAGATATTCGCAAAAACTAGGTAGCACTCGTTGCAATCAAAAAAATATTTCAATATTCGTTTTTTATATATTCCTATAATTAATATTCGTTGGCTCAAACCTGACTAGAGAAAATTGAAAATCAAACATTTGGACTATATTTTCACAATCTATGCCATACAATTACCACTACCACTAATTTTCATTAAACTACATTTGATTACATATCGTTGAATTAACACCGCATTCGATAAATCGTGTTTAGCAAACTTTATACCCGTACAAAAATGGAATATTTTTGAAATATGTACAAATTGATTTTTACATTTTAATGCCAAAGTATTTGAGAAATTGTTTAATTCTGTAGGTGAATGTAATTAAAAATACGTACGATCAATTTAAAAACTAGATTCGCTTGAAAGAATGCAAGCGGAGGCGAAATATGATACACATTTACATAATAAATAAGAATCATCGTTAGCTATGCCCAATATAAATACTTTGGACATGGGCGATTTTTGGGAGCAAGGCATAATTTTTTTTTTTCATTCTCCTTCCCTGACTTTATATTCTGCCTTCGACGCCCGTGACTTCGAGGCATGTCTATTTACTGAGTCACGCCATTTTTAACACCGAGCAACTTTGCTGCGTCTTCTGGCTTCGCAGTCAGCACCTGTTCGATGATTGATCTATCTCTAATGCCCAACAAGTTACTAATCAAGTCACTGCCTTCAGTACCATCTGATTCATCGGTAGATACTTTCCGCAACTTACTCTTCACTTCCTTAACAACTTCCACCACTTCCTCGTCGCTATTTGACGGGTCTCCGCTTTTGTTTGAAAAGTGGGTGCTGTGTTTCTTTCTGTGCCGGAGCATACTGTGTTTTAGTGTAAACCGACGGCGGCATATGTCGCAACTAAAAGGCCGTTCCCCAGTGTGCGTTCGCATGTGCCGACGTAAGTCCTCTGCAGACCAAAATCGACGCATACAGAACGCACAAATCACCTTCCTGTTGGAATAATCGGGGAATTTGCCGTTTTCGTCATCGTCGTGATTCGTGTTTTCTTCCGGTGTGTTGGCATTCATGTCTAAAGCGTTTTTTGACAATAGTAGGTCATATTCAGATACGTGTCTGTCTTTAATATGGTCCAAACATTCTTGGCGTTCGGCAAATGAGTTTTCGCATAGATGGCACTTGAACGGCAAGTCGGAATTAAGTTGCATGCCTTGCGAATCGAGGGGACCATTATTAATACAAATTTTACTTTGTGCTATTTGATTTTCCCAGTCGCTGTTGGAACTCTTGTCATTTTGACGTTCATTTGGATTGTCATTATGCGGCAGTTTTTCATCTTCTGAACTACCGGCTTCATAACCTTGTTGGCCATCTTGATGACCGGCATGTTTACTGCACATATGTTTCTTCAAGTTGGAGTACGTAGAAAAAGTGCTACTAGGACAAGTGCTACATTTAAACGGCCGTTCGGGAACATTGCGCATTATAAAATTGTTGTTATTACTGTTCTGCGTCGCTGTGGATTCGTTGTTGTTGTTAATAGTAGTGGCTGTGTTTCCGTGCTTGCGTAATAAATGGCGGTCGCAGTTGGACTTTGTGGTGAACAAAAGTGGACAATGGCTACATTTAAACGGCTTTTGACCCGTGTGCGTTAGAATATGGCGGCGTAATGACGAGGTCCAAGGGAACTTACGACTACAGTACGGACAACTGACTCGATTTGGGGCCAAGGAGTATGCAGACTTCTTCTTCTCTCGGGGTGTCTGATTGTCAGATTCCGACCTGAAAGATAGGTACGATTTACATTTCATATATTTGTCTTATGTTTTTAAAATACTTTTAAGAGCTGATTGTGTGAAATTTTGGGTTGCAACAATGTGGTATATTAGTTTAGGTTTGCAACCGATTGAGCAATCCGAAAAACTTAACACCCACAGAAAATATATAGTGGATTTATTATAAATATGTACAATTTCCATAAAATGTTAGCGGTTATTTTGCATAATGAAATTAATTGTTTTAATTAAAATGGTCACTATATTTCAAATTATGCTATTATAGTGAATAAACTTAAATCATTAATTTTATAAAATGGATAGAAAATCATAGTAATAATGTTTACAAATCTGTATTGGTATATTTTAACTAGACTTACAGATTTTTTAGATTTATTTAATTTGATACGCAACATTACTATACAATGGACTCTTAAAAAAAATGGTATAGCAGTCCCGGTGAGTGACAGAGGTATATTTATTAGTTCTATTATTGTACTACTGAAGAGGGGGGCATAGCCTCCGAAATGCGCATCTAGCTAATAAATGCTTCATGTTACGGTGTTTGGATGATGTTTTATACAATTACTGATGGCTTTTTAAAACCAGTTTTGTTAATCGTGTTATTATTAATTTTTACTTACTTTTCATCGCTCCCTGAATGTCCCTCACTGGTGCTACCACTAGCCACAAGTCCTTCTTCGTCCTCTTCACTAATGCCCTCCATTTCTGGTTCATCTCTCTTGAAGAACTCTTTGAACTGTTGCTGCGATGCATTATCTAACAACCTAGAGACTGGTACTAAGTCCGGGGCTTCTTCAGGCTTCATTATTGGCTTGGGAGGTTCCGGTATAGACTTGATAAACTGTTTCTGGCGTAACTGATTCAACTTCTCTTCGAGTATCCTTGTTTTATTGACACTCTCAAAGAAACTTGGATCACTATGCTTCAGTTCCGCAATTTTATCTTCTTCTTCCTCATCGTCGTTTTTATTAATTTCATCGTCATTTTCATCAATGATAAGGTCACAGTCGTCCTCTTCCGCGTCGTTGCTCTTGCAGTCTTGGTTAAGAGTTGACTTTATATGTTGCGCCAAGATGGCGTATTTCAGCTTATTGGCAATGGTATGATCGTTGTCTTCCTCGTAGTTATTTAGATTTGTTACCTCGTAAGTGGGAATAGTAAGATCTGATAGACTCGATTTCATTGCATTGGTTAGTGAATGACTTTTACGTCCTGGGTTACCAACCGATGACCTCTGGCGTTGTGACCAGAACTGAGGATGTTGTTGTTTAATATGACGCTCCATATTTGATCTTAATGTGAATTTAGCCGAACAATGTTCACAAGAAAATGGACGTTCGGTTCTGTATCGCCTTTGCTTTTGCTTAGGCATTAAAATTCCATTTTTAATTACCATTTTAATTGAGTTTGGACTGTGTATATTATCTTGCTTGATTTGTACGATAGGACTTTGCAACTTTTCTGTGTAATTTGGTTGCGGATCAATTTTTAACGTCAATGGCTTCATTTGTTCTTCGGTTGGTTCTCGATGAAGCATTCCAAATTTCTGTTCTCCAAATTTTTGTTCTGCTTTTACTTCTGATGTGGGTGGCATATTGAATGGTGGAAATATTGAAGGTGCAATTGGAGGCTGGTACAGATTTTTCAAGTGGTCAGCAAAATGATCGATGATCATTCCTCCGCCACATAAACGCTGGAATCGTTCTTTGATTTCCTGAGGATCTTGAGGCATTAATGAATTTTGCATTGTAGGGAATAGTAACGGATTAATCGGAAATGGAGGCCAATTCGTCAAATGTGGAAAAGTATTTGAATAAAATGCCATTTGCGACGCATATAAATTATTTTGGTCAATCTTTTGATGCTGTACTTTTAAAAGTTGTTCTGCAATGAAATTTGGTTTCGGAATTTCGATTTTTTTCGTTAAATCTTGAGGAATTTCCTCGATTCGTGGTGGAAGTGACTTCTCTGGAGACTTAGGTTTCTTTTTGCTTAAATCTAAGACCAAATCAAGTGGAGCTTCGTCCTTTATTTCAATGTCTCCCTCGTCATCATCATCATCATCATCATCATCATCATCGGAATGGTAGTCGTCAATTTCAGGTATTTGTTTCAATTGACCAATATTCTTTACTTGAATCTTGCCTTCCATTTTATGTGGCGTCGATGTGTTTGAAAGCTTAGGATTGAAATTGTATTGTGAATGATAAAATGGTTCCATTGTTTTCCGATGTTCTTTCAAAGACTTTAAATTCTCGTTGTATATAATGTCGTTTATCTTAGGATATGTTTTTGGTTCACTATTATGCTGCAATGAATCTTTTAGTGCTTGTAATTTTACAGTTAATGGAATGCCGTCGTTTAATTTCGGAATATCTGGATAAAGTAAAGAAGACTTGGGAGTTGAGCTTCTTATTTTCTCAGGGCTCATATCATTTGAGTCGATGGAAGTCAAACTACTATTCATCTTTTTATTATCGAATTGTTTATTTGCTTCATCGTTTGTTGGATCCTCAGATGGATGGTATATTATAGATTTTTTAACTTCTTCTCTGGTATTTTTTGAGTGTCTGTTGCGCAGATGTCGTTCGCAATTTGCTTTGGTAGTAAAGGCGTAGTTACACAATGCACATTCATACGGTCTATCACCGTTGTGCGATCTCATATGGCGAATTAATGCAGCTTTATCTATCGAAGAATGCGGACACATGTTGCATCTGTAAGTACCTGAATTATTGAAATTTAAGTGAGCTCGATTGTGGCCCTTTAGCGCTCTTAAGTTTGGAAATACAGCAGTACAAAGTCGACAGGGAAATTCCCCACGTAGTTTCATTTTCCTAAACTCTTGTGCGAATTGATCTTGTGCTTCTTCCTCTTCACTCTTTTCCAGATGACCTTCGCCAATAACGATTGGAGACGTTGGTGCTAGTACGTCCGGCTTTGCCTGCAGATGCTGCAATAAGCTACCATTTGTTGTTAATGAGATTATCGATTGAATATCGGCAAGATCTTTACTACTATCAATAGATTTCATCGTTTCCATTAGACGCTGTTGAAGTTTCGTTGGTGTTTCGATTATTATTGGCTCGGATTTCACCGAAACTTCAGATTCTTTTATGGGCGAATTATCTTGTAAATCTAGGCGTGAAAAGAAGTCCGCTCGTCGAATATCAGTTGATTTATTAAATCCGTTGCTGTTTAAAGTCAAATCCATTGTACCACAAGAATTCTTATGTATTTCCAATGAAGTACTGCATGGAAATGATCTTAGGCACTTGCAGCATTGGAATTTGAGAGCAGCCGATGATTTATGGAACGTCTTTTCGCATTCGTAGCGAGCAATATGAGGGAACTTTTCACTAGAGAAATCGACAAAAGTCAAGTCCTTGAACCCGACTATGGCTTGTTTTGCGTTTTTACCATTCTCTTCACAATGTACCATGTTCTTATGAAAGTTTAATATCTTGTTATTTTTGAAGACCTGATCGCATTGCTTGCACGTCGCCGGATAATCTGGATGATTATCCTCCAAATGCGCAGTCATATGATCAGCGGAATCGAAGTCATCGCGATCGCACACAGGACATTTTAAAATCTCTCGATGCGTTTTCTTTTGTATCATATCCAATGGTTGATCCACCTCCAGATCAGTTTCGTCCAGTTTTCGTTTCGCCGATGGTTTATCCACCTTGTTATTGTTGTATTCGATCCCTTTCGAACTGGTACTGCTCGCTTCCGATCCACAATCCGATTCGTAATGATCGGGGCGGTGGGTGCGCATATGGCGATGCATGTTTCCATTGGTGGTGAACGTATCGCCGCAGTACTTGCACGTAAACGGTCGCTCGCCACTATGGACCAGCACGTGACGGTCCAAACTGGAGCTGGAGCTGAGCACTTTACAGCAGATCCTACAGGTGAAACCGTCCTCACTCTCAGTCGTGTTGTGCGTACGGATATGTACGGTGAACTCGTGCTGTGAGGTCAGCATCTGATCGCAGATTGGACAGATGAACTCTCTGGTACTGGAACACTCGCTGCGCGCATCATCCGTGGATGATTGGTCATCGGAGTTCGTAGCCATCAGGGAGGTGGCGGGTGTTGGTGCGGTGGCTTCATCGGATGATGGTAGGGTGGTATTACCAGTGGCAGAGAAGATGCCCGAGTCACTGCGAACTGTTGTGTTGGTGTCAATGTCGGCAGCGGCAATATTGGACATTGTCGTGCCAGGTGGTGGAGTTGTGCTCACAGATAGTTGATCCGATATTGTGGCGTCCATGCTAACATCTAAAATGAAAGTATAATGGATAAGTCTCATTTCTTATGCAATAACTACAGAGTGAGTCAATGAAGTGATCTATGTCTCGCTTTTATTTTAATACCGTTGATGATAAAGCGTTGAGCTAAGGTCAACGGTCTATTTAGGAAATTAATCTTATATAAACATGGTGATTCGATTAAGACTAAATTTTAAGATCAAGATTAAATTCATATTCATATTAATGAAACATTCTATATATTAATAGATGTTAACTGATTCTAGTTAATGAAGAATTTTTTTATAAAAAAATATCAACGTTTTATAGAATACTTTTCGAGTTCAAAAGTATAAAGAATTTTTTTATTTATTTGGTAACTACTAAATTTCAGTATGAAGTATAAAAATAAAATTTGAATATTAACTTAAGAAAAAGTACAATTTTAAATGGTGTTTAAAAATTTTTTAAACATAAAGCTGATATATATAAGATTGTTTTAAAAATAATCGTCTTTATTCTGCATCTTGAACACCAACTATTCTGTAGATTACAAAATTATTAAAAATATAGCTCAGATACATTTCATTTTTCTACATAATATAGTGATTTTAATTTGTCACCACGAGTTCAGAATAATTCGGGTGCATTCTGTATATTTAAATGAAAAGAGATTATAAACTATTGAAATGTGTTTAAATTAAATATTAATCGATCATGTAGGTCAAATAAACTCAGATTTTGACTGTTTACAATGAGAACACAAAGAGTTATTTACTCTTTGTTTTTTTTTCATCATTATTAGTCACTAATCATCCCACAGGATACTAGAAACTTACAGGCGAAAGAATATATACTTTATTAGAAAGGCAAACTAGAGTCGTTTAATATATTTACAAATTTTAAAAATTATCACTACGGTGTTAAATTATAATATATAATATCACCTAAATACCGTAACAAGCATTAAGTAGCTAGATGTACATTTCGAAGGCTATGCCCCCATCTTCAGTAGCACAAGATAAAACTAAATAAAATACCTCTGTCACGAATCGTGATTGATATACTATCTTATTTATTTTTATTTTTATTTAGTATTTTATTTAGTTTTATTTGTGCTACTGAAGATAGCGCTTGAAATGTACATCTAGCTACTTAATGCTTATTACGGTATTTGGGTGATATTCTATATTATATTTATAAATGATTGTAAATGCATAATTTCTTTTAGATAATATATAATAAAAATATATTAAAAGAAGCGATATTGAATAATGCTATTGTATACTAAATATGTCGTTAAAAATTCTTTGATAACACCCTGTGTATTGCTGAATGATGTTAAGCATACAAACAAACAAAACTAGACATTCTCTTATTTTGAGTTTTATCAGGTGAAACAAATGATTAAATATTTGTTATTACTCACAATATTGCGCTGCATATTGGTCCAATATTCCAAGAATGTCTGCTCTGTTGTTTTGATTTTTTTTTCTTAATCACGAACGTAAATTGATTATTTTTCTAAATTATGGTATTTAGACGAGAAACAATGCTTACGAGTAAGATGTGAATAATAGCACATAAATGCCATACCGATAAAGTATGCTCAGTTTATTTATCAAAGGGTTCAAACGAGATGAAATTGTTCAATTTATAATCAAATAAAAACCACATTATTTTTTTAAAAACCACATTGTTTTAATGTTGCAGCCTAAGAGCGAATAGTTGTGATACTTTAAACCAGTGTTAAAAATTTGACCTCATTTGGTAAATAGATTTTGTATTTTTGATGCCGATAACATAACCGCAAAATCCTAATTTTCCGAAAAACATGTTTTCTCATTTTATTATCTTGCTGTAAATATTTTTACAAACGGATGAAAGAGCAGCACACAGTCCCAAATTCTGTGAGTGACTATATCTATCCGATTCATTCATCTTTCTTGAAAGGAAGTTTAATGTTATGTAGCGTATTAGCAAGGGAAATAATATTTGATTATGGACCACAAATGTTCCAACTGATACGAAGCGCAAACGGGATGCGGAAAAACCACGAGAAATATGCGGATTAAGCGGCTTTTATTCCGTTATAAATATTATATAAAACGAAATAATGCGAATCAAATTAATCCACTGAGTATAGGTAACTAACAAGATTAATTTTCAATCCAAAGTTTGTTATAAAATTCACTTATTTTCTAATAATCGTGCGTTAACCACGAATTTAAAGAAATGAAGCGTGAGATTCTGTAAAATCCAAAACCATTTTATATGTCAAAAATTTATTCTTCCAAGAAAATGGGTTTTATTAAAAATGTTTGTAATCGCCGAAACTTCTATATAAATATTCCATATTATATTTATTCACTTGCAAAATTACGGCAAATATTACACATAGAACGTGAAGCCTTTGAAGTGTAACAGTTTTTAGAGATAAATCCTCATGTTTAATTAAGCCCAACCTTATGTCGATCTTTTCAAGTGTGACGGCGAAAAAAACTCGGAGAAAAAAGTCGTCTATCTATATATTTTATCTTGATGCGGATAGAGTACAGAGCCCAGTATATTTGCTCAGTAATTGATAGTTTTTTGATGATTTACCTGCTCCCAAATTTTTATCTTAAAATGGGGCGCAACTCCTAAAAATATACATTCTTATTTACTCAATGATTCGGGCATATGTCTTGCATTTCACGTATTAAAAATTAAATTTGTAATAATAAACAAATAAATAAATACAGTGGTAATAATAAATGCACTATTTTTGATTTTTTATTTATTTTTCTATTACGTTATGAATTATCGAAACTTCAATTAATCGATTTCTATTGCGCAGCGATTTTTTTTTATCTACCTAAAATTTCCTATAGCACCACATTTCGTAATACCTAAATCAATGTTAAACTAAAAAAAAGATCTCTTTGGAAATAATATCAACCGACTATTTTTTTAGACATTTTTACGATACTGTAATTTAACTAGATTTGTTTTAAAAATGTCCAATTTGACTGTTCCATTTTTTTATGGATCATGACTACCGATAATATATTAGACATTTTTTATTGACATTTTTTTAAATTTTCAAATTACAAGTGGCTAAATCTTAAGTTTTAGTGTAGGCTACTTTTTGTTACGGCGATTAAAAATCAATCAAATTAAGTAGGCTTTTACGGCTATTTTATCGATATAATGATTAAAATTGATATATGAAAATTGATCGTATGTGGCGGACAGTGTACTACAGTGGCGGACCTGCCAAGGGGAAATTATCTCAATAATTGTCGAAACGTTTACGTTGTAATTTTTTTTTGAAAATAAAAAGTGCACTTAACATTGTGTTGAAGAAAGTAAATTCTCTTTTTTTGTTGGTATAAACAGAGTTTGAGTTAATTCAAAAATTACAAAGTGATTTTAATTAATATAAAATTAAAAATGTACAGCAGAATCGTCTGATTTTGAAAATCAATGAAAAAAAAAACGGTTTTAGTATGAAAAAAATATTATATTTGATAATTTGATAAAATGTAGGAAAATTGAATTATTTTATATATATATTTGAATTATTACCTGTATTAGCAGGCGATGAACAATTGATGTCGTGATTTTTTGGTACGCAAATTAGACCTTGCATGTCGTACTTCGGAGCTGCAAGAAAAAAATTTTTTTTTCGCTAATAAAAATACTTATTTATAATGTAGTGCTCAATTCAAACATTTATTACTTTGTTTCGCCAATTAAATCTGGAGTATTATTTAATATTTAATACGATACGATTTTTCTTACAGTTTAGAGGAAAATATTGAAGAATTAATTATTGCACGAGTCGATAATAACTTCTTATCAATACAAATTATAGGCAGCTCAGTGGCGTGGCCAGAATTTTAATAAAATAGTCATTATATTACATTCTTTTCATTATATTGTAATATCAAACACAATTAATTTGACTATATTATGTTATAAACCAGGGATGCTCAACATTTTAGAAGACATGAACAAGATTGTGCACGTAATTATTGATAAATAAGTAGCATAAATTAATAAAAAAGCGAAAAAAAAAAGCTTAAAAATAAATGCATGATTAAAAAAGCTGTTTTTTTTCGGGATTTTCTTCTGCTCCATGTTAAAAATAACATATTAAAATATGTATGTTACAATAATTATAATAAAATTTTATTGAACTAGCTCTGTATATACTTTACACTATTAATTGAACAAGGCAGACAAATTAGTTTAAAAAAACAACAACAATTTGCAATTAATTGATATTATATAGATCTAGATGGGTTGAACTATCATTTCTTCTTACCTACGCCACTGTGCTGTATACCGAACGTATTGACATTCATATTTGCGTTTCTAATATCAGCGTAACAGGTAATATTAATATATTTCGCTCAATTTTGTTTGCTTACTCTACAGATTACAGACCGACACATCTAAAAATGTGTTTGAATTAGATTTATTGGGTTTCGTGTATCATTTTATTGCATTCCAGTTTTTTTTTTTTTAACTGTGTATATAAATGCACCCGTTTTTCCTATGATATATTATATAATGAATAATACAATTCCAAATGATTTTTTGATTTGATATATTTGACTATAGTTTTTATGCAAGTCTTCGCAGCAGTTTCATTTTTTTTTTGTAAAACACGTGTCAGAAATACAATATACTGTCTCATATCTGCTGGTGTATACAGGGTGTATCTTCAATTTGTATTTTCAAGTTCATTCGTAAATGGATTATACATTTTTTTACTCCGAAAATTGTTTGAAAAATTACTATGTAATTTATTTAGACATTAGTTATCGCATAGGTTTAAATGTGAAATAATTTTTTATCAACTGATGATTTTTATTTTTATATTTTTTATATTTTATTTTTATTATTTTACTTCGTTATAAGAGTTATCAGATCTTCGTTATAAGAGTTAAAGTTTTATTTCCATTGAAAAAAAAACAATTAAAACTGCAAAAATTGAAATGTTTAAAAAATTAAACAAAAATCTCGTATAGCACAGGGTAGGAATGAAAGAGTTAGGTTCTAGTACGATATAAATAAATAAATATTAAAGCATTTTAACTTACTAGATTAATCTAAAAACTATTTATATAATTTTGAAAATAAATTTCTCTACACTTTTCTCCCCGCGAAAATTTTCAGAAAAATGGTTAATGTTTTAATTTCAGCAAACAATATTTTATTTTATTAATAAAAAATACGTATGTCAATAAACAAAATTGCTATTTCTGGCATTACTATTCGATTCACTAGTCACTGTGTTTTAAATCTCATTCATAATTCGCAAATTAATCAAATTATTTTATTTTTTTTGTTAAGAAAATGAACACTATTATCTCAATGAATGACATTTCAGTATTTTTACAGCAGTTTCTTTTCCTTCCACAGCCAACAAAAAAATATTTTTTATAAATTTATTAACAAGATTGAAATTTTGATTGCCAAGAGTAAAAAATATTTTTTATAAAATCGTCGAAAGAAATCAAAATTAGAAATCCTATTTCAGGTAAATTAATTTTTATAACATCGAAGTTGTAAATGTACATATCTAAAAGTCTAACACTTATAAATTCATAAATAATTCATAAAAAAAACACTCATTGATCTGTATGTGAATATTTGAAATCTACTGCTACGATTTCTGCACACACACATATGCGTAATGCTATACCCTGTATATACGTGGCAGGTGTCATATTACGAATCCCCTAGTCGACGAACGCACGTATAGGATATAAATACATTGGGGCAGGTGAAAATGTTACCTTACCATATGGTTACGTTTCCTATAGATGTAAACTCAGTGCCCCAGTCTTATTCAATGTTTTAACGGCAATCACCCTCAGCTTTATTTATTGGATATATCAGGCGAATTTGAATACAAACATGAGATATAAATACGAGGTGTTTGCGCTATCAAATACGTTGGCTTTGTTGGCATCAAATTAGCGAACGATTGAATTTGAATTCGTGTTTAAATGTATTATTTTCATTTTTAACATATGAAGAAGCGATGTGTAGTTCACTCGCGAACCGTTCACTATGAACGGTTCAATCAAATGACTGTGACGATGTTTTGCAACGACCTACAGGTCGTTCAATGACCTAGTTCGTGAACTATGAACTACATATACGTATTGATATACTTGCACTAGGTCCTGAACCCGTCGTGTATTAAACCGTTCATGAATCACAACGATGCAGTATAGTATACATTACATATACAGTACTAACATTTATTTAGTGATAAAGTGTGTTGGTGAACGGAACGAAATAGGAAACTCGATGCAATATTGCAACAGCAGCATTGCCGAGCTGAGTCACAATTTATATGTTGGTATTAGATTTCATTTGGAACAATATAATTAATATATTCGCAAGATTAAATATGTTTTTGAATATGTCATGCCAAATTTTTGTAATAATGCAAAAATAAACATCTAAATCTTATAGTTCTTCTATTTCATACTGAGTGCAATGCAATCACTTAATATCAAATCAAAACATTGAAGTTTGAACAAAGAAGATTCGGAATAGAAAATATAAATTATAACGCCAAACAAAACGATTCTATCTAGCTCATTTTATTATAGTTTGACATTTAATTTTCAAGTGTTAGTAAAGTAGTAAACATTTTCATCAGTAACTACCAATAAGTATTTTAGAACTTCACATAATAAATAATCGTGAGTACCTAGAGAAGATTATATTTCTTTATATATATGTTTTGTATAAATTATAAACATTGTTGTCTTTTCTTCCTCATTTCTAATTCAAAATAAGTATTGTAATATTTCAATTTATTTATTCTTTTACCATTTCATATTTTTATATTGAGAAAAAAAGAGATTATTTTCAACATTGTGCATGTATTTCATATAGGTCGTGAACTAGTTCATTTAAAAAAGATGTTAGTAGTTCACGACCTATAGTTCGTGAACGGTACATTGAAATGAACTACGAACTATTAGGCAGCATTAAATGATTCGTCAATTTGAACCGTGAAATAAAGGCGATAATTAAAGAAAAAAATTAATATATGGCATTAAATCGTTGTATTTCTAAAGATATTATTAACAAATTACGAATAATCATTCATATGTTGTCGATCTTGACGTATGTCATACCCATCATGTTTGAACATTTGCCTAATTGTTTTGCAATAAATAACGTAACGGTGCGGCAAATGCACAACTTAGGCATGACGGGAATAAGAAATTCATTATCCTTCCAAAACAGCGATATTATAAATTTTTAATAATTAATTGATTGATTAAGCCGTTATTATGCGATATTCCGTAATATGGAAAATAAAAGACGGTTATTTAGTTTTTATGTGAAATAAAAAAATCCAAATTAAAATCTTATTACAACAGACTAACAGTTTAAATAAATCTACTGATCCGTTGGCATGAATCTATTTTTTTAATCAATTTTACTATATATGTTCATCATTTTACATAAGTTTTATTCAATAAAATTTGTTTTAAAAAATTAACGATCCTTTTCAAATTTTAGTGTTACGAATTTTATTCGATTTTTTTACGATTCCCATTTTTTTTTTAAATTAAAATAGTATAAATAAAGTTACGTTTGCCTAATTAAATAAAAATTGTACATACAAATATACAAAAAATTCAAGATTATATTCGAAACTGTTAAAATCAAAAGAAACTGTCAAATGCAAAAACACATTTGTTTACAAATTTTGCAGCGCTATGTATGAAATGAATTTAGTTGTGAGTGCCATTTCGGTGACACATCCAAGATTGTCGCGGCATTAGTTTATCTGTATTTCTGCGGCATAAGTCACTTTTATCTTAGTGTTTAATATTTATAATTAGTAATGAAAATGAGCATGCAAATCCCCGAGACACGTTGCTCAAATGATACGGGAAAACAATAATTTAAATAATGTAAACGAGATCATACGACTAATAACAAATAAGGAAGTTGAGAAATGATTATTACATACATACGGCAATGGTAAAATTAGTATGCAATACAGGCGAAATTGGTGATTAGGATATACTGATATAGTGTTAAATAAAGAGGGTTAAAGGAAATTAAATATTTTTTCATTTTGTTTCTAAAAGAATGGATGGTCTTTTTCATAGATGAGATTTGATGTACTTATAGCACGTGTGCCATAAGTGGCACGTACCAAAAATTCGTAGGCACATGAACGATTTAGGGATGATATAATATAGAATATCACCCAAATACCGTAACAAGCATTAAGTAGCTAGATGTACATTTCAAGCGCTATGCGCCCATCTTCAGTAGCACAATATAAAACTAAATAAAATACCTATTTTATCTTGTGCTACTGAAGATGGGCGCATAGCGCTTGAAATGTACATCTAGATACTTAATGCTTGTTACGGTATTTGGGTGATATTCTATATTATAATTTAACACCGTAGTGATAATTTTTAAAATAAAGTTGATATGATTATGAAAAATAAATAAAAAATTGATATTGTAGTAGGTATAATGATTATATATAATATATGATATGTAGAAGTTTATAGAATAAAATTATAAGGAATATAGATTATAGTTATATAATAACTGTTGAAGGTATCTTAAGAGCCATAGTAGTTTTTAAAGAAATTATTTTCGATTTTATTCTTAAAGTATATGTTGGCCTAAGGATAAAACCAGGTGCCATTATTATGTTAAAAAAAATAAAAAATAAAGAGATGACATCATTTTATGTGCTTTTTCAATTTTATTTGTTTAGTTGTTGTTAAAAGTAAAATTTTGTTTTAAGAAAACTCTTAAAAAATACGATTCATCGAAACGTTAAAATTTATTATTAAAAATTTCAAATTAAAAACATTCTTAGCATAGAATATCACCCAAATACCCTAACGTAAAGCATTAAGTAGCTAGATGCGCATTTCGAAAGCTATGTCCCCATCTTCACTAGCACAAGAAATATAGCAGTACAAAATGGCTATTCTTATAAAATTATAAATAACATATTAAGAAAATTTAAAAGAACAAGAGATATCAGAAATATTAGTAGTTTAGAACAAAGTAATAATCCAACTCGAAAATTTGTTAAACTACCATTTGATCCTATAATTGCACGTGGTTTAGATAGTATTTTAAATAATTTTAAAGTAACATATAATGGTCTTGCTAATTTTCTAGGAAATCCCAAAAATTTGATTGATTTCAATAAAAAATCCGGTATTTATGAAATATTTTGTTCTAGTTGTCCTAAAGTATATATATAGGACAAACACGTAGACCAATTGAAACTAGATTTAAGGATGATTTCAGATTAAATAGAGATTTCAGATATTTCAGATTAAAACATAAAAGTGCTGTAGCCGAGCATATTTTTGAAACAAGTCATCCTAATTCACTTAAATTACTTTATTTATTTGTTTTCATCTTGTGCTACTGATGATGGGGACATAGCCTTCGAAATGCGCATCTAGCTACTTAATGCTTAAATTACGGTATTTGGGTGATATTATATATTATTATTTAACACCGTAGTGATAACTGAAAAAAAAATCTTATTACAATAGATTAACACTGTGAATAAATCTACTGATCCGTTGGCATGAAACAATTTTTTTAACGCATTTTTTGTACCATATTTTAGTAAATATATTTCACATAAGTTTTATTCAATAAAATTTGTATTAAAAAATTAACGATCCTTACAGATCGCTATTCAAAATAATTTGAGAAAAAAATGTTGCCTATACGAAAGTTACCTAAAAATGCACACGCTGATTATTTGATATTACCATAAATTGAGAAGTTTCTCTACTGGTTTAGGGGCTTCTTTTTTACACACACACACACACACACACACACACACACACACACACACACACACACACAACGCTCATAAATTGTATTGCATACAATTTTAGAAAATATCTGAAATATTAATTAATTGCATAAATTAATAATTTATATAAGCAGATTATGCTCTGTGGTCATAAATTGTATGTACCTATGTACGTGTATAAATAGATTGTAGAATAATATGTGGCGCGTTTTCGAAATAAGCATATTTTTGTTGGGCAGATATATCCACATAAGACACGGTCTGGTTAATTACAGTGTATATAATAACGAGATGCGCACACTTTCTGTAATTGTTGAAATTAATTAATGAAACAATAAACATAACGCGTAAATCTTAAATTGTATCAATTAAGGAAATATTTTAGCCCATTCTATTAAAAACACCGCCGTTTTTAAAATAAATAATAAACAATTTCCGAGAATAGATTTTCTCGGAAATTTTAATAAACGATTTCATCAACGATTTTTTTTATACTAATGGACGTCGGAATATTCCAGATATTAAAAAATTTCACATCTGTTTACGTAATGTATTTTTGCAAAATATTTTTTTGATTATTTTGTAACGCTCGCGTAAGTAGCGGAGAATTTTGAAACTGCAAATCTGTATAACGCGTGCTTTTATTTATTTTTACTACAATTTTTTTGTCAATCATTACTTTTTTTTTATAAGAAATCAATTCTTTTCATATCTCTCTTTTTTTTAAATATTATTTTGTATATATCATCCATTTTTAAACTACCTATATTAGATGCAATAAAATAACTTTTTTTAATAATAAAAAAAATCTATGGCACATGTAAGTAATTATGAAAACGTAATTGAAAATTGTTTTTTTCTGGATTTTTCTTGAAAGATGCCAGTTAAATGAATCTATTTAGTAAATTTTAAATCGTTAGATATTTTCAATCATAGAGCTTTCAGTGAGTTATACGTCTTTATATATATATATAATTGAAAAATGATGTTTCATCTGTAAAGTGATAAAGGCGGAATGGGGGGGGGGGGGGGGGATAAGTGACGTTTTTGGGACAATTATAATTAATTAATTTGATCATAAGCTACAATTATCCTAAATTAAAAAAATTTATACTATAGATCAGGTATATATATATGACATTTCCTCGCCAAAGTAGGCATATTGTAGAAGTAGGTCATAACGTTGTTGAACTACTGACTTAACTAAAGTAAACGTCAATGTCAGTCCATTTTTCAACAAATAGTTAAAATAAAACCGTATGTTCCATAAATTTATACTGATGATTTAAAATACCTACTTTGGCGAAGTTTGAGGTTATCTGACCAAATATAAAAATACAACTATTCGTTAAGGATGTGTCCACATAAAATGTATATACTTCGTCTATCTATAGTTTAAACAAGTACACGAAATCGCATTTGACATTCCTCTTTGTCAATTGGAAAATATTCGTATATAAATTGAGTGATAAATTCTATTAAGGAGTCATATAAGTCCCGAAATCATGACGCCTTTCTACGAGTTTGGTTCTATGTTGTTTTATTTATTATATTAATAACTATTCGATTCATTTATATATCATAACGACTTTATTATTCGACTGTCACGTTGACAGCGTGGAACGGACGAATCTATAGATTACTCCCGCATATATGGCCAGGTAGTGCCGCAAATGGTTTTTCCGATGGCCTGTGCCATCAATTGGCGTCATTGAATATATCTGCAATAGATAGCGCGCATCTGTGCCCGTCCCATTGTCTCTTAAAAGTAGAAACCATAAAAGACAAGTGCGACCGGAATATGTAATGAGCTTATGATTAAGCGGTATTTCTGTCAGAATAATTTTATGTGTAATAACATCTACTTGGGATATGATAGAATTGATTACAAATGGCAGTGGCGGGGTTAGTGTTTGAAAAATTGTGTAGGAGGTATGAAAAGAAAACGATAAATATATATGTGATGAAAAGTAATTGCGATTTAGGATTTTTGAGCGTAGTATTTTTTTGCAGAAAAAATCCTTTTGGTCACGCCACTGATATTTTTTTGCGCGTGTCTTATGTAATACCTGTTATTGTGATAAAATGCAAATTTCAAATAATATTCGTCATCCAAAAAAGAACCAAATGTTTCTTCAACGTTCCTTATTATTGTTTTTTGCTTTCTGTCCGAAGTAAAAGAATTTCATATCGATCCTTTAATTATGGACGCATTGACAATTTTTTTGTATTTTTTAAAAATCAATATGTCTACATGCGCTTAAGTTAAAGAGTCCGCAATCCTAAAGATTGGTTGGAAACAGCACGCCATGCCGATCTATCCTGAGCTAATCCCTTCATCTCTCTATAGCTATTCATCTCAACGTCTTCAGCTATCTGACTCACATACTCCAATCTAGGCCTACCTACCCCTCTCTTTCCCTCCACTCTACCTTCTATGATCAATTGCATAATCCCCCCATGCCTAAGAATATGCCCTACTAATCTGTCTCTCCTACGCTGTAACACTCTCCAGATACTTCTCTTCTCCCCTACTAACTCTAGTACAGCTTCATTTGTTACTTTATCTTCCCAACCAATCCTCATCATCCTCCTATAACACCACATTTCTAATGCTTGTAATCTACGCTTCTCTTCCTTTCCTATAGTCCACGCCTCACACCCGTACAGTGCTACACTCCAAACATATACCTTCAGTAATCTTTTTCTAATACCCAAGTCAATATTTGATCTTAAAATCTGTTCTTTTTCTACGAATGCCTTCCTACCCTGTGCTATCCTACACTTTATATCTACTTTGCTTCGATTATCTTTTGTGATTCTACTGCCTAAATAACAAAAATCTGACACTTCTTCGATTCTATTATCTCCTATTGAGATCTTCATTTTTCTACTGCATTCCTTTTTGTCACACCTCATCACTTTAGTTTTACCTATATTTATTTTCATGTTAAAATCCCCAGTCAATACTGCCTGCATACCATTCAATACCCTTTCTAAATTCTTTTCGCTTTCTTCTAATATAGCTATATCGTCGGCGAATCTCAACATATATATTTTCTCTCCCTGTACATTCACACCTACACTATACTCTTCTTTTACTTTGTTTATTGCATCTTCTATATATAGATTAAATAATAACGGTGAGAGTGTACATCCCTGCCGAACTCCCTTCCCTATTTTTGCTACCTCTTCTTCCCCCTCAATTCTAACTAAGGCAGTTTGGTGTTTATATAAATTAAAAATTATTCTCCTATCCTTATAATCTATACCCGTTTCTTTTAAAATTCTGAACATTATGTCCCAATCTACATTATCAAATGCCTTTTCTAAATCTACAAAAGCTATGCAAGTTACCTTTCCTACCCTATTTCTTTTTTCTACTACCGTTCTTAGTGCTAGAATCGCCTCTCTCGTCCCTCTGTTTTTCCTAAAACCAAACTGATCTTCTCCTAGCCTTTCCTCTACTTTATTTTCTAATCTCCTATAAATAATCTTTAACAATATCTTCGATGCATGTGATAGTAGGCTAATGGTCCTATAGTTCTCACACAATTTAGCTCCTATTTTCTTCGGCATTGTTACTATTCTACTACGCTGAAAATCCTGTGGTACTTCTCCCTTCTCATATATTTTACAAACTAACCTGTATAATCGCTCCTGCATTTTTTCCCCTGCGTGTTTTATTAATTCGGCTGGTATCATATCAATCCCCTCTGCTTTGTTATTCCGTAAATCATTTAATGCTCTATGAAACTCTGACCTAAGTATGCTAGGACCTAAGTCATCCTCATCTATCTGTTCCACATTTTCTAGCTCCTCCATGTCCTGCCTACCTTTATATAAATCTTCAAGATACTCCTTCCATCTTCTAGCTTTTTCCTTATTTTCTGTGAGTTCCTTACCCTGCTTATCACATATAATGTTACCCTTTGGTTTTACTTTAGAAAAATGTGACTTAATTTTCCTGTAGCCCAAATCTACTTTACCTCTTCTCATATCCTCCTCAATATCCTCACAGTTTCCTTTTATCCACTCTTCTTTCGCTAGCTTGCATTTCCTATTAATTAAATTCCTTAGTTCCTTATATTTTTTCTGTCCTGCTTCTGTGTTTCCTATTTTAATTTTCCTTCTTGCTTCTATCATTTCAACTATTTCTTCCGTGATCCATTCCCTATATAAATAAAATCCGATATCAAAAATAAATTTCTTATGTTATTGCGATAAAATGCAAATTTAAATAATATTCGTTATCCAAAAAAAGAACTAAATGTTTCTTCAACGTTCCTAATTTTTATTTTGCTTTCTGCCCGAAATAATTTTTTTTTATATCGATCCTTTAATTATGGACGCATTGACAATTTTTTTGTATTTTTTTAAATCAAAATGTCTATATGCGCTATATAAATAAAATCCGATATCAAAAATAAATTTCTTATGTTATTGCGATAAAATGCAAATTTAAATAATATTCGTTATCCAAAAAAAGAACTAAATGTTTCTTCAACGTTCCTTATTTTTATTTTGCTTTCTGCCCGAAATAATTTCTTTTTATATCGATCCTTTAATTATGGACGCATTGACATTTTTTTTGTATTTTTTTAAAATCAAAATGTCTACATGCACTATATAAACAAAATTCGATATTAAAAATAAATTTCTTACGTTATTGCGATAAAATGCAAATTTCAATAATATTCGTTATCCAAAAAAAGAACTAAATGTTTCTTCAACGTTCCTTCTTATTTTTTTTTGCTTTCTGTCCGAAATAAAAGAATTTCATATCGATCCTTTAATTATAGATGCACTGACAATTTTTTTGTATTTAAAAAAAATCAAAATGTCAAATTTCAATAATATTCGTTATCCAAAAAAACAACCAAATGTTTCTTTAATGTTCCTTAGTATTATTTTTTGCTTTCTGCCCGAAATAAAAGAATTTCATATCGATCCTTTAATTATGGACGCATTGACAATTTTTTTGTATTTTTTTAAATCAAAATGTCTCTATGCACTATATAAACAAAATCCGATATCAAAAATAATTGTAATTTAAGAAAATTAAGGGCACCACGCTGTGGTATGGTTGTTATAAACTGGTGTTGTGGGTTCGAATCCCATCCGAAAAGAAAAGATTCCTTCAGGACCATGGATGTAGTGAATGTGCCTTCCAGGTATTCCCTGAATGGAGCACTGATAATTGTATAAAAAAATTGGTTTAATCCAAAAATATAGAAAATTATAAAAACGATTTTTACACGGAATAGACTTAAGAAATAAAACTTAAAAAAATTCTTTTATATAAACAATAATCTATATGAAATAAAAATAAAAATAAAAAATAAATAAAAAATTATAAATAAAAAAAATATATAATAATAAAATAAAATAAAATAAAATAAAATAAAATAAAATAAAATAAAATAAAATAAAATAAAATAAAATAAAATAAAATAAAATAAAATAAAATAAAATAAGAAATGCAAGCTAGCGAAAGAAGAGTGGATAAAAGGAAACTGTGAGGATATTGAGGAGGATATGAGAAGAGGTAAAGTAGATTTGGGCTACAAGAAAATTAAGTCACATTTTTCTAAAGTAAAACCAAAGGGTAACATTATATGTGATAAGCAGGGTAAGGAACTCACAGAAAATAAGGAAAAAGCTAGAAGATGGAAGGAGTATCTTGAAGATTTATATAAAGGTAGGCAGGACATGGAGGAGCTAGAAAGTGTGGAACAGATAGATGAGGATGACTTAGGTCCTAGCATACTTAGGTCAGAGTTTCATAGAGCATTAAATGATTTACGGAATAACAAAGCAGCGGGGATTGATATGATACCAGCCGAATTAATAAAACACGCAGGGGAAAAAATGCAGGAGCGATTATACAGGTTAGTTTGTAAAATATATGAGAAGGGAGAAGTACCACAGGATTTTCAGCGTAGTAGAATAGTAACAATGCCGAAGAAAATAGGAGCTAATTTGTGTGAGAACTATAGGACCATTAGCCTACTATCACATGCATCGAAGATATTGTTAAAGATTATTTATAGGAGATTAGAAAATAAAGTAGAGGAAAGGCTAGGAGAAGATCAGTTTGGTTTTAGGAAAAACAGAGGGACGAGGGAGGCGATTCTAGCACTAAGAACGGTAGTAGAAAAAAGAAAGAGGGTAGGAAAGGTAACTTGCATAGCTTTTGTAGATTTAGAAAAGGCATTTGATAATGTAGATTGGGACATAATGTTTAGAATTTTAAAAGAAACGGGTATAGATTATAAGGATAGGAGAATAATTTTTAATTTATATAAACACCAAACTGCCTTAGTTAGAATTGAGGAGGAAGAAGAGGTAGCAAAAATAGGGAAGGGAGTTCGGCAGGGATGTACACTCTCACCGTTATTATTTAATCTATATATAGAAGATGCAATAAACAAAGTAAAAGAAGAGTATAGTGTAGGTGTGAATGTACAGGGAGAGAAAATATATATGTTGAGATTCGCCGACGATATAGCTATATTGGAAGAAAGCGAAAAGAATTTAGAAAGGGTATTGAATGGTATGCAGGCAGTATTGACTAGGGATTTTAACATGAAAATAAATATAGGTAAAACTAAAGTGATGAGGTGTGACAAAAAGGAATGCAGTAGAAAAATGAGGATCACAATAGGAGATAATAGAATCGAAGAAGTGTCAGATTTTTGTTATTTAGGCAGTAGAATCACAAAAGATAATCGAAGCAAGGTAGATATAAAGTGTAGGATAGCACAGGGTAGGAAGGCATTCGTAGAAAAAGAACAGATTTTAAGATCAAATATTGACTTGGGTATTAGAAAAAGATTACTGAAGGTATATGTTTGGAGTGTAGCACTGTACGGGTGTGAGGCGTGGACTATAGGAAAGGAAGAGAAGCGTAGATTAGAAGCACTTGAAATGTGGTGTTATAGGAGGATGATGAGGATTGGTTGGGAAGATAAAGTAACAAATGAAGCTGTACTAGAGTTAGTAGGGGAGAAGAGAAGTATCTGGAGAGTGTTACAGCGTAGGAGAGACAGATTAGTAGGGCATATTCTTAGGCATGGGGGGATTATGCAATTGATCATAGAAGGTAGAGTGGAGGGAAAGAGAGGGGTAGGTAGGCCTAGATTGGAGTATGTGAGTCAGATAGTTGAAGACGTTGAGATGAATAGCTATAGGGAGATGAAGGGATTAGCTCAGGATAGATCGGCATGGCGTGCTGTTTCCAACCAATCTTTAGGATTGCGGACTCTTTAACTAACTAAAATTAAATTAAATAAAATTAAATTAAATTCAGAAGTATTTTTAAGAAGTCAGTTAGAATATTGTGCATGTAAGGTGTGTAGCGACCATCCAATCTGGATGAAATATATTACTATATGAGTAAATTCATATATTCTCTAGAGGTGTTTTATATAAATATTCGTGCATATTTTTATGTATTTTTCTCTTCTTTTCTGATATTTATTGCGATATTATAATAATCTAACATTTCGCCATTTGTATATATATATATATGTTAGCGTAACTATATATAGCAACAATACGTGCGGTCTTGGCAAATAGCAGAAGTGCGTGCTAAACGCAAACAGAAAATCACGGTCCAGTGGATAATCGAGAGAGTATAAATATTGGTACTGAGTACGGACGGACTTGTGTAAAGTACTACCACACATATAAGCTGTTGTATCACCTATGCTGCTGTAGATATATCTACACAATTATTACTTATTAGAAACAAAAATTACACATACTATAATGAGAGTGTATACAGGATACCAAACAAATACAAGTGATTTTGTTGTTGTTTTTATTTCAGTTCTTTCCGGTTGTAGAAATTTAAAACGTATCTATATTTGCATTATTCCTACAGGAAACGAAACATTCGATTTGTAATCGAAGCTTTTATGCTTCGTATGATTAATTTTTACTTTTTTTTTTAGCTCATGATCTGACTGGACTAGATGTGAGTAATTTTTTATATCTACGTATTTTTTATTGAAAGCGTATAAGTCATTTCACGCAATAATAGCGCACAGTGATATTTTGCCGACTTGACCTGACCTAATCAGCGCCGACAAAATGACCTGATAGGACCAATATTTCATTCCAACGTATTCTTCATTGACAATGTAAGAATCGTTGTCTTATCATACTAATATATTGTAATCATAGAATTAGACCTGACCTAATTTGACCCAATCCAGCCTGGCTTGACCTAGTATGACTAACATTTCATGTTAACGTATGAAAATGTAAGAGGCACTTTTATAACAGAATAAAGTAGTAAATAAATCTTCTACCATGACCTGACTATCACAATTTCATTTTATTACATTTTGTATCGTAAGCGTTAAAGATATTTCCGTGCAAACAAATATTTTATTGTTCGATTACGAATATTTCTGAGTGAAATTCGTTTAAGCGTGCAATTATTTTGCGCTTGGTTTGCATCTCGACTTTAGCAAAAATAAATACAAAAAAAATTGTATTTCAATGTACTTTTGTTTGCTAAAAATTCTCTGCGGAGATTATTTTTTCTTACATATTTTCTATTTATATTTTGTATATCTCAGTGGTGTATGAGATCGCACTCCCTGTATATATAATTGCATAAATGCACGAATTAGCGCGGTTATTATGATTCTTAAGAGGCTACGCTTTCTGCGCAGAAACACACACACACTTCTAGTTTTAAAGGTGTGCAGCACAAGTAAAGCTGGGCAAGCTGGGAAGACTCTGAGTGAGGTACCACAGTTGCAGCTGCTCTAGCTAAGATGCTAGGATGACGGATAAACAAACGCCACGGCATTATAGCCACCGAAGAGTAAAGATGCTAAATTACACTGATTGTTGTTGTTATTGCACAGGGAGATCCAAAGTTGGCCAACCAAGCACGACAAAAGTAGAAAAGAAAATTTAGCACTAGCATTGCTCTTCATTACATGAAGAATAATTCTGTAAGTTTCGAAAGGGGCCTTATTATTCGAAAAGAATAATGGACGCCGTTTTGGGATCGGTTTTGGATTCAATTATCAAGGGAAATATTTTTGAATTAATTTTGCACGAAGCAAACGTATCGAAGATACGAAAACAAGCACAATTTTGTTATGTAATAAAATATTTTTAATGGATTACAAATATCTATTTATTTATATATTTAAATGACTAATATCAAAATATATTGATATAAAAGGTACCAATTGAAGAAGATCTTTTCTTGATCTTGAAGAATTCTTGTTTTTTTTTCATATATCAGAAGAAACGGTGTTTAATATGTACTTACTTTTTATGCGGGTGGTTTTTTTGGGTGTTTTTTATAATTTTGATTTGTTGATTCATTTCCAAGTTTAAAATATATATGCGAAAACGAAAGAATAAAACAAATATGTTGTATTCTGGACTTTTAGTAATGTTTAGTTATAATATTTTAACTTTTAATAACTTTTAAATATTTTTTAATATTTAGGCCCCTTTTCTCTAATTGTCTATTAAAACTACGATTTTCTATTTATTTTTTGATATCACTTATGTTATATATTAACCCTTTATTATGGCGTTGTGTAGTTCACTCGCGAACCGTTCATTCTGAACGGTTCAATCAAATAACGGGCGTACTGTGACGATGTTTTGCAACGACCTATAGGTCACTATGACCTAGTTCGTGAACTATGAACTAAATGGTGAACGGTGTACGTATTGATGTACTTGTACTAGGTCCTGAACCCGTCGTGTACTAAACCGTTCATGAATCACAACGGCTCGTAAACGATGCAGTATAGTATACATTACATATACAGTACTAACATTTATTTAGTGATAAAGTGTGTTGGTGAACGGAGCGAAATAGGAAATTCGATGCAATATTGCAACAGCAGCATTGCCGAGCTGAGTCACAATTTATATGTTGGTATCAGATTTCATTTGGAATAAAATAATTAATATATTCGCAAGATTAAATATGTTCTTAAATATGTCATGCCATAGCAAATTTTTGCAATAATGCAAAAATAAACATCTAAATCTTATAGTTCTTCTATTTCATACTGAGTGCAATGCAATCACTTAATATCAAATCAAAGCTTTGAAATTTGAACAGAGAAGATTCAGAATAGAAAATATAAAATATAACGCCAAACAAAACGATTCTATCTAGTTCATTTTATTATAGTTTGTATATTTAATTTTCAAGTGTTAGTAAAGTAGTAAATATTTTCATCAGTAACTACCAATAAGTATTTTAGAACTTCATATAAATAATCGTGAGTACCTATTAAAGATTATATTTCCTTATTATATAAATTATAAACATTGTTGTCTTTTCTTCCTCATTCCTAATTCAAAATTTAAAATACGTATTGTAATATTTCAATTTATTAATTTTTTACCATTTAACATTTTTATAATGAGAAAAAAAGAGATTATTTTCAGTATGTGCATGTATTTCATATAGGTCGTGAACTAGTTCATTTTTAAAAGTTCACGACCTATAGCTCGTGAACGGTACATTGAAATGAACTACGAACTACGAACTAGGTCCTCAAAGTGAGCTACAATTGGCCATCGCTACTTTATTAGGTTCCTTTTCTCTACTTATTTATTAAAACTACGTTTTTTTTTTTAATTTTTGATATCACTTATGTTATAATTATAAGTATATTATAACCTTTAAAGACAAATAGACTTAATAGTCAAAATAAATAAATAAATAATCTTCCTTAATATTTCGAATGATATTACTTTTTAATATCATTGCTATTTTTATATATTTTTTACTTTGGAAATAAAAAATAAAATTGGAATGAATAATACGTTAATAGATGAAATTTACTCGCTAAATTTGTTACTATTCCTTCTACACTTTATTAACAAATTATAATAGTCGGGCGCACATGATATCCTTTTTATATTAAAATATTTTTTATCTAAAATACATCTGCGCTTATGCCCGTTTTTATGGTGAAACTAGATTCTTTATATGTAATATGAAATCAATATTTGATCAGCTAAGATGAAATTTGAATAGTGATAAGATAGCAAGCAGAAAGGGTTATTTATAAAAAAAAAAAAACACATCTGTCATCAGTTGCGTCTACATAGATCGATCACATACGCACACACATACAAGTTTATATTTTTAATAAATACAGAATGGTATATACAGGGTGGCTGTGTATAATGCTAATTATTTAGGAGAAGGATAAACCATTTTCGTACATTATTATAAATAACTTTTGTAACTTAAACGGAAAGATGTAATATTTTTCTTTTAAATTATCATTTATTAAGATACATATTTTCAATTTCAATTTTTTTTTTGTTATGTTAATTGTTTTTTTAAGAAATTTATGATGCATGTAATTTGTCACTTTATTAACTTTTTTCCATCATATTTGATTTTTTTTTAACACAACGCGAATTAATTAATTAAGAAGCTTCAAAATATTTATCAAATAAGAGATAAGTTAAGTAAAATTTGTGGTTTCTATTTTTAAAAAAACTATCAAAATATATTGATATGTCATTATATATAAAAGGTACCAATTGAAGAATTCTTTTTTTATTATTGAAGAATTATTTTCCATATATCAGATTGTTTAATATATACTTACTTTTTATGCGAGTGGTTTTTTTGGGTGTTGTTAATAATTTTGATTTGTTGATTCATTTCCAAGTTTAAAACATATATGTGAAAACGAAAAAATAAAACCAAAACGTTGTCTGGTGGACTTTTAGTAATGTATCTTCTTAATTCAATAAATATGAGTCAGTCCACTATATTTTATATCTAATCTCGTGTTTTGCATTTGACATTCCAAGATCAGATTCTCTATTATTGTTTGTTCTGTCCATCGGATATTATGTTGTTCATATCTCGTTATGGTCGATTAAGATTCTTCAAATAATACTTTCCTCTTGTGTATTTACATCTGCCTATTTGCGTGGTTCTGAAACTTTTATACCCCATTCGTAACGCAAGCAAAATTTCCTAACCATTATCGAATCCCCCGGGCGCGCAGAGCTCAGTTTGAGCACCACTGATTCGTTCGCTACTCTCAGATGGCAGATTTCTCCTTATCTGTTTTGCTGTTTACCATTTTGCAACAAAATCTTCTAGTTTCTTATCATCACTACTCACGATACAAGCAATAAGTATGTAATTATATTCTTTACATGTTTAATTACATCTCTAATTTGTAATTAAATATTTCGAAAGTTTTCGCTCTTGTTATGTAGCATCGAGTTTCAGCCATCAAAACTAACTGCACAACGATATTTATATTAACCTGCAAATTACCGAACTTTTGCTAAAAGAGGGAACATTTTGAAACGGTTACAAAAAAAAATCGTCCAGTCATACCAAACATTTTTTGCAAATGCTGTTTTACGTTAAACAAAGGCACTTCCTTACGTAAAAAATAATAATTTTAGTAGAAGCCGCTAATATTTATTACATATATACATTTTAAATTGTGCGATTAAAAAAAAAACTTAATTTAACTTAATAAACAACTCAAAAAAATAGATAGATGTCAATCTAACTTGAAATCACGTATTATAAATATTTCCACGAAGTCAATATACGATGTGATTATTAAAAGCCATGGAAATATTTAAACATTATCATCAGACAAAATTATATTATAAAAATTATAATGAATGAATTGATGAATTGCAAAATTGCTTTATTGAGCCATTAAATGTACGTTTACTTTTATTGCTTTTAACTTATAATTTATTGGTAAATGATGGTAAATGATTGGTAAATATTCAATGCGCATCTATTAAACGCTTTGGGTTACGGTATTTATACAAAAAATTGAAAATTTCGACGATTTTCAAATTATTTTGATGGTACCCTGTATAATGTATTTAGTGATTTCAAATTATACACAAGAAACGATTGAAAAACAAATTTCCGTGTTATTGAACACGGATATTTGTTGAAATAGATTCTGACCATTGGGTCAGAACCTATTTGCTTCTAAAAAAAAGTGGGGAAATGATTTTTATATGGACATTTGTTTATTGAAAATTGCGTGATTATTTTCGTGTACATTTTTTTTTTAAAACGATAAAAGTTTGATACATATTTTTTGTAATAAACGATATCTTTTATAATTTTTTTTGCCTTCGAGTCACCTAAATTTACATATCAGGAATTTAATTTGCCACAAGCAAATATCTTGTCATTTTTTGCACATATTTATCATCGCCTTTTATATAATAGATCAGTCTTCATAAATAAGTTTGAATATTTTTAAATTGATTATGTAATAATGAAGATATAGAGCCTTAATTAATTTCGTTTTGTTGTTAAATATATATATATTTTTAAATATAAAATTTTAATTCCATGTATAGGCATATGTTTACCCAAAAGAAAATAATTATAAGTAGTTCATAAGATTATTCTTAAAAAATACCGTTAAAAACTAGGTAATATGTAATATACATATATGGCGGATGAGTAGTATATACAGGATGATTCATTAATCACTCTAAAATAACCATAGTAACACTTATTTTTTTGAATACAAATACAATAGCGATGGCAAACTGTACGTCACTATGAGGACCTAGTTCGTAGTTCATAGTTCATTTCAATGTACCGTTCACGAACTATAGGTCGTGAACTACTAACATCTTTTTTAAATGAACTAGTTCACGACCTATATGAAATACATGCACATACTGAAAATAATCTCTTTTTTTCTCAATATAAAAATATTAAATGGTAAAAAATAAATAAATTGAAATATTACAATATTTATATAAAGGTAGGCAGGACATGGAGGAGCTAGAAAGTGTGGAACAGATAGATGAGGATGACTTAGGTCCTAGCATACTTAGGTCAGAGTTTCATAGAGCATTAAATGATTTACGGAATAACAAAGCAGCGGGGATTGATATGATACCAGCCGAATTAATAAAACACGCAGGGGAAAAAATGCAGGAGCGATTATACAGGTTAGTTTGTAAAATATATGAGAAGGGAGAAGTACCACAGGATTTTCAGCGTAGTAGAATAGTAACAATGCCGAAGAAAATAGGAGCTAATTTGTGTGAGAACTATAGGACCATTAGTCTACTATCACATGCATCGAAGATATTGTTAAAGATTATTTATAGGAGATTAGAAAATAAAGTAGAGGAAAGGCTAGGAGAAGATCAGTTTGGTTTTAGGAAAAACAGAGGGACGAGGGAGGCGATTCTAGCACTAAGAACGGTAGTAGAAAAAAGAAAGAGGGTAGGAAAGGTAACTTGCATAGCTTTTGTAGATTTAGAAAAGGCATTTGATAATGTAGATTGGGACATAATGTTTAGAATTTTAAAAGAAACGGGTATAGATTATAAGGATAGGAGAATAATTTTTAATTTATATAAACACCAAACTGCCTTAGTTAGAATTGAGGGGGAAGAAGAGGTAGCAAAAATAGGGAAGGGAGTTCGGCAGGGATGTACACTCTCACCGTTATTATTTAATCTATATATAGAAGATGCAATAAACAAAGTAAAAGAAGAGTATAGTGTAGGTGTGAATGTACAGGGAGAGAAAATATATATGTTGAGATTCGCCGACGATATAGCTATATTGGAAGAAAGCGAAAAGAATTTAGAAAGGGTATTGAATGGTATGCAGGCAGTATTGACTAGGGATTTTAACATGAAAATAAATATAGGTAAAACTAAAGTGATGAGGTGTGACAAAAAGGAATGCAGTAGAAAAATGAGGATCACAATAGGAGATAATAGAATCGAAGAAATATTGACTTGGGTATTAGAAAAAGATTACTGAAGGTATATGTTTGGAGTGTAGCACTGTACGGGTGTGAGGCGTGGACTATATGAAAGGAAGAGAAGCGTAGATTACAAGCATTCGAAATGTGGTGTTATAGGAGGATGATGAGGATTGGTTGGGAAGATAAAGTAACAAATGAAGCTGTACTAGAGTTAGTAGGGGAGAAGAGAAGTATTTGGAGAGTGTTACAGCGTAGGAGAGACGGATTAGTAGGGCATATTCTTAGGCATGGGGGGATTATGCAATTGATCATAGAAGGTAGAGTGGAGGGAAAGAGAGGGGTAGGTAGGCCTAGATTGGAGTATGTGAGTCAGATAGTTGAAGACGTTGAGATGAATAGCTATAGGGAGATGAAGGGATTAGCTCAGGATAGATCGGCATGGCGTGCTGTTTCCAACCAGTCTTTGGGATTGCGGACTCTTTAACTAACTGTATATGTAATATATACTATACTGCATCGTTGTGATTCATGAACGGTTTAGTAGACGACGGGTTCAGGACCTAGTACAAGTACATCAATACGTACACCGTTCACTATGTAGTTCATAGTTCACGAACTAGTTCATAGTGACTTAAAGGTCGTTGCAAAATATATATATTTTTTTTATAAATTATAGATAATAAGAAGAATAACAATGATGTGAATTTTTTTCGTAGCAGTTTTTTAAAATAATTTATATATTTCTAGGTATATTATGCTAAATCTTATGAAATATTAAAAAATATTCTAAGGGGGGTTATTTAAGAATAATATATATATTTAAGGAAGTTAAGAGAAAAATAGGTTGGGAACCACTGATTTTGTTAGGTTATGTAATATTAACATACTTTAGTGTGGATGCGCAGTGTATAGAATTGAAAAGCAATGTCTAGTTTTAGTGTATTGTATTTTTACATATTTTAATTAGGCGCACCCTGTATATATATTCTTTGCGAAGCTTAGACAAGAGATCTTGTTGGCTCGTGCTCATCCCAGCATCGATAATTACACCGAAAAAATGGAGTTTCTAACATGCGCGCTATTAAAACTTAATCTACCAATTACACACTAAAATTTAAAATGTAATTTCGTTGTATAGAAATCTTTATAGCATTACATTCGGATATAAATCCAGCGTGCGCGTTTTACATGGCCTACTTTTCATCACTTTTTCTCCAATTAAAGCTTAATTGTTAATTAGGATAAACATTTTTCGTATCTTTGGTTTATCTATTGCCTCAAATCGATACGAAGAAATATAGAATATGTACATTTTTTTTTTATGGGAATTATCGCTCCATTTAAGAAAATATTGAAAAATTGACAGTTTTGATACAGCGTGATGCAAGCAAACAAACATTTCAAAATGTGAGATGTTGCTAAAACAAGTTTTATTTAAATGGTGGTGAATTTATTTGTTAAGATAAAATAATTTATTAAAAAAAGTGTCACTGTCAATGATATAACCGCATATTTTAAAAGCACAAAATAAAATAAAATATGCTTAATACACGTAAAATAAGTGCGGAATTGTTTCATATAAACCATTTAAATAAATTTTTCTAAATTATTATATAAAACTACATATTTTCGAGGCTGTTGATTTCTTTCTATTGGCCCGCGTAGAAATTTGATTTATTTTTTACGTGTGGATATTAGTACCTCTGTGTATAGTTTGGAAAAAATAACGATGAGCACAAGTATGAGTGCAAGTACGCCGAAGAAGCAGCAAAACACCACGAATCACAAGACATACCATCAACTATATAATAATGAGCGTTCCAGCCAGTTGAGATGAAACATTTCAGAAAGAGATTTCATTAGGAGACTGTAAATGCAGTGCAAGCTTTATGCTGTACAGGGTACTCAAGGAGAGTACAAGAGAATTGCGCATAATGGCGAATAAATAATTGGGTAATGGGCTTTAATTTAGGGAATGTTTCGAAAAATAGTAACTCATAAAATGTTTGTTACTTTTGCCTGTTTCTATAAAATGGTAAATTTTATTGAAATCTTTTTACTGTATTATATTTTTCTTCAAAGTGCTCATTAGTGTAAACATTCCGTACATTAGTGTATTCTCAACAATTAATTATTAAAGAAATGTAAAGAATTCTATTTCATCCTGTATGTTGTCTACTCTTATTATATACATAGGCGTTCGTCACGGTAGGTTGAAACTGAAGGTACACTTTTATAATGTACATATATGTATTCTTGTTCTTTAATCATCTCTTGATGTCTGTCAGATTAATTTACCTCTTCTTGCTGTTGCTCTTCTTCTATACAACAGTGCAGACAATGTCATCCGAGTACCAAATGATTTCAAGAAAAGTACCATTTCAATTAATAAAAATAATGGTAAATTCTTAGGCGTAGGTCCTAAGAATTTAACAATAGCATCAGAATAGTTTAACGTGGCAAAAACGTCAAAAATGCCAAAATTATTAAGAGTGACAAGAAACATTAAAAGTGTCAATAACGTCAATAATGTGGGAGAAATATAAAAATTGACAGATACGTCAACAGTGATGGAATAATTAAAAGTGACAGATATATCAACATTAATAGAGTAACTGAATGTGGCATCAGAAAGTCAAATCTGATAGAAACGTAAGATACGACAGTTTTTTTGGAACTATCTGTGAATTAATGTCATATTGAGATTTCGTCCCTCTTTTAATCAACATACAGGGTACCGTTAAACATTTGAATTTCACAAACAGATACAGTTTGTTCGCTATAAGTTTGCCTCGGGTCGCGCAGATAGCGAAGGGATATTCGGAATTCTGCGTGAAGAGAAGACGGTTCTTCTCTTCAACTCTGTCGACCAGTGGCGTTTCTAATACATTTGTCATTCTTACCATGTTCGTAATATAAGAATTTTTTTTTGTGCTTCTAAACTTAAATCCTAAATCATGCACAATATGATTTAAGGAAGTTTTATGTCCTTCCCATCCTAAGTCATTGTATAGTTTTTCACGTAAGCCTAACTCTTGTATTTTCGGATTTGTGAAAATCATATATTATATTTCGAAAGTCACACTTTTCAAAATCTTCTAAATGTCGTACAGTCGCCTTTCGAATACGCTTCTTTCCTGGTGTAGAAAATTTCGGTTCACTTTCGTTACCTGGAGCTTAACCTTCCTTTATAATTGTAGCTACCGTTCTTAAGGCCACTTTGGTTGTTGCAGACACTCTTTCCTTTACTTCCTTCGATGACAAATTGCCATCAGATTTAAAGTATTTATACACATTGAAAATCAATTCCCTTGATTGGCTATGGATTACTTTTACCATTTAAAAGCGAACTAATTTTGGTAGTAAGTTGTTACGCCACTGATAATACACGGACTGAAGGGTAGTGTCCAAGGAATGAATGATTGTAAACGCGTCTTAAGCAATAGCAATTGCCCCCCACTATTTTTGGACAAGTGCGTATCTCATGGACAGGCAAATTAAACGCGAACAGACAGTATATTTATTTGATCTATTATTGTGCTACTGTAGGTGGGGGCATAGTCTCCGAAATACGCATCTAACTAATCTACAGTCCGCTCTATACGGCACTTGAGCCAAGATTCTGATCGCTCTTCTTTGTATTCCAAAGATTCACTTTAGATGGTTCGAGTAATCCCATATCAATATAACATATGATATTTTAGCTTGTATCATAGCATGAAAAGCTTTGTTAGCTACCTCTTGAGACACATTATTCACAATATTTCCAAGTGCGTATATACTTTTGTTTACAAAACGTGCTAATTTATGTACATGCATTTCCCAGTTAAGTTTTGGATCCACCCCAATGAAAACAACTTCTTCTAGGTCATTTACTGTATCACGCTTTAAAGACAACACCATATGTTTCGTTTTATCCTCATTTAATATTAGATCATTCTTTCGAAACCAATTTGACGCTTGATTTCAAATGCCATGCTTGATCTATGTTCTATGGCAGGGGTGGCCAACTTATTCGTTGTTGAAATTGACTTTTCTACTTGAAAAGTGATCGCGATCCACCTGTAAAATTTTGATGTTGGAGATTTTCAATCAACATTACGAACTGACTTTTGTAAGCATTAATGCAACTAATCATGTGACTTATTGCTTTCTATTTTCCTTGTAACTTTAAATTCAAATCGCTTAACTTGGATGTAAAAGCTGCCAGAAACGCTCAATCACTGAGCCAACTTATCTTCGCCTTATTTCCTGTTTTTTGTCTCATTTCACTAGCGCCACATTCGAAATAATCCGTTTTTGTGTCCAACTGTCCGCGATCGACCAAAAATCGCTGCGTGATCGACTTATTGGCCACCCCCGTTCCATGGTCATTACGTTATCTATTATAGTAGTGTCGTTTGCATATTGTATGATAGTTACATCATCAATTTGTGAGGGAAGCCTATTAACATATAACAAGAATAGCAATGGGCCGAAACCGAGCCTTGGGGGACTCAAAGTTGTTTTCGTTGATATCTGCCAGAAACGCTAAATCACTGAGCCAACTTATCTTCGCCTTAAATTCGTGTTTTTTGTCTCATTTCACTAGCGCCACATTCGAAATAATCCGTTTTTGTGTCCAACTGTTCGCGATCGATCAAAACTCGCTTCGTGATCGACTTATTGGCCATCCCCGTTCCATGGTCATTACGTTATCTACTAAGGTAGTGTCGTCTGCATATTGTATGATAGTTACATCATCGATTTGTGAGGGAAGCCCATTAACATATAACAAGAATATCAATGGCCCAAAAACCGAGTCTTGGGGGACTCACAGTTGTTTTCGTTGATTGGACTCCGTTATGAATTACAAATTGTTTTCTATTTTCTAAATATGATTATATAGTGATAATTGCAATCTACGGGGGAGGAAGTGTGCGTTGGCGTGCCAACCACTGCACCGCATACAACCCTGTTCATCCATCCCCCTCTATGTATCTGATGGACTTGTACTCCCCCGCAGCACTTATGTATATATACGCCACCAGAGCCCAGAGCAGAGCTGTATTGATCTCGCCACTGCGGCGGTGGCGGTGGCGGCGGCGGTGGCGGCGGTCGCTCACGAGAAGCTTTGTGTGCCGGGGCGGGTCACCTGGGCAACGCACATCACACACAGACACCCCCGTACATTGATGGCATGTGAATATTGTATATAGAAGCATGGGCCAGGTGTCTGTGTATGTGTGCTTTATTCTCATTTTATGTGCTATCGTATCGGATATTTTATTCTGATCCATAGTCGGAGATAGGAACATATATGTACAGGGTGATGCGCGCTCCACTGGATCTATTGCCTCGGTGGAAGCTAAGATAAATCCCTACGATTCGTCGTATATGAACTAAAAATATTATATCTTGAGTTATCACTGTCTATATAGGAATTTTTAATATTTTGATATAACTAATATCATCTTTATTGGATATATTTAATGAAAAAAATCGATCTAATGGTATCTAAATAGTGCATTGTGCAAGAAATATATTAATTAATAATTATTCAATAAATGCTATTACAGAGTATTTTATAGCAGTTTTGAATTAAAAAAAAATATTACCTTGTTCTGACAAAAATTGGGCAATAAAATGTTAATAAAAAATGAAACTATGAAATAAATAAACCATGAGCAAAATTGACTTGACCTGACCTAACACGACAAAATATGGAAAAAATGTAAATAAAAACAAAGTGCTAAAAAAACCGCAAGAATGAAATTTTGCTTGACTTGATACAATTTGACAATACAAATTAAAAAAATTAATAACATACTTCCATTAAGAACTGACCTGACCTTACTTGATCAAATATTGATAAATGTTAAAAAAAAAACCAAAAACAGTAAAAACAAATTATACCTGACCTGACCTTACAATTGTCTTCGCAATAAACTGTAAATTTATAAAATCAAATGATGACCAAGAGCAAAGCAGATCTGATTTGACTTGACTGAACTAACGTTTGCCAAGAAAATCTAAACAAAAAACAACTAAATGCTGCACACGACGAACAAATTTTCCCAACACCACAAAATTGTACTTAGTTTACGAGTACGTATAATTTGTACTATCGTTTTTTAAAATTCGATTAAATAATAATCGTTTTATACATACAAAGAACGAATGCGCCTGTATATATTCAATTATCGCTGCGATATTTGATTGATGTATATGCTCTTTATTATCTATCTAACGATAATCATTTTATAATTTTATCTCTTTTGATGATGTGTGGAAATGTTATAAGGCCACATTTGCTCTCTTCTTCTGCCATATCGAAGCAGTTACACAGATATTTGTTAGTACATTTATTATGTGTTTATATTGGATATTATAGACATCCTCACGAGATTAGTGAGAATAGTTTTATGTTTTATGATAATTATGTTTCTGATCAGTGATAACAATTAAAATGTATTAAAATGACAGTCATTTACGGAATGTTTATATTAAATTGATGCACAACAATATATCTGCTAGTTTGGACGTTTGTGTCACTTTTGGCGTACCTGTTACTTTTTGTTTTTAGATAAGGAAGATATGCTTCGAAATGCGCATCTGACTAATAAATACAATTGATATGTTACTTACGAATTTTCTAAAAATCTTACGCTATATTAATTTGAATCAATACTTTTTTTAATGCGTTCTTACTTTTTATTTAAGCAACCATTTGACTTATGCCAATATTATTTTGAAATATAAAATCATTTTGAACACGCTTGATGCACTTTAATATTGAAACTCGCTTCTAATTCCATTCGAATTAAAATAGTAAATGATTTTTAATTATTTTGTAGTAACATACGTTCTCAGAATTGTTCATAAATACTTTAGAATTTTCACGATTCTATTTTTAATATCACAACATTTTTCGAAACGCTCACCAAAAGAAATTATAAATAATATATTTCATTAAATCATTGAAGTATTTATATTTATTTAATAGAAAATCAATGTTCGCCGATATAAGTTCAGTTGAACCTGTGCATATCAGACAAAGATATGTTATGCGATTGAATGAAGACGAAGTCTTAGCTTTCGAAATATCTTAGCATTTAGCATACATAGACCAATGGGCAGCTTTTAGGTAATATTCTGTACAAGCGTTTTGTTTTTAACAAAACAATTTCAGTATCCTGTATATACGAGTCTCTGCTAGTAATCCTTTTAGACACATACATATTACATATACAGTCCCCATCACCTGTCCCTGATCCTTCTCCGCAATGCCGCAGCGGCAGCAGCAGTTTACCCTCGATCCACCGCCAGTGACTCTGCAGTCAACATCGTGTTATCAACGCAACGTATATATAGAAAGTCGCAGAGAAAGAGATGTGGGTGGCATATATGTATACTAGGTACGTGGACACACCGAGCTCAGGCTGCGCCGCCATCTTGGCGGGCCGTATACATCTACTACAGGGCCCCCCTGTTGGGGCGGTAATCCACCCACGCCCTGGATCTATCCGCCCCCGCCACCGCCGTACATGTCATGGCATGTCTGCTGCATTATGTAGTCTGAGGTCTGTTGCGCTCCTCTCACGAGAGAGTGTAATTTTTGATCGGATCTACGTGTCCACGTTTTATGCCAGTATATATATATTTAAATATATAAAAAAATTGTCATGATGACTTATTTATTTAATAGTATATCAATCACGAATCACGTGACAGGTATTTTATTTAGTTTTTATTTTGTGCTTCTGGAGATGGTGGCCATAGCTTACGAAATGCGCATCTAGCTACTTAATGCTTTAAGTTACGGTATTTGGGTGATATTTTATACAAATATTTAACACCGTAGTTATATAATATAGAATATCACCCAAATACCGTAACAAGCATTAAATAGCTAGATGTACATTTCAAGCGCTATGCGCCCATCTTCAGTAGCACAAGGTAAAACTTAATAAAATACATCTGTCACGAATTGTGATTGATATACTATCAATTGATATCAATCACGATTCGTGACAGAGGTATTTTATTTAGTTTTATCTTGTGCTACTGAAGATGGGCGCATAGTGCTTGAAATGTACATCTAGCTACTTAAGTTACGGTATTTGGGTGATATTCTATATTATTATTTAACACCGTAGTGATAATTTTTAAAACCGTAGTTATAATTTTTAAAATATAAAGCTAGTTAGTTAAAGAGTCCGCAATCCTAAAGATTGGTTGGAAACAGCACGCCATGCCGATCTATCCTGAGCTAATCCCTTCATCTCCCTATAGCTATTCATCTCAACGTCTTCAACTATCTGACTCACATACTCCAATCTAGGCCTACCTACCCCTCTCTTTCCCTCCACTCTACCTTCTATGATCAATAGCATAATCCCCCCATGCCTAAGGATATGCCCTACTAATCTGTCTCTCCTACGCTGTAACACTCTCCAGATACTTCTCTTCTCCCCTACTAACTCTAGTACAGCTTCATTTGTTACTTTATCTTCCCAACCAATCCTCATCATCCTCCTATAACACCACATTTCGAATGCTTGTAATCTACGCTTCTCTTCCTTTCCTATAGTCCACGCCTCACACCCGTACAGTGCTACACTCCAAACATATACCTTCAGTAATCTTTTTCTATTACCCAAGTCAATATTTGATCTTAAAATCTGTTCCTTTTCTACGAATGCCTTCCTACCCTGTGCTATCCTACACTTTATATCTACCTTGCTTCGATTATCTTTTGTGATTCTACTGCCTAAATAACAAAAATCTGACACTTCTTCGATTCTATTATCTCCTGTTGTGATCCTCATTTTTCTACTGCATTCATTTTTGTCACACCTCATCACTTTAGTTTTACCTATATTTATTTTCATGTTAAAATCCCTAGTCAATACTGCCTGCATACCATTCAATACCCTTTCTAAATTCTTTTCGCTTTCTTCCAATATAGCTATATCGTCGGCGAATCTCAACATATATATTTTCTCTCCCTGTACATTCACACCTACACTATACTCTTCTTTTACTTTGTTTATTGCATCTTCTATATATAGATTAAATAATAACGGTGAAAGTATACATCCCTGCCGAACTCCCTTCCCTATTTTTGCTACCTCTTCTTCCCCCTCAATTCTAACTAAGGCAGTTTGGTGTTTGTATAAATTAAAAATTATTCTCCTATCCTTATAATCTATACCCGTTTCTTTTAAAATTCTAAACATTATGTCCCAATCTACATTATCAAATGCCTTTTCTAAATCTACAAAAGCTATGCAAGTTACCTTTCCTACCCTCTTTCTTTTTTCTACTACCGTTCTTAGTGCTAGAATCGCCTCCCATATAAAGCTATTACAATCTTATTCTATTTTATTCTATAATATTCTATTAAATTCTTCTTAAAACTACATTCACATTTCTTAGGGATTTTATAAATTCCGGCAATTTATAAAATCTACCACGTCCATCATGTAGCAACCCATTCCTTGATTTATTATTATTATTTATTAATCTGAACAGACGGCAAGTGCCGATATTAGTTCTTATAAGATTATTTAGGGTTAGTTGGAAGAACAGAGAAGAGGTTGGTGCTGTTGTATGATGTCACCAGCGCATAGCTGAAGCTCACCTCTTCCAAGGTTTTCACATGTTATTTTAATTTTTTTGCCATTAAAATTTATTTCTCTCTTTGTAAAACTTGGTAAATAAAAGTCGTTTATTATTATTGTTATTATTGTTGAAATATATAAATATATAAATATAAATATATGATTACGGTAGGAGTAAACATTTTTAGGTGACTTTAAAATTATGAAAGAATATAGAGAAAGGAAGAGGACAGAATAGAGTGTCGTGTAATTTAAATCAGGTGGTATTTTCTTGCCAGGTTCTAACTAGATTAGCAATGCGTAGTTCACTCGCGAACCGTTCACTCTGAACGGTTCAATCAAATGACTGTGACGATGTTTTGCAACGACCTATAGGTCACTAGTTCGTTAACTATCGTGTACTTATTGCTGTACTTGTACTAGGTCCTGAACCCGTCGTGTACTAAATCACAACGACTCGTAAACGATGCAGTATAGTATACATTACATATACAGTACCAATAGCAGTACTAACATTTATGTGATAAAGTGTGTTGGTGAACGGAACGAAATTATATTTCCTTATATATATATACATGTTTTGTATATATTATAAACATTGTTGCTTTTCTTCCTCATTCCTAATTCAAAATAAGTATTGTAACATTTCAATTTATTTATTTTTTACTATTTAATATTTTTATATTGAGAAAAAAAGAGATTATTTTCATTATGTGCATGTATTTCATATAGGTCGTGAACTAATTAATTTTAAAAAGATGTTAGTAGTTCACGACCTATAGTTCGTGAACGGTACATTGAAATGAATTATGAACTACGAACTAGATCCTCAAAGTGACCTACAGTTTGCCATCGCTAAACTAGATCCAGACGATTTTTGAAAGTACTAATGTCGGTGCTAGTTACAACGTGGTCAGGTAGATATCATTCCACTTGCCTATCACCCTGTTAGCAAAGAACAACTTTTTTTACGATGGGCGCTGAAGGCTCTCCCCATCCTTAAGACTACCACGTTTCCGTATTTTCGACCACCTATTATTTAGTTCTTGAGCTGTTACCAATGCACGCTCAGGGTACACCTGAGTGGCGACATTTAGGGACGAACACTTTGCATTCGAAGACATACACATTTAGCATATCCATGGTACGGAAGGAAATTTATTTCCAGATATACCTCGACCGGAACGGGATTCGAACCCACAACATCCGCGGTGCCAGTCTCACGATTATACCACGTGCCCCTCTAAAGAGGAACTTGCGTGTGTTTGTACGATTATAATTATGACGTGATTTACTGCAACATTTAGAGTCACTTAGTAAAAATCGTTCCATATTTATGAATTTTCGTCGTAGTACTAACACTATTGCGCAGGTATTTTGGTGTAATTTTTATTTTTTTTAAATAAAGAATATCACCCAAATACCATAACTTAAATAATACAGTATACTTATTAATAACTTAATACCGTACTTTTTTATTTATTTTGTGTATTTTATAAAACATATAACATGAAGGTTGATGAGGTCTTCAACATTTAACCATTGTAAAATATGCAACATGTCTGCAATTCGGGTAGAACTAGAATAGTTCTCATGATTATATGGAAAACATTTTTTTTCCAAAGAAAAACAAAAAATAACATTTTCTTTGTACGTTTTTCGCTCGTATTAGATGAGTTATATGTAGATATATTCTAATATAATTTTAGGTACACATATGAGAATGACAAAGTGTCGATTAGTTAATATAATAATTTAACATTGCAATGTTGAAGAAATTCGTATATTTCTCGATGATCCTGTACAGTATGCGGCACACCCAATGTGGGGCGGGGTGCGGGAGTCGCACTTTGCGCTGCTCTCCTCCGCCGCATTGATCTGCTGCGAGTTCTGCAGATTGCCCTCGAAGTCACTCGTATATACATAGTATATCGTCAGCGATGTGACACATACCACATATCTTGCAAAAATTCGAAGAATGACAGATTATGTCAAACTGATTCTTAGGTATATTGCGCATGTTCAGAACATCTCCCCCGACCCATTTAAAGTTCAAAGCAGATAGGTGGTATTGTCACATCACTGACGATGTAGTGGCGTTCTAGTTCTAGGAGAAAATGGTGGTGGTACGATTGAATGCGAGTCCGACATCTTGAAAACACTAGACTTGACACAAAACACTCAGGATTGTGTCATTGATATGAATTTTCCAAATCCACATTTTATATATAAATTTAACTGCGATAAAAGTCGTAATTTCGATACCTTATCACTTTTGAAGAATAAGGACCTCCAAATTTTCCTCAAAAATTCTCCAATAAATTGATTATAGCATATTATTTCAAATTATTTCTTCAAAATCCTTTTGAATTTTGTTCAAAAAATTCCATAAAAAGTCCGTTTTGAGTTCGTAATAGCATTTTATACGGTAAAATCAAATGTTATAAATTGAGATTATTTATTTGGATGGAATAGTATGACATTGGTTGAGGTAATTGAACTATTCATCTTATAGCTATACCATTCCGATTAATTCACCGTCTAAAGACCAAACCAGTTCTTCTCTTTTGTCTTCGTGTGCTCTTAATTATGTTTACGTCTGCTGCCTCATTCACATCCTCTTAACCCATCTCTCTCGTGGTAGTGGCCTGGCTGCCTCCATCTTCTATGCAGATCCCCAGTTCTTCTTGTCTCACGAGAGGAGTATATCAGCTTGTATGAATATATATGAGATTGGCGTGGGCCTGGTTCATATGTACCTATATACAGATGGTTTTAGGTCGTTTGTGCTTCGGTGCATGTATGTGTTCGTACATGTCAGTTTCCTCCCCCTCTTGTGCGTCTTGAGCGATGGGAGCAGCCAACCGAAGCAGCCGTGCCAAGGTGGCATTCGTTCCAACTATACACGTTTCTCGTTTCTGCTCTGGAAGTCACCATCTTCAGTGCATATATGTACGGAATATCCAGTCCAAGGACTTTGTAAATATGAACGTTCGTTAGGCTCAAAAATCACATTTAAAATGATTCACCTTAGCCAGTAAATGTTTATTCAGAAATATAAAAAAAATACGTAATATTGAATTATGTTCTAATATTTTAGAAAAATATTCTTTGGTGGCCCAGAAATTCGATCTAAACTATATTAGATCGAACCAAATATATGAACAAAAACATCCTCACGAAACGAGATATAAAAAAATCCCAAGGCACAATATGTCACTCGATCAAAAACGTTTATTCTTTAAAGGTTGTAAATTATATAATAAATTACCTGGTCCCATCAAAGAACAAAATTGTGTTGAAACAATGCTTGTCGATCTTTGTCCTTATTCATCAGACGAATACTTGAATTCTCTATAAAACTGTAATATGACCAACTTGAAATGAAATGAAATTTAAGTGAAATGCTTTACTTTACTTTTTATTATAAATTCCGGGCACTTTCTTTGGGAAAATCTATATTTCGGGGGTAAATCTTGTGAAGATGCCAATCAACTAGCGATGCCAAATTGTAGGTCACTTTGAGGACCTAGTTCGTAGTTCATAGTACATTTCAATGTACCGTTCACGAACTATAGGTCGTGAACTACTAACATCTTTTTAAAATGAACTAGTTCACGACAAAAAAATAAAATTGAAATATTACAATAATTATTTTGAATTAAGAATGAGGAAGAAAAAACAACAATGTTTATAATTTATACAAAACATATATATAAGGAAATATAATTTCGTTCCGTTCATCAACACACTTTACCACAAAATAAATGTTAGTACTGCTATTGGTACTGTATATGTAATGTATACTATACTGCATCGTTGTGATTCATGAACGGTTTAGTACACGACGGGTTCAGGACCTAGTACAAGTACATGAATACGTACACCGTTCACCATGTAGTTCATAGTTCACGAACTAGTTCATAGTGACTTAAAGGTCGTTGCAAAACATCGTCACAGCACGCCCGTCATTTGATTGAACCGTTCAGAGTGAACGGTTCGCGAGTGAACTACACATCGCTACAATCAATAAATTTATTATTTTTATAAACGAATTATAAAGTTGAATCCCGGAAATGATTTTTTTTTGTGAAAATTGTTTCAACGAAATTTTGAATCCTTTGATTGTCCAGTTCATCTAGTTCATCACGAATCTGTATAAATAAAGTATTCTATATACCGAGTGGGCCGCATCCATCAGTGTACAAAAAAATAGTTGAGATTTGAATGTTAATTTTTAATTTTTTAACATTTTATCAGAAAGTTGAATGAAATGTAATAATTCTAGTCAATGACTTTATATATTATGTACGCAACATTTGCCACGTTGACAGGTGCTTCATCAGGCTATTTCGTTCAATAATAATTAAAAATACAAATATTTAGTGATATGAAACCAATCATTATTTTAGAAGTAAAAAAGTGATATTATTAGATTTGTATTAGCACTATTTTATTCTTATTTCAACAAAACCAACAAGAAAAATAAACAACTGATAAAATGACAGATATTTAAAATGATTAAATTAGGTCGTTTTATTTTTCTATCTCAGTCTATAGTCTTATGAAATATTACTACGCAATTTCGGCGGAAGTATTTAAAAAAAAATTCTTGGAAACTACCAAACTAAAATATTCCAGAAAAAAAATTATATTAAAATTTTAAATCTGTAAATCTTTTGTATATAGTGTTTCGTTTTGAAATAATTAGGATAGCCAACATATGCAAACGTCAAAAATTAGTTTGTTGTATCTGTTAATGTATAAAAAAAATCTATTTGCCAGTTCAATTTTTTTTTATTAATATGTTATGCAGTTCCGATTGTCGTCTTTTTTAAGAGATGTACCTTGAATCGATGTGGACGCAATTTCAAGGTTACAATTTTTTTTTCTGTCATATATATATAGCATGTGAAGCATACAACAATATATTATAATAATGTATAATAATATGTAGGCAGTGTGGGAAAATCATCTCATAAAAAGTGAATCACTTTCGATTATCAATTGTTTGGATGATGATGCTCCGCTCCGGTAACAGGAGCATATTATATATTGTTATATAACTGACATTATTTAGTTGACAAAATAGGAATGATGATAGTAACGAATTGCCTCGTTAAAATGTATTATTCGGATGTTAAAGGATAATTGACACATACAAATGACGGCCGATTAAATTTTATCAATCATATTTTAATTACGCGCATTTTTTCTAAAGAAGTTAGCGTAATTTTTTTTAATTTCATAGTTTAATACGTCCAATATATCCGTGTAATCATCCTACCCTGTATATATCTCCCTATATATCTTTTATCACATTTTTGACACACACTAAACCTTAGATAAACACGAAAAACATGAAGCAGACATTTTCATATTTTTCACGTGGGATGGCGCTATAACTCATGTACAGTAATCCACAATAGCATTACCACTTTAACGCAATAGTTTTACTCTCAAACAACATACGCTAGACCTGTCAACATTAATCCATTTTATTCCGCATACAATCGCGGAGAGATTTTTTTTTTTTCTACTTAATTAATACATAATCGACTTTAATACGTACATAAACATAATTCTGTATTATAAAAAAATTCAGTAACTTCCAAATTAAATTTTGATTTTTTTCTTTCTATATTTCGATGTGTTATATATACAGAATTGTATTTAGCTTGGGTATTATCCTTCATTTTGAAATAAATTGATATAAATAATAATATAAATAAATAAATTTTGCGTTAATTAAGCCGTAGTTTGGTAAACCTGCATTAGCTATTTTTGGTGCAGCGACATCTACAAGATTATTCCTATACTATCAGTGGCGGCTCGTGCCATTTCAATATGGGGGGGCGCATTTCTTAAAAAAGAACATAATAGTGAGAAATCTTACCTAAAATGGATGCAAAATGATTAAATTCAATCATTTCTTGAAAGTGAATTCCACTCTTCTAGCTTTCATTGATATAAACCTTTCCAAAACTTTTTCGTTAAAATTGTAAATATCTCGCACCACATTTTTATTAATACACATCATCGCCAACGCGTTTAAACGATCATTACCCATAGTATTTCGCAAAAAAGTCTTGGTTCTTTTAAGTGTTGAAAAACAACGCTCTGATGCAGCAGTGGTCATCGGGGTTGTTAAAATAATTTTAAGTATTTTTATAGTTTCCGGGAAAGTTTCACTGAGATTATTTTGTAGCAATAATGAAAGAAAATTTGTGACTCCAATTATTTGATAAAAATCCGGACGCGAGTAAATGACTTCTAATTCTGTTTTTAATCTGGCTTTATTCAAAAATGGACATGCATGACACACGGTTTCGAAAAGGTCAACTGGAAATTGTATAGAAAATGTTGGCATCGATTTCGTGTTAAATAACTCAGCGATGGTAGATGGCCACGATATGAGAATCTGTCCCTCATCTGTGTTATAATATTTTTTGTAAATGTCTCTTGTAAAACGCCGCGTAAATATCCGGTATTGAGCACTCCTTGCACAAGTTTGCGATAAATTTAAATCAGGCAATGGCCTACCTAATTCTTTAATTTTTACTGTGTCCTCAAGAGAAAGTCTACAAAACTCTATTTTCAATAAAGAACTAACACTATTCATTTTTATTAAATTATTTCTATTAAATATATTCTTGGAGAAACACGTGGCAAAATCGTACATACGTACTTATCGTACGTACACAGAACAAATGCTACTGTCTTATCTGACTATATCAATTTATATACGTATATATATACTCTCAGTATATATACTACTCTCTGTTCTCTCTGAACTTCTCTAGGACGTTAAGGAAGCGCGACATCCAATAGATCGGTCGCCTGCACTCTATGATACACTCATCTCATTGCATATGTACTGTATATATGTATTTAACTTGTACTGGCATTGGATAGCCGCTCGGAATGTGTGACACATATTAGACGATGAAGCAAGGAGCGAACCTAAGAAACAGAAGATATACTGCATACGGTCGCTCTCACCTATTGCTTGCAATAGAGTGAGATGAGTGCATATGCATTTAACCTGTCCTGTGTGGCTGGGTGGCGCTGGACACCCAGCGGCACCAAATTAGCGATATATCTATAGCACGCGTACGATAGATACAGATAGATACAGCATCGGTCGCTGCTCTGACTTGCAACGGATACCACAACGAACGCCACACCGTGTTGTGTTTATTGTTATCCCGACGCAAGCTTTATCTTTTATGAAAAATAATGCCGAGATAAAATATCGCAATACAATTATATATCTACGGTGATGCGCTCAATTTTCAGGTGGGGCGCGCGGCCCTGCGGCCTGCATAAGGAACCGCCACTGTGTACTATATAAGATGTTTACACTCAAATTATGAGACACAACTAACAATAGATGGGGTTGAGCGGTGCAATAAATTTCAAGTCGAATTTTATCGATGCCAAATTTTAAACGTTCCTTATACACCCCTAAGGAAATAGCTCCCTATATCCTAAGGAAATAGCTCCCTATATCCTAAGGAAATTCTAAATAATATTTTATATCAATTTTAATGCCAATATTTGTGTAGTAACTGATAACAAACATTCTAAAATTTGGCTAGAATGTTAGATACAAGCACATGCGCAGGCGTATTTAACATCAAGTCGTGGCAAATATATTATTTTATTACGATAACTTCATTATTTCAAAGACAAATGAAATTTAGCAGCCAATTGATTCTCAAAAATAAAATCTGCGCGAATAAACAATATGGAAGCTTTATTAGGAGATAACAGGTGAAAAGACAATATATTCGAATACGAGTGTACGTATATGTTGCCCCTTCTGTTAACCTCAATCGTAACGGTCTTCTGGTGGTTGTGGTGGTGCAATAGCGAGGGTGGCACTTATTCACCTGTTTATATACGGTATATAGACAGCCGTGAATATGCGCTATTTGTGTTCCGAGTACGCAATACAGGGTGTAGTGTTAATTATACAATGGCAAGTAAGAAAATAGAATAATATTTTCTATTTGTAATGAAAAGGCGTTTGTATTTTTTTTTTAATCCTCAAGTAAATTTATAATGCTTTTTTGCATTTAAAAAATAAGCGACAAAAAAATCACGTTTCTATTCTTTAAAATTTACAAATAATAGGAACATTAACAATCAACATTGGGACATTCATTTTCATTTTATTAATGATTTTTTGAACTATACAGTTAGTGATGCGAACGAACTTTTTAACTCTTAACTGTTTTTTTTTATAATTCATTGGATATATTACGCAAAATTTCGCGAAATAATATAAAAATAGTAAAGGGGTGGATTAAATTTTTTTTATAGGATTAATCCTCTATGCATAAAAAATGTTGAGAACCCCTGAGGTATATACATATACATTTCTACGACATAAACGAACAATCTTTTTACAATAATTGTTATTTCTAGATCGATTTAGAAGTTATTTCGATCTCTTCAAAGGAACATATAAAGCAAATAGATAAACAATCATTTCCTCTTTATTATATTCAACTTATAAGCACAATTTTTTTTTTTAAATTATTATTGTGACGACGCCTTGTGCCGCTTAGTTGCTTCATACCGATGCTCTGTGCTTCCGGATTTTGAAAGGGTTGAGGAAGGCTCTCGAGCTCGCAAAATCCGGCAACGATTTGTGAGAAATTTCACAAACTGTGCTTGCGTCGGTAGAGAAAGAGAAAGACCCAGAGAAAGACCATATTCTTCCCATTTTTCCTTGGAAACTGAATCTAATTTAGATGTTGACAAATGTATTAACAGACAATCTACTGTTGGCTGCTGCAGTACTTCTAGGGTCCCAAATTCCTCGTGAAGGCTTCTTAACGAGGCGAAATTCTCAACAACTACCTTTGGTTTTTGATTTAAATGCGTCGAAATGATTGCTCTTGTATCTTGGTAGTATTCCTTTAATGTTTTCCACGCCAATTTATAATTGTCATCACAAACGATGATCCTTTGAATTATAAAGGCTGCGTCAACCTTGACACTTGTTTTCAAATCATGGAATTTTCCAATATCTAAGAGAGATTCGTTTTTATTAATTATTGATTCGAATAGGTCGTGAAATTGTTGCCATTCGTCAATGTTTCCGTGGAATTTTGGTAACTCTATTTGCGGCACCTTAGAATAAATACGTTGGGATGAAGTATTAACGGTGTTTGTAACTTAGGTACTTCACGCGGTGCTTCAGATGAAGGTAACTCATCAATTTGGAGTAGTTCCATACAACGCACATATACAGTACTGTAAGCTTCACGACCTACTTCTAGAAACGCATCTATTTCTTCTTCAGGTGTCTGATTTATTATATCTTTTATAATTTGAAGGAAATCCGCATATAATTTTTTGTATTCATCGAACCTATATTGAAAATCCCTTTTATTTATGGGCTCTTCTAAGGCCATGACGTATGTTTGAAATCTCGTCATGTGGTACTTCACGCTCTTCTTTTGCTTCTTGATGTCATCCACGATTGTCACATGGATGATCAATATAATGAAGCACTTGAGACACGTCTATGAAGCGCAAATTAATCGCGCGCGCGATCGAATAAATAATCTTAAATTGTTAATAACAATCCGGCTCGAAGGACCAATGTTGCCGTATCTCCCAGCTGTGGTTTTTGTAGCGGAAAGCATAGTTCTCGTTGATCTGTAAAAATGACCACATCTTCACTTTCAATTTTCAACCCCTAATATAATTAAAATTTCGAATTATAATATTTTTATATCAACAATTTTACTTGTAATATAGAATATCACCCAAATACCGTAACAAGTAACAAGTGATATTCTATATTATAATTTAACACCGTAGTGATAATTTTTAAAATTTTACTTGTGTTTGTTAATATTTTTTAGGTTTTCATTTAATATATTATTTAAACACAGTGTGACTTTCACTTTATTTATCAACTAAGTCCCTATTCGTAAATAGTTGGTATTTACCCCACATTAAGGAATCAGTATTGCCTGGATCCTCGGTTGCAATAAATTTTCAAATTGCAGCTAAAACAACTATTAATAGCTTACATTTCATAATGGATATATATTTCAAAGTCAAAATAATTATGAGCATTTATTTTAAGATTGAAGCGGTATAAAAATTGATTACCCTGTATAATAGCTACAACAAACTATATATAAAATGATACGAGCTTTCGTCGTATGTTTAGGGAGATTTAACATATGAATGTTGCATTTCGGTGTATTATAAAGGTACGTACAAAGAGCGTTGCTATTCCTTTCACTATATCTCCTGTATGTACATATAGGGCAGGGCGATAGCCCTTTTTCGGGATGAGGGGGCGCGTCCCGGCCTATGCGCAAATATATATCCGATGTGTAAATGGTGATAAATACGACATCAAAATGCAAACACACAGACCTAAAGGGAGCTGAATTAAAAGCATTATATAGAAAATAAAATGCGGTGGCTTTTCTAAAATAAGCAGCCGATGAAAAATGATGTACCGGGTGTTGTATCGATATATGCCAACTAGTTGCTCTCCGAATTATTTTACAACATATCAATAAATACGAAAAAAATGTACAGATTTTTGATGTGAATATAAATTTTTATATACCAATTTGGTACTTTTCCAAAAAATTGGGCGAAATTGAGTGATATAAGTATATATGCAGCCTCCATTACACAAAAATAAAAGGAAATTATTCGATCATTGTCGATAGCTGTCACTTTACTTTGACAGTATATGAGTAATTGCATGTATTCCAAAATGAAAATAATAATATTTAAAATTTAAAAAATAGAACATTCATGTATGTATACACCGTTTTATTGAAAGTGGCAGGAAAGTGACAGAAGTTCACGCATCATAAATCAAGACCTGTATAATGGCTTGACCAATACAGTATAGAGCAGTGCTAGTCAAAACAGTATGGCGTTAGTCGTACGGCACATTGAATAGTGCTGTGGGTACGCTTGTGTATTGTCAATAGAAAAGCTTGGTGTGGCTGAGTACCTTGTGTATATAAATATATAATGATTTATATAAGCGCGGCCCTTATGCGCAGTAGTGGCGATACTGGTCCGCCACTTAAAAAAAAACGATGTATATGTATGCATATAAAACTTCAATCTGACAATACTTAAATTGCGATAGTAATCTGCACACAAGGATTTAAAATAATCACGCGATGTTGGATAGTAAATGATGTTATAAACATCGAAAGTGTACTTATCTTCAAAATGGACTAATTTTGTATTATTAAATATTTGATCTATTGCAATTTAACTAAACACAGTCTCTTTAATGTTTTCTAAAAATGCCATTATGTCGATTTCCATGGTTAGAAATCAAATTTAAAACAATATACGCGTTATCAACTGCAATGTAATAAAATACTTCATTTTCAGTCAATAGATATTATTCAACAAGTTTTCCATTTTCGTATTTAACTACATCCAAAAATATTAATTCGCAACATCCACAAATAAGATTTTGTTCGATTGCGTTAGTGTTTATCTACCCATTGTGAATATATAGAAGACTTTATAATACAATGCCTTACATGTTGAACATGCATGTGCACTTAAATTAATTGCATATTCATAGAATAGACTATGCACGGTATATAAGATTTGCTCTCTGCTCGAATGAAAACTACTCGTTTTTCTCCAATATTACCGTCAATTGTCACGGAGACAATTTTCGTTATCATACAGGATGTGCCAAATTGTTTCCTAACCATATTTACATATCCAAAATATTTTTTATATCCAAATATTTCGAAATATCGCTTATTGCTGAAGTATTAACAGCCGTTTGCGCCAAATCGATTGTTTTATATCAATATTTCTTAAATCTTTTTTTTTCGTCGTCTAGTAATATTTTTGGCAAAAAATTTTTTTCATTCAATTTGAGATTGTAGCGATTGTCACATTGATCGTAATCAAATCCCAATGGTGCACGACCAACACTGCATAGGGTGTGTTGGTCACTATTAGTATTGACGTTTTATTGTTAAAAATAATGAATTTTTGTCAAAATATATATTTTGCCAAAATTTCGGCATTGGTTGTTTATCTAGTGATTTGTAAACTACAATTTTATAATTATCTTTAAATAAATTTGTCATCGCCCTGTGTTTTTACGCATAGCAAAATAATACAAACTATTTTTACGTAGATATATACATTGGAAAAACATAAACAAAATATCCATTATATAATAACAAGAGATAATCGTATATTTAAGGCATCTATTAACTAAACAACCTGTGGACTTTTGACATTTATATTTCATGAAAAAACTATCGTAACGGTACGAAGTTATATGGTAATTATAATAGCTCATGTAACAATAAAAATCGATTAAAGATTTTAAAAGCTGGGCTTTTCTTATCTATATAAATATAGGCGGTTCATTTAATCCTAGCGGCATAATTAGATATCTCAAACGTAACCTCAAAAAATTCGCCAAAGTAGACATAACTCATCGGCTGTCACTTATTAACGTCAGTGTACATCCTTTGTATCTGGATTATAAAATTTTCGTGATTTCTAGAATTCTAATGTAGTTGAAGTTAGTTTCAAATAGTATATCGCTATATTTTAGTAAATATTTGTTAGTTAATAGGTTAATTATTTTTTGACGAACACACTGATACGTAATGTTTACATTAGTTCAGTGAGTAGTTCTTATGCGTTATCACCAATTTATGGCCTACATGTGCAATATGCCTACTTTGGCGAGAAATGTCATATAGAAAAGGAAAAGGCTTCCACTAACATCATTTACTACCCTGTCCATATGCTCCATTACTCTTTAATGTGGTAAGTGTTCTTTTATAACTTCACGAGTGCTGCGCAAGAATCCGCCAATATTAATTAAACGTGCTATACTTTTTACTTTACTGTACCATGGGCAGTTAGTAATGTAGTGTTTTTGAATGAAAACCAAATTATTTTAGACTTCCCCCCGGTACAGTTATTAGCTTTGTCGGTTTTTGCAGTAATGTTATGCATCAATTGTATGTACATAGTAAAAGATTTTCATGAATTCTCAACAGCAATTTTACATTATTTTACATGAAACATTTAATCTAGTAATAAAAAACTGCCGTAATATTTTTTAGCAGTTCAAATTTACTGGCGATTTTACAATTAAAAAATTATAATCTTCACTTTATGCCGCAACGGTTAATTCGGTAAGATACCTTTACTCAACGCCAACTAACGTCAGCAAAATAATTAAATAATATACTATATTAATTAATTCACACCAACTATATACTTACAACTAGCAACCCTTAGTTTCTATTTAAAGTTACCTATATATTTTTACCTATATATTTTTACCTATATATATTTACCTATCTATCTATCTATCTATCTACCTATCTACCTATCTACCTATCTACCTATCTACCTATCTACCTATCTACCTATCTACCTATCTACCTATCTACCTATCTACCTATCTACCTATCTACCTATCTACCTATATACCTATATACCTATCTACCTATCTACCTATCTACCTATCTACCTATCTACCTATCTACCTATCTACCTATCTACCTATCTACCTATCTACCTATCTACCTATCTACCTATCTACCTATCTACCTATCTACCTATCTACCTATCTACCTATCTACCTATCTACCTATCTACCTATCTACCTATCTACCTATCTACCTATCTACCTATCTACCTATCTACCTATCTACCTATCTACCTATCTACCTATCTACCTATCTACCTATCTACCTATCTACCTATCTACCTATCTACCTATCTACCTATCTACCTATCTACCTATCTACCTATCTACCTATCTACCTATCTACCTATCTACCTATCTACCTATCTACCTATCTACCTATCTACCTATCTACCTATCTACCTATCTACCTATCTACCTATCTACCTATCTACCTATCTACCTATCTACCTATCTACCTATCTACCTATCTACCTATCTACCTATCTACCTATCTACCTATCTACCTATCTACCTATCTACCTATCTACCTATCTACCTATCTACCTATCTACCTATCTACCTATCTACCTATCTACCTATCTACCTATCTACCTATCTACCTATCTACCTATCTACCTATCTACCTATCTACCTATCTACCTATCTACCTATCTACCTATCTACCTATCTACCTATCTACCTATCTACCTATCTACCTATCTACCTATCTACCTATCTACCTATCTACCTATCTATCTATCTATCTATCTATCTATCTATCTATCTATCTATCTATCTATCTATCTATCTATCTATCTATCTATCTATCTATCTATCTATCTATCTATCTATCTATCTATCTATCTATCTATCTATCTATCTATCTATCTATCTATCTATCTATCTATCTATCTATCTATCTATCTATCTATCTATCTATCTATCTATCTATCTATCTATCTATCTATCTATCTATCTATCTATCTATCTATCTATCTATCTATCTATCTATCTATCTATCTATCTATCATTTTGCTCGGTTCGAAGTCTAAAATATTCTACAACTTTCACTGATGATATCTAAGAAATATCACACTGATCACATGGACATCAAATATATTATTGTTCTAATACTTATTTGACATATTTAATTCGTGGTTCCTTGGCACTATATAAACATTGGTTTAGTATTCACTATAATAAGAGAGCTTCAATTACAATTTTATGAAACTGTTATATGCATATAACATATGATTTATCTGATTGTGCGTGTTACGCTAAATATCACTCGGTAGATATTACGACTAGATGTATATTACATTAGGGCTAGAGAAAAATCAATGCAAGACAAGAATTTCCCGGAAAATAGACATATATACTGCTTGTATAGTCAGTGGCGTGTCTGCGAGATACGGCAAGCGTCAATTGCATCATTAAAACAAAAAAACTTTCTAATAAACCAGATATAATTTTCTCTATTCTTCAATACTCTACCTTCTATAACTAATTGCATAATACCCCCATATCTACGAATATGTCTATCTATCCTACAACATCCAAATACTTCTCTTCACTACTATCACACTTGTCACTCTATCTACCCAACCAACCAAATCATCCTCCTATAGCACCACATTTCGAATGCTTCTATTCTACGTTTCCTATTATCCACGCCCCACACCCGTACAATGCTACACATATTTTTAACAGCATTTTTCTAATTTATATTTTTTATACTTGGATTTATGGCAAATTTAAAATAAAATCACATCATTTTTGTTTGTTTCTGTTTCATCCTGTATGTAGCTATCAGATATTTTGGCACAAAGTTATTTTAAATAGATTTTCAATATTTTCTGTTCGATTATTTTCACTCGAGAATCTGGAGATAAGTGTATTTCGTAATTTGCCGCATATCATATCGGAGATAAGATCGATTTTCCTGCATTTTTTCTGTTTATTTTAATACATAAGTCGAGTCCTTTCCACAAGCCAATGCGTCGCATTCCATATATACTTTATAAAAAATTCGGGAGCTTATAAATAAATAATCGACACGTCCAAAACGTAATTTTCTTCTTCGTTGAATGAAAACAAATCATTTCGTTAAGGGGATACCATACATTTAATTTTCTATATTAAAAACCGAATTTATCTCAATTTTTCGATAACTTGAAGATACAATTTTCATTTCATTTTTCTGTAATCCCAAGTAGCATACATTCATCATATCATCTAGCAAATTTGAGCGCTTAATTAAGCCATAGTTTGCTATTATAAATCTTGATAGTAGCTATTTTGTACAGCGACATCTACAAGATTTATTAGTAAGATACAAAGTATCATATTGCGCACTACTAACAATAGATGGGGCTAGCGGTGCAAAAATTCTAAAAGTGCGGTATCTCCTTAATATTACACAAAGTTGATATTTTTACAATCCAAAATATTATATTCCGTCAAGTCAGTTGACAATTACAAAAAAGTCGTTCTTTTAATTAATGTCCATAGAATCGATTTCTATATTACTGTTGATAGTGTGCACTAATAAGGTGGTGGTAATATAGAGTCTAGAGTTTCGTTTCGTTATTAAGTGCATATACAATCAAAGTATGCGTAATGCATGATATTATTTATCGGGAATTAATCATTAGATAATAGATAGGCGAACCGAAGGGGTGGTTAAATTCACCTTTTGGTTTTAATGTCATATATTGGTTTTATAAGTACAGATGTCGTCCTTTACCGTTCCGGTGCGTGTATATATTACATCGAAAATAAATCCTGTTAACTAATAATAATCAATATAGGTAAAAATTAATGATTATGAAATTTTAATCCTTGTAAAATAAATCTGTTTATGTATAACAAATTTTATAACAAACCATTTATAATATGTCCAATAAAAATTACAGTTAATATCTTCATTTCAATTACTTTTATCTACAACAAATTCTACTTCTTGTTTATAATTCTATACCGCTTTTATTTCTTTTTCCATATTTCCAAATTATCTTATTAACTTACTATTTTTTTTTCATTACGAGAGAGATCACCATGTTAATTTGACATAAGAAATATGGTATATTTTGAGTCAAGAATATTTTTTACACAAAGGACGTAATATTTTCAATATACATTAAAAGTGGTTTGGATTAGATTAGTCTAATCAAAACCAGTTTGGTTTTGGCGGTGAGATTTATGTCAGATACTTCTTTAATTATTTATAGGAGATTAGAAAATAAAGTAGAGGAAAGGCTAGGAGAAGATCAGTTTGGTTTTAGGAAAAACAGAGGGACGAGAGAGGCGATTCTAGCACTAAGAACGGTAGTAGAAAAAAGAAAGAGGGTAGGAAAGGTAACTTGCATAGCTTTTGTAGACTTAGAAAAGGCATTTGATAATGTAGATTGGGACATAATGTTTAGAATTTTAAAAGAAACGGGTATAGATTATAAGGATAGGAGAATAATTTTTAATTTATATAAACACCAAACTGCCTTAGTTAGAATTGAGGGGGAAGAAGAGGTAGCAAAAATAGGGAAGGGAGTTCGGCAGGGATGTACACTTTCACCGTTATTATTTAATCTATATATAGAAGATGCAATAAACAAAGTAAAAGAAGAGTATAGTGTAGGTGTGAATGTACAGGGAGAGAAAATATATATGCTGAGATTCGCCGACGATATAGCTATATTGGAAGAAAGCGAAAAGAATTTAGAAAGGGTATTGAATGGTATGCAGGCAGTATTGACTAGGGATTTTAACATGAAAATAAATATAGGTAAAACTAAAGTGATGAGGTGTGACAAAAAGGAATGCAGTAGAAAAATGAGGATCACAATAGGAGATAATAGAATCGAAGAAGTGTCAGATTTTTGTTATTTAGGCAGTAGAATCACAAAAGATAATCGAAGCAAGGTAGATATAAAGTGTAGGATAGCACAGGGTAGGAAGGCATTCGTAGAAAAAGAACAGATTTTAAGATCAAATATTGACTTGGGTATTAGAAAAAGATTACTGAAGGTATATGTTTGGAGTGTAGCACTGTACGGGTGTGAGGCGTGGACTATAGGAAAGCAAGAGAAGCGTAGATTACAAGCATTCGAAATGTGGTGTTATAGGAGGATGATGAGGATTGGTTGGGAAGATAAAGTAACAAATGAAGCTGTACTAGAGTTAGTAGGGGAGAAGAGAAGTATTTGGAGAGTGTTACAGCGTAGGAGAGACAGATTAGTAGGGCATATTCTTAGGCATGGGGGGATTATGCAATTGATCATAGAAGGTAGAGTGGAGGGAAAGAGAGGGGTAGGTAGGCCTAGATTGGAGTATGTGAGTCAGATAGTTGAAGACGTTGAGATGAATAGCTATAGGGAGATGAAGGGATTAGCTCAGGATAGATCGGCATGGCGTGCTGTTTCCAACCAATCTTTAGGATTGCGGACTCTCTAACTAACTTCTTTAAATCTCGAGATTGGACTTGTTTTTTTGTATTTTTTTTTCTTCTATTTTTTAGACTACACCAAATATTAACACAAAATTGATCGAATTCTTAATACCTAAGTTTGAATATTTGGAAGGGCTATATGGCAAATATACAGCACTGTACTAAGTTTATAAAAATACATCTTGACTACAATACACTTTTGAAGTGAAAAATGAGTATTTTATACATTTTGCATCAAATATTGGTCCAAAAATCGTTAGAAATCGTAAATTTGTGATAAACTAATTGCAATAAATAGTTCATTTCGCTGAATTAATCTTCTTTGGTATGAATTTTATAATAATCGAGATACCTTGAACAGTGTTATACTTGACACACCCTGTATATTTAACGAATCAAAATTATTTGTTTTCTTCGCGCCTAAAATTTTGGAAATATTGCCTACTTAAAAATATTACATTGCCTTTCAAAATATTGCATAAATCCTTCCAACGCAGTTCTCGAAATTTTATATACACAAGTAATTACCTAAAATTATAGATGTTAAAAATGTAGACTTAAAAAATAAAAATATTTAGTAAATTATTTGATTAAATTAACACATATAAAAAAAAATTCATCATGAAATTTAAAAAAAAATGTTTTTAATGAATCGTAAAAGCATAAGTCACTATTGTTGGTTTTTATCCAGAATTTTTCTGAACTTCATAAAGCTCAAATTTTGCGCGCCGCTAAATATTAAAATACTCAAAATTAAATTCTGCAATAATATTAGTATAGAATATCACCCAAATACCGTAACTTAAGGCATTAAGTAGCTAGATGCGCATTTCGAAGGCTATGTCCCATCTTCGAAAGCATTTAACTCGGAATAATTCAAAACACTTTTAAGTAATTTAAGTGAACTAATTCGAATAGGATGACCGAGTTAATTAAAAATATGCTCGGCTACAGCACTTTTATCTTTTCTATTTAATCTGAAATGAGCTAAATGCTCCTTAAATCTAGTTTCAATTGGTCTACGTGTTTGTCCTCTATATATACTTTAGGACAACTAGAACAAGATATTTCATAAGTACCAGATTTTTTATTGAAATCGATCAAATCTTTTGGATGTCCTAGAAAATTAGCAAGACTATTAGAAGTATTATATGTTACTTTAAAATTATATTTATTTAAAATACTATCTAAACCACGTGCAATTATAGGATCAAATGGTAATTTAACAAATTTTGGAGTTGCATTATTACTTTGTTCTAAACTACTAATATTTCTGATAATAATAATAATACTTCTGTCATGTTGACTTATTTATTTAATAGTATATCAATCACGATTCGTGACAGAGGTATTTTATTTAGTTTTTATCTTGTGCTACTGAAGATGGGCGCATAGCGCTTGAAATGCGCATCTAGCTACTTTAAGATACGGTATTCTATACTATTATTTAACACCGTAAAAAACTACAATAATATCTTCAATATCTCTCGTGTATTTAGGCGAAACGTGAACCTTACAACATTGTAGCAATTTCTCGAGTCACGCGGTATATAAATTCTTTACGATCGTGTATATATAAGAGAACAAGAGAACAGACCGTTCTCCTGTTCTCTTGTCCGCTCCTCTTATGTTTGCCAAGATACGCGCTTCTTGTATGTACTGGCACTGACAAGTGGTCGCCATAGCAATAACGCCGCGGCGCAATCATTATAATATACCCTTCACCTGTCAAAAAATCATCCTCGTTACTTGTAAGCAACTATTTAGCCAAAAAAAGGCAAAGTGTGGCAACACTGGATCTAACTTTTTTTGTTAACTAATTTTCGAAATATTGACTATACTATAGATGCTAGTGTTTGTTAAAATTCGAATAATAATATTCGTAATTTTTAAATAATAATTAAAATCGAGATCATGGTAAAGGCAGAAGATTCATCCATTCTTCGACTTGAATTAATAATATATTGTTCTGGATCATTCTAAAGTTGTTATTACGTCAATTAATAATACAAAATAAGATCAAATTAATAATAATGGTCCATCATTACCGGAGCAACCAAAAGATACTGTACAATTTTGTTGTATATATACACGGTGTTTAAAAATACGACTGAATTTTTTTATTATTATTTTATATATATTCTTTTATTTAATGACAAATATAAAATAAACATATGTAATAATTAAGTATATAATGTGCAATAGTAAGTCGTAACACATGTCACATTTCAAATGCACCGCAAAATTTGTTTTGCAAAAATAAAATATTGGGCGAAGAAAACGCTTATTTGTAAATAGGTTTCAATTTTTCGTTAGGCCTCAATTTTTGGTCGATTAGAACGTCAGAGATAAATGTAATTTTAAATATTTAAAATTTTGTGTTACTTATGACCCTGTATTGGGAAATTAGAGATTTAAGATGAAATTAATGTGTTTCGGTCTAGACAAGTTATTACTTATATAAACTTCATCTGCGTTTTGATAATAATAATCTAATTGTTGTAATTTGTAAATATTTAAATATAAATTCACGTTGTTTAATGTAGAAGAATTGTCTGATGCTTGAAATTTTTTGCCTAATAAAATGGATTAATTCCTTAAAACATTAAATTTTATGATTAAAATTCCAGCATGTTTCGTTAATCGAGTAATGATTTTTTTTTTTTAAAATTTAATTTTTTAATTTATTTTAAATCTCACCTTAAATGTATACGGAGTAATCCATGCTGTCACTTTCAAAAAAATTGATTTTACAGATGCAACACTTTTTATGTTATAAAAAGTCGTAAATTTTTTCGTTTTTGTTTATCGCACTTGTCGTTCACAAGGAAATATTTACAAAATACAACAAATTTTAATGGCAACTCTTCAGTTTTTTAAAAACAATTAGAATCCTACACAAATTGTATATTCCAAAAAAAAAGTCTTCACGTCGGAAAAGATTGGAGTTTTGAACGGTCGCCAACAACAATCACTTAGCGCCGCGCGCGTGCCAAAGAACGGTTCCGACGCGAATGAATAGCAAACGCAACACGACCAGCGTTCAACACACACACTCACACACACTCTGCAACCAACTCGACACGCAGCATACAGAACCACTGTTGCCGCAGTTCTAATCACACTCTGCTCGGACGCTTCGCGTTTCGCCGTCTGCAGAGTAGTGTCCTTCCTGTTCGATCTTTGTCTGTGCAGTGCGCTCACCGTATTTTAGTGTGTTTTTAATCTCGTCCTACGGAACGTTTGTTGGAACGTTTGTTGTTGTTGCGTGCGAGCAGGTAGTGGTAGGGTGGTAAGCTCTAGCCTGCTAAGCAGCTGCAGCTGCAGTTGCAGCGAGCAGGCTGGGCCTGTGCTAATCCGTTCGCTCAGCGCGAGATTCCGTGTGATACGTTCGTAGAGATGGGTTCATTTTAGTATTGCTAATTAAATTATATAATTGGGATTTCTAGAATTTATTTATTTGTTTAAGTATTACAATGAAGAACATAAAACAAGATAGCAGATTACAAGATTACAATATTGTAATTGTATAACAACAAATCGAAGCGATTTTTGGTCGATAGCGACACAAAAACGGATTATTTCGAATGTGGTAAAACGACACAAAAAAACACGAAATAAGGCGATGATAAGTTGGCTCAGTGATTTAGCGTTTCTGGCAGATATCAACGAAAACAACTTTGAGCCCCTCAAGGCTCGGTTTTTGGCCCATTGCTATTCTTGTTATATGTTATTGGGTTTCCCTCACAAATCGATGATGTAACTATCATACAATATGCAGACGACACTACTTTAGTAGATAACGTAATGACCATGGAACGGGGGTGGCCAATAAGTCGATCACGAAGCTATTTTTGGTCGATCGCGAACAGTTGGACACAAAAACGGATTATTTCGAATGTGGTAAAACGACACAAAAAAACACGAAATAAGGCGAAGATAAGTTGGCTCAGTGATTTAGCGTTTCTGGCAGATATCAACGAAAACAACTTTGAGCCCCTCAAGGCTCGGTTTTTGGGCCATTGCTATTCTTGTTATATGTTAATGGGATTCCCTCACAAATTGATGATGTAACTATCATACAATATGCAGACGACACTACTTTAGTAGATAACGTAATGACCATGGAACGGGGGTGGCCAATAAGTCGATCACGAAGCTATTTTTGGTCGATCGCGAACAGTTGGACACAAAAACGGATTATTTCGAATGTGGTAAAACGACACAAAAAAACACGAAATAAGGCGAAGATAAGTTGGCTCAGTGATTTAGCGTTTCTGGCAGATATCAACGAAAACAACTTTGAGCCCCCCAAGGCTCGGTTTTTGGGCCATTGCTATTCTTGTTATATGTTAATGGGATTCCCTCACAAATTGATGATGTAACTATCATACAATATGCAGACGACACTACCTTAGTAGATAACGTAATAACCATGGAACGGGGGTGGCCAATAAGTCGATCACGAAGCGATTATTGGTCGATCGCAAACAGTTGGACACAAAAACGGATTATTTCGAATGTGGTAAAACGACACAAAAAAACACGAAATAAGGCGAAGATAAGTTGGCTCAGTGATTTAGCGTTTCTGGCAGATATCAACGAAAACAACTTTGAGCCCCTCAAGGCTCGGTTTTTGGGCCATTGCTATTCTTGTTATATGTTAATGGGATTCCCTCACAAATTGATGATGTAACTATCATACAATATGCAGACGACACTACTATAGTAGATAACGTAATGACCATAGAACGGGGTTGGCCAATAAGTTGATCACGAAGCGATTTTTGGTCGATCGCGAACAGTTCGACACAAAAACGGATTATTTCGAATGTGGTAAAACGACACAAAAAACACGAAATAAGGCGAAGATAAGTGATTTAGCGTTTCTGGCAGATTTTACACCCAAATGAAGCGATTTGAATTTAATGTTGCAAGGAAAAAGGAAGGCAATAAGTCACATGATTAATTGCATTAATGCTTACAAAAGTCAGTTCGTAATGTTGATTGAAGATCTACAATAAAACGTCAATAAAACTATATAAAAATATAGTTTTATTGGAGGAAAGTTTTCAAGCTAAAAATATTGTATTAAATATAATACTTGGCAGTATTATTCGGATAAAAAAAAGGTTAAGAGTGAATATAATTACGGTAAATCGTAATATTAAGAAATTATTGTTGATGAGTATTGAATAATTTATTATTTTGGGAAAAATTCGAAGAAAGGGGGAGTCCTAAGGATATTAAATTTATTATTAAAAAAATGTTTAATAAGGTTTTTTTTCTAAAACAAAAGACATGTTTTATTAAAAAAAAATTGAATTTATTAAATATAAAAATTATGTTTGGAGAGATAGATTGAATAGACTAATAAAGATTTTATAAATATTAAAGTACCTAATATTCAACCTAAATGGTATAATAACAATTGCTCTATTATTGTGCTACTGATGATGGTGGCATAGCTGCCGAAATGCGCATCTAGCTAATAAATGCTTTTGGGTGATGTTTTATACAATTATTTAACGCTGTAGTGACGATTTTACAACAATATTGCGAGGTAATGTGCCTTATGTATAGATAAGCAGAAAACGATATCATAGACCGATTTACACCGTATCTTAGAATATGGCTCAAGTTTCCAGAGTATTTGTAAAATCAGTTGCTTTCCGGCTATTTTTCTTTCGATTTCAATGCGTATCATATATCTGATTTAATTTCGTATAGAGGTATATAGAAAATAAAGTGTAAGCAGGGCCGTAACTAGAATTTTTGAATTCTCTGGTCAAGAATAAAAAATGTGCCGTTACACGAAAATGCCATTTTATGTGAAAACAGCAGAATATGTAGGGTAGCTATATTGAAATAATAAAAAAATATATATTCACTTATAATAAAGGAAAAATAGACTACACTGGTGCTTTTTGAATTAAAATAATTAAATTAAAAATTTAAATTACAGCGGAAACTTTTTGGCTTTTTAAATGTCTTTTTTGTCTGCAAATATATCATGGAAATTTGTTTCAACAAACTGTTTGGTATCGATTAATTGTTAGTACGTCCAAATCATATATAAAGAAACTTTTAAATAATATATTTCACACCAGATCACGCCGATAAAATTACATTTGAAAAATACACTTAATTATAGCCGTTGAAATTTAATCAGACCTTTAAATCCAAGGCACAAGTAATTATATTTTATCAATTTTTTTTTTAAATTATTATTTCTATTGTATTAAATAAAGCGACCTTTTCAACGGTGCTGTGTTAAATTTGGCATCCATGGTCGGATCCAAATTGGCCATACCTAATTACGGCCCTGTACATTTTTTAATTGAACATTATTTATCTCAAAATCGAATTAAAAGTTTTGTGAATAACAAACATAAAATTTCGCTCCTTTGTCTTTTTTTTCATTATATTTGATTTTTGCGAAAAAGAAAGATAGATACACTTTATTATTCTAATTTTGTTTGTTATTTTTCGTTTCATTTCCATTTTTCAATTCCGTTTCGCCGTCTTTTATCCACATCGATAAATATCAGTATCGAATCATTCGCACCCATCTTTAACCATCCGGGAGAATATTGTCACATGCGACAAGAGCGAGTTTCGCACTGCGCAGTGACGCTGTTCAGAGCAGCCGCTCTCTGCCATCTGATTGGCCTAACGCACCTTCTCCTTTGCTGCTCCCCAATCTAACTCAGATGCGAGTGCACGATTCTATCTTTGTTTCATCACAGCGAACAGATGCTGCTAATAAACGCGAGAAAGAAAGATAGAGAAACAAATTGATGTGATGTTAGGGAAGCATTTCAAGTGTCCCGAAATTTTATCAAATTGGTGGCCATATCTATGGATAATATTGGAATGGTTGGATTTTTGGAAAATAATTGTTTTGAACGAATCAAGAGAAAAGTACGTGTTTGACGACACAATGCCATTATATATAGCAACACTGGAGCGAAAGAGGTGGTTAAGAATCACCCTTATTTTGTAGGTTAGAATATATTATGTCCAAATTATCTTTCTGGACTTGTGTGTCTTATAATTCTCTGAAGGAAAATCTAAAGTAGTGACTGAGAAATGTAATTTCTTTATTAATCAATTACAAGGCTCTTTTTTTTTATAAATACATCGTGTCAAGTCGTACGTGCAGATTTAAATTCCGAACTGACATATGATATATGAAACCTGATATACGTCAAATCAGCTGGTCTGTGTATGAACGGCCTTGTCAATTTCACCAACTACCATCGCGGTAATAGTAACCACGACTCCAGGCAATTAAAACAAATTCAAAAACCAAATCACCGCACTCGTTACGACATACTTGCGATGTAAAGTCGCTCACACACTTATAATTTTTTTAACGCCATAAAAAAACAGTTGGTTGATTTTTTTGGTGTATAACATGGGATGTAAGTGCGCTTTTTCAAAAACAAATTATGTATTTTATTATAAAAAATACAATATTATAAAAATATAATTTATTAAAAAACGAATACAAGAGTTTTTAGACATTTTCGCGGACTAAAACTGTATTTTTCACGACAAAAATTATTTTTTATCTCTGAAAATAAATTTATTAACGTCAGAGAGCTGGAAATATTTGGATGATATTCTATATTATGTAATTTATTAGTTATATTAAAATTTGCAAATTTGAATTGTCATATCTGGAGGTTTAAAATTTTTTTTTTTAATATTTACCAGAAAGAAATTGATTAAACGTACATATTTAGAACGAGGAATTATTATTGCACGACAATTAGTGCGCACAAATCAATAAATACGGCAATTATTAACGATTGTGCGTGTGTGTGTGGGGTGCTTTATAATATTACATTTCTTGATGTGCCTGGTATTATTCTTTACGCGTGCATACATCATTGGTATCCAATGAAGACCAACCACATCACGACTTTCACTTTGTCAGATCTATTTGCTCAGCCGTTTACTTAACATTGTTAAATATTATAACAATTACAAGGCTACGAATTGTCTATGCACTTCAATAATTAAGATATAATTACCTCTGTCGATGGAAAATTTCTCGAATTAAATGCGTTGTTGAAAAACTTCTTTTTACAATTGAATAGATCGAAACTATAAATTGAGTTTTAATTTGGTTATGGGAAGTCTTTTAATGCACATAAATATCCGAAAATTATAATGTGCCGGTTAAATGGGTGGTTTTTGAACTACAACATATTAATTTGTGAAATTTTGTAGATGTGGGCTCCGGTCAGGTCCATTAAAAAATTTTGAAGAACGTTTTAATAATTGACATAAGGAAGCGTGGTATATTTTGAGACAAGAATTTTTTTTATAGAAATTTTTTAAACACATAATATTTTTAAATACGCATTTAAAAGGTTCTGTTTAGCTAATGATAGATTCTGACCTGTTAGATTTTTTTTTGTAATCTCAAAATTTAGCTTCTGCTCGGCCAACAAAAATTTCTTTGTTGAGATTCTACCAAAAACAAACACAATTCGAAAAAAATTGCCGAAAACTTAATACCTAATTTGGAACGGCTGTGTGTAAAATTTACGTCATTTTTGTATATTAATGAAAGAAAAAATGTTTACTCGAAAATTTCAAACAAAACAATTTTCGAAATTTTAAATGCTACTTAATTGCTACTTTTTGATAATATCGAAATACGTTTTAAATATTCATATAAACACGTAAGTGGCACAATAGTGCCGCCTAATGATCTTTTTCTAATTTGCGTTTCTAAACGAACCTAAATGAGTTCGTTTATAGCGAATTTGAGTTCGCTTATAGCATAGGGCAATTTACTGTTTCAATGTTGGTAGCTGTGCTTGCCAGTTATCAAACGTCATACTACAAAAGAAAGCAACAAATAGCTTAATTTAAATTTTGTCCTTGAACTGTACAATTGTACGTCAAACTACAAATGAAAGCAACAAATAGTTTAATTTTATTTGACAATTTATTTCAAATATTTCAAATGTGTCTTTAGCTACTACCAACAGTCAAAAAAATCCCTAAATTTTGAAATTTCGATTTTTTCTTTAAAAAGGGCATAAAAGACGCAAATTAGAAAAAAATGTATAAAAAACTCATTTCACAAGTCATTTATAGCACTCGTTCTTTAGAAAACTTGAACTCGTGCAATAAAACCTGCCTTATGAAATTCGTTCTTTAATATACTATTTTCTAATTTGTGTTTCTACTAGAGCTATTAACGAACCCAAATGAGTTCGTTTATAGCGAATTTGAGTTCTCTTATAGCATAGTGCAATTTACTGTTTCAAAGTTGGTAGCTCTGCTTGCCAGTTATCAAACGTCAAACTACAAAAGAAAGCAACAAATAGTTTAATTTAAATTTTGTCCCTGAAATGTACAATTGTACGTCAAACTACAAAAGAAAGCAACAAATAGTCTAATTTAAATTTATTTGACAATTTATTTCAAATATTTCAAATGTGTCTATAGCTACTACCAACAGTCAAAAAATTCCCTAAATTTTGAAATTTCGATTTTATATTTAAAAAGGGTTTAAAAGACGCAAATTAGAAAAAATACTATAAAAAACTCATTTCATAAGTCATTTATAACACTCGTTTTCTAAACTTGAACTCGTGCAATAAAACCTGCTTATAAAATTCGTACTTTATAATATACTATTAACTGACGCTTTGAAATATATTATGACAGTGCTTTATTTAATAATTCGAATCTTTGATGCAAAGGAACGACAGATGATTTCCCATGAGTATTTCCCCTTACAGAAAATGAATAAAAACTGTTTTTCCGTCAACTATAGTGCTTCAGTTCAACTTAATCAGTCTGCAAGGTTTGTTACGATGAGAGAAACAGATAAAGAGATATCACATAACATTCTTGAAGAATTGTGGATCCTCTAATTTGCGCGTGCAAATTCAAAGTTGCATATTTGGTATAATTAATTAAAGAAATGTTCAGTAGTGATTCGTTTTCAAACCGTTTTGAATGATCAAAATATATTTTTGTCCGCTAAGCTTTATGCATAATAAAAGGTCTACGATAGCATTTACGAAGAATCAATCTATTATAAAATTATGCAAATGTTGCATTTGTTGTTTCTAACTTCGCAATGTATTACCTTGACAGTTAAAAAAAAAAGAATAATTATTATAATTAGGTGATGTATAAAATGAAAATGTCACTAAAACAGTTGATTTTTTTTTGTAATCAATACTTTTCAGTTTTAATATACCTCTTCTATTCCATCATATTTTATTTTAATCCACATTTTTTGCCTGCATTCATTTTGTCACACCTTTTTTGCATATATTAATTTTAATATTATAATTCATGGTCACTACTTTCTGCATACCATTTAATATCTGCTCTAAATTCTGCTCCCTTTCTTCCATGATAGATATATCGTCGGCGAACCTCAACCTCTGCCTGAAGAATTTTCACACCTACACTATCCTCTTCGTTTACCTTGTTTATTGCATATTTTATATACAGGTTAAATAACAACGGCGAAAGTGTACATCCCTGCCTGACTCTGACTCCCTTTCCTATTCTTGCCCTTCAATTCTAATTAAAGCCGTTTGATGTTTGTATAGATTGAAAACAATTCTCATATCTTTGAATGTCTATAAATGAGATTATATTTCGTCCATTTTTATGAAATATAATTAATTTTCATTACATTGTAAATTAGTAGAATGATGGAATGCAGTAGAAAAATGAGGATCACAATAGGAGATAATAGAATCGAAGAAGTGTCAGATTTTTGTTATTTAGGCAGTAGAATCACAAAAGATAATCGAAGCAAGGTAGATATAAAGTGTAGGATAGCACAGGGTAGGAAGGCATTCGTAGAAAAGGAACAGATTTTAAGATCAAATATTGACTTGGGTATTAGAAAAAGATTACTGAAGGTATATGTTTGGAGTGTAGCACTGTACGGGTGTGAGGCGTGGACTATAGGAAAGGAAGAGAAGCGTAGATTACAAGCATTCGAAATGTGGTGTTATAGGAGGATGATGAGGATTGGTTGGGAAGATAAAGTAACAAATGAAGCTGTACTAGAGTTAGTAGGGGAGAAGAGAAGTATTTGGAGAGTGTTACAGCGTAGGAGAGACAGATTAGTAGGGCATATTCTTAGGCATGGGGGGATTATGCAATTGATCATAGAAGGTAGAGTGGAGGGAAAGAGAGGGGTAGGTAGGCCTAGATTGGAGTATGTGAGTCAGATAGTTGAAGACGTTGAGATGAATAGCTATAGGGAGATGAAGGGATTAGCTCAGGATAGGTCGACGACAGATGGCGTGCTGTTTCCAACCAATCTTTAGGATTGCGGACTCTTTAACTAACATTGTAAATTGTTAAGTCAATTATTTATTTTTGATTCATTTTAAATAAACTAACATCATAACATATTTTTAGTAACAAGCGAACCATCTTTTTTTCTGCAATATTATTTATGATATCTTCCACATACATACACACAGAGAAAAGATTTCTTTGTTCCGAGTAAATATTTACTGTTATATATGCGAATAAATATATTTTCTTGGATTAATTAAGTTCCATAATTCTTACTATGAGTAAAAAAATATTTAAACCAAGAAATGCGCTTTATATCTTCACAATTAGAATACCTTATATCGCTAATTATTATTTATAATCAAGTTAAGTCAATTATTATTTAATTTAAAACAATAAGATATTTGTTTTGAAATATTACAATCTCGCGTAAAGTTTTTTGAAGTGAAACTTCTATAGACGCGGTAGGGCATATTGGCCTGAACGTCACGAAAAGTGTAACGCTTCCATCACGAAAAGTGAAACATGTTACGCGCATGCGCCGCATGTACTGTGTGTATACGTAGCATAAGGCAACCAGTAGACGCTTGCGTATTTTCTTATATATTACATAAACACAGCTTAATCTTTAGCTAACAATTTCCATTGTGTGAAAAGTGAAATGAAGAAAAAGACAAGTACAGACAGAGTGCGAGCCTTTAGAGAACGGAAAGAAGCGAATAAACCGCCAAGAAAAGTGCCAACAAGTACCTTGGAAAGAAGTAGAGAGTATCGCGTCAGGCAAAGGGCGTTAAAGAAACACAGTGGACAACATAACCTTCCAACGGCCTCAAATACACTGGATGAATCGATATCGTCGTTAAGTGAGGACACAGTGAGTGGTATAGAGAATTTGAATGCCACTGATTCAGGCACGTGAAGATACACGCGGTGCGAGAGATCAACGAAATGAATCTGATACAGCTGAGCGAGCCATCGATAAATAGAAATGCACCCACTAGTGCATCATACACAAAATTTACATTCTTTTAACCTGCTCATCGCGAATTTGATAAACATTTTTTCAATAATCCGCTAGGTACAGTGTGTTCCATATGTGATCGAATATCGAATAAAAAAAATCGTTAACAAATGGAAAGAAAGCAATGCATAAAATCAACTTTTCCTAGGAGCAAAGTAGTTTCACTTCTACCGCGCGAGAGTCTCACGCATGTTTTTTCTTCTTCTTAGAATGAAATTCTTTCAGATTGGTATAAAAAAATTCCAATCAATCAAGATTATATAATTCAAGTCAAGAAATAATACAACCAAATCAATTCTTTAGTCGTATTTATTCAATTAAAACGTATTATTCAATGGAAGAACATAATGTGCATTGGATCAAGAATATTTAGATTCAAATTGAAACATTTATTTTCAAGAATTTCATTTACTTGTATAGTCTTGTAAAAATTAATTTAAGTACTCGTGTCAAGTAAATTTTTTTCTAAGTAACCTTTCTCTGTGTGTATACATAAATAATATTACTGAAAGTATATAAGAAAAGTATACTTCCTTGTATGATTTTATTTATGTAAATTGTCTACCGGTTACGCATATGCATCTTCAGGACAAAATTGTCAAGTTATAAAATTTAGTATATAAGATTTATTAGTTCTTGTCGTTTCTTATATATATTACAATAAAGGTGCTATTTATATATGGGATATATGGAAGTTTACCGGAAATAAATGTATACGTGCTAATAAAAATAGGTCGTAAAAAATAAAATAAAAATAGTTATAAATACTACTTCGAAAAATATCACATACTATACAAATAATAAAAGGAATATCAATCATTAGGGATTTTTTTAACTTGCTTAAGCGGGTAAAGCACCTTTATATACCATAAGAAAAACAGTGTGATTTATTTAACTTCATCTTTGGCTTGATTTTTTTTTTGGTAACATTTTTCAATTTTTTTTCTTGTGGTAACAGTTTCTAGATGCGAAATTGCCCACAAGCTCGCCATTCTTTTTTTTTAAAGCTTTAATTAGTTGCTTAACAAATTGCTTTTAAACACAGACCATATTTTTTTATTAAGGTAAATTTATCGTAATTCAACATTTTAAGAGCTTAGTGACGTTCATATGGTCCCAAATATAAAATTTCGGTAAAAAATCTGTTCAATAATTAATTTTTAAACATTTATTTGGTAAAACGAGAAATATCGGTAGTTGTGTACATTTTAAATGATATTATTTTTTCCAGATTAAAACAACTTAATATAATATCATATAATTATCATAAATATCATATCAAATATCAATTACAAATATCATATAATTCATTAAATCATTCAAGAAATATTTTTTAGAATTTAGAGATCTCTGTAATACATGTGAATATATATTTTTAAATTTTTCTATCTATATTAGTTTATACAGGGAGTTCTGCCGGGTCACTGCCGTATCACCCTGTATATGTTTTCGAGCTGTAGTTAGATATACAGTTTACTGATGATAAGTTTAATTTTTTTTAGTTACTGTATTATTGAAAATTTACCACATTCATAGAAATCTATTATTTATTTATATATATTATTATCATCTATTAGTCGTTCTGCAAGAATTTTTTGCACTTACGGATATACGAACGAATAAAAAGAACGCGCACAAAGAAAAATGCAAAAAATAATAATAAATTTATATAGCTGAGAGATATTGTTAAAAAAATCGAAAAATGTCTTTTAAAATGTTTTGAATTGATTTTTGTAACGTGATATCACATCTTACTTAATTTAGTTAACCTTCCAAATTACTTGAAATGAAAATTGGCATGACACTAAATAATCCTTTTACACAGAGCTTTTTTAATTTCGTTCCCTTAAATTAATATATAAATGAATGGATCGTAATTTTTCATTAACATGAAGATTTTCCATTTTAAACTTTTTAAACTATTTAAACTTTCATATGTATGTGTTTTGTACGATTTTTATTTGTTATATATCCAGAATTATATCTTTCACACATGGACTTATTTTGTTGCTAAATTTGGCTATAGTTTGATACTTAAATTCGCTATTTTTTGCATGTTTTGATTTACACTCAAAATATTGGACGTACAAATTTCGAACTCAATTTTCGGCTGCAAAACTCTAAAACTACGGTATCCCCTTAATATATATTTTCCATATATACTTCTCGTAAAAAATTGTCATTCCGATCGTCATCATAATGTATCATATTTATCTAGAATCTAACATTTCTGCATTTCTTCGGGAATGACAGTCCAAATGAAGTATGCGCGCAAATCAACAACGTGAATAGTACTGTACAAGAATTGTTAATTGGGCAATTCAAAGCGCATTACGATTCCTAGGTACACCTCAATTCCTTTCGAATGATTGCAATGTTATATTTTCTCTGTCAAGAACAAACAAATTAGTGTGGAGATTAAAAAAAGATACCGTCTAAACCAAATACTAATTTTAGCTAATGAAAATGTGAAATCGTCGAAAAGATATTAATGATCGCTAAATTTAATTTAAGTTTTGATTTGAAAAATTTATAAACCGATTTTTTAAGAAAAAAGAAATTAATCTTATTATAATTTTATCTATATATAATATTATAAATTTATCAATAATTCGAAGGTCGTCAAATGTTACATATCACTTTTTAACATATCTTTTTTGACTTGTATTGAATTTTTCAAAATTTGGCGCCATACTAAGGTTCCTCTCCCAATAAAATGACACCTAAAAAGCAACAACAAAATAATATGAAATTTACATAAATTACAAATTTGTGGAATAATCGGGTGGGTACAAAGACGAATCTTTTTCGTATTGCTTTTGTTTTATTTTAATTTGGACAATTGGTAGGTATATATATAGAGTCGTGCGAGAGGTGTCACCTAGGTAGCCAGCATTATTTGCATATGGCGAAACAATGGACGAGTCATTGCGCCATCCATTTATATTATCACGTCAATTTAGCTGATTGGTAGCAGCTCCGAACTGGATTGTCTTCATTTTCGGCACAAATCATACGGGATAATAACGAAATATCCTACCCGAAATATGTTACCATGCATCCTTCATGTCACTTTCTAATGTTTTAATTTTTTTTAAATAAAATTGCGCACATTAATGGCTTCGGAATGTTGCGTAAAAATGTGCCAAATTAAAATTAATTAGTAATGTGTGCGAGAACTATCGCATGCACTGAAGATATTGTTGAGAGTTATTTATAGGAGGTTGGAAAATGAAGTAGAAGAAAGGCGGCTAGAAGAAGATCAGTTTGGTTTTAGGAAGAACAGAGGGACGAGGGAGGCTAAGAAGGGTAGCAGAAAAGAGAATGAAAGTAGGAAAGGCAACTTACATAGCTTTCGTAGATTTAGAAAGGACGTTCGATAATGTAGATTGTGACATAATGTTTACAATTGCAATTTTAAAAGAAACGGGAATAAATTCTAAGGATAGGAGAATTATTTTCAATCTATACAAACATCAAACGGCTTTAGTTAGAATTGAGGTGGAAGAAGAGGTAGCGGGAATAGGAAATGGAGTCAGGCAGGGATATACACTTTAGCCGTTGTTATTTAACCTGTATATAAAAGACGCAATAACCAAGAGAGATCGACAGATTGAGGACTATTTAATGTAAAAAATCATCGATTCTATTTTCAACTATTTTTTCTTTATTTTAATAGACCCTTTTTTGAAACGTTCAAAAATTCACACTTTTTCGAACGTCTAGAAGAGTATTGTTCGCGGTTATATTCCCAAATGAATTGCAGCATCCTGTATAGTTGTTGTTGTTGCGTTATCAGACAGATGGCGTGCTGTTTCCAACCAATCCCTAGAATTGAGGACTATCTAATCTAAAAAATCATCTATTCAATTCCAACAATTTTTTCTTAATTTTCATACACCCTTTTTGAAATGTTCAAAAATTCACACTTTTTCGAACATCTAGAAGGGTATTGTTCGCGGTTGTATTTCCAAATGAATTGCAGCATCCTGTATAGTAGTAATTGTTGCGTTATCAGACAGATGGCGTGCTGTTTCCAACCAATCCCTAGAATTGAGGACTATCTAATCTAAAAAATCATCTATTCAATTCCAACAATTTTTTCTTAATTTTCATACACCCTTTTTGAAACGTTCAAAAATTCACACTTTTTCGAACATCTAGAAGGGTATTGTTCGCGGTTGTATTTCCAAATGAATTGCAGCATCCTGTATAGTACTAATTGTTGCGTTATTAGACAGATGGCGTGCTGTTTCGAACCAATCCCTAGGATTGAGAACTATCTAATCTAAAAAATCATCTATTCAATTTCCAACAAATTTTATGTTAATTTTGATAGACCCTTGTTGAAACATTCGAAAATTCACACTTTTTCGAACGTCTAGAAGAGTATTGTTCGCGGTTATATTCCCAAATGAATTGCAGCATCCTGTATAGTAGTAATTGTTGCGTTATCAGACAGATGGCGTGCTGTTTCTAACCAATCCCTAGGATTGAGAACTATTTAATCTAAAAAATCATCTATTCAATTTCCAACAAATTTTATCTTAATTTTGATAGACCCTTTTTTGAAACGTTCAAAAATTCACACTTTTTCGAACGTCTAGAAGAGTATTGTTCGCGGTTATATTTCCAAATGAATTGCAGCATCCTGTATAGTAGTAATTGTTGCGTTATCAGACAGATGGCGTGCTGTTTCGAACCAATCCCTAGGATTGAGAACTATCTAATCTAAAAAATCATCTATTCAATTTCCAACAAATTTTATGTTAATTTTGATAGACCCTTGTTGAAACGTTCGAAAATTCACACTTTTTCGAACGTCTAGAAGAGTATTGTTCGCGGTTATATTTCCAAATGAATTGCGGCATCCTGTATAGTAGTAATTGTTGCGTTATCAGTCTACCTAAATGCAAGTTTTTTATTATTGGTTTTATTTCTAGGACTACGCGACTGCTATAGAGCACACACAGGCAGGTAACTACCGATCTGCGATATAACCGATGTTCATGTCCATATCCATATCCATTGCAACGATGGCAAGTATTCCAATTCAGCCTCGAAACTTGGCATTTCATTTATTTTCATACAATTAACTCTGCTCGTTTGTTATCTACACACTTGGATATGTTGTGATATATAGAACTGACTGAATATATATATAGATTATGCGCAGCACAGGGTACTGAATTATATCATCTTATTTAAATACAATTTTCTAGGTCGATGTTTATATTTTAAATGAAGCGACGAATTGTTGAGGTTCGTTTTGCTATTTCTTATATAGATTTTGATTAACAACGAGCCGTGGTTTTATAAAAAAATTTCAATTATTATTTTTATATACATATTCACATTTAATATAATAATTTGTATATATAATATAGTGGCATAAAGGCTAAAATCTAAATTATAATTACCTTTCGAGATATCAAATTCATTTTTTAAGAAGTTAATTTACGTATCATTAAGTAAGGAAATAATTTTTAAATAGAATGATTGTATTTAAATTTTTAAAGGATGGCTCAGTAGTTTATAAAATATATAAATACAGGAATCTAATATGAACTAAAATCTCATAAACGTAATACGTTAATAAATAAGAAAAGCAAATGAGATGTTTCTCTTTTGGGCTAATACGAGTATTATCGTTATTTCAAATAATTCGAAAGAGAAGCCTTATAAATGACTTTTTGCTTATTTTTCTGTTTTTATATTTCACTTTTGAATTACCATATGGTATTCAACTTTTTTGATTTTTTTCAAAATTCGTAAATTATAAATTATAAATTATACAGGTTAGTTTGTAAAATATATGAGAAGGGAGAAGTACCACAGGATTTTCAGCGTAGTAGAATAGTAACAATGCCGAAGAAAATAGGAGCTAATTTGTGTGAGAACTATAGGACCATTAGTCTACTATCACATGCATCGAAGATATTGTTAAAGATTATTTATAGGAGATTAGAAAATAAAGTAGAGGAAAGGCTAGGAGAAGATCAGTTTGGTTTTAGGAAAAACAGAGGGACGAGAGAGGCGATTTTAGCACTAAGAACAGTAGTAGAAAAAAGAATGAGGGTAGGAAAGGTAACTTGCATAGCTTTTGTAGATTTAGAAAAGGCATTTGATAATGTAGATTGGGACATAATGTTTAGAATTTTAAAAGAAACGGGTATAGATTATAAGGATAGGAGAATAATTTTTAATTTATATAAACACCAAACTGCCTTAGTTAGAATTGAGGGGGAAGAAGAGGTAGCAAAAATAGGGAAGGGAGTTCGGCAGGGATGTACACTTTCACCGTTATTATTTAATCTATATATAGAAGATGCAATAAACAAAGTAAAAGAAGAGTATAATGTAGGTGTGAATGTACAGGGAGAGAAAATATATATGTTGAGATTCGCCGACGATATAGCTATATTGGAAGAAAGCGAAAAGAATTTAGAAAGGGTATTGAATGGTATGCAGGCAGTATTGACTAGGGATTTTAACATGAAAATAAATATAGGTAAAACTAAAGTGATGAGGTGTGACAAAAAGGAATGCAGTAGAAAAATGAGGATCTCAATAGGAGATAATAGAATCGAAGAAGTGTCAGATTTTTGTTATTTAGGCAGTAGAATCACAAAAGATAATCGAAGCAAGGTAGATATAAAGTGTAGGATAGCACAGGGTAGGAAGGCATTCGTAGAAAAGGAACAGATTTTAAGATCAAATATTGACTTGGGTATTAGAAAAAGATTACTGAAGGTATATGTTTGGAGTGTAGCACTGTACGGGTGTGAGGCGTGGACTATAGGAAAGGAAGAGAAGCGTAGATTACAAGCATTCGAAATGTGGTGTTATAGGAGGATGATGAGGATTGGTTGGGAAGATAAAGTAACAAATGAAGCTGTACTAGAGTTAGTAGGGGAGAAGAGAAGTATTTGGAGAGTGTTACAGCGTAGGAGAGACAGATTAGTAGGGCATATTCTTAGGCATGGGGGGATTATGCAATTGATCATAGAAGGTAGAGTGGAGGGAAAGAGAGGGGTAGGTAGGCCTAGATTGGAGTATGTGAGTCAGATAGTTGAAGACGTTGAGATGAATAGCTATAGGGAGATGAAGGGATTAGCTCAGGATAGATCGGCATGGCGTGCTGTTTCCAACCAATCTTTAGGATTGCGGACTCTTTAACTAACGTAAATTATGACTACTTATAGAGTTTAATTCATCAAATGTACAAAACATTATCAAATGTCTTATTATCAATTTTCAATTCTATGCCTAACATCAATATCTGGAGAAAATAATTTAAAAATAAATAAATACGACATTGTAACATCCAGTATCGTGATGATGATGTCGAAATATATAATTTCAAATAAATAACAAAAAAAAAGTGCAAATTTTAAACAATTAATTTAATTAATTATTGACTAGTTGCAGATTTACAATCCTCAGATCTTTTCCTATTAGAAAATGTCCCATTCAATAATTTTTTCACGTAAAATAAAAATTGAAAATCAAGTCAATATAAAAATATTTCTAAATGCTGACTTTAAAAATCTGTCCGTTTTCAAAAATCATTGAAATCTATAAATATTTAAAAAACTATAACAAAATCATTGAAACCGGAAATTTAATATTTCAATCTGCGCCATTAATGCCGAAAGTTTTGCAATATTTTACAAAATTGTGAAAATTTTGTTATATCTGCTTGAAACGGACGTATATAAATATAAACGCACAATGGACATGCCATTGTAAAAAAAAATCAATTTTAACCAAAAATTTTGCAGCGTTTGATTAATTAATGAGAAAGCAAAGTTTTAGCTTTGTACGTACATTGCTAAATTGAGAAAATTCATAATCTTATTTAGTGATACACATAATGTTTCTAAAATGTTACTGAAGAGTGACTAATATCTGACCCTAACTGAAGGGGCGCTACAAGTGTGTGCAGGGGTCACAGGTGTCCTCTAGTCCGGTGCCCCTGTCCGGTGGTCAACACTTGGATAATATATTCTATTATATTAGTTTTAATCCAGTAGTGGTTGTGAACTTTTTTTAAATTTCCACGCACGTGCCAAAAGTTTACAATTCGTAGTTTTCGAGTTATTGATGTGAGAGAGTAATTTTTTATGTACAGAAAAAAAATTATTGAATTAAAAGTTTAAAAATTAACATAGAATTTTATAAATTAGAATTCTAAGAACAGTTTCATATAAATTATTTATTCAGAATATTTTTGTTGGTGTACATTCGATCTAAAATGCTTTACATACGGACCTGATTCGTCATTCCCATTTTCTATTTCCGAAACAGTCTTTTTTTTAAATACAAGAATGTGGAGAGAACAAAATTTATTAAACATCCGTTGCTAATTTTTTAAAAATCAACTGAACAACCGGTTTCGTGAATTTTCGTGAATTATTTTTAATTTCGCCCAATGAAAGAAAATTTTCAATTATTTTCGCATAATTGACAAATCATTGTTGCAGTATTTTGAAGGAACGGTTTATGTATAAGGAACTGACTTGACAATCGATCAATTGCAGTTCATTTCACATCTTCAAATTAAAATTATTTCCTTATAATGTGTGGCTTGAAATAAAATAAGTAAATAATGTGTGAAATAAATGTCGATGTTTCTGCAAAGTTACTGAACTGTGCAAATCTTTAAGAAAAATCGCTGACTATCAACTAGCGATGGCAAACTGTAGGTCACTTTGAGGACCTACTTCGTAGTTCGTAGTTCATTTCAATGTACCGTTCACGAACTATAGGTCGTGAACTACTAACATCTTTTAAAAATGAACTAGTTCACGACCTATATGAAATACATGCACATATCGAAAATAATCTCTTTTTTTTCAATATAAAAATATTAAATGGTAAAAAATAAATAAATTGAAATATTTCAATACTTATTTTGAATTAAGAATGAGCAAGAAAAAACAACAATGTTTATAATTTATACAAAACATATATATATATATATATATATATAATGAAATATAATTTCGTTCCGTTCACTAACACACTTTATCACTAAATAAATGTTAGTACTGTATATGTAATGTATACTATACTGCATCGTTTACGAGTCGTTGTGATTCATGAACGGTTTAGTAGACGACGGGTTCAGGACCTAGTACAAGTACATCAATACGTACACCGCGCACCATGTAGGTCATAGTTCACAAACTAGGTCTTAGTGACCTATAGGTAGTTGCAAAACATCGTCACAATACGCCCGTCATTTGATTGAACCATTGAGAGTGAACGGTTCGCGAGTGAACTACACATGAACTAGCTAAAGCAGATATAAATTTCTAAATGAATTTTTTGAATAATCCATCCCAGTTAAATATATTTAACGTTATTATTTTATAAAATCAACGAAAAGTTACTCGTTTTATTTTTGATACTGACTGATTATTTTACCCACTTGTCAAAATGACAGTACATATTATAACTTCCTATTTCATTTTTACAACAAATTATAGATTTAAATGAAGTAATAATTTATGGGAAATATTAACAATTTTTATCATTTCTTTTTTTTTATATAAAAAGTGCCTTCATAATCATAATATTTTTAACATATCAACATTATTTTTATATAATATAATTAGTGTTGCAATATTGCATCGAGTTTCTTATTTCGTTCCGTTCACAAACACACTTTATCACTAAATAAATGTTAGTACTGTATATGTAATGTATACTATACTGCATCGTTTACGAGTCGTTGTGATTCATGAACGGTTTAGTAGACGACGGGTTCAGGCCCTAGTACAAGTACATCAATACGTACATAGTAGTTCATAGTTCACGAACTAGGTCATAGTGACCTATAGGTCATTGCAAAACATCGTCACAGTATGCCCGTCATTTGATTGAACGGTTCGCGAGTGAACTACTATCGACAGTTTCTGGACGGACACGAAGATGAAAAATTAAACTAGTTGATGGTCTCTTTTGTATAAACGTACAAATTTTAACAATTAAAAAAAATTGCTTATAGATTTTCTTGTTATGTTGTGATATTCCATATTAGGGAAGAGAAATAAAAATACAATGTTTTATGATATAATTATATAATATAATATAATAAAATTATATGTTCTTCCTAAAATTTATTCAAAATAACATATTTGTATACTATGACATATTATTGGTCTAATATAGCAATGTGTTAAATAACGAAAATGTGTTAAAAATTCTTTTTTTGAAAAAAAAAGAACCAATAAATATGATAATAGAGAGATAGTTTAAAGAGTTAGCTTCAACTAGATTTTTTGAAAATTGTGTTTAATGCAAGCCAGAAAAATATTAATTAATGAATTTGCAGCGCTTTTTTGCACCCACAAAGATAAAGATTCTTTTTTAATTGTATGTATACGCATACTGTTGAAACACAAAAATAATGTCTGCATTTTGTTTAACTTAAATCTAATAAATTAATTTACATTCTATCCTCCGATTGTTCTTCAGCAGTTCAGAATGAGTTTTTAAATTACCATATAAACGATACGTTTGCATAATTTGACCATGAGAAAGAAGCTTACCATTGACACACGTAATAAGTAATGTCCATAAGCAACTCGTACACTCACAGACAATAGTATTGTGTCGATATAAAGAAGTGTAGCAACAGTTTGCGTATTACAGTGTGACATTACTATTGTCTTGCGGTGTACATAACCTTTTCGGTCTTTAGGAATGGACCACTTGATGATGATATACAAAATAATACAAACTCAGTTTCAAGGCAGCATTATTCTTCAGTTGTTGTCTAACATTTATCAGAAGCACAGATCTATATGTATTTTATTTTGCCTGTCGTCTCCTCGTTGAGTTTCGGACACAAAAATTATGAAATTATTCATATTAAGTGGCATAAATTTAACGTTCTCACATTTTCGTAGATCTCATAATTTTGTACACGGAAAAAAATGGGCACAAATTGTATGGTTTATATGTCAGAATACTAAAAATGGAACTGGTTATATCGTTACATGAGAAGAGGGCCGGAGAGAAATCTCGTGCATTTAATTTTTTTATTTTATTTTTATAGGTACAGTTATTATTGCGTACATTTCAGACGAAAAACTTGTTTGTTTTTGTTTAGTACGCAAGCAAAAATTTCGGCGTTAAGATCTATAGTTGTATACCCGGTGATTTTTATTTAGTCAATTTAAAAAATGATTCCATTTCTCTTACGCGTAAATTAATTCTTAATTTTGGGTTAACTTGTGTTCCTGTTCGCGAAAATTGAATTTCTTAAAATATTTAAATAAAAAGCTGTATTCACTTTAACAGCGTGAGACAAATGGCACGGGTGCCAAAACTGGCACGTGCAAAAATGTTGTTGGAACGTTATTATTTTATACAATATCCATTTTTTAATTGGTTAAGATATGTAGAAGTAATCATTTTTAATGCAGAAAAAACAAATTCTGCCTGAATGTCAGTGGAAATATTGTTGACGATTTTATTTTATTTTTCACAGTTCAGTCAATTTGCAGAAATATATCAAATTTTGTTTTACATTTGGATATTTTCTACGTTTCAAGATGTAAAAAATACAATTGATGGATTTTCAAAGCAATTTCTTTTTGTTTTTTTTTGTTTTACATTTTCAAAAAATATTGTCAATTTGAGAAATGACTTGCAAATAATTAAAAAATATCTTTTATCAGTCGAAACATGCACACATAAAAAAATTCGCCACTACTTGTCTAAAAAATCACCATAAATAATAATAATAATAATAAATCTATTTATTGGCATATGTAAAATTAGGAAAGTACATTCAAAAGGAATACCATCAAAATAATAATCCAAATAGATATAAGGCTCATCTTTGCTCTTCCTGGCACTCCTGCGTATATTTTTCTATATTTTTGACTTTTTTCTTGTATAATTTTTATATTCGACTATGTTTTTAAACCGCTCTGTTTATGTTCATTACAAACTATACATAATATTCACAAGAATTACATGTTGTCTTGGAAACAATGACGGACGGCTCTTTATAGATATTGTTCTTATTCTTGGTCATTGCTAACTTGTTTTTTTATTATTATATCGTGTTAAAATATGAACATTAACATTTAGGTTATATTTTAGGATGCTGCAAACTACATGTTAGTAATTGCTTTTATACGCAAAGGTCACTATCATTATTCTGACTTGAAATTTACTTAAAATTACATTCGATCTTCCAATAACTATTAATATCTTTATATAATTCTACAAGTCAATGGAAAAAGCGAAATTTTAATTTAAAAAATTTCAGCCGCTAAAATGAAAACAAGAAAATAGGTGATATAAAATACAAAATACACTTTTAAATTATTTAAAATAGCGACTTTATATTATTTAAATTATGTAACTGTGATTTTCTAAGAAATGTAAGTAGCTATGTAATTATCTAGTATAGCTACAGGAACATTTGCATCTGACCCTGGTCTGGGTCAGATTGGCATTGTACCAGATTTAAATTGACAAATGACAATCATGATAATTCAAACTCCACCTTGGATGAACAGATATTACGCGTAATGGTTTTAAAGATGGCAAATTGTAGGTCACTTTGAGGACCTAGTACGTAGTTCATCGTTCATTTCAATGTACCGTTCACGAACTATAGGTCGTGAACTACTAACATCTTTTTAAAATGAACTAGTTCACGACCTATATGAAATACATGCACATACTGAAAATAATCTTTTTTTACTCAATATAAAAATATTAAATAGTAACAAATAAATAAATGGAAATATTACAATACTTATTTTGAATTAAGAATGAGGAAGAAAATACAACAATGTTTATAATTTATATAAAACATATATATAAGGAAATATAATTTCGTTCCGTTCACAAACACACTTTATCACATAAATGTTGGTACTGCTATTGGTACTGTATATGTAATGTGTACTATACTGCATCGTTGTGATTCATGAACGGTTTAGTACACGACGGGTTCAGGACCTAGTACAAGTACACCGTGCAGCATGTAGTTCATAGTTCACGAACTAGGTCATAGTGACCTATAGGTCGTTGCAAAACATCGTAACTTTTGATTGAACCGTTCAGAGTGAACGGTTCGCGAGTGAACTACACATCGCTAATGAACTAGCTAAAGTAGATATACATTTCTAAATGATTTTTTTGAATAATCCATCCCAGTTAAATATATTTAACGTTATTATTTTATAAAATCAACGTAAAGTTACTCGTTTTATTTTTGATACTGACTGATTATTTTACCTACTTGTCAAAATGACAGTACATAATATAACTTCCTATTTCATTTTTACAACAAATTATAGATTTAAATGAAGTAATAATTTCTGGGAAGTATTAACAAATTCTATCATTTCTTTTTTTTATATAAAAAGTGCCTTCATAATCATAATATTTTTAACATATCAACATTATTTTTATATAATATAATTACTTCCAGTGCATATTTTATTTTGTACAACTGGAACTCTAAACTTGTATTTAAAAAAAAAAATTACAATAAGTTATATAGATTATTTTATTGCAAATTAAAAAATAATTGTTTACATTCTATAATAAAAGTGACTTTTGATCATCTGTCATTATTGGCAATATGATAAAACCATAGGAACGTCATTATTTCGTCCCAAACAAAAATACGGGTGGATTTATTTGAACTTACTCGAATAATTATTGCATTCCAATGTTGCCAAATATTAAAATTTTGAAAATCCAAAAAATCGATAAATGTGTTTTTTCCAAATATTTAACAAGATAGAATTTATAGATTTATTTCTAGTTTATATTTTTATCGTTACACGAAAGAAAATTACAAAAAAATATGTAACGGCTATAAAAATCGTAATTTTTGTGAGAATACATAGTACCTATATAATTCAAAAGTATTTATATCGAGACAAGCCCATTGAGAATTTCACGGTTTTTTAACATGCATAATTCCCTTGTATCAACTTGTGGCACTTCCCCACAGCGAAAATAATATAAATTTAATTGTACGATACACGCGGATTGAAACCACCCCAACATAAATAACAGAAAAACTGGTTAGTAGAATTGAGCCGATACGCGATCATTCACTTTAGTTGACTTTTGCGTCATTCTGACAGGTACACAACTGTCAAATGGGCATTATATTGTCGGACACGGGTTTTAATGGGACTGACCGTCGGTCAGGGGTCCCCGTGGTCGTGGTCACCTTACAAAAGGTCCTCTTTGTTGTTGTCTATGTGTACGCATATAAACACTAAATTATCCCCGATGTAGAAGAATGTACCCTCGCTCTTATATAATAAGGGTATTTGCTGAATAGATGATTTGCCTTTGTCGTTTTTAATCCTTCTATCTTTCCTTTCGATATTGTAATGAATTATGGTTACACAAACAAATTGCGCCAAAAATTTAGAGATGCGGTTTAGTTCGAAAATATAGTCGTGTACATGGTGATTTTTTGTTATGGTTTCTACACAAATGTTTCAGTCAATTAAAACATTTTTTTTAAATTTATTATTACAATTTTTTTAATTAAGTAATTTTTGACAAAAAATATTAATCACCCAGCAATTCTCTTTTGCAACGTACTTTTTCGCAATTAAAATTATAATTTTCAATCTTTGCAAAACTTTCACAATATAATATAATGTCAACCTTTGATTTTTTTTCACTACTTAAATTACTAATAAATTTGAAATAAGCGCAAAAGTAAGATTTTTAATGATATTACCGACTTGAATCATTAAATACTTTTAAAAAATATTAAGGGTTTTTTTGTCCGTAAAATTTTGTTATTATAAAGAAAAATGTACATATGTACATATGTATTTTATATATTTGATTATTTTGGAATATTTTTTGTCAACATATTTGCAATTTTTGATATATCATTTTAAATGCAAATATGTGATGATTATTTTTGTTTTTTATCACTAGTTAAATTACTAATTAGAAATAAGCGCAAAAGGAAGATTTTTTTATGATATAACCGACTTAGAATTTATTTAAAAAAGTGAAAAAATATTAGGGGTTTGTTTGTCCCTAAAATAATAACTATAAAGAAAAATGTACATATCTACATATGTATTTTATATATTTGATTATTTTGTATAGAATTTTGAGCGGCATATTTGAAAAATAATTTCAAGCATACAGGGTGTTTCATTTTCTATATTACTATATATATATAAATGTGACGTACATTTTTTCTTTCTTTCGAAGGCTATTCGACGATGTATTAAAATCCCTTAAAATTTGCCTTTGTCGTTTTTAATCCTTCTATCTTTCCTTTCGATATTGTAATGAATTATGGTTACACAAACAAATGCGCCAAAAATTTAGAGATGCGGTTTAGTTCGAAAATATAGTCGTGTACATGGTGATTTTTTGTTATGGTTTCTACACAAATGTTTTAGTCAATTAAAACATTTTTTTTAAATTTATTATTACAATTTTTTTAATTAAGTAATTTTTGACAAAAAATATTAATCACCCAGCAAATGTCTTTTGCAACGTACTTTTTCGCAATTAAATTATAATTTTCTATCTTTGCAAAACTTGAAGAAAAAACTGTGGCGTTTCAAACAATTGAAGATGTTTTTGTTGTGTCCGTTACCATGAAAATACACGAAGGTTTCACAATATAATGTCAACCCTGCAACGTCATGTGTAAATAGGAAGCTGAAAAAAGCGTTTCCTATGTCTGCTATATGCCATGGGATAGACGGAAGATGGCCTATGTAATGGTCAAAGTATGCACTTACAAAAAAATAAAGACGTTAAACATAAATTCAGTCTTGATGACATGTCTGTCTGCACAAAAGACACGTTAAATTTTATAATAATTGACCGTGTATTTTTTTGTATTTGCATTGCTGTATAATAATATTTCAATAAATGCAACACAGCGAATTCGCACCTGCATTTAATTGCATTCAGATGAAATTAGAGAAAACAAATTGATGCCTTTTATTTGTTGTTGGATTGAAGTCGGATTTTCTTCGTAAAGATTGTAAAAACAATGCGTTGTTAGTAAATCTCAATCTGTTGATGTTGACGGTTATATTACGTTGATTAGTGAGTTAGTTCCCAGAATTTCCCCATCGAATACAAATCAAATCAAATGAAAATCTCTCGCTAATGACCATTAGAACGCCGAAGAAATGAAATGAATACATTTCCCTTTCGATACAGATACGCATTTTGTGTTTTTAGTTCAAGCGAATAAAGTGTCGTTATATTTACTTAAGTAATCCACCTATTTGGAGAGAAAACTATTTTTTTTCTTTAGAAATTACAACATCGGTCCAGTTTAATCGAATTTCTATATACAGGATAGTCCATTACTAAGACACATGCAAAAACTAATAGATATAAAACTGAAAATTTGGATTCTTATATTCAGCTTATGGCATAAAAGTATTTTTTTTTGCCATACAGGGTGTTCCCGGTTTTATTTGCGCACGTCAACTGTTTTAATTAAAAATTGTTTTTCTATCTGACTTTATTTTGCTATAGCTTTACAACTTTAGCCTTACACTTACGTGCATTAGTATTTCAAAAATTAATTATTTTGCAATAAAAAAATTACAATAAGAAAGGTTCGAAAAACATGAACATTTAAAATATTATTAAAAAAATGTAAACGTATTTTACCAATGTATTAACTTACCTATATATCATACAGGACGTTAATAAATACAGTCGATATTTGCACACTTTAAATTGTATATTATAATTGGGTATTAGAAAAAGATTACTGAAGGTATATGTTTGGAGTGTAGCACTGTACGGGTGTGAGGCGTGGACTATAGGAAAGGAAGAGAAGCGTAGATTACAAGCATTAGAAATGTGGTGTTATAGGAGGATGATGAGGATTGGTTGGGAAGATAAAGTAACAAATGAAGCTGTACTAGAGTTAGTAGGGGAGAAGAGAAGTATCTGGAGAGTGTTACAGCGTAGGAGAGACAGATTAGTAGGGCATATTCTTAGGCATGGGGGGATTATGCAATTGATCATAGAAGGTAGAGTGGAGGGAAAGAGAGGGGTAGGTAGGCCTAGATTGGAGTATGTGAGTCAGATAGCTGAAGACGTTGAGATGAATAGCTATAGAGAGATGAAGGGATTAGCTCAGGATAGATCGGCATGGCGTGCTGTTTCCAACCAATCTTTAGGATTGCGGACTGTTTAACTAACTAAATTGTATAAAATTTTTCATACAAATTTTCATATGTATAAAAATTCAAATGAAAATAGTTATTTTTATATGGAATTTTATAGACTTTTTAGTATAGTTTGGTGTAGCTAAAATATAAAATTCTTAAAACCTTATAATTTTAGCTATAAAAATCCAAATAGTAGAAAATCTCGTAAAAATCTATCAAAATACAATTAATCGTCCATATAAAATGGCAATTTTTCTTCAAATGAAATTGTTCAAATATCAATTGTGTTTTTTAACGCACTGCATATTTGTAGAATTTCTTAAAAAAGAATGTAGGTGCTATAGTAATATATCGATATAAAGTTAAATAAAAACAGAAAATATAAATCAATCATATCATTCAATTTAAAATTTTAAAAAGTTTAATCGTAAACATAAAAATGGAACAACCTGTATAGGTGAAACATTTTTATAATAGCAGAAAGCTCTAAACTGTAAATAAAAATCTAAATTATAAGTTTCCTTTTTTTTTTTGGAAATTCTGTAGCATTTTAGATGCCCCACCCCTGTATATACAGTACTAGTCAGATGATACAAATTTTTTTTCGAATACAGGCAAACATATCAAAAACATCCCCTAATATCTCTTATCTAACCCAATTTATTTATATCGGAGCAAATTCTTTTTAAAATTCCTCTTCATCGGCTTCGTATCGAAACAAAGCAAATGCTCTTGTTTATGTCCATGCTGCTTTAAGATAAGTGACAACTACATTACGTTCATTCGAAAGCACTTACCGAAGATCAAGTTATCCATGGCAGTCGTTGTTTTCGTCTCCATGATGATGCTCTTATCTCGTCGTTCTTGTAGCTTTTGCAGATAGTTGATGGCTGCTCTTCTTCCTCGCTGTGACGAAGATTGATGACCGTTCTTTTGTCACTACACTTATAGATTGCTTCTGTTTTAAACTTGAAAATAAAATAGCACGCGTTTCAAATCAATTCTACAACAAATAATGTAATAATATTATATAAAAAAAAAAAGATATATTCACAAAATTAAAAATAGAAAAATGTTGTATATATCACAAAAATATTAATTTATTGAAATCACATATAGCGCAATATAAAATTATTTCTATAAACAAATTTTTGATAAAAATATAAATTATTACTAATGAAAATATTTAATTATTTGTAAAATTAAAAATTCGTGTATATTGCGTTAAGGGTTAATTTAGTATTCGATCGCTCAGCTCGTCTCGGCAAGACTGATTTAACAAACTACCCTGAATAAATCTGGACCAAAATTTCTCATATATGTTACGAGTACGAGCTATAATACAAGGGTGGGTTTTTCAGAAGGGTTATGTACTCTAATTTAAATATATAACTGGATTTCAAGGTACAGTAAATAATGAAAGGGTTGACCCAATTTTCTAAAGGGGAAATTTCGGGAAGAAATGGCGGGGATAGATCATTTTTGATTTGCTTGTTGAAAATATAATATATAGTTATCTTATGTATTATATACGGGGTGAATCGATGCTGATGTGAAAGAATTTTCTGCCTAAACTAGTTTAAGAAGTAATTTCAATCTATTTAATCTTTTGAATCAATAAATACTTTTAAAAAGTATTAAGGGTTTTTTTGTCCGTAAAATTTTGTTATTATAAAGAAAAATGTACATATGTACATTTGTGTTTTATATATTTAATTATTTTGGAATATTTTTTATCAACATATTTGCAATTTTGATACATCATTTTAAATCCAAATTTGTGATGATTATTTTTGTTTTTTTTCACTACTTAAATTACTAATAATAAATTACTAATAAATTAGAAATAAGCGCAAAAGTAAGATTTTTAATGATATTACCGACTTGAATCAATAAATACTTTTAAAAAATATTAAGGGTTTTTTGTCCGTAAAATTTTGTTATTATAAAGAAAAATGTACATATGTACATATGTATTTTATATATTTGATTATTTTGTATAGAATTTTGAGCGGCATATTTGAAAAATAATTTCAAGCATACAGGGCGTTTCATTTTTTATATGACTATATATATATAAATGTGATATACAATTTTTCTTTCGAATAGCTTTTTTCGTATTAAAATTCCGCTTTATGTCATTTTTTTTTTAATATTTTTTTAGTGATTATTTATTACGGGTCAATAAATGAAGCTATAATTTTGACATTTCATCTTGTAATGATATAAATCTTTAAAAAATGTGTCCATAAGATACAACTTTTGTAATAATATAATAAAATTTTGTACAATGTGTTAATTGGTAATGGAGGCATTTAATTTTTATGATACAGAAATTTTTTTTAACTGGACGCTTTATATATTTTCTACAAAAATATTTTCTTCACTTTCGTAGTTTTTTTGTCGTATAAAAATGCTAATTTTTGAAATTTATTCATTTTCTTAACAAAATAAAAAGAAATCTTGTATATTCTTTTTAAGTCGCCCAAAAAAATAATTAATGTCCTTGGCTTGATTACATTTAAAAAATACTTATTTGAAATCAAACATTCATTTTCATATCCAATCATAAATAGATTTTATAGACTTACTAAAAAAATAAATAAATCAATTTTTAATCTATCTGATAAATTCTATTTGTGTTTCACAAGAAAATACCCAAAATTTTGATTTTATTCTATTTTATTATAAATATTAAAATTATTAGTGTAAAGATCTAAAATATTCCTTTGCGGGGTAAGCTACGGTATCAATTAATAATGCCAATTGATTAATATGCAATTTTTATTTTGGATTTTATATAGATTTATGAAATTACAAAATTATAAACAGGTTTGAAAAATGAATTTAGATTTCATATCTGTCTTTGACACATATAAAATATTCAAATATTCAAAATATTTTTGAGATAATATAAAATTTTTAAGCATTCGTTATTATTAATCAATAATTGATTTGATTTTTTCAAGTTTGTTTTGTAGCAGAAATGCAAATAAATTATTAACAAATTATTAAAAAAGGTTCCTTGTAATATGGTCAAATTTTTGTAAAATAAAATAAAACATGCCATAAAAAAGAAAGTACACCGAAATCATACTAAAAAAAAAAAAATGGCATTTTAAAACGTCACTAAGATAGAAAGTAAATAGATATTAAAATATGAATGGGATTTGCAAAAATTTCAACTAAACTCTGTAATTGACAATGAAGATTTTTTTTTAAGAAAGCGAAACTACCAGAGAATAAAAATAAAATAATATGATTGGTACTTAGAAGTACTTTATTTTATTTTACACAAATTTGATGACGAAATTATAATTATTTACATATTATAGATATGTATTTTCGGACTACTTTTCGGTGCAACGGTTGCAAACCGATTCTTTGCTCTACATTATATACAGAAATTAATATTCTCTGGGAAAATGTAGCTACAGCAAATATGACACCTTGGCTAAGTTTACCTGGAGCAGGACAACCGAAATCGGGACGTGCATCGCCTTAATGTCCGAATGGCAAAAACCGTTGCGTACGCTTTGTCCTGCTCCACATTTACTTTTTTCATGTATGGTCCATCTGAAAAGAACAAATTCTAAAAATTCCATACCCAACTCCTTTGGTGGCTATCAACTGTCCGCTGCTTATGTGAAAAGGGTACTAATATTCCAATTGGACAATTGACCATCGTATTTAAATTAGGTTAGATATCCGAGGGTCAATGGGTGACCATTTACACCGCGCGCAGGTAGTACTTTTTTTTCTGCTGAAGATAGCTCGAATACCTCTGCACGGATGGTCAATCAAATCGGGCCGTATGTCCGTTGCGTATCAAGGATATAAAGTACCTGGATTGTCCTTTCAAGATGACCAACGGTCTCTAATATCAGTCCGGCAGGTAGATTTTCAGCGGGATTTCATTTGAATGTGTGTGTGTGTGAACTAATTTTTAATGCACGAATTGTAATAGATCGTTTTTTCGGTGGTACCTAAGAAGTGCCGCGGTACGATGGCCTACATTAATTTTTGTTCCTGTAATGCGGTTTTCGGTACCTCTATGGCTTGGGAACGTAGAATGGATTTTATTTTATTTGTTACCGAGCGATTGTTCAATGAAAATTGTAGTCTACAAGATGCAGGTTTTGTTCAGTTGTTGCAACGGTTTTTCTGGTCCACAAGATATGGCGCCTGGTTTAACCGTTTTAATATATTGTCCTGTCGCTTATTTTTTAGAATATTTAATTTTTAGGCATGCACATTAAATCAGCGCGTTACATTTTTTAACATCACAAAAAATTCTTATACACTTCCGTTTATAAATGACCAAAAATTAAGTTTATTTCTGATTTTCCATATTAATGACGGAAAATATAAATCAGTGTCGTCATCAACTCGCATATCTTCTATAAAGCATTGGACAACTTGTAGGCTCTATTTTAAATACAAAGAATTCGAAAAAAAAAAAACTAATCAAAGGCGAATGATGATTGGTTGTCCGTCCAAGATTTTTTTTTCAATTGGACGATTATAAGCAACTAAACCTCGGCTGCACACTTTGATGTAATTCAAAATGAAATTTTGTAAAATTGAATTTCTTTACAAGAGAAGATATCCGTTACTTAGAAAATCCTCTATCGTATAGGGATTCGTTGGAAATTATCTATTCTACGTTTCTCTTCCTTTCCTATAGTCCACACCTCACATCCATACAATGCTACACTCCATACATATGCCTTTTTCTAAAATCCAAGTCAATATTTGATATTTTATTTAACACCGTAGTGATAATTTAAAAAATCAATATTTGGTCATAAAATCTGCTCCTTTCCTACGAATACCTTCCTACCCTGTGCTATCCTACATTATATATCTACCTTACTTCAGTGATCCTTTGCGATCCTACTTCCTAAATAAGAAAAGTCTGACCCTTCTTCTATTCTATCATCTCCTATTCTACTCCTCATCTGTCGCTTGCATTCCTTCTTGTCACACCTCATCACTTTTGTCTTACCCATATTTATTTTCATGTTATAATCCCCAGTCATTACTTCCTGCATATCATTTAATACCTGCTCTGAATTCTGCTCCCTTTATATCGTCGGCGAACCTTAACATATATACGAAGGATGAACAAAAAGTTCCAGGACTTTTTTAATTGAGCGCCAATGAAGCGTCGGAGAGCTGTACGGTTAACAGCATTAGTTGTTATGACTTGTGACATTAGTTGTGTTTTTGTAGATTCTCTACAACCTTCTTTGTTGTGAAGTGACAGACGTTTTTGTGAAACAAGTTTTTCGTGTTTTTCTATTTTGATCAAATGAATCAAAAAGAAGAGCAACGCGTTTGTGTCAAGTTTTGTATGAAGTTGGGTAAAACTTTTACAGAAACTTTTCAGATGTGGCAAGAGGCTTTTGGGGATGAATGTCTGAGTCGATCACGGTGTTATGAGTGGTACAAGAGGTTCAAAGAAAGCCGGACGTCGTCAGAAGACAATCCTCGTTCAAGACGCCCATTAACTTCGACTGACGATGATCATGTTGCCAGAGTGAACATTCTCGTGCGATCAAATCGTCGACTAACCATCCGTGAAATGGCAGAGGAATGCAACATTTCATTTGGCTCATGCCAAGAAATTTTAACTGCAAAACTGCAGATGCGTCGAGTGGCGGCAAAATTTGTCCCGAGACTGTTGACCAAGGATCAAAAACAACACCGAGTTCAGGTTTGTCAGGAACTTGTTAAAATGGCAAAAGATGATGAACACTTTTTGCATCGTGTCATTACTGGTGGATTTATGGGTACGACGTGGAAACAAAGGTCCAATCATCACAATGGAAGACGAAATCTTCTCCAACACCCAAAAAAACTCGTCAAGTCAAATCAAATGTGAAGGTCATGCTCACTGTTTTCTTCGACGACTGGAAGGGTGTTGTCTACTACGAATTTCTTCTACGAGGTGAGACAATTAATCGTTTTCGTTACCTTGAAACCCTGAGACATTTGCGCGAGGTTGTGAGGAGGAAGAGACCTGAGCTGTAGCGAAGCGGGGAGTGGGTGCTGCACCATGACAACGCGCCTGTTCATTCTGCGTTGCTCATTCGCGATTATTGCACAAAAATGCCATAACTGTCATCCCCCAGCCCCCGTACACACCAGACCTGGCCTCTGCGGACTTTTTCCTGTTTCCGAAACTCAAGAGACCCTTGAAAGGGCAGAGATTTGAATCAACTGACGGAATTAAAGAAAAATCGTTGGAGGAGCCGAACACCATTCCAGAAGATGAGTTCTCAGGGTCCTTCCAGCAGTGGAAACGGCGGTGGGAAAAATGTATAGCTTCCCAAGGGGAGTACTTTGAAGGAGACTATGTCCAATAAATTGTAAAAAACATTAATAAATTTTTAAAAAATCTGTCCTAGAACTTTTTGATCACTCCTCGTATATAGTCTCCCTGAAGAATTTTCACACTTACACCATACTCTTCTTTTATCTTGTTGAATGCATCTTCTATAGACAGGTTAAATAACAACGGCGAAAGTGTACATCCCTGCCTGACTCCCTTTCCTATTCTCGCTATCTCTTCTTCCCCCTCAATTCTAACTAAAGCCGTTTGATGTCTATACATTTTGAAAATAATTCTCCTATTTTTGAATGTTTATACATGAGATTATATTTCGCCCATTTCTATAAAATACAATTAATTTTCGTTATATTGTGAAATATGCTAAAAAAATTACTTAATTATTTATTTTCAATTTAATTTAATGGTTTCTCTCGATTTGTTTCAACATTTGTCCAAATCATTATTTCGAAATAAACACACAAAACTATCATAACATATATTTTTAGTACCAAGCAAAATGCGCATTTCGAAAACCAAACTCCCATCCTCACATATATTCTACGCCATACCATTTTCATCATTCTAATTGTGTTGCAATAAAAAAATGTACGACTATATTCAGTCCATTCGTGTGTTTTGCTCGTATTTCGAACACCCGATAACTTCTACGCCATATACGCATTATCCCCCAAGACATAAATTCGACGGAGATATGAATACCCCCGGTATATAACGATTATAGAATTTCGATCGGTATCAGTGGGGCTCGAGCTTTGCTTGGGGATCTCGGGGTCAAAAGAGTAAAGATCATCGGATCGAGTATGTGTCTGTGTCGTCTCCGCATTATATGCTCCGTCAGCGAAGATTTGCATTTCTAAATGGGCGGATGTTGTATTTCACCGAGAAACAATGGGTTCGTGCGTTTTGTTGTGCGGTAGTCACTTGTCTTTAAATTTAATAAGAATATCAACCGAATTGCATGTATAATTGAATTTATATAGATGAATATTACATATACCGAGCGATGTAATCGGTCGGTTCAAGTAAATTTCTTGTTAATTTTCTAATTTTCTAACTTTCATAGTTAGTTTGCAACGAAACACTAGGTATAAATGCTTTTGCGGAATTTTAAAATCCTTAAAGTAATCGCTTAACTTTTGCGATTTTTTAAGAAAATATTGTACAACAGTGAAATCAGTATTTGTGTCAACATCTGTCACTTTGACAGCTGTTTTATTCGCGTTATTTTATTCGAAATATGTACAAAACGAATTTATTAAAGATAATACAATTCGAATAATATCATTTTTTATTCCTAATGTTATTTTTACACGTAGGCCAATTGAAACTAGATTTAAGGAGCATTTAGCTCATTTCAGATTAAATAGAAAGCATAAAAGTGCTGTAGCCGAGCATATTTTTGACTAACTCAGGTCATCCTATTCAAATTAGTTCACTTAAATTACTTAAAAGTGTTTTGAATTATTCCCAGTTAAATGCTTATTTCATAAATCTAAATCAAATTGAATGAATTTAGATTCATTTTTAGTTATTTTATGTTTGACAAACCAATGTTTATTGTTGTTACTTGTTAATTATTAATTTATTGTTTAAAAAAATTTATAGGTCATATTATATGTCATTTTTGAAACACTTCTGTCATGTTGACTTATTTATTTAATAGTATATCAATCACAGAGGTATTTTATTTAGTTTTTATCTGAAGATGGGGGCATAGCCTTCGAAATGTGCATTTAGCTACTTAATGCTTTAAGTTACGATATTTGGATGATATTCTATACTATTTGTATTTATGTTTAATATTATATTAAATAGCCTAACAGCTGTCAAAGAGACAGATATTGACATATGGTATGTGTCAAGGCTGGTCTTATGAAATCACTCAATTTTGACAAAAGGCTTTTCATATTTTCTTTAAAACTACAAAGTTATTGGACCAACATTATAATATTTAAAATCTGTAAATTATCTATATTTTCACAATAATTGAATAAATATATGGTTATAATATAATATATATTTGTTGTCGAAGTATATTTTTAATTTTTTTTGGAAACTACTAAATTTAAATAATTTATATAAGCTTATCTTAGGTTATTTTGTTGTAAAGTGATTATTAACGCCAATATTTCGACAAATGCAAATAATAATGCACCACCCGGTATAATCAGGAAATTTGATCACACTTTTTACTTGTATATTTACTAATACATTATATTTACGTTGAAAAAGTATTTTAGATTTTAATTGTTACTAATTTGAAAGAGAAGGAGTATAGCACGGTAATTTTTAATTTTTTCAAATGTCATAAAATGCCCTGCAAATTTTACAACTTCTTGGACGAAGATTTCAGAAAATAAAATTTACACAGAATCAATCGTCGTGATGTAAACAAATAATTATAAAATTAGTTATTGTGACCTTCTAGATTAATTATTTTCACTTCAATGCCTGTATATAAAAAAAAAATCACTTAATATATATTAGCGCGAAACTTTTCCAAAGCGAAATTGTCTAACTAAAATTAATGAAAAATAAACAATTTTTAGTAGTTGATTTTATTCAAAACAGCAAAGGTGGAAAGCGCATTGTATGGCGTATAGACAAGTCGCTTTGAAATGGAAAAAAAAAATCGGCACACCCTGTATATTTGTTAGGTATAGATTGATGCATATCTTGTATATAGACGGTATCGTCACATATACATGAATATGCAATTACTATTTAGATATAGCATGGCAGTGGATTGTAAATTTACAAAAATATATTTAAAACACATTATTGTACTGCTTCTTTAGAATATACAGTATGGACACTTTTATTTGACACATATAATTTGGCACGTTAAATTAATTAGTTATAATTTTTTTTTGTGGCGACTTGTGTTATTTTTTTATAGAAAAATGTTGTATGCAATAAAATATGCCATGCTTTTTCTGTTGATTTTTCACAAATCAAGAAAATATTAAAATTATTTATTAAATTAAGAATAATAATGCAAAAATAAAACGTATACTGTAGTAAATAATAATAAATTGTAATAACCTTTTTGCAAAAATTAACAATTCATAGAGTAAGAAAACAAAAATGAAGGAAAACAAAAGTTTATATTTTTTTATTAATAATGCCCCGTAAAAATTATTTATAGCAAAGATAGGTATTAGTCGGTTTTCAATAATATTTAAGAAATAACATTTTTTATTGTAAGAATGTATTATAAAAAGAATTTAAATACTATTTGATATATTTTTTCAAATTGCTCAAATTATCAATTTGCCATTAAATGCATAGCAATTATTCGTGTCATTATTTCTTCATTTTAGCCTGGGTTTTTATTATCATATCGCAAATTATTTATTATTTGGTAAAATATCAGAAAAAATTCTTTATTGTTATCAGCATCGATTCTAGAACAGCTATTTGTCGTGCTTTTAATACGTACATAATATTTTTAGTTTTTCCCGTAAAGAATATAATCATTTGACAAAAAAATAGTAAAATATTGCAGCCACGCAGAAGTATACGTACTATAATATACAGGATGCAACGGAATTTAACAAAAATACTTGTAAATTCTACATCAAAAAATTTTAACCGCATTTTTTAATCAATTCGTTGTAATAGTAAACACATATATCGAAAATATATTGTACTAGCGATTTTTTCCTCGAAAATATCAATTATTTAAAAAAAAACAATAAAAACAGGCTGAGAAATTTAAGACAGAAATTTTCGACAATTTTCAAAATAATATTTCGTTAATTCAAACAATACTATTTAAAAAAAACAATTATAGCTTTGAAAATGACTTATTGAACCAAATGAAAATAAATTTTTGATATCAAAATCAAAAAACTTTAACCGCATTTTTAATCAATTCTTTGTAATAGTAAGGACATATATCGAAAATATATTGTACATGTAATTTTTACCTCGAAAATATCAAGTATTTTTAAAAATAATAAAAACAGGCTGAGAAATTTAAGAGACAAAAAAATTTTACGACAAGTTTCAAAATAATATTTTATTAATTCGAACAATACTATTAAAAAAACAATTATAGCTTTGAAAATTACTTCTAAATTGAACCAAATGAGAATAAATTTTTGAAATCAAAATCAAAAAAATTTAACCGCATTTTTAAACAATTCTTTGTAATAGTAAGGACATATATCGAAAATATATTGTACATGCGATTTTTACCTCGAAAATATCAAGTATTTTTAAAAATAATAAAAACAGGCTGAGAAATTTAATAGACAAAATTTTTTTACAATTTTCAAAATAATATTTTATTAAATCGAACAATACTATTAAAAAAACAATTATAGCTTTGAAAATTACTTCTAAATTGAACCAAATGAAAATAAATTTTTGAAATCAAAATCAAAAAACTTTAACCGCATTTTTAAACAATTCTTTGTAATAGTAAGGACATATATCGAAAATATATTGTACATGCGATTTTTACCTCGAAAATATCAAGTATTTTAAAAAATAATAAAAACAGGCTGAGAAATTTAAGAGACAAAAAATTTTTACGACAAGTTTCAAAATAATATTTTATTAATTCGAACAATACTATTAAAAAAACAATTATAGCTTTGAAAATTACTTCTAAATTGAACCAAATGAAAATAAATTTTTGAAATCAAAATCAAAAAACTTTAACCGCATTTTTAAACAATTCTTTGTAATAGTAAGGACATATATCGAAAATATATTGTACATGCAATTTTTACCTCGAAAATATCAAGTATTTTTAAAAATAATAAAAACAGGCTGAGAAATTTAATAGACAAAAAAATTTTACAATTTTCAAAATAATATTTTATTAATTCGAACAATACTATTAAAAAAACAATTATAGCTTTGAAAATTACTTCTAAATTGAACCAAATGAGAATAAATTTTTGAAATCAAAATCAAAAAACTTTAACCGCATTTTTAAACAATTCTTTGTAATAGTAAGGACATATATCGAAAATATATTGTACATGCGATTTTTACCTCGAAAATATCAAGTATTTTAAAAAATAATAAAAGCAGGCTGAGAAATTTAAGAGACAAAAAAATTTTACGACAAGTTTCAAAATAATATTTTATTAATTCGAACAATACTATTAAAAAAACAATTATAGCTTTGAAAATTACTTCTAAATTGAACCAAATGAAAATAAATTTTTGAAATCAAAATCAAAAAACTTTAACCGCATTTTTAAACAATTCTTTGTAATAGTAAGGACATATATCGAAAATATATTGTACATGCAATTTTTACCTCGAAAATATCAAGTATTTTTAAAAATAATAAAAACAGGCTGAGAAATTTAATAGACAAAAAATTTTTACAATTTTCAAAATAATATTTTATTAATTCGAACAATACTATTAAAAAAACAATTATAGCTTTGAAAATTACTTTTAAATTGAACCAAATGAAAATAAATTTTTGAAATCAAAATCAAAAAACTTTAACCGCATTTTTAATCAATTCTTTGTAATAGTAAGGATATATATCGAAAATATATCGTACATGCGATTTTTACCTCGAAAATAGCAAGTATTTTAAAAAATAATAAAAGCAGGCTGAGAAATTTAAGAGACAAAAAAAATTTACGACAATTTTCAAAATAATATTTTATTAATTCGAACAATACTATTAAAAAAACAATTATAGCTTGGAAAATTACTTCTAAATTGAATCAAATGAAAATAAATTTTTGAAATCAAAATCAAAAAACTTTAACCGCATCTTTAAACAATTCTTTGTAATATATCGAAAATATATTGTACATGCGATTTTTACCTCGAAAATATCAAGTATTTTAAAAAATAATAAAAACAGGCTGAGAAATTTAAGAGACAAAAAAATTTTACGACAAGTTTCAAAATAATATTTTATTAATTCGAACAATACTATTAAAAAAACAATATAGCTTGGAAAATTACTTCTAAATTGAATCAAATGAAAATAAATTTTTGAAATCAAAATCAAAAAACTTTAACCGTATTTTTAATTAATTCTTTGTAATGGTAAGGACATATATCGAAAATATATGGTACAAGCGATTTTTTCCTCGAAAATATCAAGTATTTAAAAAAATAATAAAAACAGGCTAAGAAATTTAAAAGACAAAGAAAATTTCGACAAATTTAAAAATAATATTTCGTTAATTCAAACTACTATATAAAAAAACAATTACAGCTTTGCAAATTACTTCTAAATTGAATCAAATGAAAATAAATTTTTGAAATCAAAATCAAAAAACTTTAACCGCATTTTTTAATCAATTCTTTGTAATAATAAAGATATATATCGAAAATATATTGTACAGGCGATTTTTTCCTCGAAAATATCAAGTATTTTAAAAAATAATAAAAGCGGGATAAGAAACTTTCGACAAATTTTAAAATAATATTTCGTTAATTCAAACAATACTATTAAAAAAAACAATTATAGCTTTGCAAATTACTTCTAAATTGATTCAATTGAAAAAAAAATTTGCAATCAAAATATTTGATTGACATATTTTTTTTAACGAAAATAAAAATGTGTAAATCCTGTAGTTCTGAATCGTATCAACGGCACCGTCTCCTAAATATATTTGCATAAATTATTATTCCATTTATCTACATGTTTTTTTTTATATTCTAGGAGAATGTTTTTGTACCTGTCTTATCACGGGTATTAATTGTTAGACGCATCACTGTCCTATTATTTTGCCATATTCTATGTTTTATCGTCAAGAATAGTAACATTATCTGCGCATTCTGTGTCACGTCATGTAGGAGGTTATCATTTTTTTATGTGTAGTTGTATTATTTATTATATCATGAAACTTTTTAGGAAATTTATTACTAATGAGTTCACTGAAAATTGTTTTGATGAATTTTCACACAAATTTATTGGTGAGAAGAGATTTTTTTAAATTTTTTTGACTTTTCATCAGGGAGTGTTTGTTTATTCTTCTCTATCTAGGCCTGAAGTTAGTAAACTCTTGCATCTAGTCCCCATAAAAATTTTTTTTTTGTCGATTTTCCCCTTCAAATTAGAAGATTTTGCTTAATAATGCGACTTATGTGTTAAAAATAATTAAAAAATTCGACTAGCTGCAGATTTCCATCGTTTCGCCAACTATACAAATTTATTACATTCGTTTGTTTAAAAATATGATTGTTATAACTTTCAAAAATATCAAAAGCTGATCATGAAACGACCTCTCACGTTCCATCGACTCCCTTCAAATTCTCATCGCCCCCAGGGGGTCTATAACGTCCCCATTTGGAACTTTTGGTCTAGGCTTATTGTACAAATTAAATCATCTAATTAGAAAGCTCCTCGATCTCATCACGCATCATTAACCTCAACCAAGAAGAGAGGAACGTATAGAAATTTTAAACCAAAAAAGATTATTCTTCCATTTAACGCCATTGGTGCTTGGAAGATTATTTACAGGATTATATGGACTATCAATTATGATTTTTTTATGAAATCTACCAATCGGTTTGACACATGATAATTTTCCAGCTTTTACCAATATTGTTAAATATCTGAGATTTGTTTTGTTTGATTTGTTTTACTTTTTAACTTACATCTTGTCATATTGTTTTTTTTTATTCAACCAAAGTGTATTAGAAAAAAATATTTTCTATTCATCTCCAAAATTAACAATCCCATAAAAATAGAAGATTATTTATAGGTTTAGCTTTTAACAGCTTCTTCACGCAAACAATTTCTCATTATAAATTGAACTTATTACTCTTTCATCTAACTTCTATTGACAATACACACAACATCCGTGGTGCGGAAGATATTTTTTCATTTCCATAAAAAAATTCGTCCCGGTTGGGATTCGAACCCACACCCTCTGCAGTGCCACGTTGCTACAAAAGTTATTTGCAATGTCGACAATAGCGGGCTGAATGAAAACGAAATCCGTTATCAAGTGACTCTTAATTAAATATACATGATCGTGGGTCCTTTCATATAATAAGGATATTGTTTGACATTTTCCTGTGTGATAAACGAATGATGTTCACATGTTGCCCGCATGTTTTACTGCGCCGATTATCAATACATATATATATTATTACGTATTGTGACGGTTATAGGCCAAAATTTCAAATGAAACCATCAAATGACGATACATATTTTCGTCGCAGTTGTTACGACGAGTAGTTAAGATAAAAACATGTTAATTATTATTTTTTGCAGTAAGTAGCTAGATTTTTTGGTATTTTGCAAATACCGTAACTTAAACCATTAAGTAGCTAGATGCGTATTTCGAGGGCAATGTCACCATCTTCAGTAGCACAAGAAATATAGCAGTACAAAATGGCTATTGTTATAAAATTAGTTAGTTAAAGAGTCCGCAATCCTAAAGATTGGTTGGAAACAGCACGCCATGCCGATCTATCTTGAGCTAATCCCTTCATCTCCCTATAGCTATTCATCTCAACGTCTTCAACTATCTGACTCACATACTCCAATCTAGGCCTACCTACCCCTCTCTTTCCCTCCACTCTACCTTCTATGATCAATTGCATAATCCCCCCATGCCTAAGAATATGCCCTACTAATCTGTCTCTCCTACGCTGTAACACTCTCCAAATACTTCTCTTCTCCCCTACTAACTATAGTACAGCTTCATTTGTTACTTTATCTTCCCAACCAATCCTCATCATCCTCCTATAACACCACATTTCGAATGCTTGTAATCTACGCTTCTCTTCCTTTCCTATAGTCCACGCCTCACACCCGTACAGTGCTACACTCCAAACATATACCTTCAGTAATCTTTTTCTAATACCCAAGTCAATATTTGATCTTAAAATCTGTTCTTTTTCTACGAATGCCTTCCTACCCTGTGCTATCCTACACTTTATATCTACCTTGCTTCGATTATCTTTTGTGATTCTACTGCCTAAATAACAAAAATCTGACACTTCTTCGATTCTATTATCTCCTATTGTGATCCTCATTTTTCTACTGCATTCCTTTTTGTCACACCTCATCACTTTAGTTTTACCTATATTTATTTTCATGTTAAAATCCCTAGTCAATACTGCCTGCATACCATTCAATACCCTTTCTAAATTCTTTTCGCTTTCTTCCAATATAGCTATATCGTCGGCGAATCTCAACATATATATTTTCTCTCCCTGTACATTCACACCTACACTATACTCTTCTTTTACTTTGTTTATTGCATCTTCTATATATAGATTAAATAATAACGGTGAGAGTGTACATCCCTGCCGAACTCCCTTCCCTATTTTTGCTACCTCTTCTTCCCCCTCAATTCTAACTAAGGCAGTTTGGTGTTTATATAAATTAAAAATTATTCTCCTATCCTTATAATCTATACCCGTTTCTTTTAAAATTCTAAACATTATGTCCCAATCTACATTATCAAATGCCTTTTTTAAATCTACAAAAGCTATGCAAGTTACCTTTCCTACCCTCTTTCTTTTTTCTACTACCGTTCTTAGTGCTAGAATCGCCTCTCTCGTCCCTCTGTTTTTCCTAAAACCAAACTGATCTTCTCCTAGCCTTTCCTCTACTTTATTTTCTAATCTCCTATAAATAATCTTTAACAATATCTTCGATGCATGTGATAGTAGGCTAATGGTCCTATAGTTCTCACACAAATTAGCTCCTATTTTCTTCGGCATTGTTACTATTCTACTACGCTGAAAATCCTGTGGTACTTCTCCCTTCTCATATATTTTACAAACTAACCTGTATAATCGCTCCTGCATTTTTTCCCCTGCGTGTTTTATTAATTCGGCTGGTATCATATCAATCCCCGCTGCTTTGTTATTCCGTAAATCATTTAATGCTCTATGAAACTCTGACCTAAGTATGCTAGGACCTAAGTCATCCTCATCTATCATTCCATCTATCTATTATAAAATTATAACTAACATATTAAGAAATTTTAAAAGAACAAAAGAACAATTGCACGTGGTTTAGATAGTCTTTTAAATAAATATAAATTTAAAGTAACATATAATACCTCTAATAGTCTTGCGCTAATTTTCTCGAAAACCCCAAAGATTTGAGGAGCATTTAGCTCATTTCAGATTAAATTGAAAAGATAAAAGTGCTGTAGCCGAGCATATTTTTGATTATCTCAGGTCATCCTATTCAAATTAGCTCACTTAAATTACTTAAAAGTGTTTTGAATTATTCCGAGTTAAATGCTTATGAAACTATATACATAAATATGCATAAATCTAAATCAAATTTAATGAATTTAGATTCAGGTCCAATTTCATCTTGTCTATTTAATTTATTTAATAAGAACTATTTTTAAATTAATTTTTATTTCATTTATTTATTTTTGGTTATTTTAGGTTTGACAAACCAATGTTTATTATTGTTAATTGTTTCGTTAATTATTAATTTATATTGTTTTAAAATATGCTAAATGCTGCTTAAATCTTTAGGACAACTAGAACAAGATATTTCATAAATACCTGACTTTTTATTGAAATCAATCAAATCTTTGGGATTTTTTAGAAAATTAGCAAGACTATTAGAACTATTATATGTTACTTTAAAATATTATCTAAACCACGTGCAAATATAGGATCAAATGGTAATTTAACATTTTAAGATTGGTGACAGAGGTATTTTATTTAGTTCTTATCTTGTGCTACTGAAGATGGGGGCATAGCCTTCGAAATGTACATCTAGGTACTTCATGCTGTAAGTTACGGTATTTGGGTGATATTCGATACAATAATAATTAGTGATAATAATAATCAATTCGATAAATCAAATATTTATTAAAAATATATATCTCTAATATTATCTAACGAATTAATTTAAGAATCATCTCAAAGTTTCGCAAAATGTCACAACAAAAGATTTTAATTAACTTTATTATATTTCGATAAATTTAAAAACCATCACAAGATCTTTTGTATCGAATTTAATTTCCTACAAATTCACGTAGAAATTTCTTATTTTCTAGGGGCAGTTTTCTATTTGCGCATTAATCCCATGTCATAAACTACAACCCAGCGCGGCACCCTTAATCCTACTATTCGTTTGCGCACACGTATAGGCAGGTATACGGACGGCTGGCTACAAATTATTAACAATTAATAATATTCTAATAAAAAAAATTAATAATATGGAAGAAAAAGAAAATGTATTTTTCATTGTGTCATCCTTAATAATGGGTAAAATAAAAATAGATTTGCATTGTAGTTCACCAATTTGACATATATTTTAATACATTTATTAAAACACGGCAGAAAAAAAAAAAAAAGTCAGTATACAGTAATATAGGTCAGGTCAGGTCAGGTCAGGTCAGGTGTGTATGTGTGCGCAGTTGATGTATCTATTTTCGGTCGGAGTTTCGTTGTTGGCGCAAATAGAGAATCTTTTAATCCGGTAATAAAATTTGTGCGCAGTTATAGACCAGCCTTTCTAAGATACTTGCGGCTCTATACAAATCTAGTTAACGCTGTTGTAATCTTTCACTTCTTCTCGACGGTTTAGTTTGGTAGAATCATCAGTTTCGGACCAGAACCTTCACAATACGCAGGAATAGATAGATATATTCACGAATACATTAAAATTACGATGAAAATGGCATTCAACAAATAAGTACAGGTATACTACATTGCCGCTTGATGATAAGAGCATACTTTGAAAACGAAAATTATTCTCACAGGACACCTTATCATCCAATATGAATATTCTTGATTAGCATGCCGCCGTTCAATGAACAAACATGAAAATTATATTAAAAAAATGTATCCACTAATATTGATAACATTCATGATAGAAGACGCGCAATAGAATTCAAAAAGTCTTTGTATTGCTGTATAAAAATGCATTTTTAAATCTAATTTACCATTTGAAATTTTCCATTTATCAATTTTAGAAATTTGCAGCGATAAAATTTAGTTCGAAATTTATTGCGTCGCTCAACCCCATCTATTGTCAATTGCATTCAATAACATGGTACTTTTATAGAGTATAAACATCGTACTAGTACAAGAGTAAACTTGTAGATGTCGCTGCGCCAAAACTAGCTAATTTAATAAATAACTAGCTAACGATCAAATAATTAAACGATGAAGTGACCAAATATTAGGAAAATGCAATTCTTTATACATATACTACATGGGACTATAAAACTAAGAACTCAAAATTTAATTTAAAAGTTGCAAAAAAAATTGTGGTAATTTCATTTATATGTAGGAATATATATATATAAGCGTGTTTATAAAAACATTTATTAATTTTGGAAAAAAAAAGTAACACTGTACCTTATGAACATTGCCAGCATTTATTGTCCCGAAATGGATGGTATCTAAAAATGTGGTATGTAAAATCGTATCTTTTTTATTATAAGTAAATTTGGTGCACCCTGTATAGTATAACTACCAAAACGAAGAATATAAACTAATAGTTTCTACTATTTTCCAAGTTGTTTACTGACGTGGATACGTTGATATTTCGTATGTTGTAAACTAATACGAAATTATCGCAGAATTTGCTGTATCAATTTTCTGCATATTTTAAAAATGATTTGTCTGCAATGCAAAGCCGATAGGCGATGGATAATCCCCCGGTGGGAGTTATAATAGTATTGGAAAATACGAAAACATGATAGTTTGCTGCCAAACAAGCATTTTTATCTGTTCTGTTGAAATATCCAAAAAACAGTGGCTTATCCAAAAAAATAAGTTATTTTAAAAAGAAAATCGTCCTGGCATTGGAGTCAGGTATTATTCAGGAATGAAAAACTATATGATTAATAAATGGATAAGGGAACAGTTGAAATATATCTTTTTGCAAAAATATAGTTATAAATTTTTGTTGTTGAAAAAGTGACAGTAAAAGCACAGAAACTGTTAAATTAAACAAAAATGATTGACTGAATTAGGACAAGGCCAATTTTTGAGTTTTGAATTTATTTTACAAATTAAACTATGAAAAATTGTTCAAGTGCTGCTCTCGAGAAGAATACATTTACTGGTTTAAATCCTCGCAAATCAGTTGAAAGTCCTAAAAAGTTTCATCAAAACTTTTTTATTTTGCTGCAATTTAACAGCCAAATAAATATATTTCGATATCTTGAAAAAGTCGGGTAAATGTGCCTTACTACTACACTTTGGTTACGCCACTGTCCATTAGCTAATATCTACATAAAAAGTGACTAAGTGCGATATATTATATTATTTATATACGCTCTAGATTTGCATGTCTTAAAAATAATACATATAAAGTCAAATTAGTTCTATATAGATAGATAGAACTAACTAAAAGGCAATATCTATATTCTATAATACCGTGTGATTGCGACAAATCAACACAACATGTCCGTACTGAGGAGAATATAATAATTGTCTGATTGTAATGTATTCAGAATTATATTATATTATAATTTACAAAATCTATTTTATGTTTAATTCAATGGTATTTCTATCAAAAGATGATTTTTTTTACAAAATTTATTAATCTAAATTCTATATACCGGGTGATATATCTGCGGACGCAGTATGGCAAATCTCATGTTCATTTCGACATGTCAAATATTTGATCTCCTTTTGTATTACGACAAAAGATTTTGATTTAAAATTTTTTTTTTCGCAATTTTCAATATTTTCAAAAAAGTTGAAAAATATTGCCGACTAAATTCGGAGATATTATTTAATATAACACTAGCCATGACTCAACAGTTAAACAAAATTACTTCAATAAATCTATCACTTCGACATTTGTTTTCTCTGTCGATTTTATTCAATAATAAACAAAAATATGAATATTATAAAATGCGATATTATAAAAATCGCAAATTTAGGAATAAATAAGATATCACTAGTTTTATATTATGACGAATTAATTGTGTTTACGTTTATTTCGAACAAAATTATGTTGTTTTAGCCTTAGATATGTCTATTTTTTTTTGTTCTATCACAAAATTTGTAGAATTTTTCAAGTTTCTTTAAAATGAATAAGGAACCAAAACAGATTTTTTTTTTGATTTGTGGTAAAATAATTTGCCGATATTTTTATGGGTATAAATTAAAAATGCATTTAATGTTGAAATAAAATATTAAAATATGAAACCATATAATGTTGAAATAAACAATTTTTTAAGCGGCTTTCAATTTTACAATTTCAAGTAAAGAAATTGTAAAATTAAACAAACATTTAATGACATTATCCAAATAAGCGAAATGAGCATAGTATGACATAATCATTTAATGAGCCAGTTTTTTTTTATATACAATATTTTGTCGAAACGATTTTCCTATAAAAAAAATAAATTTAAAATTTCATCAATCCAAAACCGTATTTTTTAATATTCATTAAACAGAGTTTAAAAAAGAAATTGTTACAAGAGCAAACTAGATAAACGATCAGTTAAAAAAAACCAATACAACTGGAACTTTACAAACATTAGAATTTCCAGGTATGGACTCATTTGATAACAAGGAATCCACACAACTCGCCCATTTTTATTTTTCCTTTTGAGATACCGCGGTAATTGTTGAAATAAACCGAATTTCGTCGTTACACGTCTGACTGCTTCTGCTTAAAAATTCGACATAATTGGGAACAGTATCTAGAGTTGCGCAAAACAACAATTGCATAATGTATTTGGAGCAGCATTTCTACATACACAGAACCTACAACAAAAAAAAAAAACGCATAACAGACAATATAAATAATATTCTTTTAATCACCAACGTAGATAAACACATACGCTGTGTTCAATATCTTCTTACAGTTCGTTAACTGTAATCATATGTTTCGAATATATATCGAAAAGGCGCACGTAATTCTGCTCGTATATTTTGAACGGGCCTCTATACGTATAGATGATATTCTACCAATACGTAAGCTTAATTTATGCAAATTTTTCAGCCTCTTATCACAAAAATATATAAGACTCCAGTTTATTATACGTGGAACGCATTTTTAGAGTATTGTAAAAAAAGTATATATCAAACATCTAGGCAGACATCCTTTTCATTTCAAACATCCTTAAATATTTCATTGTTTTTGTAAAAAAAAATAAATATTTCATTGTTTTTGTAATACCCTTCGAATTACCCCCAAATACCGTAACTCAAAGCATTTAATTGATAGATGCGCATTTCGAAGGAAGGCCATGTTTAGTAGCATAAAATAAAATAAATCAAATAAGATTCCAATTTCAATTTGTCCATTTAATTTATTTAATAAGGACTATTTTTAAATTTATTTTAGGTTTAACAAACCAATATTTATTGTTGTTACTTGTTAGTTGCGTTAATTATGAATTTATATTGTTTTTAAAAGATTTATTATATGCCATTTTTGAAGTACTTCTGTCATGTTCACTTATTTATTTAATCGTATTACAATCAAGATTCGTAACAAAGGTATTTGTTTTCGTTTTTTTTATCTTGTGCTACTGCCGATGGTGGTATGGCCTTCGAAATGCGCATCCCGCTATTTTATGCTTTGTGCTACGGCATTTGGGTGATAATATATACCAGGGGTGGCCAATCTATTTGAAAGCATGTACGCAATGAAAAATTTTAATAGACGCTGTGGGCGCAAGGAAGAAGAACCACGTCATGTTATCAAAATATACGATGACATGACATGACATCATTTTAAAGTCTTGTATTTTACATATGACAAGAAAGCGATTTTTTAATTATCTTTACACATTTAAAAAAAATGTTGAGAAATGACGTTTAAAAAGTACTTTATAGAAGACCAATTAGAAGACCAATTGCGGGCGCACATGCGTCCGCGGCCCCGGGGTTGGCCACCCCTAACCTATACAATTATTTAACACCATAGCGATTATTTTAAAAAACATCTTTAGAGTTTAGAAACGATATTGTAACAATTTTTGATAAGTTTTTAAAATATTCTAACCATTTTTATATTAAACTACATATCTTGGCACTTATAAAAGAAATTCGAATTGATGCCGCCACTGTTGTCACTTCTTTGTCTATTTCTTCAAAAGAACTTTTATAAACTGTCGATGTGTGCAATTTAAGACGACATTTGGTGGTTTCCCGTACAATATTAACAAGTGTCAGGGTGGATGATTTGCATATAAATGGTAACGTGTATTTAGCATTATCGCAGGATTCGGGACATCCTGCGATGGCTTATGGCTTCCACGGTAACGACTGGTGGTTGTTATCATCACGATTCACCAGGTGCTCAGTTCTGTCCATCGTTGTCTTGTGTTCATACGCCGCAAATGCTGCTCGCGTAGGAGTTAGTTGCCACGATTACTTGTGGTATATATCTGTACCTTGGAACAAAAAGGGCCAATGTCCAAAATATGTCGCGAATGTGCATGAAAATTCATGAAAAATTGTATTTTTCATGTATTTTATTTAGTTTTTATGTTGTGCTACTGAAGATGGGCGCATAGCCTTCGAAATGCGCATCTAGCTACTTAACGCTTACAGTTACGGTATTCTATACTATTAAATAACATGAATAATTAAAACAAAAAGCTTTGAAAAACAATTTTTTATCGAAACGATTACGAAAATGTTTAAAAACTTCATTTGCCATTATCCGGTACATTATAATATTGGACATTGGCCATTTTTGTACCAAGGTACAGATATATGTACGCACGGAAATCATCGGGGTAATCACCATGGACACGATAATGGCACTATATGAAATGGGGAACGAAGAATATGTCGTTGTTACGGATGTTAAGTAATTCAGTTGGAAAAATAATTAAGAGCTTACGTTATTCGGTCGCGTTTTCAAAAGTAATCGAAGCTCAAATATACGGGGTGATTTAAAAAATGTGTTATATAGCTGTGAAAAGGTGATTTTTTTGCATTGTTGTTTATTGATTCAACTTTTAAGGACATTAAGAAATACATAATCGAAAAAGAAATTGAAAAGCCGAAAAAAATTGAATTAGTACCCATTCTTTAACGCCATTATTGGGTGACCATGTATATTACAATTCAGTTGAAGGACTTTTGTAGTAAACTGCAGGCTACGAATAATTTTTTTTTATTATTACATCAATGTGACACCATATTATTAATATAGATAAAAAATTGTTTATAGTTCTCGTCCGTAATTAATTAATGTGAATATTTTCACGGGTGATTTCGGACATTCAAATATAATAACTTCTTCTTGAGCAACGTTTCGAAATATCTTTCAATTTCATCATCCTGGACCAATACAATTATATACAAGGATTATTACAAACATATCACTTTTTTTTATAGAAATTTCCCTTTGCTACATTTTCTATTGTTAAACTAATATTGATAGTGACCATAATTTAGTAGTCCTGGACTCAGAGATCAAATTCAAGAAATTACAGAAGTCTAAACAGGTCAGAGTAGATGTCGATAGGTTAAAATTAGCTGATGTATGTGAAAAGTACAAGCAGAAAGTAGAAATCATGGCTAATGGAACATCAAGGAGCGACATAGATTGCGAATGGAGGGAAATCAGAAATGGGTTAAATACAGCAGCAAATGAAGTATTAGGCACAAAGAAAAGGGCAGGTAGGAGGGAATGGATCACGGAAGAAATAGTGGAAATGATAGAAGCAAGAAGGAAAATTAAAATTGGAAACACAGAAGCAGGACAGAAAAAATATAAGGAACTAAGGAACTTAATTAATAGGAAATGCAAGCTAGCGAAAGAAGACTGGATAAAAGGAAATTGTGAGGATATTGAGGAGGATATGAGAAGAGGTAAAGTAGATTTGGGCTACAGGAAAATTAAGTCACATTTTTCTAAAGTAAAACCAAAAGGTAACATTATATATGATAAGCAGGGTAAGGAACTCACAGAAAATAAGGAAAAAGCTAGAAGATGAAAGGAGTATCTTGAAGATTTATATAAAGGTAGGCAGGACATGGAGGAGCTAGAAAGTGTGGAACAGATAGATGAGGATGACTTAGGTCCTAGCATACTTAGGTCAGAGTTTCATAGAGCATTAAATGATTTACGGAATAACAAAGCAGCGGGGATTGATATGATACCAGCCGAATTAATAAAACACGCAGGGGAAAAAATGCAGGAGCGATTATACAGGTTAGTTTGTAAAATATATGAGAAGGGAGAAGTACCACAGGATTTTCAGCGTAGTAGAATAGTAACAATGCCGAAGAAAATAGGAGCTAATTTGTGTGAGAACTATAGGACCATTAGTCTACTATCACATGCATCGAAGATATTGCTAAAGATTATTTATAGGAGATTAGAAAATAAAGTAGAGGAAAGGCTAGGAGAAGATCAGTTTGGTTTTAGGAAAAACAGAGGGACGAGGGAGGCGATTCTAGCACTAAGAACGGTAGTAGAAAAAAGAAAGAGGGTAGGAAAGGTAACTTGCATAGCTTTTGTAGATTTAGAAAAGGCATTTGATAATGTAGAATGGGACATAATGTTTAGAATTTTAAAAGAAACGGGTATAGATTATAAGGATAGGAGAATAATTTTTAATTTATATAAACACCAAACTGCCTTAGTTAGAATTGAGGGGGAAGAAGAGGTAGCAAAAATAGGGAAGGGAGTTCGGCAGGGATGTACACTTTCACCGTTATTATTTAATCTATATATAGAAGATGCAATAAACAAAGTAAAAGAAGAGTATAGTGTAGGTGTGAATGTACAAGGAGAGAAAATATATATGTTGAGATTCGCCGACGATATAGCTATATTGGAAGAAAACGAAAAGAATTTAGAAAGGGTATTGAATGGTATGCAGGCAGTATTGACTAGGGATTTTAACATGAAAATAAATATAGGTAAAACTAAAGTGATGAGGTGTGACAAAAAGGAATGCAGTAGAAAAATGAGGATCTCAATAGGAGATAATAGAATCGAAGAAGTGTCAGATTTTTGTTATTTAGGCAGTAGAATCACAAAAGATAATCGAAGCAAGGTAGATATAAAGTGTAGGATAGCACAGGGTAGGAAGGCATTCGTAGAAAAGGAACAGATTTTAAGATCAAATATTGACTTGGGTATTAGAAAAAGATTACTGAAGGTATATGTTTGGAGTGTAGCACTGTACGGGTGTGAGGCGTGGACTATAGGAAAGGAAGAGAAGCGTAGATTACAAGCATTCGAAATGTGGTGTTATAGGAGGATGATGAGGATTGGTTGGGAAGATAAAGTAACAAATGAAGCTGTACTAGCGTTAGTAGGGGAGAAGAGAAGTATCTGGAGAGTGTTACAGCGTAGGAGAGACAGATTAGTAGGGCATATTCTTAGGCATGGGGGGATTATGCAATTGATCATAGAAGGTAGAGTGGAGGGAAAGAGAGGGGTAGGTAGGCCTAGATTGGAGTATGTGAGTCAGATAGTTGAAGACGTTGAGATGAATAGCTATAGGGAGATGAAGGGATTAGCTCAGGATAGATCGGCATGGCGTGCTGTTTCCAACCAATCTTTAGGATTGCGGACTCTTTAACTAACAAAACAATATCTAAAATTTGTCAAATGATCAGTTATGTTGAAGCCTGATGCAAAAATACAAAAATATTTCGAAACGTTGCTCAAGAAGAAGTTGTTTTATTTAAATGTCCGAAATTACCCGAGAAAATATTCACAACAATAGATAAGAAAGTTTCACAATTTGATGAAATTAGATATAGCAAAAGGCTATATGCTGCACTATATTATTTTTACTTAAGATATTAAATGTTATTGCTTTTTAATAATTGATGTTATAAATTAAAATGATTTTAAACATTTTTATTCATTTAAAGCAATCATCTGAAACATTTTGTATTAATGTTATATTTAATTCTAATTGGCCGATGGCCTGGTATTTTTTTTTATATATAAATTTAGCCCGTATTTATATGCTCGAATACAATGGGACCATTTCAATACCCCTCTGATATTAAACATAAAGTATTTATAACAAAATACAAGATATCTGGGAAGCTTCTTTAAAAGTAGTAAAGGATCTTCATTGTTAGGTTCATATTAAATCTTAACATTCTTTAAATAAGAAAATATGTTGGTTTATATATTATTATAATATTAATTTACAAATAATACACACAGAATAATCGTGTAATTGAAAAAATCGAAATTCTTTAATTTATTTGTAAATTTTTATAATTTTGTCAACAAAATATTAAAAAAAAAATTGCCTAGTTGTACATGTCTACTCCTCACACGCATATACACCGCATTTTTAAATAAAGTGGGGGAATACCTAATACGAAATATATGAATAATATATATTTGCTAATATATGAAATAAAATAGAGAAGAGTATTGCAAAGTTGTATCCCATAATAATAAAGCACTTTTTCATATCTTTTGCTATGCCTATATGTTAGTGAATAGGATTTTTAACGATCTTTGCACAAATATTTCGTGGGCGTGGTACGAAAATCCACTAATTCCAGTTTTTGTTGTGTTTAACAGATCTTACAGTAATTGCGTGGTGGATTATCAAACTTTTGAAAATAATATTTTATATTATACCATTTAAGGTCAAAATCGCAATAAAAAATATTTTATATTTTTAATGAAAGTTAAAAATTCATTTTTCTCCAAACTGTCTTCAATGGATTTAATGGTTCTCGATGTACGCCCACGATTTGATGTAATATATATTAAAAAGTGTCAAATATTCATTTTTAACTTGAAAAGTGTTTTACAATTTTCGAATAAAGAATTTTTTTGATAAACATAGTGCAGTGATGTAAATTTAACACTCAGCTATTCAAAATATATCAACTTAGATATTATGAGTTCAGAAAAAAATCCTGAAGATGTGTTGGTTTTTGACAGAATTTCAAAAAACATATATAAAAAAAGAATACCAACTTTGACATTTATTAAAAAGGCAATACCTTCAGAATCTACCATAACATAATCCAAATCTTTCTTAATGTGTATTAATATATGTAATATATGTTAAAAAGTGTAAAATATTCATTTTTAACATCAAAAGTGTTTTACAATTTTTGAATCACGAAATTTTTTGATAAACATAGCGCAGTGATGTAAATTTAACACTCAGCTATTCAAAATATATCAACTTAGATATTATGACTTCAAAAAAAAATTCTGATAATGTGTTGGTTTTTGACAGAGTTTCAAAAAATATATATAAAAAAAGAAGACCAACTTTTAGATTTATTAAAAACGTTAACAATGTAGGTAATACCTTCAGAATCTGCCATAACCAAAAAATTAAACCTCTCTTAATGTGTATTAGAAATATCACGTTCTGTAAAAAAGTTTTATTGACTTAAAATGTACATTTAAACTGCCCCCATATTTGATGACGTACGCCATCAACCAAATCTACTTGAATAAAGTATAGCATTATTTTCCCTAAAAAAAAATGTCTTCCTTCCATACATGTACAGAACATTACATCCAGTACCAACAAACTTGCTATCTGCTACCAGCTCTTGTTGGTCGTTTCATTGCGCCCTTCCATCCCCCGCGGTATTATTCTCTTGGATGGGTCGATATGCTCCCCTTTCATGGAACACCTTTGTGCTCTCCCTGCGATGCGATGTGCATCATTCCCTGTTGGCATAGTGACCGGTGAGGGGGGGTGTTCGGATGGTATACCGGTCGGTGGGGGTGACACATCGCCCTCCGCCCCCACACACACAATCACACCTGTTCCCTACATGCGCTACGTAATAAGTGATCCATAATTGTTCCTCTGAATATTTTTTAAAAATATTATTAATTTGAATTTTTGATAGTTGTCGCTTCTCAGTTGGGACTATGATTTTGGGTTTTTATTTTATTTTAAATACTTTAAATTGGTCACTTTTAACTGTAGAAATTCAAAATTGGTTTACAAATTTAATTTTTAATTTTTTTTTTATACCTCAAGATTAAGTGGATGAAGGTGATGCCAAAACTTCGCCTTTTCGTGCCAATATATATATATAACCTTTTTGTGAAAGAAGTTTAAATTATTGTAATATTTGGCCCATATTTACTTTTCTGTTTTGTTTTGAATTTTAGGCAAATTATTATTCAATTTATTTATTGTACGGCATATGCTAGAGCAATTCATGATTTTTTCTATATTTTCTCATAAAACATTAAAGGTAGAACATTGGGTGCATATAGACACACCTAGTACATAGTTTTTTTTTGTTTTTAACGAAAATATGGAAAAAATAGGCAGGAATAAAGTCGTTAAAATAAAAAATTAAATTATATTAGTTATTGATACACAGGCAATTATGCAGTGTCGGTCGTGCTTCCTAGAAATATAATTTTTTTTTGAGGATATTCTCTTTAAATATTTTTTCTACTAATTATTTAGTATGCAATATTTTAGCTTTGTATGTAATTTGTTATGTTGATAATATATACCTTTACGTATATTAATATTGTACAGGTATTGAAATGGTTCCATTTCATTTAAACATATAAACACAGGCTAAATTAACAGACTATCGGTTTCATTGAAAATAAAATATACGATTCGCACTTGCATTTGATGTAGCATTTTTATTTTTACTTTGATCGTGGTTTCATTTGTTAGTTTTCATTTGTGGTTTCAATAACTATTAAATTAAAGTATTTTCTATTTGAAAAATAATCAGCATATTCATATTTGTGTTGATAAACTACGCAAAAAAATTTAATTTAAAAGCAATACCTACATAAAATTCGTCAGCACACGCTGCTCCGAATACATATTTATAAAGACAGTCATCTATAGTTCTAATTAGTCTAAAAAGTAATATCTGGAAAATTTAAATATGAATCATTGCATAAAACATATTTTATCCACAATATGTCAATAGCATTGATATATATTTTTTTAATTACGTGCGTATGGTATATTCTCAAAAAATTTGTTTTATTTTTATTTTATTGTATGCCTGATTTTTTTTTGTTAATTTTTTTAAATAAAAAAAAAAATTAAACAGTCTAGACAAAATTGATTAATAATATAATTTAGAAAAAGAAAGTTTCATGAAACATTGAATTTTCTTAAAGAACGAAAACATTAATAATGATAATCAAATCAGTATTTTATGTAATATTTCTTATATTATTGTTTTAAAATATTTATTTTGGTAAAAAATAGTATGTATATTAAGAATTAAGGGTTAATATAGATCTCTAAGGGTCGATTGAACTCGAGAGGTCATTTGGGGGTCCAAATTTCCACATTGGAAAATATATGATATATTTCTTATATCGATTTTGACAATTTCAGACAATTTTCAAGTATTAAGAATAATATTAACTGTTCCAATTTTTTTTTAATAGTGCAATATTTTTTTTTTACTATATACTATATAAATTTTCTAATCAGTGCAACGAAGGGAATCTTCAGTTCGTTGAATTTTAAATCAATGAGAATTTTTGATATTTTATGCAAAATTTTGGGAAATATAAAAAATTCTCGTGGTAAATAAAAAAGAAAAACATATATTTTTTTAAATATTAGGTCAATGCAAATGTCTTAGAGTATCGACTATTTGCAGGGAATGATATTTTACGATATTTCCCAACATTTTGCAAAATTTATCAAAAAATGGATTTGAAATTCCACGAACTAAAGTTTCCTTCGTTTCGCTAACTATAAAATATATTTAAAAAAGAATAATATTAACTGTTCCAATTTTTAATAATGATGTAATATTTTTTTTTTACTATATAACTATATAAATTTTCTAATTAGTGCAACGAAGGAAATCTTCAGTTCGTTGAATTTTAAATCAATGACAATTTTTGATATTTTACGCGAAATTTTGGGAAATATCAAAAATTCTAGGGCTAAAAAAAAAAGAAAACATATATATTTTTTAATATTAGGTCAATGCAAATGCCTTAGAGTATCGACTATTTACAGGGAATGATATTTTACGATATTTCCCAAAATTTTGCAAAATTTATCAAAAAATTTATTTGAAATTCCACGAACTAAAGATTTCCTTCGTTTCGCTAATTATAAAATGTATATATGTAGTTAGCTAAAAAAAAATTACTGTTAATATTATTATTAGTATTTGAAAATTGTCTTAAATTTTCAAAACCGACTTTATATATATATATATATCCTCTAGACTTAGAGGAATGACTCGTATTGATTTATTTCAAATTTTCAAATTTCATATTTACTTACGATATAATAATTGTCCATACAATAAAAAAAAAAATGGATCTTAAGGGTCTTATATTATGCCTTGCATGAACAAGTAGTGCAATATATATTTTTTCAAAAAAAAAATTATAATTCTTTGGATGGTTTGCCTTTCGAACATAATAAAAATTAAATAACGTATTTGATGGACATGCATTTAATCTGCCGGAATAATCACTTTACCCGGCAAAGTGAAGCTATCAAGTCCGAACCTATAATCTGTTATAATCAAGTTGGTTCAGGGGGGGTGCTCCACCACTCGTAATCACACGAGAGGGATCCGCAGGCCCGCGGAACAACTCACCGTCAAACTGCGTCAGATCAATACTACCTGACTTCTAAATCATGCACACTAGATTCTACTCTTATACAAACATATTATACACAGTGGCGGTTCCTTATGCAGGCCGCAGGGCCACGCGCCCCTCCTAAACATTGAGCGCATCACCGTAGATATATAATTGTATTGCGATATTTTATCTCGGCATTATTTTTCCTAAAAGATAAAGCTTGCGCCGCGAACATACATAACATTCAACACCATATGGCAGCTAGCAAGTACGAGTCAAATCTCATCCTATCTGTTGGCAGCGCTAGAGTGAGAGCGACCGTATGTAGTATATCTTCTGTATATATCGTTCGCGTGGTGTAATACCTATATCGCTAACATGGTGCCGACATCCCAGCGCCAGCCAGACGACCAAATACGAGTTAAATGCATATGCACTCATCTCACTCTATTGCAAGCAATAGGTGAGAGCGACCGTATGCAGTATATCTTCTGTTTCTTCGGTTCGCTCCTCGCATACATCGTCTAATATGTTTCACACATTCCAGCGGCTATCCAAGGCCAGTACAAGTTAAATACATATATACAGTACATATGCAATGAGATGAGTGTATCATAGAGTGCAGGCGACTGATCATATCGTGGCCATCTACAAACCGATGAGTTATTTAACACGAAATCGATGCCAACATTTTCTAAACAATTTCCAGTGGACCTTTAGGAAACCGTGTGTCATGCATATCAATTTTTTGAATAAAGCCAGATTAAAAACAGAATTAGAAGTCATTTACTCGCGCCCGGATTTTTATCAAATAATTGGAGCCACAAATTTTCTTTCATTATTGCTACAAAATAATCTCAGTGAAACTTTCCCGGAAACTATAAAAATACTTAAAATTATTTTAACAACCCCGATGACCACTGCTGAATCAGAGCGTTGTTTTTCAACACTTAAAAGAATCAAGACTTTTTTTACGAAATGCTATGGGTAATGATCGTTTAAACGCGTTGGCGATGATGTGTATTAATAAAAATGTGGTGCGAGATATTTACAATTTTAACGAAAAAGTTTTGGAAAAGCTTATATCAATGAAAGATAGAAGAGTGGAATTCAGTTTCAAGAAATGATTGAATTTAATTATTTTGCATCCATTTTAGATAAGATTTCTCACTATTATGTTATTTTTTAAGAAATGCGCCCCCTTGATTGAAATGGCACGAGCCGCCACTGATTATACAGTGTGTCTCTCCACATAGGCCGTGGCCCGGCCGTGACCTATAAGGCCCGCTACTATATGGGCCCCGATTTGCCGATGAACTAACAAGATTCGCATTTTTGTCACCCTAAATCTGAGCGAACGTTCGGCATTTTTTTCCCGAAAAAATATGCATATTTTTTTAAATTTCTATTTATTTATTTTAATAAAAAAGGACGAACCTCTAAAAAATCGTAGACAATAAATAACAAAATATATGAAAATTTAACAGTATTAAATTTTTCCTAAAATTATACTGTGAAAAGTAATAGCAAAGTTTTGTCAGCTTTTCGCCACAATTGCGACATTTTTGGGCAAAAGAAAAGCATTAAATATATTTTACAAAAAAATGTATAATACATAATTATGCAAATTTTTGCATAAATTTTCTAAATCTAAAGTCCCTAAATTTTCAAATTACAAAGAATTGTTCAAAAATCGCCTGCGGCGTGTATTAAAGAAGATGTATGTTCGTTCCTTATAAAATTATTTTTAAAATTGCCTGTTGGCAATTTTGTAGTTGGCTCAAATTTTAGACATTTAAAATATATTTTTACAATCACTCAAATCTTTACTACGCCACTGCCGTAGATAATATTAAAATCTAACAAACATTGTTTAAGAATTATTATTTCCACACCACGGATGTTGTGAATTTGTTTAATAATAATAAAACAAATTCCTTAAAAAATTTTTATTAACATTTATAAGATTTCCTCGCGGGTTCGCAGAGATTTTTTGTCTTCGGTTCCATAAAATTGATAAAACGGCCACGGCATGAATTTCATTATTTATACCATACGCTGCCAATTCTATTTTTTAAGCCAAACTGTAGTTTAGAATTAATTTAGACGTTAAAACCGTGAAAAAATTAAAATTGCGGTTTCCATAGTAGCCTGTATAAAGAAATTCCAAATCGAATTTTATAAAATATCATTGCAATTGAGAATTGAAAATGTCCATATTTTCAGTTCTCCTGATTGATACTATAAAATCAAGAATGGACAATTTAAAAAAAAAACAATTTCGTTCAATGTGCAACCTTTTTGGGCCGCATTTTTTATTTGATAAAATCTTCTTGCATCAATTTTCTACTTTCCACAACCGACCACATTTTGGCTTAATAACATTTTTCTTCGTTCTTTATCGCCCATATCGATTCAAATTCTGAAACATACTCATTCCATGCAGTGCACATCATCCAACATCCCATGCTGCTCAAATATTGAACCACTGCAAACTATATTGAAATTCTGAATCAAACGTTGACTTGCGTCCGTAGAGGACTATGGCTTTTTTACCCCATCTGTTTACCTGAGATGACTCACCTCGCACAACATCACGCAGTTATATAGAATTCGTATTACGCATCTCTTTGTGCACGTATGACTTATATATGGTCTTTCTACAAACGCTGAAGTTGTGGCGTTAAAATCAAGGCGTCTTAAAATAATTCATGCCACGTTGGTAAACACACAACAAGAATAAAAAAGGGTTGCCAAAAAAATATATGTTTGAGTTTTGTTTAAGTTTAAATGAAAGCAAGAAAACGAAAAACAAAAATCAAAATAACAATTGAATAATCAGAGATTTGATTATTTTCTATGTTTTGTTTTTGTAATATATATTTGGTTCATTCGAAATTGACAAAATTCTGTTATTTTCTGAACTTTGGAAAAGAAAATATTTATTTATATATTTTTTACAAGATGCTTTGTTAATATTTTTCATTTTAATTAATCGGTAATTTTCAGGTCAAGATTAACTTGTAAAAAAAATATATTTTCGTATCGAATGTTTAATAAATAATCGTTTTTTGTCAATTTTAGTACGTACCTAGTGCAGAATTGCGAGAGAGATTGTAATGACGTGTACAACGACGCCAAAGGGATGAAGAGCGCGTCACGACGCCTAGTCTGAAAGACGCCCAACTATATTTTAGATAGCGTATACTTACTATAGAAATATAAGAAAGATAGAATATAGAAAGCATAGCTATATACCATTGTTCTAATGGTTCATAAAGTTAGTTTAGTTAAAGAGTCCGCAATCCTAAAGATTGGTTGGAAACAGCACGCCATGCCGATCTATCCTGAGCTAATCCCTTCATCTCCCTATAGCTATTCATCTCAACGTCTTCAACTATCTGACTCACATACTCTAATCTAGGCCTACCTACCCCTCTCTTTCCCTCCACTCTACCTTCTATGATCAATTGCATAATCCCCCCATGCCTAAGAATATGCCCTACTAATCTGTCTCTCCTACGCTGTAACACTCTCCAAATACTTCTCTTCTCCCCTACTAACTCTAGTACAGCTTCATTTGTTACTTTATCTTCCCAACCAATCCTCATCATCCTCCTATAACACCACATTTCGAATGCTTGTAATCTACGATTCTCTTCCTTTCCTATAGTCCACGCCTCACACCCGTACAGTGCTACACTCCAAACATATACCTTCAGTAATCTTTTTCTAATACCCAAGTCAATATTTGATCTTAAAATCTGTTCCTTTTCTACGAATGCCTTCCTACCCTGTGCTATCCTACACTTTATATCTACCTTGCTTCGATTATCTTTTGTGATTCTACTGCCTAAATAACAAAAATCTGACACTTCTTCGATTCTATTATCTCCTATTGTGATCCTCATTTTTCTACTGCATTCCTTTTTGTCACACCTCATCACTTTAGTTTTACCTATATTTATTTTCATGTTAAAATCCCTAGTCAATACTGCCTGCATACCATTCAATACCCTTTCTAAATTCTTTTCGCTTTCTTCCAATATAGCTATATCGTCGGCGAATCTCAACATATATATTTTCTCTCCCTGTACATTCACACCTACACTATACTCTTCTTTTACTTTGTTTATTGCATCTTCTATTAGTTAAACAGTCCGCAATCCTAAAGATTGGTTGGAAACAGCACGCCATGCCGATCTATCCTGAGCTAATCCCTTCATCTCTCTATAGCTATTCATCTCAACGTCTTCAGCTATCTGACTCACATACTCCAATCTAGGCCTACCTACCCCTCTCTTTCCCTCCACTCTACCTTATATGATCAATTGCATAATCCCCCCATGCCTAAGAATATGCCCTACTAATCTGTCTCTCCTACGCTGTAACACTCTCCAGATACTTCTCTTCTCCCCTACTAACTCTAGTACAGCTTCATTTGTTACTTTATCTTCCCAACCAATCCTCATCATCCTCCTATAACACCACATTTCTAATGCTTGTAATCTACGCTTCTCTTCCTTTCCTATAGTCCACGCCTCACACCCGTACAGTGCTACACTCCAAACATATACCTTCAGTAATCTTTTTCTATTACCCAAGTCAATATTTGATCTTAAAATCTGTTCTTTTTCTACGAATGCCTTCCTACCCTGTGCTATCCTACACTTTATATCTACTTTGCTTCGATTATCTTTTGTGATTCTACTGCCTAAATAACAAAAATCTGACACTTCTTCGATTCTATTATCTCCTATTGAGATCTTCATTTTTCTACTGCATTCCTTTTTGTCACACCTCATCACTTTAGTTTTACCTATATTTATTTTCATGTTAAAATCCCTAGTCAATACTGCCTGCATACCATTCAATACCCTTTCTAAATTCTTTTCGCTTTCTTCTAATATAGCTATATCGTCGGCGAATCTCAACATATATATTTTCTCTCCCTGTACATTCACACCTACACTATACTCTTCTTTTACTTTGTTTATTGCATCTTCTATATATAGATTAAATAATAACGGTGAAAGTGTACATCCCTGCCGAACTCCCTTCCCTATTTTTGCTACCTCTTCTTCCCCCTCAATTCTAACTAAGGCAGTTTGGTGTTTATATAAATTAAAAATTATTCTCCTATCCTTATAATCTATACCCGTTTCTTTTAAAATTCTAAACATTATGTCCCAATCTACATTATCAAATGCCTTTTCTAAATCTACAAAAGCTAGGCAAGTTACCTTTCCTACCCTCTTTCTTTTTTCTACTACCGTTCTTAGTGCTAGAATCGTCCCTCGTCCCTCTGTTTTTCCTAAAACCAAACTGATCTTCTCCTAGCCTTTCCTCTACTTTATTTTCTAATCTCCTATAAATAATCTTTAACAATATCTTCGATGCATGTGATAGTAGACTAATGGTCCTATAGTTCTCACACAAATTAGCTCCTATTTTCTTCGGCATTGTTACTATTCTACTACGCTGAAAATCCTGTGGTACTTCTCCCTTCTCATATATTTTACAAACTAGCCTGTATAATCGCTCCTGCATTTTTCCCCCTGCGTGTTTTATTAATTCGGCTGGTATCATATCAATCCCCGCTGCTTTGTTATTCCGTAAATCATTTAATGCTCTATGAAACTCTGACCTAAGTATGCTAGGACCTATGTCATCCTCATCTATCTGTTCCACACTTTCTAGCTCTTCCATGTCCTGCCTACCTTTATATAAATCTTCAAGATACTCCTTCCATCTTCTAGCTTTTTCCTTATTTTCTGTGAGTTCCTTACCCTGCTTATCACATATAATGTTACCCTTTGGTTTTACTTTAGAAAAATGTGACTTAATTTTCCTGTAGCCCAAATCTACTTTACCTCTTCTCATATCCTCCTCAATATCCTCACAATTTCCTTTTATCCACTCTTCTTTCGCTAGCTTGCATTTCCTATTAATTAAGTTCCTTAATTCCTTATACTTTTTCTGTCCTGCTTCTGTGTTTCCATAAAATGAAGTATTAATTTTTTTTCTTTTCTGAGAAATTTGAAAATACAATATTTAATTTTAAGAAATTTGATTGCAAAAGAAAATTGCAAAAGCATCGACAGAAAAAAATCTCTATGTATTGAATAACCAACGGTAGATAATTACAAAAAAATGCTTAAAGCATGTGCATTTTGATACCATATCTCCCGTCAATAAAAATATATTTTATACAATAAGTGTTGTTTAGCAATCGCAGAAAGTGATATCTTTTTTTATAGATGTGAGGGTAAAAATAGTACTTATAGTAGAGTAAATATCTAATAGCTCTTATAAAAGAAGTAATTGTAAAGTTTCAAAGTTTCAATCGTAAACAGTAACGTTTTGGGCCTCAAGGACTGCTATAAAATTTTATTTGATATTATTAATTCATTTAATAAAAAATTAAGTGAAAATCATTCAAAAGAAATCTTCCAATTTAAGTCCTAGTTCAATTTAGATTTATTTTTTTAAAGTAGCATAACAGTATTGCACAAATAAAATAAATAGTTCCATTTTAGAATTAATTTGCTTAAAAAAAGTTTTAAAAAATTTAAACCAAGTATACCAAAAAGTATAAATGGAGATAGATTCAATGAAAACTGATTTTTGCAACATTGCTACAAAATTATTTACTTGTATAATATGAAATAATATCCTTATTTATACTTTCTATACTTATCCTTCTATACTTAAATAATATATGTACTTATACCTATCCTTCTATACGTAAATTATATATTTATACTCGTAAGTATCAAAAATACGACGCATTTTCAATTAATTTTATAATTAATCTAAGTGTCTATAAATAAAAATTTGAAATGGTCTAAGTGAATTTTTAAAATGAATCGTAAAAATATTTGAAAGGATCTACTGGTTATTTAAAAATATATTATACCATAGAAATATCGGCTCTGACATAAAACTTATTGTAAAATTAAAAGAAAAAAAATAGTATTAAATATTCGGCACTTTATAAAGCGTCTTCAATAATATCCAAATGGCAATAGCTTCGTTAATATATCTCCATATGAATATAATATTTTTAAATTTAATATCGAAAGGAACAGTATTCACGCAATACCTCCAACTCATCCATAAACCAATATTGATGCCGTGATGATTTCTTATACTTTTCTGTAATAACACCTGTAATTATCATCAGTTTGCAATTACTATGGGAGTACCAGCTCGTATATGCGTTCGTAACACATAGTCAGTGCTGTGATATAAATCCATGACTAGTTGGTACTGACAATTGCTGCCAGTTCCACTACAATATATAAGTACCCAGCGTAATTCTCAATTTATGCATTTCCGCTAGAGAAAACTCATTTTCTTCGACGAAATTATATCATCCAAGCAAGTTTCACTTTCTTGCAATATAATATAAATATATGTATAACATTTGTCGTGATGGTGAATCTAGAAAAAATATGTTGTCTATAATAAGAATTTGAAGAAATTTGCTATAATATAAATTAGCGATTTCCAACGGAGTTGATATACAACTTCTGGCGGTCTATAAAATTATAAAAGAGGTCGATTACAAAATACATAATTATGTACTCTTTTCGAAAATTGCAGTAAAAATTTAAAATGATAAGAGTAACAATCGTATAGAAAAGCGGTTTGGTTTGTTTTGTTACTTTATTGTAAGTTAAGCTATGGAAATCTTTGGCACTTTGAATTTTAATAAAAAGTCCTTTCAAATTCTTGTAATATTTCGGTATTGGAAATGTGTATAAAGAAATGTGTATTATATTAGTTGAAAATAAACAATATTTTTATATCGCCCATTTCATAAATTACCCACTTTCGAACAATCACATTAAATAATTATCTAAATTTTGTATCGATGTGTAGTTCACTCTGAACGGTTCAATTAAATGACGGGCGTACTGTGACGATGTTTTGCAACGACCTATAGGTCACTATGACCTAGTTCGTGAACTATCAACTACTAAGTACGTATTGATGTACTTTTACTAGGTCCTGAACCCGTCGTGTACTAAACCGTTCATGAATCACAACGACTCGTAAACGATGCAGTATAGTATACATTACATATACAGTACTAACATTTATTTAGTGATAAAGTGTGTTGGTGAACGGAACGAAATAGGAAACTCGATGCAATATTGCAACAGCAGCATCGCCGAGCTGAGTCACAATTTATATGTTGATAGCAGATTTCATTTGGAATAATATAGTTAATATATTCGCAAGATTAAATATGTTCTTAAATATGTTATGCCATAGCAAATTTTTGCAATAACGCAAAAATAAACATCTAAATCTTATAGTTCTTCTATTTCATACTGAGTGCAATGCAATCACTTAATATCAAATCGAAGCTTTGAAGTTTGAACAGAGAAGATTCGGAATAGAAAATATAAATTATAACGCCAAACAAAACGATTCTATCTAGTTCATTTTATTATAGTTTGTACATTTAATTTTCAAGTGCTAGTAAAATAGTAAACATTTTCATCAGTAACTACAAATAAGTATTTTAGAACTTCATATAAATAATCGTGAGTACCTAAAGAAGATTATATTTCTTTATATATATGTTTTGTATAAATTATAAACATTGTCGCCTTTTCTTCTTCATTCCTAATTCAAAATAAGTATTGTAATATTTCAATTTATTTATTTTTTACCATTTAATATTTTTATATTGAGATTATTTTCAGTATGTGCATGTATTTCATATAGGTCGTGAACTAGTTCATTTTAAAAAGATGTTAGTAGTTCACGACCTATAGTTCGTGAACGGTACATTGAAATGAACTACGAACTACGAACTAGGTCCTCAAAGTGACCTACAGTTTGCCATCGCTAAAATTTTGATTCCCCAAATTATATAAAAGCGAATTTACATACCTACATTTATTTTTATACACATTGTTGTTACTAGAAAATTATATTTTACATTTACGCCAGCCAGTTATTTCAGTAAAGTTATATTATACGTTCATAAAATGTAATATTTTCCGCTGTTAATAAATATAATACGCTCTTCTTTCATAATTAAATATCACATTAGATAATAGTGCCATAACATGCCTCTGTAATGTCCCCTGTATATAGGTGCAGTAGAATTAGGGTACATTTACAGCTGGTTGAATGGCAATATCCAAACAAAAGCTTTATAAATAGAAATTAATTTAAAAAAAATATTTGTCTATTGTCATAATGTTACTTTTATTACGTGTCCTGAAATTGACCTGACCTTACGTAACCCAACTTCAATCTGATCTCTATTGACTTATCCATGACCTAACATGCAGATGCACATTTATTTAAAAAAGGACCTAACCCATACCTAAATAAATTCTGTAAAAATTAGGTTACTTTCTAATACACTGCCACGTATTAATAAAGAAAACCAATTGCGAAATGAGCGCTCATTGATCTTTAATCTTATAAAATTTCCCCAATCGCTCATAATTTGATACGACATAACTTCTAACAGTAGGTCACCTTCATAGATGGCCACGTATAATATTTCTTCCTTATTTGAAGTGTCACGATGTTAGTATTCAGCTCTCTCACATTCTAATTAAAGTAATTCATTTATTTCGTATGTTACTATGTAATATAACTTATACGACGAGTGCAACAAAGGGTGCGTTACAAAATTAAGGGATGAAATCATTTTTATGTATATTATGCCTGGATATATTTATTCTAAAGTCATATAAATTACACAACGATTATTTGGCAAGTATTTTTTGCTTTGTACAAATGAAATATCTTCTAAAATCTGAATAACAAAGTGAGATTTATAAGCGATATGCGTATTTCGATAAAAAAAAAAGCTTCAGTAGCCTGTTGAACCAAACAATTAATACTTTTCGAAATTATTGTGAAATTGATTTTTAGTTAGATTATAGAAGATTTTGCCGTTATGTTGTGATATTCCATATTAGGGAAGAGAATAAAATTACAATGTTTTATATCACACCTAAATCAAAATAAATTAAATTAAATTTAAATTTAATTGTGATATAAAACATTGTAATTTTATTTCTCTTCCCTTGATCTTTAGTATTTTTTCAATTACAATGTATTCCAATGCAAATTACTACTGAAATTTTTAATTTTGTAACTGATATTTCTGTAGAATTTTTATTCTCGTCAATAAACCATCCAATATTTATAAAAAAAAATATGACATTTCGTCGAAGTGTTACTTTTTTCGTTCTTACGTCTTTCTCCGAGATATGTTTTCACGTATATTTCGGATCTGCGTTATAATATTATGATCTTTACTTAACAAAAAGATAGGTATATATACATATATAATCAAGCATCACATTGCGGTTAGTATAGCTACAGTAGGCTGAAGGATCCTCAATCATCGGCCCGCGGACCAAATTTAAATGGTCTTTCAAATTAACTATATAACAAAAACATCTAATTTGTTATTGATTCGCTAATAATTTTCAAAATACGAAATAATGAACTACAAGCACTGAAATATGGAAATGACCTGACTTAACATGACCTGGCATGGCAGGACATGATTAAGTTTCTTGAGACTTTACATTTCGAAAAATCATATCAACTTTGAAAGTAGAGGTATTTTGATGCAGGACAACAATTTTCAAACAATCGATTTAAAGAGCCAACGTTTCGATTTTTATTTCAAAATCTTTTTCAAACGCTATAAATCACAGTTACAGTCGATAGTATTTTTTTTTAATCATAATTAACCAATCTAAAAGTAAAATAATAATCCATCTATAGAATTCTACCAATTGCTCATCATTTAAGAATGCCGATATTATAGTGTAGACTGAAAATTAATAATTGCAATCAAAATGATAAAATTCTGGCTAGAATTAGTTATTTTTTCAATTAATTGCACAATATTAAGTAACTGTGATTTATAGCCTTGAAAAGGATTTTGAAATAAAAATGGAAACGTTGGTTCTTCAAATCGTTGTTTAAAAATTGTTGCCAATACCTCTACTTTCAAATAAAATATAAACATATGCGTGAGACTCTCGCGCGGTAGAAGTGAAACTTCTTAGCTCCTAGGAAAAGTTAATTTTATGCATTGCTTTTTTTCCATTTGTTAACGATTTGATTTTGATTGATTTTGATTGACCTCTGATCATCAAAGAAAGCATTATTAACTGTAATGTCGTACAGTCTACAAAGAGGAATTTGGATTAAATATTGTAGCCATATTTTTATAGTTCTTTTTCTCACTAAACCAATTAAATAACTCGATCTGTGTATTTTTATTCTTTTTATGTGGACATTAATACAATGATCATCATCAATGTCTCTTGACAAATGATTCACCATCGTATTCACAGATATTGGAACATTAATAAATAAATCCCATGTTGACCATGTACATGTCGTAAACGTCGAATTTGCTTAAGTGGAATTCTGGGTGAAATTAACCTCTTTGACACTAAATCTAATTTTGCTAGATGACCAGGTAATTCTGGGTAGACAAAACCATTTGACTTCGATAACATTGGAATGGTATTCCGAGTGAGAGCATTTCGGCATGAATTGCACGCCATCACATCTTCAATGATAATGGCTGGAAACGCAGTATGTAAAAGTTGCTCGTGCTTAGGATCAACAGGTTTCACATCGTTCTTAAACCATATTTGATCACATATGGAACACACTGTACTTAGCGCATTATTGAAAAATTGTTTTTCAAATTCGCGATGAGCAGGTTGAAAGAATTAAGTTTTGTGTATGATGCACTAGTGGGTGCATTTCTATTTATCGATGGCTCGCTCAGCTGTATCAGATTCATTTCGTTGATCTCTCACACCGCATGTATCTTCACATGTAGACGGCACGCCTGAATCAGTGGCATTCAAATTCTCTATACCACTCACTGTGTTCTCACTTAACGACGGTATCGATTCATCCAGTGTATTCGAGGTCGTTGGAAGGTTATGTTGTCCACTGTGTTTCTTTAACGCCCTTTGCCTGGCTCGATACTCTCTACTTCTTTCCAAGATACTTGTGGGCACTTTTCTTGGCGGTTTATTCGCTTTCTTCCATTCTCTAAAGGCTCGCATTCTGTCTGTACTTGTTTTTTTCTCCATTTCACTTTTCACACAATAGAAATTGTTAGCTAAAAGATTAAACTGTGTTTATGTAATATATAATAAAATACGCAAGCGTCTACTGGTTGCCTTATGCTACGTATACACACAGTACACGCGGCGCATGCGCGTAGCGTGTTTCACTTTTCGTGACGTTCAGGCCAATTTGCCCCACCGCGCCTGTAGAAGTTTCACTTCAACCAGGATGATAAATAAACATAATTCCTATCAACATTTTAATAAATCAATTCCAGGAAATCATAAAATGTATTATAATGTAATTTATAATTATTGATAAAAGAACGGAAAATATTCTTCAGCATATGCCCACTACTATTCTACGTATAGACGGACAAGTACTTCGTCAATTTTACCAATTTAATTGAACCTTTTCGAATCTGGATATACGCTACAACCTTACGCTCTAATAACGTCATAAAAGCAGTCTACGCTACAGGGCAATCAAATACAGAGACTTATAAAGTTTCAATAGGATACGGTTTAGTTCAGCCAGCTCCTCCAAACTGCTCGGCTCTTGGATTACTACTTCGGGAAATGGTTGTTTGTATACGAGTGTATTTGAGCTTTAACCACATTCCAGTTGCTAGAGTTCCAAAGTAGTCGATAGTTTCCGGTACAATCAATCCAATAACAGTATTAATCAAAGATTAAGTTTAAATAATCGTCACTCGAGGAATATACACTAGAATCTCAGACTACAAGGGAGTGTCGAATAAAATATATTGCATGCTCTTTTGATCTGGTAATTCATTTTTATGTCTTCATATCTGTACGGAAATTATACAATGATCTAATTTGTGTATCGAATTCCGCACCTATATGAAAATGATTCATGTCGATATCTTTATAATGGAGACGTAGATTAGTAACTAAATGCAATCTATGAGGTGCCATAGAATCTTTGGAGCACAAGACTTTACTATCGTCAGAAGAGAATCAGACGATTGTTCGACTGTTGAGACCGCGATGCTAGGTAAGAAATACTCGTATATGCGTTGAATAATCGAAAAAATTATATAATGTCTTCTGTTCGGATTTTAGCGACGTGTGTCATACAATTATATCAAACACAACTCCCGCATCATGTCCAATGGATAAAGAAAGAACACCGGAGTACTTTGTTTGGTCAAAGACAACTTCCGAAAGAACTATTTCTTTTGTTTATATTGCTTTAAACGCAGTTGTATGGTGCACGAACAGGAACTGTACAATAACATAGACTATATTGCTTCTTGTCCGTTTTACCAGTGGCGTTTTCTTTCGAGCCTCCCCCCCCCCCCGAACATTGAGCGCATCACCGTAGATATATAATTGTATTGGGATATTTTTACACGGCATTATTTTTCCTAAAAGATAAAGCTTGTGTCGCGATAGCACTCAACACAACACGGTGGGGCGGCGAGCAAGTATGAGTTAAATTCATATATACTCATCCTATCTGTTGCAAGCGGTAGAGTGAGAGCGACCGTATGCAGTATATCAACTGTTTCTTTGGTTCGCATATCATATTAGTCGCATACAAATTAGCGGCCTGGGTTGCCAATGCAACGTGACGTCACGCTGCTTCTACAGCTAAGAATATATTGTTGTTTTAGGCTATTCCGGGCCGCAATTCTTTAGCGTCCCAATGGAGAAGCCTAGTCTAGTATACAGGAAAATGGATATAGAATAGCCAGATAAGACAGTTGCATTGTTCTGTGTAGTTACGTATGTACGATTTTGCCACGTGTCATTTTGCCATATTTAATAGAAATAATTTAATAAAAATGAATAGTGTTAGTTCTTTATTGAAAATAGAGTTTTGTAGACTTTCTTTTGATGACAAAGTAAAAATTAAAGAATTAGGTAGGCCATTGCCTGATTTAAATTGATCCCAAACTTGTGCAAGGAGTGTTTATATCAATGAAAGATAGAAGAGCGGAATACCACTTTCAAGAAATGTTTGAATTTATTCATTTTGCATCCATTTTAGGTAAGATTTCTTACTATTATATTATCTTTTAAGAAATGCACCTCGAGCAAAAGGCAAGGGGACTCACAATTTTATTTCCCCGAGATGAAAGGCACCTTGAAATATTATTTTGATTAGAATTGTATTATAATACGTATTGTTAAAAAGTTAACAAGTATTGTTGTTGTTTTTACAATTTTAAATGCTTATTTTGGTTTATTTAAGAATTAAAGTTTTTTGCTCGATATATATTTTGCTGCTAACTTTTATTTGTTTATTTTATATTTATAATATTTATATTTGAAATACATTTTATATGGTAGAAATTTGTACAATGAATTGTTTTATGTGACTCACATATTTGTTATAATATCTCCTGAAACGGTTGTAATATTTTCATCATTAATGTTTTATAATTCGTTGTATTGTTTATACATTTATAAATTGTGCATTGACACAAATGCCGAAAAAGCATTAAGGTATTATTTTGAATTTGCCGCGGAATATCTATATAGAGATAAACACGAAGTAGTGCCCCGAGGGCCGAATAGTTCCGAGGAGCTGGCTAAACTAAACGGTTCCTCGTCAACTCGCTCCTGTAACAAGTTGGGAACTTCTGCATTCGTAATAACGAAGAACAAGTGTCGCTGGGTGGCTGGTGCTGTTGCCGTAGCATCAGCGGTGTCCAGCGCGTGCCGTCTGCTCATCTCCAGGAACATCTGTCTGTTGTTCTTGTACGGCCAGCCAGCCAGCCAGCAGCAGCAGCACTCTAGATCCGATCGGAAGAGTCCAGTCTCGGCAAGATGCGGTCGTCTGCATCTTGCGGAGGCATCAGCTGTTCGTGGTTCGATCGTACACCCGTGTCTGTTGTAGTCGCCGTGTATCGGCAATAAAAAAAGGGGAGAAGACAATAATGCGATATACGAGCACAAATATTAAGTGCCCTAAAGGTGTACTAAAGCTAAAATTGGACGAGGTAATGATGCAAGATGAAATGTACGTTTTTAAATTGGAACTTGTTAATTACCTTCTCTTGTGCGAAACGAAATACTTTGTAATTCTGAGTGGAGCATTAAAGATTTTTCAGCATTTGTAAATTTTTCTAAAGAGAAATTGCAATTTGCAGCGAAATTGCTATAATCTATTTTATGATATGCGGTAATTTAATGCTATTATTTTTTTCAAACCATTTCTTACATTGTTTTTTGCATAACAAATACATCTAAAGCAAAAATTGGGTCTGTATTAATTTCATCAGCATTTTGGCATAACACTTAAATTTTAAATTTTTCATTTTTACGAGGTACTACCATAAGAGATTAATAAATTTTGTACCATTTTACTTTATTTGTCAATTTATTCTGAAAGATCGATAACAAAAATTCAAATTTTATACTAAATAAATGCAATAACAGAAAGTAGGACTTTTTCAATTTCTCAATAATATATTTTTGTAAAATACAAAAAAAAATTATTTATAAAAATGATAAGCGAAGAGAATGATTACCAAAGCTAGAATAGAACATTTAGTAGCCCCACATATGTCAATATATAATAATATATAGACATATATAATGTATATAAATATATATTGACAATAATATGTCATTAAATTGTTTTTGTCCATGATTATATACCATATGAGGTATATAATCTAGAAAAAGAAGATAGACACTTTTAAGTATTAATTTTAAAATGCCATATTATCCCTTATCCCTTATATATGTAAACATATTTATATTTGTATAGAATATCACCCAAATACCGTTACTTATAGCATTACGTAGCTACATGCGCATTTCGAAGGCTATGCCTCCATCTTCAGTAGCACAAGACAAAAACAAAATAAAATACCTGTGTGATTGATATACTATTAAATAAATAAGTCAACATGACAGAAGTACTTCAAAAATGGCATATAATATGACCTATAATTTTTTTAAACAATATAAATTACTAACTAACGAAACTGACAAGTAACAACAATAAACATTGGTTTGTCAAACGTAAAATAACTAAAAATAAATGAAATAAAAATAAATTTAAAAATAGTTCTTATTAAATAAATTAAATAGACAAGATGAAATTTGGCCTGAATCAAAATTCATTAAATTTGATTTAGATTTATGCATATTTATGTATATACTTTCATAAGCACTTAACTCGGAATAATTCAAAACACTTTTAAGTAATTTAAGTGAACTAATTTGAATAGGATGACCTGAGTTAGTCAAAAATATGCTCGGCTACAGCACTTTTATGTTTTCTATTTAATCTGAAATGAGCTAAATGCTCCTTAAATGTAGTTTAAATTAAAATGTTTATATTTCTCATTGTGACGAATCTTATAATATTCTACACCATATCTGTTAATAATATATATTTTTCTAGTTTCCTTCCGATGCTGACATAAATATCGAAACCGGTCAAGGATTTAAATCATATAACGTCTTTTTATTTATTCCGTTAAAAATAAAAATTATTACCTACCCACGAGGAATTACAAGTCCCTTTTCTAAATAATATGTCAATTCTCCACACCAATTCCCTCCAGAAATATGACATTTGAATGAGTCTATGCTGCCCACGTTTAGAAACACTCATCTAATATCAAATCATTGTAACGAGCATCGAAAATGATACAAATATCGTTGGTAGAAATATCGTACAGTTAGTTAGAGAGTCCGCAATCCTAAAGATTGGTTGGAAACAGCACGCCATGCCGATCTATCCTGAGCTAATCCCTTCATCTCCCTATAGCTATTCATCTCAACGTCTTCAACTATCTGACTCACATACTCCAATCTAGGCCTACCTACCCCTCTCTTTCCCTCCACTCTACCTTCTATGATCAATTGCATAATCCCCCCATGCCTAAAAATATGCCCTACTAATCTGTCTCTCCTACGTTGTAACACTCTCCAAATACTTCTCTTCTCCCCTACTAACTCTAGTACAGCTTCATTTGTTACTTTATCTTCCCAACCAATCCTCATCATCCTCCTATAACACCACATTTCAAGTGCTTCTAATCTACGCTTCTCTTCCTTTCCTATAGTCCACGCCTCACACCCGTACAGTGCTACACTCCAAACATATACCTTCAGTAATCTTTTTCTAATACCCAAGTCAATATTTGATCTTAAAATCTGTTCTTTTTCTACGAATGCCTTCCTACCCTGTGCTATCCTACACTTTATATCTACTTTGCTTCGATTATCTTTTGTGATTCTACTGCCTAAATAACAAAAATCTGACACTTCTTCGATTCTATTATCTCCTATTGTGATCCTCATTTTTCTACTGCATTCCTTTTTGTCACACCTCATCACTTTAGTTTTACCTATATTTATTTTCATGTTAAAATCCCTAGTCAATACTGCCTGCATACCATTCAATACCCTTTCTAATTTCTTTTCGCTTTCTTCCAATATAGCTATATCGTCGGCGAATCTCAGCATATATATTTTCTCTCCCTGTACATTCACACCTACACTATACTCTTCTTTTACTTTGTTTATTGCATCTTCTATATATAGATTAAATAATAACGGTGAGAGTGTACATCCCTGCCGAACTCCCTTCCCTATTTTTGCTACCTCTTCTTCCCCCTCAATTCTAACTAAGGCAGTTTGGTGTTTATATAAATTAAAAATTATTCTCCTATCCTTATAATCTATACCCGTTTCTTTTAAAATTCTAAACATTATGTCCCAATCTACATTGTCAAATGCCTTTTCTAAGTCTACAAAAGCTATGCAAGTTACCTTTCCTACCCTATTTCTTTTTTCTACTACCGTTCTTAGTGCTAGAATCGCCTCCCTCGTCCCTCTGTTTTTCCTAAAACCAAACTGATCTTCTCCTAGCCTTTCCTCTACTTTATTTTCTAATCTCCTATAAATAATCTTTAACAATATCTTCGATGCATGTGATAGTAGGCTAATGGTCCTATATTTCTCACACAAATTAGCTCCTATTTTCTTCGGCATTGTTACTATTCTACTACGCTGAAAATCCTGTGGTACTTCTCCCTTCTCATATATTTTACAAACTAACCTGTATAATCGCTCCTGCATTTTTTCCCCTGCGTGTTTTATTAATTCGGCTGGTATCATATCAATCCCCGCTGCTTTGTTATTCCGTAAATCATTTAATGCTCTATGAAACTCTGACCTAAGTATGCTAGGACCTAAGTCATCCTCATCTATCTGTTCCACATTTTCTAGCTCCTCCATGTCCTGCCTACCTTTATATAAATCTTCAAGATACTCCTTCCATCTTCTAGCTTTTTCCTTATTTTCTGTGAGTTCCTTACCCTGCTTATCACATATAATGTTACCCTTTGGTTTTACTTTAGAAAAATGTGACTTAATTTTCCTGTAGCCCAAATCTACTTTACCTCTTCTCATATCCTCCTCAATATCCTCACAATTTCCTTTTATCCACTCTTCTTTCGCTAGCTTGCATTTCCTATTAATTAAGTTCCTTAGTTCCTTATATTTTTTCTGTCCTGCTTCTGTGTTTCCAATTTTAATTTTCCTTCTTGCTTCTATCATTTTAACTATTTCTTCCGTGATCCATTCCCTCCTACCTGCCCTTTTCTTTGTGCCTAATACTTCATTTGCTGCTGTAGTTAACCCATTTCTGATTTCCCTCCATTCGCAATCTATGTCGTTCCTAGATGTTCCATTAGCCATGATTTCTACTTTCTGCTTGTACTTTTCATATACATCAGCTAATTTTAACCTATCGACATCTACTCTGACCTGTTTAGACTTCTGTAATTTCTTGAATTTGACCTCTGAGTCCAGGACTACTAAATTATGGTCACTATCAATATCTGCTCCAGGGTAACTCTTACAATTCTTAATCTGGTTCCTAAACCTCTCTTTAACCAGTATGTAATCTATCTGATACCTCCCTATATCTCCTGGCATTTTCCACGTATATATCCTGCGCTTGTGATTCTGAAAAAGCGTGTTTGCTACCACTAGCTTATTCCTAATACAAAACTCTACCAATCTATCCCCTCTATCATTACGTGTTCCTATTCCATATTCTCCTACTATTGAAACTTCCTTTCCCTTACCTACTACGGCATTCCAATCTCCGGTTACAATTAGATTATCCTGTCCTTTAACGTTTGCTAACCTAGATTCAATCTCCTCATAAATGGATTCTACCTCCTCATCATCGTGACTTGAAGTTGGCATATATACTTGCACTATAACTGTGTCCGTTGGCTTCGTGTCTAATCTAATAGTTATAATTCTATCACTAACTTGGCAATAACTCTTTATTCTACATCCCAACTTTCTATTCATTATAAAACCTACACCTATATCGTACATCAGCAATAATATATAATTTAATATAATGATAAACTGAATGCGATATAGCGAAAGTTTACTTGAGCAAATGCTTAGTTGTGCAGATATAAACGAAAGTTGTAGGGCAGTTTTAGGAGGGGGACATCTTAAATATCATTGCTAAAGTATGTTGAAAGTAAAATTATCAATACTGTAGAAAAATAGTCTTGCCTATTGATAGAAATAATTTGGTAGCTATAAAAAAAACAGAGGGACGAGAGAGGCGATTCTAGCACTAAGAACGGTAGTAGAAAAAAGAAATAGGGTAGGAAAGGTAACTTGCATAGCTTTTGTAGACTTAGAAAAGGCATTTGATAATGTAGATTGGGACATAATGTTTAGAATTTTAAAAGAAACGGGTATAGATTATAAGGATAGGAGAATAATTTTTAATTTATATAAACACCAAACTGCCTTAGTTAGAATTGAGGGGGAAGAAGAGGTAGCAAAAATAGGGAAGGGAGTTCGGCAGGGATGTACACTCTCACCGTTATTATTTAATCTATATATAGAAGATGCAATAAACAAAGTAAAAGAAGAGTATAGTGTAGGTGTGAATGTACAGGGAGAGAAAATATATATGTTGAGATTCGCCGACGATATAGCTATATTGGAAGAAAGCGAAAAGAATTTAGAAAGGGTATTGAATGGTATGCAGGCAGTATTGACTAGGGATTTTAACATGAAAATAAATATAGGTAAAACTAAAGTGATGAGGTGTGACAAAAAGGAATGCAGTAGAAAAATGAGGATCACAATAGGAGATAATAGAATCGAAGAAGTGTCAGATTTTTGTTATTTAGGCAGTAGAATCACAAAAGATAATCGAAGCAAGGTAGATATAAAGTGTAGGATAGCACAGGGTAGGAAGGCATTCGTAGAAAAGGAACAGATTTTAAGATCAAATATTGACTTGGGTATTAGAAAAAGATTACTGAAGGTATATGTTTGGAGTGTAGCACTGTACGGGTGTGAGGCGTGGACTATAGGAAAGGAAGAGAAGCGTAGATTACAAGCATTCGAAATGTGGTGTTATAGGAGGATGATGAGGATTGGTTGGGAAGATAAAGTAACAAATGAAGCTGTACTAGAGTTAGTAGGGGAGAAGAGAAGTATCTGGAGAGTGTTACAGCGTAGGAGAGACAGATTAGTAGGGCATATTCTTAGGCATGGGGGGATTATGCAATTGATCATAGAAGGTAGAGTGGAGGGAAAGAGAGGGGTAGGTAGGCCTAGATTGGAGTATGTGAGTCAGATAGTTGAAGACGTTGAGATGAATAGCTATAGGGAGATGAAGGGATTAGCTCAGGATAGATCGGCATGGCGTGCTGTTTCCAACCAATCTTTAGGATTGCGGACTCTATAACTAACTAACTAACTAACTAAAATAAATAGTAAGCAGCGAGAAATGGATTTATTTAAATTTTCATATGCAATTTTGACTTTGCACCTGTCAATTTGACGTTACCGCCAGGATTCATGATGGCCGACTTTATATGACTTTTCATTATCAATACCAACTAATGTCATTGTAAATATTGTTGCACATATTATAGTCATTTGTTATGAATTGTTAAAAGAATCTAACGAATTTTTGTACAACCTAATATTCCGAATAAAAAATTAAATTATAAATATTACAATATTATACGTATTTGTGTCAAATGTTTTATATGACCAAGTGTATAGGAAGTCTGTTTAATTTTTGTTTCATTGTAATATAGTTAACTACTACAACAATTTTGTATTCAATATTTATCAATTTCTGTTCTTAAATAATATAAAATACTATATAAAAAAATATATATAAAATAAATAAAAAATAATAATAATATTGTGAATAAATTCATGTACGAAATTATACACATTTTAATAGTATTAGTATTATAAATAGTATTAGTATTATAAATTCTATTTAATGCAGTATAAAGTTTTAATTAATGTTTTTCTTTTATATGGTCATGTCGAAGAACAATTTTCCTTTAAATTTTTTTTTTAATTTTTCGTAGTTAAATTGCCTTTGAACATTTTGCATTGTGTTTTGCATTTTATTTTAGGTTCTCATTAAGTTTTCACAATTTTGGATAATAATATACGCTGTATTATAGAAATGTTCAATAAAATGATTATTATTTCAGTATTTAATCCTTTAGAAATATACAACTCAATTAATAGCCTCAAGTGTCCTTGCTTTTGTGGATTTATCCCAGGATAATTCTGTCCTGATAATTATACAAGATACCACCTAAAGATTTTTTTGTTATTTACACTTCAGAATGGTTCTTTCATGGATTATTTATTAATCGTAAAATCGATGGCATTTTTTAAACATTGCGTTTTGGACTCAAATCCTAGTTATTTTTTTCAATAAAATTTCTACTACTGTTCATCGACCCTATTTATTTCTAAAAATGTTTTGATCGGTTATACACGGGAAAAAATCAATCGTACGACAATTAAATTTATTTCCCATTATATGTTTCATAGTAGCGATGGCAAACTGTAGGTCACTTTGAGGACCTAGTTCGTAGTTCATAGTTCATTTCAATGAACCGTTCACGAACTATAGGTCGTGAACTACTAAAATATTTTTTTAATGAACTAGTTCACGACCTATATGACCAAATACATGCACATACTGAAAATAATCTTTTTTTTCTGAATATAAAAATATTAAATAATAAAAAATAAATAAATTGAAATATTACGATACTTATTTTGAATTAGGAATGAGGAAGAAAACACAACAATATTTATAATTTATACAAAACATATATATAAGGAAATATAATCTTCTCTAGATACTCACGATTATTTATATGAAGTTCTAAAATACTTATTGGTAGTTACTGATGAAAATGTTTACTACTTTACTAACACTTGAAAATTAAATTTACAAACTATAATAAAATGAAAATGCCTTAGCCTTAGCCTTAAAAATAAAATGCCTTAGTTAGAATTGAGGGGGAAGAAGAGGTAGCAAAAATAAGGAAGGGAGTTCGGCAGGGATGTACACTCTCACCGTTATTATTTAATCTATATATAGAAGATGCAATAAACAAAGTAAAAGAAGAGTATAGTGTAGGTGTGAATGTACAGGGAGAGAAAATATATATGCTGAGATTCGCCGACGATATAGCTATATTGGAAGAAAGCGAAAAGAATTTAGAAAGGGTATTGAATGGTATGCAGGCAGTATTGACTAGGGATTTTAACATGAAAATAAATATAGGTAAAACTAAAGTGATGAGGTGTGACAAAAAGGAATGCAGTAGAAAAATGAGGATCTCAATAGGAGATAATAGAATCGAAGAAGTGTCAGATTTTTGTTATTTAGGCAGTAGAATCACAAAAGATAATCGAAGCAAGGTAGATATAAAGTGTAGGATAGCACAGGGTAGGAAGGCATTCGTAGAAAAAGAACAGATTTTAAGATCAAATATTGACTTGGGTATTAGAAAAAGATTACTGAAGGTATATGTTTGGAGTGTAGCACTGTACGGGTGTGAGGCGTGGACTATAGGAAAGGAAGAGAAGCGTAGATTAGAAGCACTTGAAATGTGGTGTTATAGGAGGATGATGAGGATTGGTTGGGAAGATAAAGTAACAAATGAAGCTGTACTAGAGTTAGTAGGGGAGAAGAGAAGTATCTGGAGAGTGTTACAGCGTAGGAGAGACAGATTAGTAGGGCATATCCTTAGGCATGGGGGGATTATGCAATTGATCATAGAAGGTAGAGTGGAGGGAAAGAGAGGGGTAGGTAGGCCTAGATTGGAGTATGTGAGTCAGATAGTTGAAGACGTTGAGATGAATAGCTATAGGGAGATGAAGGGATTAGCTCGGGATAGATCGGCATGGCGTGCTGTTTCCAACCAATCTTTAGGATTGCGGACTCTTTAACTAAATAAAATGAACAAGATAGAATCATTTTGTTTGGCGTTATAATTTATATTTTCTATTCCGAATCTTCTCTGTTCAAATTTCAAAACTTTGATTTGATATTAAGTGATTGCATTGCACTCAGTATGAAATAGAAGAACTATCAGATTTAGATGTTTATTTTTGCATTATTGCAAAAATTTGCTATGGCATGACATATTAAGAACATATTTAATTTTGCGAATATATTAATTATATTATGTCAAAAGAAATCTGATACCAACATATAAATTGTGACTCAGCTCAGCAATGCTGCTGTTGTAATATTGCATCGAGTTTCCTATTTCGTTCCGTTCACCAACACACTTTATCACTAAATAAATGTTGGTAGTGTATATGTAATGTATACTATACTGCATCGTTTACGAGTCGTTGTGATTCATGAACGGTTTAGTAGACGACGGGTTCAGGACCGAGTACAAGTACACCGTGCACCATGTAGTTCATAGTTCACGAACTAGGTCCTAGTGACCTATAGGTCGTTGCAAAACATCGTCACAGTACGCCCGTCATTGGATTGAACCGTTGAGAGTGAACGGTTCGCGAGTGAACTACACATGAACTAGCTAAAGCAGATATAAATTTCTAAATGAATTTTTTGAATAATCCATCCCAGTTAAATATATTTAACGTTATTATTTTATAAAATCAACGAAAAGTTACTCGTTTTATTTTTGATACTGACTGATTATTTTACCTACTTGTCAAAATGACAGTACATAATATAACTTCCTATTTCATTTTTACAACAAATTATAGATTTAAATGAAGTAATAATTTCTGGGAAATATTAACAATTTTTATCATTTCTTTTTTTTTATATAAAAAGTGCCTTCATAATCATAATATTTTTAACATATCAACATTATTTTTATATAATATAATTACTGTTGCAATATCACATCGAGTTTCCTATTTCGTTCCGTTCACCAACACACTTTATCACTAAATAAATGTTAGTATTGTATATGTAATGTATACTATACTGCATCGTTTACGAGCCGGTGTGATTCATGAACGGTTGAGAACACGACGGGTTCAGGACCTAGTACAAGTACATCAATACGTACATAGTAGTTCATAGTTCACGAACTAGGTCATAGTGACCTATAGGTCTTTGCAAAACATCGTCACAGTTCGCCCGTCATTTGATTGAACCGTTCAGAGTGAACGGTTCGCGAGTGAATTACACATCGATATTTCATAGAAACAATATTTATCTCTCGCGAAGAAGTGTAATGAAAGAAATACTTTCTCTATTTTAGAAACAATTTCTACAACTAACTGAAGGTGTGTTACAGTAAAGAAATATGTTTTTAACTAATTCTTGTTAAAGTTATATTGAAATTGTCATAGGAATAAATATTTCTTTGCTATAAAGCAGAACATTTTTTTCAGTGCAGACATATAATTTAGCCGCAGACTCATTTATATATTATTTTATAGGTACATTGTGGATACAAGCAGCGGCTAGCCATTGCGTGGACACGTGCGAGGAGAGCAGATGATGATGATGATCATCATCATCCTGATGCCCCCGAACATCTGCTGCGATCCGATCACGGTCTTCATTATCATCACCACCGCAACAGCAGCAGTGGTAAGGTTTCTTCGACCTCCTGCTTCGGCTGCTGTATAGGTAAAGTTACAATGATACATTTTATCTACTCTTTTCAACATCTTAAATATAAATGAATTGATTTTTTACGAGGCGAAAATCAGGATGGTTCAAATTCAAATTTTATTTTTTTATTTAGAATATTTTTATTAGCTAGTTTTATTAGCTAATAAATATTTTGTGTTGGGGTTTTTGGGTGATGTTTTATACAATTTATACAATTTACAATTTTTTTAAACTTCGTAATAAAATCGTTACTACGGCGTTAAATATTAAAATATTAAAACGTAAAATCGTCGCTACGATGAAAATTTATTTTTAAATTTGAAAATAATATTGATTGCTAAAGAAGTTTTAATCTGAGTAGGTATAAATATTGTTATTGTTCAAAAATGTTTTGTTTGCAGATCAATGCTACATTTTATCTACTCTTATCAAGATCTTAAATATAAATGAATTGATTTTTTACGAGACGAAAATCACGATGATTCAAATTTTAATAATTTTTATTTTTATTATTATTTTTTATTTAGAATATTTTTATTAGCTAGTTATATTAGCTAATAAATACTTTGTGTTTACGTTTTTGGGTGATACAATTTAAAAATTTATTTTAATTCATAATAAAATCGTTACTACGGCGTTAAATATTAAAATATTAAAACGCAAAATCGTCACTGCGTTTAAAAATTTATTTTTAAATATGAAAATAATTTTGATTGCTAAAGAGTTTACTCTGAGTGGGTATACATATTGTTATTGTTCGAAAATGTTTTGTTTGCAGATGCGTCTGAAGATTTAATGCATTATTCAATATTAAAATTTAAATAAATTACGATATTTTTAAATATTTTTAAATATAGACTATCTAATTGGGGCTAAAAAAAAAACATAAAAATAGGTGCATTAAAGTGGAATTTTTATTATTATATACGTTATTAAATGCACAAATTTATAAGCAAATTTTTGTTACAATTTTTTTGTCGTAATGCCATCTGGATGTTGCTTTTAAAAGAGTGTAAGTTAAAAAATACGCCGTTTTTTAAATGAATCCTAAGATGTAAATTTTGCCATTCATTTTATAACAGGTTTTATTTTATTTTATTCATTTTAAATAATTAAATAATATTTATTGCTAAAGGAATATAAATATTGTTATTGTTTAAAAATGTTTTATTTGCAGATGCGTATGAAGATTTCATGTTTATTCAATATTAAAATTAAAAAAAAATTACGATATTTTTAAATATAGGTCAACGACTATCTAATTGAGGCAAAAAAACCATAAAAATGGGTACATTAAAGCCGAATTTTTATTATTATATACGTAGTAAAATGCACAAATTTATAATCAAATTTTTGTTATATATTTTTGCCATGTTAAGGTGTTTTTCTTAAGATATTTTCTGCTTTTTTTTTAATTACAGGCAGTAAAACGTGAAACATTCTAGATTAATGATCCTTAATCCTCTCAAAAAGTCAATTGAATTAATCAATTTATTAAGAAATCTAACAAGAAGGCGACCATATATCTGTACCTTGGAACAAAAAGGGCCAATGTCCAAAATATGGAGCCAATGTGCATGAAAATTTAAAAAAACTAAAAAAACTAAAAAATTACTTTACACTGTTAATTCACCAAATAACATGAATAATTAAAACGAAAACTTAGAAAAACAATTACGAAAATGCTTAAAAAATTTAAAACTTCATTTCCATTTTAATATTGGACATTGGCCATTTTTCTACCAAGGTACAGATATATTGTAATTAATAATTATCAAAGAAACAATAATATAAAAAAATATTATTAAGATGTAATATTAATATCAATAGTGGGAAACTGTTACAATGAACTCTTTTTTCAATTATCTTGAAAACTACTAAAGCTATCAAAATGGGACAAAGATTTTTGAATTGAGATTTTAAGATTCCAAATTTTGTCTAATTAGTATTTTGTTGTAAACTAAAAAAAAACAGGTCCAAATTAACCCGCTATTTGCTATGCTGCGTTTGCCAACGCAACACCCTGTAAATTATTTCCTCAATTTAAGAAAGTCGGTTTATTCGAAATAAAATATTGAATTTGAAATAAATATTCCTTTTATTGTATGAACATTTGCTAAATAAATAATATTAAATTAGACTTGTGAAAATTTAAATATTCTCTTGGTTAATCTTTTTTTTGCACAAGAATTTGTTGATAATGTTGATATAAAAATAATGATTAAAATAAAATAACAATAATTTAATAGATATGAGTTGAGGTCTTTCGCCTCTTTACTCTTAATTAATATGACTGTCGTGTGGTTGCCAGATCGTAAATTTTCCATCAGGTGCAGAGAATTACACCTAATTACAAAATTATTATCATTATCTAACATTTTTTTTGTTTATATGGAACACGTATTAATATAAAAAGTATCGAGCTTTTATTATAGAAACTTACTCCATATGATTTCACAATAAAAACTAAAAGAGAACGAACACGCCCTTCGCCTCGGATGTGAAACAATATATCTGCTCAATAAGTTTTCATGTTGCACTTAGTTAAAACTATCTGTTTATAGACTGTTTGGAATTCTATATTCTTCGTGTAATATTTTTTTACAAGCTCGTTTGGTCAACTACGATTTCAATTTTCCAAAAACAAATCTATAGTTTGGTTAAATGATGGTTTTTACAAATTGTATTTATTTAACAGTTAAATGAACATTTAAAAATGGAAATGTATTTTAAATTATCGATTTTTAACAATACTGTATATATTTAAAAAAATATCAGAAAACGCACAAATAGAGAATTGTGTGGTGGCATTTTTTTACCATAATTAAATCGTCCATCCATAAATTATCATCTAATCTACTATTTTTTTACATATATTAAAAAAAAATTATATTACATTTCGCCTCTTTTAAAGTATATTAAAAAAAAATCAAAGATTAAACTAACAAATTTAATAATTTTTAAATGTTTTAAAACCGATATTCTGTTTTTAGGATATCAAATAGGATATCGGAGAAATTAATTACGCTGTAACATATCCGCCAATTTAATAGTTTGATATCTTAAGAGTTGCTTTATATGCTGGCAATGTTATCGAGGTATAGTTTTACTATAAAAATATATAAGTTAAAATTTTTGCAACACTAAGTTACTCTATTCCTCTATATAAAAACGTTTTTCTCTTCAAATTTTACTTAAATTAATACAAAATCGAAATGATTTCGATTTTTCACTAATTCGAAAATTAAATTTTAATTTTTCTCTATGCGATCCAATGTAGAATTTCGTTTTTTAAATATTGGCTCATTTCCGACCTTAATTTGGTTTAGAACCTATTTTCGTAGCGACATCTACAAGATTACTCTTGTACTAGTAAGTTGTTTACGCTCGAAGTGTCATATTATTTGACGCAACTAACAATAGATGGCGCTGAACGATGCACGAACGTTTTTATCGAATTTTATCGCTGCAAATTGTATCTTCAAAATGACTCGATTGGAAATACCAATGAATATCTACGGAAATATATTGCCAAAGTATATCAGCTATTGCAATGTGGTGTATATCATTTCATCTAATATTTATAGAGAAATGTCATTTACTTAGCGTAATAATCATGGCGTAAATCCATCTAGTCTCCCTTACTTTCTATGATACTCTTTCTGGCGAGGTATTTCCACATGTCATCATTACTATTATGGCCACATTTGGACTAATGATGCCAGGAAAAGAACTATATTATATGTATGTAGGGACAGACAACCAGCATTTAGCAATATAAAATAGCCCTTAGCACTTTTGATTCTTTTTCTGTAAATTATAAACAAAGTCCGTATAATTTTTTTTTAAACAAATCAAAAATATATTAAGGTCGATTGATAGGATTTATATTTTGATTTATTGTATTTAGACAATGAAAGTGTATATTAAAACATACGTTCAGATTTAACAATTCGTAGCGAGTCTTTAAGCGCTAATTTAAAAATTATATTTCGGAAATTGAAGATTGAGATTGGAGATTGAAAAATAAATAACTTTTTTTTAATTGACTGTACAAATTGCAGTAAAAAAATAAACTAAATTATTTTTCTTCTTAATCCACTTGTGCTGTTTTAATTGACAATTTTTGTTTGATATTAGATACAATTGTGGTTTGGACTTAATTTATTATATTGTATTTATTGAAAGGCTGGCTTTAATTATTTAAATAGAAGAATCTATAGAAAGAATTTGAAACTCTCTGTTGACTTTTGCAATAAATAAATAAAATAAAAGTGCAATGCGTGAATGCTGTCGCAGCTTAATTCCATGTATATATTTCGCAAATGTTCAAGCAATAAAAATTGTTAAGGGGGTGCCAGTCGATATATAATGTAGTAAATAATACAATTTTGAAAGAACGTAACATTTTGTTGTAGCTATTAAAGATATAGTGAAAAACATGATATGTAAAAATTAATGTATTTTCAAATCACTTAAAAGAAATGTTTCCCATATAGTTTTTTTGCTGCTAGCGAAGGGAAATTTGTACTTGTAATTTGATTTATATTGAGAATTTAAATTGTATAAAATATCACCCAGTTACCTTTATTAGCCTTTACTTTTAAATGAAAATTATTTTCATTGACAAAAAGCTTATCAAAAGTTGCATAATTTTATATACTACGGCATCCCCTTAATAATCAATGTTCAATATTCCTACACAATAAGCATAAACATATCTAATACTTGTTTGCCTTTCAATATCTAAACAAAATTAATTTATTGATGATATTTTTTAAAATCACGTCCGCATAGCGAAACTAGTTTAAAATAATATTCCGCAATATTTATATTGTTTGTTTATAATACCTGTATCGACAGAATGTAACTGGAATATTTATATTACTTCTTAAATTAATTGCCTTATAAAAAAAGTACAGAGAACCTTAAAAATATCTTAATTAATTGAAATCAAGGGATTAAATAATAAAATTATCGCTACAATGTCATATTTTATATTAATTAATTAATTTTAGTGAAGATTTTGTTGTGAAAATTTAGTTGTGTGATTTCATCATTCCATAGTGGACTAAGAAATTTAAAAAAATTTATAGAATATTTTTCCAGTTTCTTAAAATATATCTTGCGATTTGTTGCAGGTTTAAAAAAAAAAATGTTCTAAAATTAATCGAATTAATTTAGAACATTTTTTTTATTTTTTTTATTATTTCCTACTATCACATGCATCGAAGATATTGTTAAATATTATTTATAGGAGATTAGAAAATAAAGTAGAGGAAAGGCTAGGAGAAGATCAGTTTGGTTTTAGGAAAAACAGAGGGACGAGAGAGGCGATTCTAGCACTAAGAACGGTAGTAGAAAAAAGAAATAGGGTAGGAAAGGTAACTTGCATAGCTTTTGTAGATTTAGAAAAGGCATTTGATAATGTAGATTGGGACATAATGTTTAGAATTTTAAAAGAAACGGGTATAGATTATAAGGATAGGAGAATAATTTTTAATTTATATAAACACCAAACTGCCTTAGTTAGAATTGAGGGGGAAGAAGAGGTAGCAAAAATAGGGAAGGGAGTTCGGCAGGGATGTACACTTTCACCGTTATTATTTAATCTATATATAGAAGATGCAATAAACAAAGTAAAAGAATAGTATAGTGTAGGTGTGAATGTACAGGGAGAGAAAATATATATGTTGAGATTCGCCGACGATATAGCTATATTGGAAGAAAGCGAAAAGAATTTAGAAAGGGTATTGAATGGTATGCAGGCAGTATTGACTAGAGATTTTAACATGAAAATAAATATAGGTAAAACTAAAGTGATGAGGTGTGACAAAAAGGAATGCAGTAGAAAAATGAGGATCTCAATAGGAGATAATAGAATCGAAGAAGTGTCAGATTTTTGTTATTTAGGCAGTAGAATCACAAAAGATAATCGAAGCAAGGTAGATATAAAGTGTAGGATAGCACAGGGTAGGAAGGCATTCGTAGAAAAAGAACAGATTTTAAGATCAAATATTGACTTGGGTATTAGAAAAAGATTACTGAAGGTATATGTTTGGAGTGTAGCACTGTACGGGTGTGAGGCGTGGACTATAGGAAAGGAAGAGAAGCGTAGATTACAAGCATTCGAAATGTGGTGTTATAGGAGGATGATGAGGATTGGTTGGGAAGATAAAGTAACAAATGAAGCTGTACTAGAGTTAGTAGGGGAGAAGAGAAGTATCTGGAGAGCGTTACAGCGTAGGAGAGACAGATTAGTAGGGCATATTCTTAGGCATGGGGGGATTATGCAATTGATCATAGAAGGTAGAGTGGAGGGAAAGAGAGGGGTAGGTAGGCCTAGATTGGAGTATGTGAGTCAGATAGTTGAAGACGTTGAGATGAATAGCTATAGGGAGATGAAGGGATTAGCTCAGGATAGATCGGCATGGCGTGCTGTTTCCAACCAATCTTTAGGATTGCGGTCTCTTTAACTAACTAAAATTAATCGCCTTGAATTGCTAAAAGTACAAGGCAAAAGTATGCAATATAACAGAAATATATTTCTCAAAATTATAGTCTAAAACTATCTTCAAATGTGGAGGAGCATTAATTATTTTATTCTACCTGCTGGATTTTTTTATAGTTCTTTAAATACATTGTTTTATATTCTAAAATAAGTACGGCATATATCAAAATATATATTGTGAATTTTGGTTAGAGTCCTCACCATTCAGACCGTATATACCGTGTGTTTAATTACGTAAATTCAAAAATCGTCAAATTTTGGTATTTACGTAATTTCTCTAAATTAATGAACGAACTTATAACCGCGTAAATCAAATTTTCAAATATACAAGTACCATGCTTAAGTAGAAAAAAAATTATACACCCAGTTCATAAAATCATATTGATCCGCATATTTAATTAAATAAATTTGGGATTCATTTTATGTGTATCTATAAATAATGCAATGAAATTTAGCCGCTTAATTTCGATTATTTTCGATGTAGTAAAATGAAAAACGATAGAGAAAATCATCGGCTAACTTTCATTGAGGGAAGTTTGAAGCACCGTAGATATACATAGGAATTATAGGAAAATGTGTGTGTGTTTGTAAATAAATAACGAAAAGGAAGAAGCCTTTCAGTGTGCAGTGTGTTTCTTGTGTTGTCTGTCCGATACACCTGAGTAGAGAAGACCGTTACTACATGCAAGCCAAAAGCGCCAAGCCGCTGGTAGATGAGGTCCTCCTTGTCCTCTATGTGTATAGGCCTGTGCAACTTAACATCCGCACCGACTATGCAAAGATATAGTCACTGAACTATTCCGTTTTAGAGATCTCAAAACGTTTTCTCAATCTTTTTTTTTATCAATGTTTTCAACGGCACAGTTTGCCGTGTTAATTTTCTTTAAGAAGAATGGCATGTTTTCATTCAAGAATTTTTTTACGTGAACGTCAATTTTGTCATATTTTTTTTGCATACACTAAGAAAAGTTTAAATTAAACAGTGATCGATTTTGAAGGTATTCGTTATGTTATATACCTACTTAAAATTGCAAAATTGATTTAATTTTTTGTAATTTTTCCTCTTTTTTTTTTACCAAAACCCAACGCACCATCGGAAAAATATTCCGTACTTCCGCACAAAATTTTTATATATTATTTTGATTATGATATATTAAAATGATAGTCACTATATTATAAATATATTCACAGAAGGTAAAATTTTATTATTATAATTTTGTAATTGTAGAATTTTAATTAGTAATATTAATTTTTAAAATTATCACTACGATGTTAAATTAGAATACAGAATATCACCCAAATACAAACATTAAGTAGGTAAATGTACATAGTAATTTTTTTTAAGAAAAGTAAAATTAAGTAAAAAAAAATTTGTAATAAAATAATTTATCGTAGAAACTTGCAATGAAAAACGTAATCCTGTAATAATTGGGACTTCTAGTGTTTGGCCAATTTATAAGAAAAATAAAAAGCTGTTTTATATTAGCTTCAAAATAATATTTTCGACTTAAGAAACATGTTCAAAAAAATTTTTTTGGACCAATTTGTCTCATTGTCTGTCCAAGTTGTACAGGCCTGTACTATGGAGAATTCCTACATATATGATGGTGTAGGTAGGATATGCGGAAGAAATTACCCATACTTAAGAATGGGTGAAGTGTACAGGGTGTACAAAAAAGTAGAGTATAATTGAAAGTGCAAACGATTAAATATACAAAGAAATTTCAATACACGAGCACACGAAATAGATTAAAAAAAATTATTCATGTGTGTTTCGTGATTATTTAATAAGTTGAGTTATGAAATGACTAAACAGCTGACTAATAATTATTAAATGATTTTATTAAACTAGATATATCAATGTGAAATTTCAATTTTTACTCACAAACTGCAGAAACACGATTTTTTAAATTTAAGACAAAGAATATTGTGTTTATTTTCAAATGATGGATCTTCTATGTTATTTTTATTAAATTCAGTAGAAAAATTACTCGTCCAATTTGATATTTCTATACTTTCGCATTAGACGGTACATTGCGTATTATCCTGTATGATATTGTCGTCGGCTTGTCCGTTGTCTTCGTAATAAGCGTGCATATGATCATTTTGTCTTAAGCGGACACGTGGCGGGAATTTAATAACGACTTTTCATTCCGCAGATATACATTTTATTGTTGGATTATTACTAAGTAAAGAAAATTTACATACTAAGAAAGAAAAGTCCAAAATAGGACATGATAAATAAATGAAGATTACATCTTTTCTTATATAAATTCTATAAAAATTAAAATATACTATATCAAATATATTTATATATATATAAAAATATTTTTGTATATTATTTTTATATATCAAGTATAATATATATAAATATTTAAAAAAAAACTAGGCATAATATCAAATACAGAAGAATAATACTCAATCAAAAATTTCTTATTTTTTTTAATCATTTGTGCATAAAAATTAACAAAGATACGCGTATATAAGAAAGAAAGGAAATTTTACTTTTGTTTTTATTTAAAAAAAATTGTTTTAAATTTGAATTTCCAGCCAAAATCTTTATGATATTCTCTTTGTTTCAACAAGTCCCCTGATATATAAAAGCACGGCTAAAACAATACATAATAAATAAATAAAATAAATACAATATTTCGTTATTAAATATATAGTAGGACGATATAAAAAAAAATGAGACATTATATTCCAGTATTAATTCAGGTAGCCGTTTTAAGAGCGGAAAGAACGATGAAAGCTCGTATCTTTATAAGATCTACCGCGTCAAATTAAAATTACACTATAAATTTCAGGTCCTTCCTTTCTTCCCTCGTGCATTCACGGCCCAAACATTATGATATGTCATCTCCCGGTGCTCGATGCAAAAAAAAAGATGACCCTTAGTCCTGTGTCTATTCGCTATTGTCATTATTATATCAGCTTCCATTGACCATTCTTCTTCTACAATGGTGCCAATTTTAATGCTGGCTAGTTAATCATCACACCGCTTCAAAAACAAACACTAAAAAGGGCCTGTCAGGATTATATTGCAAGAGAACGTTTATTTTATTATATTATACCAATTTCTAGATAATTTTTACATAATACCAGTTCTCATATTGATTCATTAACCTCTGCAGTTTTCGAGAAATTAAAGGAAAACTTTCGTCGAAATTGTGCGATTTTTAATTTTATCTGCGCCAATTTTATATTATAGTAAAAATAGAAAAACAGTTATTTCGAAACATGTGATATGTTGAAAATCTCCACATGGTGTTTATTTCGCAAGTCGCTGCGAAATTAAAGTCTGTCTTCAATCTTCAAATGAATTTTGGGTAAAATAAATTCCATAGGATGTTTTAGCCCAAGCGCGCTATTTTATAAATTCATATGCGATTCTTCTGAATTATAGTTTCTGTAAAAGTTGCGTAAACAATTTTTTTTTAAATCTTAAAAACGTTTTTGTGTAGACCAAAAATTTTGTAAAAAACTGTTGAAGCTGATCTTAATTCTAACTATTTTAAATTAACAAAAAAAAGACAGCATTTTCTCTTATTGGATTTTCTTCCCAAAAATTAAACATATTAATAATTAAAAAAATTGAAAATTCCCGTGTTGAATCATTCATTAACTTTTGTGGTTTTGAAAAAAATTGAAACATGTTTTTGTGAAATTGAGTGGTTTTATAAACCCAGCCGTGGCATATGCAATCACTTTCCTGTTGACAGCTGTTTTCTTTGGCTATTTTGTTCAATAATAAACATAAATACAAATATTTATTGATCAGGGCCATTCCATGGATAAGCCTATCCATTAGACCAACTAGGCACTGTGCCTAGGGCCTACGATATTTTTATAGGCCTACGAAAATATCTCAACTGAAGAAAAAGAAATATCAAAATTAAACTTGGAATTAAAATTTTATTTCTTAACATATTTCAGTGCATAAACACTAAGGATATAAGGAAATATAATTTTGTTCCGTTCACCAACGTATCACATAAATGTTAGTACTGCTATTGGCACTGTATATGTAATGTATACTATACTGCATCGTTTACGAGCCGTTGTGATTCATGAACGGTTTAGTACACGACGGATTCAGGACCTAGTTCATCGTTCACCATGTAGTTCATAGTTCACGAACTAGGTCATAGTGACCTATAGGTCGTTGCAAAACATCGTCACAGTACGCCCGTCATTTGATTGAACCGTTCAGAGTGAACGGTTCGCGAGTGAACTACATATATATGTTTTGTATAAATTATAAACATTGTTGTTTTTTCTTCCTCATTCTTAATTCAAAATAATTATTGTAATATTTCTTTTTTTTTTGTACTATTTAATATTTTTATATTGAGATAAAAGAGATTATTTTCAGTATGTGCATGTATTTCATATAGGTCGTGAATTAGTTCATTTTAAAAAGATGTTAGTAGTTCACGACCTATAGTTCGTAAACGGTACATTGAAATGAACTACGAACTACGAACTAGGTACTCAAAGTGACCTACAGTTTGCCATCGCTATTGCTCTGATTAAATCAGTCTTTTAAATTACTTTAAACTGAAGTAAACTATATCATCAAATCTAGTCATATTATTTCATTTTGATAAAATACTTTGAATAAATGGTCTACTACATTGAAATAAAAACATTGAGTCTATCTACGTAAATACGCTCAATTCTACCTTTTTGATATACAAAATAAATCAACAATGTCAAGTGAACATTTTTTCTTGAATTGAGTAACTATTTTTTTGTGTGCAGTCATCCATCTCAAGTCAAGTCAGGTTAGGTTCATTTTTGTAATATTGACAATATTTTGGTCATACTTGAGACCGATGCAGATCAGATTAGATCAGCTGAAGACAGGTCATTATTTTTTTATAAAAAAAACATAAATTTTTTCACAACACCTAATTAAATTGGGAAATTCAAATACTTTTTTTTATATTGTATTGTAGGATCTATCCATTTTTATGTTAGTTAAAGAGTCCGCAATCCTAAAGATTGGTTGGAAACAGCACGCCATGCCGATGTATCCTGAGCTAATCCCTTCATCTCCCTATAGCTATTCATCTCAACGTCTTCAACTATCTGACTCACATACTCCAATCTAGGCCTACCTACCCCTCTCTTTCCCTCCACTCTACCTTCTATGATCAATTGCATAATCCCCCCATGCCTAAGAATATGCCCTACTAATCTGTCTCTCCTACGCTGTAACAATCTCCAAATACTTCTCTTCTCCCCTACTAACTCTAGTACAGCTTCATTTGTTACTTTATCTTCCCAACCAATCCTCATTATCCTCCTATAACACCACATTTCGAATGCTTGTAATCTACGCTTCTCTTCCTTTCCTATAGTCCACGCCTCACACCCGTACAGTGCTACACTCCAAACATATACCTTCAGTAATCTTTTTCTAATACCCAAGTCAATATTTGATCTTAAAATCTGTTCCTTTTCTACGAATGCCTTCCTACCCTGTGCTATCCTACACTTTATATCTACCTTGCTTCGATTATCTTTTGTGATTCTACTGCCTAAATAACAAAAATCTGACACTTCTTCGATTCTATTATCTCCTATTGTGATCCTCATTTTTCTACTGCATTCCTTTTTGTCACACCTCATCACTTTAGTTTTACTTATATTTATTTTCATGTTAAAATCCCTAGTCAATACTGCCTGCATACCATTCAATACCCTTTCTAAATTCTTTTCGCTTTCTTCCAATATAGCTATATCGTCGGCGAATTTTTATGCCGTGTAATATAAGGAGGAAAAAATGGTGTGTTTGCACTTCTGCACATATAATTGCTTTATTCATAAAATAGACTAGTTTCGGCTGTCCATCATCAGTAGTTAATAAAGCTAAAAAACCAAGAATACAATTTATACACATTCTAGTTATAAATTACTTACGAAATATAATATTTAGTTTAAACTAATAAGTGTTGAACATTATCACGACATTGACAACATTATTAAATGCATTTTTTAATTTATAGTGGTCCATATCCTCTAATGTGTACCGTGCTTTGTTTCACGTCAAAAACTTTTTTGTTTGTTATTAAAATCATTGCCTAGTCATCTCAAATCAAATCGGGTTAGGTTAATTTTTGTAGTACACATTGACAATATTTTTGTCATGCTTGAGACCGATGCAGATCAGGTTAGGCCAGCTGAAGACAGGTCATTTTTTTTATTAAAAAAAAACATAATTTTTTTCACACCTAATTTTTTTTTGTATACGTCATATTACAAAATAATAAATACAATAGTAGAGAATATCATCCAAATACCGTAACTTAAAGCATTAAGTAGCTAGATGCGCATTTCGAAGGCTATGCCCGCATCTTCAGTAGCTCAAGATAAAACTAAATAAAATACCTCTGTGATTGATATACTATTAAATAAATAAGTCAACATGACAGAAGTATTTCAAAAATGGCATATAATATGACCTTTTAAAACAATATAAATTAATAAGAAACCAGAGAAACCAGTTCTAGAGAAATCAATTTGACAGAATATATGTATTTCTATGTTATCTTTGAAAAATATTTAAGAGCTCATCAGCAATATTGGAGACACTTTCTTTAGCTGCATGGAATACCGAATTGCTCGAACGCATCTCGCTTATTTTACATGACACTGGTGTCCGATGGTACTTCCGGTACCGCTATATAGGTGTACGCTACATCACCTCATATGGGCACTTATGACCTTATCCGTTTACTATATACGAGCCGCTCTCAAGCAAATATTCTCTCGAAAGTAGAGATCGTACAATATGTTATATGCCATTATCTATATCTATTATATAACCCGAATAGTTTCGTGAGGTAACGAAAGAAATATTGAAATTTTTTGTATATCTGTATACAGTGCATGATCCTTCAGCTCTTCTATTATATCTATACCTGTCACAAGCGCAAGAATAATGACACCATTATCCCTTATCTGATGCTATAGTACTCGCTTTTTGAAAGGTACGCGCTTGCAAGTAATAAGTATGTATTTTTAATGTTCATATTTAGATTAATTCTTATATAATTATTCTAAATTAAAATATGAGCGTGAGGGTTTTTTATAAAACAATCTACATTTATATAATTAATTTTATGAATATATAGGAATTGTTTTTTAGTTTAAAATATTCTTTGTTAGTACTTATACTTATTGAAGTGAAACTTCTATAGGCGCGGTAGGGCAAATTGGCCTGAACGTCACGAAAAGTGAAACACGCTACGCGCATGCGCCGCGTGTACTGTGCGTATACAGTGTATAAGGCAACTAGTAGACGCTTGCGTATTTTATTATATATTATACAGCTTAATCTTTTAGCTAACAATTTCCATTGTGTGTAAAGTGAAATGGAGAAAAAGACAAGTACAGACAGAGTGCGAGCTTTTAGAGAACGGAAGCAAGCGAATAAACCGCCAATATAGAAAAGTGCCAACAAGTACCTTGGAAAGAAATAGAGAGTATCGAGCCAGGCAAAGGGCATTAAAGAAACACGGTGGACAACATAACCTTCCAACGACCTCAAATACACTGGATGAATCGATACCGTCGTTAAGTGAGGACACGGTGAGTTAGTTAGTTAAAGAGTCCGCAATCCTAAAGATTGGTTGGAAACAGCACGCCATGCCGATCTATCCTGAGCTAATCCCTTCATCTCCCTATAGCTATTCATCTCAACGTCTTCAACTATCTGACTCACATACTCCAATCTAGGCCTACCTACCCCTCTCTTTCCCTCCACTCTACCTTCTATGATCAATTGCATAATCCCCCCATGCCTAAGAATATGCCCTACTAATCTGTCTCTCCTACGCTGTAACACTCTCCAGATACTTCTCTTCTCCCCTACTAACTCTAGTACAGCTTCATTTGTTACTTTATCTTCCCAACCAATCCTCATCATCCTCCTATAACACCACATTTCGAATGCTTGTAATCTACGCTTCTCTTCCTTTCCTATAGTCCACGCCTCACACCCGTACAGTGCTACACTCCAAACATATACCTTCAGTAATCTTTTTCTAATACCCAAGTCAATATTTGATCTTAAAATCTGTTCCTTTTCTACGAATGCCTTCCTACCCTGTGCTATCCTACACTTTATATCTACCTTGCTTCGATTATCTTTTGTGATTCTACTGCCTAAATAACAAAAATCTGACACTTCTTCGATTCTATTATCTCCTATTGTGATCCTCATTTTTCTACTGCATTCCTTTTTGTCACACCTCATCACTTTAGTTTTACTTATATTTATTTTCATGTTAAAATCCCTAGTCAATACTGCCTGCATACCATTCAATACCCTTTCTAAATTCTTTTCGCTTTCTTCCAATATAGCTATATCGTCGGCGAATCTCAGCATATATATTTTCTCTCCCTGTACATTCACACCTACACTATACTCTTCTTTTACTTTGTTTATTGCATCTTCTATATATAGATTAAATAATAACGGTGAAAGTGTACATTCCTGCCGAACTCCCTTCCATATTTTTGCTACCTCTTCTTCCCCCTCAATTCTAACTAAGGCAGTTTGGTGTTTATATAAATTAAAAATTATTCTCCTATCCTTATAATCTATACCCGTTTCTTTTAAAATTCTAAACATTATGTCCCAATCTACATTATCAAATGCCTTTTCTAAATCTACAAAAGCTATGCAAGTTACCTTTCCTACCCTCTTTCTTTTTTCTACTACCGTTCTTAGTGCTAAAATCGCCTCCCTCGTCCCTCTGTTTTTCCTAAAACCAAACTGATCTTCTCCTAGCCTTTCCTCTACTTTATTTTCTAATCTCCTATAAATAATCTTTAGCAATATCTTCGATGCATGTGATAGTAGACTAATGGTCCTATAGTTCTATGTATATATTTCTAAAATAATTATGATAAATCAATTTCTTTCTTATTACTTAAATACCAAAATTTTATTTGCACACTGTTATATAAAAAAAAATCGTACCATAATAGTTCTCTAATGTACACATTTAATATTTGCCCTCTACCATTAGTCTATAATTAACTTTTACACCTAAGAAAACATTTCAAAAGCAAATATCACGTATCATATCACTTTCATGCATTTACAAAGCACAAGTATCATATTTATTGTTATGAAACCGAATCTTATAATCAGAGATGCTGTATTCTGGTCACACGGTCCATTATTAGCAGGACCACCCTTCAAAAATAGTACCCCGTTAGTTAGCAGTTTAGGTACCTGCATCTATTTACATTCGGATTAATCAAATATCCTGCGAATTTTCATGTACAGGGTGTAAAGTTGTTTTTACAGACATTTAGGACATTTTACGTATTTAAATTAAACGTGTGCAAGTGTTGAGTGTTATTATATTATAATAAAATTGTAAATGGAGAATAATTTTATAACTGAAAATTGAATTTATATTTGAACTTCACTTTAATAGATTTTTAAGATATTTTAAGGTATTAAGATATTTTTTTTGTCATTTTTTAACTCAAAATTGAAAGAAATTAAATAAACAAATTAAAAGCAATGACAAGTAACTTTTAAAATGAAGTAATACTTAATTTTACATATTTTTTTATAAGCCACTTTTCTTCTATAGCAAAAGTTGATTTATTATGGACGAATTGTTGCTTTAAAAAAATATTTTCCATCTAATTTCTACAAACTATGTGATTGAATTTACTTTTTCAAAATATAGAATAAACTGTAGATTTTACTTCCGCTTTAATTCGCCGTAGTCTCATATTATTATTTTCCCAAGTCGTGAATAAAACTTCTTTCGATTCTACTATGCATTATTGCAAGAACTTAACTTATTTACGCTATCCGAAGTCTTCAAATCATATGGTGTATTATTTATGGGAAATTACTTGCCCATTTTGAAGTCAAAAAATAAATCTCTATTTTATTTCTTTTCCAGAGAGCTTCCAGAAAAATACCATTGTCCAAATATCATTTTCTCATCTAATTCCTTGTACAAAAAAATTTACTGAATAACAATAGTAAATTGTCAAAATTACTTAAAATACTTCATCCTTGGAAAACGTTTCCTCGCGTAAGACTACAATTTTTTATTAATTATGAGAATATTTTCTTTTTCCAACCTCGCTGTAAATTAACATACAAAATATATATGCCCCCAACACTCTGTATATAATATAATTGAGGAAGCGTCATATAGAACTCGCCCTTGTTATATGTCGTCCAAATCTGATGATTTATTAGTACCTAAAACCATTACATATGCCTTTGCAAAAGAATGGCCGGTACTATTCAAGATAACAGTTTAGGGCTAGTTCGGATCGGACTCGTCTGTTATATAATTTCACTGGCCTGTGTTTTTTAAAAGATGCAAGAAGTGTCTGAACTCACGCTTCGGTTGCAGAGATAGAGAGTCCTTTTGGTCTAAGGATGTTTGGGATAATTATACCGTATGTGCGTAATATATACAATATACCGAAGGTATAGATCGTGTCCTCCATAGTTAGAATAACGGTAGTTGGAAATGATTAATTACTACCTTTTGCTGATATGTGTTTAAGGTTTGATGTGAAGTTAGTGACTATGAAAAATTATAGCTTGAGGATATATTTTTTTAAATTATTATCACTACGGTGTTAAATAATAGTATAGAATCACCCAAATTAAAGCATTAAGTAGCTGGATGCACATTTCGAAGGCTATGCCCTCATCTTCAGTAGCACAAGATAAAAACTAAATAAAATACCTAAGGGAAAAAAAACATTAAGATTTTCTTATTTGTTTTCCATAAAATCTAAACAAATTTTTATGCCAGAGAATCCAAAAAGTTTTTATTTTATATTCAACTGCTACAAACCTCACACTATGAACAAAACGGAAGATTAGAAGAAGTTATTTGAGAACTATAGTTCTCGATTTTTTAGAGCAAGAAATTTTCTATATTTAACCATGCATCGATTTAAATATTACACTTTTTAGGAAGATAGTAAAATATTATTAGTCCTTCTTTAAAAAAAAAAAAAACCCGTAAAAATTTTACAGACTGTTAATTTAATTTTTGTACCCATAATTCAAAATGAAGCGTATACTACAGAATCAATTAATAATCGCAAATAGTATTTTGAAATTATTTAATATAAATATTTAAAAAACAAGTTGTACATTTGTAGATTTAAGGGCTCTTCTCAACTTGATGCTGCAAGAAAATGTTTGAGTATATATGTGGAAATGACATAATTATTGTCACAATGACATATACACCGTTTTATTGAAAGTGGCGGAAATTTACAGAAGTTCACGCATCATAAATCAAGACCTGTATAATGGCTTGACCAATACAGTACAGAGCAGTGCTATTCAAAACAGTATGGCGTCAGTTGTACGGCACATTGAATAGTGCTGTGGGTACGCTTGTGTATTGTCAATAAAAAACTAGGTGTGGCTGAGTACCTTGTGTATATAAGTATATATATGTGTATAAGTGATGTATATAAGTGCAGCCCTTATGCGCAGTAGTCGACGATACTGGTCCGCCACTTAAAAAAAAACTATGTATATGTCAGAGTGACAGTTATATATCATATCAGTAATTTTATTAGATTTGTTTGAGAAGTACCACAGGATTTTCAGCGTAGTAGAATAGTAACAATGCCGAAGAAAATAGGAGCTAATTTGTGTGAGAACTATAGGACCATTAGTCTACTATCACATGCATCGAAGATATTGCTAAAGATTATTTATAGGAGATTAGAAAATAAAGTAGAGGAAAGGCTAGGAGAAGATCAGTTTGGTTTTAGGTAAAACAGAGGGACGAGAGAGGCGATTCTAGCACTAAGAACGGTAGTAGAAAAAAGAAATAGGGTAGGAAAGGTAACTTGCATAGCTTTTGTAGACTTAGAAAAGGCATTTGATAATGTAGATTGGGACATAATGTTTAGAATTTTAAAAGAAACGGGTATAGATTATAAGGATAGGAGAATAATTTTTAATTTATATAAACACCAAACTGCCTGAGTTAGAATTGAGGGGGAAGAAGAGGTAGCAAAAATAGGGAAGGGAGTTCGGCAGGGATGTACACTCTCACCGTTATTATTTAATCTATATATAGAAGATGCAATAAACAAAGTAAAAGAAGAGTATAGTGTAGGTGTGAATGTACAGGGAGAGAAAATATATATGTTGAGATTCGCCGACGATATAGCTATATTGGAAGAAAGCGAAAAGAATTTAGAAAGGGTATTGAATGGTATGCAGGCAGTATTGACTAGGGATTTTAACATGAAAATAAATATAAGTAAAACTAAAGTGATGAGGTGTGACAAAAAGGAATGCAGTAGAAAAATGAGGATCTCAATAGGAGATAATAGAATCGAAGAAGTGTCAGATTTTTGTTATTTAGGCAGTAGAATCACAAAAGATAATCGAAGCAAGGTAGATATAAAGTGTAGGATAGCACAGGGTAGGAAGGCATTAGTAGAAAAGGAACAGATTTTAAGATCAAACATTGACTTGGGTATTAGAAAAAGATTACTGAAGGTATATGTTTGGAGTGTAGCACTGTACGGGTGTGAGGCGTGGACTATAGGAAAGGAAGAGAAGCGTAGATTACAAGCATTCGAAATGTGGTGTTATAGGAGGATGATGAGGATTGGTTGGGAAGATAAAGTAACAAATGAAGCTGTACTAGAGTTAGTAGGGGAGAAGAGAAGTATCTGGAGAGTGTTACAGCGTAGGAGAGACAGATTAGTAGGGCATATTCTTAGGCATGGGGGGATTATGCAATTGATCATCGAAGGTAGAGCGGAGGAAAGAGAGGAGTAGGTAGGCCTAGATTGGAGTATGTGAGTCAGATAGTTGAAGACGTTGAGATGAATAGCTATAGGGAGATGAAGGGATTAGCTCAGGATAGATCGGCATGGCGTGCTGTTTCCAACCAATCTTTAGGATTGCGGACTCTTTAACTAACTAATTTTATTATACTACGTTTACGAATTTCTAGAGTTCAAACCGGGCAATGTTAATGTAAAGAGAAAATATTTGATTTTTATCATAATTACTCTTGAATACTATCCTTTATCTGGAGAGTAAGTCAAGAAAAATATTAACCATTGGTACTCCAGTTCGGAAGATTTCAACATTTTGCTTTCAATGAATTTTTATATTATCTAAAAAATAATTAAAAATTCAACGAATCAAAAATTTCCTTCACTTCTACATCTATATAGTTTTAAAAAAATCAATATTTCGCACATCATTGCTAATTATTCTTATTACCTGAACTTTTCGAAAACTGTAAAATAAATCTTGTTTATCGACCCATAATCGACTTCTTCATTGACCGCTTGTAAAATTCCATCCACACCCATTTGTTCCCGCATTCTAACTCTATAGATTGTTTCTTTGTTTTTGAGGTGAAACTTCTATAGGCGCGGTGGGGCAAATTGGCCTGAACGTCACGAAAAGTGAACCACGCTACGCGCATGCGCCGCGTGTACTGTGTGTATACGTAGCATAAGGCAACCAGTAGACGCTTGTGTATTTTATTATATATTACACAAACACAGCTTAATCTTTTAGCTAACAATTTCCATTTTGTGAAAAGTGAAATGGAGAAAAATACAAGTACAGACAGAGTGCGAGTCTTTAGAGAACGGAAGAAAGCGAATAAACCGCCAATATAGAAAAGTGCCAACAAGTACCTTGAAAAGAAATAGAGAGTATCGAGCCAGGCAAAGGGCGTTAAAGAAACACGGTGGACAACATAACCTTCCAACGACCTCGAATACACTGGATGAATTGCTACCGTCGTTAAGTAAGGACACAGTGAGTGGTATAGAGAATTTGAATGCCACTAATTCAGGCGTGCCATCTACACGTGAAGATACACGCGGTGTGAGAGATCAACGAAATGAATCTAATACAGCTGAGCGAGCCATCGACAAATAGAAATGCACCCACTAGTGCATCATACACAAAATTTACATTCTTTCAACCTGCTCATCGCGAATTTAATAAACATTTTTTCAATAATCCGCTAGATACAGTGTGTTCTATATGTGATCGAATATGGTTTAAGAACGATGTGAAACCTGTTGATCCTAAGCACGAGCAACATTTACATACTGCGTTTCCAGCCATTATCATTGAAGATGTGATAGCGTGCAATTCATGCCGAAATGCTCTCACTCGGAATACCATTCCAATGTTATCGAAGTCGAATGGTTTTGTCTACCCAGAATTACCTGGTCATCTATCAAAATTAGATTTAGTGTCAGAGAGGTTGATTTCACCCAGAATTCCATTTATGCAAATTCGACATCTACATGGTCAACATGGGATTTATGGGCAAATTATTAATGTTCCAATATCTGTGAATACGATGGTGAATCATTTGTCAAGAGACATTGATGATGATCATTGTATTAATGTCCACATAAAATGAAGAAAAATACACAGATCGAGTTAATTGGTTTGGTGACAAAGGGAACTATAAAAATATGGCTACAATATTTAATCCAAACTCCTCTTTGTAGACTGTACGACATTACAGTTAATAATGCTTTCTTTGATGATCAGAGGTCAATCAAAATCAATCGAAATCAAATCGTTAACAAATGGAAAAAAAGCAATGCATAAAATCAACTTTTCCTAGGAGCTAAGAAGTTTCACTTCTACCGCGCGAGAGTCTCACGCATGTTTTTTTTACTATAGTTTTTTAACTAAACTGAAACTTTAATTAAGTTAGAAAAATGTCTTACATGTAATTTTTTAAATTACAGGAGAACAATATTGTACCGTGTTTGCTCAAATCCTTCGACAATTTATATTTTCTTTTTGTTTTATTTCTTTTACTTCAGTTGACGTATAAAGAATTTATATTTTCTCCGATACTCGATTTTCGAAATTTCCTTTTTCTATTATTACATTTATCATTCTAAATTACAAAAGACAATTTTCAATTTTGTATGTTTCTTTCATTTCTTATATGTCCAAAATATTTAAATAAATATTTGCATTTTGCTAGAGAATTAAATTTAAATAATATTTCAAAAATGAGATATAAAATTTCTCTATTCCCATATCCCTTCGTCCTCTATGTTTCTATGAGGATGCGCATATATTTAAAGTTGGCATCCTCCCAACATTTCGTCCTTGATTATAAAACCAAAGCGCAAAATTTATTAGTATGTCTTCACTTGGTGCCATTATCATCATTTTTATGTGGTGACTTCATATTTTCATTACGTTGCCCTCAAATAAGTATCTCGTAATATATAAAAACATCTATCTGGTTCTAGTTCTTGTAGGCTTGTCATCATCCTTGCTAATGTGTATCAGTGCATGGTCGGAGTACATATATGGCGCGTTCGAAAAAGTTATTCAACATACGATATTTTTACATATATATATATATTAAAATTTAAAAAGAAATTAGGTAAATGGCGAAAAAAATAAATACGAGTAAAATATTTTATTTTATAAAATTTATTCTAAAATTCTAACCTAAAAATGTGATTGATATTAAATGGTAGTTCTTTTTAAATCAAGGTGCGTTGAAAATTGCGCGATATTTTTTTTGTTTAATTACATCAATTATTAAATAAATTAAGCTATTCCTACAGTGGCGTATATAGGATTTTAGTAGGGGGGGGTATAACATCAAAGACAATTTCAGAATATTCAAAATTTAATTTGCCCCTCACACAAAATTATTTATCTAAAATACGAGTAATTATAAATAAATGCGCCGTAGGCGATTTGTTAAAGAATCATTTGAAAAACAAATCTTTATAATTCGTTGTGGATGATTTTTTTTAACATATATTAACCTATTGATTTGAAGAGCAAATAATAATTAATATAAATCTTAGGCTATTTTTTCTCGCGCATAAGAAGAGTCAACTCTATAATGCGCCCCAGGCGATTGATTAGCGCATTTCGTAGTACAAAAATTGAAGAATCTTCCAAAGAAAAGTGCTGCATACAATTTTTTCTGTAGTATAAAGAAGTATAGTTTGCGCAAAAAATTATATATGAAGATATAAAGACTTTCTCGAAGCAGAACCGATTTACACATGTACATATAAAAATAAATACATTTTGAAATGCATCAAAAAAAACTTTAATAAATTCCTCAGCGAAGAAAGTTAATTTTAATTAAATTAAAATTAATTAAGAAAGACAGTTGCTCTTTCGGGGACTCTAAGGGGACCTGTTAAAATTTTAAATGTAACTGAAATGATTGCCAATGAAAAATTAGATATTATCTTCATTGAAGTCCAGTAATAAGTTATAGCATAATTTATGGTTGTTAGACAAGTACTCCCTTATCGAAAATATACTTTTATAAAAAATACAACGTTTATATAAAAGACATCTTCACACGAAACTACATAAAACATAAAATAGAAACCAGCATAGCACATGAAAATAATGTAAAAAAATAAGTTAAGTAATGTAATTTAAAATAAATTTAACGTATGAGTCGGTACTTGAAATTTTGATTAGTTAAAAAAATGTAACTAATTTTTAACGATTTTTTAAAGAATTTTAAATTAAAAAAATTTTTTTAACGAATTCGCAAGCATCGAAGTTTTACTTACAAATTATTTGTTGTATTTTGTGATTTTTACATTACATTACTTAACCTAACTTTTACATGCTTTTGATGGGTTATATCTGCTGTTAGTTTCTATTCTGTTTTTTGCTTTTTCATGTTTGTTATTTATATATTTATTTATATATTTTTGATAAGGAAGTACTTGTCTACCAACCACTAATTATTATCTTTATTCATGTTGGTTTCACTCTTCATGTTATGTATACATATTCCTTCTGATATTGGTTTTTCTTTACAATGAAAGATTGTTTGTTTTTTAATACTTTTCATGTATTTCTTGTGGTACCAATTTTAGTGGACCAATTTATTCTTATAAAATTATAAATAACATATTAAGAAAATTAAAAATAACAAGAGATATCCGAAATATTAGTAGTTTAGAACAAAGTAATAATTCAACTCGAAAATTTGTTAAATTACCATTTGATCCTATAATTGCACGTGGTTTAGATAGTATTTTATATAAATATAATTTTAAAGTAACATAATAGTCTTGCTAATTTTCTAGGAAATCCCAAAGATTTGATTGATTTCAATAAAAATTCTGGTATTTATAAAATATCTTGTTCTAGTTGTCCTAAAGTATATATAGAGGACAAACACGTAGACCAATTGAAACTAGATTTAAAGAGTATTTAGCTCATTTCAGATTAAATAGAAAAGATAAAAGTGCTGTAGCCGAGCATATTTTTGACACAAGTCATCCTATTCAAATTAATTCACTTAAATTACTTAATTTATTTAGTTTTTATCTTGTGCTACTGAAGATGGGGGCATAGCCTTCGAAATGCGCATCTAGCTACTTGATACTTTAAGTTACGGTATGTTTTATGTTTGTATGTATCTTTATGTTTTTTTTTATCTTGGGTTAGCGATGTAAAAAAATTCTACCGGTAAACCGTCAAAAGTGTTCCATTTAGGCCGTTAATAGTCCATTTAATTCATTGACCGGCCAAATTTCACTGGACAGCACATATCCGTAATGGTATATACATACCTTGGGTTCACCCCAAATAAGGGCGCGCGCGTGCCGACCGGTAAATGTCAGTGCAAATGTCACAGCCTCCCCCGTTGGGTAATAACACATCAATATTGCGCTCTAACCTCCGTGTTAGACGCTCGTATATATATACATATATAATGCACATGTGTAGGTTTGTTAGACGACAATATGGTTTTCATCTCCGGTTACTTTAATTTGGGAAATTGGCCCGTGGGACAAGTAAATATCCCGCGCTATGTCCCGACAGGCGAGCGAGCGCCGCAACCGTCAACTCACTTGATTAAAAAGTTAATGGAGAAGGAAAGTAAAGTACTTTTTATATCATACATGATGGTAAAGTTTGTAGTTTCATTTGTGGCAGGGGTGGCCAACTTGTTTGTGCTTGAAATCGACTTTTCTACTTGAAAAGTGATCGCGATTTACTTGTAAATTTATTAATATTTCACACAATGACATAATTAAGTTCCTTATTAAGAATCGATATCTAGTGAAAGTTAGAAATGAAGTTTAAATGAAACGATATCACGATAATAATATTTATTGAACAAAAACAAAACAAATACATAATAAAAGAATTATTAATGTGAAGTTTGTGGTTTCATAATGAAAAATCGTAATGAATCTTCGGTATGTGAATTGGTAAGTAAAGAACGATGTTGTGTCTTTTGTAACTTTAAATATGAAAAAGCCGATTCACACAAATACGTTGATCCAAAACAAGAATAGATATATTCACTACATTTTTTTTATATTTGGATACTTCTCACAGCTGACATATTTCCAAAAGTCTTCTTCAAGCTCCCTAGCTTTTAAAATTAAATCAAATTGTAAAGTTATAATTTCATTCTCCAATTTCGTTTTTTCCAAGAGGAAAATATCAGAAATTTTTGTAGAAATATATTTCACATTTAAATCTTTCTTAAAAGCGAAAGATAAATATTGAAGAATATGCACAATTTTTTTTTAAATCACCAAATCTTGCTTCAAAATCCACACTAACTTTTTAATTTCTACAATGTATTTTTCAAAGTTATAATTAAAATTGGGATGTTTTTGTAAATGATCACTTATATTTGGAAAATGTTCAAAAAATTTTTTGTTGAAGATCTTGAATATCTTTCTTAAAATTGATAGATAAATATTGAACAGTATCCTCAATTTTTTTTAAATGACCAAATCTTGCATCAAAATCTTCAACAACGTTTTTAATTTCTACAACGTATTTTTCAAAGTTATAATTAAAGTTAGAATTTTTTTTTTAAATGGTCATTCATATTTGGAAAATGATCAAAATTTTGCTGTTGAAGATCTTCAATATCTTTCTTAAAATGGAAAGATAAATATTGAACAGTATCCTCAATTTTTTTTAAATCACCAAATCTTGCATCAAAGGCCTCAACAACGTTTTTAATTTCTACAATGTATTTTTCAAAGTTATAATTAAAGTTAGAATTTTTTTTTTAAATGCTCATTCATATTTGGAAAATGATCAAAATTTTGCTGTTGAAGATCTTCAATATCTTTCTTAAAATGGAAAGATAAATATTGAACAGTATCCTCAATTTTTTTTAAATTACCAAATCTTGCATCAAAATCTTCAACAACGTTTTTAATTTCTACAACGTATTTTTCAAAGTTATAATTAAAGTTGGAATGTTTTTGTAAATGGTCATTCATATTTGGAAAATGATCAAAATTTTGCTGTTGAAGATCTTGAATATCTTTCTTAAAATGGATAGATAAATATTGAACAGTATCCTCTATTTTTTTTAAATCACCAAATCTTGCATCAAAATCTTCAACAACGTTTTTAATTTCTACAACGTATTTTTCAAAGTTATAATTAAAGCTGGAATGTTTTTGTAAATGGTCATTCATATTTGGAAAATGATCCCTTTTTGTTTTGTTGGAGATCTTCAATCAACATCACGAACTGACTTTTATAAGCATTAATGCAACTAATCGGGCCTTCCTTTTTCCTTGTAACTTTAAATTCAAATCGACTTATCTTCGCCTTATTTCGTATTTTTTGTCTCATTTTACTAGCGCCACATTCGAATTAATCAGTTTTTATTCCATCTGTTCGCGATCGAGCAAAAATCGCTTCGACTTGTTGGCCACCCCTGATTTGTGCTATCGTAATCTTGATATAATGCAAGTATGTATTAACATGCATTTGTAAATCACCTACCCGATTTTTAAGACATCGGATGACCGTGGTGTGACAATTTCATCGTTATAGTAACAATACACGGAGGTTGTGTGTTCGAATCCTACTTCGGAATGAATATTTTTTGCAAAAAGAAATATCATCCGCATCATGGATGTTATGAATTGTTCGAAAATTTCGTTTTGTATTAATAATTAGTTGAATATAAATAAATGAAATAGTAAAAACACCAAAAGGAAAACAGATGATAGTAGAAAAATGAAAGCTAAATCCACAGAGGAAATATTAAAAACGAAACTCCCTACATAAACGATATGTATAATATTATATTGCAGATATTATGTAAATAGTTGTTTTTAAGTTTTTATAAAATTTAAAAGTTGAATTTTATAATGAAAGTATAGGTTTTTTTTAGAAACTATATAAATAGAATTAATAACAGATTTGCCTTGTTAAAGAAATAAGTTAGAAGTGTTTTCTTGGTTTTCTTAATTTTTTATTCAATTTTATTAATAACAATAATATACTTTTTAAATTAATTTAAATAATGTTGGTTTCATCATATTTTTAGTTCGAAACTAAATATAATATTTACTTCTTATTTAAGATAAATTGATATAAATTTCAATAATTTTTAAGTGCAAGTTAAATGTTATCTTTTAACTATAATCCTAAGATCAGCCTAAAGCTCCTTAAAGTCATTCATGATAAATTCCTATAATTAGTAATAAAAAGAAAATATTTCTTATAAAAGAAAATGTAAGGAAATTGGAAAATTTGAGAACTAAAATGAATAAGGCGATTTCAACGTCTAAAAATTAAAAAAATTATTGCAATTAAGAAGAATTGCAAAGAGAATGGTCAAATTTTAATGTCAAATCCATGTTCAAACGGAGAAGTTTTTTCCTGGGTCTATAACAGTTTTTTTTTAATTGAAAGATGCAAGAATTATCAAAATAAATCAAACTCTTGCAAAATTTACAATATTTGTATCTTATGTAGTTTTTAGAACTTTTCTCGATAAATCCATTAGAAGATTGAAGTGGATCTGTATGTAGAATCTACAAATAGTCAACAGCTATTTCTTCAGATTTTCTTTTATATTTATAAGAAAAAGTGAGTGAGTTATGAGTCAGTAATAACGGTGTTCTATTTTTCTTCGTCCTTATAAAAAATACATACATCAACTCTGAAAATTCAAGAGAAGAAATGAATATGTTGCCGTTCCCTGATAATATAACTTGTAGAAGGAAGGGAGCAGAATTTAGGAAGGCTATGAAATGTCATGACACTTGCTCGTGCCATTTCAATCGAGGGGGGCGCATTTCTTAAAAAATAGCATAATAGTGAGAAATCTTACCTAAAATGGATGCAAAATGATTAAGTATAATCATTTCTTGAAAGTAAATTCCCTTCTTCTATCTTTCATTGATATAATTTTTTCCGAAACTTTTTCGTTAAAATTGTAAATATCTCGCACCACATTTTTATTAATACACATCATCGCGTTTAAACGATCATTACTCATAGCATTTCTCAAAAAAGTCTCGACTCTTTTAAGTGTTGAAAAACAATGCTCTGATCCAGCAGTGGTCATCGGGGTTGTTAAAATAATTTTAAGTATTTTTATAGTCTCCGGGAAAGTTTCACTGAGATTATATTGTAGCAATACTGAAAGAAAATTTGTGGCTCCAATTATTTGATAAAAATCCGGACGCGAGTAAATGACTTTTAATACTCTTTTTAATCTGGTTTTATTCAAAACTGGATATGCATGACACACGGTTTCCAAAAGGTCCACTGGAAATTGTTTAGAAAATGTTGGCATCGATTTCGTGTTAAATAACTCAGCGGCTTGTAGATGGCCACGATATGAGAATCTGTCCTTCATCTGTGTTATATATATTTTTGTAAATGTCTCTTGTAAAACGCCGCGTAAATGTCCGGTTTTGAGCACTCCTTGCACAAGTTTGCGATCAATTTAAATCAGGCAATGGCCTACCTAATTCTCTAAATTTTACTTTGTCCACAAGAGAAAGTCTACAAAACTCTATTTTCAATAAAGAACTAACACTATTCATTTTATTAAATTATTTCTATTAAATATATTCTAGGAGAAACACGTGGCAAAATCGTAAATACGTACATATCGTACATACACAGAACAAATTCTACTGTCTTATCTGGCTATCTATATCAATTTATATATATATATATATATACTCTGTATATATATACTACTCTGTGCTCTCTCTGAACTTCTCTAGGACGCTAAAGAAGTGCGACATCCAATAGCTGATATACTACATCGGTCGCCTGCACTCTATGATACACTCATCTCATTGCATATGTACTGTATATATGTATTTAACTTGTAGTGGCCTTGGATAGCCGCTCGGAATGTGTGACACATATTAGACGATGTAAGCAAGGAGCGAACCGAAGAAACAGAAGATATACTGCATACGGTCGCTCTCACTTATTGCTTGCAATAGAGTGAGATGAGTGCATATTCATTTAACCCGTATTGGGTCGTCTGGCTGGCGCTGGAATGTCGGCACCATGTTAGCGATATATGTATTACACCACGCGAACGATAGATACAGAAGACATACTGCATATGGTCGCTCTCACTCTAGCGTTTCCAACAGATAGGATTAGTGCATATGCATTTGACTGGTACTTGCCAGTTGCCATATCGTGTGAGTGTTAGGTATGTTCGCGGCGCAAGCTTTACCTTTTAGGAAAAATAATGCCGAGATAAAATATCGCAATACAATTATATATCTACGGTGATGCGCTCAATGTTCAGGAGGGGCGCACGGCCCTGCGGCCTGCATAAGGAACCGCCACTGTACATTACGAAAGTGTTGAGAGACTAAAACTGATATATTTTTAGACGTAGAAGATAATTATTGAATTTTTGTAATTTTCCGCTAATTTTGTAATTCGCGGTCGGTTTAGAAACAACGCGTGCATATACGATATTATATTTAGTCCTCTTTCGGACTGTTTAGAACTTTTAGTACTGCATAAATGTAATACGCTTACTGTCTGGAGCACTGTCGCATTATCTATACTCACTAACTTTACATAATGATTATACGACCTGACTCAATTCTCTTGTAGTATGCAGATGCATTTTCCTACATGAAGCGAATGTGCGATAAATAGACATCAGGTACTAACAGAACACTGTAGAACGATCGGAAATATTGTTAAAATAAGAAGAAGAATCATACGATTTTGATAGCGATTAAAAATAAATCAAAAATTCTCTTTTATAAAAGAGTATAAGTGCAAGAACAAAAAGCTATAATTTTAATAATCCTGAAATGAACGGTGTGAAACCTCGTTATTTTTGAAGAATGATAATGAAGGCCGAAGTGTACAAGGCCTGAAGATGGTGGCAGTGCAGCGCACACGATTCATAGAACCAAACATGACCAAGAACCAAACATATACTCTACTCAGGTGTACGAAATGTGCAGTTGGTACACCTGAGCACGAAAAGTACTCAGATGTACAAAAATACAGAAAATACGGGTTTCCTTTTCATTCGTGAAGGATTGTGCCAATGTCTCGGAACTTCTTCACAATCCTAAGAATTGATGTTCTGATCTGAAACTTCTTGCACAACGATGCAACTCTCATGGTTTTTTATAAACGTTTCCATGCGATGAAAATGCACATTTCAGGGTTAAATCGCGCCATTTCGATAGACAGATGACAAGTCGATGTTACCAACAAAATATTAATGCAAGAAAATTTTCCCGTGGTTCTACGAGGACTATCCTGAAAGTAAGTTCCGTTGCCACGTGTTGCCGCGCAAGCGCTACTGTAGCAATTTCGCGCATGCCCGACAGTTGCACGGAATCAGTAGGAAAGGATAGACACCATTTTGAGATCGCTTCTTATTGTGTGTACTTTGTAAAGTTGATAACCGCATAAAATTATCTTTAGTGGTAAGTGAGATGTTGGCATTTAAAAGTGTCTACATTATTGTGCCCCACCCGGTATATGGACTTAAAAGATTTTCGAATTACTAACAGTCGAATTTCTATCAACTTATAAACCGAACGACAACACTGTATACCAATAAGTATGCTATTTACGAACAGTACCCTATACACTCTCCAATGGTACTCTCCAGCAAAATAAAAGGGGAGCGTCGAGAAGAGCGGCAAAACGGCGTGTGTATTCGTTCGGCTTCGGACAGTTGATTCTTCTTTAGAGTCCTCACCGGAAACAAGAGGTGACTTCCGTTCCGAGCGCATCCACAGAGCTGATATGCGTCGGTCTTGTCTTCTTGATGGCATAGCTATGCTAGAGTACATCTACCATCGCGAGATTAAATGGTTTCACTCACCATGGTATGTGTATATGCTCATATGCCGAGTACTCGGCGCGTATGTTACCTACCATGTCATTATGCCCTTTGTTTCGCTGACCATGTAAGATTAAGAGCTTTGTTCATTATATAGTATTGTAGCCAGATGAGTGGACACAGGGGCGTATCTAGCTTGCGGCCCTAGCGGAGATAATACATAAATAAGATTTATAAAAAAGAAATTTCAGCAAAATGAAACATAATTTTCATCATTTTTTTTTTGTAATTAAAAGTAAGTAGTTATACAATATAAAATATCTATATGTAACATTTGTAATTTTGACCGCTGCTAAACAAGCAAAGCAAGGTATTAAGCAGTCAGCCTTAAGTTAGTTAGTTAAAGAGTCCGCAATCCTAAAGATTGGTTGGAAACAGCACGCCATGCCGATCTATCCTGAGCTAATCCCTTCATCTCCCTATAGCTATTCATCTCAACGTCTTCAACTATCTGACTCACATACTCCAATTTAGGCCTACCTACCCCTCTCTTTCCCTCCACTCTACATTCTATGATCAATTGCATAATCCCCCCATGCCTAAGGATATGCCCTACTAATCTGTCTCTCCTACGCTGTAACACTCTCCAAATACTTCTCTTCTCCCCTACTAACTCTAGTACATCTTCATTTGTTACTTTATCTTCCCAACCAATCCTCATCATCCTCCTATAACACCACATTTCGAATGCTTGTAATCTACGCTTCTCTTCCTTTCCTATAGTCCACGCCTCACACCCGTACAGTGCTACACTCCAAACATATACCTTCAGTAATCTTTTTCTAATACCCAAGTCAATATTTGATCTTAAAATCTGTTCCTTTTCTACGAATGCCTTCCTACCCTGTGCTATCCTCTACACTTTATATCTATTTCAATAAGTAAGTAATAATAAGCCTTAAGTAACAATTGTTTTTTTAACTATATATCTATTTCACTATAAAATATTAAACATCATGTTGCAATACATATTGATTGAGAAGCTTCTTAAATTGTACTAGTTTTGTTGCGTTTCTTGTATTTTCAGGCAATTGATTAAATTGTTGTGCTGCCCTAAATATAAAGTTGTTGTGTCCTTTATTACTTCTAACATTTTCTAAGTACATTTTTCCTCTATTTCTGGTTCCTAAACTATGTATGTATGCATTGAACCGCAACTGTTGGTTAGTTTTTATTTTCTTATTTATTATTTTGTATATTATTTTGCAGTTTTCTATGAAACTTATTTGGTTAATATTCGATAGTTCTAAGTTTTTGTATAATATCATTAAGGGTGTCATATGAGGGATCTTGAACATTACTTTAAGTGCCTTATTTTGAACTACATTTAATTGTTTAAAAACAGTTTTTGCACATTGTGAAGTAAATGATATCCCATATATTAAGTTCGGGTATATGTACGCGTGGTATAGGAGTTTAATAAGTTTTTCAGGTAAAGTTGGCAGTCTATTTATTGCACTCACTAACGGTATTATTTTCTTTTTCATATTATTAATATTTAGTTCATAATTTAGATTAGAGTCAATTACTACACCCAAATATTTTGCACTAAATTTCCGACTTAATATTTCATTGTCTATGTTAACGTTGAGTTGTAAATCACTTTTGTTCTTTTGCTTGTAAAGTAAGTATTCTGTTTTTGTTGTGTTTATAGTAAGTTTGTTGATTTGTAGCCACTCACAATATTTTTTGAGGTCACTATTTATCTCCGTTTTCTATTTCAATAGATTCTTTTCCACTATATAATAGCACAGTGTCGTCCGCGAAGATCTTGTAGGTCCCGTTCAATCCTATTCTCTGCATATCTTGTACATAAAGTAGGTACAATATTGGGCCAAGGACCGACCCTTGCGGCACTCCTTTTGTTATTAATAGTGGTTCACTAATGGCTTCAGTTACATACACTTGTGACTTTCTGTTTTGTAGATATGTTTTAAAGAATTTTTAATTGTAGGAAATTAAATTTTACGTAAATACGGTATAGTTCAATTATTTATATACAGTGGTCTCTAAGCTATGATGATGAATGGATTAAAGGGATTCTTGATTTTTTTAAGAACATCTAGTTTGACAGAAAAAGATTGTTAAAAAATGCGAAAAGATGTCAATATGGCATATGTGGAAAAGGAACAGAAACTCATTATTTCATTATATATATTTTTTTTTTATTGGACAATTTCAATGCAAGCTTGTTTATTTCTATATTTTTGTTCTTATTGCTACATTGATTGAAAATGATTTTTTTATAAGAATTGGTCATTTTACTTTGATATTTTGAATTTAACTTTTAAGGTTATTTCTTCCAAAATTCTTCGAAATTTTTATTGACCCGCACTCATCTATTTTTATTCTTAGTCGATGCCAAATAAAAATCCATAAAATAATATTTTTATTCTACGATCTGGAGTTTCCTATAAGGAGTTTCCTATAATATAGTAATAGCCACCAAGAAAATAATCATCTATCTTTTTAATAAGCAGTTCTGCAAATTAATTTTCCATAAGAAACATGGTATATTTTATATTTTTCAAATTGTAAGGACGTAATATATTCAACACACATAAAAAAATATTTATTTTAGATAATAACAGGTACAGATGATATTAACCATGTTAGCAACTTTTTTTTTTAATCTCAAAATTGTGCTTCCATTTGTCAATTTTTTTTCTATTTTGAGACTCCCATAAACTAACATCGGAAAATTTTACTGAAATTTTAATATCTAAGTTATCTAAGAATGTTAAATTTACATCACCCCAACATGTTAATCAAAAACTTTCTTAACACGGAAATTACAACACACTTCAAGTTATGGATAAAAACTTTTCAAAATTCAAATTACTCTAAAATATTTATACATAGTTTTCTTTTAAAAACGCATTCCTGCGCCTGTTATTTATACGCCACCCTGTACAATACACAATATAAAATATATGCAATTATACCATATATAAATTACACCATATATTTTTATATATACCTTCTTCTTCGGTACAAATTTCAATAAACAATCTCCTCGTACCTTCAAACAATAAAAGCATTTGACATTTGACCAAGGGGTCATAAATGGCTACTTCTTTCTCCGTATGGTCCTAACCCTACAGCCTAGACATTTTTATTAATACATATCGCTTAGTGCCGTATCGGTACGGCAAGAAAACCGGTTTATTTTGGTACTATAGTATAATGCAAATGACTCGTGCTTTCTTGCACAATGCTCAGATTGTGCAGCGTTACAAAAAGTCGACAGTTCCAAAGTCCCAAAGATGAAAATTTGGACGGTGCTCCCTCTTATATTTGCATAAAGAGATAAGTCATGGTTTATGAGAAAGGCATCTGATGAAGGGTCAATCTTTTGTTTGCGCATAGTATTTAGCGCAGAGTATTTTTTTTTATATAAGAAAAATGAGTATGGAAGCTCATTGCATTTTATTTTATAACGTTCGGGTTTGGTAATTACACAATGTGTCGTTTATGAAATTCTTTAACAAAATGATGGTGTCAGATAAAAATATTATCTATTCTACTACCATTTTTCAGATTTTCAGATTAATGATATATTTGAATTTAATAACTTTTGTATATTATACAAAAAATATATATTTAAAAACTAACAACTTAAATTTTAATTATTTACTCAATGTTTAATTGTTATATAAAATATCGAAATTTATATTTAAAAAATTTAAATACCATAATTCAAAGAATTTATTAACTAGATGCGCATTTCCAATTCTAAGCCTACGGCTTCCGTATTACAAAAATAGACAATATGCGTTTTCAGTTGTTCGAGAATATTATTAGTTTTAATGTCACAAAATAATATTGTTATTTGCATATATAATAAGTGTTTATTTATTTTAAAATTTTGATAAATTATTTAACAATTTCAATTTGCATCGCGAAATTTTTAAGCATATAAGCATTAACATTTTAAGCACATAAGACAATTCCATATTTCTATATAAATTTTTTGAAAAAACAAGTTTTAAAATGACTCCTTTTTAATTTAGAAATATTTTTGTATTGAGTTTCCTTTGTTATTTCACAATTTTCTTTTATAGAAGAATTATTGGCGTTAATATAAAAAATCTTAATTTTTTATGTTGTATCATAAACATGTTTAATAAAAAAATTCATCGTGCATTCGTATTTTATCAAATATTAACGACGGTTGTAAATAACAACAACAAATATATTATTTAAACCGATAAAACAATAATATACATAACAAACAGATTTTTTAACATTTATGCAACTATATCATTTTTTTCGTGCAGTTAGTTAGTTAAAGAGTCCGCAATCCTAAAGATTGGTTGGAAACAGCACGCCATGCCGATCTATCCTGAGCTAATCCCTTCATCTCCCTATAGCTATTCATCTCAACGTCTTCAACTATCTGACTCACATACTCCAATCTAGGCCTACCTACCCCTCTCTTTCCCTCCACTCTACCTTCTATGATCAATTGCATAATCCCCCCATGCCTAAGAATATGCCCTACTAATCTGTCTCTCCTACGCTGTAACACTCTCCAGATACTTCTCTTCTCCCCTACTAACTCTAGTACAGCTTCATTTGTTACTTTATCTTCCCAACCAATCCTCATCATCCTCCTATAACACCACATTTCAAGTGCTTCTAATCTACGCTTCTCTTCCTTTCCTATAGTCCACGCCTCACACCCGTACAGTGCTACACTCCAAACATATACCTTCAGTAATCTTTTTCTAATACCCAAGTCAATATTTGATCTTAAAATCTGTTCTTTTTCTACGAATGCCTTCCTACCCTGTGCTATCCTACACTTTATATCTACCTTGCTTCGATTATCTTTTGTGATTCTACTGCCTAAATAACAAAAATCTGACACTTCTTCGATTCTATTATCTCCTATTGTGATCCTCATTTTTCTACTGCATTCCTTTTTGTCACACCTCATCACTTTAGTTTTACCTATATTTATTTTCATGTTAAAATCCCTAGTCAATACTGCCTGCATACCATTCAATACCCTTTCTAAATTCTTTTCGCTTTCTTCCAATATAGCTATATCGTCGGCGAATCTCAGCATATATATTTTCTCTCCCTGTACATTCACACCTACACTATACTCTTCTCTTACTTTGTTTATTGCATCTTCTATATATAGATTAAATAATAACGGTGAAAGTGTACAACCCTGCCGAACTCCCTTCCCTATTTTTGCTACCTCTTCTTCCCCCTCAATTCTAACTAAGGCAGTTTGGTGTTTATATAAATTAAAAATTATTCTCCTATCCTTATAATCTATACCCGTTTCTTTTAAAATTCTAAACATTGTCCCAATCTACATTATCAAATGCCTTTTCTAAATCTACAAAAGCTATGCAAGTTACCTTTCCTACCCTATTTCTTTTTTCTACTACCGTTCTTAGTGCTAGAATCGCCTCTCTCGTCCCTCTGTTTTTCCTAAAACCAAACTGATCTTCTCCTAGCCTTTCCTCTACTTTATTTTCTAATCTCCTATAAATAATCTTTAACAATATCTTCGATGCATGTGATAGTAGGCTAATGGTCCTATAGTTCTCACACAAATTAGCTCCTATTTTCTTCGGCATTGTTACTATTCTACTACGCTGAAAATCCTGTGGTACTTCTCCCTTCTCATATATTTTACAAACTAACCTGTATAATCGCTCCTGCATTTTTTCCCCTGCGTGTTTTATTAATTCGGCTGGTATCATATCAATCCCCGCTGCTTTGTTATTCCGTAAATCATTTAATGCTCTATGAAACTCTGACCTAAGTATGCTAGGACCTAAGTCATCCTCATCTATCTGTTCCACACTTTCTAGCTCCTCCATGTCCTGCCTACCTTTATATAAATCTTCAAGATACTCCTTCCATCTTCTAGCTTTTTCCTTATTTTCTGTGAGTTCCTTACCCTGCTTATCACATATAATGTTACCCTTTGGTTTTACTTTAGAAAAATGTGACTTAATTTTCCTGTAGCCCAAATCTACTTTACCTCTTCTCATATCCTCCTCAATATCCGCACAGTTTCCTTTTATCCACTCTTCTTTCGCTAGCTTGCATTTCCTATTAATTAAGTTCCTTAGTTCCTTATATTTTTTCTGTCCTGCTTCTGTGTTTCCTATTTTAATTTTCCTTCTTGCTTCTATCATTTCAGCTATTTCTTCCGTGATCCATTCCCTCCTACCTGCCCTTTTCTTTGTGCCTAATACTTCATTTGCTGCTGTAGTTAACCCATTTCTGATTTCCCTCCATTCGCAATCTATGTCGCTCCTAGATGTTCCATTAGCCATTTTTCGTGCAATATTTAAATATTTAATCCCATTCATTGCATCAGTTTAAAATTTAATCCATTCTTATATAAGTTCGAATAAGTTAATTCAGATTTCTAAAATATAATTCACGCACGTGATTCATGTAATAAATTACGACTGGTATAAATAATAAAGTTGTAGCGTTTATAGCAACAATTTCGCTTAATAACAGCTGATTTCATGCTTATGATAATTCATTTTTCTCCTAGATGCTAGATTTTTATATATATAGTTGTAGTCTAAGCTAATGCTTAAACGAGACTATCGCCATAACACACTTAATTAGAGGAATCACTGGGTACATAATTACCTAGCATTATTATAATGCATATTTAAAAATCTTACATCTGTTATATTATAATAGAAAAGGTTGTGAGAAATTTTATGAAGTTTATTGTTAGCACGTGCTAATAATCGTAATCTTTTCAATAGCGATGGCAAACTGTAGGTCACTTTGAGGACCTAGTTCGTAGTTCGTAGTTCATTTCGATGTACCGTTCACGAACTATAGGTCGTGAACTACTACATCTTTTAAAAATGAACTAGTTCACGACCTATATGAAATACATGCACATACTGAAAATAATCTCTTTTTTTTCAATATAAAAATATTAAATAGTAAAAAATAAATAAATTGAAATATTACAATACTTATTTTGAATTAAGAATGAAGAAAAGACAACAATGTTTATAATTTATACAAAACATATATATAAGGAAATATAATTTCGTTCCGTTCACCAACACACTTTATTACTAAATAAATGTTAGTACTGTATATGTAATGTATACTATACTGCAAGTATATATATAGTACAAGTACATGAATACGTACACCGTGCACCATGTCATAGTGACCTATAGGTCGTTGCAGAACATCGTCACAGTACGCCCGTCATTTGATTGAACCGTTCAGAGTGAACGGTTCGCGAGTGAACTACACATCGCTACTTTTCACATATTATAAATGCAGTATAAACGTAATAAAAATGCCATTTTTTAAGAGTCAAAATTTGAGCCCTCGTCACATTTTATTTTCTTTTTTAAGCAATATTATTTTTTAAGAATTTTACAATTTTTCAATTTCGCCTCGATGTTGTTTCGAGTGTGTTCTTTTGTAGTAGCTTCTGCATACAAAGATGCCTATAAAATAGTGTCCAGAATTGAGATGAGTTAGTTACAAGAGATGTTATCTACAAGCTTGCGGATGCTGCATACAAATTCTGCATACTAACAACATTTCATTGCTTTTATATATGCGACGTCAAAAGAAAGTGTGGTATTTTATGTTCTTGCGTTGTTGACACTTTATGAATGCAATCAAACATTTTGAAATGTGGAACAGTTATTCGAAAGAAAAATATATATGCGGTCGATATTTTATATCATTGTCTTTTTTTATATTAAAATTTTATATTTCCAAACTAAGTTACATATAAATCTTGCAAATTCGATAACGGATTGGTACAAACATGTAGTTTGTTGACTATGAAAATATTTTTTAAACAAATCATCCTACTACGAAATTATTATTATTTGTTTGAAACTTTCATTATGAAACAAATAACATCTATAATACAGTGTGGTAACTAAAAAAAGAACATATTCATTTAATAGTATAAAATATCGCCCAAATACCGTAACCTATAGGTCGTTGCAAAACATCGTCACAGTCATTTGATTGAACCGTTCAGAGTGAACGGTTCGCGAGTGAACTACACATCGCTAAAAGGATGGATATAATCCAAATAATGAAGCAAATGTGTAAAAGAGCAAATCGAGAAGGATTTCAATTACTACCTGCTTTTTGTTAACATATTTCATTAACGGACGTTATATTTAATTGACCTGATGAGGAATTGAGATAAGTGACGTCAAGGTCATTAAAAATATCTAAATAATCTTAAATAGTTCAAAATAGCAAATGAAGGAATTTTTGCTACAAAATAAAGATAAGTACGTTTTACTGTGAACTTGAATTATGTATTTCATTAATGGTCATTATACTAAACTGACCTGACTAGGAGCTATGTTGGGTGACGTCAGATCAGACTAAGTCAGGTCTGATTACTATTTATTATCCAAATAATCTTTAATTGCTAAAAGATGAAGATAATTTGTTGTTCTTATAAGCTTCGCGTGTGACCTGATTTGACCTGACCTATTCAATCTTGGCAAGGAGATATACTAGCTGAGATCAGGTCAAGTCATTATCATTAGTGATCAGACCAAGTCAGGTCTGATTACTACTTATTATCCAAATAATCTTCAATTGCTAAAAGATGATTGCAATAATTTGTTGTTGTTATAAGCTCCACGTGTGACCTGATTTGATCTGACCTATTCAATCTTGGCAAGGAGATATAATAGCCGAGATCAGGTCAGATTATTATCACTCGTGATCAGACTAAGTCAGGTCTGATTACTATTTATTATCCAAATAATCTTTAATTGCTAAAAGATGAAGATAATTTGTTGTTCTTATAAGCTTCACGTGTGACCTGATTTGACCTGACCTATTTAATCTTGGCAAGGAGATATACTAGCTGAGATAAGGTCAAGTCATTATCATTAGTGATCAGACCAAGTCAGGTCTGATTACTACTTATTATCCAAATAATCTTCAATTGCTAAAAGATGATTGCAATAATTTGTTGTTGTTATAAGCTCCACGTGTGACCTGATTTGATCTGATCTATTCAATCTTGGCAAGGAGATATAATAGCCGAGATCAGGTCAGATTATTATCACTCGTGATCAGACTAAGTCAGGTCTGATTACTATTTATTATCCAAATAATCTTTAATTGCTAAAAGATGAAGATAATTTGTTGTTCTTATAAGCTTCGCGTGTGACCTGATTTGACCTGACCTATTCAATCTTGGCAAGGAGATATACTAGCTGAGATCAGGTCAAGTCATTATCACTAGTGATCAGACCAAGTCAGGTCTGATTACTACTTATTATCCACATAATCTTCAATTGCTAAAAGATTATTGCAATAATTTGTTGTTGTGATAAGCTCCACGTGTGACCTGATTTGATCTGACCTATTCAATCTTGGCAAGGAGATATACTAGCTGAGATCAGGTCAGATCATTATCACTCGTGATCAGACCAAGTCAGGTCTGATTACTATTTATTATCCAAATAATCTACAATTGCTAAAAGATGAAGATAATTTGTTGTTCTTATAAGCTTCACGTGTGACCTGATTTGACCTGACCTATTCAATCTGGGCAAGGAGATATACTAGCTGAGATCAGGTCAAGTCATTATCACTAGTGATCAGACCAAGTCATGTCTGATTACTACTTATTATCCACATAATCTTCAATTGCTAAAAGATTATTGCAATAATTTGTTGTTGTGATAAGCTCCACGTGTGACCTGATTTGATCTGACCTATTCAATCTTGGCAAGGAGATATACTAGCTGAGATCAGGTCAACTCATTATCACTAGTGATCAGACCAAGTCAGGTCTGATTACTATTTATTATCCAAATAATCTACAATTGCTAAAAGATGAAGATAATTTGTTGTTCTTATAAGCTTCACGTGTGACCTGATTTGACCTGACCTATTCAATCTGGGCAAGGAGATATACTAGCTGAGATCAGGTCAAGTCATTATCACTAGTGATCAGACCAAGTCATGTCTGATTACTACTTATTATCCACATAATCTTCAATTGCTAAAAGATTATTGCAATAATTTGTTGTTGTGATAAGCTCCACGTGTGACCTGATTTGATCTGACCTATTCAATCTTGGCAAGGAGATATACTAGCTGAGATCAGGTCAACTCATTATCACTAGTGATCAGACCAAGTCATGTCTGATTACTACTTATTATCCACATAATCTTCAATTGCTAAAAGATTATTGCAATAATTTGTTGTTGTGATAAGCTCCACGTGTGACCTGATTTGATCTGACCTATTCAATCTTGGCAAGGAGATATACTAGCTGAGATCAGGTCAACTCATTATCACTAGTGATCAGACCAAGTCAGGTCTGATTACTACTTATTATCCACATAATCTTCAATTGCTAAAAGATTATTGCAATAATTTGTTGTTGTGATAAGCTCCACGTGTGACCTGATTTGATCTGACCTATTCAATCTTGGCAAGGAGATATACTAGCTGAGATCAGGTCAGATCATTATCACTCGTGATCAGACCAAGTCAGGTCTGATTACTATTTATTATCCAAATAATCTACAATTGCTAAAAGATGAAGATAATTTGTTGTTCTTATAAGCTTCACGTGTGACCTGATTTGACCTGACCTATTCAATCTGGGCAAGGAGATATACTAGCTGAGATCAGGTCAAGTCATTATCACTAGTGATCAGACCAAGTCAGGTCTGATTACTACTTATTATCCACATAATCTTCAATTGCTAAAAGATTATTGCAATAATTTGTTGTTGTGATAAGCTCCACGTGTGACCTGATTTGATCTGACCTATTCAATCTTGGCAAGGAGATATACTAGCTGAGATCAGGTCAACTCATTATCACTAGTGATCAGACCAAGTCAGGTCTGATTACTATTTATTATCCATATAATCTTTAATTGCTAAAAGATGAAGATAATTTGTTGTTCTTATAAGCTTCGCGTGTGACCTGATTTGACCTAACCGATTCAATCTTGGCAAGGAGATATACTAGCTGAGATCAGGTCAGATCATTATCGTCATTCAAGTAATCTTTAATAGCCGAAAAGAGGAAATGCAAAAAAATCTGCTAAAGAGGCAGATAATTTTATATTTTATGTATAAATTTGACATGAATGGGTAAATGTTAAACTGGCTTGACTAAGATTTGTGTTTGTTGAGATCAGTTTAAATCATGTTAAGATGGTCGGAGAATATGTAGAAAGTCGTAGCCTCAGTTGGTTAGAATTTTGGTTGAGTTAAAAGTGCCAAAGTTGAAGAGTAATTGAAAAGATGCTATTAATTTTTGAAATTGCGTCAAAATTCTTGTATGTATGAAGAAAGCGAAAAACTTATTTACAAAAAAATACATTCGTTAAATGTAAAGGTAACACAAATTACTGAAAAAGATTTAAAACCTGGGAAAATTTCAATTTTATAAAAAAAAACATCGGTAGATGTTATTAGAATTTTACTGATAAATTGACTGATACATAAAAATTCACGCAAATAAATTGAAATTCTATAGTAGAAAATTTCTATAGTAGAAATCATTCTATAGTAAAAACAATATGGGCAATTTATTACCGACGAATATCATGTCCGTAAAAATTTTTTTACTAGTAAATCAGTTAAATATTTGAGGTACCTAGCACTTAATTACTACGTAAAAAAAAATTGAAGAGAAATGATCAGTTAATTTCTCAACGAAATCGATTTCGATTCAGTTTAATGCAAAATGCTACAATAAATTAAGTACACTTTCTATTATTAATATAAATTAAATAAAACGAGTCGTTAATATCGTCATTTAGGATGTGGTTTTGTTGACCGAACATATCTCATCGCGTCTTCTTCGTAGTTCACGTTAAAAAAAATATATAGATAAAATTTGGAATCTATATGGAGAACAGCAATGGGAAAACAATGATTCAACGGCTCTTCCTTCGCCTTGTTTTTTTGTATGTTTATATACATATTGTTTGTATGTGTATATTTGTTATCGATTCTGGGATACAAACATGAACACATTCGCTGCACGCAAGCAATTCCAGCGAGATGGAGGACAACACATCATACAATGAACCAAAGGGAAAACACTCACGTCACTTTAGGATGGGTTCGCCTAGAGATGGATGCGAATCGTTCAATTCAGTCAGCCATTCGCAAAACGTAAAATTTCGCAAAAGTTTTTTTTTCGCATCAAAATTGAGATTTTTATGAAATGCGGTATATTTCCATCTTCAGATAATTGAATGGTGAAAATGTATAGAAGATGCAAATGAGGGCACGTCCACTATAAGGTGACTGATCCTATGGGACATATCCACCACATAAGTGTATAAGTCCTCAATGTTATTAAGGTAGAATGATAATATAATTCGTAAAAAGAATAATCGAATTTAATTTTAGATGAGGTTATATTTTATTTTATTATCGATTGTTGACTTAATACATTTTTGCATTTATCGGGTTTGTGAAGGATGTGGTAAGGCTTCTAAAAAGTAAAGTTTCCGACAGACATTTGATCAATTTTTTTTGAAAAGTATCATTTTTCGATATGTGCAACCAAAGTTGTAGATTTATACATTCTCTGTAAAGATTGTTTTATTTGTAGTAAACCAGTTTCTGCAAATTGACGACAGAATTTTACGATACTAATTTCATTTGTATATAAAATTCCAATTTTGTAGCAAGCAGTTTATTCTTCCACTAGAGGTGTTGTGATAATAAATCCTCAAGATCAACCACGAAGTTAAAGGTTGTTAAATTTTTTCGGAACTTAATTTAGAAATAAATTATAATTACTGTATATAAGGGGGCTGGTGGAAATCTAAAAAATATGGAAAGATATCCATACTGGAGTTGATCATTGAGAATTAGAAAATGTATGGAAAATGCGATTTTGAGTATGTAAAAAAAATCGAAATAAATGGTGCGAAATATGTAAAGATTGGGAAGAGTGTAAGTAGGGTGAAAAATGATAAAAAAAGATTAAACGATTAGTATTTATGAATTATCTTCGGTAAAATTGCATAAATGTACTTTTCAAAAATCGATTCAAAGACACTTCATTTTTTACCCTTGCAATTTGAATGACTTTAAAACTGTTTTAAAATGTATGTCTTAAATAACAATTCAAATTTAATCCGTAAGTTAACGTTTATTGTTCAAATTTGAAGCGTTTTTTTTTTATTGTTCCACCACAGATGACCTGCGAAATTTTTGTGGCCCGAGTAACATTTTTCTGATACGACTGACAAATTTGGTTTTAAATCATCCCGAGGGTTAAATTTTTAGTTAGTTAAAGAGTCCGCAATCCTAAAGATTGGTTGGAAACAGCACGCCATGCCGATCTATCCTGAGCTAATCCCTTCATCTCCCTATAGCTATTCATCTCAACGTCTTCAACTATCTGACTCACATACTCCAATCTAGGCCTACCTACCCCTCTCTTTCCCTCCACTCTACCTTCTATGATCAATTGCGTAATCCCCCCATGCCTAAGAATATGCCCTACTAATCTGTCTCTCCTACGCTGTAACACTCTCCAAATACTTCTCTTCTCCCCTACTAACTCTAGTACAGCTTCATTTGTTACTTTATCTTCCCAACCAATCCTCATCATCCTCCTATAACACCACATTTCGAATGCTTGTAATCTACGCTTCTCTTCCTTTCCTATAGTCCACGCCTCACACCCGTACAGTGCTACACTCCAAACATATACCTTCAGTAATCTTTTTCTAATACCCAAGTCAATATTTGATATTTTTATAAGTAACATATTTAATTTTTGTAAATCACTTGTATTGTAACTGATTTCATCCACGCAAAATATGGAACCAACGGAATTCGAACCCGTGACTCTTTGAGCTCTAACCTAATCTTTAAAGTCGCGGGTTCGAATCTTCCACATTTTCCCTTAATGAAAATAGTTGCTTGTAATTTGCAAAAATTAAATATATTATTATAAAATACGCCAAATCTTATTCCATATGAATTATTATTTATAAAGATTATAAAATCAGATTTTAGATTATTTAGGCGTATACTGAAGCCCCCAGTCAACTTATAGGTAAACCCGACAGTGTTTACTTCTAAATATATTTCCTCTTATGACTTTGATATTTTATTGATTAGGGGGGCACATCTCTCATCTCTATATAGCCACGACACGACTATAGATAGGGTGGCTGTAGGTTATATAGCGGATGTCCTCCCAAGATAGACCGGAAGTACAAACATACATACAAACGACCGCATACCCTGCACTGGGTACGTTCTGACTACATTTATTATTCTACTGTTATATCTGTTGTAAAGGTGAATTCTCTTGGAAGGTTTGTCCAGATCTGAAACTTAAAAAATAAAATAAAAAAATTCCAAATTGTTAAGGTACAAGTTTTGAAAGTTTAGTAGGCAATCAATATGTTTTTGTCAACATTTTGCCATATATAAATCGTATTTAGATAAATAAACGGGATCTCATCAATAAAATAGGTCTATGAATTAGTATAAATGAATAATCTTTTTTTTTACGATATAAACAAATTATTCAAAAAATTATAGATGTGTGAAAAAGTCACACAAGGATTGTGTAATTTTCCCTAAGAGCTATTTACAAACTGTCATAAATCTTATTGTAGGTGAAAATAAATATATTTCTGATTTTTCTTCCAATCATTTTTGCCAATTCTTAACAACGAAGGATGAAAGGATTCTTGTGTTGTAAGGATGAAAAATCTATTATAAATCAACAATCAATGATTTTTATAAATTTTGCGAAGAAGAGTTTTATCATTGATATTTAGCATTTTTTATTACCACCTCTATGAAATTCCAATAAAATTAGTTTTTGTATCATCAATAAAACAAATGATAAAGGTATTTAATTTGTTGAGAATTTTCCAAAAAAAATTGCAGCAATTTTGCCCTCCCAATATCTTCAATCATTTGTTAATATATCTAGGTAAATAAATCATTAGAATTAAAAGGACATTTGCACCTACAAGAATTCTTTTCCAACACTTTGGGGGACATACGTTTATTGAGAATAACGAAAAATTTAAATATTCATCCTCTTACATCTTGAGGTAGTCATGCATCATAGAGTTTGTCCTTATTCATCCCACACGTCCTCCACTATCTGACCCACATACTCCAATCTATCCTTCCTTCTATAACTCTCTACCATCTACTAGTCTATCCTACTCTACTAACCGCTTCTCTGTTTCTCAACTAAATCTCACGTGTCTTTATTCGTTATTTAATCAACTCGTTGAAATCTCACCAATTTTTCCATCGCGAATTTTTGGTATACATTCAATTTGCATGGTATGATTTGGTGGAGGTGCGCGAATTGTTCACTGTCCATTCTTTCATGGACGAGTAAATGCTATTGTGGAGGTGATTTTACAGCATTGCGTTTATGTTGGCTCCGGTAAAGTGCTCCGTGTGTAACGGCGACGGGATAATTAGCTTTCCGCTCAGGCGAGGTAGGCGAGTGCAGGGAAGATGGAAGGCTCTTCGCATCGGCGCTGCGGTGAGACACTCAACCCCTCCCGTTCCCATGGCAACGCTCCTTCCTGACATTACTACAATTCGCCACCTCGCCGTGGTCGCTGTTTGCTCACCCTGGATGGACGACCCTTGCACCACACACGCACGCAGGGACTCGGGAACCACTTTTCTCTCCATCCAAGTCCTTTCTTCTAATACTACTATCATCTACACCGAAACGGTGATTTTTATACTTAATAATCCATCCTATTCGCTTCTTTTATCGACATTTTAGCTTCCTTCTTCTTCTTGTAGTGCCTTGTCCATTAATGAACGTTGCCGATGATGACCTTATTAACTGCGGATCGAAACTGTTGGGCTGTCGATTTGTTTAACCATTCTCCGAGATTTTTAAACTACGATGTTCTTCTTCTACCACGGGGTCTTCTCCCTTGTATTTTTTCCTACATTAATTGTCGTATTTTACCTGATTCCTCATTACATGTGCGAAATATTGGAATTTTCCCATTTTTACTGCGACAGCAATCCCTTTCTCTATTTTGACTCTTTGCAGGACATCTTCAATTGTTATACGGTCCATCCAGCTCATTTTTAACATTCTTCTATACGTCCACATTTCGACAGCCTCGAGATGCTTCATTGACTGGTTTGATATTGTCCACGATTCGACTCCATATAGAAGAATCGACAACACCACACATTTCACGAGTCTTCATTTTAGTTCCGTTGACAGTTCTCTGGAGCATTAGTTTTATAAAAGCTTGCGCAATTCGGCATTTTATTTCTAATGCATTATCCCAACTGTCATCAATATATCGACCCAGGTACTTAAATATGTTTACCCGTTCCAGTTGTATATGTCAACTGTGATACCGTTATCCTGTATATGATATCTGCTAATTTTTTGATACAAATTACACAAAATTAACAAAAAAACTAACAATGCTGCATAATTAGTAATAATAATCTTTGTAAAACAATTGATCGAATTCTGTATCTCAAGTAGCGACTCTTTCGTCGGAAGATGTTTCAATAAACGAAACCGGTCACGAACACGCATTTATTCATTGATAAGGAAGTACCTGTCTACACTCTACATAAGAATTCCCTTATCTTTGGACTCTACATTTCATTGTTAACAATTTCTGCGTTGATTATTACATCTTCTTGCGCATCATCCAAAGCTTCTTTAAATATTTCCTCTGAGTACATATTAAAGAGTAACGGCGATACAATACAGCCTTGTCGAACCCCTCTATTAATATCCATCTCTTCTGTCTCTTCATTCGTGAATCTGAGTGTGGCCTTCTGATTCCAATAATCCAGATATCTTTATCTTCCTTCTATCAATCGCAAATTTCTTCTATTCTACTAAAAATATTCACTTTATTAGACAATGGTCGTCAATATTCATTCTGCATTTAGTCTTCCTTTATTATTTGTCAACTATATCACATTATACGGATAAATAGCGACACTACTCACCAATAGATGGCGCATTGACGACGACACTTCTCTTCAATAGATGGCGCTGCACCGTAAATGATTTTTTTACCCTCAATAAGGATCTAAAATAGACCATCTCTATCTACGTTATTCCTATTATTTTATTTAAATAAACACCAACAAAACGAATCAATAAATTCTATGCCTTGACTGCGATTCGAATCCACAACTTATGGATTTTAACCTACTGAAATATTCCTTGTCCGTCTAAGATTGATTAAATTACGGTCCTGTGTAAAGGGAAGCCGCACCCTAGTGGTGAAGTCATGCCATTGTATGTAACATTTTCTCTGAGGTCATTATTCAAGTAAGCGTTAATTCCCGTGAACTAAAGTGTCTAATTAATTTAAGATAACTTGAACTGGATAAGTTTTTATCTAAGGAGATAATATTGAATAATTAGAACATTTCATTCGTTAATGTATTAAATATCTGCGTAATATAGCATTTTTTCGCCTTAAATAGATTAGTGCCTCATTTTTTCAAATAAAGACGCTCACATATTCGAGTTAGGGACTTATATAAATTTTTTATTGGACATGAAAATTTGGACATTTAGAAAATTGGGGACGTTTGATAAACTTATATTTCTTATCCATAAAAATGCCTTTCATTGTCAACACAATATAGTAGTAGAATAATAATAGTAGAATAGTAACAATGCCGAAGAAAATAGGAGCTAAATTGTGTGAGAACTATAGGACCATTAGCCTACTATCACATGCATCGAAGATATTGTTAAAGATTATTTATAGGAGATTAGAAAATAAAGTAGAGGAAAGGCTAGGAGAAGATCAGTTTGGTTTTAGGAAAAACAGAGGGACGAGAGAGGCGATTCTAGCACTAAGAACGGTAGTAGAAAAAAGAAATAGGGTAGGAAAGGTAACTTGCATAGCTTTTGTAGATTTAGAAAAGGCATTTGATAATGTAGATTGGGACATAATGTTTAGAATTTTAAAAGAAACGGGTATAGATTATAAGGATAGGAGAATAATTTTTAATTTATATAAACACCAAACTGCCTTAGTTAGAATTGAGGGGGAAGAAGAGGTAGCAAAAATAGGGAAGGGAGTTCGGCAGGGATGTACACTCTCACCGTTATTATTTAATCTATATATAGAAGATGCAATAAACAAAGTAAAAGAAGAGTATAGTGTAGGTGTGAATGTACAGGGAGAGAAAATATATATGTTGAGATTCGCCGACGATATAGCTATATTAGAAGAAAGCGAAAAGAATTTAGAAAGGGTATTGAATGGTATGCAGGCAGTATTGACTAGGGATTTTAACATGAAAATAAATATAGGTAAAACTAAAGTGATGAGGTGTGACAAAAAGGAATGCAGTAGAAAAATGAAGATCTCAATAGGAGATAATAGAATCGAAGAAGTGTCAGATTTTTGTTATTTAGGCAGTAGAATCACAAAAGATAATCGAAGCAAAGTAGATATAAAGTGTAGGATAGCACAGGGTAGGAAGGCATTCGTAGAAAAAGAACAGATTTTAAGATCAAATATTGACTTGGGTATTAGAAAAAGATTACTGAAGGTATATGTTTGGAGTGTAGCACTGTACGGATGTGAGGCGTGGACTATAGGAAAGGAAGAGAAGCGTAGATTACAAGCATTAGAAATGTGGTGTTATAGGAGGATGATGAGGATTGGTTGGGAAGATAAAGTAACAAATGAAGCTGTACTAGAGTTAGTAGGGGAGAAGAGAAGTATCTGGAGAGTGTTACAGCGTAGGAGAGACAGATTAGTAGGGCATATTCTTAGGCATGGGGGGATTATGCAATTGATCATAGAAGGTAGAGTGGAGGGAAAGAGAGGGGTAGGTAGGCCTAGATTGGAGTATGTGAGTCAGATAGCTGAAGACGTTGAGATGAATAGCTATAGAGAGATGAAGGGATTAGCTCAGGATAGATCGGCATGGCGTGCTGTTTCCAACCAATCTTTAGGATTGCGGACTGTTTAACTGTCAACACACATATGACAGAAAAACAATTATCTAGAATCTACAATAATCAGAAAAAATCTACATTTTCCTTATATAAAATTGCGATTGTGAAAAAAAGTGGTAATATTTTATGCTAACTTTACTTAACGAAATCCATCATATAATGAAAAATATACAATCAGACAAAAACCAGAATGCTAAATCTAATAGATAAGTTCAATACTCTATATTCTACGTACTGAATATACGAGAATATGCAGGTAATCATTTCCTATTAGCGTTTCGCTTATTATAGCTTCGTCAGCGCAAGGGAGCAAAATACATCCATGTTACTATACATCCATTTCTCTAGCTGTGCAATTAAACTTTGCTCGAATGAAAAATTGCGACAGAATTGTTAAAATCAATTGACACATCGACGTAACATAAGATCGAATTAAAATTGCGTTGGACATTTACATTTAAACTGCTGATAAAACAATAGAAGAGTGTCGAAGGTATATCTATAAATTTAGACCAAGTTAACAAACATTAAAGATGTGCAATATTGTTGAATTTTATTTTAGAATTAAGTCGGTATAACAAAAAAAAATCAAATTCAAAATAATTCTGGGGAAAGAAAGAATGTGGAAAAATTGGAAATAATGTAAAGTGATACAAAATTAAATTAGAAAATGACCGATTCAATTTTTTATATTTGAAGGTTCGCTTAATCCGAATATAGCGATTATAAGACGTCTATATGGGCAAGAAATTTCTTGATTTTGAACAACTTTTATGTACTTTTGTTCGACAAATTGATGAGTTAGTTAAATTTGGAAGCGGAAACTTTTTCATTGTTTTTTTAATGTTTCATAGAATTTAGTTCTTGTCAAATTCTGTCATTATGCATTATTTCAACGCAAATTGAAAATATTCAACTATGCAGAAGTGTATTCTGAACTTAAGTTACTATTTAAGAAAATCTCTTTATAAAATACACAAAATTATAATTGAAACATTATTTTATTATACTTGATTTTATAGTTTCGAATGATGGCTTTCATTCAATTATTTGAAGTTGCGGGTTCGAATCCTATTGCTGTCAAAAATGCATAATAAAACGAAATAATTGGCCGATGCTGTCCCATCTTTATGTGTAATTAAGACGTGGAAGTTCATTGATGTGTCTATCGAGTTCAGTCAATCAACTCGGCTTTGGTACTTACGTACCGATGGTCCCCGTTGTCTATTGCTAATGTAAGCTTATCGGTATAATCGGAGTCAGATCAAATAGTGTTTATGCAAATCGAGTTATGAACACACAGTATAGTGTAGGCGTGAAAATACAGCGGGAGAGAAAATATACATGTTGAGGAGATTCGTCGAGGATATAGCAATATTTGCAGAAGAAAGGGAGCAGAATTTAGAACAGATATTAAATGGTATACAGGCAGTAATGGACTAGGGTTTATAATATGTAAATAAATGCAAGCACCACAAAAGATAGACTACTAGGTCATATATACACCGATTTTTCTTGAACTTTGAAACTTTATACAATATTTCTTTTTTTAGTTTCTTTTTCTAGAAATATATTGTTCTAGTTGTCCTAAAGTATATATAGAAGACAAACACGTAGACCAATAGAAACTAGATTTATCGGAGCATTTAGTTCATTTCAGATTAAATAGAAAAGATAAAAGTGCTGTAGCTGAGCATATTTTTGACTAACTCAGGTCATCCTATTCAAATTAGTTCACTTAAATTACTAGACAGATTCGTGACAGAGGTATTTTATTTAGTTTTTTTTACGTTGTGCTACTGAAGATGGGGGTATAGCATTCGAAATGCGCATCTAGCTACTTATTGCTTTAAGTTACGGTATTTGGGTGATATTCTATATTATAATTAAAACCGTAGTGATAACTTTTAAAATTAATAATCGACGTTTCAATAAAAAATACGTTTAATTTCATATCTTAAGCAATTATTTCGAAATTGTATGGTGACGTACTTAAATTACCACATCATCTACATTGTCTGCTAGAATTACAAGCAAATAAAAAAGTCTGTGCACTCATTTTGCAATATAAAAAATACGCAATGAGATTAAATTGAAAACGTTTAAACGCGGGAAAACCATTTAAGGTGGCTGCAACTATACACATCAAGTACCTATGCGTAGAAAAATAGTGCCAATTCCCCACCTTGGCAGAATATCGCTGATTGATATCCAATTACCGGATGCTGATAGATCGTTTACCTACCTGTTGTTGTATTTGTGCAGACAATCCTAATATTTCCTCCATTTCTGTAAAAATTCATTTCGATAGAAACATGCAATTTTATTAACTCGTCGGCTGATAGAAATTTAAAAAAATTCCAGATTTGTTGTAGGGATATTGAACCGATAATATATAATTTACAAATGCAATAAGGTATTAAACTGAAGAAGATTATCATATATGAACTCAAAAAAAAATTCATTATTAATCTCAGCAAATTTCGTAAGATTTACAAAAGTTCGACAAAAAAAAATGCTAACCAACCGAATTAATTTTCATTTGTATTTTAAAATCTGGCAAGAATTTAATTTACAAACTCTATACAATAAATCATTTAAGAGAAGTCTCGGAGAATTAACTGTTATAAATTACGACTTAACAAAATAATGTCCCAATTTAATGATGCCAATGACGAAAGCAATGAATTTTAAATATACTCCGGCCTTCGAATTTGGAATGCAAACCTCTTAAGAGTCGAAGGTATTCGTCTACACATATCCTGTAATATAGCTTCCTACAGAGAAAGAGGTAATTTAGAACAAAAGTATTTGAATAATGCCCCAAAAATGAGTAGCTTTATTGACGCTAAACAGTTGTAATTATACATTGTTATTACGAAGTCAATAATAACGATACTTTTATGTTTATGAACAGGATAGATTAAGAATAGCTTAAGAGCTGGTATAATTTAGAAATTCTAAGGTAAAGATGAACGTAAAGATTGTTGAACGTGAAATTTACATGCGAACGAATATATTTTGTTTAAAATTTTTTTTTAAATGCATAATATTAAAATTAGTTTGCAATGGGTGAACGATATTTTAATTTGATTGTAATTTATGGTGTTGGTTCGAATCTAACTACGTTTGAACATTTTTTTTGGGAAAAGCTGCGATAAGAACTTTAGTAAGGTTCATTGTTTTTAAATTTTTTTGGACATTCTACTTTTTAAAAAATACTGAATATTCTGTTTTAAAAAAATATTGTTTAAATTTGATCATGTTTACGAAATTTTTTTATTTTTTTATTTCATTCAAAACTGTTAAAATTAAATTGTTGCGCACTTTTGCATTAATTATAAACTTATAACGAGAAAATGACTATACATTAATTAAGTTAATAAAAAAAAAATCGAATTAAAAAATCGCAAAAAAACCAATATGTTTATTAAAAAGTTTAGATAAAACTATGAGTTTTAAATTTTTTAATACTTCAAGTTAGGAAATTTTACAGGTCTTTTTATAATTTTTACGAAAATTTCTTTAATCATGAAGTAAGAATGTGTATATAAATACTGCATTTGCAACATGTTTATCAAATATTAACGACGTTAATAAATGTTGTCTTTAAAACACCTCTGATATAAAAAAAAAATTCTCAATTTGTGCGAATGTATTTTTAATAAATTTATTTATTTAATACGCTAATTTATTTCAACAATTTCTTTTGGGGAAGGTCATTAGTAGAGACCGGATTTTAGGCAAAATGCCTTAAATTGCCTTTTTTTGCTTATTTCGACAATTTTGATCAAATTTTGCCTATTTTTCAGTTTTTCAGTTACAAAAGTGAAACATGAAAAAATATACTTTGTGTTTTTTACTGTGTTTTTCATGCCTTTTTGATTTTTTTTTCAAAATAATAAATGCCTTTTTTAGCACCTTTTTTACGTTTTTTAGTGCCTATTTGCCGCCTATTTTGGCATTTTTTTAGTGCCTATAATCCGGTCTCTAGTCATTAGATATTTCGGTTGACATCGATAGGTAATATTTATATATTATATCTAATATTTCCTGCAAAGGAATTTGTGACTGAAAATCACATTGTGACGGAAAAATATTAGTGTGTGGAATTTTTTAAATTTTATTTATTAACCTAAAAATTACCCATTATCCTAAAAACTAAGTGTCCGTTTTAATTATATATGTTGCGCGAAAAAAATGTTTCTTTCTGATGAAATTTTTTATTAAAAAAAAAATTCGGATGTGTCTAACAAGGCGGTAATTATTTGATAGATTCTGGGAAAACGAGACTGAATTTTTTTATTGTTTTGCGTTAATTTTTGTGCCGTAAATATACAAATTTTAATTTGATTTACTTCAATGATTTAAATTATAAAATTCACGTGTGAAAAAATCAAACTATTGCTTGATCATTTAAAAAATATATTTTTAATTTATAAACACTTAATTTATATTTAGATCTATGCGATATTTTAGAGACTTACCAAATGTCTATTATATTTATTTATATTTTTATTTTTTTTTTATTAATTTCTTCAATTGTACATAATTTGTATAAAAATATAATACAATTAAAAAGATCAAGTCGGTCGCATATTAAAAGTAGAGAATTAAGTTTTAAGTTGTGTTACAATTAAAAATTAATAACATAAAAAACTGTACATAAGTACATAAAACATAGAAAAAAGTACATAAAAATAACAATAAACATGCACATACTAAACATTTATCACAATTCTGCTTTAAGGAATTCATTTATTGAGTATAAACTAAAATTCGTTAATATAGGCTTTAACACAGATTCGAATTTTATAATTGACATTGATTTTACTTCATTAGACAATTTATTACGCCATGAAGATGATCTACAATCCGAAACGCTCTCCTACAATTACCATCCTTCGTTCCATTCACATATCTATTTCGCTTCAAATGAGGCAAAGTATCAGTGGCGGTTCGTGACATTTCAATCGGGGAGACGCATTTCTTAAAAAATAACATAATAGTGAGAAGTCTTACCTAAAACGGATGCAAAATGATTAAATTCAATCATTTCTTGAAAGTGGTATTCCGCTCTTCTATCTTTCATTGGTATAAACACTCCTTGCACAAGTTCACTGGGATTATTTTTTAGCAATAATGAAAGAAAATTTGTGGCTCCAATTATTTGATAAAAATCCGGACGCGAGTAAATGACTTCTAATTCTGTTTTTAATCTGGTTTTATCGCAAAAATGGATATGCATGACACACGGTTTCCAAAAGGTCCGCTGGAAATTGATTAGAAAATGTTGGCATCGATGGCCATGATATGAGAATCTGTCCCTCATCTGTGTTATAATTTTTTTTTGTAAATGTCTCTTGTAAAACGCCGCGTAAATATCCGGTTTTGAGCACTCCTTGCACAAGTTTGCGATAAATTTAAATCAGGCAATGGCCTGCCTAATTCTTTAATTTCTACTTTGTCATCAAAAGAAAGTCTACAAAACTCTATTTTCAATAAAGAACTAACACTATTCATTTTTATTAAATTATTTCTATTAAATATATTCTTGGAGAAACACATGGCAAAATCGTACATACGTACATATCGTACATACACAAAACAAATGCTACTGTCTTATCTGACTATTCTATATCAATTTATAAACATATATATATATATACTCTATGTATATATATACACTACTCTCTCTTCTCTCTGAACTTCTCTAGGACGTTAAAGAAGCGCGACATCCAATAGATCGGTCGCTTGCACTCTATGATACACTCATCTGATTGCATATCTACTGTATATATGTATTTAACTTGTACTGGCATTGGATAGCCGCTGGGAATGTGTGACACATATTAGACGATGAAGGAAGGAGCGAACCGAGGAAATAGAGAAGACATACTGCATACGGTCGCTCTCACCTATTGCTTGCAATAGAGTGAGATGAGTGCATATGCATTTAACCTGTACTGTGTGTCTGGGTGGCACTGGACACCCAGCGGCACCAAATTAGCGATATATCTATACCACGCGAACGATAGATACAGATAGATATAGCATCGGTCGCTGCTTTGACTTGCAACGGATACCACAACGAACGCCACACTGTGTTGAGTTGATTGTTATCGCGGCGTAAGTTTAACACCTATTGGTGGTGGCTGCCGCTGGAATGTGTGTTACATTAATCGATATATGTATAGTGACACGCGAACGATAGAAACAGATGCTATACTGCATACGGTCGCTCTCACACTAGCGCTTCCAACAGATAGGATGAGATTTGACTCGTACTTGCTAGCTGCCATATCGTGTTGAGTGTTATGTATGTTCGCGGCGCAAGCTTTATCATTTAGGAAAAATAATACCGAGATAAAATATCGCAATACAATTATATATCTACGGTGATGCATACAATGTTCAGGAGGGGCGCGCGGCCCTGCGGCCTGCATAAGGAAACGCCACTGCAACGTATTCAATTTGTATACAAAACATAGATCTAAAGTAAACCATCTCATTTTCGTCTCGATGCTTTAATATATGCAATTTAATCGCAGATATACGGTACTCGATGTCAAGAAATTATTGATTAGGTCCAGTGAGTACCGGCACTATAATTCGGGGGAGACTCGTGCCACATCATGTATATAATGTAGTAGTAGCGCATGTCGTCGTCCATATGTCGCTTAGTTAGATGCGGCACTTCTTGCGCACTCTTCGCTGATGATATGACAACTTGGCTTGAATTCTATATCCATCGCAACTCGACTATTTAGCGTCCGTACCGTACTCATGCTAATGATTGTTTCTGCAGCCTGCACTCGTGTTATCTATGCTACAACAGTTATCTAACGAATATGAAGAAGTTATTTTGAGTTAAAGTACCTAGGCACTATTAACCGATCGTTTGCGAATTTATTTCGTTAATCGTCCGTATTGATCCGACATGATAATATAATCTTTCAAACAAATTTCGTTGTTCATTCTACAAGAATGTGGCTAGCGTTTAGGTAAGGTATAATAATAATAATAATAATAATTCATTTATTTATCTTAGTATATACATACAAATAAAAATTAAAATTAAATGTGTCGACAAAATAAACTAAATATAATATATGAAATACGATCAGAAGGTCATTCAGATGAAATCTGTTCTTCCATAGTGTAGTACTCTTAGAGTGTTGTTCTTAGTTCTTCTTAGTACTCTTAGAGTGCATATGAAAAATTGTCGAAACTGTCTTAAAGTTAAAAAAATAGAAATAACATGAAATGAATTAATATGATAATAGTTTTTCCACCGCCGTCGCATTGAAAAGTGTTGAACATTGTGAAAGTACTAATATGTAATTAGTAATGATAAAAATCAGGATTTTTTTTGCGCATAATTTTTTACCACGTCAATGATCTAACATACTCCAGAATATTAATGTGGAAAATAGTATCAAAAACGCATTATTAGACGATTTTGTATTGAACACAAATTAATCAGCATTTGAATTTTTTTTAATATTTCTTTACATTAATAATGAAATTGTCATTTTGGCATATATTTAACTGTCAATATATGAAATATATCAATGTACAGGCACTGAGGAAAGATAATATTCCATGTGGAATCTTATTGGTACATAAAGTTAGTTTAAAAAAAATTTCATGATCCAAGATTAGATTCTTTACTAATCCATTGATCCTACGAAGAAATAAATTTAAAAATCTGTCAAAGGAGCTCCTGACATTTAATAAAATCCTTCTTTAGGTACTCTGTATAATTTTAGGAATATACCATCAAAGGATAACTATTATACCCTGTATGCATTTTATTCTGGTATTGAAAATTGGGAATTCATTACACATTATCATATACGTAAAATTAGATTTATTTTAATATTCTTTTGACAATCGTATGTGTCAAACTCGTGTCAAATTATGTCAAAATATAGTGGCACTGTAATAACGTTCTTTGATCATTGATCAATGACATTTGTTGCTATAGAAATACTGTCAAAAAATAAATCGTATGGTATCACTGTATTGTGACAATAACGTCAAATTGATCTTTCCAAAGTCATACAAAAACTATATTTCTGATAATATTTTTTATACAGAGATAATTTTTTTTTTACTAAATAGTTTAAGAATCTAAAGATACACAAATTCAAGATACAAAAACTAGGAAAATTAAATTCATATAGAAAAAAATATTATTAGTGCCCAAGTGAGTGATATGCACAAGCGCAACTGAAATCGCATACATGTTGGTACTTGCCGCCATCGAGCGTAAGTATCTATTTGTGGATCATTTCAACGAGGAAGTACTGATTATATCGACTGTCAAATATATTATTACTTATATTCCAGCGTTTCAACCGCTGCTATAGATGTTGCTCTTGCATAACAAGTTGATTGTCATTCTCTTCTGTTGTGGCAGACAAGCCTTGTTCATTTTGTCCGTTAGTTGTGATTGCTGGGAGGGCAGTACCATTGACATCCGACGCGATATCTACGTCCACTCTTAACGTTCTTGCTCAAAAGAATAACGTAAGAAATTACATAGATTGTTGGACAATCCGAAATTTGTAATACGAGTCGATTTACTCACTTATCCAATGTAGTACTAGAAACTTTTACTCTCTACAGGGTGAATCGTTTGAAGCCACTAGCTTTTAAGCCGCAATATCATTTTTTATTTTTACACATTTCAATTTGTACAACAAAATTAACAAAAATGTTTTATATGAAAGATACTGGAATTTACTTTGATTTTTTTTGTAATACGTGAAGATCGTTATGCCAGCACCTAACAAAAATCACCCTGTATATGTAATTGATAGTGTTTATTATTAATACCTTGTGATATAACAATTCATATGATATATAATGACATAATTTATGGACATATTTTTAGTAGATATTGGCAATTTCTTTGCCTCATTTCAAATTCTAGCTAAAAACCAGACTTTAAATTTACAATAAAAAAGAGTGGTTTAAATTAAGTACATGCTGTCACTCTGACATGTCACAATGTATTGTTTAATATTTAGTAAATCAGTTATAAAGATGTGATAGAACATCTTCTCTGTGCGTATTGCGTTGGAAATAAAATGAAATTTAAAACTAATCTGCCTGCAAATATTTAGCAATAACCAAATTGAAAAAAAATCTTTAAACAAGCGCTTGGCAACCATATTGCTTATATATTTAGATAAATATATTATTTAAGTAGTTTATCAGATAAATTGGGTCAATGGAGAGAGCGAATTTATTATGAATGGACTTTCTTTCCTCTTAAAGTTTAATAGTGTGATTAATTCGATTGCACGCCGAGCGGAAATAGGGTTTACTACCCCTACATATGTGCTACATAGTCAAAGTCAGAAAGTACAATATAAATTAGTTATTAAAGTGGAGCATCGAAACCAAACGTTAAATCGATTATGAAATATACACGTTCTATGTACATATAAATAGTACAAAAAAACACACAGAGATTTAAATGTCATCCAATCAGTTGAATTGTCTATTATAGAGAAGTCTACAGTACCAGTGGTGCCAGACAACAAAAAATACTCTAGGTCTAAGAATTTAAATTTGTCACTATTTTATAGCTATCGTACAAATTAATTATGACATAAATATGATACTATAATAAGTATTTATCAACATTTCTTATATTCTAGTATAACTTTTCTGCATTTTGTATTAATTTCAAAGAATTCATTCTAATTGTATAAAATGGTTATAACTGTGCGTGGTGATTTGTCAACATTGCATTTCTTAGGACGCACACCTTCTGCACTAGACACGCCTACTTATTCTTTAGAGAAGACAGAAGCGTAGCGTGTTTTGGTAGAATTATTTTTATTGAAATAAAAGTTATATTTTTGTTCAAAATCGAATTAATATTCTATGCCCAGCTCTAAACTACTAATATCTCTTGTTCTTTAAAATTTTATTAATATGTTATTTACAATTTTATAAGAATAGCCATTTTGTACAGCTATATTTCGGATATTATTTAATTCAATATTATATTTATTATTAGATAAAGAAAAATTTAATAAGCGGTTAATTAAAAAATTAAAAGCAGCATATTTATGTTGACAACAATGATTTGATTTAAAAATTATCACTACGGTGTTAAATTATAATATAGAATATCACCCAAATACCGTAACAAGCATTAAGTAGCTAGATGTACATTTCAAGCGCTATGCGCCCATCTTCAGTAGCTTGATTCGGGTCCTAAGCAAAAGGGGCCAAATATCTCGATAAAGCAATGTTTGAATTAAGTAGCGATAAAGAATAACCGATGATGAGTTGTACTGAAGATGGGCGCATAGCGCTTGAAATGTACATCTAGCTACTTAATGCTTGTTACGGTATTTGGGTGATATTCTATATTATAATGATTTGTTTATTTATTTATTTATTTTCGTATATCGTTAATTTGTTTATTTAAATATTTATAGGTCATATTATATGCCATCTTTTAAATTATTTCTGTCATATTGACTCATTTAATTGTATAGCAATCACGATTAGTGACAGGTATTTTATTTTTTATTTTTTATCTTGTGCTACTGAAGATAGCCTTCGAAATGCGCAACTAGCTATTAAATGCTTTAAGTTACGGTATTTTGGTGATATTCTATACAATTATTTAACACCGTAGCGATCATTTTAAAATGTAACACTGATAATCTGAAATAAAAAGTTGCAAATATCCTGAATACGGTGCTGATAGTATGGTATCTCAATACTCAAATGTGTGCGCACATTGCTCATAACAGAATTTCTCCATTTCCTCAGATAGAAGTACCGTCTCAACGCAGACGCCTACCGAATTGATAACGAGATAACAACTGAAGAAACAATACAACACGAGCATATCTCTGCGCTCAATTGTCTTTCCAATACGTTATGGCACGATGTTGCGTTCACGGTGCCGTGTCCGAAGGGCGAACGTTCCAGCCGTAGTCGTTGTGGATTCGGCAGTTGTTTGTTTAGAATGCACGGGTAAGTGTGCCAGAGGCTATCTATGATGGTGTGTGTTATTGCGCATCCGAGGTGAATAACAGGACCTGGCCAGATTGGAATTCGATTCACCATTCAGCCACGTGATTATTAGTTATTGAATATGTGTTACGGTACTCTCGGATGACGAAGGAATCGCAAATTGTCGCGTAGAGGAAGCGATTAATCTATAATGATGCGGTTTATGATCAAATTTCCTTAGTGGAAAGTTGAATTTTTTATTTTAACAGGTATCCGTCCATAAGGCCTTCCGTAATAATAAAAAGTTTCGATGTTCATAATATAGTTAATATAGAATATCACACAAATATCGCAACAAGCATTAAGTAGCTAGATGTACATTTCGAAGGCTATGCCCCCATCTGCAGTAGCACAAGATAAAAACTAAATAAAATACCTCTGTGATTGATATACTATTAAATAAATAGGTCAACATGACAGAAGTATTTTTAAAATGGCATATAATATGACCTATAAATATTTTAAAACAATACAAATTAACAATTAACGAAAATATTGATTTGTGAAATCTAAAATAACCAAAAATAAATAAACAAACAAAAAATAAAAAATAATAAATTTAAAAATAGTTCTTATTAAATAAATTAAACAGACAAGATGAAATTGGGCCTGAATCTAAATTCATTAAATTTGAATAAATCAAAACAATTTTAAGTAATTTAAGTGAACTAATTTGAATAGGATGATTATTTTCATTATTAATTATAAATAATTATTTTCGTTCATTTATAATTTTTAATTTGTAATTTTTAATTTGTATTGTTTTTAAAAGATTTATAGGTCATATTATATGCCAATTTTGAAGTACTTCTGTCATATTGACTTATTTATTTAATAGTATATCAATCACAGAGGTATTTTATTTAGTTTTTATCTTGTGCTACTGAAGATGGGGGCATAGCCTTCGAAATGTACATCTAGCTACTTAATGCTTGTTACGGTATTTGGGTGATATTCTATATTATTATTTAACACCGTAGTGATAATTTTTAAGATTTTCCCTGTTTGATCTTTTAGTAATTTCAGTTTAAATAAGTACTCCTCTTAAAACTGTATATAAATACATGTGGTTCTTACCACGAAATTTCTGCAAGTATAGAAATCAAACGTTACGTACGCATTTCTTTTCATACTCATCTTTATGGTACACTCAAAACCAGAATTTGGATAATATACCCGAAAGAAATGGTCTTCTATTTTTCAAATCCGAAAATTTACTTTTGAACGGGAAAAACGGCATATCAAAATAATCAGAATTTGGTTTCTTTTCGCATTCTTGACGTAACAGAATTTTAATCTTATTTTCCGCAAAAAGATATATCGATAAGAAGCAAATATTTTATGGCATTTTTTAAAATTAATTTTTCACTCAATTCAGCCTGTGTTTAAATTATTAAATGTACTAGTGGAACTAATTCTGCTCACTCAAGAATGTGCGAAAAATGTTCCGATTATTTTACAACACCTTATACTCGTTTAAATGTAAAATTTCGTCTTTGGGAACCAAAACATTTTCTGGCACGGCCCGAAATTGGGTTTTGAGTCGTAACATATCGACTTAATTCGTATTCCAGAATCGTCCCGATCACAGCGAGCGTAATATATAAGAGCTAAATGCGTACGATACGAACTCAAACACATTGTGTATGATTGCGTCGGTACTCATATGCAGGTAGGCAAGCACATCTGAAGTCGAAAAGCATCAAGTGATCCAATGGCTCTCTATAGATGCCATGGACACGGATCCTGCATACCAATATGCCACCTAAAGTGTCGAACGCATAAATGCTCGAGGAATTCAATCACCGAGGTGATTTTTAAACTTTCCAATTTGAACAGTTGAATGCTAAAATTGACATTTCTCTTATGCCGTACATTAATCTCTCCCTGCTCTTTTATGACCTATTTATTTCAATTGAAGTCTTCTCCATTTGCAGAATGTATGCCCATTAAATGAACGAATGTTCTCTTAATATATTTTGATCACCTGGGGCGTATAGGTCAACGGTCCCAAGCAGTACCAGCATACAATGATCGTAGTATGTACCAGTACCATTATACATATAGGCACTTTAGCGCATTACAGAAGCGAATGCGTATTGAATTTATATCAATATGGAGAAACGTATCTTTCATGTGGGCATCTTTATTTGTCTCTTGTCGCCATATAAACAAGACAACAGGCCTCGCAATGGCTCCTCGCCAGTACCAAGTACCAATACGCAGATTGCATATCAAATCACCATTACCTTATGCAGAAAACAGGGGTGTCAAAATGACTGTACGCGGACCTTAAATCCTTCGCCTTCTAATTTTTGGTCGTCATCCGAAATATTAGCTCAGTTATTTTAATGTTCAACAAATTTAATCTTGATTACTTATTTTGCTGTTTATTATTTCCTCAAAAATGCTTAGAAGAAATAAATTCTCGGACCAATGGACGGAAATGGGAGCAGAGATTGTCGAAAGATTTTCTAAATAATTTGCAAAAATTAAGAGTTCTGTCAATATTTTGTTTAACCATGCAGTAGCGATGTGTAGTTCACTCTGAACGGTTCAATCAAATGACGGGCGTACTGTGAGGATGTTTTGCAATGACCTATAGGTCACTATGACCTAGTTCGTGAACTATGAACTACTATGTACGTATTGATGTACTTGTACTAGGTCCTGAACCCGTCGTGTACTAAACCGTTCATGAATCACAATGACTCGTAAACGATGCAGTATAGTATACATTACATATACAGTACTAACATTTATTTAGTGATAAACTGTGTTGGTGAACGGAACGAAATTTTAAGACGGTTGTAGATCTCCCATAGTACTTTTTAATTGAAAATTTAAATCCAGTGGAAACTCTAGGTATATATTTTCGAAATGCATCACATCTTAGACCTTGCGATCCTTATTTTAAAGTAATAATTAATTCACCACGAAATGAAGCAATATGTACGTTGCTCTAACAATTATTTTAAATCAAATTATTCTGAATTCGTATGCTCCGCTAAAATAATATAATTTAATTCCTATATTTCGTAAGCTGCATTTTTTCAGTATTATTAGACATATTTGATTGACGTCTTATCGAAAGATCCACAATAACTTTTATATATAAAGAAACAAACTATATAAACCTAATTTTCCAATGTTGTGTAAGTTGTCTTATATTAATTTATAACAACGAGATCCATACATTCATTAATATTTTGTATGTAGTAACTTTCTTGGCGAAATCAATATTTTTTAAATCACCTGTATAGTTATTATTCCAGAAGTAGTACCTACTGTAGAATATGTATCTATCATACGTGTCTTTAATTATTTTTGAGACTTTTATCTTCTAATTTTTAATATTTCACCGTCTAGTTCAGTGAACTAGCGATGTGTAGTTCACTCGCGAACCGTTCACTCTGAACGGTTCAATCAAATGACGGGCGTACTGTGACGATGTTTTGCAACGACCTATAGGTCACTATGACCTAGTTTGTGAACTATGAACTACATAGTGAATGGTGTACGTATTCATGTACTTGTACTAGGTCCTGAACCCGTCGTGTACTAAACCGTTCATGAATCACAACGACTCGTAAATGATGCAGTATAGTATACATTACATATACAGTACTAACATTTATTTAGTGATAAAGTGTGTTAGTGAACGGAACGAAATAGGAAACTCGATGCGATATTGCAACAGCAGCATTGCCGAGCTGAATCGCAATTTATATGTTGGTATCAGATTTCATTTGGAATAATATAATTAATATATTCGCAAGATTAAATATGTTCTTAAATAAGTCATGCCATAGCAAATTTTTGCAATAATGCACAAATAAACATCTAAATCTTATAGTTCTTCTATTTCATACTGAGTGCAATACAATCACTTAATATCAAATCGAAACTTTGAAGTTTGAACACAGAAGATTCGGAATAGAAAATATAAATTATAACGCCAAACAAAACGATTCTATCTAGTTCATTTTATTATAGTTTGTACATTTAATTTTCAAGTGCTAGTAAAGTAGTAAACATTTTCATCAGTAACTACCAATAAGTATTTTAGAACTTCATATAAATAATCGTGAGTACCTAGAGAAGATTATATTTCCTTATATATATGTTTTGTATAAATTATAAACATTGTTGTCTTTTCTTGCTCATTCCTAATTCAAAATAAGTATTGTAATATTTCAATTTATTTATTTTTTACCATTTAATATTTTTATATTGAGAAAAAAAGAGATTATTTTCAGTATGTGCATGTATTTCATATAGGTCGTGAACTAGTTCAATTTTAAAAGATGTAGTAGTTCACGACCTATAGTTCGTGAACGGTACATCGAACTACGAACTAGGTCATCAAAGTGACCTACAGTTTGCCATCGCTACCATGCAATAGTGATGAAAAATGGCTCGTGACTTAATTAAGTTTGATATTCCTGCAGTAAAATCGTAAAGATGCAAAACTAAACCTAAAAAACACTATATCTAAAAAAAAAATCGAATGGTTGTAAGAAAATGCAATAAATTCGAAGTTCAAATGTTTCTTCATCATCCTTTTCATCATAATATTAAAATTATTTTTTAAAGGCCAACGATTTTTTTTTAAGTTTCGCAAATCTAAATTTGGCTACCCATTTGTCGAAACAAACTTAGAATATAATACACTGTAGAAAAATTGTAGGATTAGTTGCTACAATTGCGAAGGTATTTTCTATCCTTCTGTTAACGGAATGCTACAAAATGCTTTAATATAATTAATATGTTTATTATTCCCCGGGCATTATACCGAGAATAATTAATATGCGGTTGGGAGATCAGCTTGAGGAACTGATGTATCTTATACGTTGCTTCTTCCTGCGTTCCTCTGCGATAGACGTTGTACGTTGCGTATTCTTATACGCGTGTCTGATGGCTGGCCGGACCCCAAGACAACGAGAGATAATATTTATGTATAAAGGTGTTCAGTCCAAGACGATGTGCGTTTCCGGTGCACAGACGAGAACGCGGCAACGTGGCGGAGCAGACGTTCGTACCGACGAGATGAGATGAACCAGAGCCGTACTCTTATAAAATCTTATAAACTGGTTTGTTAAAATAACAATTATTACATTAAAACATTCAGTAGTTTCTTTAGCGTCCGATAATTTAAATAACTTCAATAATGTTGTCGGGATCGAGGACCATATGTGATCAAATTGAAATACCATTAATAATGTACCAACGTTTCGGTTTATATTTTCAAAACCTTCTACAGGCCTAAACTTAACTTTTGCGATTGTATCGTACTCACACTATGGCTACGTAATAATTCCTACCTATTGGAATGTTTATGTTAAGTTTAGGCGTGTTCAATTATTAATCAGATAATTTGCCCTGTAGAAGGTTTTGAAAATATTAACCGAAACGTTGGTACATTATCAATGCTATTTTAATTTGATCACATATGGTCCTTGATCCCGACATCATTATTGAAGTTATAAAAAAACATATTTGTAGAATATGTGTGTGTATTTTTTACGATTAAAAATTGTAGTTATAATTAAACGTGACTATGGTAAATTTGTAAATCTTTGGAAATCCCATTCTGAGTATATTAATGGAAATTTTCTAGTTTTTAATTGACATCATGTATTAATGTTTTTATTATTTTGATATAAGTTAGTATTTTAAAATATACAGGATTGCGCCGAATGAAGAGTATTGATGAAAACACAAGTATTTGGAAGATATTACAACGTAGGAGAGATAGGCTAGCAGGTCGTATTCTCAGACACGGTGGTATTATGCAATTAGTTATAGATTGTGTTGATAAATTTAAATCAGGCAATGGCCTACACAAATCTTTAATTTTTAATTTGTCCACAAGAGAAAGTCTACAAAACTCTATTTTCAATAAAGAACTAACACTATTCATTTTTATTAAATTATTTCTATTAAATATATTCTTGGAGAAACATGTGGCAAAATCGTACACACACAGAACAAATGATACTGTCTAATCTGGCTATTCTATATCAATTTATATATATATATACTCTGTATATATATATATTCTCTCTTCTCCCTGAACTTCTCTAAGCCATTAAAGAAGCGCGATAGATCGGTCGCCTGCACTCTATGATACACTCATCTCATTGCATATGTACTGTATATATGTATTTAACTTGTACTGGCATTGGATAGCAGCTGGGAATCTGTGACATATATTAGACAATGAAGCAAGGTTCGAACCGAAGGAATAGAAGATATACGGCATACGGTCGCTCTCACCGATTGCTTGCAATAGAATGAGATGAGTGTATATTCATTTAACCTGTACTGGATGGCGCTGATCACGCAACGGCACCAAATTAGCGTTGTATCTATACCATGCGAACGATAGTTACAGATAGATACAGCATCGGTCGTACTGTGACTTGCAACGGATACCACAACGAACGCCACACCGAACGAACGCCACAACGAACGATGTGTTGATTGTTATCGCGGCGCAAGCTTTATCTTTTAGGAAAAATAATGCCTAGTTAAAATATCGCAATACAATTGTATATCAACGGTGATGCGCTCAATGTTCAGGAGGAGCGCGCGGCCCTGCGGCCTTCATAAGGAACCGCCACTGATAGAAACACATTTTAGATAGTTAATCACGACATGCGGATGTACAATAAAAACTGGAATGGAAGGAATACAGAGAACACGAAACAAATGCGTCAAATCTTTATTCAATTATGATCGATTTTTTAGCACTGAACTACTTTATAAAACGACAAATTTATTAAACATACAAAAGCTGATGGATCGTGAACTAGTTAAACTAATATAAAAAATAAAATATTGCGAACTAAATTATCCCTTAAAGAAAACGCATATATTTACAACTATAACACAAGAAATAAGGAAAATCTACTTACATTCACATTACAATCAAACACCGGAAAAAAAACAGTACAATAAACATTGGAATTAAAAAATATAATAAGCTACCAAATAAAATAACGATGCAAAACTTTTTACTTTCAAAACAGAGATTATTTTTAGTTGAAAGGTTTATTTAGAAGGGGAGGTTTTGCTTACTTTTTTTTAATAAACTAAAATCTCAACATTAACACACATGTTGTATTTTGTAAACTCTTATAAATACAAACTATTTTGTAATTTGCTGCTGTAATATTATAATGCTGAGATTAGTATTATTTTTAACTTTAATTTTATTTTAGCTTAATTTAGTTTAGTATACATAGTGTTAAGAAATATGTAAAATAACCTAACATATAGAGTAACACATGTCTTCAGCCTATTGCTGTTTTATATGTTTTATATTTTTTATATTCAATAACTTGTATAGTCCGGCTCTGTTGGTTGGTCGGACATTTGTAGTGTATTGTGCGTATACGTATCTTTAGGATATTTCTACAGTCGAGTGACCCCCCTAATTGGCACTGCTCCCGGCTCCTCGTACCTATATATATCATCTATAATCGCTGTGCTTATAACTACTTAGAGTCGCTCTTATTCCTCTTTCTCTTTGCTTTTAGATGTTTTGGTATCGTTGGTACTCGTGAAGTCGTGTTACTCCACTGATCATGATACAGTACCTAGCTGACCAGATATCCATCTCTTTAAATTATACACCGCAACTTCAAAAATATCTACCGCAAAGACAATCGAAGAGGTTCATAAATATTGTTGCAATATTTATAGTTTATAGCTAGCTATTCATCGTCCTGTCTTGTTCTGATTGACGTACCCTAATTTAGAACTATGTATACTTGTCTTTTCCTATGCAGCGCCTTATATAACTATTTTTATAATACCACCATGTCTAAGATTACGACCTACTAGTCTATCGCACCTACACTGCAATAATCTCCAAATACTTCTCTTTTCACTTCAATCCTCTCATTCTAAGATGTCGGCGCAGTCCACAAGAATTTGAAAATATGAACTTACATCGAAATAATAAAAACATTAATACGTTATATCAATTAAAAAAATAGAAAAATTTCATGAATATGCCTAGAATGGGATTTCCAAAGATTAACCTGTTTTACAAATTATACAATTACAGCGAATTACAACTACAATTTTTATCATGAAAAATATACACACGTATTCTATAAATATTTTTTTCTAATTTTCGTTTCTAATAGAGCTATTAACGAACCCAAATGAGTTCGTTTATAGCGAATTTGAGTTCGCTTATAGCATAGGGCAATTTAGTGTTTCAAAGTTGGTAGCTCTGCTTGCCAGTTATTAAACGTCAAACTACAATAGAAAGCAACAAATAGTTTCATTTTAATTTTGTCCCTGAAATGTACAATTGTACGTCATACTACAAAAGAAAGCAACAAATAGGTTAATTTAAATTTATTTGACAATTTATTTCAAATGTTTCAAATGTGTCAATAGTTACTACCAAGAGTCAAAAAATTCCCTAAATTTTTAATTTCCGTTTTTTTATTTTAAAGGGGCATAAAAGACGCAAATTAGAAAAAATAGTATAAAAAACTCATTTAATAAGTCATTTATAACCCTCGTTCTTTAGAAAACTTGAACTCATGCAATAAAATCTGCCTTATGAAACTCGTTCTTTAATATACTATTTTCTAATTTTCGTTTATAATAGAGCTATTATCGAACCCAAATGAGTTCGTTTATAGCGAATTTGAGTTCGCTTATAGCATAGGACAATTTACTGTTTCACAGTTGATAGCACTGCTTGCCAGTTATCAAACGTCAAACTACAATAGAAAGCAACAAATAGTTTGATTTTAATTTTGTCCCTGAAATGTACAATTGTACGTCAAACTACAAAAGAAAGCAACAAATAGGTTAATTTAAATTTATTTGACAATTTATTTCAAATGTTTCAAATGTGTCAATAGTTACTACCAATAGTCAAAAAATTCCCTAAATTTTTAATTTCCGTTTTTTTTATTTTAAAGGGGCATAAAAGACGCAAATTGGAAAAAATAGTATAAAAAACTCATTTCATAAGTCATTTATAACCCTCGTTCTTTAGAAAACTTGAACTCGTGCAATAAAATCTGCCTTATGAAACTCGTTCTTTAATATACTATTTTTATGCATTACTGTAAGAATTGTTATTTTTAACAAATCAGTAGCCTTTTATTGCAACGGATACTTTTAATTAAAATTAAAAATACGAGTACCTCCCTCTGATATGTTGTAGTTTGGCTTGCATATACTCAATATTTTTGTACAAAGTTAGATTATTAATAAGATATATAATGCTTCCATTTTATCCAATAGGCAAATATATTCGAATATTGTATGAAATATATCAATCGATACACCTCAAGCGAGAAGAAGTACTTTTCCCTCCATGCTGGGAGCAGACACCGTGAAAATTCGTTATCTCATTAATAGATCCTCTACTTTATACGTAGAGAAAATTGTCTGATCATTATAACATTACTTGAACACGCACACACCTTCGTCTGGACTATAGTACCATCAGTTGTTTAATGGATATAAATACCTCAACCGCTCGTATATAACTAAAGTGTTCATACAGAAAGAAGAACATTTTTTTATCGTCTCGTATATATATAGAATTATGAAAAGACGCGCGGGAAAAGTAGTCAAAAGCTTACCAACGATCTTTTGTGTTCATCCTACCAGAACCACCCTTATAAATAAATACTAAATTATATCTAAGAAATAAAATGACAGAAATCTAATTATTATATATTGTTATCATTTCAAATGTTTACTAGAATATTATTATTTATTTATATTTCAGAAGTTCGTTTGAACTTTATTTATTTGTTCATAACATGTGTCGATTTACATTTTAGTGTGTTGTTTTTGACTTTAGAACTGTCAATTTGGCGTTGTTGCTAAAATCCATGATGGCCGACTTAATTTTTTGACAGTATTCATAATTAAATTGACGTATTTTGAGACGATTTTGTTTACGTGCGATTGTCAAACGACAACATAAATAATGCTAAACTTTTTTGTAGTATTAGCTTTTAACGAACTGTATATTTATTTCATTCCAGGATTAACCTGTCGAAATTCCTAAAACTTACAGCGTGCTACGTAAAAAAGAACTTTGCAGAATATTATTATTTGGAGCGACTACACCATTTGCCACATGGTAATTATACAGCTTATTTATAGTATAAATTACAATCGCTTTGACGCTAACATAAATCCTCCACTGCAATTCGGTGTTAGATCGTCGCCCACCATTTTTTGGGAGTGTCATCGGATTCTGAGTGTGGGGAACGAATTTTGCGTTCTCGTTCGGTCACCACTTCACATCTCATCTCTTACATACTGCGCATCCATATGAGTATATATATACAGATCTGTTATATACAATGCAGCATCCGATTCCATCCAATCAAATCGGTCCCTGCGGCCCCTTAAATGCTCTTCACTGGAGATTGGTATGTGAATAGTGGTTCTGTATATATGACTATAACCTGTCTTCTATCTCTAATGAATTTGTCCAATGGTATGAAGCGAAATTTTATATAGGAAAGGATAATATGCCCGATTAAATGCGCTGGGATTTAAATTTCGAATAAACTAATGAACGGTAATGATATTTAGCATAAGCCATAGGCGGCGAAGAATTGGTGAAGGCGTTTTGAAAGAATAATGGGATCTGTGATCTTCGGTACTTAACCGAGCTGAAAAGAAAATATATTTCTAGTACTGTTTTGTAAACATACTTCTTTTGCCAAACTACTTTCGAATGGCCCAGAAATGACCTTAACAGTTTGAACTATTCAAAATTTGGAACTTTTGCAACAAATTTACAGTATAATTTTATTACTCTATTGCCATACTTTTTAAAATACTATATATAGTTATATATTTTTAATATTCCTCCACCTCAATTTCAAACAGTTCACTGTTAAATTTACGTCATTGATTTCTATTTCATAATCGTATAGAATATCACCCAAATACCATAATTTAAAGCATTAAGTAGCTAGATGCGCATTTCGAAGGCTATGCCCCCATAGTATATATTCAATAGTATATCAATCACGATTCGTGACAGAGGTATTTTATTTAGTTTTTAACTTGTGCTACTGAAGATGGGGACATAGCCTTCGAAATGCGCATCTACCTTCTTCATGCTTTAAGTTACGGTATTTAGGTGATATACTATACTATTATTTAACACCGTAGTGCTCATTTTTTAAATCTATTTCATAAGTAACTCAAAATGTGCGAAAAACATCTCATATAGCCAAATCACTTATTAAAATGCCTATGGAATTTAAATTCATATACTGAAGATGGGGGGTTGACATTCGAAATGCGCATATAATTTCTAAAATTATTTAAGATACAGTAATTAGGTGACTAACTTGGGAATTTACAAAGAGTAAAAAGAATTCATTTTTACAGTTGTAAATCAATTTCATAAAGTGACGCGAGTATATCATTTGTTTAATTATTGCATTAGTGCATGTGAAGGCTGAGCTTTCGAAATGCTCTTCAAACAATATTCTTTTCTAATAATTGTTTTCTAATTATTCGATGTAAATATGAATTTATATCGGCAACTTGTAGTACCAAGATGCAGCAGCAGCTGCATAACATATCAAAACAAACATAACCTGTTTTAGTAATATAACTAGCATAATTATTTTATGAGGTTTATTTAATATTATTTTTATGTAATTGCTCAAAAAATAGCGACATGCAATTAGGAAATCGCTACCAAAGTTACGCAAAATTGGAATCGATTATTAGAGAATATTGTGTCCGAACAAAAACTCGGTATTATAAGCGCGATTGCCGAACAATTCAATACAAATTAGACGCCCAAGTGATAACCAGTGCTATTTTCATAAATCCGAAACTAATTTACTCTAAAATAAAATACGTTTGTATACACAGTAGTGATGGAAAAGTGATTAAACAAAAAGGGCAATTGAGAAAACGTATGTAAGTGAAATACGGGAATAATCAAAACTGTATGTGATGGATGTATTCTTTTAGGAGTTTAAAAGAACAGGAATGTCCAGCGTATTTCTTCTTTCGCGTAACTTCCTGTGGAAAGTTTTTAGAGCTGGTTGCAATGAATACGAAACACAATCATAGCAAAACATATATGTCGAGGAAAAAACGCGAAGAAGATATTAATGCGTCTTTTGAGGCCTTTCCCATAATTAACGTACAAAACGAAGATGTTGAGGAAATTGATGCTGAAGATATTGATTTGGATTATTTAGTTGAAGAGGCAGAGGAAGAAGATATGGAAATGGGGGGAAATAATGTTAGTTTAGCTCTATTAAACTATCAAAAATATATTTAACGCAATTATATTTGGAAATTCTATAGAGTAATTCTTAAAAGAAATCTTTATACAGGTGGTAGAGTACATTCGTGTAACTTGCGATGATGAATTAAATTACGAGGAAATTGACAATTTGGACACTTCTGCGGAAGATTCTGAAGAAACTGCTGCTTCTACGGAATCCAACTTAAGAACGGATCTTCAATCAACACAGGTAATATATTATATTAAATTTGCGAATATATTTTAGACAAATAATCTGCTTATACTGCCGCATAAAAATGTTATTATATTGTTGATATCCTGTATATTTCATAACAATTAATATAACTTCATTTTAAATTTTCATATCGTGATTGTCGGTTATTTATAGATATTGTTTGTAAGTTGATAATGTAACATTTTCAGACAAATCTTATAAAACAGGCTATTCGTACGTTTTTTAAATTTGTTATTGCTTCTATTTTGACGACATATTGTGCAAAAGACTTATTAAAAATGGTAACGTAAAATGATAAATATAATTTCGGTAAAATTCTATTATTTAAATTATAATATTTTTTAGACTTGCTTCAATTATAGTGGCGTATTGGCACCTGTATTTACTCCTTTTAAAAATGACGGGTAAGTTGAAATTAAAGTTACATCATTGAAGAAATTTTATTGTTTTTTTTTAGAAAGATGGCGTTAAATATGGACATCGTTCCAAAATACATAAAATTTTTACACGATAGGGGAATCCGAGGTGTTTTAGGTAAAAGCGCAATGATCATTTTAACGATACTTTTTCAATAACAATTAATAATAATGCCCAGTTAATATATTGATTACAATTAACGCTATATAAATTTGTATTTTATTAATAAAAATACAAAATGAATTCATATAATTAAGTAAATGGTACGAGCGGGGAAGGTACGTCAATGTCAGTCTACGAGCGGAAGATAGTAGCAGAAAAGTGGATAACCTGTGCCAGAGATTACAATATGCATGTAATGATACAAGTGGGCGGAGCTCCTCTTCCCGATGTCTTGGAATTGGCAAGTATAATTCTTCATAATAATTATTTAAAGGGCGAATTTCGATTTTTATTTTAAGTCAGAAATCTGATATATTTTGAGCGAAGATTTTTTTATACAGAAGTTATAAGGAAATTTTTTAATACACATTAAGAAAGATTTAGATCGCAATTTTTAATACCTAAGTTGGAATATTTAGAATGGACTGAAGACAAATTTACAACAATGCACTATGTTTACTAAAAATAAATTTCTTGACTTGAGAACGCTTTGAAGTTGAGAATGAAATTTTTATTTTTTGAAATATTTGTTCGCAAGAGTCGTTAGAAATCTTAAATTCATAATTGGTGCTATCAGTTGCCCCTTAATAAAAATATTGTACTTAAAGCATAAATAATTCACCTTTCCCATTAATTCGCCGACAGCATTAAGAACAGCTATTAAAAGTAATACTTATTATTGTTGTGTAAAACATCACCCAAAAACCGTAACACAAAGCATTTATTAGCTAGATGCGCATTTCGGAGGCTATGCCTCCATCTTCAGTAGCACAATAATGGAACAAATAAAGATACCTCTGTCACTCACCGGATTGCTATATAATTGAACGAAATATCAGTGCAACAGCAGTTTCCCACCTTTATGCGACCTCTATCGTAAATTCATCAAATTAGATTTTAATCTATGAATATAAATACTCTCATAAGCATTCAGTTCGGAATAATTCCAAATATAATTAAGTAATTTAAGTGAACTACTTTCAATAGGATGACCGGAATCGAAAATGTGCTCGGCTACAGCATTTCTATGTCATCTATTTAATCTAAAATGAACTAAATGTTCCTTAAATCTAACTTCTATGGATCAGCGTGTTTGACCTTGTTGAATTTTCTTTGGAGTTGATTCAAACATTGATTCATTGTAATTTTAAATTTAAATTGACTTCAAACATTGATTCATTGTAATTTTAGGCATCGCATGCGGAAAAATTTGGAGCCAACTCAATATTATGTCTTCCAGAATTATATATGAAGCCAACGACTAATTTACACCTAATAAATTATTTAAAATTAATATCTGAAGCGGCACCAAAAACACCTTTGTTATATTACCACATTCCTATGTTTTCAAATGTAACATGTAATTAACTATAATATTAAGTTTAGATTTATATTTATTAACTGGCACTTTTTTAGTACATATGGGAAAGTTTTTAAATGAGATTAGAAATGAAGTTCCCACGTTTTCGGGTATAAAATTTACATCGAATGCTTTAGATGAAGGCATTGATGCTGCCAAAGCAAATGGAGGTTCCTTCGAAATATTTTTAGGAAACGACAAAGTTGGTATCAATACTAGTTCAAGCAAAAAAATTGATCGAACATTCGCCTTCATGTCATTTTTAGTTAATGCTCGGAGCTTACGCATTGGGGTTAAAATCTTCAATTGCAACCACTTTAAATATATTTCCGCGGTTAGGCATTAAAATATTGGAACATGTCAACAATAATGAATTTACCAATGCCAAAGAAACTCAAGAGAACTTGTCAGCTATAGTTGACACTATCACCAAATATGGTTCGTTAAATCGCTTATAGATTGCGGTTCGCTAAATAGATGATTAATTAATAGGCGATTGGGTTTCCACAATGAAAGAAGCTATGAACATTCTAACACCCATAAATTGTGGTCCTGTCAGGAAAACCCTTCCTGGTATCGCTGAAAAAGACGCAAACGAGATGTCTTCGCTGCTCCAGAAATATAAATATTTGTTGTAATATTATCTTTTATGTATGTACTAGTGAAACATACGCTATGTATAAAGAATTACAACCAAGTGTTTTTACAAAATCCCCAACAAAGGGTCAAATTTTTATACTAATTATGACTCGATATTTACTCCAAATCAACAGGCACGACATTTTGGCTAGATTGCTAGATACTAGAATCTATTATGGGCAAATATATTGTGGTGTCTAACAATTTGTGAATATTTGCCAATTTATTCACGTATAAACGTGTCTTGTCAATACTTAAAGTGTTTATTATACTATACGTTATATAAACTACAAATCTATCACAATTTCAAAGTTAAAAAGAAATTAATAACATACATATACAGTTTTATATTTAGTTTTACTTGTGCTACTGACGATGGGCGCATAGCGCTTGAAATGTACATCTAGCTACTTAATGCTTGTTACGGTATTTGGGTGATATTCTATATTATAATTGAACACCGTAGTGATAAGGAATATAAGGAACTAAGGAACTTAATTAATAGGAAATGCAAGCTAGCGAAAGAAGAGTGGATAAAAGGAAATTGTGAGGATATTGAGGAGGATATGAGAAGAGGTAAAGTAGATTTGGGCTACAGGAAAATTAAGTCACATTTTTCTAAAGTAAAACCAAAGGGTAACATTATATGTGATAAGCAGGGTAAGGAACTCACAGAAAATAAGGAAAAAGCTAAAAGATGGAAGGAGTATCTTGAAGATTTATATAAAGGTAGGCAGGACATGGAGGAGCTAGAAAGTGTGGAACAGATAGATGAGGATGACTTAGGTCCTAGCATACTTAGGTCAGAGTTTCATAGAGCATTAAATGATTTACGGAATAACAAAGCAGCGGGGATTGATATGATACCAGCCGAATTAATAAAACACGCAGGGGAAAAAATGCAGGAGCGATTATACAGGTTAGTTTGTAAAATATATGAGAAGGGAGAAGTACCACAGGATTTTCAGCGTAGTAGAATAGTAACAATGCCGAAGAAAATAGGAGCTAATTTGTGTGAGAACTATAGGACCATTAGCCTACTATCACATGCATCGAAGATATTGTTAAAGATTATTTATAGGAGATTAGAAAATAAAGTAGAGGAAAGGCTAGGAGAAGATCAGTTTGGTTTTAGGAAAAACAGAGGGACGAGAGAGGCGATTCTAGCACTAAGAACGGTAGTAGAAAAAAGAAAGAGGGTAGGAAAGGTAACTTGCATAGCTTTTGTAGACTTAGAAAAGGCATTTGACAATATAGATTGGGACATAATGTTTAGAATTTTAAAAGAAACGGGTATAGATTATAAGGATAGGAGAATAATTTTTAATTTATATAAACACCAAACTGCCTTAGTTAGAATTGAGGGGGAAGAAGAGGTAGCAAAAATAGGGAAGGGAGTTCGGCAGGGATGTACACTCTCACCGTTATTATTTAATCTATATATAGAAGATGCAATAAACAAAGTAAAAGAAGAGTATAGTGTAGGTGTGAATGTACAGGGAGAGAAAATATATATGCTGAGATTCGCCGACGATATAGCTATATTGGAAGAAAGCGAAAAGAATTTAGAAAGGGTATTGAATGGTATGCAGGCAGTATTGACTAGGGATTTTAACATGAAAATAAATATAGGTAAAACTAAAGTGATGAGGTGTGACAAAAAGGAATGCAGCAGAAAAATGAGGATCACAATAGGAGATAATAGAATCAAAGAAGTGTCAGATTTTTGTTATTTAGGCAGTAGAATCACAAAAGATAATCGAAGCAAGGTAGATATAAAGTGTAGGATAGCACAGGGTAGGAAGGCATTCGTAGAAAAAGAACAGATTTTAAGATCAAATATTGACTTGGGTATTAGAAAAAGATTACTGAAGGTATATGTTTGGAGTGTAGCACTGTACGGGTGTGAGGCGTGGACTATAGGAAAGGAAGAGAAGCGTAGATTAGAAGCACTTGAAATGTGGTGTTATAGGAGGATGATGAGGATTGGTTGGGAAGATAAAGTAACAAATGAAGCTGTACTAGAGTTAGTAGGGGAGAAGAGAAGTATTTGGAGTGTTACAGCGTAGGAGAGACAGATTAGTAGGGCATATTCTTAGGCATGGGGGGATTATGCAACTGATCATAGAAGGTAGAGTGGAGGGAAAGAGAGGGGTAGGTAGGCCTAGATTGGAGTATGTGAGTCAGATAGTTGAAGACGTTGAGATGAATAGCTATAGGGAGATGAAGGGATTAGCTCAGGATAGATCGGCATGGCGTGCTGTTTCCAACCAATCTTTAGGATTGCGGACTCTTTAACTAGTGATAATTTTTAAAATACATATACAGATTTAAAATATATTACATTAGTCAATTACATTAAAATTATTCAGAAATATGGTGTACCTCGTTAATTTTGACATAAAAATATACATAAATTAAGCGTTAAAAATTTGAAATTAAAACATTTTTTAACAGCTATAAATATACGTACATGCTTCAAATTAAAATTATATACATATCTGTATATTATATTCTATCAAATAAATCTTGCGTGGTAAAATTTAAAGTAGGAGAATCGCCAACAATTTCCGGCGATTCTTTTAAATTTTTATTTTGTACAACTTGCGAACACACTGATGCAGTTTTGACAACCGCAGTTATATTCGATGCCGATTTAATCCGCTTAGGTAATTTTGGTGGAGATGTAATATTTGCATCTAACAAATCAAAATCTTTGTCAAAATCCTCGAAATTTATATTGAAATCATTCGCATGTTGTGAATCTATGTTGGTGTCTGATTTTGATCTTAAATTTAATTTTGTCGCATTGATGGGTTTCGTATTAAATTCGGCAGATTTTGTTTTTTCCCAAATTTTGCGAGTCGAGTGAGTTGTTTTTACAACTTTTGATGGACCTGGTCGTGGTTCGCCATCAGAATCGAAACTGCTAGACCACGTACGTTTGAATCCGCTATTAGTTGAATTTGCGGATATAACATCCTTTTCATCGTCAGTATTGTAATTTTCTTCTCTATGAACTTCGTAATTATCCTCCAACGCTTCACCATCTGATAAAATTACATGAGTCGGTGAATTATCCTCCAAAGCTTCGTCTTCTGATAAAGCTATACGAGTTGGCGAATTTGAAATTTGATTAGCTTGGGCTTTATCGAGTAAATCTTTATAGAATTGCAATTGCCTCTTCTTCTCGTTTAAAATTAATAAAAACGAACTGTATAATTCACTTTCGGAATTGTTGTGTTTAATGGTATATTTTTCTAGCTTTTCTTTGTATGTATCCCTAGATGATTGGGCTTGTAATAATCTATCATTAGTTTCAACAACTTTCACATTCGCATCTCTATAAAGGCTTAATAATTCTGTTGCGATATTCATTGCCATCGCTCCCAAATCGGCCTAACAAAAGAAAATGAATATATCGAAAATGACTCATACACTTATTATACAATGTAAATTACTTGTTCTAAATCTACTGAAAAATAACAAATGTTCATTTTTCCAACTTTTTTGCTGATGGAGAATCGGTCGTCAGTAAAGCTTATTTTAATATCCGGATAAGTAACGTTGATATATTTCTCGACATCAGAACAATAAGTATTGAAATCTAATGAAAAATAAGCCGCCGTTCGTTTTAAATAATTGTCGGTGGCCTGTAAAATATTCCCATGAACAATTGTAACTTTAATATACTGAAATAAGCCACTTACTTTCCCTAAATAAGCAGCAGATTCTTCAAGAATTAGTATCCCAAGATGATCCGTCATTTTAACAATTTTTAATATGAAAGTATTTCCATTTTGCTTTTGCTTTTTACAATATGTTGAATTCATTATCCAAATATTTATTTATTTATGTTGACATGTAAACATATACAGATTATGATGTAAAACATGTGACATAGTATTTTATATGACAACATATGATTTCCCGAAGCAGTCCGATTGGTTACGAGGTGCGGAACGAAATTAACGGTCCTTTCCTTATCTATGTACCAACACTGCTTAGTCACACTTGTCAGAAAATCACTTTTAGTTCAAATGTTTCAATCATTTCAAGACTTGCCGTAAACAACTTTTTGAACATTTTATGGACGTATTTTAAACTTTTCTTTTTATGTGCAAATTAATTTAAAGAACGATTCATAAAACTAGTAAAAAGGAATAAAATGTGATTAGTTATTATTGTTCAATGGAATGCTGTAATGTTAAATAAATGCCATATACGTTATTATAACCTATTCTTACTGGTAAGACATTAGCAGAATATAAATATAAATTTTATATTTAAATATAATAATACTGCGCTTCTACAAACTTTCAGATTACAATAAAAAGCAGTGTTTAGAAATGTGCCTGGTATACCATTTGCTCTTCTGCCAATGACAAATATTGAAAGGGCAATGAGGTTCTTATCTGAAACTTCTGGCGATAGTTTAATATCCTTTTATACACACTTAATATTTTAATAACAAATAAATATACAAAACTGTATTTTCTTAACTGCTTATTACACGCGATTTTGGAATTCGAAAATGATCACGTGAAACGATTGGCAATTGTAGAACACCATATTTATAAGTTCATCTCTGGAGATATATCTTGGGACGTTATGTGTACTTTAATTCCCATATTGAAGACTTCTTATGAAGATGTTCGTTTCAATGATATTATTGATATACGTTCCGTAACTTATATTTTTTATTGCAATTAATTTAAAGAACATGTTCAAATTTATTTATTTTTGTAGATATTACATAAGAACATTCAATTAGTCAAAAAGAACACCCACATTCATGAACCAGAAATATTACGAGAAGTAGTAAATAACTTGCAGGTAAATTTTAACGGAAATCTCGTTTTATCTTATATAGAATATATATATGTATATATATAAGATATCAATCACGATTCGTGACAAAGGTATTTTATTTAGTTTTATCTTGTGCTACTGAAGATGGGGGCATAGCCCTTGAAATGTACATCTAGCTACTTAATGCTTGTTACGGTATTTGGGTGATATTCTATATTATAATTTAACACCGTAGTGATAATTTTTAAAACTCGTTTTATCTGTTTCATTTTGTTACTTAAGTAATTTTTTTGTGATTTGTAGATTTTATATAAGTGTTTGGTAGCTCTTGACTGTCTTAGCGATCATTTTATATCCAAAGATGAAGCGAAGATTGAGGTCTTTAATCAATTTTCAGTAACTTTATCGGAAATAATACTACTTACCTGTAATCATTGCCAAGAAAGGTATTTTTTGAAAAATCTATTTACATCACATAATTTTCTATTTTCTGCGTTTTTTAGCACATCAATATACAAATATAATGAAAATCCTACGTATTTCAAGGATTTAATAAATATGCTTAAAAATCTATTTAAATCTACGAGTGAAGTTCATGCGAAATTAATCAAAATTCTACTTCAATGTTCTACATATAATTTAATAAACGAATCTGAAGTGTGTCTCCTAAATGAAGGTACTTCTTCATTTTTTCATACCAACTTTGCTTAATCTATATAATTTATTTTTAGTATTGGATGCATTGGTAAACTTAGGATCAAATTTAATGAATTTTAATTTCAAATTATGCGCTGATACGTGGAATTCTTTTCTTATCCTTTTAAAAAAATACTCGGAAATAGTTTTTGGTTTATTTAGCTTCGATAGACCGTTAAATATATTAATGCAATTTTCTATTAATGGTTTGGAAAATGTTATTAACGATTATGGAATTGTGTCTAATGAATCGGTAAGCAAAATTCCATATTCTGGCTACAACTTGTAAAACAACGGTATATGCTTGGTTACATATATAGAAAGTCGTATATAATAAACTTACTCAAGTAAAGTGTAGAAATTTGTATTTGTATGATGAACTAACTGAAGATTTATTGATTAAAATATGTCGCAGTTGAAAGACGTTAAAATTATTTTTCTTATATTATTTAACAAATATACTAGGAACTTATGAAGATTTTTGCTTTTATGTAATTAGCTTGGATTATTATTATTTTTATTTTTATAGGATTCTGTTGAACGTATTAAAGATAATACTGTGCAACATTTGAAGGAACATAGATTTATAATTAAAGTAATAACAAAAATTTACCAAAAAATTTCTTTACGAAGTGCAGACTGCATAATTTTTTGGATATATTTTATAAAATTATATAGGTAATTATTTTAAAGTATCATTAAAAATCCATGCCAGTTTTATTTACACAATTAAGTAAAAATGTACTATAAAATGTTTTTAATTGCTTACTTAATTTTAGATTCTCCAAACCAATTCTGATATTAAGAAACTCATGTCAAAAGATTATAGAATTAATGAATGAGTATATATTTCAATCAATTCAGCCGCTTTTACGTGCCATAATTTCTGGATTTAAATTTAAGCAGGTAATTTAAAAATAATAGTAATCAATAATATAGTTAGTATTCATTAATAAAAGGTTATCCTAAACGACTATTTTTCAATTTTGTTCAGGGTCAGAGAGAGTGATTCTTTAAAAAAAAAACTTGCCTAAAGAAATTTGTTAGTCATTCTATATTTTATTTTAAATTTATTCTAATTCAAATTGTTTTATTCTGGATTTAAATTGCGTAATTACGCCAAAACTTAGCATATTCTTATTCAATTACTTTTATGGACAAAAATATACCGTGTGCTCGGAATTGCACACATAAGTAAAATACTTTGTAAAAATTAAAAAAAAATTATATATGGGAAAAAGATTAGATCTGAAATACATAATGTTTAAAAAAAATTGTACTCGATATAATTATAAATAAATGTCACTCGCATATAAATAGAAAATAAATATATCCAAACAAACTAAATAAACCTTGGTTAAATTATATATTTAATTTTATGCTGCTTGAAAAATAAACAGCAAATTCGAAGATTTTTGCACACACTATATGTCTAAACCCACGACTATTAAATTATATTCCTTATTATAATTTTAGATTGCAAATCCTTCTAATGAAATATTAGAAGCCAGTAAAGAATCTGGTTGTGGATTCTTACTATTAATTAATTCTATATTATTGTCCAGCAACATTAATTTAAATAATAATGATGTCGCAGATATTTTGCAAGCAGCTTTTAGTGCAATTACACATTGTGAGTATATTCACATATTTGACTATGATGGTTCAACCCCTTAATTTATATTATGTGAAATATACAGGGTATCTTAAAAGCTACAATAACGCTTATATTATGAAATATATATCACATTTATTTCTAAATATAAAAAGCGATTTGTTGTCATACGTATTTGGAACATATTTTGGATTTTTATATATAAGGAAAAAATTTCTTTATATTTTTAATATTGAAACATATAACTTTGTGAAGCGGCACGTATTGTACTATCGAAAACGATTAACTTATTTGCAGCGTCGCTAGTCGCTTGTTTATTAAAATTCCGATAAATACATCCCGCAAAAATCATTTTTGCTTTTTATGTTGTGCTTAAAGCATTGACTAATTAAATATTTCATTGAATAAATTTTCTTATTTCGCCAAATTTAAAGTATTCAATTTCGAAATTTCTTAGGCGAGGAATGTAATAAATAAATTTGATTTGTACTTAAATTAATGACATTGCGAAACAAGTGAAAATCTTTGCGAAAATTTGTCTTCAGTCAATTATAAAAAGATTCGCATAAGTGCGGTATTCTATTTGGCGAAGCGCTAACATATTTCGTAAAAATTAAAATACAAATACACTAGCATGGAATATTTTTTAAATACTTTATAATATTGTTTTTAAAAAAATATTTTAAAGAAGCTTATAACAATTTTTAACGGTTATCTACAAATATTTTAAATGTTCCAGTAACAAAATAATGACACATGCATTTTCTTTTGTATTCTAAAACCAAAGTTGAAATTATATGTTCTACTTTATAAAAAAAACACATATTGCAAAAATAATTGCATTTTTGTCGTTAACATAATTACGACTTAAAACTATATATTCATTTAATCGTTTATACTTTCTTTCTAATTTAGAATATTATGTATGCGTATTAAATTTACCTTCGATTTTTTAAAAATTCCCCATTAATGATTTACGTTGCTTCATAGAAAAGGAAGCTTAGCAATAGTTTGTTCAGTTTTATTAGTACCGCTCTATTTTTATTTTGTTTGAACTTAAAATAAACATATTCCGGGGATTTTCTTGCATCGAAGAGTATTGCCTTATAAACACTTTTAAATTTCTTATAATTATCTTCAATGCCGGTTTTTGTATTTTGTTTTAGATAAAGGCAACGATTTCTTTCGACGTGAGATTTTAATCTCCAGCAATGACACTAGCCACGATTTGTATTCCGAACTATTGGTCAATTTAACATGTTACCTTCTCACTTCACCCAAGGATTCTTATGCCATAGTAGAATTGATGATTATAAAAAGTATATTTTCTGAAAATACTCGTTTGGGCTTATTTTCAATGGATTTGTTCTGCATTTTAATCAGGTTAATACACCACATATTTATAATTAGAGAAAAATCTGGTACTTTTTACTTAAACAAGGTTTAGCAAAGATTGTTATCAATATTGTACTATCTGCATTTATCTAACATCTCATTGTATTTCTATGAATCACTTTGTATATATTTACACTAAACTTATCAATTTATAGTACTTAATAAGGCGGTATTATTGTAAATTTGCTCTATTTTATTTTATTGCTAGTTAATGATACTCTAAAAAGAAATTCTTTTGAACATCATTAGCTTCATGAAAAATTGAATTAATGATCCAACATTATATGAAGTAACTATTTAAACAAACCATACTATTTTCGGAATCCTCCTACAATATTCTATGCCAGTGTTTCCCAAACTTAAAATATTGCGTCATACTCGAATTTTATTTACGTAATAACACCATATTTAATATAGAAAATGAGGATCAATTGTTTACAGTAAGCCAGGGGTAACTTAGTATTTATGCTATCGCAGAAAAATCGCGGGTTAGCTTTCGAAATGCGCATCTAGCGTATAAATTACGGACTATTTTTGAAACAACAACAGTTAATATGAGACCTAAGTGTTTTATTGTATAATTCTTAGTTTTTGAAGAATAAAAAATGCTAAGATCAATTTGAATAGTGGATAAATATTTTTTAGACCATAAGTTTTATGACAATAATTTTTTTAAGCTACATGCTAGATGGATTTTGAGACTTTAATCTAGAGGTTTCTCTCCAGAACAAGTGCGATTATCTGTTATATTATAAGCATGTTGAGAAACACTGATTTTTGTTATTACGTGGCGTCTTCATACGCCATAGTTGCCCTAATAAGGCAATATGATTGAATCGTCTTGTAGCATTACCTGCGAAGGTTTAAATAAGGCACAAGTTGCGATAGCACGTTTTAGGCAAATCCTAAAATTATATTATTTCTTCCACATTCAAACCCATCATAGGATCTAAAGTAATTCTACGTAATCGCCATAGAGTATAAAGTTCATTAAACATAAACATCATTCGGTATAAAAACTTATTTATTTTTTATAAAACTTATTTATAAAAGCATGTGCCTATTATAGCACATCACTAGAAAATACATTTTACGTTAATTAACTTAATGATCCTGTTGAATCTGTAAAGAAACAATAATGCAAATATATAAAGGTGCAATATAAAAAATTTAATCGAAATAAGTATTATAGTTTATTAATTCTTTATTATGATATTTTACGATCTATACGGAATAATTCGTATTAACACTTGATAAAGACTGGATAAAAATGGTACTTTTGAAATTTCATTTTTTATATAAAGATGCAAAGAAGTAGCTCAAAATGTGCAACGTTTACAGATTTATTCTAAGGAATAAAGTTTAATGTTGTGTATTTATTTTGAAATTAAAAACGCGTCGCTTTATTGCTTTTTTTTCAAAATTAATTAAATATGACAATTTTTTCAATAGTTTCATCAGAAAACATTTATTTTACAGATCGGATGTGTTAAAATATGACTAAATAGATCAGACTAGACCAAATCAATGAGATGAGTTCATTTTGAGTTGTGGATACATGTAGATATTATAAAATTAGCATGAAAAGTTCTCGTAAAATATATATTTAAAACATAAATTGTGATAGGGACAAATAATTCCATTCAACTTTGTCATTATTTGAGAAAGCCTTATAGTAAATATATCATCATCTGCATCCCACCGATTCTTTATTATCCCCAATTTTAGGCAAACAAACCCTTCATTCTGTTACGACGTAATCTGTGACATCATTGGCCGTACCTTAACATTGACAACAGCCATGCACACGGACACTAAAGATTATTATCGCTTATCTTCCCTACTGCGCATACTCTATTGTAACGGGCCACTCGATGAGTCCATGCGCTTTAAATTGCTAACCAAATATCCGTTGCCGAGTATGTCAAATATTTGGCGCCATCTAGGCTTATATCCTGTCCCGAAATCGAAGGCATTTGTGCAAGGCCTGATGTTGGAATATGCAGAAAATGCTGTTGGGGAGTTTAATAATAAAGCGAAATTAGCGGAAAGAGAGAAATTCTTACAAATGGTATGTAATGTATCATAAGCTTCAGTTTTAGTTGTGTACAATGCATTGCGCCATCTAGAGGAGAAAATATGATAATAAATAAAGATGGCGCAATGTTTAAAACTTGCACACAACTTTTTGTATTAACGCGGTAAAGTGTGTTCCATTCTGTGTTTTACAGTTTTCTAATAATTTTCTTTTACTTAAAACGCTTGGACTATGCAATTATATTTAATGTCTGAATTGTGCAAACATTGTCATCCACATACATAATGCTTTTCTGAACGTCTTTGTCTACTTTTTCAAAATGTATTTTTGTTATTGTAAGAACATACTCATCTCATTAAAATAATCTTCTATTTATCTTTATAAATATGTCAAATAATCAGGTATATCTCACAATAGAATTAATTATAAAAAAACTTTCCTTGCACAACATAAACTTCGTTATAACAACTGACACAAATTGGATTAATTTCGTTTATTGTTTTTGTCCTTTGTATATCATCTCAATTTTTAACTTTATTCTCATCGCAATTATTTTAGTGCTTTGTTTATTATAATTTAAGATAGATTAAAATTCACGTGAACATTAGGTAAATTACTTTTTGTTCCCATTTTAGATACAATATCTTGATATTTTATCGTCAATACCACTTAATTCCTGGTCTCCAAATGACAAATCTAAATTAACAACTATTATAGAAAAGTTATGGTTTTTTGATAGTAATAATTTGATTTTATTGAAGCAATCATTATTTACAACATATTTAAGAGTTTCCATACATTTAACAATTGAAGTCGTGGAATCGATTGATGTGCGTCAAATAAAGAAGGTGAGTGACCTTTTTTTAAATATATCAACACTACAAATTTGTTTTTGTACAAAATATATGTCAATATTTTTGAATGTGCGTTTATAAAAGAAAAAAATATGAAAATCAGAACATCAGTTTTTCCCTTCATCAATGATATGCAAATGAAAAATGAATATTTTACATACATTGAGGATTTTCATGCATTTTATAAAATTGATTACATTGTTCGAAATTGGACTAATTTCGATTTGCTAATAATGCAAAAAAAAAAGTTAATTGGAAGATTATTAAAGTATTTTTTTTTACTTTTTTGCAATTTAAACTGCATATGGCTTATTTAAAAGTGTACATATTACGGTAAATAGAATTAAATTAATATGCTATTAGACTTGCAGAATTAAACTTAAAATATCATTGTTTAAATATTATAAACTCACCTGTTGCACCATAAAATATATTCAAAATGCATTTTTCGAGTTGATAGCTTATCGCTTTTGTAAAGAACCGGCACAACGACGCAGTAACTGCATATAAATTATTGTTCTAGAATAGAGGTCCCAAAATTTACGCCTTTTTTCACAATTTTTTCCACTAAAAAATCTATAAAACATTTGCAATCGAAGATTGATTGAATGTTTAAATCATACGATTTGTTTCGACGCGTGACTTTTTAGTATGGTAACTATTTTCCTTAGATTATATAATATTGACTTAAAAAAATATGAAAAAAAAACAACAACATTCGTACCACATAATGTAACTTAGGGCTGCGAGTTTGTTACCCCTGTAATAAGGCAGTGGATGGTTCTTATTGACTGATTTAATAATTCACTCGATAATTTCTCGTATATTGTACACATCATACCTGTGCTATATGTATGAATATATATATACACAGTGATCAAATAAATACTGCACTCTAATACAAATACAGTTGTGGAGGTTCACTTTGAAACGCAATTTCACCAAAAATATATTTTTTATACGAATAATCTTTTTTTTATTATTTACCGATGATATAAATAAGAAATTATATTAGTTTTCATACGCAATCGATTTTATTGTATAAAAAGTTTTTTTTCTCAAATGACGATTGCAGAATTATAGGAAGGCATTTTAAGACGGTTGTAGATCTCCCATAGTACTTTTTAATTGAAAATTTAAATCCAGTGGAAACTCTAGGTATATATTTTCGAAATGCATCACATCTTAGACCTTGCGATGTTTATTTTAAAGTAATAATTAATTCACCACGAAATGAAGCAATATGTACGTTGCTTTAACAATTATTTTAAATCAAATTATTCTGAATTCGTATGCTCCGCTAAAATAATATAATTTAATTCCTATATTTCGTAAGCTGCATTTTTTCAGTATTATTAGACATATTTGATTGACGTCTTAGCGAAAGATCCACAATAACTTTTATATATAAAGAAACAAACTATATAAACCTAATTTTCCAATGTTGTGTAAGTTGTCTTATATTAATTTATAACAACGAGATCCATACATTCATTAATATTTTGTATGTAGTAACTTTCTAGGCGAAATCAATATTTTTTAAATCACCTGTATAGTTATTATTCCAGAAGTAGTACCTACTGTAGAATATGTATCTATCATACGTGTCTTTAATTATTTTTGAGACTTTTATCTTCTAATTTTTAATATTTCACCGTCTAGTTCAATGAACTAGCGATGTGTAGTTCACTCGCGAACCGTTCACTCTGAACGGTTTAATCAAATGACGGGTGTATGACTATGACTATGACCTAGTTCGTGAACTATGAGGTACATGGTGAACGGTGTACGTATTCATGTACTTGTACTAGGTCCTGAACCCGTCGTGTACTAAACCGTTCATGAATCACGACTCGTAAACGATGCAGTATAGTATACATTACATATACAGTACTAACATTTATTTAGTGATAAAGTGTGTTGGTGAGTTAGTTAGTTAAAGAGTCCGCAATCCTAAAGATTGGTTGGAAACAGCACGCCATGCCGATCTATCTTGAGCTAATCCCTTCATCTCCCTATAGCTATTCATCTCAACGTCTTCAACTATCTGACTCACATACTCCAATTTAGGCCTACCTACCCCTCTCTTTCCCTCCACTCTACCTTCTATGATCAATTGCATAATCCCCTCATGCCTAAGAATATGCCCTACTAATCTGTCTCTCCTACGCTGTAACACTCTCCAAATACTTCTCTTCTCCCCTACTAACTCTAGTACAGCTTCATTTGTTACTTTATCTTCCCAACCAATCCTCATCATCCTCCTATAATACCACATTTCGAATGCTTGTAATCTACGCTTCTCTTCCTTTCCTATAGTCCACGCCTCACACCCGTACAGTGCTACACTCCAAACATATACCTTCAGTAATCTTTTTCTAATACCCAAGTCAATATTTGATCTTAAAATCTGTTCCTTTTCTACGAATGCCTTCCTACCCTGTGCTATCCTACACTTTATATCTACCTTGCTTCGATTATCTTTTCTGATTCGACTCCCTAAATAACAAAAATCTGACACTTCTTCGATTCTATTATCTCCTATTGTGATCCTCATTTTTCTACTGCATTCCTTTTTGTCACACCTCATCACTTTAGTTTTACCTATATTTATTTTCATGTTAAAATCCCTAGTCAATACTGCCTGCATACCATTCAATACCCTTTCTAAATTCTTTTCGCTTTCTTCCAATATAGCTATATCGTCGGCGAATCTCAACATATATATTTTCTCTCCCTGTACATTCACACCTACACTATACTCTTCTTCTACTTTGTTTATTGCATCTTCTATATATAGATTAAATAATAACGGTGAAAGTGTACAACCCTGCCGAACTCCCTTCCCTATTTTTGCTACCTCTTCTTCCCCCTCAATTCTAACTAAGGCAGTTTGGTGTTTATATAAATTAAAAATTATTCTCCTATCCTTATAATCTATACCCGTTTCTTTTAAAATTCTAAACATTATGTCCCAATCTACATTATCAAATGCCTTTTCTAAATCTACAAAAGCTATGCAAGTTACCTTTCCTACCCTCTTTCTTTTTTCTACTACCGTTCTTAGTGCTAGAATCGCCTCCCTCGTCCCTCTGTTTTTCCTAAAACCAAACTGATCTTCTCCTAGCCTTTCCTCTACTTTATTTTCTAATCTCCTGTAAATAATCTTTAACAATATCTTCGATGCATGTGATAGTAGACTAATGGTCCTATAGTTCTCACACAAATTAGCTCCTATTTTCTTCGGCATTGTTACTATTCTACTACGTTGAAAATCCTGTGGTACTTCTCCCTTCTCATATATTTTACAAACTAACCTGTATAATCGCTCCTGCATTTTTTCCCCTGCGTGTTTTATTAATTCGGCTGGTATCATATCAATCCCCGCTGCTTTGTTATTCCGTAAATCATTTAATGCTCTATGAAACTCTGACCTAATTATGCTAGAACCTAAGTCATCCTCATCTATCTGTTCCACACTTTCTAGCTCCTCCATGTCCTGCCTACCTTTATATAAATCTTCAAGATACTCCTTCCATCTTCTAGCTTTTTCCTTATTTTCTGTGAGTTCCTTACCCTGCTTATCACATATAATGTTACCCTTTGGTTTTACTTTAGAAAAATGTGACTTGATTTTCCTGTAGCCCAAATCTACTTTACCTCTTCTCATATCCTCCTCAATATCCTCACAATTTCCTTTTATCCACTCTTCTTTCGCTAGCTTGCATTTCCTATTAATTAAGTTCCTTAGTTCCTTTTATTTTTTCTGTCCTGCTTCTGTGTTTCCAATTTTAATTTTCCTTCTTGCTTCTATCATTTCAACTATTTCTTCCGTGGTGAAGAAATAGTTGGTGAACGGAACGAAATTATATTTCCTTATATATATGTTTTGTATAAATTATAAACATTGTTGTTTTTTCTTCATCATTCTTAATTCAAAATAAGTATTGTAATATTTCAATTTATATATTTTTTACTATTTCATATTTTTATATTGAGAAAAAAAGAGATTATTTTCAGTATTTCATATAGGTCGTGAACTAGTTCATTTTAAAAAGATGTTAGTAGTTCACGACCTATAGTTCGTAAACGGTACATTGAAATGAACTATGAACTACGAACTATGTCCTCAAAGTGACCTACAGTTTGCTATCGCTATTGCTTTGATTAAATCAGTCTTTTAATTTACTTTAAACTGAAGTAAACTATTTCATCAAATCTAATCATAAATTTTCATTTTGATAAAATACTTTGAATAAATGGTCTACTATATTGAAATAAAAACATTGAGTCTATCTACGTAAATACGCTCAATTCTACCTTTTTGATATTCAAAATAAATCAACAATGTCAAGTGAAGATTTTTTCTTGAATTGAGTAACTATTTTTTTGTGTTCAGTCATCCATCTCAAGTAAAGTCAGGTTAGGTTAATTTTTGTAATATTGACAATATTTTAGTCATACTTGAGACCGATGCAGATCAGATTAGGTCAGCTGAAGACAGGTCATAATTTTTTTATAAAAAAAAACATATTTTTTTTCACAACACCTAATTAAATTGGGAAATTCAAATCCTTTTTTTTTTATTGTATTGTAGAATTTATCCATTTTTATGCCGTGTAATATAAGGAGGAAAAAAAGGTGTTTTTGCATATAATTTTTGCGTATAATTCCTTTATTCATAAAATAGACTAGTTTCGGCTGTCCATCATCAGTATTTAATAAAGCTAAAAAACCAAGAATACAATTTATATACATTTGTCTAGTTATAGATTAATTACTTACGAAATATAATATTTAGTTTAAACTAACAAGCGTTGAACATTATCACGTCATTGACAACATTATTAAACGATTTTTTTAATTTATAGTGGTCCATATCCTCTAATGTAACGTGCTCTGTTTTACGACAAAAACTTTTTTGTTTTGTTATTAAAATCATTGCCTAGTCATCTCAAGTCAAATCAGGTTAGGTTAAATTTTGTAATACATATTTGTAATATTTTTGTCATGCTTGAGACCGATGAAGATCAGGTTAGGCCAGCTGAAGACAGGTAATTTTTTTTTTATTAAAAAAAACATAATTTTTTTCACACCTCATTTTGTGTTTATGTCATATTACAAAATAATAAATACAATAATTAGAATAGTATAACATATCACCCAAATACCGTAACTTAAACCATTAAGTAGCTAGATGTACACTTTTAAGTAATTTAAGTGTACTAATTTGAATAGGATGATTCAAAAATATACTCGGCTACAGCACTTTTATCTTTTATATTTAGTCTGAAATGAGCTAAATGCTCATTAAATCTAGTTTCAATTGGTCTACGTGTTTGTCTTCTATATATACTTTAGGACAACTAGAACAAGATATTTCATAAATACCAGATTTTTTATTGAAATCAATCAAATCTTTGGGAATTCCTAGAAAATTAGCAAGACTATTAGAACTATTATATGTTACTTTAAAATTATATTTATTTAAAATACTATCTAAAGCACGTGCAATTATAGGATCAAATGGTATAATTTAACAAATTTTAGAGTTGAATTATTACTTTGTCCTAAACTACAAATATTTCTGATATCTCATGTTTTTTTTTTTAATTTTCTTAATACGTTATTTATAATTTTAGTAGAATAGCCATTTTGTACTGCTATATTTCACATATTATTTAATTCAATGTTATATTTATTATTAGATAAAGGAAATTTTAATATGCGGTTAATTAAAAAATTAAAAGCAACATATTTATGTTGGCGACAATGATTTGAATCGTTCCTTATATAGCAGGTCCGTATTTATAACTTTTCTATATATATCAAATTCTAATATATTATTATTTCTAATAACTAAAACATCTAAGAAAGGTAACTGATTATTATCTTCTATTTGATAAGTAAATTTCATTGAAGGCAATTTAGAATTTAATATTTAAAAAAAATCATCAATATTATATTTTTCAGTATCAAAAATTGCAAAGATGTCAAAGATTAGATATGTAATAATCCAAACTCTAGTTAAATAAATGTCAGCTTCCTTTGATTTAGTTTCAAAATAACTCATAAATAAATTAGCAATAAATGGACTAATAAAAACAATTAAACTTAAACCGTAGTGATAATTACAAAAAAAAAATTGAATATTTAAATATTTAAGTCTATAGGTACGACTGCTGCTAAACAAGCAAATGTAGTATGCTTTAAATAAAAATCTAACTTTAATGAACAAAAAAGTTTAATATATTCATTTTCTTCTTGTTCATTCTCATTAAATTGGGAAATTCGAATAATATTTCTTTTTTTAATAAAATCAGGTCAGGTTAGGTTAATTTTTGTAACACTTCAATTTTCGATCAATCTTGTGCCTGAACATTGTTTGATCGTGGCTTGGACCGATTCGGGCTAACTGACTTCTTGGTCTTGGTCCTCCGTCATATCCCATATTGCATATGTATACGTAGTAAAACCAAAGGGTAACATTATATGTGATAAGCAGGGTAAGGAACTCACAGAAAATAAGGAAAAAGCTAGAAGATGGAAGGAGTATCTTGAAGATTTATATAAAGGTAGGCAGGACATGGAGGAGCTAGAAAGTGTGGAACAGATAGATGAGGATGACTTAGGTCCTAGCATACTTAGGTCAGAGTTTCATAGAGCATTAAATGATTTACGGAATAACAAAGCAGCGGGGATTGATATGATACCAGCCGAATTAATAAAACACGCAGGGGAAAAAATGCAGGAGCGATTATACAGGTTAGTTTGTAAAATATATGAGAAGGGAGAAGTACCACAGGATTTTCAGCGTAGTAGAATAGTAACAATGCCGAAGAAAATAGGAGCTAATTTGTGTGAGAACTATAGGACCATTAGCCTACTATCACATGCATCGAAGATATTGTTAAAGATTATTTATAGGAGATTAGAAAATAAAGTAGAGGAAAGGCTAGGAGAAGATCAGTTTGGTTTTAGAAAAAACAGAGGGACGAGGGAGGCGATTCTAGCACTAAGAACGGTAGTAGAAAAATGAAAGAGGGTAGGAAAGGTAACTTGCATAGTTTTTGTAGATTTAGAAAAGGCATTTGATAATGTAGATTGGGACATAATGTTTAGAATTTTAAAAGAAACGGGTATAGATTATAAGGATAGGAGAATAATTTTAATTTATATAAACACCAAACTGCCTTAGTTAGAATTGAGGGGGAAGAAGAGGTAGCAAAAATAGGGAAGGGAGTTCGGCAGGGATGTACACTTTCACCGTTATTATTTAATCTATATATAGAAGATGCAATAAACAAAGTAAAAGAAGAGTATAGTGTAGGTGTGAATGTACAGGGAGAGAAAATATATATGTTGAGATTCGCCGACGATATAGCTATATTGGAAGAAAGCGAAAAGAATTTAGAAAGGGTATTGAATGGTATGCAGGCAGTATTGACTAGGGATTTTAACATGAAAATAAATATAGGTAAAACTAAAGTGATGAGGTGTGACAAAAAGGAATGCAGTAGAAAAATGAGGATCACAATAGGAGATAATAGAATCGAAGAAGTGTCAGATTTTTGTTATTTAGGCAGTAGAATCACAAAAGATAATCGAAGCAAGGTAGATATAAAGTGTAGGATAGCACAGGGTAGGAAGGCATTTGTAGAAAAGGAACAGATTTTAAGATCAAATATTGACTTGGGTATTAGAAAAAGATTACTGAAGGTATATGTTTGGAGTGTAGCACTGTACGGGTGTGAGGCGTGGTCTATAGGAAAGGAAGAGAAGCGTAGATTACAAGCATTCGAAATGTGGTGTTATAGGAGGATGATGAGGATTGGTTGGGAAGATAAAGTAACAAATGAAGCTGTACTAGAGTTAGTAGGGGAGAAGAGAAGTATTTGGAGAGTATTACAGCGTGGGAGAGACAGATTAGTAGGGCATATTCTTAGGCATGGGGGATTATGCAATTGATCATAGAAGGTAGAGTGGAGGAAAATAGAGGGGTAGGTAGGCCTAAATTGGAGTATGTGAGTCAGATAGTTGAAGACGTTGAGATGAATAGCTATAGGGAGATGAAGGGATTAGCTCAGGATAGGTCGACGACAGATGGCGTGCTGTTTCCAACCAATCTTTAGGATTGCGGACTCTTTAACTAAATACGTATTGCCGCAATATCGCAATAATAATATATTTAACAACATGTATCGTATAATGTGTGTACTTCGTCATTTTAGATGCGATCGTCTCGTTATTTGTCCGTGTCAATTGTTTATTCCAAATCGTATGGAAAGTAAACAGTTCAACCGTGAATTGAATTTACCTTGAGTTGCTTCTGCGACTAGATTGACCAATATATTAAGAGAATAGTTAATAACAATACGAATTGTTGTAATAAAATACTTGCATACAATTGGCAATTGAACAGATAGTAAAGAAATCGGTTTTGTTTTTGTTTGATTATTATATTAATGCGATCTTAAGCAAAATTAGAATTTCCATCTCATACTTTTCCTGCATGAAAAGATAGATGACCATGTATTTTTGCCGTAATATCTAGGGACTTAAAGTAAAAGTAATTAGCTAAGCCATCATTAGTTAGTTAAAAACACTTCAAAATTATATTAAAAGCTATTTTAACTTTGACGCAGATGCTGAACAAATTTCATAAGCCATATTTTCTTATATTACTGTGTGCACGTCAAAATCACGAAGTAATCCGTTAACAATAAGCTTATAAAAATTAATATCGAAATTATTTCTCCAACATATGAATTATATTTATATTTTTCCACATATAAAGCGTTGTGTTGGGTTTTTCTAGTATTCAAATTTTTTCATATGCAAATACATTATCATGCACACATCTGTGTGCATTTATATATTTTAAATATTTCGAATATTCTTGTTGCGATTACTTGAGGCTCAAATTGAAAAATGGTATTTCCCCCCAATTTAAATAATGCGCTTATAATTTTCAAGAGGCATCAGTTTGTTGATCAAAGCACTATATAATGTCATTAAACCGACATTCCTGATTTTTCGAGGATAAATCCGTATTAACAGACAACAATACAATGCATTCTTATTTATCTGACGACATGATTGCATTGTTCTGATATATTTTACATTTTACTAAGTCATTCGTTTTCTTATTCTAACACTTTATATTTTCTAAGCAATATATATATATATAATATGCAACTCCTCTTCTTTCGGCATTTGTTTGGACGAAGCCCTTGGTTACAGTGGCGGCTCATTCCATTTCAATCTGGGGGCGACGCATTTCTTAAAAAATAACATGATAGTGAGAAATCTTACCTAAAATGGATGCAAAATGATTAAATTTAATCATTTCTTGAAAGTGAATTCCACTCTTCTATCTTTCATTGTTATAAACTTTTCCAAAACTTTTTCGTTAAAATTGTAAATATCTCGCACCACATTTTTATTAATACACATCATCGCCAACGCGTTTAAACGATCATTACCCATAGTATTTCGACAAAAAGTCTTCATTCTTTTAAGTGTTGAAAAACAACACTGTGATTCAGCAGTGGTCATCGGGGTTGTTAAAATAATTTTAAGTATTTTTAGTTACCGGGAAAGTTTCACTGAGATTATTTTGTAGCAATAATGAAAGAAAATTTGTGGCTCCAATTATTTGATAAAAATCCGGGCGCGAGTAAATGACTTCTAATTCTGTTTTTAATCTGGTTTTATTCAAAAATGGATATGCATGACACACGGTTTCCAAAAGGTCCACTGGAAATTGTTTAGAAAATGTTGGCATCGATTTCGTGTTAAATAACTCAGCGGCTTGTAGATGGCCACGATATGAGAATCTGTTCTTCATCCGTGTAATAATTTTTTTGTAAATGTCTCTTGTAAACCGCCGCGTAAATGTCCGGTTTTGAGCACCTCTTGCACAAGTTTGCGATAAATTTAAATCAGACAATGGCCTACCTAATCCTATAATTTTTACTTTGTCCACAAAAGAAAGTCTACAAAATTCTATTTTCAATAAATAACTAACACTATTAATTTTTATTAAATTATTTCTATTAAATATATTCTTGGAGAAACACGTGGCAAAATCGTACATACACAGAACAAATGCTACTATCTTATCTGGCTATTCTATATCAATTTATATACATATATACTAGACTACTCTGTACTCTGAACTGTGGCTGTGGTTCTATGGCTATTCGGCTTTAAAGTATCATGGCATCCAATATTTTCAAACAACTATATATTCTTAGCTTTGAAGCAGCGTGACATTACGTTGCTATGACTCATCCCAAGCCGCTCGAATGTGTGGTACATTAGTCGATATATGCGACAAGCGAACCGAAGAAGTAGAAGACATACTGCATACGGTCGCTCTCACTCTAGCGCTTGCAATAGAGTGAGATGAGTGCATATTCATTTAATCCCTATGGGTGGTGGCTGCCGCTGGAATGTGTGTTACATTAGTCGATATATGTATAGCGACACGCGAACGATAGAAACAGATACTATACTGCATACGGTCGTTCTCACTCTAGCGCTTCCAACAGTTAGGATGAGATTTGACTGGTACTTGCTAGCTGCCATATCGTGTTGAGTGTTAGGTATGTTCGCGGCGCAAGCTTTATCATTTAGGAAAAATAATGCCGAGATAAAATATCGCAATACAATTATGTATCTACGGTGATACGCTCAACATTCAGGAGGGGCGCGCGGCCATGCGGCCTACATAAGGTACCGCCCCTGCCTGGTCATATTTCAAATATTTCGAATGAAAATTAAAGCCATTATTGAATTTAGTTGTCACATTTGTCGGAGCTTTGAAAATAAAAACTAACGACCCTTCGAAATTGTAGCAGTGATAGTAAATATATATATATATATATATTTTTTATAAAAAAATAATAAGTGATCTATATATATATAGAGAGATGATTTTAAAAACGATAATGATTTTAGCACCTTTTTTCGTTACTTAATAATATGATGCTTTTATCACGAGTAGTCTAGAAAATTTCCTTTCGAAATTAAACAGAAATGTCCAAAACTGGTTTTATTTTAAATAAACGATAATGAAATATTGTAGTAGCTAATTGTTACATTGCCACTCTATTTGTTGACAATTTAATACAAGTGAAATAATTATTGTAAGGTTGTTAAGTTGTACATTTATGGACAATACTTATGTGAATTTTTAATTCACTCAATGCGAAATGTGTTTTTTTTTCAATAAAAATAATTACTGGTCGACTGACTTTTCATTCGTAAAATTAATAATATGTAATTTTATAATTACAATTTTATTAATAAAATGTAATATAACCGTCAAAAATTAACTGAACATGGAAAAAATAAAAGAAAATCGTACGCAAATTGTTGTTTTAGAAATTATCGAATATATTAACTAATATCATCGAGTACAGTAAAATTTAAAAAAAAATCGTAGAACTGCGTTTAGAAATAAATACGTCAAAAATATAATTCTACAAATTCTTCATTTCCCATATCACTAACATACTTTTATTATGAGCTATCTGCATTTGCAATAATTAGAAATTTTATGAATAACAACTAAAAACTTACGAACAACAATATCGGCTGCATTCTTTCGCAACCGATAAGATTCAATAATTTATTCCACACAGTTACACGTTTTAGAATTATTATCTATTTTAACATTACATAAAAATTGCGCAATATCACTTATTTTAATATAATTAAATTAAATTAAATTAAATATCACAATTTATTCCTTATACACAAATGAGTATTTCCTATTAAATAAAAATTATTTATGCCCAAACAGTATGTTAGTTAAAGAGTCCGCAATCCTAAAGATTGGTTGGAAACAGCACGCCATGCCGATCTATCCTGAGCTAATCCCTTCATCTCCCTATAGCTATTCATCTCAACGTCTTCAGCTATCTGACTCACATACTCCAATCTAGGCCTACCTACCCCTCTCTTTCCCTCCACTCTACCTTCTATGATCAATTGCATAATCCCCCCATGCCTAAGAATATGCCCTACTAATCTGTCTCTCCTACGCTGTAACACTCTCCAGATACTTCTCTTCTCCCCTACTAACGCTAGTACAGCTTCATTTGTTACTTTATCTTCCCAACCAATCCTCATCATCCTCCTATAACACCACATTTCGAATGCTTGTAATCTACGCTTCTCTTGCTTTCCTATAGTCCACGCCTCACACCCGTACAGTGCTACACTCCAAACATATACCTTCAGTAATCTTTTTCTAATACCCAAGTCAATATTTGATCTTAAAATCTGTTCTTTTTCTACGAATGCCTTCCTACCCTGTGCTATCCTACACTTTATATCTACCTTGCTTCGATTATCTTTTGTGATTCTACTGCCTAAATAACAAAAATCTGACACTTCTTCGATTCTATTATCTCCTATTGAGATCCTCATTTTTCTACTGCATTCCTTTTTGTCACACCTCATCACTTTAGTTTTACCTATATTTATTTTCATGTTAAAATCCCTAGTCAATACTGCCTGCATACCATTCAATACCCTTTCTAAATTCTTTTCGTTTTCTTCCAATATAGCTATATCGTCGGCGAATCTCAACATATATATTTTCTCTCCTTGTACATTCACACCTACACTATACTCTTCTTTTACTTTGTTTATTGCATCTTCTATATATAGATTAAATAATAACGGTGAAAGTGTACATCCCTGCCGAACTCCCTTCCCTATTTTTGCTACCTCTTCTTCCCCCTCAATTCTAACTAAGGCAGTTTGGTGTTTATATAAATTAAAAATTATTCTCCTATCCTTATAATCTATACCCGTTTCTTTTAAAATTCTAAACATTATGTCCCAATCTACATTATCAAATGCCTTTTCTAAATCTACAAAAGCTATGCAAGTTACCTTTCCTACCCTCTTTCTTTTTTCTACTACCGTTCTTAGTGCTAGAATCGCCTCCCTCGTCCCTCTGTTTTTCCTAAAACCAAACTGATCTTCTCCTAGCCTTTCCTCTACTTTATTTTCTAATCTCCTATAAATAATCTTTAACAATATCTTCAATGCATGTGATAGTAGACTAATGGTCCTATAGTTCTCACACAAATTAGCTCCTATTTTCTTCGGCATTGTTACTATTCTACTACGCTGAAAATCCTGTGGTACTTCTCCCTTCTCATATATTTTACAAACTAACCTGTATAATCGCTCCTGCATTTTTTCCCCTGCGTGTTTTATTAATTCGGCTGGTATCATATCAATCCCCGCTGCTTTGTTATTCCGTAAATCATTTAATGCTCTATGAAACTCTGACCTAAGTATGCTAGGACCTAAGTCATCCTCATCTATCTGTTCCACACTTTCTAGCTCCTCCATGTCCTGCCTACCTTTATATAAATCTTCAAGATACTCCTTCCATCTTCTAGCTTTTTCCTTATTTTCTGTGAGTTCCTTACCCTGCTTATAACATATAATGTTACCCTTTGGTTTTACTTTAGCAAAATGTGACTTAATTTTCCTGTAGCCCAAATCTACTTTACCTCTTCTCATATCCTCCTCAATATCCTCACAGTTTCCTTTTATCCACTCTTCTTTCGCTAGCTTGCATTTCCTATTAATTAAGTTCCTTAGTTCCTTATATTTTTTCTGTCCTGCTTCTGTGTTTCCTATTTTAATTTTCCTTCTTGCTTCTATCATTTCAACTATTTCTTCCGTGATCCATTCCCTCTTACCTGCCCTTTTCTTTGTGCCTAATACTTCATTTGCTGCTGTAGTTAACCCATTTCTGATTTCCCTCCATTCGCAATCTATGTCGTTCCTAGATGTTCCATTAGTCATGATTTCTACTTTCTGCTTGTACTTTTCACATACATCAGCTAATTTTAACCTATCGACATCTACTCTGACCTGTTTAGACTTCTGTCATTTCTTGAATTTGACCTCTGAGTCCAGGACTACTAAATTATGGTCACTATCAATATCTGCTCCAGGGTAACTCTTACAATTCTTAATCTGGTTCCTAAACCTCTCTTTAACCAGTATGTAATCTATTTTGATACATCTATTTTTAACAGTATGTATCAAAAATAAATTTCTCCTCTTTAATATCGGGTATTATTGTAGGAAGTTAGGAATTTATGATAATGAACTGAAAACTGTCTTACAAACTCCAGATAACGATTTTAATCAAAGTAAAAAAAAATTATAATTTTTTGTATATATTTTTCAATGTTAATAAATAAAATAAGACACTTGATACAAGTATGTATTTTTAGATATTGTGCAATTTTCTAAAAAATATTCTTGTTTATTCATACACAATATATTATTTGCTTTTGTCGAAATGTGATCGAAATTTTGTTATGATAATGATTCATTAGCGCAATTAGCACGAAAACTTTATTTTAGTAATGAACACAACCGAAATTTGTTTTGACATTTTGCAGATAATGGATCAAGTCAAAATGATAACAGCAACAGTACCGGCCAATGATAAATTTAAATTGCTCGCAATCCTTCTATTGAATAAGTGCATTAGTATGTTATCTACCAAGGAGGGCATGTCCGAGGCATTTGAACCATCAGCTGTTGCGGAACTGTTAAATGAAATATTTATCGATAATTATGGCAATGATTTCGTAAAATGTCAAGCTCTTGGTGCCATACAATACGCTGATAAAAGCATTTTAAAAGATAGCATCGAGGAATTTGCTAAATTGACGGATGCTTCGGCCGAAGTAAACTATTTTCCTGGCCTAATTTCGGATACGATCCGATTTGGCTCCGATGTGGAATTTCTACAGCATAATTGTATCGATTTGAGTGCAGTGGCAGACAGCGGTAGGGATGGGATTTGTTTAAATAAATATTTTTATTTGAAATTTTCTATAATCACCAAGTTATTTTTTAATTTACTCATTAAACTAGTGATTATTTATTCTGTTTATTTTGAATTTTGATAACAGCTAAGAGAACGAGAATTGTATTAATTTTATCATTTGTTACGTGTCATTTTTATGGATTTCATATACCTCAATAATCATTTCAACACCAATGATATCATATTTTCCAATCTTAGTTTATTCAAATAGTCACGTGCGCTAGTATTATTTTTATTTGATTATAAAAAGGATCTGAATTCGAATCTTGCAATTGCTCGATTAAATCAGAATAAATGCAATAATTTCTGTGCTGGAAAAATATCCTTACAGAATCTGCTCTGTTATTTTAAAATTGCAACTATTATAAAATCATTTCCAAGTTAAAGTACCGAATGTTGTGTTTTGTGTTCATCTCTAGATGAGTGTCCCGTTCCCGTTCCAAGTTCAAGTTCCGACTGCGCTGTTGCCGAGAATATTCGGGAGCATATGGATGACGTCACGAAAGCTCTAGATTGCATTCGGAGTGACGTGAAGGTGCTCCAAACCTACCACAAAACGTTCAAATTTTCCCAACGGAACGTGTCAGGTATTTTTAATGTCATAGACGATTTAAAACGACTTGTATAAATTTTATTTCACATCATTAAAATAAGTTTGAGCTGAAGATCTGTTCAGCTGGTTTTTTTTCTTCTTCTAATAAATGATTTCACGTATATTTGTTTTGTTGTTAAATCATTATTGAGAGTAATAGCAGAAAAGTGGTTTCGAGGTGATTAAAAATACAAGAAATATTTTCTAATTTTTATTACTTAAAATATGTTCTTACGTTACTATTAGGATTTTTAACAATAGTTGGGATTAATTTTCTAATATTCATGACTTAGATTATAAAAATACAGATATTATCTATAACGAATACCAGCTGCTAAATTTCTAATCACTGATTGGCGAAATAATTATATTGATAATGTGTGGATGAATAAAAAAAACTGAATTAACAACATTTTTACAAAAGCAGTACAGTACAATACAAAATAAATAATAGGAATAATAATAGGATTTCTCCAAAATTTAAATTTACTATTTTTTTTTTTAATATTTCATCAGCTAACAGTGCGATTATCTACAAATTTCGATGATTTTGAAATTTATGTACATCAAAATTAATGTCATACTGGATTTTTTTCTATCTATATATATAAATGCGATTTTTAATATATACAGGTAAGTTTTAACAAAAGTTATAATATATTATCCCAAAGCAAGATTTACCTTCTTTCTGGCACATGGGAATATGATAATAAAAAAGTCCATAAAATGTTAAGTACAATTGGATAGTTGCAATCAATGAAAGTAATGGATAATTGAACATTTATCGTAGCAATTAAAAATTCTTATGTACAAATCCGTTTCAGTAAACACGCTAATATCGATTTTGCCTTTACAATTTTCATTCAAGTCCATTTAAAATTTATTAAAACCTACTAGTTTACTTTGTTAACAGAAAAATATCACAAATTTCGGTATGATATTGATACATACATAAAAAAGTACGTTTAGTTTAGTTCAGGGACTCCCAATGGGGTTGCTATAAATCCCTTTGGGGATCAATAGAATTTTGAAAAAAATCAATCAAGCGTGATAATAAATTTTCAGATAATAAGATTAATACAATTATGTGCGAATTTCATTAACTAATTTCATAAAAATTTAACTTTATAGTTTGCGAAGCGAAAGAAATTTTAGCTCGATAAATTCTGAATAGTATTATTTTTATAAATCACGTCGTTGAAAAAGAATTTTTTACAAGACAATGAAGTTTGGGAATCTCTGATCTAGTTCGTTGGTTTAACTCTACAGATTGGCCATTTAAAAACATTTCTAGTTTTGTAAAGAAAATTGTAATAAAAAATCGTCTACATTTAAAATTGCTATTTACTATCCAAAAATAAAATCAATACATTTTGCAAAATACGGCCAATCTTCATCATACAGTATACGAATGGTACAAGTACTCACTTTCGACAAACACTATTTATTTAACGTAAGAGGACTAACATAGCACTGGCCACGAAACAAGTGAATTGAGCGGCATGGAGCCCAGTGGCGGAGTTCGGCTTTTTGGTGGTACTACTGGTGGATGTCGGTACCGTACTATCGTGCACGTGTCCTCCAGAAGACATTGTTACAGCTGGAGCTGCAGTTGTCGTAGTACTACTGGTAGTAGTTACCATTGGCCCTGGCGAAGTTTCGGTGAAATGGATTAGTGGTGGTATTGTCGTACTTTCCTTGGGCAATGGAGAAGATGCGCCTACTTCCGGTGGTAAATCTGAATTTGGTTCCTTGGCAGGTTCATCGTCCAAAGGTAATTCCGCGGTAGTACTTTTAACTGCTGTTGATGATGAAGAGCTCGATGATGAAGTAGGTGAGGTTTTCGTTTTATTAGGCGTTGACTCGTCATTTTCTTCCAATGTGGTTTTAACGTCCATTTCAGTGGTAAGTTCAGTCCCACGTGGTAAATGGTCGGCAACCGAATTACCAGAAATCACCGCGAAATTGATTGCCAATGCGAAAGCAATTACGCAGAGAGTCCTTTTTCTATTGAAATTCATTTTAATTGTCGTATTTATTTAACACCTTTGTCAAATCTTTCAGCGTGTTCGTAACTCGCGTTTATAGTGTGGGGTACCTCGTAATCCACCACTTTCGACGGCTAACTCTCGACTAAGTCGTTGCTCAACAGTTTCGACGCTATTATAACACAGAGGCGAGGCGGCGTAGTCCCGTGCTGGTCCGTCGCGATCCGTTCCAATGCGATTGTCTTTCTTGCACTCACCTGGAGGTGGTCTAATGCGCGCGAGATGTTGGAACCGTCGGTATACACCTGGTGATCGATGACCTGGGGGTACCATCGCCAAATAGGCCAGGATGGACCGAGGAGGTAGCCATGTATTGCCATCGCACCTGGGTGAGTTATTTCTGCGCTTTTACATATTTTGATTGCAAAGAATTTGTTGATTGATCCGTACGACCTTTGTACGACCAGTTGACATGTCAAGTCATATGGCAGATGTTTTGGATTCGATTTTTTTACTTGCGAAAAGGAAAGTTATTCGTTTCTAAGGGATTATTGGGTATGCAAATTTTTGAACGACTGTGTATATAGTTGGCGACTCTCGACCCGACCTGTCGACCGGAGCCCCCGTGCACGTAGTCTCTAATAAATGTACACTTCTATTCCACGTAGTTCTGTACTTGTGCCTTTATTCGTATTAGCATTTGGTGCTGAGTTAAAATTCTGCAGACAACACATAGGCGAAAGATAGACTACTATTGAAGGGAATTACGTTACAATTTGCATTTTTTTGAAGAAATTCGATACAAGCGGAATAAATTTGAACATGCTAAAATTGTCATAAAATCCATTTTGCAAAATATATCATTTATAACCCGATAATGGCTATCTATGTTTTACTATATTATATTAATTTTTGGGGAGTATTTGTACATTAGGTAGATCTATATAAAAAAGTATAGATTTAATCCAGACATGAACTGGCTTTACGTAAAGCAATAGATTTATTAAATTTTTACGAAACAATTTACCATTGATATTTAAACATCACTTGGTATACGTTATGGCAATGAAAACTAACTATAAGTTAGTATTCATTGGTTATGTTTTTTTCGTATAATAAATTGTTGCACTTCTAGAAAATGAAGATAAATGAAAGATGTGCAATAAATAAGAAAGCAAATAGTTATTTAATGTGACTGGTGTTAAGGGATTATTTATCTGTTTCAACCATGTCTTGGAAAAATGATAACAATTGTATTAGCGATGGGTTCATTGAAATGTTTTATCATATTAAATTTGATGCTGATTGCGTTGGAATTAACAAATCTCCACGTAATATACATATGCGTGAAAATAATATCAAACAAATAGTATATAATTTCACGATACATTGAAAATACAAAAGAAAATCGTGAAGTAATTCCATCGCAATAGTTCTTAATAATCAATGAAGCGTCTATGGTGGTAGCGACCAAATGTATTCAATTCTATCTTTAATAATTATTGAGATTATTTAATATTAATTAAACCCAAAAAGCGTAGTCGATATTTTAAATGTCAAACTAACAAATATATCCAATTTAATAATCTCTTGCATGTATTCAGATACTCTATTTTATGTTTTGTAAAAGGAAACCACCAAATGCCAAAAAATGCACTGGAATTTCAAGCTACTGTTACAATTGATTTTTCGATTTTTATATTGAAAAATATATGCTTTTACTTCAATTATTTCACTTCCTCAACGAATGAATTCATTAACTTCGAATGAAATTTGCCGATATTTTAATTATTACTTGCTCTACGATTATACCAAAGTACTTACGAACTTGAAAGGATTTTTGCTAAACTTACGATATTTATTAAGGGAAATTTCAGAATTGCAGATCAAATATTTATTTGCCTAAAATAGTCGTAATTGAACCATATGAAATTTATTTCATCTTCCCCATTATTTGTATAATATCTTACATTTTATAATAGCATTTAGTTCAACCTATCCAGAGCTTACTAACCAATAGTAAATAAAAATAACTTCAGTACGGTCCTGTTCCAGATGTGTAAGAATTGGCAATTTATGAAGTTAGTTTAAAGAGTCCGCAATCCTAAAGATTGGTTGAAAACATGGCGTGCATGCCGATCTATCCTGAGCTAATCCCTTCATCTCCCTATAGCTATTCATCTCAACGTCTTCAACTATCTGACTCACATACTCCAATCTAGGCCTACCTACCCCTCTCTTTCCCTCCACTCTACCTTCTATGATCAATTGCATAATCCCCCCATGCCTAAGAATATGCCCTACTAATCTGTCTCTCCTACGCTGTAACACTCCAAATACTTCTCTTCTCCCCTACTAACTCTAGTACAGCTTCATTTGTTACTTTATCTTCCCAACCAATCCTCATCATCCTCCTATAACACCACATTTCGAATGCTTGTAATCTACGCTTCTCTTCCTTTCCTATAGTCCACGCCTCACACCCGTACAGTGCTACACTCCAAACATATACCTTCAGTAATCTTTTTCTAATACCCAAGTCAATATTTGATCTTAAAATCTGTTCTTTTTCTACGAATGCCTTCCTACCCTGTGCTATCCTACACTTTATATCTACCTTGCTTCGATTATCTTTTGTGATTCTACTGCCTAAATAACAAAAATCTGACACTTCTTCGATTCTATTATCTCCTATTGTGATCCTCATTTTTCTACTGCATTCCTTTTTGTCACACCTCATCACTTTAGTTTTACCTATATTTATTTTCATGTTAAAATCCCTATTCAATACTGCCTGCATACCATTTAATACCCTTTCTAAATTCTTTTCGCTTTCTTCCAATATAGCTATATCGTCGGCGAATCTCAACATATATATTTTCTCTCCCTGTACATTCACACCTACACTATACTCTTCTTTTACTTTGTTTATTGCATCTTCTATATATAGATTAAATAATAACGGTGAAAGTGTACATCCCTGCCGAACTCCCTTCCCTATTTTTGCTACCTCTTCTTCCCCCTCAATTCTAACTAAGGCAGTTTGGTGTTTATATAAATTAAAAATTATTCTCCTATCCTTATAATCTATACCCGTTTCTTTTAAAATTCTAAACATTATGTCCCAATCTACATTATCAAATGCCTTTTCTAAATCTACAAAAGCTATGCAAGTTACCTTTCCTACCCTCTTTCTTTTTTCTACTACCGTTCTTAGTGCTAGAATCGCCTCCCTCGTCCCTCTGTTTTTCCTAAAACCAAACTGATCTTCTCCTAGCCTTTCCTCTACTTTATTTTCTAATCTCCTATAAATAATCTTTAACAATATCTTCGATGCATGTGATAGTAGACTAATGGTCCTATAGTTCTCACACAAATTAGCTCCTATTTTCTTCGGCATTGTTACTATTCTACTACGCTGAAAATCCTGTGGTACTTCTCCCTTCTCATATATTTTACAAACTAACCTGTATAATCGCTCCTGCATTTTTTCCCCTGCGTGTTTTATTAATTCGGCTGGTATCATATCAATCCCCGCTGCTTTGTTATTCTGTAAATCATTTAATGCTCTATAAAACTCTGACCTAAGTATGCTAGGACCTAAGTCATCCTCATCTATCTGTTCCACACTTTCTAGCTCCTCCATGTCCTGCCTACCTTTATATAAATCTTCAAGATACTCCTTCCATCTTCTAGCTTTTTCCTTATTTTCTGTGAGTTCCTTACCCTGCTTATCACATATAATGTTACCCCTTGGTTTTACTTTAGAAAAATGTGACTTGATTTTCCTGTAGCCCAAATCTACTTTACCTCTTCTCATATCCTCCTCAATATCCTCACAATTTCCTTTTATCCACTCTTCTTTCGCTAGCTTGCATTTCCTATTAATTAAGTTCCTTAGTTCCTTATATTTTTTCTGTCCTGCTTCTGTGTTTCCAATTTTAATTTTCCTTCTTGCTTCTATCATTTCAACTATTTCTTCCGTGATCCATTCCCTCCTACCTGCCCTTTTCTTTGTGCCTAATACTTCATTTGCTGCTGTAGTTAACCCATTTCTGATTTCCCTCCATTCGCAATCTATGTCGTTCCTAGATGTTCCATTAGCCATGATTTCTACTTTCTACTTGTACTTTTCACATACATCAGCTAATTTTAACCTATCGTAATTGAACCATATGAAATTTATTTCATCTTCCCCATTATTTGTATAATATCTTACATTTTATAATAGCATTTAGTTCAACCTATCCAGAGCTTACTAACCAATAGTAAATAAAAATAACTTCAGTACGGTCCTGTTCCAGATGTGTAAGAATTGGCAATTTATCAAGGATGATTGTATATTGTGATTACTGATCATTAACCGAAAATGGTTTCAACTAAACGTGGACAGTACATTCCTATTATAATGGGGCAGTACTTTATGACTTATATCGGTACCATCTTGCTTTGAACTATGCCTATATTATGTTTGATCATTTATAACTATATGGTGCACAGTTGTCTGATCCCATTTTTATACCTTTGCATTGTTATTCGCCATTCAAAACGTTTTGAATGGAGGGACGCAATATGTCCGTTCACTGCGTGACTTAAAACGTACTTTATACACTGGGTGATTCATCGTATTAGCAAATGCCAAATACCTGCAAACTCTCAATCACGCTGTATTGTTGATAATCACTTATTTGCACATTGTACGTATGAATATTTGACTGGACTTTAATTTAGTGTGATAAGTCGCGTGTTTTCAAAATCGTTTTCGCGTTATAAAATTATGAATGTTCTTCCACAAAGTGTAAATATATACAGGATGTTTAGCTGAGTATTTGTTAATAGTTCAATCGAAATTTCGATAATTTTTTTATTTGTGTTTTAGATAAGAAAATCGCACTCCATTGTATCTTTGGAATGTGATACTCAACTCGTATTTTCATTTCAGATTTTTCCTTGTTCGTTCGTGAATTAAAAAAATTATCACTACTGTGTTAAATAATAGTATCGAATATCACCCAACTTAAAGCATTAAGTAGCTAGATGCGCATTTCGAAGACTATGCTCTCATCTTCACTAGCACAAGATAAAAACTATACATTTCGATTTTACGAAAATTACCAAAATCACGATTCGTGACAAAGGTATTTTATTTCGTTTTTATCTTGTGCTACTGATGGTTGGGGCATAGCCTTCGAAATGCGCATCTAGCTACTTAATGCTTTAAGTTACGGTATTTGGGTGATATTCTATACTATAATTTATGAATTGTAAAATTTCGCGTATTGATTTAAAAAAAGGATGTTTGCAACAAAAGTCAAATTTGATTACATAATTTTTAAATATTATTGCGAATGGCGCTCATTTACGTTTAAAAATAGATCACTTTAAAGTAACGAACAGAAATTGGTAACGAAGACATTTTTAACATTACAAATGAATTATTTAAAAGGATCTATATCGCATTTTTTAAAGTTCAATTTAATGTTGCTATTGCATTATCTAGATATAAAACGATATTCCACCGTAATATATTTGTAACTATTTGTCCATAATTTTGATTTCCGATTACAAGCCATAATAAATATTGATTGACGTTTCTTTTACAACATATAGCGGCCTTACGTAACGGCGTAATGCAAAAGACTTGTAACACTGACCTATTTGTGATGGACGGACTATTTTTTATAGATATATGACTAATTACTTACATTTTTTTGACGTAAACAGATTAAATTAGGAAAAGTACAGAATGGTTCGTTTTATCGTTTCTAATTTGTTTGAGCATCAATTATGTCTCTTTGTTGATTCTATGATTAATAACATGATAGTGTTTTTCACTGGCGGATTTAAATTGGATTAATTATGTTGATAAAATCCACTTATTTTTATAATTTATCAACTGATATAATAAAAATAACTTAATAATAAATATGAGAAATGTTCGCAGTACTTAAAATTAGTGTTGAACATATTCTTTTCGAACAACAAAATTTTGGAGCATTTATTTACGTCATTTTTTACATTCGATTTGCGGACGTCAGTATATGGAATATAATATTTAGGAAGTTAAAAGAAATTAGGTAAATATCGTTGCTTACTCCGCAAGAGAGTAACAAAAGAATCATTATGTTAATATCACTTTAACAGCGATTTGTAGACGCCCCTGGTGTTAATTTCAATTATTATTTTTTTTTAATATATACATGGTGGATGCTGGACTTTGATACTATAAAAAAATATATATATTTCTTTAGGAATAGGAATTTTCCACAACATTTTAAATAATATAAAAATATTTCATTTGAAATGTAGAATTTATCGAGAACGTATGAAGCAAAAAATACCTCGTATAAACCCTTGAACATTTTGTTTCTTTTTGTTTACACAACGAAATGTATGTTTGATATTTCTCACGCACATAAAATAAAATAAAACAATTTATAAATTGTACTGATATGAGAGGAAAATATGAATTTAAAATAAACGTACATGCTCCCGTTCTTTTATGCGATATTGAAGACTTTCTTTTGCCGGAGCTGCAAATTGCATGCAAATTTTATGTAAATCTGTTGCTTACTTTGGGGGATGTGCATTCTGGACTCCATTGGGGATTTACATAATGCAAAGGAAAACTTTTTTAATTAAGACCGGTTTCGTGGAAAGGTGAGGGAATATGCTAAAATTTGTGGACAACATTTATTTTTGGCGTATCGATTATTAACTATTTCTAAGCATTGAATTAGTTATTCCATGCACTTTATTCAACCAAATTTGGAAATCGAAAATTAGTTAAAGAGTCCGCAATCCTAAAGATTGGTTGGAAACAGCACGCCATGCCGATCTATCCTGAGCTAATCCCTTCATCTCCCTATAGCTATTCATCTCAACGTCTTCAACTATCTGACTCACATACTCCAATTTAGGCATACCTACCCCTCTCTTTCCCTCCACTCTACCTTCTATGATCAATTGCATAATCCCCCCATGCCTAAGAATATGCCCTACTAATCTGTCTCTCCTACGCTGTAACACTCTCCAAATACTTCTCTTCTCCCCTACTAACTCTAGTACAGCTTCATTTGTTACTTTATCTTCCCAACCAATCCTCATCATCCTCCTATAACACCACATTTCGAATGCTTGTAATCTACGCTTCTCTTCCTTTCCTATAGTCCACGCCTCACACCCGTACAGTGCTACACTCCAAACATATACCTTCAGTAATCTTTTTCTAATACCCAAGTCAATATTTGATCTTAAAATCTGTTCCTTTTCTACGAATGCCTTCCTACCCTGTGCTATCCTACACTTTATATCTACCTTGCTTCGATTATCTTTTGTGATTCTACTGCCTAAATAACAAAAATCTGACACTTCTTCGATTCTATTATCTCCTATTGAGATCCTCATTTTTCTACTGCATTCCTTTTTGTCACACCTCATCACTTTAGTTTTACCTATATTTATTTTCATGTTAAAATCCCTAGTCAATACTGCCTGCATACCATTCAATACCCTTTCTAAATTCTTTTCGCTTTCTTCCAATATAGCTATATCGTCGGCGAATCTCAACATATATATTTTCTCTCCCTGTACATTCACACCTACACTATACTCTTCTTTTACTTTGTTTATTGCATCTTCTATATATAGATTAAATAATAACGGTGAAAGTGTACATCCCTGCCGAACTCCCTTCCCTATTTTTGCTACCTCTTCTTCCCCCTCAATTCTAACTAAGGCAGTTTGGTGTTTATATAATATAATCGAAAATATAGGAAAAACACTCAATCACATTTGTAAATTTCAATATTAATTAAAGTATCTAAATCTTTATCCAAACTGAATATGTTTTGCATACAAATTGATTTTTTTTTCTTTGTCATGTGAAAAAGGTGCAACTTTACTACGAATACGATTTTGTACTATTGCTCTCTTTGTTTATTTCATATATTGGCGGTATATTCCACCTCTTTTTGAACTGCAGCATATTGTGACGTGACGAGTGCGCACAGAGCGGCAGGCATGTGCAAATGCGAATTGTTTGTGTGATGAAATGGTATAATTGAAACATCAATTTTAATTAACCAACACCAATTAATTCATTGCTGCAAATATTTAGAGGCAATATTTATAGTATAGAATATCACCAAAATACCGTAACTTAAGTAGCTAGATGTACATTTCAATGGCTATGCCCCCATCTTCAGTAGCACAAGTAAAACTAAATAAAATACCGCTGATTAAAATTCGATTATTTACGAAATATCTTGTTCTACTAATTGTCCTAAAGGACAAACACGTAGACCAATTGAAACTAGATTTAAGGAGCATTTTCAGATTAAATAGAAAAACATAAAAGTGCTGTAGCCGAGCATATTTTTGACTAACTCAGGTCATCCTATTCAAATTGGTTCACTTAAATTATTTAAAAGTGTTTTGAATTGTTCCGAGTTAAATGCTTATGAAGTATATATATATGCATAAATTTAAACACGTCGAAAAAAAATCAGAACTTCATCAAAAAAAGGCGATTTTTCAGTTATTTCAACGCTAGTGAAAATGAGTTCGTTATTATGATTTGATTTTAAAAGAACAAATTTCGGTACTATATACAGAAAAAAAAAGCGTGAGACTCTCGCGCGGTAGAAGTGAAACTTCTTAGCTCCTAGAAGAAAAGTTGATTTTATGCATTGCTTTTTTTCCATTTGTTAACGATTTTATTTTTATTTTTCATATATTTATTTTTTTCACACAATTTATATTGTGTGAAAAGTGCAATGGCGAAAAAGACAAGTACAGACAGAGTGTGAGCCTTTAGAGAATGGAAGAAAGCGAATAAACCGCCAAGAAAAGTGCCAACAAGTACCTTGGAAAGAAGTAGAGAGTATCGAGCCAGGCAAAGGGCGTTAAAGAAACACGGTGGTCAACATAACCTCTTTCCAACGACCTCAAATACACTGGATGAATCGATACCGTCGTTAAGTGAGGACAGAGTGAGTGGTATAGAAGAGAATTTGAATGCCACTGATTCAGGCTACACGTGAAGATACACGCGGTGTGAGAGACCAACGAAATGAATCTGATACAGGTGAGTGAGCCATCGACAAATAGAAATGCACCCACTAGTGCATCATACACAAAATTTACATTCTTTCAACCTGTTCATCGCGAATTTGATAAACAAATTGTTAGCTAAAAGATTAAGCTGTGTTTGTGTAATATATAATAAAATACGCAAGCGTCTACTGGTTGCCCTATGCTACGTATACACACAGTACATGCGGCGCTTGCGCGTAGCGTGCGTTTCACTTTTCGTGACGTTCAGAAATATTTTTTAAATGAATATAATAGTTTTAAAAGAAATGTTAGAAAAAGTTGTTTTTTTGCAAACGTTTTCAAAATAAAAATAAAACTCGAATTCCTTTACTAAATAAATATATTTATACAACTCTTACGCTACAATATAATGCCATTATCTACTTCACCGGTCACTATAATCTATTAAGGCGTTGTATTGTTTTTGCGCATATTTTCTCTTAGGGTGTGTGACTCTCTTTTTTCTAACTCAAACTCGAACCCATTACTTGATTATCCGCGCTAACGTTCGATCTCATTTAATGAATTATTGTACTAATTGCCGTTTACGTTCATGCTCTTTTCTATGTTTTATTAGCGTAAAATAATACTTGTTATCTATATGTCAATACATTTCTTTGCCGTTAATTAGTTTTCTTTCAAATAGAAATAGAAATTTACCTTATTTTTTAAAACAGTACATTGTGTGCTGTGGGTGTCTAAGCTTCCGCTAATTTTGGTAACTCTTTAGCGAAATTTCTTTCAAAAGTACAAATTGTGAGGTCAAAAATATTACCAATCGATTTATTTTCTCTTTGCGACAAAGAAATTTTGTTCCCATTACCAGAATAATCTCAGCTTTATGTTCAATGCTATAAAAATAAAAAAGGTCAAATGCATTACAAGCTGAGGTTTTCGAAAGGGACGGACTGACAAATCATTGATATTGTGCGATGAACATTAATTATCATAATTTATAGGAAACCACCAAATGACATATACCCTCCAAATCTAAGCGCCATGACATTTTACGATTTTTTAATTCATGTCTTGAAACAAGCAATGTATTTTTTTATTGTGTATTATTTGTACAAGCCTGTTTATATTTTGGCAATATATACTTAAAATAATTCGTGTCTCTCCAAGAATAACGTTTTTATATTTAGGAGGACATTTATGTCATTTCAAGGAAATTTCTTCAATTGCAAATATATACATATCTCAAACTGATTTATTTTTTGCCAACCAGTGTTTCTCTGTGTGTGGGTACGGCCCTGGTATGAAGTCACCCCTGCGAATAATGCCTTTAAAGTTCTTATGCGTTTGATTGGTATCATATAGCTGAGTATTTGTACTATTATGAATGGACATGCGATGTTGCATGTACGCTGTATCATTTAGTCGATTTTTGTCATAATATTTTCAATACGCTCAATGAAAATGACACAATAATTGAGCTACTCTTACTTTTTGTTTCGTTTTATAAAATTGCAGATATATTTTTTTTTTTTTAGAAAAACTACGTTATTTAGACAGACATTTCTGTTATCAACGTGAGATTTTAACTTTTCAATTGCATACATAAAAAAATATAAAACGATAATTTAAATTCGAAGAATTACTATTGCAAAAAAAAATGCATAAAAAATACCGGATTAAATTGTACAATTAAAAAGGCCAAAGAAGCAAAATTGTATTTATTTTAAGTGCACAATGCATTTATCCGTTTATTTTACCTTCCTATTGTCCACGCCCCACATCCATACAAAGCTACGCTCTACGCATTTATTTTTAAAAATATTTAAGTCAATATATTAGACCATCTTTCTATGAACTCTTTCCCCTATGTCATATTTATGTTTGCTTAACAAATAAAAAATTCGTATTAATCAACAGTGCTTACTTAATTATAATTCTTCCATAATGAGTACTTACTAATGAAGCATATATTACAATCCGATTGAAATGAAATATCTAAACAATGATTATTCTTCTGTGATTTTCTCTTGGGAAGTCTCACTGAACATGTAGGTATGAGTTAAGTTTGATTATTAATTTTGGAATAATTGAGACGAGGCAATCGTTGGAAACAAAAGCGCGTTATAAAATTATGCTATGGGAATTGCCCGTGTAAAAATGTTTCGCATTATACTCCGCGATATTTAAATATAAAAATAGAAATGGAAGTCACTAGACATACTAATTTAATTTTTAGATTTGTAGATTTTTAAATTCACATTGTTCGGAGAATTTTATGTTTGTCATGAAAAATGCCTGAATGCGGTCCTGTTGGTGTTTCTATAAGTATAAAAAATCTAAAGTAAGAAATGCAGATTTTGTTGCATGAAATTTTTTGTATTCGGAATAAACAATAATTGTTATTATGGACGATTATGGTACAAAAAGAAATTACATCATGTGATTTAAAAATAAAAAATGAACGACTGTTCTTCCACTTAAACCAGTAAAATATCCAAAAAATTATAGACAATCTACAATGTTAATATAACTTTTCATCCCAATTTTAAACACAACATTTTGTAAATAAAATATAAAAACAATGAAATATCAGAAGTCACTGTCACGTATAATGTCATATTATATATTCCTTAACATTTATCATGCCTATAATATGACAGAATTAATGCAATTTGTAAATAATCTATATTTCCGCTTAAAAGAACTATCCTGTACGTAACTCTTGATATGTCATTTTTTATATCTTGGCGGATCTAATTCATCCTCTACTACAAATAAGTGTTGAGCTTCCAGTACCAATGTTGCCATATATAAATAAAAACCTCAATACAAAGTGCTCAAATTGTAAACTGCATAGTAAAATTCAGATTGAGAATATTTAATGTATGAATATATACGGCTTCGATTAAAGTCCACTATTTAGTAAAAAGTTTCCAGTTATTTATTATTTGTTTTGATCAATTATGGTCTGTATTTATTGGCTGTCGATATGACAACATTGCAGTAATTTTGACCACACCCTCAAATGACAAAAATGCAGTGGCGAACATCTCTTCACGAGCATATGGTTTCGGGGTGTTGAAGCGGCCAGTATATTTTCAATTTTTTTTGAATTGTATGGTTGGTCTTATGCATAAATTAGTCTTAATTTGTAATGCGCAGTAGAAAGGGGGGGCCCGCCACTTAATAAAAAAATAGCCTATACAAGAGGGCAAAATTAATGCATTTTGTAAATAATCTCTATATTTCTGCTTAAAAGAACTATCATGTACGTATCTTTTGATACAAGAGGGCAAAGACTTTATTGAAATGGTTATTCAGTAAATGCAGAATTCGAGTGCATATTTCGATAACACCACTTGTTCTATTATGATTCAGGTGGAAGTTCTTGTCGAGGAAAATAAATGTTAAATGAAATGATACGTTGGAACTGAAGAGTGGGTGGGTGGGAGAGTCAAAATTTCCCGGTGAGTCCATTCACGTAGAAAATGCACAATTACTGGAAAACCCTTCAATATGATTCACTCTTATTATATATTTTAAAAAATACCTTATGACAACACTAGTCGATATCTAATAGTTTATCTACTTCATATTTCTTTGATTTTGAACTATTCAAAAAAAGGAAAGTAGCAGAATACGAAATTTGGCATTTGAAATAACAATTGAGTATTAGAAAATCTTATTTTTTTGTATTAAAAATCTTGTTAGAAAATAATATTTTTGCACCTATCTTAAGTGTGTATCGTTCTTTTTTGAACTGATGTAATTTTCATAGTACTAGGAACACTGTGAACTAAGAAATATGCAGAAAGGTCCGAGTGCCACCGTCTCCGATGTTCAAAAGGGTTTATTTCATGAGACTGTTTTCATTGGTACTATAAGTACCAAATTAGTTTGAAATCTGTCAGAAGCGAACCTGTTGAAACGAATGAAGAGCCACTAAATATGCTCTGCAAAAAATATTAAAAACGTGTATTGAAAAAGGATCTTTTTACAAAGTATTTTAGGATTAAAACAAAATAATAATATTTGGTTTATTGGTTATTTTATTGGAAAAAATGCAGGAGCGATTATACAGGTTAGTTTGTAAAATATATGAGAAGGGAGAAGTACCACAGGATTTTCAGCGTAGTAGAATAGTAACAATGCCGAAGAAAATAGGAGCTAATTTGTGTGAGAACTATAGGACCATTAGCCTACTATCACATGCATCGAAGATATTGTTAAAGATTATTTATAGGAGATTAGAAAATAAAGTAGAGGAAAGGCTAGGAGAAGATCAGTTTGGTTTTAGGAAAAACAGAGGGACGAGAGAGGCGATTCTAGCACTAAGAACGGTAGTAGAAAAAAGAAAGAGGGTAGGAAAGGTAACTTGCATAGCTTTTGTAGACTTAGAAAAGGCATTTGATAATGTAGATTGGGACATAATGTTTAGAATTTTAAAAGAAACGGGTATAGATTATAAGGATAGGAGAATAATTTTTAATTTATATAAACACCAAACTGCCTTGGTTAGAATTGAGGGGGAAGAAGAGGTAGCAAAAATAGGGAAGGGAGTTCGGCAGGGATGTACACTCTCACCGTTATTATTTAATCTATATATAGAAGATGCAATAAACAAAGTAAAAGAAGAGTATAGTGTAGGTGTGAATGTACAGGGAGAGAAAATATATATGCTGAGATTCGCCGACGATATAGCTATATTGGAAGAAAGCGAAAAGAATTTAGAAAGGGTATTGAATGGTATGCAGGCAGTATTGACTAGGGATTTTAACATGAAAATAAATATAAGTAAAACTAAAGTGATGAGGTGTGACAAAAAGGAATGTAGTAGAAAAATGAGGATCACAATAGGAGATAATAGAATCGAAGAAGTGTCAGATTTTTGTTATTTAGGCAGTAGAATCACAAAAGATAATCGAAGCAAGGTAGATATAAAGTGTAGGATAGCACAGGGTAGGAAGGCATTCGTAGAAAAAGAACAGATTTTAAGATCAAATATTGACTTGGGTATTAGAAAAAGATTACTGAAGGTATATGTTTGGAGTGTAGCACTGTACGGGTGTGAGGCGTGGACTATAGGAAAGGAAGGGAAGCGTAGATTAGAAGCACTTGAAATGTGGTGTTATAGGAGGATGATGAGGATTGGTTGGGAAGATAAAGTAACAAATGAAGCTGTACTAGAGTTAGTAGAGGAGAAGAGAAGTATCTGGAGAGTGTTACAGCGTAGGAGAGACAGATTAGTAGGGCATATTCTTAGGCATGGGGGGATTATGCAATTGATCATAGAAGGTAGAGTGGAGGGAAAAAGAGGGGTAGGTAGGCCTAGATTGGAGTATGTGAGTCAGATAGTTGAAGACGTTGAGATGAATAGCTATAGGGAGATGAAGGGATTAGCTCAGGATAGATCGGCATGGCGTGCTGTTTCCAACCAGTCTTTGGGATTGCGGACTCTTTAACTAACTGGTTATTTTGGTTTATTTGGTTATTGCAAAATAATAATACTTATCGAGGAACAAACGAAAATATCGAAAAAGGAAAACTAAAATCAAATTCTTGGAATCCCATAAAGGCAAAATTTGAAAAGTTAAAAAACAAGAAAAATTACATAAGAAGTAAAAGAGTGATTTTAGGCGTCTAATTTCTCAAACAAATCTAAATAAAAGGGTTTAGCAATAGCGGGAACATCTCAAGACTCAAGTTCACTGTGTGTATTTTTTGTTAGAACAATCCCTCTTCCAGTGGCGGTTCCTTATGCATGCCGCAGGGCCGCGCGCCCCTCCTGAACATTGAGCGCATCACTGTAGATATATAATTGTATTGCGATATTTTATCTCGGCATTATTTTTCCTAAAAGATAAAGCTTGCGCCGCGATAACAATCAACACAACACGGTGTGGCGTTCGTTGTGGTATCCGTTGCAAGTCACAGTATCGATGCTGTATCTGTCTGCATCTATCGTTCGCATGGTATAGATATAACGCTACTATACTAACTATACTAACTATAGATATACTAACGTATTGGGTGCCGCTGCGTGATCAGCGCCACCCAGTACAGGTTAAATGAATATGCACTCATCTCACTCTATTGCAAGCAATAGAGTGAGAGCGACCGTATGCAGTATGTCTTCTGTTTCTTCGGTTCGCGTATCGCAATATATCGACTAATGTAACACACATCCCAGCGGCTTGGGATGAGTCATAGCAACTTGATGTCACGCTGCTTCAAATCTAAGAAGATATAGTTGTTTTAAAATATTGATACCACGATACTTTAGCGCCGAACAGCCACAGTTCAGAGAACAGAGTGGTCTAGTATATATGTATATAAATTGATATAGAATAGCCAAATAAGACAGTAGCATTTGTTTTGTGTATGTACGATATGTATGTATGTACGATTTTGTCACGTGTTACTCCAAGAATATATTTAATAGAAATAATTTAATAAAAACGAATAGTGTTAGTTCTTTATTGAAAATAGAATTTTGTAGACTTTCTCTAGTGGACAAAGTAAAAATTAAAGAATTAGGTAGGCCATTGTCTGATTTAAATTTATCGCAAACTTGTGCAAGGAGTGCTCAAAACTGGACATTTACGCGGCGTTTTACAAGAGACATTTACAAAAAAAAATTATAACACAGATGAAGGACAGATTCTCATATCTAGGCCATCTACTAGCCGCTGAGTTATTTAACACGAAATCGATGCCAACATTTTCTAAACAATTTCCAGTGGACCTTTTGGAAACCGTGTGTCATGCATATCCATTTTTGAATAGAACCAGATTAAAAACAGAATTAGAAGTCATTTACTCGCGTCCGGATTTTTATCAAATAATTGGAGCCACATAATTTTCTTTCATTATTGCTACAAAATAATCTCAGTGAAACTTTCCCGGAAACTATAAAAATACTTAAAATTATTTTAACAACCCCGATGACCACTGCTGAATCAGAGCGTTGTTTTTCAACACTTAAAAGAATCAAGACTTTTGCGAAATGCTATGGGTAATGATCGTTTAAACGCGTTGGCGATGATGTGTATTAATAAAAATGTGATGCGAGATATTTACAAATTTAACGAAAAAGTTTTGGAAAAGTTTATATCAATGAAAGATAGAAGAGTGGAATTCACTTTCAAGAAATGATTAAATTTAATCATTTTGCATCCATTTTAGGTAAGATTTCTCACTATTATGTTATTTTTTAAGAAATGCGCCCCCTCAGATTGAAATGGCACGAGCCGCCACTGCCCTCTTCTGATCTCGTCTTTCGTGACCCGTATTTCTGATACCTTTGAGATCTTCATCTTGCTGGTGTTCAGGTACTGTTTCGATAGAACATATATGCGTTTCGATTTAATTATTATCCCATTAGAATCTAAAAATTAACCGCACATTTTACTGTCAATGTTAACATGGTACAGTTTTACTCCGCAACTACATGCACTAAACCCGTTAAAATTGATATTTGTGTTTTAAATTGACATTAAATCTTTATATATTAAAAAAAATTATATACACATTCATTTTTCAGTAACTTGAAAGTTTCCCAAATATAGGCCGAATAAAAACTCAGTGCAGCAACATAGAGGATATCTACAAGATTTGGTTATACATATATTTTTTTGTATGGTTTAAATAAAACATTTCAACGAAACATTTTAGATTTATATTCCATTTCGAAGTTCTTCATGTAAAGAATACATAAATACATTGAACAAACGTGACCCTTATTAAATGATCCAATTCTCGAAATGTTGGACAATAGTTAATAATTAACCCTTAGCGATTGCTATCATACATACAGGGCTATCCTTAAATTAATTAGATTCGCTATAATTTAAGGCGATATTATGTAGGTTGTTCTTATCCTCAATACACTAGCGATGGCAAACTGTAGGTTACTTTGAGGACCTAGTTCGTAGTTCATTTCAATGTACCGTTCACGAACTATAGGTCGTGAACTACTACATCTTTTAAAAATGAACTAGTTCACGACCTATATGACCAAATACATGCACTTACTGAAAATAATCTCTTTTTTTCTAAATATAAAAATATTAATTGGTAAAAAAGAAATAAATTGAAATATTACAATACTTATTTTGAATTAGGAATGAGGAAGAAAAGACAACAATGTTTATAATTTATACAAAACATATATATAAGGAAATATAATCTTCTCTAGGTACTCACGATTATTTATATGAAGTTCTATAATACTTATTGGTAGTTAATGATGAAAATGTTTACTACATTACTAACACTTGAAAATTAAATGTCAAACTATAATAAAATGAACTAGATAGAATCGTTTTGTTTGGCGTTATAATTTATATTTTCTATACCGAATCTTTTCTGTTCAAGCCTCAAAGCTTTGATTTGATATTAAGTGATTGCATTGCACTCAGTATGAAATAGAAGAACTATAAGATTTAATGTTTATTTTTGCATTATTGCAAAAATTTGCTATGGCATGACATATTTAAGAACATATTTAACCTTGCGAATATATTAATTATATTATTCCAAATGAAATCTGATACCAACATATAAATTGTGACTCAGCTCGGCAATGCTGCTGTTGCAATATTGCGCCGAGTTTCCTATTTCGTTCCATTCACCAACACACTTTATTACTAAATAAATGTTAGTACTGTATATGTAATGTATACTATACTGCATCGTTTACGAGTCGTTGTGATTCATAGAACACGACGGGTTCAGGACCTAGTACAAGTACATCAATACGTACACCGTGCACCATGTAGTTCATAGTTCACGAACTAGGTCATAGTGACCTACAGGTCGTTGCAAAACATCGTCACAGTACGACCGTCATTTGATTGAACCGTTCAGAGTGAACGGTTCGTGAGTGAATTACACATCGCTACAATACAGGAACTGTAATTGGCCTCTGTGTGTATTTATTGTAAAAAAATGCATCTATTAATCATTGTATCGCCATTATTGAAGGATAGGGTTGTGTGTGCGATTGAACGACATATCGATTTAACAAGCGAAGAATAAGACCAAATATAATAAGGTGGGTTACTTACTACACCATTGATTATTATTATGTGCGCGTTATTCTATTGAAAGTTTCAAGTCTTTCATTATACCGAGCAAAAACTGAATTTTTTTATATTTTTTCAATTTTTTCAATTTTATTTCAATTTATATAATTGTATATTATAACGCGTATAAGATTCATGGTTAAAATATTTTTTTTTAAATTTTATAGTTATTTATATCTTCATATTGAACCAAAAAGGGTCTCCGAAGAAGTCACATGAAATGTTATAAAAAAAAAACTAGCAAAAGTTATTTTATAAATTTCTATCTTATTTTTTGCTCAAATATATCCAAATTGTATGTAATAAAAGATTTTGGATGTAAAATTGCTCTTTTCTAAAATCAGTTAGCAATTAGAGAAATTTGTTAAATAAATGTTGCTAGTTTTCTTATGGCATTTAAAGTTGTTCTTAAAGAAAAAAAAAAGATCAGCGAAAATTTTATTGTTATGTAATATTCATTTATTCATTGAGTGGATAGTATTTAGTAAATTATTTATTTATTATTTAGTAAAGTAAAGATTATATATAGTAAATTTTCTAATTATCTAGCAACATTATAAGCGTTAATTAAATATATGGTTATTATTTTTTTATTAACTACTCCTACAATTTATTGTTTATAAAAAAAAGAAATTTGATTTCAATATAAATTTGCCGTTATCTGCAGATAATGACCTGATACTTGATTTGATGACAGGAGATTATCTGTCCGAAGAACATATCAACACGTTTACGAAAACAAAAAAATTTCAACATACTTATTTCATTTTGTATCTCAGTTTTGGTCACTTTAAAATAATAAATATTTAATTGCAAGTAAATTAAGAAAAAAAAAGATAAAAAGTGTAAGTGGAAACATCTCAACTTGTGTAGGAAGCAATTTCGTTTTTGTATTTTTTTGCTAAAATGAAACTTGTCAAAGATTTTTTCGAAAATAAATGAAGTCCAAAAATTTTGAGGGTCGGTAATCGTAACTATTATTTAAAAAAATACAATTATATAATAATCTCAGTGAGTGATAGAAGTGATACAATTGTTGTTTACTGATTGTGGAAGCTTAACTTTCAAAACGCGCATTATAATTTTTTTAATTGTATATTTTTTAGTATATTGAAGGATTATTTAATTTCAAATGATATTTTAATTTATTATTTAAATATTTAAAAAAATATTTAATTTGATATGATTATTTAAAATGATATTTTATATATACATCGACCGATAAATAATGTTAAAAACGACAAAAAAAAACCGCGATTAAGTTGGTTTTGTAGATAAATTGCGCCATTTCCAAAATATTGACAGAAAAATACAAAAAATGTTAATTAGTATGTATTACATACATGGTGAGCAAGAAAAATCATTTTTAATCTAATAACTCCACGTATGATAAAATAATGCAAATTTTAATATTCAAAAAAGCTTGGAAGTATTTTTCTAAACGCATTTCTTGTTGATAATTCTTCTTAATCATCGATTGCGTAATGGATATTTATACATTCGAAATAATGATGTTTTTTTTTTATTATGAAGAGTTTTGTCAAGAATAACAATAAAAGCCGTGTCCAATGTTTTCCTTTCGAATTTATTTAATAGTATATCAATCACAGAGGTATTTTATTTCGTTTTTATCTTGTGCTACTGAAGATGGGGGCATAGCCTTCGAAATGCGCATCTAGCTACTTAATGCTTTAAGTTACGGCAATTGGGTGATATTCAATAACTATGGGTAAAATGTGGTTTACGGTAAAAATTCCTAAAAATCCGGCGTTAATTTTTCTGTGTCCAGGAAGGTCCAAAAACCATAAAAACCAAAAAAAATCGAGGCGGCAAAGATAAAGTGGTCGAAATCGATGAGAGCAAATTTGGCCGTCGAAAGTACCACAGAGGTCATCGTGTCGAAGGTCAGTGGGTGTTTGGAGGCTATGAACGGGGGACGGGACGAATATTCATGGTCCCTGTGGAAAAAAAGTAACTTGTTTGGATTAATTTTTTGCTTAGCAGCTTTTTTTACAGTTTTTTGAACAAAAAAATGCTATTCAAGTGATTGTTTCCGCCTGGTTTTTTCAATTCAGTGTTAAAGTTTCCATCCTAAAAAGGCCTAAAAACCCTCATTCCTCAAAATATGCAAATTTACCGTAAACGTAATTCGCTCCAATACTATAATTTAACACCGTAGTGATAATTTTTTAAAACACAAATTCCATTACAATCGAATTATTGAAATGTAAAAACGAATACGTTATGGCCCCATCTGTAGTTTTCCTCTGCCACGCGGATGACCCTCCGATGCTTAGATAGGATATGGTACCGCAAGCAGTCATACTATGTGCAGAACTAATGCAGAGTTCGCGTTCGCACTACCATCATCCTATGCGGTCGGACCGCGAACTTTATTCTATTATAGTACCGCCGCGTCATAGCCAGCTAAAGCAGCGGCTGGTCTAATCGTTTGCGATGGTGAAGAGATAGACTAGATAAGAAACGGCTCTGGAGTGAGGTGGTAGGCCAACCGTTCTTCAGTTTGTTTGCGAGTGTTGTACGGTTACCAGTAAAGCAGTTCTACTGCTGTTAACAAACGCTCACTAATTTTCACCAGTACGTCGCGATTAAATTTTCCGATTGTGTTTTTTTTTTTTTTTTTTCGGTAATGCGGTGTAATAATAATTCGCAGTTTAAATTAATCTTCAAGCTAATAAATTCTCTATATTTCAGTTTATAACAAAATTATCGGCCGGCTTTCGAAATTGCATAATAAAAATCTTCATTTCATTTATGTGCGCGCAAATATTTAATCCACCAACTATGTAAGTGATTATTTCCATCTTCTTCAATAATAAATCGCGATGTCGACGATAGTGACGATTTGCAATGTTGGTGGTATCGCGAATGGGTTGTTGGCAGCTGTGGGGTAATGCAGTGGCGAATGGGGTACCACGGGGGGGTTGTGCTCGACTTTATGCCTGTCTTGTGGCGAGTGCTGGGAATGTGGCTTCTCTGGATGATTGCGGATTTAAATTATGTGTCTGCAAATTATCAACAGGTTCGTAGGTGATATTGTGTCATTTTATGTTATTTATTTCTCTTGGTTGTTTTGGAAGTTTAAAGAAGTTGCATAATTACAATTTAGTAATATGTTTATTTGGAACAAGCTTCGAGGACATATTGTTCCTCATCATCAGCCAATATATTAGAAATTGAATTCGTTTTTTACATCGTAATTACAAATTATTAAAGAAATGCTGATGATTAAAATTTATACGTTTAAATTGTTAAACTAAAAATTATTTTATAAAACTTTTTTTTTGTGTCGGAGTTCTGTAGATTTGCAGTTTTACCAAAATAATAAAATGATTAATGACATGTAGCCAATATGATAAAGTATAAGTCCAAAAGTTAACTTATTTTTCAATAAAGGATGTCTATAACGCAAAAAAAAATCTACTTGTAAATGTCTTAAAGGCAACAACAGAGTTTCTATTATTGATTTTTCTCAGTTTCGAATTTCATTAAAAGACATAATGCATTTGATGGGATATAATAATACGGTTTATACGTTCATTTGAGAAGAATTAAAAGAAAAGACTGTTTTTAATATTACTAAATTTAGTAAAGTTGAAGAGATGAGAAACAAATAACGTTTTTTATAAATCCAATATTGAACACTGACAAATTGCTGAAAAGAATGTTTCGCTTTAAGAATTTTTTTCGTAAATAAATATTTCAACTTCAAAGAGATTTTTTGATCATATTTTTAAAGATAAAATCCAGTTTGTTATATATTTGTACCCTATCGCATAAATCTCGTTTAGACGTTCAATTTTCATTCGTTAAGAAAGATAGATTTCTTCAAAAATATGTTGCTATTACTAATATACTTTTATTTTAAATTTAATTATATTAATGGCGAACATACCTAATTTATCGACCATTTTTCTTGTGTTTCAAATTTCAAACTACGTCTAGACAAAAGGACATAAAATCATGAAATTTTACAAAATGATGAAAAAAAGGCGAAGTATGAAACAAATTTGCTAATTGTAATTTTTTAAATCCTAATTGACGTATTAAGGAAATTTTAGTAAAAAATTTATTATTTAGACACAAAATACTAAATATCATCTCTTACTTAGATTTTTGTATCACCGTGTAAAATTTCAAATCTACATGACCTTTTGTTTGAGCGTAGTTCGTAATATAAAATACAAGAAAATTTCAATGAACTTCATCGACCATAAATTAAGGTATTCTTTCCTACTAAGATTATGCAATAATTATTTCATATCCCAATTTATTTATATCTAAATCTATAATTGATAAACTCGATTTGGCTAATAATCAGTACAAGATTTCTTCTTCACTTCATTCGAGACGTTAATTTATTATTAATTAAATCATGGATAAAGATACAACCATTTGAACTGACACTTATATAATTTCGGAAACCTCCAAATGTCATCAAAAAACACCTGTAATTCCATTGATGTTTGAATAGGCCGATAGAATGTAATAATCAGTCAAACATTAAGAACGGCTATAAAAATCTGCTTTATTCTGAAGTATATTTATTTACAAATTAGAATTCAACTGAAATTTTTCACTTTAACCCCAATGCAAGTATATGAATAAGTACATCTTTGAACTGTAAAAGATAATCGCAATACAATGAAATGGAAAGCTTCCTCAATATTCTTTCGAAAAAGATTATTAATCCTAAAGTAATGTACCCTCTGTCGACGCCTATGTATACCAATGTTCGATCGGGTTGACCTGACCTTAATCGAAAGTCAAAAGAAATTGTATTAATCAATTTTTCATAGGAAAATGCGTTGACATAGAACTTCAAAAAAATCTTATTAGTGATTTTGTTAATTTAAATGGTGTTTCGGGCCACCCGGTATAATATGTATTTTTATATAGTTTATGTGATCTTGACCTACCGCAAAAAGTCTGTAATACTCCGCGGAAAATCATTAAAATGCGCCACTAAAAAACACACAAATGTATATTACCTGTAATTACGATTATGAAATCGCATTATTATTTTTTTTTAAATTTATTATTAATGTACGAATGCAATTGAAACTAAATCGAAACTGAAATATTTTTTTTACCATATATTCAAAGTACAGTCGAACCCGGTTATAACGTCATTGCAGGGACTGAGCAATTTTGACTTACTAACCGAGGTGACTTCTTATCCGAGGGAGGGAAAAGATACAAATTTAATGAATTCGTTTTTTATTTGAATTTTATTTCAATAATACCCAACATTTAAAAAAAATCGGTTATCATTGTCTACTTTTTTCTAGAATTCCAAATTTGTTTCTTAATCCTCTTTTATTTTATATAAATTATCTAAATGTACACTTTTTTCTTCGGCTTCATAATATGTAATTAATTTACGACCAAGTAACAATGCTTCAGGGGTGGTAGGTTTTGGATCTGGCATTATTTCTTCTTCTTCGTCGGCTGATTTTTCATTTCTTGTCTGTACGTCTTTTACTAAATCGAGATCAGACATTTCTCCAGTCGTTGGAAACAGATCCTAATTGTAGCACCGGTGACGTCCTTCCAGGCTTTTTTCCAGAATTTTCAGAGCATCAAGTAGAGTTACTTTGCTCAAGTTAAAGTTTGCGCCGTCGGTCTCCATCATTTTCAAAACCAGTCTTTTTCCTTACGCACATTTCAGGCTTCTTATTACTCCTTAATCCATCGGCTGTAGAATACTGGTTGTGTTTGGAGGCAAAAACTTTCAAAGTTATAAATTTCAATCCTAAGTATGCGAGGATGAGCTGCACAATTATCCAAAAGTAGAACGATTTTCTCTTTGCTTTTTTGAGGTCCTCTTCCCAACGTCGGATTTCTTTTGCAAATAACTCGCTTGTCCTCCAAGACTTCTTATTGGCTTCACAGGTTACAGGCAAACTTTTTACATTTTTGAAGCATCGTGGGTTTTTTGATTTGCCGATCACTAACAAATCTTTTTTTTCAGTGCCGCTTACATTAGCACAAACAAAAACAGTGATCCTTTCTTTCGGCAGTTTTCCGCCAATGCATTTTTCATTTTTGAACTTCAAAGTGTGGTCTGTTGTCAGCTTAAAGAAGAGGCTTGTCTCGTCCCCGTTTGAGATGTCTTCGTGTTTAAAAATTTTCCAGATTTCTTCCCACTCATTTTTAATCCACGCACTGATGATATTCAAATTGACGTCTTTGGCTTCACCAATCATTTTCCCATAATTGATTTCATGCCGTTTTTTAAAACGGTCTATCCATGCCGGGGAACATTCAAAATTTTCTATTCCCAACAATTCAGCCAATTTTCCAGCTTTTACTTGGAGAATACTTACCGGTAAATTGAGGGTTCTTTGTTGTTTAAACCAGTTCAATAACGCAGCATCTACATCCTCGTGAGTAGGTTTCCTCATACGCTTCACAGTTTTACTTTCTTCATTTTCTTTGATTTTATTTCGAATCGTCCATATTGAACCCACCGATGAGTTTACTAAGTTTAAATGCTTACACACTTCATTTTTCTTTACACCGCTTTCTAACATTTTCATCACTGCCAGTTTTGTTTCTAAGGTTATTGCTTTACGCTTAAGGCTTGCCATTTCGTTTTCTAAGAGATCAAACTCAAAACTGATTTGATGTTTCTGCTAGCATTTTGCTTGCAAGCTATTAAACAACCTCATTAGTCGGTAATTACCAGAAAACCCGTCTAATCTCCTAAACAGATGAAATCATAATGTCGTCAACATAATGACTTAATAAGCGAGGTATGATGACTTATTATCCGAAGTCATAATACATACAGTATATGAGCCTTGGGTTGGGACCAAGCCATTTTGACTTACTAACCGAGTTGACTTATTAACCGATAACTTACTAACCGAGTTCGACTGTATATCAAAAATAGGATATTTTACAGATATATCAGCCGATTAAATAAATTAAATTGGTTTTAATATAGTATATTAAAGAACGAGTTTCATAAGGCAGGTTTTATTGCACGAGTTCAAGTTTAGCAAACTAGATCCGTAGCACCTCGTTTTCTAAAGAACGAGTGTTATAAATGACTTATGAAATGAGTTTTTTATACATTTTTTTCTAATTCGCGTCTTTTATGCCATTTTTTAAATAAAAAAACGGAATTTAAAAATGTAAGGAATTTTTTGATTGTTGATAGTAACTATTGGCACATTTGGAACATTTGAAATAAATTGTCAAATAATATTAAATTAACCTATTTGTTGGTTTCTTTTGTAGTTTGACGTAAAATTGTACATTTCAGGGACAAAATTAAAATCAAATTATTTGTTGCTTTCTATTGTAGTTTGACGTTTGATAACTGGTAAGCAGAGCTACCAACTTTGAAATAGTAAATTGCCTTATGCTATAAGCGAAGTCAAATTCGCTATAAACGAACTCATTTAGGTTCGTTAACACCTCTATTAGAAACGCAAATTAGAAAAAATTATTTATTAGTAATATTAAATTGATATGATACCAGCCGAATTAATAAAACACGCAGGGGAAAAAATGCAGGAGCGATTATACAGGTTAGTTTGTAAAATATATGAGAAGGGAGAAGTACCACAGGATTTTCAGCGTAGTAGAATAGTAACAATGCCGAAGAAAATAGGAGCTAATTTGTGTGAGAACTATAGGACCATTAGTCTACTATCACATGCATCGAAGATATTGTTAAAGATTATTTATAGGAGATTAGAAAATAAAGTAGAGGAAAGGCTAGGAGAAGATCAGTTTGGTTTTAGGAAAAACAGAGGGACGAGGGAGGCGATTTTAGCACTAAGAACGGTAGTAGAAAAAAGAATGAGGGTAGGAAAGGTAACTTGCATAGCTTTTGTAGATTTAGAAAAGGCATTTGATAATGTAGATTGGGACATAATGTTTAGAATTTTAAAAGAAACGGGTATAGATTATAAGGATAGGAGAATAATTTTTAATTTATATAAACACCAAACTGCCTTAGTTAGAATTGAGGGGGAAGAAGAGGTAGCAAAAATAGGGAAGGGAGTTCGGCAGGGATGTACACTTTCACCGTTATTATTTAATCTATATATAGAAGATGCAATAAACAAAGTAAAAGAAGAGTATAGTGTAGGTGTGAATGTACAGGGAGAGAAAATATATATGTTGAGATTCGCCGACGATATAGCTATATTGGAAGAAAGCGAAAAGAATTTAGAAAGGGTATTGAATGGTATGCAGGCAGTATTGACTAGGGATTTTAACATGAAAATAAATATAGGTAAAACTAAAGTGATGAGGTGTGACAAAAAGGAATGCAGTAGAAAAATGAGGATCACAATAGGAGATAATAGAATCGAAGTAGTGTCAGATTTTTGTTATTTAGGCAGTAGAATCACAAAAGATAATCGAAGCAAGGTAGATATAAAGTGTAGGATAGCACAGGGTAGGAAGGCATTCGTAGAAAAGGAACAGATTTTAAGATCAAATATTGACTTGGGTATTAGAAAAAGATTACTGAAGGTATATGTTTGGAGTGTAGCACTGTACGGGTGTGAGGCGTGGACTATAGGAAAGGAAGAGAAGCGTAGATTACAAGCATTCGAAATGTGGTGTTATAGGAGGATGATGAGGATTGGTTGGGAAGATAAAGTAACAAATGAAGCTGTACTAGAGTTAGTAGGGGAGAAGAGAAGTATTTGGAGAGTATTACAGCGTAGGAGAGACAGATTAGTAGGGCATATTCTTAGGCATGGGGGGGATTATTCAATTGATCACAGAAGGTAGAGTGGAGGGAAAGAGAGGGGTAGGTAGGCCTAGATTGGAGTATGTGAGTCAGATAGTTGAAGACGTTGAGATGAATAGCTATAGGGAGATGAAGGGATTAGCTCAGGATAGGTCGACGACAGATGGCGTGCTGTTTCCAACCAATCTTTAGGATTGCGGACTCTTTAACTAACTAACTAACTAACTAATATTAAATATAAGTGAAATTAATTAAGAATACTACAAATAAAAAGGAAATTTTATATAAATTTTCTTCTGAATAGATAAAATGTAATTCTTCATCGTGACACATTTTATGCAAAGTGAAATGTTTTTATATTGTAAAAAAATCCTAACAATTAATTTAAAAAATTTGATATAATTAATCATTCTCTTCATCACACTGTATACACATAGAGAGATAATAGATTTAATTAATCAAAAACTTAATTTACAATAAAAATTACTGCCTAAAAAAATTTATCGTGCCGTATTACGCTCATAATAATTTTACAACATTCATAGAAGCTCTGAAAAGATTCACCACTCTTCTTTTAAATTTAAAATTGTTTCCAAGTGATTTCCATTTCATTCTATAATATGGATGTATGTATAGTTATAGAAAAGTAGGTTAATATACCAAACAATCTTCTTAATTACAGTCCTTTTGTATTAGCATTATATACAGAGTGTGTCAAAAATAATCAACTTTAACCGTTTCCATTTTTTTCCCGAACAATAAAAAATGTTACATTATAGGAAGAGATGATATTAAATGTTATTTTAACTGCTTCTTTTTATTTTATTTTATTTTATTTTTATACCTTCTTGGCGAATCTATAAAATTAAATCGGCATTTATATCTATCGATATTTCAAGATATTCGAAGTTTGGGTGGAATATTGTATATTGAAATTTCGGAAATCTACAAATGTCATAATTTTTTTTTTATATCTATATCTTTAGAGTGATCTTTCATAGTCACTATGTATATAATAAAAATATCGTGCGCATTTCAAACGAGGAAGTGAATGTGCGATTATTCCATTTCTTCTTTTAATCATTTATAACGTATTGAGATATCTTACGGTTTTTTAACAAACGTGACACATTTTTTATGGCAAAATAATTATAGCTTAGATATATTGAACAACTCGTACACATGAAAATATAAATAATTGCCATGCAAAATTTTTTTTTGTAGAAATGACAACTAATTTAGATTTTTTTTTCTATTCTTTTCTTGTACAATTGTTGTTTGTTTGTGTGATTTAAAATGTAAAGTAGATGAACAATTAATTTATTTCAAATTCATATAAATGACATGTGGCGAATAAACAAAAAATATTTTCTTCATGTATTGCATTGTGAAAATGTGAAAGCATAATTCTTAATATGTAGTACAGTATTCGTATTTGAAATTATAAATTATAATTTCTATGTGAATGAACTGTATATATATATATAATGCGTGTGTTGGAAATTTATATTTTATAACCAAAAAAAGAACCTTACCGTCGATTATTACTTAACCAGGTAGAGAATATGTAATTTTCATTTGGATAAATTTCAATCCGCAATTAGGTCGTAATTATACTTTGTAATTGACATGAGCGTGCAATGGGGGGGGGGGCGGGGGGCGTAAATGGACTGTATTATTTTTTATCGCTGTATTATATGGGGTGATCATTTAAAATTTTTAAGGTGGACTTAAGCATGGAAAAAAACATGTTTTTGGATAATAAATATATTGTAATACGTCTTCTTGGACATAACATCTCAACTATCATTGTTCTTCATGAAGCTTTTCATAAAAAAAATCCGCATTTCGGTGGTCGTGTATATAACCTTCAAGAAGAGTTTTCAACAACAAATTGCTTTAAGAAACAACACCCAATTTTCTTCTTCAAATGCTGGAAATCGCATTAGATTATACAAATGGAAGCTGAGTAATTGAAGTTAAAAAAGTACCATATTTTTGTTTAGTATTTACTTTGGAATAAAAAATAAAAAAGGCGAGTTCATTTGAATTTTTAACAATTCATGCTTATTTTTATAAATTATACAGGGTAAAAAAATGCCAAGTTCACATAGGCACTTTTCTTTTTCGATAAATTTAAGAGGATCCTTTTATTTCCCTTTATACGGCCCTGGATTTGTTTACGTGTCAATATTACGCGCTTTTTTGTTTTAAAGAGAACTTTGTTTGTAATATGTAAAATAACATAGTGTGTAAAATACGTCGTTATTAGAACTTGATAAAATAAAAAAAATTTCGCCAAATAAAAATACCAATTTTGTCACAGAAAAAAATCGATCTGCCAAATATTGCTTAATTTTTTTTTAAGACCGAGATTTCACATTATACATCTTGTTTATTGTTAAACTCTAGATATAAAAAATAAGAAGAAATTTTATTTTATGACTGAATGAACTATAACTAAAGAATTTTTTTATTTCGACTTCATAAAAACATCATAGTCTAATTTACACATGTAAAATTTGTTAAGAAACATTGTTGCAGATTAGTTGCTAATTAAGATGGTCTGCTGGTATAAAAAAATTATTACCCTTTAACCACCGGAAACTTCCCATGTTTGAAACTTTTATGAATTAATTACATTTAAAAGCTTTAAGAGAAATTCCTTTTGTTCGCGCATCTTACACGATAAATATCAACCAAAATTAAAAATAAAAGTCACATTTTTAACGTCTTTAAAAAATTCAAATTTGCAAATGTAAAAATCATGGATAAAATTGTTATTTCACATTCCTTTCAGTCTTCATATCACTATGTTTTTTTCTTTAAATAATTAAATAATTATTTTCCAAATGTTCCTTTTTAAAATGGCTTGCCGTCTGCCATCTCTTTAAACACATCATTGTGAAAGTACGTTCTTAATTTTTGCTTATCTTAAAATATCTGTATAATAAAAAATTTCATATTTTATATAAAAAAAAAACTTCATCAATTTTATCTTATTTCCACAATTAATTACCTAAATTTCGTACCATTGTAAAGAATTTTTTATACTTTTGATGATTGCATTTAATTTTTTCACCTAACCATAAAATATAACGCTTTTGGCATATTCTTTTGTGCCATTATAATATAACGAACTCAATCCAAGTAACAAAAAGATGAGTTAGTTGAACTTCAAATCGACGAAACTATTTTATTTTCACACTGTGGTGGGTAACTTTTTTTTTATAAACGCCTCCATTGTGACCACATTACAAAATAAAAAATTTATATTGTTCGAAATTATTAAATTACTCAAATTTAAAGTTTGTTGTACCGAGGTGGTAAAATTATACTCGCGAAGAAATTTTATTTTTACAAAATTATCTTTTTACGCAACAAATTATTGCTAATGGTTCGTAATCTTTTTCAGGGTTAACAGACCATTCGCAAGCGCTTTATTATCATATAAAAAACAATTTTATAACATTGTTCTATATAACCTTACGATAGCAATCATATAAAACTTTATTTTGGTAATACCGTCAAATTTTATGAATAAATTATCTCGCTATTGTCGTAATTACGGTGCGAAACTGATCTTATGCAGATCCTAAACGGAACCAAACGAAACAATTCATGGCCAACCTCACGTTCTTTCGCTTTCGGATATCTTACAATCGCATTACAAAAAAATATGTTGAATTAATATCGAAGTCATTTTAAATATGCGCCATATTTTCTAAAGTGTCGTTCAGAGTGTCGTCGTGTACTAAACCGTTCATGAATCACAATGGCTCGTAAACGATGCAGTATAGTATACATTACATATACAGTACCAATAGCAATACTAACATTTATGTGATAAAGTGTGTTGGTGAACGGAACGAAATTATATTTGCTTATATATATATATATATATATATGTGTGTGTGTGTGTGTGTGTGTGTGTGTGTGTGTGTGTGTGTGTGTGTGTGTGTGTGTGTGTGTGTGTGTGTGTGTGTGTATGTGTGTGTGTGTGTGTGTGTTGTATAAATTATAAACATTGTTGTCTTTCCTTCATTCTTAATTCAAAATAATAATTGTAATATTTCAATTTATTTATTTTTTATTATTTAATATTTTTATACTGAGAAAAAAAGAGATTATTTTCAGTATGTGCATATATTTTATATAGGTCGTGAACTAGTTCCTTTTTTAAAAGATGTAGTAGTTCACGACCTATAGTTCGTGAACGGTGCATTGAAATGAACTACGAACTACGAACTAGGTCCTCAAAGTGACCTACAGTTTGCCATCGCTACTTTACTCTACCTTCTATAACTAATTGCATCATACCCACCATGTCTAAGAATAGTCTATCTTTCCTACATCTTCCAAATACTTCTCTTCTCCACTACTAACTCTAACACGGCTTCATTTGTCACTCCATCTACCAACCCAATCCTCACCATCCTCCTATAGCACCACATTTCATATCTTCTTTTCCTATGAGATGAAATTGAATGATTTTTTCGTACTGCTTAATAAAAATCTAATATAAATTCACGGCATGAATTCAGATTGTAAATGCAATTGGTCACCCAATCTACCTACCAAATCCTCATCCTCCTCCTATGGTCCACGCCTTACAGCCGTGCAATACCAAATGATTGTTAAATCTAAAAATTTCTTCTTTTTCTACTTTATACCCCCGATATTTTATATCTAGGTTAAATAAATATATATTTTTTATAATTTCAACGCATTTTTTGTTTACAAACCAAAATGCAACAATGTGCCTGCAGCTTTATTGTCTATAGATATTCCGTAGAAATATTAAAGACTATAAAAGAATACCAAATCATATGGTGTTTAACAACGCAATTAAATTTTTCAAAGTGCATTGTTAAAAATAAAAGTATCGCACAAAATACAAGAGGCAAGGTTGCTTTAACTCTCTAACCACTCGCACCTGTCCTAACATTGATGATTGGACTATTGTCATTCATCCTAACATAGATTATGATTCGCAATATCGTTTTTGTTAGTTTGATGCAATAATTATTCCCATACGCATACAATCGCTCATATTTTCACCACAAGTAGGTTTTTTAATCAAGATCAAACGCTCAAGGCGAGTAATTATGATGTATTTTGCATATTTTTAAATTTATTGCTAATTGAATTTTTAGATATTGGAATAAATTAATGAACTCGATATTTACTATTATATTATTATTCATAAAATTGCTAAAATTGACATATAGGGTATTCAGTAAAACTTGGCCATTGCGTAATATAAAAAAGGCTGTAGATTAGTTATTGATTTTTAAAATTTACAGCATAAAACATGTACAATTTAAAACAATAAAAAACAAATTTTGGCGATTTATACAATTCGGATGAAGTTATATAAATATAAAAAAGTATAGTAAAAAACAATTAAAGAGATGGTTGGTCACACTTAGTTATAAATTATTTCAGAGCGTATTTTACTATTATTATGCCATATGTATTTTAATTAGTAAATCATGAATTTACGATTTCTAATCATTGTTGATCAAATTTCTGATAATGTATGTTGAAAAGTTTAAAAGTATAATTTTTAACTTCAACTGTGATTTGTAATTTCCGAGTCTAGAATTTTATTGCTAAACACAATGCTGTGATGTAAAATTGACAGTCAGCTGTTCCAAATATTCCAACTTTGGTATTAAGAGTTGCAAAAATTTTTCGAAGGTGTTTTAGTTCATGGCAGAGTTTTAAGTAGAAACAAATTTTAACAAAAAGGAAGCTCAATTTTGAGATTTAAAAAAAAGTATATAATACGGTTAATATTGTCAGAATTTGTCATTAGAAAAATTGAACCTTCCTCGATATATGTTTAAAATATCACGTACTTACCACTAAAATTTTCTTAACTTAAATTATATCATCTATTTTATAGAAAATTAACAAATGACAAACCGGCCGCTTAACATACAATAATAATTAATATTTATATAACAATAATGTAATTTTTTTTAATAATTCAAGCTAAAATATTTTTAAAAGTTAAAAAGTGAAAATAAACAACAAAATTTCTAAAATAATCAGTTGATAAATCAATTCTCCCCCCCCCCCCCCAAACAGAAATTGATTTTTTTCAAAACTTACAATTTTAATCAATTATAAAATTATATTGAAAGAAATATTATACTTTTTATATTTTTCTACATTCGCATTCAATTGCTTTCCTTGTCAAACAATAAGCATTATCACAATCTTAATTTAAAAAAAAATACCCTTGTTAAACAAAACCATTTTTCCAGATTTTTTATCTGAAGATGCAAATGGACTTGGAAAATAAAAACAGACGACAATGACATGTTGCCTATACATCATTGCCCTTTGAGTATGACGTTTACTTCAATTACAATACATCATTACAATTAAGCAACTTATATAATAATTTTATTAATACACATCCACTTGTCTATTTTAAAATAATGACGTAGTTGACGAAATGACGAATAATAAAAATTATAATTTTCTATTTCAACGTGTTGAAAGTCTTTTTCAACCCTTCATATTATTGTGTCATAATAATATTAAACTAATTGGAAACACGTGACGTAGATACATTTTACAGGTAATATTATTAATAAAAATATATACCAAACATGCATCGAAGATATTGTTAAAGATTATTTATAGGAGATTAGAAAATAAAGTAGAGGAAAGGCTAGGAGAAGATCAGTTTGGTTTTAGGAAAAACAGAGGGACGAGAGAGGCGATTCTAGCACTAAGAACGGTAGTAGAAAAAAGAAAGAGGGTAGGAAAGGTAACTGGCATAGCTTTTGTAGACTTAGAAAAGGCATTTGACAATGTAGATTGGGACATAATGTTTAGAATTTTAAAAGAAACGGGTATAGATTATAAGGATAGGAGAATAATTTTTAATTTATATAAACACCAAACTGCCTTAGTTAGAATAGAGGGGGAAGAAGAGGTAGCAAAAATAGGGAAGGGAGTTCGGCAGGGATGTACACTTTCACCGTTATTATTTAATCTATATATATCAAGATGCAATAAACAAAGTAAAAGAAGAGTATAGTGTAGGTGTGAATGTACAGGGAGAGAAAATATATATGCTGAGATTCGCCGACGATATAGCTATATTGGAAGAAAGCGAAAAGAATTTAGAAAGGGTATTGAATGGTATGCAGGCAGTATTGACTAGGGATTTTAACATGAAAATAAATATAGGTAAAACTAAAGTGATGAGGTGTGACAAAAAGGAATGCAGTAGAAAAATGAGGATCACAATAGGACATAATAGAATCGAAGAAGTGTCAGATTTTTGTTATTTAGGCAGTAGAATCACAAAAGATAATCGAAGCAAGGTAGATATAAAGTGTAGGATAGCACAGGGTAGGAAGGCATTCGTAGAAAAAGAACAGATTTTAAGATCAAATATTGACTTGGGTATTAGAAAAAGATTACTGAAGGTATATGTTTGGAGTGTAGCACTGTACGGGTGTGAGGCGTGGACTATAGGAAAGGAAGAGAAGCGTAGATTAGAAGCACTTGAAATGTGGTGTTATAGGAGGATGATGAGGATTGGTTGGGAAGATAAAGTAACAAATGAAGCTGTACTAGAGTTAGTAGGGGAGAAGAGAAGTATCTGGAGAGTGTTACAGCGTAGGAGAGACAGATTAGTAGGGCATATCCTTAGACATGGGGGGATTATGCAATTGATCATAGAAGGTAGAGTGGAGGGAAAGAGAGGGGTAGGTAGGCCTAGATTGGAGTATGTGAGTCAGATAGTTGAAGACGTTGAGATGAATAGCTATAGGGAGATGAAGGGATTAGCTCAGGATAGATCGGCATGGCGTGCTGTTTCCAACCAATCTTTAGGATTGCGGACTCTTTAACTAAGATCGGCATTGCGTGCTGTTTCCAACCAATCTTTAGGATTGCGGACTCTTTAACTAACCAAACAATGGCGTAATTGAAATTACATTTTGGCGTACATTAAAAAACAATGGCGTACATTTTTCTTATATATACCATAATTAATTAATTAAAGGTGTAGGCAAAATTTTTTCCTCCTAAATTTTAAATGTATTTATTTAAACCTCATACAAATTGCGCACAATTCTCTTAGTCTATTTTATTCTTATCTCTTTTAGTCTATTACCGTAAAATTAACCAAAACAATAAATCTATCTTGAATATCAATTTACAAGCCCGCTTTAAAATTCCTTTAGATTACGTCTGACAATTATCAACAATTAACATCGTTCTAGTTTACGGCTTTAGAAATCGATTGATTCAGAATTATTCACGTGCATATGGATTATCTGATCAATATTCCATCCGAATGTGGGGGACTGTTGGTATTGCATTTGAGACAATAGAACTAGACACTATTTTCAGCATCGACTGTCACACGAAGTTGCTCAATTTCACGCGATTCAATCGACCATAAATGGGAAAAAAAAATACCATACAGGACTGTTAGAAATAGCAAATTCTAAAGTGGAAACAAGAAAATCGATCAAATTTTTGATATGTTCGTTTTTAGTTTGCCCAGTCCTTGATTGTTATACATTCATGATGTTTTTTTGTCATTGTATTTTATTTTACATTTTGTCGTTTTTTCATTTTGCATTATTTTTGTTTTAATTTGTATTATTCTTTAGCTGCAAGTCCTAGTTTCCCCGTGCTGAATTTGTAATTTTTTTTTTCATTTTGTATTTTGACATTAAGACCTCCCATCTCTCGCACGACGTATTTCTCATTAAAGTATGCCCATGTAGGCCATAAGTTGCTAACGCATAAGAACTACTAACTGAACTAATATAAAAATTACGTATCAGTGCGTTCCTCAACAAATAATTTAAATAGAATCTGATTAATAAATAATTACTTTAAAGAATATAACGAAATTTATATTTGAAATTGAATAAAAGTGCATTAAATTACGAGAAATGTGGAAATAATATATAATCCAGCTGTAATCGAAAAAATGCGCACTGACGTTACATGTCAAATGCCGCATTATGTGATCAGCTGTTTCGAAAGTGAATGTTGATAGAATATAAAATGTCTACTCTGACACATACTAACATTCTACGAGTAACAAAGTTTTCTAAACGATTGATAAAGTTTTTGAAATTCTCTCAAACAAATCACCACAACTTTCGCTCTTTATAATATAAACTTTTTTATGGAATCATTTGTCATCGATTTTATAGAATACACTTACTATGGTATAGACTAATGTCCATATCATATTTAAAGTATACAACTGTATATCCAATGCTACAGCAAAACAAGGCAATTAGATATTGTAAAATACATTCATTAGAAAACACGGAAATTCGACAATGTGCTTCTTTTGCCTGTCAATCTTAAAATACGCAACACACGTAAGGTAAGAAAATAAACTGCAATGCAACGTCACTTCCTAAATGTAGATAATTGTACGTTGCGTTCTTCTAATCCGGTTCACAAAATCGATAGTTTGTACCATTGAATAATTAATCTAATTAAGTTTAATTATTACATTAATTCTTCTTACTTTAAGTGAAATTCGATCCTAATTATATGCCTATCATGTCGTAGGAAATGTATATTTTACACCAACTCTGCAATTGAAGGGGTTAGAATAGAAAGGGTATAAGTACTTTTTAAAAAAATTTGAGATAAGTGTAGTTTCTGAACATTAATATACCCATTTTTAGTGGAGAAAAAGTTCAAGTGATTTTTCATACTACCAGTGCTATTTATCGTCTAGTAAAAATATGAAGTAACTTACATCACTAATGAACTAAGAATAGTAAGGGTACAAGTGAGCTTATACCCTTTCTATTCCAAAAAATATATTGTTTTTATTGAGAACTTGTTGCATGTAATTCTCGTATAAAACCGGTAAAACCAAAAGTTCGTGTTATTCGTGTTAAATAAAGAACTCGTGTATTAATATGGAAAGTGACGAAGGTAAGTTTTTATTTTATTATTATTATTCACGACATGACAAAAGAATGTTTTTTTTTTCTTTTCTACATCTGAACAGTTTGATTCACGATCCAAAAAAATACTCTGATAAAAAGAGCTTAAAATTTAACAGCATTATCCACTTTAAATATACGAAAAAATCAGAAGTTTATTCTTTTGAATTTAAAAGCACATTAGATAATGATTTTCCATTTTCCAAATGTATTATTGCTCCTACTGCTGGTCGACCGCCAACAAAATTGAATATGGTTTTTTCTAAGTTGTCAAATAACAGCGCCTTAAAAATTCAAGAAAAATGGAGTAATCTGCAAACATTATTGGACTATGTGCCACCGAAATTTCACAAATTTTATAAACACATGGAGCACGGATCCAAGGCTTGCAAAAAGAAGAAAATTACAGAAGACGAAAACATCATTCCTACGGCTTCTACATCTAACACTGAAACTCAAGACTCTGATTAGGACTGGGTTGTTGAAGGGGATATATTAATAGATTCGGATTTATGAAATTTAGCTTGTAAAATTACATTTTTTTTTCTTCTAAATAAAACTGTTTTTGATATTGGCTCTATTTATTTTCAATGTATGTTGCATTGATTTGGAATAGTAAAGGTATAAGTGCAATATTTTTTTAAATTTGTACATCATCATTTATGATGTTTGGATAAGTTTTATACTTATTACATAGAAGTATTAGCCTTTTCAGACGCTATATGTGTAAAAATATTTTTTATTGCTTAATTCAATAATCATCGAAGATATTGCTAAAGATTATTTATAGGAGATTAGAAAATAAAGTAGAGGAAAGGCTAGGAGAAGATCAGTTTGGTTTTAGGAAAAACAGAGGGACGAGGGAGGCGATTTTAGCACTAAGAACAGTAGTAGAAAAAAGAATGAGGGTAGGAAAGGTAACTTGCATAGCTTTTGTAGATTTAGAAAAGGCATTTGATAATGTAGATTGGGAGATAATGTTTAGAATTTTAAAACAAACGGGTATAGATTATAAGGATAGGAGAATAATTTTTAATTTATATAAACACCAAACTGCATTAGTTAGAATTGAGGGGGAAGAAGAGGTAGCAAAAATAGGAAAGGGAGTTCGGCAGGGATGTACACTTTCACCGTTATTATTTAATCTATATATAGAAGATGCAATAAACAAAGTAAAAGAAGAGTATAGTGTAGGTGTGAATGTACAGGGAGAGAAAATATATATGTTGAGATTCGCCGACGATATAGCTATATTGGAAGAAAGCGAAAAGAATTTAGAAAGGGTATTGAATGGTATGCAGGCAGTATTGACTAGGGATTTTAACATGAAAATAAATATAGGTAAAACTAAAGTGATGAGGTGTGACAAAAAGGAATGCAGTAGAAAAATGAGGATCACAATAGGAGATAATAGAATCGAAGAAGTGTCAGATTCTTGTTATTTAGGCAGTAGAATCACAAAAGATAATCGAAGCAAGGTAGATATAAAGTGTAGGATAGCACAGAGTAGGAAGGCATTCGTAGAAAAGGAACAGATTTTAAGATCAAATATTGACTTGGGTATTAGAAAAAGATTACTGAAGGTATATGTTTGGAGTGTAGCACTGTACGGGTGTGAGGCGTGGACTATAGGAAAGGAAGAGAAGCGTAGATTACAAGCATTCGAAATGTGGTGTTATAGGAGGATGATGAGGATTGGTTGGGAAGATAAAGTAACAAATGAAGCTGTACTAGAGTTAGTAGGGGAGAAGAGAAGTATTTGGAGAGTGTTACAGCGTAGGAGAGACAGATTAGTAGGGCATATCCTTAGGCATGGGGGGATTATGAAATTGATCATAGAAGGTAGAGTGGAGGGAAAGAGAGGGGTAGGTAGGCCTAGATTGGAGTATGTGAGTCAGATAGTTGAAGACGTTGAGATGAATAGTTATAGGGAGATGAAGGGATTAACTCAGGATAGATCGGCATGGCGTGCTGTTTCCAACCAATCTTTAGGATTGCGGACTCTTTAACTAACTAATTCAATAATTAATAAAGTCTAGTCAACTTTCATGTTAATTATCTCAAAACTATAAAAATGTCACTTATACCCTTTCTATTCTAACCCCCTCAATTGATCTGATCTTCTGATTTCTGATTGATTTATACCTTCATATTTCTGTACCAAATTTCTGAAATTGATTTTACTTTTGTAGGCGGTTCTGTGATATAATTCTTACATTACACATTCGCCACTGTAGACATTATCAGTCATGATTAATTAATCTGCCTAATTTTTATACAAAATCATAAGCTTAACTGGTAGAGCCGTGACCAGTTATATTTAAATATTTCAATTGTTAATGTGTTGCCAATTCTTTGTTTAGCTGCTTTTCTCGGCGCTGCTACGTGCATATTTAATTAATCGTATAAACAGGACCGGCTCTACGGCGAGCATAATTCATGCAAATCGTATTGATTTTCGGTAATTTCAGCAGATCTGATGGAAATTATCACACGAAGCGTAACGTATAAGTATTTTGAGCTGCAATTTGTACTATATGCGTATTTCTAAATATTAGCCACCATCTTCAGTAGCAGCGCAGTTAGACATAAAATGTTATGCAATTGTGAAGAATAGTTATATTATCTTCGAAATAAGCATCTTGCAACGATATTTTATGCAATTATTTATATAATTTAGAAGCAATAATGTCGCTAGCGATTTTTTCAAGGATCAGAAGTTCGTGAGTTCGAATCCGTAAATTTCACGTTTTTCATGTATTCTTTATATAATATCCGGTAGCTTTTATAAGCCGAATTAAAAATTAAAATGTATTATTTTTACTATTAGCTGAGGTTAAATACGGAACTATTTCCTATATCCGCCCCCTCAGATATAGTAGTCCGGTTCTGCTTTTAAAATACTCTTTTCCTTTCTAATACCACCATGCGTTTATCGATTTATTATTCCGTAAGATACAGACTTTGATATGATAATTCGAACCCGTTATAGTTTGATTTTATTATATAAGCCAAGAAGTGCATAATGTATATAAATATGAAAAGCAGTGTAAGGCTCATTGTCATTGGTTAGGCGTAATAGAATGTATGATACAGTTGTGTCATTGTATGCAACCAATTGCTTTCAGTTTAAAGGAAATCCTGTTGAAATCTAAAATACTAGATATTGCACACAATACAACTATAATTGAAATAAAAAAATTTAAAAACGGTTAGATTTTTATTGGTAATCGATGATTATGTGGAAAATGTATTACATCGTCAGCGATGTGACAATACCTCTTATCTTACAAAAATTCGACGAATGACAGATTATGTCAAACAGATTCTTAGGTTTATTGCGCATGATCAGAACATCTCCCAACTCGTTAAAAGTTCAAAGCAGATAGGAGGTATTGTCACATCACTGACGATATGCGTCAGATAACCAGAAACGTCAAAAGTGACAAATGTCAAGCGACAGGCAGAAGTTTGAAGTGTCGCAGAAACGTCGTTTCGTTAATCTATTACGTCGCTGATTTTTGTACAGCATAGGGTACATAACCTCACTTTATGCTGTAGCTTGGAACAAAAAGTGCCAATGTCCAAAATATGGAGCCAATGTGCATGAAAATTCATAAAAAATATTTTACTCTGTTAATTCACCAAACAACGTGAATAAAATAACCTAAAACAAAAAACTTTGAAAAACAATTTATGAAAATTGTTATATAATTTTATAAAAATGCGAAAACATTACGAAAATGTCTAAAAATTTAAAAACTCTATTTTTCCATTTTCCGGCACATTATCATATTGGACATTGGCCATTTTTCTACCAATGTACAGATATAATACAGGATTTTCTGCATATATATAGAACAGAAATATTCGAACTACTTTGTGGGCCAAAGATGGTTTTTATGTAAAATAATAAAATTTATTTAAGTAAAAATCTAAATTCGCGTTCAATTGCAAAACAATAAAAAGGTCCCTTTTAGGTCCCTAAAAGGTTCATTTTTATTTATAGTTTTTTTTTTAATTAACATATTCCAGTTAGACTAGAAATATTTAGCGAAACAAATATGTGATGGTTAAACAAAAATTATTTTTTAAAACAATAAATAATCTAACTATTTACTCCATTGCATTTACAAAGAATTTTTTCAAAAAAACACAAATAATACATTTGCGTCATTATTTTAATTATTCAAAATTTCTATATAATAACAATTTAAAACCTAGTAAAGACGACTATATTTTTTTTTGAAAAATGTAGAAATTTACCTCTATATACAAATTTCTAGAATAATCTATTACTGTGTCATAAAGTAAGTTTAAATTAAATAATTAAAAATTATATATATTTTTTAATAGTAGAAGCGCTACTCTTTTTTTTTACTTCAGTAAATCGAGGTTGTATTTTATCAAACAAATTTCAAACGGAAAATCGAACGATCCTACGCTAAATAGATTTTTGAAAAAATTTCACCAGTCGATATAAACTTCTATATAATATACAGTTTTGTGCATTTCTTAATTTGGAGGTATTTTTGAACATTTTTTATTTTTCGAAAAATTTATAATATTTATTATAATTTTATAATATTTAATAATTTTATAATAATTTATAATCCATTCAGGAAAATTTGCAATAAACTCCACAAAATTCTTTAAGTGACATTTAAATCGGATTTCCAGTATAAAGTAAAAGTATTGTATATTTTGAAAATAAAAATAAATAGCAAAAAATCATATTGAAGTGAAGCGATTAATGAATATTTTTATGAATTTTCTATTGGTGTGATAATTGACTAGAATCAATGTATTATTTTCTAACGACGTAACGATTTGCTAATATGTAATTTGAAAGCGTATAAAGTGTACTTTACATTACTATACTGTGTGTTTTAGAGAAAATAACTATAAATTACCGGCAATATGCTCCGACGACTTTTTCCCTGTAATTAGTTCACCTGTATATTGTAATTTTCCTTTCCTATTGTTTGTTTAAATATATGCTAATTTTTTTTGTAATGTTTGAATAAAAAAACAACGTATCGATACACAATGAAAAATATATGTTGCCTATTGAACTTACTCATTTTATTACTTTGAATTATAGATTACTTTTTATATATCAATTTATTTATTTATATATTTAAATTGCGACGGCGTTTCTTTCGACGGTAGATTTGTGAAAACGGCTAGTTCGATTTCAATGATTTTCGTGTTAAATTAAAGCGATTATGGTCTATATTTGCTCATTTTGTTAAAAAATTGAATATATTTAGTAAATTGGTCAGAAATTAAAAAATTAAAAAATGACTATTTTTTCTTACCTTTATTTCTTATTTTTCTAATGTGGGTGGCTTAAAGTGTCTGACTTATGATTAAAGTAATCAATGTGAACTGAAGATGGGGGCATAGCCTTCGAAATGTACATCTAGCTACTTAATACTTTAAGTTACAGTATTTGGATTATACTATTTTAAATATTTTGTTTTGATTTTTTTTATAGCAAATTAAGTAGGATTTATAAATTACAAAATAAATATGCAATAGCGTCATCTAACTAGTATATCTTAACCAAAGGCTTAGCTGCCATTTATCATAAACAATCTTCATAAACAATTTTTAGTTTACGTGAAAAAATGCTCGGATGGGACATTTTCTAATGTTAATTCTAATTTCTAAATATTGTTTATTATATGCTACTTTACCTGTACAGAAATTTATGAAAGGATTTAAATATGTTGAATAAATTCACGAATTTAATTTTTAATTTTGTTTAAAAGAAAATTTAGTAAAAATTAATACCCGACCAAGATATTAAAATTTCGAAGAAAAATTTAATTTCTTTGTTCCGATTATGTGGTTGAATTTGATTAAAGGTGCTTTTATGATAAATGAAATAAATATAAATAAATACTTTTAAATCAAAAAATTCATGAAAAATTAGAAATCAATACGTTAAATTTCAAATACCATTGCATACATTTTTTTTTAATTTACTTTACTCGTTTGCTTCGAATTTGAATTTTGTAATAAAATTTTTAATTTCAGATTCGCGAGGAAAATTTGAAAACTATCCTCACACCAACAGAATGGATGTCCATCATAGGAAGCACGAATCAAGGTAATATCCATTGTTTTATTTTGATTATTGTCCATTTATATTGCATTATTTGGGGGTCAAATTGTAACATACGCAAACTGATTGAACAAAATATTTTTTGCATTGCGTTTTTTTAGAAAATCAAATATTTGAAAGAACATAAAATATATATATGTTTAGTAAACTAAATTTTAAAAACAATTTAGAGATTTTTAAGGATTATTTGGATAGCTATATCCGAATCATTGGATTCAGCAGTTTAATTTTGATATATTTTTTTATAAGTCCTAAACTTTACTTCACATATTAAAAAAGCAGCTACATAAAGAAGGAAGTTCGTGGCGATAAACAAAAACAATGCAAATTAGTTCAATTGCAAATTGCAAATTAGTATACAAAAACTCAATGGTACAGTTATTCTATGTAAAAAAAAAACTGGAGGTGATAATATAAAGCACTGGGTGTTTTTTTTTGATAATTAAAGTAGGTGAATTTTAATTTGGAATTTACATTCGATGCGCTTCAAATTTTTCCCACTGACAATATGGTTTTGTTTTAACAAATTGTTGAAGATATTCTAACAAAAAAGTAAAATAAATTTTTCATAAAAATCCCTACAATTCGAAAAAATCAATGAATTTATTTATACCTAGAAACTTCTCATAGTAAAGTCCGTTTTTTAAAATTATCAATTGCAAAATTAAGATAATTTTTTTTTCTTATTTAGAAAGTAGGATGATGAAGGACAATTGAAGTAAACTATATAGTTAGAAAATATTGCATAGTGTATATGATTTTACTATAGTAGCAAAATAATTTTGGAAATTAACGATTTTGCGAACTTTTACAATCAAAAAAAAATTTTTTTAGCTGTTTATATTATCTAAAACGACTTAGGTGTTTAAAAAAAATCATTCATGACTTTAGTTTTGCTATTTACATTTTTTTTTAAATAAATTCCCTAATTTTGATTTTGACAAAAAAACCGCCCTGAGCAAAATGATATTAAAATATTTACAATCGTTTTTGACCATTTTGTTTTTGCCAACTTCACTAATCAGTTTAAACAAGCATTTAATTAAACGATAAAAAGAAGAAATTTTGTTGTCTAATTAGAAAATTGACCTGCTGTTGAGATCGTTAGTTCAAATCTAAGTCCCTGTAGATGCTCTAAGATCATGAGACCAAATGAATTTTAAGAAGACAAATTGTAGAGCTTGGCTTGATTGAATTGAAGCTCTTTTTTGAACGCAACTCAAGAAAAGTTTTTAAAAAAGTTGAATATAGATCGAATTTCATTTTAATGGAGTGTTTCATATCAAGAAAAATGTTATTAATTTTTTAGTTCTTTGTAGATATATGAATTATATAAATATTTTTTTGGTTAACACATGAAAAAAACGTATTTATATATATTTTTTTTATCCAATTTAATAATATTTGAAATCAAATGTGATATTGTTAAAATATTTGTCAGTTATGTTCTATTTTTGAACTTCTCCATGAGTTAAAAAATAAATATACAGTAATTTACACAAGATTTTTTTTTGAATAATACAAAAATTAAATTAAAATTACCAACGACGACAAAATGTGTAAAATATCTTATAAAAGTAATTTTTACAACGTTTCTTTAACCATCAGCATTTAGATTCGATATGGCAACGTTGTATGTGACTTTTGCTTTGACACATGCGCATCATGTATATCAGACATGTAAATACTACTTACCTATATAATAAGGAAATTTACATTGGCCGAATGTCATACAAGTTGCTTACCTTAAAAACATTTAATATCTATAATAAAAAAAAATAACCCAGTACAAATTTCTCTGATAAAACTCGTATTTTAATGTATTCTAGCTAAAGAAAATTTTCATTTTTCTCCAAAAAGAAACCATTTCATTATTTTATTATAATAACAATTTTTTATTTTATTTTTAATAATAACATTGGTAATGTTTGTCATCTCACGCGATATCTTGTATTGCCCGAATATTGCATTTACGCGAAATCGCAGGAGAATGTGAATGTGCGGTTCTCTATTCCTATTATTATTTTTCGTTTAATTAAGTCGATTTGAAAGTCCGTGACCCGTTAGTTAGCATGAAATAGGAATTCCGTTCGCAGCGAAATTTGCACGCGTGTTCTATGTACGTACGGAGAGTGCACGGTTGGCACGGTGTAATGGCCGTAGAGGCATAGAGAGCAATGCCGTCACTGGTGTCAGTGGTGCCACAACCGCGGAGAGTTGATGGTGCGCAACCACCCGGCAGAGCGGAAACGAATCTAACCGTGCAGATTTGATCTCCGGATATAATACACCGCCAGAACCGTTTCTAGGTATTTTTATCGCTCGCCTATTTGTGCGAACAACATTCGAATGTTACATACATTTTTGCACTCCGTAAGATTCTGACCTGATCTAGTCAGACCGAATCTACGTTTTCAATTGTGACCCGAGCTGATCTAGACTAAATTTTGAATTTGAACCAGATTTGAATATTGAAGCACACAATAAAAATTATACAGCTAAAAAAATAATTCGAATAGGATATTAACGGAATAAAGCAAGTTTCAGAATTCTTTTATTTAGGAAGTAGGATTACAAAGGATATAAAATGTAGGATAGCACAGGATAGGAAGGCATTCGTAGAAAAGGAGCAGATCAAATTAAGATCAAACATTGACTTGGATATTACAAAAAGATCACTAAAGGCATATGTGTGCAGTGTAGCATTGTACGGGTGTGAGGCGTGGACTATAGGTAAATAAAAGAAACGTAGAATAGAAGCATTCGAAATGTGGTGCTACAGGAGGTTGATGAGGATTGGTTGGGCAGATAAAGTGACAAATGAAGTAGCGATGTGTAGTTCACTCGCGAACCATTCACTCTGAACGGTTCAATTAAATGACGGGCGTACTGTGACGATGTTTTGCAACGACCTATAGGTCACTATGACCTAGTTCGTGAACTATGAGCTACATGGTGTACGATGTACTTGTACTAGGTCCTGAACCCGTCGCCTACTAAACCGTCCATGAATCACAATGGCTCGTAAACGATGCAGCATAGTATACATTACATATACAGTACTAACATTTATTTAGTGATAAAGTGTGTTGGTGAACGGAACGAAATAGGAAACCCGATGCGATATTGCAACAGCAGCATTGCCGAGCTGAGTCACAATTTATATGTTGGTATCAGATTTCATTTGGAATATTATAATTAATATATTCGCAAGATTCGCATAGGTCGTGAACTAGTTCATTTTTAAAAGAAGTAGTAGTTCACGACGTATAGTTCGTGAACGGTACATTGAAATGAGCTACGAACTAGGTCCTCAAAGTGACCTACAGTTTGCCATCGCTAAAATGAAGCCGTACTTGAATTAGTAGAGGAGAAGAGACGTATTTAGAAAAAAATACAGCGTAAGAGAGATAGCCTAGTAGGTCATATCTTAGACATGGGAGTATTATGTGATTAGTTATAGAAGGCAAAGTAGAGGGAAAGAAAAGGGTGGGTAGATTTGGAGTAATAAAAGTCTTAACAAAATGTACTGTAATATAGCCCTAATAAAAACGTGCTTATAAATAGCAGAACCAATTTATACTTTTTATAATATTTTAATTTTTTTACTTAATTCATACTTGTTATAAATTTTTCCAAATCAACTATTAAACGTAGAATTTTTTAATGCAGGGAAAAGGAGCAGATCGAGCAATATATTTTACTATTAGTCGGGCGTCTATTCCAATTAGTACGGCCCTGTATACTCGTTAAGTATTGCAATATCTGCCATACCAATTTTATGCTTATATCTAGTAGCGTAGTGCACAATATCTAATGCAACATTGTATGTATTCACTTTAAAAAAAAAAATTTTTTTTTATGGTGTAGTAAATATATCGTTTCGATAACGAAAAAATTAAAGTTTTTTTTTTAGTGCGAAAAAGTGCAAATCTGCCAAAATGATTTACCAATGCAATATGTAAACATGGTATATTTTAAGCCAAAAATAATTTTTGACAGAAAAATCGGACTTTTCGCACATCAAGAAAGGTTTAGATTAGACAATGACAGATTATGATTATGTTAGCTGTAAGTTACTTAAAAAAACTTTTTTATAATTGTTTTTTTTTGGGTATTTTGAGAATCTATCAAAAACAAAAAAAACACCGTTGAAAACATTTGTCGAACACTCAATACTTAAGTTTGAATATTTAAAATCATCACTACACTGTTTTTCAAAAAATTTCTTGATTCAAAAATTGCAAAATACCTTTGAAGTAAAAAATAAAAAATTTGACATTTTTGATAAATATTCGATCAAGATTCATTAAAATTCATAACTTAATGATTAACTAAATAATATATATGGATTATGGTAAAATATGGTAAAATAAAATATCCAATTATGGTAAAATACGCACAAAAATATTTTATCAACAGATCAACACCAATAAGGGTATTGAAATATTTATGAAATATCTTGTTCTAGTTGTCCTAAAGTATATATAGGACAAACACGTAGACCAATTGAAACTAGATTTAAGGAGCATTTTAAGCTCATTTCAGATTAAATAGAAAACATAAAAGTGCTGTAGCCGAGCATATTTTGAATCAGGTTCAAATTAGTTCACTTAAATTACTTAAACGTGTTTTGAATTATTCCGAGTTAAATGCTTCTGAAAGTATATCATGCATAAATCTAAATTTAATTTAATGAATTTAGATTCGGGCCCAATTTCATCTTGTCTTTTTAATTTATTTAATAAGAACTATTTTTAAATTCATTATTATTTTTTTTATTTTTAGTTATTTTAGGTTTAATAATATATACTATATTTTATTTTGAAATACAAGTAGAAAAATTTAATTATTTTTTTATATACATTTAATTAGGAACATTATAACAATTAATTTGTAAGTTAAGTAAATACATCCTTTACCCATGTTCCTTTTGATCTCTTTTATTTTTATCGATTGCAAAGTGGATTTCTTTTCACTTCAATTCCAATTCCTTTCTTGCAATAATCTATATGTATAGAAATTTGTATAATGATTATAAATTTCGAGAATAATAATAATGTACAACATTATAGTTAAAGAGTCCGCAATCCTAAAGATTGGTTGGAAACAGCACGCCATGCCGATCTATCCTGAGCTAATCCCTTCATCTCCCTATAGCTATTCATCTCAACGTCTTCAACTATCTGACTCACATACTCCAATCTAGGCCTACCTACCCCTCTCTTTCCCTCCACTCTACCTTCTATGATCAATTGCATAATCCCCCCATGCCTAAGAATATGCCCTACTAATCTGTCTCTCCTACGCTGTAACACTCTCCAAATACTTCTCTTCTCCCCTACTAACTCTAGTACAGCTTCATTTGTTACTTTATCTTCCCAACCAATCCTCATCATCCTCCTATAACACCACATTTCAAGTGCTTCTAATCTACGCTTCTCTTCCTTTCCTATAGTCCACGCCTCACACCCGTACAGTGCTACACTCCAAACATATACCTTCAGTAATCTTTTTCTAATACCCAAGTCAATATTTGATCTTAAAATCTGTTCTTTTTCTACGAATGCCTTCCTACCCTGTGCTATCCTACACTTTATATCTACCTTGCTTCGATTATCTTTTGTGATTCTACTGCCTAAATAACAAAAATCTGACACTTCTTCGATTCTATTATCTCCTATTGTGATCCTCATTTTTCTACTGCATTCCTTTTTGTCACACCTCATCACTTTAGTTTTACCTATATTTATTTTCATGTTAAAATCCCTAGTCAATACTGCCTGCATACCATTCAATACCCTTTCTAAATTCTTTTCGCTTTCTTCCAATATAGCTATATCGTCGGCGAATCTCAGCATATATATTTTCTCTCCCTGTACATTCACACCTACACTATACTCTTCTTTTACTTTGTTTATTGCATCTTCTATATATAGATTAAATAATAACGGTGAAAGTGTACATCCCTGCCGAACTCCCTTCCCTATTTTTGCTACCTCTTCTTCCCCCTCAATTCTAACTAAGGCAGTTTGGTGTTTATATAAATTAAAAATTATTCTCCTATCCTTATAATCTATACCCGTTTCTTTTAAAATTCTAAACATTATGTCCCAATCTACATTGTCAAATGCCTTTTCTAAGTCTACAAAAGCTATGCAAGTTACCTTTCCTACCCTCATTCTTTTTTCTACTACCGTTCTTAGTGCTAGAATCGCCTCCCTCGTCCCTCTGTTTTTCCTAAAACCAAACTGATCTTCTCCTAGCCTTTCCTCTACTTTATTTTCTAATCTCCTATAAATAATCTTGAACAATATCTTCGATGCATGTGATAGTAGGCTAATGGTCCTATAGTTCTCACACAAATTAGCTCCTATTTTCTTCGGCATTGTTACTATTCTACTACGCTGAAAATCCTGTGGTACTTCTCCCTTCTCATATATTTTACAACATTATAGTCTTACATTAATCGGTTTGTAAAATAAATACTAAACTTGACAAGTAACCTCAATTTTACAGCATGTATTTGTTGTTCTTGTATCTTTCTTCTTTGCACGACCCACATGATAGTTCCCTCTTCGTTAGAAATGGCAACGCATGACACTCAGTACCAAGTATACTATCTTATACAAAAAAGTAGGGCAGACCTTTGATTAGATACTTGGCATAAAAAATATTATGAAAAAACCCGACAGTCAATTAATCTCCAAGTAAATTTAATCCTCTGTTTGTTAATTGATATTTACTAGTACTTTATTACTGGTACTTTAGTTCAAAATGAAAAAACCGGGCCTTAATCTGAAATGAGTTAATGCCCCTTAAATCTAGTTTCAATTGGTCTACGTGTTTGTCCTATATATACTTTAGGACAGCTAGTACAAGATATTTCATAAATACCAGATTTTTTTATTGAAATCAATCAAATCTTTGGGATTTCCTATTGTGTTATATTTTGTATTTGTGTCATATTGTCTTATTTATTTAATAGTATATCAATCACGATTCGTGACAGAGGTATTTTATTTAGTTTTTTTTTATCTTGTGCTGTTGAAGATGGGGGCATAGCCTTCGAAATGTGCATCTAGCTACTTAGTACTTTAAGTTATCTTTGGAACAAACCTTAGCCAAAATACACAGTTTTACTATCATTCTCCCCAACAAAATCATTTTCGACCAAAATTTTCAGGATCAAAAAATATATTATTCATAAATATAAATAATTCAAAATGTACATTTCAAACAATATTTTCCATATATATATCTAACTAAAGGCTTAGTATTTTTTAAATTTCTGTTTATCTAAAATTTCTAATTTTTATAAATTTCCATCTATAATTAATGAATTAAAAATGCAAATACATTTACATAAGACCTTAATCCACTTCACCAAAAAAAAATTCTAACGAAATAACAGGACATGACATGACAGTTGGCGTTTTCTGAAATTATGAACACTATTAATTAAATTCAAATGAACAACAATTAAATTGGATATACTTATTTTACACCCATATCTATTTCCATCTATTGTTCTATTCGATAAAACACACACTGATAAAACGTTACAAGGTATTAAATAATGTATATCAATCATGACGAAAGATGTCTTTCCGTATTAAATATGACAGCTACACGCGCCGGATTTAAGGAATAATCCACTATGGCAACATGTTGCGGTTTGACATAAGTGCTAAACATTGTATGAAGAAATGTCAAAGGTTTAACCTTGGTTATATGTACATACATTTATATCTAGAAAATCGTATTTAAAAACTGAGGATTTTTATGAATTATTTTGAAAAAAAGAGACGCTTAACAACCGATTTTTTTAAAGCATGATGCAATAATCTATAATGAAAAAAAAATTACTCATTTTCATTTTTGTCTTCTTATTTCCCATATTTATATATTTTTATTGATTTTCTGATTTTTTTTAGCTATTTATATCTTATTTTTTCAAAATAAAACTTAGGTGATTCTGAAACATAACTAGAAAATTCTTGAATCAGATATTTTCACGGGGAATATTATGATAAAATTTGCTTTTTAAATTTTTTCTTATAAAATCGAACGTGATGATCTTTCCGTACAGAATCGGGTCCTTGTTGTAGTCAATTTTATGGTTGAGGAGTGTTTAACATAACACACAACTAACAGCACACTAGAGCGAAAAATAAATATAAGATTGTTAACCATACAAGAGCACAGTAAATAATTATAACAGTTACTTTCGTCACTTGAAAATTATTTAATTATTGTGCCGATTTTATAATATTCTCGTATAAAAGGACGACGCTAAAACATAACAATTTTATTTAAATAACTAAATCATAAATTCTGTTTAATTTATAATTTATATTTTTCTTCTAGTTACGTAAAAATTCAAACGAATGATAAAAGTGCCTTTGATGTTTTTCTATATAAGCTGAGCACCTATTCGAAATGCGCATCTACTATTGTAATCATAAAATATTCATAAGAATATTAGATAACTTTTTAAGTTTACGCTGTTATATTGCATTAGTTTTGGAACTTCTGCTCAAATTTACATAATCGCAACAGACAAACGCTTTTAAGCCTTCCGCTCAACTTATGCTTCAGTTTATTATCTGCTCTGTGCTAAACGATGAAACCAGACAGGATTAAACCGAACATTTATTCTATTAATAAATGACAAAATCTAGTTGCACTAAATTGTTGCGACATTTCATTCAATTGTCATAATTATCATTCACAATGTTTTATAATGCGAATTATAGTCGCAGTTCAGGAAGTGTCTGCACATTGCGCAATTGTTTTTATCTCCGTTATAATTATTTCTTAACAATTGTGTAAAATATTTGATTACGAGTTTTGTAAAATTTCTCCCAGGCTCCAATACTTGATTAAATAATAGTCTTTTGAACACAAAACATTATATTAAGGTATAAGATTTTTGCCGAAAAATATGGTAATTTGAAAGAAAATATTGGGAATTTAAAAATTTCCATATCTCTAAAGAAAGATTTTTATATTTACAAAACGCAACACTGTCAAAAAATTAAATCGGCCATTGTGATATTACCGTAACCTAGCAACGTCACATTGACGTTTCCAAAGTCAAAACAACATATTTAAATGTAAATAAATACAAATAGCGAGTAAATATACCTATAAGATGTTAAACGGAAATAGTAATATTCGGTAAAGTTCGCCTTCAGATATAGCTCTGTATATTATCCTGGAATGATAAAACTTTATAACATTAATATTATATATTTAAAATAATATCTCTTCTAGATTTATTTTAATTGTATTTAAGGCTAAGTTAGACATTTATACGTAAATATACTCGTGGTTCAGTCAAAACATTAAGTCGGCCATCATGGATTTTACCGTATGCTATCAACAATGTCAAATTGACGTTTCCGTTGTCCAAACAGAATACAAAACTGTAAATAAACACGTCTTACGAATAAATATATCGTCAGCGATGTAACATACCTCTTATCTTACAATAATTCAAAAAATGACAGATCACGTCAAACAGTTTCTTAGGTTTATTGCGCATGTTCAGAACATCTCCGGATTCATTAAAAGGACAAAGCGGATAGGAGGTATTGTCACATCGCCAACGACGGAGCACACCATTTATCCTACCGACCATTCCTCCTACTCGTGATTCATCCTACCGCCATTGCTCCTAACAGTCAAATATCCTATTCGTCATTTATCCTAAACGTCGATTACGATCGACTCACGATCACTGACGATATATTATAATATAAAACCAACTCCACAAATCTTCTATCTTCTTTAGGTAGCACTCTTTATAATTGAAACTGAAAATATTATGAATATAAACGCCCATAATTATATATATATATATGTGTGTATATTTTATTTTTATTTTTTCTTACAACATCTAGATATCCTTTATTCATTAACCTACCCAAGAGTACCTTACATCAATACCGTACCCGTCAGCGGCAACAACAACTCCGACCCATCTCACGTGCTTTCCCTGGCTACAAAACATTTGGGAACATTCCAAGTCCAGCTGGAACCAAGTCCCGGTCTCTTGTCCACCAATTTCGTCGCCCTGGTGACAGATGCCAACGACACAAACATCCTGGACCGCTATCATTTGACAGCTGATGTCACTCGATGTTATTACAGAGGACAGTATTCAGCGTTAAGCTTATGCAACGGAATTGTAAGTAAAAACACGCGAAGAATATGATTTGCTGTAATAACAATGATATGTATATGTATATTAAGTGTTGCATCTTGAGCAAGCAGTAATTAATAAAATTACATTATTATTTTTGACGTAATGAAGCTGCTATTGAATTTATTGTAGTACCACAAAGAAATAATTAAAGGAAGGCATCTTGGAAACTAGCTCATTGCAATCTTATACTCTGTCTCTCATTCTCGGCTATTGTGAGTAGGCAAACAAAGACTGCAATACAGAACGTGGATCTAATAAGTATTTCATTTCATTCGGGATGGCGAAATGAAAATTATTTCTATTAATTTGAATTTACAATTTGCAGTTACAACGCTTGCATTACGCGATGTTCTTTGAATGCACACTCTTATACCGATTCCTTCATTTTTATCTTACAATAGAATCATGGGCGTCGATTATGGGGAGGGCGCTATTCAAATGCCGAACGTTTAAGTTAAATGCATATTATATAAAAACGAAAACGACGACAAGTCATTTGTCATATCATATTTATTAGACATATCATCAGCGATGTGACTATTTTTCGAAAAATGAGATATGTTAAGCAAATTCTTGCGCATGTTCAGAAAATCCCCAAACTCATTAAAAGTTCAAAGCAGATAGGAGGTATTGTTACATCATTCACGATGTGCTACTAGACATTGTTTGATAAATAGAATATTTACTAAAGAGGGACGAAAGATAATATTGTCTGTGGGCATACCTTTTGGAAAAAAACGGTACTAAATTTTATTCCGTAAAACTGCCGCACTGAAGATAACATCATCATGAAGGGTTTAGCTATGTCCCTACTTGTCAAGTTGAAAAATAGAAAATAATAAAAGGTCATTAAAAACATAGATGAGGATGACTTAGGTCCTAGTATACTTAGGTCAGAGTTTCATAGAGCATTAAATGATTTACGGAATAACAAAGCAGCGGGGATTGATATGATACCAGCCGAATTAATAAAACACGCAGGGGAAAAAATGCAGGAGCGATTATACAGGTTAGTTTGTAAAATATATGAGAAGGGAGAAGTACCACAGGATTTTCAGCGTAGTAGAATAGTAACAATGCCGAAGAAAATAGGAGCTAATTTGTGTGAGAACTATAGGACCATTAGTCTACTATCACATGCATCGAAGATATTGCTAAAGATTATTTATAGGAGATTAGAAAATAAAGTAGAGGAAAGGCTAGGAAAAGATCAGTTTGGTTTTAGGAAAAACAGAGGGACGAGGGAGGCGATTTTAGCACTAAGAACAGTAGTAGAAAAAAGAATGAGGGTAGGAAAGGTAACATGCATAGCTTTTGTAGATTTAGAAAAGGCATTTGATAATGTAGATTGGGACATAATGTTTAGAATTTTAAAAGAAACGGGTATAGATTATAAGGATAGGAGAATAATTTTTAATTTATATAAACACCAAACTGCCTTAGTTAGAATTGAGGGGGAAGAAGAGGTAGCAAAAATAGGGAAGGGAGTTCGGCAGGGATGTACACTTTCACCGTTATTATTTAATCTATATATAGAAGATGCAGTAAACAAAGTAAAAGAAGAGTATAGTGTAGGTGTGAATGTACAGGGAGAGAAAATATATATGTTGAGATTCGCCGACGATATAGCTATATTGGAAGAAAGCGAAAAGAATTTAGAAAGGGTATTGAATGGTATGCAAGCAGTATTGACTAGGGATTTTAACATGAAAATAAATATAGGTAAAACTAAAGTGATGAGGTGTGACAAAAAGGAATGCAGTAGAAAAATGAGGATCACAATAGGAGATAATAGAATCGAAGAAGTGTCAGATTTTTGTTATTTAGGCAGTAGAATCACAAAAGATAATCGAAGCAAGGTAGATATAAAGTGTAGGATAGCACAGGGTAGGAAGGCATTCGTAGAAAAGGAACAGATTTTAAGATCAAATATTGACTTGGGTATTAGAAAAAGATTACTGAAGGTATATGTTTGGAGTGTAGCACTGTACGGGTGTGAGGCATGGACTATAGGAAAGGAAGAGAAGCGTAGATTACAAGCATTCGAAATGTGGTGTTATAGGAGGATGATGAGGATTGGTTGGGAAGATAAAGTAACAAATGAAGCTGTACTAGAGTTAGTAGGGGAGAAGAGAAGTATTTGGAGAGTGTTACAGCGTAGGAGAGACAGATTAGTAGGGCATATCCTTAGGCATGGGGAGATTATGCAATTGATCATAGAAGGTAGAGTGGAGGGAAAGAGAGGGGTAGGTAGGCCTAAATTGGAGTATGTGAGTCAGATAGTTGAAGACGTTGAGATGAATAGCTATAGGGAGATGAAGGGATTAGCTCAGGATAGATCGGCATAGCGTGCTGTTTCCAACCAATCTTTAGGATTGCGGACTCTAACTAAAAACCAATGGACCGTAATTAAAGTATTTTGAGATTATATGTTACTTCTTTGTTGGTATAATATATTATGTAAATTTACCATCTTCGTAAGAAAGTACTACCGCTTTTTGCAGTAGATCTCGCGCTTGTAATAATGCGAAGGACTATTTGATGTGCATATAGTTCATTAAGCGAAAGTTGGCAGATTATATAATTTATTAATGTTAGTGGCAATAATAGATTGTAAGAAAACGTCTATACTGGATTGATGTACGCGAAAATTCCGATTTTTTTTTGCTATGGAAATATATTAAATATCATATTAACTTCTTCAAATTTGTATTATGCTGAAAATAGATTTGAATTTTCAGAATTACCGATATTGGACCATTATTTTATTATCACTATTTAGAGTATGGCCATATTTATTTAAAATTAAAATATCTAAAAAATTCTACATTCTCGTTTCCTCGTCGATATTTCACTGGACGAAGCATACAATAGGTGAAGCGAATTGCATTTTTCTCACAATTTACATTTTACTACATATACCGCTACAAATCAGTGCTGCATTTAATGAAAAAATTAGATAAATCTTGCCATTTTCAACAATATCAGCAATCATCAGCGTCAATATTAAACGTTACTTTCAATGTTATTGACCTAGAGAATGCACAGAACTTAGAAACGTTACTTTATTTACAGTTTCGTGATCGTGGGATATTGTAAAATGCAGTATATACACAGTGATTCAATGTAAAAAAGAAAATATACTTAACACTATATATAATAAAACATGCTTTTCTCTGTTCCTGTCTAACACTTCCGAATAATAAATCGTGTGCCGCCCCTGGACGGATTTCAGCTTTTTTATTATCACCCAAATGAAGCTATATTTAATAGCGGCTGAATGGTGCCGTTTTTTATGGCGGTCTGAGCGTTATTTGGGACATAGAGCGTTTTGATTAAAGGGACCGAATTACCTTCGCTTATATTAAAGTATGCAATGAGAAAAAAGTATTGGTAGCCCTGCAAATATTGTGTTGGTAGCTTTTACATTGTTACGTCCACAATGACGTACTTTAGTCGCGCGGAAACAATACGTAAACTAGTTTATATTAAATCATGAAATCGATTTAGACTTGTTAATAATTTTAGCGTTTATAATATGAACATAATTTTTGGACAACTAATTTGTCACTTAAGTAGACATTTAACACTTTTCCCAATATATTTTTTTAGGGAAAAAACTAACATCATGATGTTTGTTTGCAATATGTAATAAAAAAAATTATTAGTACACCTAGTATATAAGAGACTCTGCAAAACAATTATATACATATTTTCCGCGATTTACCTCGCAGATGCGAGATCGAAACTCCCGATAAAATGTAAAATTAAGTTCACCTCTCTCGTTGAATTCATCTACCGGCTAGAATCTTCAGTTTCTTTTCATTCGAAAGAATGAAATAAGTAAGCTAGAGAAAACTAGGTTAACAAGACAAAAATATTATATTAAATTGAAACGATTATTCAGTCAAGTTAAGCTATATATTAAGCATTCATATATGTTCCATTCAACGAAGGTTTGTTGAAAGTTTCGATGAAAAGCAACTATGCAATTATCTGTCGTGCTTCCTTGGGATTTGTAACACTTCAAAAAAATTTTGACTAGTAATTTTTTTTTGGAGCAAGTGAAAAACGTGTGGAAATGTTGTTTTATATTATTGGATTATAGGTAAAAGAAAAGAATATATCAAACATTGGTAAATCGATCAAATCGTTCGGTTAGAAATGAAAGTTATTTCAAAAAGGGTTAGTGTTTCAAATACCTGAATATATAACTTTCTGAATTAATTATTAAGTAAATTATACAGCTATCCGGAATGAAATAATTAACTTAGTACATAATTCGAAAGACGATTATGATTCAATCCTGGATAAGGCATTTATATTTCCATGTAAAATATCGGCTGATTTCTAACCAATCGATAAACCATTAATAAGTTAAACATAATGTCCTAGATATATGAAAACGTAGCTTTAAAAATTTATTACTTAGTATTACTTATTATTAATTAGTAAAGCCTTTTGACTGTCAATAATGTGGACTCATAGAAAAAAAGAAGAATATACTACATGATTTTTCATAAGAAAATTAATTATATATATGCTTTTTAGATCTTCCGATGATATTCTATCAAAAAAGCGACTTTTCTGGGTCACTTGTGATTTTAATAAGCAATGTGTTTATATAAACGAAATATTGAACACTTTCTAATATAAATTGATTTAATAATGGCGTTTAAGTATTTAGCCCAACGCTGTATCAAGAGTACGTAAATACAAAATATTATAAAATTACAAATTATTTTTTAGACAGCTGGAAAATTACTTATGGAGTTTGTCGAAACTTTACAATATTCAATATTAATTACAAAATATACAAATCTATATAAAGAAAAAGTTTCTTCTCAGATGACATATTGTTTGATGAATTTCGAAAATTTTAAATAAAAGCAAAATAATTTTATTTATTCCTAACTGACTCTACACTAATTAAATTTAAAACGCTCTTTGCTACCCCTAAACGACGCCCATTTTTTATATCAGACAAGAAATACCCTCTATAATTTTAATTATTTTATTAGCATGTTGGTAAGTGATTTTAGTTAGTAACGTTGCATGAATTTGTATATATTTTTAAAAATAAAGTTTTCTTTTATTATATTTGCTATTTGCGCGTTTTCCTCGGCCAAATATTTTGTTTTTTTTTTACAATTCATATGCATTGACTTTTTTGACGAATTAACTAAACAAAAATATATATTCTAAGCCGTCCATTTAAGCGTGGCAGTTCAATTCAAACTAATGTACCTCGTCGATATCGATATTTCTACAATATTTGTATTTACAGATAGGAATTCTGCACTTCACGCCCAGCCATTCGTACTTCATACACCCACTGCCAGATCGTTTCCATAACGGCACATCTAAACCGCACGTTATAGTTCGAAAAAAAATAGAGTCTTTAGTCGACAATAACAATGCGCATTGCGCTCACGAAAACGACTATGAAAATACGTTTTTGAAACAAAAATTAAAGAAGCGAAAGACCGAATTTAGCGGTTTTGTAAATACCAAAGAAGTTGTTCGTCATCGAGGATGTAATGCCAGTTGTAACAGTACTAATAGTAAAAGTAACGAGAGCAGTAATTTGACTGATGCGGAATCTATTGATAAGTGCATAAAGCAATGTGATTTTAAAAGTGATAAATTGAATGGGAAGAAACGCTCTAAGAGAGAATTTCCTGCAGATAGCCATGTGTTTGTTGAGACGGCCGTCTTCGTCGATAGAGACCTATTCGACCATATGAAAACCAACTTTCCCGTCAATACTGAACGTGAATTAATTCGATTCGTTCTCGCTATGATAAATGCTGTAAGTACTCGTTTTTCTATCGCTATTTTTACAATTCACTATGAACTCCATTTTAATAGTAAGATCAAATTTCTAAACATTCGTATCGAATATTACCAATAAAGCGTTTATCTGAAACGTATTTTTAAAACTAAGCCTCCGTCTTCACCCCAATCACTTCCCCAAAGTACTGGCATTAATAAAGTGAATTTTATAAAAAAAAAAGCAAGAATATTTTCGTTGCAGAAATTAGTAACGGATTTATTTTTTAATTTCAACGTAAACAATGAACATTTGAAGAAATTAAATAATATTAGAAATTAATAATCTTAGCTTTCGAAATACGCGTCCAATTTGTAAATACTTTTGCTTGAGTTACGCTTTTTAAATGACACATTTAACTTTTATTTTAGACGCAATTACAAAATATTATTATTAATATAATTGAGGGGGAAGAAGAGGTAGCAAAAATAGGGAAGGGAGTTCGGCAGGGATGTACACTCTCACCGTTATTATTTAATCTATATATAGAAGATGCAATAAACAAAGTAAAAGTAGAGTATAGTGTAGGTGTGAATGTACAGGGAGAGAAAATATATATGTTGAGATTCGCCGACGATATAGCTATATTGGAAGAAAGCGAAAAGAATTTAGAAAGGGTATTGAATGGTATGCAGGCAGTATTGACTAGGGATTTTAACATGAAAATAAATATAGGTAAAACTAAAGTGATGAGGTGTGACAAAAAAGAATGCAGTAGAAAAATGAGGATCACAATAGGAGATAATAGAATCGAAGAAGTGTCAGATTTTTGTTATTTAGGCAGTAGAATCACAAAAGATAATCGAAGCAAGGTAGATATAAAGTGTAGGATAGCACAGGGTAGGAAGGCATTCGTAGAAAAAGAACAGATTTTAAGATCAAATATTGACTTGGGTATTAGAAAAAGATTACTGAAGGTATATGTTTGGAGTGTAGCACTGTACGGGTGTGAGGCGTGGACTATAGGAAAGGAAGAGAAGCGTAGATTAGAAGCACTTGAAATGTGGTGTTATAGGAGGATGATGAGGATTGGTTGGGAAGATAAAGTAACAAATGAAGCTGTACTAGAGTTAGTAGGGGAGAAGAGAAGTATCTGGAGAGTGTTACAGCGTAGGAGAGACAGATTAGTAGGGCATATTCTTAGGCATGGGGAGATTATGCAATTGATCATAGAAGGTAGAGTGGAGGGAAAGAGAGGGGTAGGTAGGCCTAGATTGGAGTTGTGAGTCAGATAGTTGAAGACGTTTAGATGAATAGCTATAGGGAGATGAAGGGATTAGCTCAGGATAGATCGGCATGGCGTGCTGTTTCCAACCAATCTTTAGGATTGCGGACTCTTTAACTAACTATTATTAATAAAAATGGAATGCAAAAATCATGGAAAATATAATTTTTAAAATGCAAATCTGAATAACACGATTTTTTTTTATAAATACTGCGCCAAATATTTTTTGCGCCATTTTTTTTAAGGAACGAGATTTATGTTTATAAAATTTACTTATACTGAATTATATCATATTATTCAAGAGTTACGTCTTCACTTACGTCACAAATCAATTGTACGGGTATAGTTTAAATTTTTATCTGCATGTTTATAAAACACGCTAATATAATTCGTAGTTCGTGGGTGTTTAAAGCTAGACATTTCACTTTCCGACTTTCCTCAATAAATGTCATATAGATAATTCATCACTTCACCTTTATATTCAAATCGATTCTAATGACTCAGCTCTCTATGAGCCAAGTATCGTTGCAATCGACGTTTTGTTGCATAATATACATTTTAGATTAATAGTAATCAAAGAAGTTTGAAAATAGCCTAGTTTTGCGACTATGAATTAGGATACGTGACCTTATAAAATATTCTTTATAAAACGGTTTACATCATTCTAAGTTTTACCGATAACAGAAAAAAAAACTCTGTATATATTCGTCAATGAAATTAATATCAACGTTTCGTATCACATTTCATCCTTCATCAGGGCTAAATTAACTCTGTACAAATAATAAAATTACACATCCCAGTTTATCAATTTTATTAAAAATAAGGATTTTGTAAATACATGACAAATCACTTATAGTACGCAAAACTTATTTCAGGTCCAGTTGCTATATCATGATTCCAGTTTGGGTCGACCAGTTAATTTTTTATTAAAACGACTAGAGATCTTGCGAGAGGAAGCGCCAGGTCTGTCAAGACCCCCAGATATAGATAGGTAAAACTATCGTCAACATTATTATTACATAGTATAGAATATCACCCAAATACCGTACTTAAAGCATAAAGTAGCTAGATGTACATTTCGAAGGCTATGCCCCCATCTTCAGTAGCACAAGATATAAATTAAATTAACTACCTCTGTCACCAATTTTAAAATGTTAAATTACCATTTGATCCTTTAATTGCATGTGGTTAGATAGTATTTTAAATAAATATAATTTTAAAGTAACATATAATAGTTCTAATAGTCTTGCTAATTTTCTAGGAAATCCCAAAGATTTGATTGATTCCAATAAAAAAATCTGGTATTTATGAAATATCTTGTACTAGTTGTCCCAAAGTATATATAGGACAAACACGTAGACCAATTGAAACTAGATTTAAGCAGCATTTAACTCATTTCAGATTAAGGCCCGGTTTTTTTCATTTTGAACTAAAGTACCAGTAAATATCAAGTAACAAACAGAGGATTAAATTTTCTTGGAGATTAATTGACTGTCGGGTTTTTTCATAATATTTTTTATGCCAAGTAGCTAATCAAAGGCTTGCCCTACTTTTTTGTATAAGATAGTACACTTGGTACTGAGTGTCATGCGGTGCCTTTTCTAACGAAGAGGGAACTATCACGTGAGTCGTGCAAAGGAGAAAGATACAATAACAACAAATACATGCGTAAATTTGAGGTTACTTTTCAAGTTTAGTATTTATTTTAGAAGCCGATTAAGGTAAGACTATAATGTTGTACATTATTATTATTCTCGAAATTTAAAATCATTATACAAATTTCTATACAAATAGAGATTGCAAGAAAGGAATTGGAATTAAAGGGAAAAGAAATCCACTTTGCAATCGACAAAAATAAAAGAGATCAAAAGGAACATGCGCAAAGGATGTATTTACTTAACTTACAAATTAATTGTTATAATGTTCCTAATTAAATGTATATAATAGTATATTAAAGAACGAGTTTCATAAGGCAGGTTTTATTGCACGAGTTCAAGTTTAGAAAACGAGGTGCGTAGCACCGAGTTTTTTAAAGAACGAGTGTTATAAATGACTTATGAAATGAGTTATTTATACTATTTTTTCTAATTTGCGTCTTTTATGCCCTTTTTAAATGAAAAATCGAAATTTCAAAATTTAGGGAATTTTTTGACTGTTGGTAGTAACTATCGACACATTTGAAACATTCGAAATAAATTGTCAAATAAATTTAAATTAACCTATTTGTTGCTTTCTTTTGTAGTTTGACGTACAATTGTACACTTCAGGGACAAAATTAAATCAAACTATTTGTTGCTTTCTATTGTAGTTTGACGTTTAATAACTGGCAAGCAGAGCTACCAACTTTGAAACAGTAAATTGCCCTATGCTATAAGCGAACTCAAATTCGCTATAAACGAACTCATTTGGGTTCGTTAATAGCTCTATTAGAAACGCAAATTAGAAAAAATAATAATTAAATTGATCTATTTGTATTTCAAAATAAAATAAAGTATATATTACTGTGTCCTATTGCAAGGTATCAAAATAGTCAATAATATCTTGACGAACATCGTTGTCATTGTTATTTTCTTCAATGAACTGGGGGTTTGATTGGGGATCAAACTCAACTTCATTAGAATCATTCCTATATCTAGCAATGTTGTGCAGATGCAACAATAATGTTCAGCATTAGAGGCAATTTACATTTTGTACTTATTGATATGACAGGGAATCGTTTTTTCCAAATGTTCTTTCAACAACATTTCTTGTGCCAATATGAGCTTCATTATAAAGCACTTCAGCTGCTGTTCGTATTATATTGTTGTTTATCGTATCTTTCGAAAATATCCTTGTGTTGGAATCGATTGCTATTATTGTAAACCCTGCGCTCACATATGTGATAATTAATTTTACTTATCCACATTTTCCATAATCAATTGAAAATCTAAAAAAATCCATTTTTGCGAGTGCAAATATGAGCGTAACCTAAAACGTCCTATTTACATCCCTAATTGTCGGTTACTTGGGCCTGTAAATTTACTTGTAATATACTATGTTTAACTTCTAAGTAAACTTACTGAATAGTGAATAAACGCTAGTTTTGAGTTACTTTTGGCACTACTTGTATTTTAATTGTTACTTACTTGAGCTTGAAAAAACCGGGCCTAAATAGAAAAGATAAAAGTGCTGTAGCCGAGCATATTTTTGAATCAGGTCATCCTGTTCAAATTAGTTCACTTAAATTAGTTTACTGAAAAGTGTTTTGAATTATTCCGAGTTAAATGCTTATGAAAGTATACATGCATAAATATAAATCCAATTTAATGAATTCAGGCCCAATTTCATCTTGCCTATTTAATTTATTTAATAGGAACTATTTTAAAATTTATTTTTATTTTAGGTTTGATAAACCAATGTTTATTGTTGTTACTTGTTAGTTTCATAAATTATTAAATTATATTGTTTTAAAAAATTTCTATGACATATTATATGCCATTTTTTAAATACTTGTGTCATGTTGACTTATTTATTTAATAGTATCTCAATCACGATTCGTGACAGAGGTATTTTAATTAGTTTTTATCTTGTGCTACTGAAGATGGGGGCATAGCCTTCGAAATACGCATCTAGCTACTTAATGCTTTAAGTTACGGTATTTGGGTGATATTCTATACTATTATTACTTTGAGTCGAGTATCTATTTCTGCAATTATTATTTTTACGAGTTAGCTGGAATTTATAATGTTAGTGAGGACATCATTTATTACGTCATTTTAGCGCCCATTTCTTAACATCAAAAAGGTTTCTATGAAATTTTTTATTTAATCTTTCCAACTTATCATTTTATGTGTATATTATTTTATTACCCTTAGATATTTGAGTAATTTCTGCAATTGGCAGCGAACGAAGAACCCCGTAGGGGACAGGGAGCCCCAACATTGGGACCACGCCCTCATTTTAACGGGCCTCGACCTTTATGTCAGAGGAAAACATGGAAAAATTAGTAGCCAAGTTGTTGGTGCGTAATTGTTATCACTATTAATAATTTATCGTAAAAAAAAATTTTAAATAAGCATTTATTAAAATGTGCTTAAAAGGAACAAATAATTTTAAAACCAGCCGTAAAACAATTCCCGCATATGGCTAAAAATAAAAGCGCGCGGCGTAAAGTTTAATAACATCAACTTTAAGTAAAAATTATATAAAGATTTGCTCTATTATTTTTTTTTTAATTAGGATTAGCACCTGTTGCTGGTATGTGCACATCCACAAGTAGTTGTACTGTCAACGAGGGCCGCCATTTTGAAAGTGTTTACGTGGTTGCTCACGAAATTGGACATAAGTATAAAATTTATATATAAATAAAATATTTGTATATAATTACGTAGCTACTTATATAAATAAATTTTATTTTCTGATATTTTTCTTGGCAGTTTGGGAATGCGCCATGATGGACCCTTGGCAGACAACGACTGCGATCCCAGTAGCTATATAATGTCGCCCACATTGGGCAGTGGTAAGATCACGTGGTCATCATGCAGCCGACACTACTTACAAAAGTTCCTAGAGTAAGATTTATAGTCTTAATTAATAATATTTTTTCAAAAATATGGATTTCAATAAAAAATAACGGAACACCCTATATATCTCTTTCCTTTTGTGCTACTCTGTATAAATTCGTTTTTAAATTCTACTCAACAAAAAATTCAGCAGAACATCACATTTTGAAATGACACTTCATTAATATACAGGGTAATATTCTTTCCCTAACCGCAAAAATCATTATTCTATTTTCGACGGTTATCATTTAAAATACCGACATTCAAGTGCTAGCGTAACCTATATACATAACACAGTATCCAATTGTAGCACACCTCAGTCTAGATGTCTTCTGGACCACAGCAGCTCTGCAGGACAACTGGACCATGGCGCAGAAGGTGCTCTACCTGGAGAACGATTCGATGCGAATGCGCAATGTAAATCATTCGCTTCATGCAAATTGCAATGCACAACGACGTATCTAGATTAAAATCAATTATTATTTTAGGTATGCTAAAATACGGTCGGGGCAGTCGGCATTCCTCCCAACAACCCATGGATGACGTCTGCCGAGATTTGCATTGCGAACGAGAGAGGTACACATGGACATCGCATCCTGCTCTAGAGGGAACGACATGTGGATATAATATGGTAATAAATTTTTAGTGTAATATAATATACAGCCCCCTATCGCTTGAACAACGTCTCTTACAGCTCACACTTAAACGCTGTTATCAATATGAATACTAACTATATAAAGAAGGTAACGCTGTGTCATTTTTCCGGTATATAAATTTCGAGCGTGAACGACGTCGGCCTCTGTAGAGTTATCTGAGGTACTAATGATACTGCTGTACCTTGCAAATGCGGCAGCCAGTGTTGTGACGTATTCTACTGACTTACTATCTTTCTTTTCTTAATAGGATAGAGTGACACGGATTAGATGTATGGCGTTGCTACATGTTTTACAAACAACTTAGTGTAAGAAACAGAGTTCATATAATAATAGGGTCCTATATATATATTATTCTTCTACTCAAATCGTTTCTTGCTAAATATAAATTTTTTTTACACATTGTTTAGACATTTCTTCTGCAATGTTGTATTATGGATGTATATGGACAACAATCTTAAAATATACTTGGTTCATTTCATAATCTCTTAAGAAGCGTATTGATATCGCTCTCAAATATTTGTAACACATTAAATTAAATTATTATATTATAGTATCCATTGACTTGGCTTCATAATCCAAGACTAATGAATACAACTACTTTACATTTAGATTTATAAGTTTTCTAATGAAAATTGGAAAAGCGTATCATATTTATAATAAATATTATATAAATATCACTTGATATCGCATTCATAATCTCTTGTAATTTGATCACATAATTTATGTTGCACAACCTAAACATACTTAGAATTAATTACAACTTACGGCTAATGGTATACTACAGTAGACAACTTAATATTGCATGGCTAGCGTAATACACGTGTAATGTGCAATTGCAAGCCCCTGGGCCTGCGGCCAACGATATAATCTAAGTCGTGAATCAAATAAATGCGTATAATTCATTGTTATTGTTAATATTGTACATATGGCAACGCTGTATTCGTTTGGCTATTGACCACCATGAGCCAGCACTGTATGGCCGTTGTATTCTAATGAGTAAGATAAGGACACATAACTTTTTAGCGTTTAAAACTTTCTATCTTTTGGGCACGATTTGGCCGTTTGCGTTAGCCTTCTTTATAGAGTTAGTATTGATTGCTGTTATGTTGTGCATTCTTCAAACCACCTTCATTTCTCCATAACTATTCCAGCATTTTATTTAAATAATAACGATGAATGTGTACATTCTTGCCCAACTCCCTGACAATAAGAGGGTGCTATTCAGGCTGAGAATAGCTGAATAGGGATAATGATTTAGTGCGCGTTCCGCGATACAAATGTGTTTACGAAGTAGCCTACTCTCAATCGGTATTAAGGTTGCCAGATTTTCGATGCATCAAGAAACTGACCTATGGATCTTGGGTCAGGTCTTTAATACCCACTAATATTAAGACATATGAATATTTTACTTAATTTAATATTTGATCAATTATATAGCTAGAATATTAAAATCAATTGAATTTTTTTAGGGTTTTTATGGTATTTTATCTAGGTTTTTATCGTATAGTTTTAGTAGCCTATATTTATTTTCCTTTCCCTATCCGGCTATTCTCAGCCAGAATAGTACCAATAAGTGTTTCACCTTTGATATTAGTCTTTCTTTTATAAATATTTTGATTCACGCTACATTTGGCTAAAAATATTTTGGCATACTATTCACAACTTTGAATATATTTCTTCAATTATATATATCGTCTTTAATTTTGTTTTGTTAGCAACTACAATTGTCATTATATCACATTATTCTAAATGCCGAACGCGTACACATATAGTTGAATCGCTTTTATCAATAATTCCAGTGATAACAGCGCACATTATTAGAACAGAATGCCATTTAGAATGCCTAACGTATTCCCTCTATGCATATTCTATGTATTCCAATTCATTTGGTTCTCCCAATGTAGTCAAAGTAATGATTATTTGTTTTCCTATTCGACGATTACTTTTTATTTTTTTTTCTGCATTCACGTCACTACTAACTTACAATGTAGTCAACGCTTTACAAGGGTAGCATTTTATTTATTTTGATATGAAACGTGTGGACGCGATAAACCATAATGTCTTTAAAGCAGACATTGTGTAAAAATAAGTGTAAAAAATTTACATCCACGATATATCTTTTGTTTAATCGAGCATTAAAAGGGTTGATTAAATTTAAATAGATGATATGCACATAATTTTATGAAATGAATAATTAAAATCCTTGAGTAAATAGGCAAAATACTAATCTACCAGATTAGTTCTGTACACACTAATATATAATATAAAGATATATGTGCCATAATTGAAATAAACATGCGATAAAAGAAAAGATCTGGTTCACTGGGTTTTATTGAACTTTGTATATTTTTATATAGTACAGTAAATTACAATGTTATCAAAAATTGCAAATGATTTATTGAATTCATCGTTTTTAAAATAGCGGTTTGGAACTCAAGCGTCAGATCAGGTCAAGTCAAGCAACTCTTTGAACCGCAGGTCTTACAGAAAATATTTAAAACTTCTAATTTCTTTCTAAACATGCTAATTATATTATATAACAAATGCGACCTTTAGTTGAGCATCTACTATGAATTATATAAAATGGTATATTTTAAAGTAGGAGTTGCTTTAAAAATTGAAATATCTAAAAGGATATCGATTATAATAAATAATTAACTATTGTCTGATAATGACTGAATTATTTGTTAGTTTGTGGCACACTTTTAGTAATCTGGTTGTAGTGCTCCAATCTTCACGCAAATTGTATTTATTATTTATGTAGACGTCTTTATAATCCAGTAATAATAGTCATTAACAGATATAATTACTATATCTGCATTCTTGAACATTTTAATAAAGCGAATATTTTATACAGGTTATAAATTTTAAATGTGTTAAAAGTTATATCTACAAAACCAAATTCTACTTGATTTAGTCTATGACCTTAAATATTAATTTTATATAAATTCAACGTATTTTTTTTTGTAAAAAACCAGTACCATTTTAATTTAACATAACTTATTTTTAGTGGTGCAGAGCAGGTAGATGTACCCGTAAATCCTCGTCAGTTCCAGGGGTGTCCAGCGGTGCAATTGGTAGTTCAGCTGCGTACACAAGCGCACTTCAAAGCGCCAACAGACAGGAACCAGTGCATGGTGGTTGGAGTCGCTGGCGAACGACGATCGAGTGTGCCAGCGGTTGTCTATATGGAGAAGAAGGGCGATTGCGGTCCGGAAGTACCGGCATTGCTATGAGCACCAGAATGTGTAACAACCCACGGTAAAGTTGTCGTCGTTTTTTTGCTGGATTTATCATTGTAATGTAAAACTGTCGGTAAATTAAAATAAAACACATATCGCACATGTATTTCTAAAGTGACACAACTAAAAAATCGGTATTTTTGAGTTATCATGAACGAGTTTCGTAAAAATTCCTCTATTAATCATCAAAAAGAGTGGATTTTAAAGGCTTAAGAGCGTCCAACTTTTTGAAAACACTACATGTTTTGTAAGTATTTTTTACCGAGCTCACAAAACCGGTTTTCACCTTTTCCTAAAAATTTATGCGCGATATCATACCGCCTTCGTTTACTCACAACTCGAAAAATTATGTCACTTTCGACAGTTGCGTAACTTCCAAAGTATCTGGTGCTTTTGATATTTCAATAATCTTCGAGGTTTTTTGCAACTTTTAATAAATTATTGACGACATAACTTCGATAAATGAACGAAAAATTGTACCTTACGTTGCAGTGCGCAAAGTGGTGGTTCAAAATGTGATGGCATCGATAAAAAGTACCAAGCATGTAATACACAGCAGTGCATGAATGTTCCCAGATTGACTATTCTAGAATTTGCTGAACAAATTTGTACTAGAGCGAAAGAGGTGGACAAAGATTTAACAGGAATCGGTTCTCAGAAAATCAGTAGTGATCGTATGTGTGGAATTGAATTGTAGTTTCAAATTTGTAATGGCGCAAGTTATTTTCAGCTGAAGAAGCCTGTGTAGTATGGTGCCAAAAGAGAAACGGAGGTACTAAAAGCAGAGGTTGGACGTTTCCAGATGGTACCGTGTGCCAAACACGAAGAAACAAATATAACAGACAAAGTTATTGTATTAATGGCAGATGTGAGGTAATCTACTTCTTGGATCCATTGTTTCACATATTGCATTTGTAATTGTTTTTTTTTTTGGTTTAGGACTTCTTATGTGACTTTTACGAAGAAACAAATCACCAATTCTTTCAGCAACATGAACTGTGCCCAAATGACCATGATGATAATGATATTATGTATCGTAATAGTGGAAATAATGGTTTACGACGACGGGAGAGTGTACCTAGCCTAACTGGTAAAGGTAATAATGATAATTTTAGGGGATACAATGGAGGGCGCTGCCCACTCTATTCCATATAGGTGCTTCAAATAAATATGCTTGAATATAAAGTGTTGGAATCCGACAGTCATACTAATACTAACAACATCAAATAACATTCAACTACTAACTAAAATCCTACAAAAAGAAACCACACAACTCACAGAATAATACTAACACTAGAGACTAACAGTAAACTCAATAAAAACATAACTAACGCACTTCACACTTAAAGGCAAACTCCAGCATGACGAACCCAACAAGATCAAAAACCAGAACTGGATCAACTGGACGGACGACATAAAATACTTGGGAGTCACATACGACAGAAGACTCTTCAATAAACACATTAACAACACCGTCATAAAAGCCATCCGTAAAGTGCACCAACTCATCCAAATCATAATAACCCCTTCCACAACACAAGAACGCACCATCTTACTATACAAAACATACATCATCCCCATTCTATCATATGCCGCACCAGCCTGAATTAACACATCAAAACAAAACATAAACACGCTCCAATTAATACAAAACAAATTCCTTAGACTATCCACCAGACTACCCATGTATACAAGCATCAAAACACTCCACAAACAAACAGCAATGACATATGTACAAAAAAAAACCTAAAGTTCTACAACAACATGAAACACATCAACAACACAACACTCAAAAGACTAACACTAGAAACTGCATCACGTAAACGAAAGACCAGCAAACAAACGCTACAATCCCTAACATAACAGAGATGTAATAACAAATATTAAAAACCCATTCACAGACTAATACGCCAAGAATACAGATTCACGCAAAGACGACACTTTAAAATCAGACAAAACACTGGAGAAAGAAACAGATGTTTGACAGTCCACATACAGGCCTAACAAGCCACCACATACAAGATGCTGCTGTTGGAATCCGTTATGTGGCATAATGTAGGAAAACTGGATAACTCCTTTAATCTGCCCCCAATTGGGTAGGATACTGGGGGCAGATTAAAGGAGTTATTCAGTTTTCCTACATTATGTTTGAATATATTTTAACTTGCGACAAATTTTTAAATGAACAAATTTGTATATGATACAAATTTTTCATATTATATAAAATCTGTTTGCCAAATTCCTGAACACTTCACAATATTTGCAGTTAACAAAGAATCTAAATACTCCATAAGTGTTAACACAGTATGGATAAGTGCAAGTGCATGTCATTACAATTGCATTGTTCCCGGAATTGGCCTCAGACTGGTTATGAGCAAAGAGTTGCGCGATGAAAGTAGAGCAGGCAGAACCAGTATACAAACTTGCCAACCAGATCAATATGTACGATGAATTGTTTAATTAATTTTTCGCATTGTGATTAAATTAGAATTTCATTCCGTAGGGATGTGGCCGAATTAAATCGCCATTCCAGCACGCCTCTATGGTTTGTACTAAATACAAAGAGCGCGTCAGAAGATTATCCGGTTTAGGAATGCAAATTTCACCCGCTTTAGGTACTGTACTTAGATATATAGAAAAAATATGGTGTGATCACCATAAGACTAGTATTGAAACAGTTTATAAAAAATTTAGTCATTTTTGAAGTTTCAAATATTGTTTAAAATCACGATGATCAAACACTGAAACGTCGCCTTTTTGGTAACACAAAGCTTAAGTTCCATTGTAAAGTATATCACCCAAAGACTAAATATAAATCTATTAGATATCAGAATTATTAGTAGGTTAGTGCAAAAGAATAGTAAATAATTCGACTTCTAAATTTGTTAAACTACCTTTTGATCCTATTATCGCGTGTGATTTAGAGAGGATTTTAAACGAAAAAAATAAATTAAAATTTTCAGAAGATCCCGATCGACCATGTAGGGTAGCTTGCCAAGATGAGAATATTGCGCATCGTTTCTACTTGGTGAATGGTGAAGAGGGTTGGTTCCCTTTTGGAGCAGATTGTTCTAGAGGAATGACTGAAAAGAAAGCCTTCTGTATTAGTGGAAAATGTTTAGTACGTATTATTTTATTTGTAATTAATACAACTGTAATATGTTTGTTTATTTACGAACTCTATAAATGAAACATTTTTCGCTAATTTAAACAAAAAAAATCCCTATGCGTTATATTTCTTTTTTATATTGTAAAATGTATGTAAAAAAATCGTTTACAAACCTAAATCACATTTGAAGCAATTGATTCAAAAAAATATTCGGATTTATTTTTAGATATAATTCACTTTCACCACCTTTACTTTCCATTTGACAATTTTCGTTAATAAATGTAATAGTAGAAATCAAATATTAACATCCTACAGACTATTAAATAGGTTCCTTTTTAGGAATTTGGATCGGATGATACCCCCTTATCTCAAAGTGAATTTACATTACCATTATTATCTAGAAACAGGAGATCCTTGGAGCTTAACAACACCAAAGTAACAGCTACTTTGAGACAACATGAACTAGATGAAATTATAAATAAATTAAACCAAACTATCAGAGGTACAGGCACAAGTACATAATATCAAAACTAATAAGATTTAAATAGGTTATAGATTTTGCCGCTATGTTGTGATATTCCATATTAGGGAAGAGAAATAAAAATACAATATTTTATATCACAATTAAATTAATTGTGATGTAAATCATTGTAATATGATTTATTTTGATGCAGAATGACGTAAAAATACTTTTTTGCGAAAGTATCAAAACCCTGAAAATGCCTTAATAATATTAGTATATACTTTACTATTAAAGTTTACCCTTACTATTTTATATTATAAATATCAGTATAAACTCTTTTGGTATGATTTAAAAATGTATTTCTGATAGCAAATATAATCCATGTGATAAATGGATATCATACAGTCGAATTGGTTGTAATTCAAAAAAATATAAATAATTTAAATTGTTACTTATATGGATGGGGGATAAACTATTTTCCTTTTATGCTACGCAAAAAAAATGCAAATATCACTAAAAATATCCTCCAAATCCTAGCACATATATTTATATTCTAATATTGTTTATTTCAATATATTTTACCATCTTACCGAATGTCCGCGTTATTAGGAAAGCCATTTGACCTTCCAATTTGTTACACTATGCCCTTAAATACCAATTAAATCTATATATTTCGTCCGAAGAAGTAAAGTTTATGAGAGTTCTTTGTTTTAGGCCAAATTTTTGCAGGTAATAATTTTGAGATAGATTTGAATAATCCTATTCAAGTCAATATCGATCCTAACGAAATGCCACACCATTACTATAGACAAAATAGTTACGATTATGCAAATTATACCTAAATACGAGTCCTATTCCATGGTAAGCTTTTAGACTATATAGAAACAGGGATCTTTTTGTATGTTTTTATTGCTATTTATTTATGCATATAAAAATATAAATTTTAAAAAACAAAGTGCATATATATTCTAATAGCTATAAATTAATCGTTCGATTATAAACTTACTGTCTTATTCTTACCAAATCACATTATTTACAATCAATTGAACACTAAAACCACTCAAAATTGTTACATCTTACGCAAATTTGAAATATTTTATTTTTTAGTCGTTCATATACATATGAGCATTATGAATTATCTTATTGTCTGTATTAATTTGATTGGAGATTATCTTATTGTGCTCCTCGGCGATTTCTTTTAGGTATTCAATTACTTTTCTAGGATTAACTAAGAAGTACATCCACAATTGACGACTAATGCGTAACCATTTATTACCCATTAAAATTTCCTATAAAAATATTTGAAATATACATTAATTCGAGAAAAATGAGCCAACATTAAATAATGTGTAATTTTTAGTTGGTGTTTAAAACAAATTAATTTTCATCGAACAAAATACTTACATCGGTGGATTTTCTACACTGCACGACTACTTTAACAATATCGTCCGCTTCTTTCGAAACTTCTCTTAATTTACACAAGGCTAAATTGTATGCAAGAGGACACAGAATAATTTCATTGTTCGATTCCGATCTCAAATGTTTACTCATAAAATAATTATTTCTTTCCCTAAAAATGTACAATACATCAGTAAAATTGATAGCACATTTTAGATTATTCAAAATACTCACAAAATATTAACTCTACTTCTATATATTTCGATATCGTGGAAAAATAGTTGCATTTCATAATCTGATATGGTACCATAAAACTTTTTAACTACATTTTTAAATACTTCGGGGGTTATATCATCGATATGTTGCGTAGAGATTAAATCCACTATAACTCGAATCAGTTTGTTCTGATTTTCAACTGTTTTTTGTTGCTCATCTTTTTGCTCTTGAATCTTTTCTTTCATCAATTCCTGTAAATAAAATCTAACGCTCAATATTCGATATTCCGTTTGTGATACAACATCAAAATACATTTAAAACTCACAGTACGATTTATACAACTTCTTAAATCTGTATTTACAAGAGATAATAATTCCTCTCTTAAAAATACATCCATAGTTTGCACATTCCCATCAATAATTTTATATAGATTTAAACGAGTGTCTTTATAAGCTAAGATATTTGTTAATATATTGTCTATTTCGCATAATTTTTCACATTTCTTCCTAAAAAATTGGGGAATTATTAGCTTTTAAATTAAAATATACACAATTAAATACTTTGCTTCCAATACAGCCTTCTCCAGTTTAATAATATCCAAATTATCAATATGGTGCCGTACAAAGTTCAATATAATTTCCTGTAATAACTCCAAAGACTTCTCTATATTTATGTTTCTCGCCAATTCTAATGATTCGGCTTGAATGTACCTGTAGAAATACAGTCAGCTTTAAAGTAAAACTAAACACGAGCAAACTCAAAATTTCCAAACTGTTGCAAATTTACTCTAATCACTCATTGAAACAGCTTCAATAAAACGAAAAATGACTTGGTCTGATTTATTATTCAATAAAAAGATAAACGCTAAATTATTATGCATTACCTTTGATCATCAATGTTAATTAACATTTCTTCCAAAGAAACGAAATCTTTATAAAAAGTAAGTTCACTTTCCAATTGTTTTTCCTTAACACATGCAATATGTGAATATAAAATGGAATCATATAATCTAAAATTTCAATTAGAATTAAACTCTTCATCTATAACTAAAAATTTACAACCTTCTTTCTAAAGTTTCCAATTCAGCATTACGACTCTGTTCTAATTCTAATGCTAGTGAATTTAAACCGAAATTCTCGCAGAATCTAGATACATTTACTAATCCCGCTTTATACTTTTGAATAGTTTCGTCATTGTCGGTGGAAAATATAGACTAAAATACAAAATTTATATCTAAAACATTGTCTTACAAACCATGTGAGTTAAATTACCCAATCCTTATTCCAACATTCCAAGCAGTCGTATACTTTCATTCGTAAGTCGCTATAACCAAAATCTACTTTCTTTGCCTCCCCAATGCAAGATTCATAAGTTTCTTCGCACTTTATACTTAGAATGTCCGTTTTATTTTTAACGCGGCGTATTTCTTTTTCAATGCGTTTGGATATTGCCCTAAAATATCATAATTTGAATATAGAATTAACAAAAAATTACAATCGTTTACATATTCACTTCTATTTGGTTTTCTAAATTTCTCTCATATTCTTTAAGCGCTTCATATTCCGATTCAATTATTTGTTTTTGATATTTATTCAGCTCTAAATCAAAAAGATCCGGATGGGTGTTTTCTATATCAGCAATCGCCAAATCATATTCATCATCGAGCAAAAGGCCCTTCGTAACAAGGAATTTATATCTGAAAGTAACATTAGCAATTATCAGCAATAAACATGACGAAAAAGTATTTAATATACTCGTCGCTTTCTGAAGGTTCCAAAATATTGCATTCATTTAAATGTCTTGTAAACCAGCGAAAGAACGCTGCTGTATCTGACATATGCTTGTTATTCCAAGCACAAATAGAATCCTCTTTTATACCAGAAACATCAATTCTAAGATTTTTTAATTGTTCATTGAGACTTTTATCCATATTTGATAAAAAAAACTTCGATTAGGCTATAGTTTTTATATACACTTTAGCACAATGTTTATTTTTAACTGTCATTACGGTTAACAATTGTCAGCAACCGATAACAGCTGACATGACGTACGTATGACATGTTAAAGTCAAATGCCATGTTCACCAATCTAAACATACATATTTAATCAAAGTCCAATATAAAAAAATAAATCGAAAAAAAATATTGTACCTAATTTTATTTCTTAAACGTACGGTATTATTTTGGTACGATTCTGGCTGAGAATACCTGAATAGGGATAATGATTTAGTGCATTTTCCGCGATACAGTTGTGTTATTAGGTTGCCTACACTCAAGGGGTATTCAGGTTGCCAGATTTTCGATACATCAAGAAGCTGACCTATGGATCCTAGGTCAGGTCTTTAATACATACTATTAAGACTTATTTGATATATGGATATTTTTTTAATTTTACTTAATTTAATATTTTATCAATTACTTAAATGGAATATTTAAATTAATTGCAAATCTTTTAAGGCAACCCGAGGTTTTTATCGTTTTGTTTTAGTTCTCTTTTTTTAAATATTTGGGTTATATTATATATTTATTCTCCTTTTTCTATGCGGCTATTCTCAGCTTTAATCGTACAATAATTTTGAAGCATTTATTTTTTAAATACCTTAATAATACCATTGGCACTGCTTGACATAGTCACTGATTGACATTTACATGTTCATTCAAACTGTTGACAACCAAATGTCGAAAAACAGCTGATGCAACAAATAACCTTCCTGGGTTGTAAAAAGTACTTCTGCTTAGATATTAAATGCGATTTTCATATGGTAAGTTGTGATTTTAAGATATAGTGTGATCAGATTATTAACGTTTACAACTAACTCTGTTCAATTATTTTACATTTTGTTTAGATATTGAATTCGTTGTATTTACATTCGTATATCAAATTATTGGCCATGGTAGTTGGTGCTTTTCCAATAGCGAAACTAGGTGCCCTGCTTTTAAGGCAAATTAGTAAACCAATCGCAAATTTAGTTAAGGAACGAGCAAAGACTCACCCACTGTTTCGTAAATACTTTTGCTTGCCTCCAGCGCAATGTAAGTAGATTAAAAATATTACATAATAAATGGACAAATTCAAGTGCATACATTTCCAGTCTATAATTGGTGTGAAATACAATCGAAAATGTGGATATTAAACCTTGGGAAACCTGTTAGTGTGCCAGTATTAAACGAGACGATGGCTATTGAATTAGGTGCTAACCTTGTGGGCGAAGGCCTTATTTTTGCTATTGCCGCCGCCATACTATTATCTGAATATAACAGGTGTGTAGTTAAATATAGATAAACATGAGTGGACATCGTTTACGTGCTTCCTAATAGGAGTTCAAGGAAGGAAGCAGCTAAAGAACTTGAGAAGAAATTAGAAATGGAATCGTTATTGTCTGAAATGCACGAGATGTTGATTCAAACGGAAACACAGGCTGCACAAATTCGAGAATTAACCAGAACTATTACAAGTCTAGGTATGATTTACCATTGATATTGTAATTAATTCGCGTACTTTATGAAAATTGACTAAAAATAAGCCACCGAGATATTTCAATCACAATATCGTTTGCTTTTAGGTAGCGAAGAAACAGAAAATGTTCAAATATATAGCTGATTTTAATCGAACTATTGACTATAAATAATAACTATCAACAGTACATGTACAAAATATATATTGCTATTTCAATGTCGAGTTAGTTTGCATTTTTTGCGTTTTATTGAATTATTCTTACTAGCGCTACTTTACATAATACTTCGTCTTTTTATTTCACTTCTTGTTTCAAATATTTTAGTTAAATAGTCTGCAATTCTAAGGATTGGTTGGAAACAGCACGCCATCTGTCGATCTATCCTGAGCTAATACCATCATCTCCCTATAGCGACTCATCCCACACACGTCCTCCACTATCTGACCCACATACTCCAATCCAGGCCTACCTACCCCTTGCTTTCCCTCTATAACTAATTGCATAATACCCCCGTGTCTAAGAATGTGACCTACCAGTCTTATCTCTCCTGCGCTGTAATACTCTCCAAATACCTCTCTTCTCCCCTACTAACTCTAGTACGGCTTCATTTTATCAATTTGTAGTTTTAATTTGTACAAAAAACATTTTTTATCGTCGATTTGTAGATTTAATTTGTACAAAAAAAACATTTTTTTTCGTCAATTTGTAGATTTAATTTGTACAAAATACGTTTTTTATCGTCAATTTGTAGATTTAATTTGAACAAAAAAATATTTTTTATCGTCAGTTTGTACAAAAAACTATTTATCGTCAATTTGTAGATTTAATTTGTACAATAAACCTTTTTTTCGTCAATTTGTAGATTTAATTTGTACAAAATACGTTTTTTATCGTCAATTTGTGGATTTAAGTTGTACAAAAAACATGTTTTATCGTCAATTTGTACAAAAAACATTATTTTATCGTCAATTTGTAGATTTAATTTGTACAAAAAAACATTTTTTATCTAAACAGATCGTATATAAATAAAACAAATACTCTCAATAGCAAATCGCGCTGTAACAAAACCATGGGTAAAGCCACCGGACGTTCATCCCGTATCTATCACCCCAGAGACAAAACGCCCACCTCCCCCGCTATCACCACAATTTACCCACGCGAGCGATCTTCCCACGGACGATATATCAACGGTAAAGATCGATGGGAACGATCAAGGACTATCGCACATCGTTCATAAGCCGAACACCGATCTAGATCGCGTAGCTGTCGCTTCACGAAGCCGTCTGTTGCAAGCTGTCTTGGCTGTGGAACGTGAATTCTGGCTCCACCCTCCTCAACAGCGTGCGGACGGTATTCTTACACAAGCTTTGGATTACATACACAAAGAGGTCTATAGTATTCCAATCACTGCACGATAAGGTAATGATTCATTATAAATATAAATAAATTTAATCCCCGGTGGGAGAACGATGAACGAATGGAATTTATTGGCAACGTAAATTTTGCTTTTAACGGCACTATGGTGATAAACATTTTGTACATCGTAGAGCTGGACAAAATGAAAAATTATATTGGTAAATCTCTGGTTGATTTATTTCTTTTCTGTTCGAAATATTTATCTCACAGCTCGAGCCATAAACTTGAGACTTGTGAAAATATACACGCTCTTTAATTTTCTTAGTTAATAACGCAAAAAATTCTGTACAGGATCATATATATATATATATATATATATATGTGTGTGTGTGTTTTTTGTTTTTTTATTCACTACTTACTGCCACAGCCCAACGAACAATATTTTATTAATTTCTTTATACCATTAGCGGATTAAATTTATTTAATTATATCAAAACGAGTAGTATATCTAGTGTTTAAAACCTGTGATTCAATCAAGATAGGTAGAATGTTAGTGTTTATTTAATGTGAAAAGTATTTATTAATTCATTTTAGAACATTTGCAAATTTATATTTTTTGAATTATTGTGGTTATTCGTTGGCTCTGATTTATAGTGTGTAAGAATATACTTCATTTTATCTTAAAAGGGCTAGATCTAGTTGTTAAAATTGTTTGAAACGAACAGTAGAAATTTATAAAATTGCGAACTTTTAAATTTTAGTGTTGCTGTTTAATTATTCAATAATTGACATCTCTTTATTTAAAGATTCAAATAAACTATGAAAAATGTCTAATATGTATATATATAATACATTAAAAATTAGCAAAGAAATATGCTTATTATTTCGTTTGAGACGGCTTTTCGCAAAAGCTGTTTCATATCTCAAATTAATATGTACAAGACAAAAATATAAATTATAAAAATTGAAAAAGAATCAATTTCAACGATATTGAATATAAACAGCTTCTCAATACTCTTTCCAATTAAATTTGAAACAAACTTTATTTCATATATAATACAATATACTAAACATTACAAAATAAAGGGGTAGTTTTATTTTTTCTAAATAATAAAAATGAGATAATATAATACATATAGTAATAAATATCATATCGAATATGCCTCTAATATCTAGCAATCTTATTTAAAATCGGATTATCTTTTTTTCGTATTCAACATTTTTTGTAAAGAAGACACTTTCTTCTCTAAATCTATAAAATCGTATTTATCCTGTTTAATTGACGCCATGGACGGATTCGGTAGTCGAATTTTATTCTTCGTTGGCTTGCTCTGCTTTAGATCATACGGTCTACAGGGTGATTCACTACCGCCGCTTGTCCGCGAGGCGGTTGAATAATGCTTAGAACCTTTTGAGCTACATCTAGAACTGTTCCTTGATATATGCTTTACGGGCCGATTAGTTGCATTGTTGATTGAGCTACATAAGCTCGATGTTGATAAGTCTTTAATATCTTGTCTATTTCGTTTCCTAAATTTGAGTAAATCATCTTTCGTGGTATATTGTACAAAAAATACATATCATCAGCGATGTGACAATACCTCCTATCTTACAAAATTCGAAAAATGAGATATATCAAACGGATCCTTAGGTTTATTGCGCATGTTCAGAACATCTCGCAACTCATTAAAAGTTCAAAGCAGATAGGAGGTAATGACACATCACTGACGATATATCGTCAGCGATGTGACAATACATCCTATCTTACAAAAATTCGAAAAATGAGATATATCAAACGGATCTTTAGGTTTATTGCGCCTGTTCAGAACATCTCCCAACACATTAAAAGTCCAAAGCAGATAGGAGGTATTGACACATCACTGACGATATATCGTCAGCGATGTGACAATACATCCTATCTTACAAAAATTCGAAAAATGAGATATATCAAACGGATCCTTAGGTTTATTGCGCATGTTCAGAACATCTCGCAACTCATTAAAACTTCAAAGCAGATAGGAGGTATTGTCGCATCACTGGCGATATATAAATCGTAAAAATTCGAGAGTAACGTTTTTTTTACAATTGTAATTTTTTTTGCGTTAATCGCTATCGCTTACTTTTGCGTCGTTCGTGATGGCCACTTTTTCTGTAAAATGCTAGAACAATTTGGTGACGATTGAAACATATTCAATTCATTTCTAATACTGTCTTGCGAAAGAGAACGACTTCTACGATATAATGTTTTCAAAGTTCGTTTAGATCCAAAAGACGAGTCGCCACAAACAAATCTAAAGTATTATATTCTACAATGATGTGTCAATGCAATTAATTTATTCACCTTTTCGTATTGTGAAATTGGTTCAGTTGCGATTTTAAGCTAGTTTCTGATACTTTTAATCTATCTATAGTTTTCAGCAATTGCACTTTTTCAAATCGCATTTGTTCGACCAATTTCAGATGCGATTTACGTTCAGACTGAACGATACGTTCTAATTGCGAAAGGGCATTTTGCAACGTTTTGCTCGAAGGGGATCTATGAGCTTGATATCGCAATTGCAGCCGCAATTCATGATTTTCGTTTTCTAATCGGTCTGTTCTGAAATGGTACATTTGCAAAATGCAAATTAAAATAATTTATAGCCTCCGAGAGGCCTTCAGAGAATTATTTCGACACCTTTGTTGTACAGCCATTATACTAGCATTACAATCTTCTTTGTTATTTAATTCATTTCTTGCTTTCAACAGTTCAGATTCTAAACGTTTAATTGTAGCTTGTAAAAATTGTGGATCAGGTGGTCCACAATACTCCATGGGTAATGGATAGTTTATCCTGTAAAATTCTAAATGAAATTATTGCGCGAGTCGTATGTAATAAGCCCTAATTACTTACCGATCAAAATCAGCGTTATATTTTAATATCAAATATCTTCTATTGCAATTTTTGCCTCGACTATTTTGTATATTTGCATGTGTTTGAAATCGTCTAATACGAAGTGATTCTAAGTCTTCGTAAGTTAATAAATCCAAATGTACGCAACTTCTTGTCTAGAAGGTAGTACTGTATATCAAACAATTAAAATAACAATCTTTACCTTTAATAATCCAGCTTTTAGCATTGCTATAAAAGTATCAAAAGGCTTGAAATTCCCCGTTTTATGCGTTAAATTTTCCACATCTGCAAATCTAAATATTATATAGAATATATATTTTAATAATGTTTCAAAAAATGTACATAAATTATCGTAATTGCATTGCCATTCTTCTCCGGATTGTTGGTCTACTACGCTAATTTCTAGGTAGTTGTTAAGTGTATTTAATTTTACTAAATAAGTACGATCATGCCAAATAATTGTTGTTACCAAGCCTGCATTGGACATTCCTATCGGTTTTTTAAATTTCAAGTACTTGTAAAAGGTAATTTTAATATATTAGTACATGTAACTTTCATTTCTGAAAGTAATGGGATTGATGTTTGATAGAATTATGCAATTCAGGTCAAGTCATTTGTCATGTTATGCGCCCTTGGGCGCCCAACGTAACTCTTATACTTTTTTATTTATTTTTATTAAAAATAAGTAGTTATACAATATAAAATATCTAAATGTAACATTTGTAATTTTGACCGCTGCTAAACAAGCAAAGCAAGGTATTAAGCAGTCAGTCTTAAGTAACAATTGTTTTTTTAACTATATATCTATTTCACTATAAAATATTGCAATACATATTGATTGAGAATCTTCTTAAATTGTACTAGTTTTGTTGCGTTTCTTGTATTTTCAGGCAATTGATTAAATTGTTGTGCTGCCCTAAATATAAAGTTGTTGTGTCCTTTATTACTTCTAACATTTTCTAAGTACATTTTTCCTCTATTTCTGGTTCCTAAACTATGTATGTCTGCATTGAACCGCAACTGTAGGTTAGTTTTTATGTTCATATTTATTATATTGTATATTAGTTTGCAGTTTTCTATGAAACTTATTTGGTTAATATTCGATAGTTCTAAGTTTTTGTATAATATTACTGAGGGTGTCATATGAGGGATCTTGAACATTACTTTAAGTGCCTTATTTTGAACTACATTTAATTGTTTAAAAACAGTTTTTGCACATTGTGAAGAGTAACTGATATCCCACATATTAAGTTCGGGTATATGTACGCGTGGTATAGGAGTTTAATAAGTTTTTCAGGTAAAGTTGGCAGTCTATTTATTGCACTCACTAATGGTATTATTTTCTTTTTGATATTATTAATATTCAGTTCATAATTTAGATTAGAGTCAATTACTACACCCAAATATTTTGCACTAAATTTCCGACTTAATATTTCATTGTCTATGTTAACGTTCAGTTGTAAATCACTTTTGTTCTTTTGCTTGTAAAGTAAGTATTCAGTTTTTGTTGTGTTTATAGTAAGTTTGTTGTTTTGTAGCCACTCACAATATTTTTGAGGTCACTATTTATCACGTTTTCTATTTCAATAGATTCTTTTCCACTATATAATAGCACAGTGTCGTCCGCGAAGATCTTGTAGGTCCCGTTCAATCCTATTCTCTGCATATCTTGTATATAAAGTAGGTACAATATTGGGCCAAGGACCGACCCTTGCGGCACTCCTTTTGTTATTAATAGTGGTTCACTAATGGCATCATTTACATACACTTGTGACTTTCAGTTTTGTACATATGTTTTAAAGATGTTGGCCGCAGTTCCTTGAATTCCAAGCTTATCAATTTTTCTTACTAGTATCCCGTGGTCTACCGTATCGAATTCTTTTTTAAAATCAATAAATACTAATACAACGTAATCGCCTTGATCCATCATTATTTACCGAATGAGTTTCATAAACATTATTTTGGAAATCCCAACAAATTGCTTTTCAAAATTACTTTCAAATAATGAAACTGAGTAGAGAACAGTTAATAAAATATTTGTTGCGTAGTAGTTCATTTAATAATTTAATTTGAAATGCTTTAAATTTTAATTAAAAAATAATTTTAATAATTTAATTTTTAATTTTTATTTAAAATTTAATAATATGATAAGTGTAAGATAAGTTACCTACGTTGTATTCAAATGGGATCAGGGGTGCCAATTCTAAGAATAAACATAACCTTAATATTTATGATAAAGCCAATCCAAATATTTCTATGAAATTTGTCTAAAATCGTAATTAATATGGCCACGGAGATATTAAAATCTTTTGGCACATTACAAACAGAGCTCGAAAATGCGAAAAACACTCTCAAGGGCGTGGATGAAAACATCAAACGACTTATCGGACGTGATCCTTCAGAAATATTCCCCAGGAATGCCGTGATCAAACGAGGCCTTCCCAACGCAAACAATGATGATATATCACCACAAATGGCCCGTTTAAACAGGTCCCGGCCTATATTACAGAACCGTCGGGTATTCAGTCATGAAAACGACGAACCGCAAACAAAACGACGACTGCCCGGTTCGGTGTTTCGCCGTTTATCCGATAAACCTGCAATAGATGACTTGGAACCAGAGCCAGTTGTAAACACACGGCAAATGATCAGTAAAGTGATTGTGACACCGAGGGAAGTGCCTAGTAGGCAACAAGCTCTAGCGGCGCAGAGCAGCGATGAAAAGTTTAAAGCCAGGAATCGGCGGATGTTTGGCGCTCTTTTAGGCACATTACAAAAATTCCAGCAAGAAGAAACTAAGCTTAAACCGAAAGAAGACAAACGAGCAAAACTCGAGAAGAAAATCGAAGAGAATGAAATTCAAGAGAAAGCCGAAATTAAAAAAGAACGTCAAGAGTTATTTTTAAATCGGAAGAAAAAGCAAGCAGAGATAAAAATGATCGAATTAAAGATGACTAGAATGAGAGAGTATAATACATGGGAGGAACAACAAAAACCTCGAATGCATTTCATACAAACGAAAGCAAAACCACATATTCATTATATGCCTAAAAAAAAGAACGATGTTAATAAAATTGCACTGGTGGAATCGAGGAACGAAGTTGAAAGTACGTGCATTTCTCTAAAAGCTACCTAGCATATAAACTTCAAGTATATATTCAATATAGAATAAAAATTGAATCGATATATTGTGTTTATTTCCAGAACAAATCGATACGAGACGTCAAGAAGTATACGACGAGCTAAAGTATATCGAGGATCGAATGAAGCGCAATTTCGAACCACGTAATAAATGGAAAAATAACGCTAAGAAAGAGAAGGAAGAAGGTGAAATAACGGAAGAAAACGGCAATGAAGAGCATGATTTGGATATGGAGATACAAATTGATCCTTCCGATGGTAATGCGAACATTATTAAGGCTTCGAACAGCCCAGAAATGACGGAAAATGCAGGCGAAAGCTCAATTGAGGCAGTCCGATCTAAAACTGAAGAAAATGTAAGTGCATCGGATATTGTTGATCAAGTTGCAAGTAAGGAAGTCGAATTAACATGAAATTTAGTCTAATTTGTATGTAATATATCATATATGAAATTATCTTAACACTTAACATAACCGATATGTTGTAATTTTTAAATTTGAATTTAAGCCTCACCGTATGATTTTTTTCTTCAATGATTATTTATTACGCGAATAATAACATGTTCTAATGAATAAAGCGCATGATAATTCGATAGGAAATATATTCGATGTAAACAAATTTAGACTTTATAAGACACTAAAATTTCGAAAACAAATGGTATTGTTCAATGTATGTTTACAATATCGTTGCCGGAGTTGTCAAGAAATTCTCCATCAATTTCCGTTTCGTTATCTGCCAGTTTCAACAAGCTACTATTGAATTCGTGCCATCTCGCCCTATCCCGTCTCTCCATCATACAAAATATTCGACTTATATCCATTCGCATCTTCAAAAACTCGTTATTCATCTCACCGATGACATTGTTCAACATGTCCTTAGTATTAGCGGATATTCCATTGTATAACGCTTCAATATTCGCGTTATCGACAATATGATACGCTTTCGCCCCGAACTTTCGTATTTTGCATCCACTTTCGCTCCGTTTTAACCATTTGCTGCTCTGTTTGCCCCCCGACTTCTGTTGCAAGGACACAGCTGTAGCGCTGGTACTGGTATTAGTATTATCGCCACAACCGGAAATAATTTTATTTTCATTGGCACAAGATTCGTCTGAGATAGGATTTGGAGGATACGCTAAGTATTTAATCTTATGGCCGTCTTCTTTTTTAAATACTGTCGATACGCTGTCGGTATTGACGTTGTATTTGAAAATTTGGCCGCACTTCGTGGATATTATCAAATCCGTACTGTCGTTGATGCTATGAACGTAAGAGATGTCGTAAACTAATGTAAATGTCGCAGTACAAACGCTAGAATAGTAATCGAACATGTAGACGTTCTTTTCATCGTCTGCGAATATAATTTCATTGCCATTCTTGAATGTCAATGCGACTATAGCGCTTTTTGATGTAAAATTAAATAGCGCCGTATCTTCGTTAATATCCCATACCGAGACATTCCCTTCAGAGCTTCCGCCAGCTAAGAGATATCTCGCAGAGGGGTGAAAAGCGATAGCAGATAATGAATTACTGTTATGCACAAAGTAGCTGCTACAAATCCTTTCGTAGTTTTCGTATAAGAAAATTTGACCGTTTTTGCAACCAACCGCCAACCGTGTGTCCACTGCGTTTAATTGTATTTGTTGGGCTGCGTCCGGTAAATCACATAAACGCTACAATGTTTAAATTGAAACGCGATTAAAATTAAATTTAAAAACTTAAAACAGCAAAAATGTGAAATGGCTGTTTTAAATTTAAAAAAAAAATCAAATCGAACGCTAAATACATTTTTTTTTCAGGGAAGAGAAATAAACATTGTATTTTTATTTCTCTTCCCTAATATGGACTATCATAACGGCAAAATCTATAACTTTTTTTTAATGTAATCATACGAATCATCATAAAACGCTAAATACTATTTTTTATATGTAATCATATATTTCATTACTTGCAATATTGCTTGTTCCTGTAAGTCGTACAAGAAGACTTGCTTCGTTTCAGCTCCGAAGAGTATATGACTAGGTATAATTTTGCAAAAGCAAGCAACTGAAACTGGTGGTATATTAACTATTGTATGGCAGACGACTTCGATGTGTTCCCTTTCGCCTTGCAGTGTTATTAACATAGCAGTACCATTGGACGTTATCGCTAGCAGTTTTCCACCACAGGAACTCCAAGTAACATGATTAAAATGTTCGCTATTATTTGGGCTGCTAATGGTTGCTATCTGCCTACCCGTCTCTTCGTGAACTTTTATTTCCTGCCCGAATGACGCAAACATAATTATTACTATTTTGCAATTTTGCGTCTAATCAAAATATAAATTATAAATCAGATATGTGAAAGAAAAAATTCGAAGGTGCTTGTAAGAAACGGAATGAACGAAAAACATGTGACAGCTTACGATCGTGACTGAACACATTTGATGTTTGATTAATGAATTGCGGCAGATTAACTGTGATAATCGATAGAATAACAATGTAAACACATTTCGAATTTCTGTGCTTTTGATTTAATTTGTTTTGAAACAAATTAAATCAAGTGGATCGAGTCTGATATTAATAGGAAAATCTCTCAACAAATCGCTATCAATTATCAAACTTCTTTTTCAAAATTATCACTACGGTGTTAAATTATAATATAGAATACCACCCAAATACCGTAACAAGCATTAAGTAGCTAGATGTACATTTCAAGCGCTATGCGCCCATCTTCAGTAGCACAAGCTAAAACAAAATAAAATACCTGTCACGAATCGTGATTGATATTATATATATATATATGATTTTTGATTGATTTTTTTATGAAACTATTGAAAAAATAAAAATAAAAAATATATATTGAAACTAAATAAAATACCTGTCACGAATCGTGATTGATATACGATATGTATATATATATATATACTTTTATGTTGTGCTACTGAAGATGGGCGCATAGCGCTTGAAATGTACATCTAGCTACTAAATGCTTGTTACGGTATTTGGGTGATATTCTATATTATCAAACTTCTTGTTGATAAGATATATTTATTATATAATTTTAAAACTAAAACCGGAAGTATATCCACTTTACCTCCGCTAAGAAGTAAATAGATAGATAGCATACAATAATATACATTAGTTAAAGAGTCCGCAATCCTAAAGATTGGTTGGAAACAGCACGCCATGCCGATCTATCCTGAGCTAATCCCTTCATCTCCCTATAGCTATTCATCTCAACGTCTTCAACTATCTGACTCACATACTCCAATCTAGGCCTACCTACCCCTCTCTTTCCCTCCACTCTACCTTCTATGATCAATTGCATAATCCCCCCCATGCCTAAGAATATGCCCTACTAATCTGTCTCTCCTACGCTGTAACACTCTCCAAATACTTCTCTTCTCCCCTACTAACTCTAGTACAGCTTCATTTGTTACTTTATCTTCCCAACCAATCCTCATCATCCTCCTATAACACCACATTTCGAATGCTTGTAATCTACGCTTCTCTTCCTTTCCTATAGTCCACGCCTCACACCCGTACAGTGCTACACTCCAAACATATACCTTCAGTAATCTTTTTCTAATACCCAAGTCAATATTTGATCTTAAAATCTGTTCCTTTTCTACGAATGCCTTCCTACCCTGTGCTATCCTACACTTTATATCTACCTTGCTTCGATTATCTTTTGTGATTCTACTGCCTAAATAACAAAAATCTGACACTTCTTCGATTCTATTATCTCCTATTGTGATCCTCATTTTTCTACTGCATTCCTTTTTGTCACACCTCATCACTTTAGTTTTACCTATATTTATTTTCATGTTAAAATCCCTAGTCAATACTGCCTGCATACCATTCAATACCCTTTCTAAATTCTTTTCGCTTTCTTCCAATATAGCTATATCGTCGGCGAATCTCAACAAATATAAATATACATAGCAAACATATTCTACATATTGATTTGAGCTAAACATATAGGTTATGAAGAGAACTACGTATGCAGAATATTTATGTGATATTATGTATATATTTTATGTGATGCATATCAGTAATGGCTTTTTTTATTCTCTTGCTCAATATAATTGTTAACATGGTATGAGTAGCAATAATAATTACGTACGAAACTTAATATTTTCGAAGTATACCATAAACATTTCGAAAAGAATTTCAAATTTGAATGTGTCATATGTCACCCGATTAGCTTCGGATGCCATATTTGTTTTCATTGGTTGCTCGAACCAGTCCGAACATTAAATGACAGTCAATCGGACTGTACAGTTTGTTTATCTTTTCGCACGTACAGACCAAGAACGAAAAAGCTGTAAATTTTGCACCGTTTCATGCAAATGGTTTTGTGATAATACCTCAGAATAATTCCCTATAGTCCGTAGTTATTGTTGAAAGTGTTAAATTGAATGTTTTGCCTCTGGTCGAGAAATACAGAAAAAGGTGAGTACGTGCTTCTTTAAGAGTCATCTAGGCAGACGTAAATTCCTGGTATTCCCTAATGAAGTCATCGCATGTTTACTTTGCCCGTATTATAAATGGACGCTAATGGTCCGTTCAATCGTAAATGTTTAAAGGTAGACGTAATTTCAATTTAGTGCATAATTGAAATAAATTTTAGCAATGCTTTAATTCTAGCGTTCCGTTATTGGAATCGAATGTGATCGCATACAAACTACATTTCTTGTTAATTCTATTCAATCTGAATGTAGACTTTTTCGTACGTTTAGATATATCTATAGAGGAATATATCATGTTATTAAATCTTGAAACAATCTGCAATACTAAAAATTATGACGCAACAATACTGCACAATATATAGGAATATTTGACAATTTGTCAGTCTAGACATTTGTAGGGTTGCATGCATGCAATTTATTGTAATAAATATTTGAGACGTCTTAATTCTACTATACCATCCGGTCCCAATTGTTCAAATGACAAGAGTTTTTTTTTAGTAATAGAACGCTTAGAACGATTTTAAATATATACAGTGCAAGCTTATTAAATTATTTCTTTTTCTATGTTTTCTACTGCAAATAATTTGAATTTTAAAAACATAAATTTATTTAAATAAATTAAAATCTTATCAAGATAAAAACGAGATAATAATAATAATATTTAGGGACAGTTAGATATATGATTATTCAATAGTGAAGTTGAAACTAATAATGTATTTATCATAAGTTTTGTTATTCATTTGGTGATTGATGTTCTGAGCATAATTTGAGAAAATTCCAGATGGAGAAACAATATAAAGGTATGGTATTGCTCATACTCTCAAAAATAGCTTCTAAATAAACCTTGAGTATTCACGTACGCCCACATTTGGATCACGCTTTTGACGCACTGTAAATGCGACTTGGCAACAATGCGTTGACGTAAGCACGGTGACAGCTACAGCTAGTCATTCGGTTGTGCGGCAGCCATCTTATCAATAGGCGTTAGCGCAAACTGGCTAAAGTGGCAGTGTATTTAAATATCATCGGCTCTGTTCGTGGTCAATGTTTACAAGTGGCAGAATTGACAATCGTTATTATCACATAGTCCCGCTAGTAGGTACTTAGCCCCATATTACGTACAATAGGTCCTATGGCCGCCATACGCAAAAAGCTGGTGATCGTGGGCGACGGCGCCTGCGGCAAGACTTGCCTTCTGATTGTGTTCAGTAAGGACCAGTTCCCGGAGGTGTACGTGCCAACCGTATTCGAGAACTATGTGGCGGACATAGAGGTTGACGGGAAGCAGGTCGAGTTAGCACTATGGGATACCGCTGGCCAAGAAGACTACGACCGGCTGAGGCCCCTCTCGTATCCGGACACGGACGTGATCTTAATGTGCTTTAGTGTTGACTCACCGGATTCACTCGAAAATATACCGGAGAAATGGACGCCCGAGGTATGCGTTAAAATACATAATAAGAAACGTTGGTCATCTGTGGACAGAGCTTTATTTTGGGTTTTTCATTTATGCTAAATCAGCTACGCATTGTTGTGTTTTCTTAGAAATATAGATCGTTAATATACCTTTAATATTCATTTTCGTTAAATATGATAACGTAATCTCATGCATATATCAGTTATAGTCTTATCTCTATCATACATGAATCACTTTTATGCTAATACAACACTTGAATATTTCCTCAAACGACGTTGTGAAAAGCTTTCTTTACCCACAAAGAGATGAAAAAAGAATTAAATCAAATCTCCACCTCATCGAATTATGTGGCACTTCTGCATTGATATTTTCCGACAGTAACAAATAGCATGTAATCAGATAATTCAATAATAAATATAAAATTCTATCGGTACGATTCTGGCAGAAAATAGCCGACTAGGGAATAAGTATGAATATAGGCAACTAAAATTACACAATAAAAACCTCGGCTTGCCCCCAAAGGTTTTTGCAATGAATTTAAATATTCCAGCTAAATTATGTTATTTGATCAAAAAAATATTATTCCAGCTAAATAATAAATTATTTTTTAATTTTTGACGTAGAAATACATTATTAATCCCTTTAATTTTAATTATCTAACTTCTTTACATGTTTCTTTATAAGAAATATTTTCTTCCTGATTAAGTAAAATTAAAAAATATGTTAAAGCAAGTCTTTATATTAGATATTAAAGACCTGACCGAGGATACGCTCGAAAATCGAGCAACCTTATTGCCCCTTGAGAGTAGGCTACTTCATATACGCAGCTGTATCGCGGAACATGCATTCAATTATTATCCCTATTCAGCTATTCTCAGCCAGAATCGTACCATTCTATTTATTAACTGTATTTATATTTTAATATTTTGATTCTGTTCGTATTCAACAGCGTTTTAATTCATTTAATCACGCGGCTAGTATTTTTTATTGATGTGATAAGACAAGTACTTTTAATGGTTGGAAAATACACATCATTGTGCTATTTGATTATTGTAGCACGAATAATATTCACATTAGGTAGACTGGTGTCAATATGAATGAGCAATAATTAAAACATGAGGCTCGATGGTAGCTATTGCAAAGTACTGACAGAAGATTTATACAATTGATATTCATTCAGGTGAAGCACTTTTGCCCAAATGTGCCCATCATCCTCGTGGGTAACAAGAAAGACCTGCGGAACGATGCGAATACGATCCGTGAACTAGGCAAGATGAAGCAAGAGCCGGTGAAGCCGCAGGAAGGCCGCAGTATGGCGGAAAAAATTAACGCGTTTGCTTATCTCGAATGCAGTGCAAAAAGTAAAGAAGGTGTGCGTGAAGTGTTCGAAACCGCCACCAGAGCGGCGCTACAGGTTAAGAAGCGGAAACGCCGTCCCTGTGTTCTCTTGTAAATTACCCTTCAACTCGCCTATATATTTTCTATATTCTATTCATGATGCAAAATAGGTTCAATCGTATTAATTATGCTTATTATATCTTATAAAAATGAAATTATTTAAATTGTAAATTTGGTAAAAGTGTATATATATATATATATATATATATATATATATATATATATATATATATATATATATATATATATATACACACACACACACACACACACACACACACACACACACACACACATATACACACACACATACACGGTATACCATGGTTAGTTATAAAAAAGTATAATTGAAATTTAAGCAAAGTATGACTAACTTGTAAAATAATCTACATACTTGCCTGGGTGTTGCTTTATGTATCCTTGGTAAGAACAACGGTTCATCAGTGATTTATATTGATTGAGTCAATTTTGCATCCATTAGCATTGAGCAAGTAAATAATCTGGCTTTGATTATTTTACGTGCACTAACCTTTTGTAATGGCCCATAACACCCTTCCCTCTTTTCCATTAACACCCGATTTACTGAAAACTCTATTCGATTGTTTCTATTAGTGGACACAAGTAGCTACTTTTTAACCCACATTATGTATATTATAGTGTCAGTTTCGTTATAATCCAATACTCACAGTACTTGGATTTTCTCATATTTATCCACTTTATATATTTTAAGAAAAAAAAAAAAGGAATATATATATAGTTTGTATTTTAAGAATTATGTTATTTTGCAGCGTAGATAGGATATAACACTTTGAACTATTGAATAAATATAAATCGCCAATTTTTTATGGTAACAAAAGTAAAAAAAATTTGAGCGAATCATTTTCTAATTCAAGATCGTAGAATAAATAGTGTTGATTCTATTTTTTATAAATTGTGAATTTTTACGAAGAGCGCGAAGATTGATATTTAGAGATAAAGTTGTTCGCTTGTCAATTGAATATTATCTTTGTTTTCAATTATTGAAGAAGAAAAAACTCAGACAAGTGCCACAAAGAACGAACAATCCAACTTTGACTGATCCATCGCAACCTAGCCCAAAACATGTAAATGACGACTATTTTCTTTACTCATGCCTGGACATTTTAAATGATTTATTCTATTTGGTGGAATAGTTATACTTGGATTGTTGATACCATAAGGCTACTTAACATTAATATATACTTATATTAATACGAATCCTACTAAAGTGTCTTTCAAACAAAATAATGTCTGCTTATTAGTAATACGTATTAATTTTTTTTCTTCAAATCCTTGTAAACATTTGCTACAATAATAGTTTAGCACAAACGTCCACTTTTATTAATGAATTGATTAATTTCAAGCTTTTAATGAATATTTGTTGCGTTTTTAATTGTTAAAAATCTAATATGTATATTTTTTTCCGCATTTGGGTGATTCTAAATCAATAATTTCGTATCGTATACTGTATATGACTTTTGTCTTTTGTTGTAAAACAATTGTTATAATGGTGCATAATCACTCGTTTATCGCAATCGCATCCCAGTGTGCATATATACCGTAACTGGGATTATCAGCGCGGCAACCGAGTGCCCTGTAAATTTGTTCATCTCTTTTACCTATATAAGAATAAAATGAAAAAGTTTAGACAACTCTCTTCTATCTAGCATAAGTGTATCGCGAGTTGCCTATATTTATGTAATAGCTTTAACTTTTCCATATTATGATATAAATGTATCCTAAAGACGAAATAAATCGTTTTCATATATAAATTGCGAACCCTTAATTTTATCGTGGACGAAGTTTACAATAATTTTATATTTGATATATTTCTTTCATAGATTTTATCTCCTTTTGCTTTTCTTTTCATTAGCATAGTTGCATATTAGTGCTGTCAAAATTTGTATATTTTTTCTTAATCGGGCCAGATTAATCGAACATTAATTGATAAATCTTTCCTTGTTTTTGATACGCATATTTTTCACTTTGTGGATTTTCGTCAAAAGATTCGGATTATTAATTAAATTCTAATAAAACATGCCACGAATTTATTCAATATTATTTTACATTCATTATACCATTTTATGGTATTTATATTTAACTAATTGCAGATTTTGAATCCTCCGATCAAAAATTGTCTCGTTCAATTTTTTTTTTCACGCATAAAATAAAAATTGTAAATTTTATCACGTCCATATAAAAATATTTCTAAATGCTGACTTTGAAAATCTGTAACTTGAAATTGAAGAGGCAATTAATAGCGCAAGTTTATTAGAACGTAATAGTTAACATTGACCAAGGAGGTACGCCACCTGCAACAAATTCTAGTAATAGGTATCTGTATGACGACTACGATGGACGTGCACACAGATTACACACTTATTCTCGACGAACAAGGCGCCGAATTCATATGTAGCATACATTATCACGTAAACGCAATCTCATCTGCACATGCAATTTTATATGTGCAGTTACAATGTCACTTTGGCCTAAAAGTTGAAGCGATGATTAATTCTAAAAAAATGATGGCGTTGGTTGAACAGAGACTTCTTCCATTTTCTGAGACAGTTCTCGCTCTAGTTTCGTATGCGTTATCAATAAATCCTATACGCGTGTTTAAGTTAAAGAGTCCGCAATCCTAAAGATTGGTTGGAAACAGCACGCCATGCCGATCTATCCTGAGCTAATCCCTTCATCTCCCTATAGCTATTCATCTCAACGTCTTCAACTATCTGACTCACATACTCCAATCTAGGCCTACCTACCCCTCTCTTTCCCTCCACTCTACCTTCTATGATCAATTGCATAATCCCCCCATGCCTAAGAATATGCCCTACTAATCTGTCTCTCCTACGCTGTAACACTCCAAATACTTCTCTTCTCCCCTACTAACTCTAGTACAGCTTCATTTGTTACTTTATCTTCCCAACCAATCCTCATCATCCTCCTATAACACCACATTTCAAGTGCTTCTAATCTACGCTTCTCTTCCTTTCCTATAGTCCACGCCTCACACCCGTACAGTGCTACACTCCAAACATATACCTTCAGTAATCTTTTTCTAATACCCAAGTCAATATTTGATCTTAAAATCTGTTCTTTTTCTACGAATGCCTTCCTACCCTGTGCTATCCTACACTTTATATCTACCTTGCTTCGATTATCTTTTGTGATTCTACTGCCTAAATAACAAAAATCTGACACTTCTTCGATTCTATTATCTCCTATTGTGATCCTCATTTTTCTACTGCATTCCTTTTTGTCACACCTCATCACTTTAGTTTTACCTATATTTATTTTCATGTTAAAATCCCTAGTCAATACTGCCTGCATACCATTCAATACCCTTTCTAAATTCTTTTCGCTTTCTTCCAATATAGCTATATCGTCGGCGAATCTCAGCATATATATTTTCTCTCCCTGTACATTCACACCTACACTATACTCTTCTTTTACTTTGTTTATTGCATCTTCTATATATAGATTAAATAATAACGGTGAGAGTGTACATCCCTGCCGAACTCCCTTCCCTATTTTTGCTACCTCTTCTTCCCCCTCAATTCTAACTAAGGCAGTTTGGTGTTTATATAAATTAAAAATTATTCTCCTATCCTTATAATCTATACCCGTTTCTTTTAAAATTCTAAACATTATGTCCCAATCTACATTATCAAATGCCTTTTCTAAATCTACAAAAGCTATGCAAGTTACCTTTCCTACCCTATTTCTTTTTTCTACTACCGTTCTTAGTGCTAGAATCGCCTCTCTCGTCCCTCTGTTTTTCCTAAAACCAAACTGATGTTTATTAACAGAATTTTATCTAAACACTGTACACCCTAAATATTGCAATTAAGACATAAATATATAGTTTAAAAAAACAATTATTGACCATTTGTTTGTCCCGATTGTTTGATAACGCTGTTGCATATTTAATTTGTAATTTATAAATCGTACATATTTTTCTATAAAATATTTGAAATAAATGATGTTTTAAAAATAAAATAAAAATTATTGTATAGCCAGGGGGTTCTCTAACCCAGTTCACATTGGAGATGGGTTAGAGACTTCAATCTTAAGTCAGATGTTTTAGGCCGATTCGTGACAGGTATTTTATTTAGTTTTTATCTTGTGCTACTGAAGATGGGGGCATAGCCTTCGAAATGCGCATCTAGCTACTTAATGCTTTAAGTTACGGTATTTGGGTGATATTCTATACTATTATTTAACACCGTGTAGTGATAATTTTTTTAATGTATTATATAACTGAAACCAATGAACTTTTTCCGTTTGCTTTACATTATTGTACTATCTATAACATATAATTCTAATTAACTTGTAATAACCAATATTATTTCTTATATAAGTTTTAAAAAAATTAGAAAATACCAACTATATTCATTGCTAAACCATGTTTGATATTTAATGTTGGATTATAATTTCAAATCTATTAATCTTTATACATTTAAAAATCAAAAACGAAAATGTAAAAAATACATTTTAAAATTTAAATCTTGTGCTACTGAAGATGGGCGCATAGCGCTTGAAATGTACATCTACCTACTTAATGCTTTGATTTACGGTATTTGGGTGATATTCTATACTATAGTAAAAAATACACATTAAATAAAAAATATATACACCTAAGATAACGACAATTGAATAAATAAGTACAATACAGAAACCTGTCATACCAGCACTATGCTGTTCTTGGTGCTGCAGTTAGCATAAATTTATAACTCCAAGGATTTAGAATAGATAGCGTAGTTATTAATGTTACTTCGAATAAAGAAAAAGAAAAAAATCCTTGAATACAATTTTTGCAATTCTTGAATACAAAATATTGGCTACTCAATTGGCGCTCAATTTAAATTTTGCGGTTATAACGTATAACTTTTAACTTCAGAGTAGACTTCATCGTATAACTATTATAACCCCACATTAAAAACCTTTCGTTCATTTTTACAGAAATCTTGATCAGGTACCGTTTCAATTACTTAAGATCCCTTAAAATATGCATTGGTTATTTTCAATACCGTTGCGATTTACTTTACGAAAGTCGCATGTATGTTACGTGCATTATACCAGTGTTCAATTTGCAGTGCACAATATGATGCGGAAGATGATGTTAAACGAAAGAAAGAAGTAAGCCTATAGTATGGCCCGTTTCTATAATATTTTCTATTTTAAATGTCACAGAAAACACAAGTACAATGCAGCACCATTATTGCTTCCTCCAGCAAACATTAGTAAGGGATCATATGAAGGAAAACGTTCCGGTAATTCCAGAAGAGTTGATGTTTTAAATAAACTTTTTATGCGGTATATAACCGATTTAATGACCACAGGGGAACGTTCAACGCAATTTTTTGGTCACGGAATCGAAATTAGTAGAGTAATTTGATCCGCATCTACAACATACTGCAGATACAGAAATTATTTAATAACAGGTTCAAGTAACGCCGGATTACAAAGCAGTCCATGTCTACTGGATATGTAGCGACGTAGAAAAAGAACAAAAGGTAGAAAATGACTTAAAAGTCATTGCGGGTGATTTGCGTTACGAATTGGCTAATTTAAACATAATCGGCCTTATCCCAAAAATTGTCTTTTTCAAAGGTAGTTTATTCTCATAGTAACGCAGTTCAGTATATATAATATCTTGTAGATAAAGACTATTCGAAGATATTAAGAATCGATCAAATATTATCAATAGCGGATTTTGGCGAAGATCATGAACCAATTCAATATAAGAGCAATTTAAAAGCCGAATTAAAATTACACATGCGACTAGACGAGCACACCAAGAAAGAAATATCGAGGCTCGATAATGAAAATTCTGATTGTGATCTGGCGGAGCTATTGCCGGATATGCCACAAAATGTTTTAGGTTTAGATCGTGCTGCTATTTTAGATAATGTTCTAAAGCAAATGAAGGGCGCACCAACGAGTAGTTATGTCCCGATTGACGTTGCAAAATCATGTACCGTAAATGAAAGCCCCGTCCGATTTTCCAATATGAAAGCACAAAATGAAGCTCTTAAAGAGTTCTTAATTAAACGAAGCGTAAGTAATATATATATATGTATCAAAATTTTGATATATATATAAAAAAAACGCTTGTATTCGTCGAAAGTGATCGTCTTTAGACGTTTACAGCTCCTGACGTTAATAAATTTATTTTTAGAGATGAAAAATATTTTTTGTCGTGAAAAATACAGTTTTAGTCCGCGAAGTACGAAAATGTCTAAAAACGCTTGTATTCGTTGAAAGTGATCGTCTTTAGACGTTTCCAGCGAAGCACCAAAATGTCTAAAACCGCTTGTATTCGTTTTTAGTCCGCGAAGTACGAAAATGTCTAAAAACGCTTGTATTCGTTGAAAGTGATCGTCTTTAGACGTTTCCAGCGAAGCACCAAAATGTCTAAAAACGCTTGTATTCGTTGAAAATGATCGTTTTTAGACGTTTCCAGCTCTCTGACGTTAATATATTTATTTTTAGAGAAAAAATATTTTTTGTCGTGAAAAATACAGTTTTAGTCCGCGAAGTACGAAAATGTCTAAAAACGCTTGTATTCGTTGAAAGTGATCGTTTTTAGACATTTCCAGCTCTCTGACGTTAATAAATTTATTTTCAGAGATAAAAAATATTATTTGTCGTGAAAAATACAGTCCGCGAAGTACGAAAATGTCTAAAAACTTATATATTATATTGTAATAGTTATATTTATATTGTATAGTTTCTTGGATTTTATACAACATTTTTTTTCTTTGAGTACCGCCGTTGTTGATTATGTAACGAGTATGATTTCGGAATATACGTTAGACAGAACTGAAACAATACAGGCAAAACTGTAACTGAACTGTTATAATTTTTTTTTATGAACCAATGTCTTGATATTTTTTCTAGAAACAATTATTGAAAATATGTAACATTGTCTAATTGGAATATTTATTTCACTTAAATATTTATTTTAATAATTTGGCCAGTTTTTTATGAAAAGTAAAGTTTGTGTATCATATTTGTTAGTGTGAAGTGTGAAGAAAAAAGTATAATATAAAGAGTCATTAGACAAAAATTTTGAAGAAAAAAAGCATGTGCAAATGATTAAATTGTATAAAATGCCTTAATATCGTCCTTTCATTCTGAAATCAAGAGATCTTTTGATTAATCAGAGATAATAAAGAATTCATTATATTGCAGATTTTGGAAAGAAAAGCGAAGCGAGAAAAGAAAAGTTATCAACCAGACGTGGAATACATTAAAGAAGAACTAGCTAGTGGCAGTACTTATGACAGTATACTTATACAAAAAGATATTTATTTAGATGATTTTATTGAAGAAGAAGATAAGTGAATGATTTATTTAATAATAAAATAAAAAATAATTTATGTAGTACTTATGCGACGTTCTTTAATAACAAAAACGCATAAAAAGTTGTAAATTTACAAGAAATGCAATTGCAAGGACGGTTAAATTAATGCTGTTAAAATACAAAAGATTTCTTTAGATTGGGCTTCGCATTGTACTTTATCATTCCCAAAAAAAACTGAATCAAACATCAGCAATATCAAAACAATGAATAAAATGTGTTAAACATTCAACAACCCGGAAGAATTGTATTGAATTGATAAAATTCGATAAAGTACATTGTCATTGGTATTAGTTACAATGCACATTTAATAAATATACGAGCCATATATTAACTTGCACTCCTCAATATATTCCTCCTTCCTAAAAACAATTTTTAAAATGTCCAATTCGTAACTTAAATTTCCGTCATTGTTGATTTTTAGAAACGCGTAATTGTTTATAAATTTAGAATAAACGTAAATCAATATAATTTCAACTGTACTTTAGTTTTCAAAGTTTTTAAAATGCATTCCATTGTAATGTTCATGCAGTTTCCAACTAATTCTTATAGTTGAGGATAAATATATATAATCAGTGATTGCATATAGCGGACATGACTAAACATAATTTACAATATCAATATTTTTACAAAGGAATTTCGCCTTATATCTCTTTATATTCGCACTTTTATATTGGGAATGGAGTAAAATTTATTAAAGTGTGTTCTATACTTTCTTTCTATTTATTTTTTAAATATTTTTCCTACCAGTGTACTTATTCAATTACTTGTATATAATGCTATTACGCTTTTATTATTTATTTTAATTATTTACAAAGAAGGTATATACCTGTCGATTTTTATCAAAATGATGGAAAAATTATCGAAAAATTATCGAAAAATTATAGAAAAATTATAGAAAAATTATCAAAAAATTATCGAAAAAGAACAGAGGTATATACCTGTCGATTTTCATCAAAATTATCGAAAAATTATCGAAAAAGAATGAAGGTCGATTTTCATCAAAATTATCTCAAAATTATCGAAAAACAACAGGTATAGTTTCAACTTTTTCCGTTTGAACCGGAAATCAGTAAAATAGAGTTTATAGCGATTATGTCTATATTTGCCCATTTTGTTCAACATCTAAGTATATTTGCTAAATTGGTCAGAAATTGAAAAATAAGAATGACTATTTTCGTCTACATTCATATAGACTTGTATATCTTAGTCAAAGGCTAGCGGCTATGTACAATCGAGTCAAAGAAATAGTCAATAATTGTGGCTTAAAGTGTCTGACTTAAAATTATTCTAGGCGAGACCTGGCGATGCTATATATATCTATATAATTAATTTTTACATAAATTTCTTATATTTTAATTTTTTTAAATATTTTATTTTGATTTTTGTCAAATATTTTATAGCAAATTATGTTGGATTTATGAATTACAAAATAAATACACAATAGCGTCCTCAAATCATCGGTCAATAATTGTATTGTCTTTTTTTAGTTTTTAAACTATACATTTATGTCTGATTTGCCATATTCTTGGCAGTAGGTGTACTAGTATATAGATAAAATTCGGATAATAAAAACGCGTTGCTTGATAACGAATACTCCACTAGAGCGAGAACTTTCTCAGAAAACGGCGAAAGTCTCGCTTCAACCAACGCAATCAACTTTTTCGAGTTTATATTCTTCACTTCAACTTATCGTTCAGGGTGCCATTGAAACTGCCCATATAAAATAGCTTGTGCAAAGATGGGATTGCATTCACGTAACCATGTAGTTAGAGTTGAATTCCTCGCCGCGTTCGTCGAGAATAAATAGTATGTAATCTGTATGTGTGTTTATCGTCGTTGTCGCACACATATCTAATATTAAAATATGTAGATGGCGATACCAACACGATCAGCAACTGTAAATGAATACGCGATGTTAATTGCATGTTCAATTGCAAAGTCAGCATTTAGAAACATTTTTATATGGACTGTCCATGCTAAGATTATCAATTTTTATTAAACGTGAAAAAATGATTGAATGGGACATTTTCTAAGGGGAAATGACCCGAGGATTGTAAATGTGCAACTTGTTCAAAATAAAAACAATAAAATGTAAAATAATATTGAACAAATTCGTGCCAAAAGTTGCTTTATTAATAATTCGAATCGTGCGAGGAACATCCACCAAGTGAGAAATATGCGTATCAAAAACAAGGAAAATTTTTATATGGCAAAGATTAATAACGTAATTTTTATTCAGTTTATAATATATTTGTTTTTACAATTAATTCACCCTCTTCCTCCCATAAAAAAAAATTCCCCCATTAAAACAGTTTGAGAAAGGCTTAGGCATCTGTGTTTAGATTGAAAATTAAGAAATATATTGCGCTTACCTAACAGATTTTTGCTTATTTTATTTTATATAAAATTTTATTTTTTCGATAATTTTTCGATAATTTTGATGAAAATCGACAGGTATATACCTGTATATACAGGTATCGAAAAATACCTGGTACCTGTACAAATTTCATCAAAATGCCAGGTATCGAAAAAAAGCAAAGGTTTTTCATCAAAATTATCGAAAAATTATCGAAAAAAAGCAAAGGTATATACCTGTCGTTTTTCATCAAAATTATCGAAAAATTATCGAAAAAAAGCAAAGGCATATACCTGTCGTTTTTCATCAAAATTATCGAAAAAAAGCAAAAGTATATACCTGTCGTTTTTCATCAAAATTATCGAAAAATTATCGAAAAAAACCAAAGGTATAGGCAAAGGTATATACCTGTCGTTTTTCATCAAAATTATCGAAAAAAAGCAAAGGTATATACCTGTCGTTTTTCATCAAAATTATCGAAAAATTATCGAAAAAAAGCAAAGGTATATACCTGTCGTTTTTCATCAAAATTATCGAAAAATTATCGAAAAAACGCAAAGGCATATACCTGTCGTTTTTCATCAAAATTATCGAAAAAAAGCAAAAGTATATACCTGTCGTTTTTCATCAAAATTATCGAAAAATTATCGAAAAAAAGCAAAGGTATATACCTGTCGTTTTTCATCAAAATTATCGAAAAATTATCGAAAAAAAGCAAAGGCATATACCTGTCGTTTTTCATCAAAATTATCGAAAAAAAGCAAAGGTATATACCTGTCGTTTTTCATCAAAATTATCGAAAAATTATCGAAAAAAAGCAAAGGCATATACCTGCCGTTTTTCATCAAAATTATCGAAAAAAAGCAAAGGTATATACCTGTCGTTTTTCATCAAAATTATCGAAAAATTATCGAAAAAAAGCAAAGGTATATACCTGTCGTTTTTCATCAAAATTATCGAAAAATTATCGAAAAAAAGCAAAGGCATATACCTGCCGTTTTTCATCAAAATTATCGAAAAAAAGCAAAGGTATATACCTGTCGTTTTTCATCAAAATTATCGAAAAATTATCGAAAAAAAGCAAAGGCATATACCTGTCGTTTTTCATCAAAATTATCGAAAAAAAGCAAAAGTATATACCTGTCGTTTTTCATCAAAATTATCGAAAAATTATCGAAAAAAAGCAAAGGTATATACCTGTCGTTTTTCATCAAAATTATCGAAAAATTATCGAAAAAAAGCAAAGGCATATACCTGCCGTTTTTCATCAAAATTATCGAAAAAAAGCAAAGGTATATACCTGTCGTTTTTCATCAAAATTATCGAAAAATTATCGAAAAAAAGCAAAGGTATATACCTGTCGTTTTTCATCAAAATTATCGAAAAAAAGCAAAGGTATATACCTGTCGTTTTTCATCAAAATTATCGAAAAATTATCGAAAAAAAGCAAAGGCATATACCTGCCGTTTTTCATCAAAATTATCGAAAAAAAGCAAAGGTATATACCTGTCGTTTTTCATCAAAATTATCGAAAAATTATCGAAAAAAAGCAAAGGCATATACCTGCCGTTTTTCATCAAAATTATCGAAAAATTATCGAAAAATTATCGAAAAAAAGCAAAGGCATATACCTGCCGTTTTTCATCAAAATTATCGAAAAAAAGCAAAGGTATATACCTGTCGTTTTTCATCAAAATTATCGAAAAATTATCGAAAAAAAGCAAAGGCATATACCTGCCGTTTTTCATCAAAATTATCGAAAAAAAGCAAAGGTATATACCTGTCGTTTTTCATCAAAATTATCGAAAAATTATCGAAAAAAAGCAAAGGTATATACCTGTCGTTTTTCATCAAAATTATCGAAAAATTATCGAAAAAAAGCAAAGGCATATACCTGCCGTTTTTCATCAAAATTATCGAAAAAAAGCAAAGGTATATACCTGTCGTTTTTCATCAAAATTATCGAAAAATTATCGAAAAAAAGCAAAGGCATATACCTGCCGTTTTTCATCAAAATTATCGAAAAATTATCGAAAAATTATCGAAAAAAAGCAAAGGCATATACCTGCCGTTTTTCATCAAAATTATCGAAAAAAAGCAAAGGTATATACCTGTCGTTTTTCATCAAAATTATCGAAAAATTATCGAAAAAAAGCAAAGGCATATACCTGCCGTTTTTCATCAAAATTATCGAAAAAAAGCAAAGGTATATACCTGTCGTTTTTCATCAAAATTATCGAAAAATTATCGAAAAAAAGCAAAGGTATATACCTGTCGTTTTTCATCAAAATTATCGAAAAATTATCGAAAAAAAGCAAAGGCATATACCTGCCGTTTTTCATCAAAATTATCGAAAAAAAGCAAAGGTATATACCTGTCGTTTTTCATCAAAATTATCGAAAAATTATCGAAAAAAAGCAAAGGTATATACCTGTCGTTTTTCATCAAAATTATCGAAAAATTATCGAAAAAAAGCAAAGGCATATACCTGCCGTTTTTCATCAAAATTATCGAAAAAAAGCAAAGGTATATACCTGTCGTTTTTCATCAAAATTATCGAAAAATTATCGAAAAAAAGCAAAGGCATATACCTGTCGTTTTTCATCAAAATTATCGAAAAAAAGCAAAAGTATATACCTGTCGTTTTTCATCAAAATTATCGAAAAATTATCGAAAAAAAGCAAAGGTATATACCTGTCGTTTTTCATCAAAATTATCGAAAAATTATCGAAAAAAAGCAAAGGCATATACCTGCCGTTTTTCATCAAAATTATCGAAAAAAAGCAAAGGTATATACCTGTCGTTTTTCATCAAAATTATCGAAAAATTATCGAAAAAAAGCAAAGGTATATACCTGTCGTTTTTCATCAAAATTATCGAAAAAAAGCAAAGGTATATACCTGTCGTTTTTCATCAAAATTATCGAAAAATTATCGAAAAAAAGCAAAGGCATATACCTGCCGTTTTTCATCAAAATTATCGAAAAAAAGCAAAGGTATATACCTGTCGTTTTTCATCAAAATTATCGAAAAATTATCGAAAAAAAGCAAAGGCATATACCTGCCGTTTTTCATCAAAATTATCGAAAAATTATCGAAAAAAAGCAAAGGCATATACCTGCCGTTTTTCATCAAAATTATCGAAAAAAAGCAAAGGTATATACCTGTCGTTTTTCATCAAAATTATCGAAAAATTATCGAAAAAAAGCAAAGGCATATACCTGCCGTTTTTCATCAAAATTATCGAAAAAAAGCAAAGGTATATACCTGTCGTTTTTCATCAAAATTATCGAAAAATTATCGAAAAAAAGCAAAGGCATATACCTGCCGTTTTTCATCAAAATTATCGAAAAAAAGCAAAGGTATATACCTGTCGTTTTTCATCAAAATTATCGAAAAATTATCGAAAAAAAGCAAAGGCATATACCTGCCGTTTTTCATCAAAATTATCGAAAAAAAGCAAAGGTATATACCTGTCGTTTTTCATCAAAATTATCGAAAAAAAGCAAAGGTATATACCTGTCGTTTTTCATCAAAATTATCGAAAAATTATCGAAAAAAAGCAAAGGCATATACCTGCCGTTTTTCATCAAAATTATCGAAAAAAAGCAAAGGTATATACCTGTCGTTTTTCATCAAAATTATCGAAAAATTATCGAAAAAAAGCAAAGGCATATACCTGCCGTTTTTCATCAAAATTATCGAAAAAAAGCAAAGGTATATACCTGTCGTTTTTCATCAAAATTATCGAAAAATTATCGAAAAAAAGCAAAGGTATATACCTGTCGTTTTTCATCAAAATTATCGAAAAATTATCGAAAAAAAGCAAAGGCATATACCTGCCGTTTTTCATCAAAATTATCGAAAAAAAGCAAAGGTATATACCTGTCGTTTTTCATCAAAATTATCGAAAAATTATCGAAAAAAAGCAAAGGTATATACCTGTCGTTTTTCATCAAAATTATCGAAAAATTATCGAAAAAAAGCAAAGGCATATACCTGCCGTTTTTCATCAAAATTATCGAAAAAAAGCAAAGGTATATACCTGTCGTTTTTCATCAAAATTATCGAAAAATTATCGAAAAAAAGCAAAGGTATATACCTGTCGTTTTTCATCAAAATTATCGAAAAATTATCGAAAAAAAGCAAAGGCATATACCTGCCGTTTTTCATCAAAATTATCGAAAAAAAGCAAAGGTATATACCTGTCGTTTTTCATCAAAATTATCGAAAAATTATCGAAAAAAAGCAAAGGTATATACCTGTCGTTTTTCATCAAAATTATCGAAAAATTATCGAAAAAAAGCAAAGGCATATACCTGCCGTTTTTCATCAAAATTATCGAAAAAAAGCAAAGGTATATACCTGTCGTTTTTCATCAAAATTATCGAAAAATTATCGAAAAAAAGCAAAGCTATATACCTGCCGTTTTTCATCAAAATTATCGAAAAAAAGCAAAGGTATATACCTGTCGTTTTTCATCAAAATTATCGAAAAAAAGCAAAGGTATATACCTGTCGTTTTTCATCAGAATTATCGAAAAATTATCGAAAAAAACCAAAGGTATAGGCAAAGGTATATACCTGTCGTTTTTCATCAAAATTATCGAAAAAAAGCAAAGGTATATACCTGTCGTTTTTCATCAAAATTATCGAAAAATTATCGAAAAAAAGCAAAGCTATATACCTGCCGTTTTTCATCAAAATTATCGAAAAAAAGCAAAGGTATATACCTGCCGTTTTTCATCAAAATTATCGAAAAAAAGCAAAGGTATATACCTGCCGTTTTTCATCAAAATTATCGAAAAAAGCAAAGGTATATACCTGCCGTTTTTCATCAAAATTATCGAAAAATTATCGAAAAAAAGCAAAGGTATATACCTGCCGTTTTTCATCAAAATTATCGAAAAAAAGCAAAGGTATATACCTGCCGTTTTTCATCAAAATTATCGAAAAAAGCAAAGGTATATACCTGTCGTTTTTCATCAAAATTATCGAAAAAAAGCAAAGGTATATACCTGTCGTTTTTCATCAAAATTATCGAAAAATTATCGAAAAAAAGCAAAGCTATATACCTGCCGTTTTTCATCAAAATTATCGAAAAAAAGCAAAGGTATATACCTGCCGTTTTTCATCAAAATTATCGAAAAAAAGCAAAGGTATATACCTGCCGTTTTTCATCAAAATTATCGAAAAAAGCAAAGGTATATACCTGCCGTTTTTCATCAAAATTATCGAAAAATTATCGAAAAAAAGCAAAGGTATATACCTGCCGTTTTTCATCAAAATTATCGAAAAAAAGCAAAGGTATATACCTGCCGTTTTTCATCAAAATTATCGAAAAAAGCAAAGGTATATACCTGTCGTTTTTCATCAAAATGATCGAAAAATTATCGAAAAAAAGCAAAGCTATATACCTGCCGTTTTTCATCCAAATTATCGATAAAAAGCAAAGGTATATACCTGCCGTTTTTCATCAAAATTATCGAAAAATTATCGAAAAAAAGCAAAGGTATATACCTGCCGTTTTTCATCAAAATTATCGAAAAAAAGCAAAGGTATATACCTGCCGTTTTTCATCAAAATTATCGAAAAAAAGCAAAGGTATATACCTGCCGTTTTTCATCAAAATTATCGAAAAATTATCGAAAAAAAGCAAAGGTATATACCTGCCGTTTTTCATCAAAATTATCGAAAAAAAGCAAAGGTATATACCTGCCGTTTTTCATCAAAATTATCGAAAAAAGCAAAGGTATATACCTGCCGTTTTTCATCAAAATTATCGAAAAATTATCGAAAAAAAGCAAAGGCATATACCTGTCGTTTTTCATCAAAATTATCGAAAAAAAGCAAAAGTATATACCTGTCGTTTTTCATCAAAATTATCGAAAAATTATCGAAAAAAAGCAAAGGTATATACCTGCCGTTTTTCATCAAAATTATCGAAAAAAAGCAAAGGTATATACCTGCCGTTTTTCATCAAAATTATCGAAAAAAGCAAAGGTATATACCTGCCGTTTTTCATCAAAATTATCGAAAAAAGCAAAGGTATATACCTGTCGTTTTTCATCAAAATGATCGAAAAATTATCGAAAAAAAGCAAAGCTATATACCTGCCGTTTTTCATCCAAATTATCGATAAAAAGCAAAGGTATATACCTGCCGTTTTTCATCAAAATTATCGAAAAATTATCGAAAAAAAGCAAAGGTATATACCTGCCGTTTTTCATCAAAATTATCGAAAAAAAGCAAAGGTATATACCTGCCGTTTTTCATCAAAATTATCGAAAAAAAGCAAAGGTATATACCTGCCGTTTTTCATCAAAATTATCGAAAAATTATCGAAAAAAAGCAAAGGTATATACCTGCCGTTTTTCATCAAAATTATCGAAAAAAAGCAAAGGTATATACCTGCCGTTTTTCATCAAAATTATCGAAAAAAGCAAAGGTATATACCTGCCGTTTTTCATCAAAATTATCGAAAAATTATCGAAAAAAAGCAAAGGCATATACCTGTCGTTTTTCATCAAAATTATCGAAAAAAAGCAAAAGTATATACCTGTCGTTTTTCATCAAAATTATCGAAAAATTATCGAAAAAAACCAAAGGTATATACCTGTCGTTTTTCATCAAAATTATCGAAAAATTATCGAAAAAAAGCAAAAGTATATACCTGTCGTTTTTCATCAAAATTATCGAAAAATTATCGAAAAAAACCAAAGGTATATACCTGTCGTTTTTCATCAAAATTATCGAAAAATTATCGAAAAAAACCAAAGGTATATACCTGTCGTTTTTCATCAAAATTATCGAAAAATTATCGAAAAAAACCAAAGGTATATACCTGTCGTTTTTCATCAAAATTATCGAAAAATTATCGAAAAAAACCAAAGGTATATACCTGTCGTTTTTCATCAAAATTATCGAAAAATTATCGAAAAAAAGCAAAAGTATATACCTGTCGTTTTTCATCAAAATTATCGAAAAATTATCGAAAAAAACCAAAGGTATATACCTGTCGTTTTTCATCAAAATTATCGAAAAATTATCGAAAAAAACCAAAGGTATATACCTGTCGTTTTTCATCAAAATTATCGAAAAATTATCGAAAAAAAGCAAAGGCATATACCTGTCGTTTTTCATCAAAATTATCGAAAAAAAGCAAAGGTATATACCTGTCGTTTTTCATCAAAATTATCGAAAAAAAGCAAAGGTATATACCTGCCGTTTTTCATCAAAATTATCGAAAAAAAGCAAAGGTATATACCTGTCGTTTTTCATCAAAATTATCGAAAAATTATCGAAAAAAAGCAAAGGCATATACCTGTCGTTTTTCATCAAAATTATCGAAAAAAAGCAAAAGTATATACCTGTCGTTTTTCATCAAAATTATCGAAAAATTATCGAAAAAAAGCAAAGGTATATACCTGTCGTTTTTCATCAAAATTATCGAAAAATTATCGAAAAAAAGCAAAGGCATATACCTGCCGTTTTTCATCAAAATTATCGAAAAAAAGCAAAGGTATATACCTGTCGTTTTTCATCAAAATTATCGAAAAATTATCGAAAAAAAGCAAAGCTATATACCTGTCGTTTTTCATCAAAATTATCGAAAAATTATCGAAAAAAAGCAAAGGCATATACCTGCCGTTTTTCATCAAAATTATCGAAAAAAAGCAAAGGTATATACCTGTCGTTTTTCATCAAAATTATCGAAAAATTATCGAAAAAAAGCAAAGGCATATACCTGTCGTTTTTCATCAAAATTATCGAAAAAAAGCAAAAGTATATACCTGTCGTTTTTCATCAAAATTATCGAAAAATTATCGAAAAAAAGCAAAGGTATATACCTGTCGTTTTTCATCAAAATTATCGAAAAATTATCGAAAAAAAGCAAAGGCATATACCTGCCGTTTTTCATCAAAATTATCGAAAAAAAGCAAAGGTATATACCTGTCGTTTTTCATCAAAATTATCGAAAAATTATCGAAAAAAAGCAAAGCTATATACCTGCCGTTTTTCATCAAAATTATCGAAAAAAAGCAAAGGTATATACCTGTCGTTTTTCATCAAAATTATCGAAAAAAAGCAAAGGTATATACCTGTCGTTTTTCATCAGAATTATCGAAAAATTATCGAAAAAAACCAAAGGTATAGGCAAAGGTATATACCTGTCGTTTTTCATCAAAATTATCGAAAAAAAGCAAAGGTATATACCTGCCGTTTTTCATCAAAATTATCGAAAAAAAGCAAAGGTATATACCTGCCGTTTTTCATCTAAATTATCAAAAAAAAGCAAAGGTATATACCTGCCGTTTTTCATCAAAATTATCGAAAAAAAGCAAAGGTATATACCTGTCGTTTTTCATCAAAATTATCGAAAAATTATCGAAAAAAAGCAAAGCTATATACCTGCCGTTTTTCATCAAAATTATCGAAAAAAAGCAAAGGTATATACCTGCCGTTTTTCATCAAAATTATCGAAAAAAAGCAAAGGTATATACCTGCCGTTTTTCATCAAAATTATCGAAAAAAGCAAAGGTATATACCTGCCGTTTTTCATCAAAATTATCGAAAAATTATCGAAAAAAAGCAAAGGTATATACCTGCCGTTTTTCATCAAAATTATCGAAAAAAAGCAAAGGTATATACCTGTCGTTTTTCATCAAAATTATCGAAAAATTATCGAAAAAAAGCAAAGCTATATACCTGCCGTTTTTCATCCAAATTATCGATAAAAAGCAAAGGTATATACCTGCCGTTTTTCATCAAAATTATCGAAAAATTATCGAAAAAAAGCAAAGGTATATACCTGCCGTTTTTCATCAAAATTATCGAAAAAAGCAAAGGTATATACCTGCCGTTTTTCATCAAAATTATCGAAAAAAGCAAAGGTATATACCTGCCGTTTTTCATCAAAATTATCGAAAAAAAGCAAAGGTATATACCTGCCGTTTTTCATCAAAATTATCGAAAAATTATCGAAAAAAAGCAAAGGTATATACCTGCCGTTTTTCATCAAAATTATCGAAAAAAGCAAAGGTATATACCTGCCGTTTTTCATCAAAATTATCGAAAAAAAGCAAAGGTATATACCTGTCGTTTTTCATCAAAATTATCGAAAAATTATCGAAAAAAAGCAAAGCTATATACCTGCCGTTTTTCATCCAAATTATCGATAAAAAGCAAAGGTATATACCTGCCGTTTTTCATCAAAATTATCGAAAAATTATCGAAAAAAAGCAAAGGTATATACCTGCCGTTTTTCATCAAAATTATCGAAAAAAGCAAAGGTATATACCTGCCGTTTTTCATCAAAATTATCGAAAAATTATCGAAAAAAAGCAAAGGTATATACCTGCCGTTTTTCATCAAAATTATCGAAAAATTATCGAAAAGAAGCAAAGGTATATAGCTGTCGTTTTTCATCAAAATTATCGAAAAATTATCGAAAAAAAGCAAAGGCATATACCTGTCGTTTTTCATCAAAATTATCGAAAAAAAGCAAAAGTATATACCTGTCGTTTTTCATCAAAATTATCGAAAAATTATCGAAAAAAACCAAAGGTATAGGCAAAGGTATATACCTGTCGTTTTTCATCAAAATTATCGAAAAGAAGCAAAGGTATATACCTGCCGTTTTTCATCAAAATTATCGAAAAGAAGCAAAGGTATATACCTGCCGTTTTTCATCAAAATTATCGAAAAAAAGCAAAGGTATATACCTGCCGTTTTTCATCAAAATTATCGAAAAATTATCGAAAAAAAGCAAAGGTATATACCTGCCGTTTTTCATCAAAATTATCGAAAAAAAGCAAAGGTATATACCTGCCGTTTTTCATCAAAATTATCGAAAAAAAGCAAAGGTATATACCTGCCGTTTTTCATCAAAATTATCGAAAAAAGCAAAGGTATATACCTGCCGTTTTTCATCAAAATTATCGAAAAATTATCGAAAAAAAGCAAAGGTATATACCTGCCGTTTTTCATCAAAATTAACGAAAAAAGCAAAGGTATATACCTGCCGTTTTTCATCCAAATTATCGATAAAAAGCAAAGGTATATACCTGCCGTTTTTCATCAAAATTATCGAAAAATTATCGAAAAAAAGCAAAGGTATATACCTGCCGTTTTTCATCAAAATTAACGAAAAAAGCAAAGGTATATACCTGCCGTTTTTCATCAAAATTATCGAAAAAAAGCAAAGGTATATAGCTGTCGTTTTTCATCAAAATTATCGAAAAATTATCGAAAAAAAGCAAAGGTATATACCTGCCGTTTTTCATCAAAATTAACGAAAAAAGCAAAGGTATATACCTGCCGTTTTTCATCCAAATTATCGATAAAAAGCAAAGGTATATACCTGCCGTTTTTCATCCAAATTATCGAAAAATTATCGAAAAAAAGCAAAGGTATATACCTGCCGTTTTTCATCAAAATTAACGAAAAAAGCAAAGGTATATACCTGCCGTTTTTCATCAAAATTATCGAAAAAAAGCAAAGGTATATAGCTGTCGTTTTTCATCAAAATTATCGAAAAATTATCGAAAAAAAGCAAAGGTATATACCTGTCGTTTTTCATCAAAATTATCGAAAAATTATCGAAAAAAAGCAAAGGTATATACCTGCCGTTTTTCATCAAAATTATCGAAAAAAAGCAAAGGTATATACCTGCCGTTTTTCATCAAAATTAACGAAAAAAAGCAAAGGTATATACCTGCCGTTTTTCATCAAAATTATCGAAAAAAAGCAAAGGTATATACCTGCCGTTTTTCATCAAAATTATCGAAAAAAAGCAAAGGTATATACCTGTCGTTTTTCATCAAAATTATCGAAAAATTATCGAAAAAAAGCAAAGGTATATACCTGCCGTTTTTCATCAAAATTATCGAAAAAAAGCAAAGGTATATACCTGTCGTTTTTCATCAAAATTATCGAAAAATTATCGAAAAAAAGCAAAGGCATATACCTGTCGTTTTTCATCAAAATTATCGAAAAAAAGCAAAAGTATATACCTGTCGTTTTTCATCAAAATTATCGAAAAATTATCGAAAAAAAGCAAAGGTATATACCTGTTGTTTTTCATCAAAATTATCGAAAAATTATCGAAAAAAAGCAAAGGCATATACCTGCCGTTTTTCATCAAAATTATCGAAAAAAAGCAAAGGTATATACCTGTCGTTTTTCATCAAAATTATCGAAAAATTATCGAAAAAAAGCAAAGCTATATACCTGTCGTTTTTCATCAAAATTATCGAAAAATTATCGAAAAAAAGCAAAGGCATATACCTGCCGTTTTTCATCAAAATTATCGAAAAAAAGCAAAGGTATATACCTGTCGTTTTTCATCAAAATTATCGAAAAATTATCGAAAAAAAGCAAAGGCATATACCTGTCGTTTTTCATCAAAATTATCGAAAAAAAGCAAAAGTATATACCTGTCGTTTTTCATCAAAATTATCGAAAAATTATCGAAAAAAAGCAAAGGTATATACCTGTCGTTTTTCATCAAAATTATCGAAAAATTATCGAAAAAAAGCAAAGGCATATACCTGCCGTTTTTCATCAAAATTATCGAAAAAAAGCAAAGGTATATACCTGTCGTTTTTCATCAAAATTATCGAAAAATTATCGAAAAAAAGCAAAGCTATATACCTGCCGTTTTTCATCAAAATTATCGAAAAAAAGCAAAGGTATATACCTGTCGTTTTTCATCAAAATTATCGAAAAAAAGCAAAGGTATATACCTGTCGTTTTTCATCAGAATTATCGAAAAATTATCGAAAAAAACCAAAGGTATAGGCAAAGGTATATACCTGTCGTTTTTCATCAAAATTATCGAAAAAAAGCAAAGGTATATACCTGCCGTTTTTCATCAAAATTATCGAAAAATTATCGAAAAAAAGCAAAGGTATATACCTGCCGTTTTTCATCAAAATTATCGAAAAATTATCGAAAAAAAGCAAAGGCATATACCTGCCGTTTTTCATCAAAATTATCGAAAAATTATCGAAAAAAAGCAAAGGTATATACCTGTCGTTTTTCATCAAAATTATCGAAAAATTATCGAAAAAAAGCAAAGGTATATACCTGTCGTTTTTCATCAAAATTATCGAAAAATTATCGAAAAAAAGCAAAGGCATATACCTGCCGTTTTTCATCAAAATTATCGAAAAAAAGCAAAGGTATATACCTGTCGTTTTTCATCAAAATTATCGAAAAATTATCGAAAAAAAGCAAAGGTATATACCTGTCGTTTTTCATCAAAATTATCGAAAAAAAGCAAAGGTATATACCTGTCGTTTTTCATCAAAATTATCGAAAAATTATCGAAAAAAAGCAAAGGCATATACCTGCCGTTTTTCATCAAAATTATCGAAAAATTATCGAAAAAAAGCAAAGGTATATACCTGTCGTTTTTCATCAAAATTATCGAAAAATTATCGAAAAAAAGCAAAGGCATATACCTGCCGTTTTTCATCAAAATTATCGAAAAATTATCGAAAAAAAGCAAAGGCATATACCTGCCGTTTTTCATCAAAATTATCGAAAAATTATCGAAAAAAAGCAAAGGCATATACCTGTCGTTTTTCATCAAAATTATCGAAAAATTATCGAAAAAAAGCAAAGGCATATACCTGCCGTTTTTCATCAAAATTATCGAAAAATTATCGAAAAAAAGCAAAGGTATATACCTGTCGTTTTTCATCAAAATTATCGAAAAAAAGCAAAGGCATATACCTGTCGTTTTTCATCAAAATTATCGAAAAATTATCGAAAAAAAGCAAAGGCATATACCTGTCGTTTTTCATCAAAATTATCGAAAAATTATCGAAAAAAAGCAAAGGCATATACCTGTCGTTTTTCATCAAAATTATCGAAAAATTATCGAAAAAAAGCAAAGGCATATACCTGCCGTTTTTCATCAAAATTATCGAAAAATTATCGAAAAAAAGCAAAGGCATATACCTGCCGTTTTTCATCAAAATTATCGAAAAATTATCGAAAAAAAGCAAAGGCATATACCTGTCGTTTTTCATCAAAATTATCGAAAAATTATCGAAAAAAAGCAAAGGCATATACCTGCCGTTTTTCATCAAAATTATCGAAAAATTATCGAAAAAAAGCAAAGGTATATACCTGTCGTTTTTCATCAAAATTATCGAAAAAAAGCAAAGGCATATACCTGCCGTTTTTCATCAAAATTATCGAAAAATTATCGAAAAAAAGCAAAGGCATATACCTGTCGTTTTTCATCAAAATTATCGAAAAATTATCGAAAAAAAGCAAAGGCATATACCTGTCGTTTTTCATCAAAATTATCGAAAAATTATCGAAAAAAAGCAAAGGCATATACCTGTCGTTTTTCATCAAAATTATCGAAAAATTATCGAAAAAAAGCAAAGGCATATACCTGCCGTTTTTCATCAAAATTATCGAAAAATTATCGAAAAAAAGCAAAGGTATATACCTGTCGTTTTTCATCAAAATTATCGAAAAAAAGCAAAGGCATATACCTGCCGTTTTTCATCAAAATTATCGAAAAATTATCGAAAAAAAGCAAAGGTATATACCTGTCGTTTTTCATCAAAATTATCGAAAAATTATCGAAAAAAAGCAAAGGTATATACCTGCCGTTTTTCATCAAAATTATCGAAAAATTATCGAAAAAAAGCAAAGGCATATACCTGCCGTTTTTCATCAAAATTATCGAAAAAAAGCAAAGGTATATACCTGTCGTTTTTCATCAAAATTATCGAAAAATTATCGAAAAAAAGCAAAGGCATATACCTGTCGTTTTTCATCAAAATTATCGAAAAAAAGCAAAGGTATATACCTGTCGTTTTTCATCAAAATTATCGAAAAATTATCGAAAAAAAGCAAAGGCATATACCTGTCGTTTTTCATCAAAATTATCGAAAAAAAGCAAAGGTATATACCTGTCGTTTTTCATCAAAATTATCGAAAAATTATCGAAAAAAAGCAAAGGTATATACCTGTCGTTTTTCATCAAAATTATCGAAAAAAAGCAAAGGTATATACCTGCCGTTTTTCATCAAAATTATCGAAAAATTATCGAAAAAAAGCAAAGGTATATACCTGCCGTTTTTCATCAAAATTATCGAAAAATTATCGAAAAAAAGCAAAGGCATATACCTGCCGTTTTTCATCAAAATTATCGAAAAATTATCGAAAAAAAGCAAAGGTATATACCTGTCGTTTTTCATCAAAATTATCGAAAAATTATCGAAAAAAAGCAAAGGTATATACCTGTCGTTTTTCATCAAAATTATCGAAAAATTATCGAAAAAAAGCAAAGGCATATACCTGCCGTTTTTCATCAAAATTATCGAAAAAAAGCAAAGGTATATACCTGTCGTTTTTCATCAAAATTATCGAAAAATTATCGAAAAAAAGCAAAGGTATATACCTGTCGTTTTTCATCAAAATTATCGAAAAAAAGCAAAGGTATATACCTGTCGTTTTTCATCAAAATTATCGAAAAATTATCGAAAAAAAGCAAAGGCATATACCTGCCGTTTTTCATCAAAATTATCGAAAAAAAGCAAAGGTATATACCTGTCGTTTTTCATCAAAATTATCGAAAAATTATCGAAAAAAAGCAAAGGCATATACCTGCCGTTTTTCATCAAAATTATCGAAAAATTATCGAAAAAAAGCAAAGGCATATACCTGCCGTTTTTCATCAAAATTATCGAAAAAAAGCAAAGGTATATACCTGTCGTTTTTCATCAAAATTATCGAAAAATTATCGAAAAAAAGCAAAGGCATATACCTGCCGTTTTTCATCAAAATTATCGAAAAAAAGCAAAGGTATATACCTGTCGTTTTTCATCAAAATTATCGAAAAATTATCGAAAAAAAGCAAAGGCATATACCTGCCGTTTTTCATCAAAATTATCGAAAAAAAGCAAAGGTATATACCTGTCGTTTTTCATCAAAATTATCGAAAAATTATCGAAAAAAAGCAAAGGCATATACCTGCCGTTTTTCATCAAAATTATCGAAAAAAAGCAAAGGTATATACCTGTCGTTTTTCATCAAAATTATCGAAAAAAAGCAAAGGTATATACCTGTCGTTTTTCATCAAAATTATCGAAAAATTATCGAAAAAAAGCAAAGGCATATACCTGCCGTTTTTCATCAAAATTATCGAAAAAAAGCAAAGGTATATACCTGTCGTTTTTCATCAAAATTATCGAAAAATTATCGAAAAAAAGCAAAGCTATATACCTGCCGTTTTTCATCAAAATTATCGAAAAAAAGCAAAGGTATATACCTGTCGTTTTTCATCAAAATTATCGAAAAAAAGCAAAGGTATATACCTGTCGTTTTTCATCAGAATTATCGAAAAATTATCGAAAAAAACCAAAGGTATAGGCAAAGGTATATACCTGTCGTTTTTCATCAAAATTATCGAAAAAAAGCAAAGGTATATACCTGCCGTTTTTCATCAAAATTATCGAAAAATTATCGAAAAAAAGCAAAGGCATATACCTGCCGTTTTTCATCAAAATTATCGAAAAATTATCGAAAAAAAGCAAAGGTATATACCTGTCGTTTTTCATCAAAATTATCGAAAAATTATCGAAAAAAAGCAAAGGCATATACCTGCCGTTTTTCATCAAAATTATCGAAAAAAAGCAAAGGCATATACCTGCCGTTTTTCATCAAAATTATCGAAAAATTATCGAAAAAAAGCAAAGGTATATACCTGTCGTTTTTCATCAAAATTATCGAAAAATTATCGAAAAAAAGCAAAGGCATATACCTGCCGTTTTTCATCAAAATTATCGAAAAAAAGCAAAGGCATATACCTGCCGTTTTTCATCAAAATTATCGAAAAAAAGCAAAGGTATATACCTGTCGTTTTTCATCAAAATTATCGAAAAATTATCGAAAAAAAGCAAAGCTATATACCTGCCGTTTTTCATCAAAATTATCGAAAAAAAGCAAAGGTATATACCTGTCGTTTTTCATCAAAATTATCGAAAAAAAGCAAAGGTATATACCTGTCGTTTTTCATCAGAATTATCGAAAAATTATCGAAAAAAACCAAAGGTATAGGCAAAGGTATATACCTGTCGTTTTTCATCAAAATTATCGAAAAAAAGCAAAGGTATATACCTGCCGTTTTTCATCAAAATTATCGAAAAATTATCGAAAAAAAGCAAAGGCATATACCTGCCGTTTTTCATCAAAATTATCGAAAAATTATCGAAAAAAAGCAAAGGTATATACCTGCCGTTTTTCATCAAAATTATCGAAAAATTATCGAAAAAAAGCAAAGGCATATACCTGCCGTTTTTCATCAAAATTATCGAAAAATTATCGAAAAAAAGCAAAGGTATATACCTGTCGTTTTTCATCAAAATTATCGAAAAATTATCGAAAAAAAGCAAAGGCATATACCTGCCGTTTTTCATCAAAATTATCGAAAAAAAGCAAAGGTATATACCTGTCGTTTTTCATCAAAATTATCGAAAAATTATCGAAAAAAAGCAAAGGTATATACCTGTCGTTTTTCATCAAAATTATCGAAAAATTATCGAAAAAAAGCAAAGGCATATACCTGCCGTTTTTCATCAAAATTATCGAAAAATTATCGAAAAAAAGCAAAGGTATATACCTGTCGTTTTTCATCAAAATTATCGAAAAATTATCGAAAAAAAGCAAAGGTATATACCTGTCGTTTTTCATCAAAATTATCGAAAAATTATCGAAAAAAAGCAAAGGCATATACCTGCCGTTTTTCATCAAAATTATCGAAAAATTATCGAAAAAAAGCAAAGGTATATACCTGCCGTTTTTCATCAAAATTATCGAAAAATTATCGAAAAAAAGCAAAGGCATATACCTGCCGTTTTTCATCAAAATTATCGAAAAATTATCGAAAAAAAGCAAAGGTATATACCTGTCGTTTTTCATCAAAATTATCGAAAAATTATCGAAAAAAAGCAAAGGTATATACCTGTCGTTTTTCATCAAAATTATCGAAAAATTATCGAAAAAAAGCAAAGCTATATACCTGCCGTTTTTCATCAAAATTATCGAAAAAAAGCAAAGGCATATACCTGCCGTTTTTCATCAGAATTATCGAAAAAAAGCAAAGGTATATACCTGTCGTTTTTCATCAAAATTATCGAAAAAAAGCAAAGCTATATACCTGCCGTTTTTCATCAAAATTATCGAAAAAAAGCAAAGGTATATACCTGTCGTTTTTCATCAAAATTATCGAAAAAAAGCAAAGCTATATACCTGCCGTTTTTCATCAAAATTATCGAAAAAAAGCAAAGCTATATACCTGCCGTTTTTCATCAAAATTATCGAAAAAAAGCAAAGCTATATACCTGCCGTTTTTCATCAAAATTATCGAAAAAAAGCAAAGGTATATACCTGTCGTTTTTCATCAAAATTATCGAAAAAAAGCAAAGGTATATACCTGTCGTTTTTCATCAGAATTATCGAAAAATTATCGAAAAAAACCAAAGGTATAGGCAAAGGTATATACCTGTCGTTTTTCATCAAAATTATCGAAAAAAAGCAAAGGTATATACCTGCCGTTTTTCATCAAAATTATCGAAAAATTATCGAAAAAAAGCAAAGGTATATACCTGCCGTTTTTCATCAAAATTATCGAAAAAAAGCAAAGGTATATACCTGTCGTTTTTCATCAAAATTATCGAAAAAAAGCAAAGGTATATACCTGCCGTTTTTCATCAAAATTATCGAAAAAAGCAAAGGTATATACCTGCCGTTTTTCATCAAAATTATCGAAAAAAGCAAAGGTATATACCTGCCGTTTTTCATCAAAATTATCGAAAAAAAGCAAAGGTATATACCTGCCGTTTTTCATCAAAATTATCGAAAAAAGCAAAGGTATATACCTGCCGTTTTTCATCAAAATTATCGAAAAATTATCGAAAAAAAGCAAAGGTATATACCTGCCGTTTTTCATCAAAATTATCGAAAAATTATCGAAAAAAAGCAAAGGTATATAGCTGTCGTTTTTCATCAAAATTATCGAAAAATTATCGAAAAAAAGCAAAGGCATATACCTGTCGTTTTTCATCAAAATTATCGAAAAATTATCGAAAAAAAGCAAAGCTATATACCTGCCGTTTTTCATCCAAATTATCGATAAAAAGCAAAGGTATATACCTGCCGTTTTTCATCAAAATTATCGAAAAATTATCGAAAAAAAGCAAAGGTATATAGCTGCCGTTTTTCATCAAAATTATCGAAAAATTATCGAAAAAAAGCAAAGCTATATACCTGCCGTTTTTCATCAAAATTATCGAAAAAAAGCAAAGGTATATACCTGTCGTTTTTCATCAAAATTATCGAAAAATTATCGAAAAAAAGCAAAGGTATATAGCTGCCGTTTTTCATCAAAATTATCGAAAAATTATCGAAAAAAAGCAAAGGTATATAGCTGCCGTTTTTCATCAAAATTATCGAAAAATTATCGAAAAAAAGCAAAGCTATATACCTGCCGTTTTTCATCAAAATTATCGAAAAATTATCGAAAAAAAGCAAAGGTATATAGCTGCCGTTTTTCATCAAAATTATCGAAAAATTATCGAAAAAAAGCAAAGGTATATACCTGTCGTTTTTCATCAAAATTATCGAAAAATTATCGAAAAAAAGCAAAGCTATATACCTGCCGTTTTTCATCAAAATTATCGAAAAAAAGCAAAGGTATATACCTGCCGTTTTTCATCAAAATTATCGAAAAAAAGCAAAGGTATATACCTGCCGTTTTTCATCAAAATTATCGAAAAAAGCAAAGGTATATACCTGCCGTTTTTCATCAAAATTATCGAAAAATTATCGAAAAAAAGCAAAGGTATATACCTGCCGTTTTTCATCAAAATTATCGAAAAAAAGCAAAGGTATATACCTGCCGTTTTTCATCAAAATTATCGAAAAAAGCAAAGGTATATACCTGCCGTTTTTCATCAAAATTATCGAAAAAAAGCAAAGGTATATACCTGCCGTTTTTCATCAAAATTATCGAAAAAAGCAAAGGTATATACCTGCCGTTTTTCATCAAAATTATCGAAAAATTATCGAAAAAAAGCAAAGGTATATACCTGCCGTTTTTCATCAAAATTATCGAAAAATTATCGAAAAAAAGCAAAGGTATATAGCTGTCGTTTTTCATCAAAATTATCGAAAAATTATCGAAAAAAAGCAAAGGCATATACCTGTCGTTTTTCATCAAAATTATCGAAAAATTATCGAAAAAAAGCAAAGCTATATACCTGCCGTTTTTCATCCAAATTATCGATAAAAAGCAAAGGTATATACCTGCCGTTTTTCATCAAAATTATCGAAAAATTATCGAAAAAAAGCAAAGGTATATACCTGCCGTTTTTCATCAAAATTATCGAAAAAAAGCAAAGGTATATACCTGCCGTTTTTCATCAAAATTATCGAAAAAGCAAAGGTATATACCTGCCGTTTTTCATCAAAATTATCGAAAAATTATCGAAAAAAAGCAAAGGTATATACCTGCCGTTTTTCATCAAAATTATCGAAAAATTATCGAAAAAAAGCAAAGGTATATAGCTGTCGTTTTTCATCAAAATTATCGAAAAATTATCGAAAAAAAGCAAAGGCATATACCTGTCGTTTTTCATCAAAATTATCGAAAAAAAGCAAAAGTATATACCTGTCGTTTTTCATCAAAATTATCGAAAAATTATCGAAAAAAACCAAAGGTATAGGCAAAGGTATATACCTGTCGTTTTTCATCAAAATTATCGAAAAGAAGCAAAGGTATATACCTGCCGTTTTTCATCAAAATTATCGAAAAAAAGCAAAGGTATATACCTGCCGTTTTTCATCAAAATTATCGAAAAAAGCAAAGGTATATACCTGCCGTTTTTCATCAAAATTATCGAAAAATTATCGAAAAAAAGCAAAGGTATATACCTGCCGTTTTTCATCAAAATTATCGAAAAAAGCAAAGGTATATAGCTGTCGTTTTTCATCAAAATTATCGAAAAATTATCGAAAAAAAGCAAAGGTATATACCTGCCGTTTTTCATCAAAATTAACGAAAAAAGCAAAGGTATATACCTGCCGTTTTTCATCCAAATTATCGATAAAAAGCAAAGGTATATACCTGCCGTTTTTCATCAAAATTATCGAAAAATTATCGAAAAAAAGCAAAGGTATATACCTGCCGTTTTTCATCAAAATTAACGAAAAAAGCAAAGGTATATACCTGCCGTTTTTCATCAAAATTATCGAAAAAAAGCAAAGGTATATAGCTGTCGTTTTTCATCAAAATTATCGAAAAATTATCGAAAAAAAGCAAAGGTATATACCTGCCGTTTTTCATCAAAATTAACGAAAAAAGCAAAGGTATATACCTGCCGTTTTTCATCCAAATTATCGATAAAAAGCAAAGGTATATACCTGCCGTTTTTCATCCAAATTATCGAAAAATTATCGAAAAAAAGCAAAGGTATATACCTGCCGTTTTTCATCAAAATTAACGAAAAAAGCAAAGGTATATACCTGCCGTTTTTCATCAAAATTATCGAAAAAAAGCAAAGGTATATAGCTGTCGTTTTTCATCAAAATTATCGAAAAATTATCGAAAAAAAGCAAAGGTATATACCTGTCGTTTTTCATCAAAATTATCGAAAAATTATCGCAAAAAAGCAAAGGTATATACCTGCCGTTTTTCATCAAAATTATCGAAAAAAAGCAAAGGTATATACCTGCCGTTTTTCATCAAAATTAACGAAAAAAAGCAAAGGTATATACCTGCCGTTTTTCATCAAAATTATCGAAAAAAAGCAAAGGTATATACCTGCCGTTTTTCATCAAAATTATCGAAAAATTATCGAAAAAAAGCAAAGGTATATACCTGCCGTTTTTCATCAAAATTATCGAAAAAAAGCAAAGGTATATACCTGTCGTTTTTCATCAAAATTATCGAAAAATTATCGAAAAAAAGCAAAGGTATATACCTGTCGTTTTTCATCAAAATTATCGAAAAATTATCGAAAAAAAGCAAAGGCATATACCTGTCGTTTTTCATCAAAATTATCGAAAAAAAGCAAAAGTATATACCTGTCGTTTTTCATCAAAATTATCGAAAAATTATCGAAAAAAAGCAAAGGTATATACCTGCCGTTTTTCATCAAAATTATCGAAAAATTATCGAAAAAAAGCAAAGGTATATACCTGCCGTTTTTCATCAAAATTATCGAAAAAAAGCAAAGGTATATACCTGCCGTTTTTCATCAAAATTATCGAAAAATTATCGAAAAAAAGCAAAGGTATATACCTGCCGTTTTTCATCAAAATTAACGAAAAAAAGCAAAGGTATATACCTGCCGTTTTTCATCAAAATTAACGAAAAAAGCAAAGGTATATACCTGCCGTTTTTCATCCAAATTATCGATAAAAAGCAAAGGTATATACCTGCCGTTTTTCATCAAAATTATCGAAAAATTATCGAAAAAAAGCAAAGGTATATAGCTGTCGTTTTTCATCAAAATTATCGAAAAATTATCGAAAAAAAGCAAAGGTATATACCTGCCGTTTTTCATCAAAATTATCGAAAAAAAGCAAAGGTATAAAAATTATCGAAAAAGAACAGAGCTCTATTTACATCGAAATTAATTATTAATAATTTATTTAAAATTTATTTATACACAAATTATCAATGAAGTTGAATATCTCTAAAATGTCCAAAAACTTTTTAGTCCATCTTCTTCCCTATTCACTTCTTCAGCATATAAGGACTATAGCTATTAACACGTAAGTCAACTTATTTTTATTAGTAAAATTTATTTTTAAGAATAAATAATCATATGAAGAAGTTAATGAATAATTCCATATTACAGTAAAAAAAAACATGAATTCATCCGATTAGAAGAATAGAAGAACGTATAGAAGGTGTTGGAAGAAACATTTTTTCCGTTTTCCCCTTTCTACCCCCCCCCCGTACCCCTTCCCCCCTCCCCCCTCCCACGTTCCCTTTCGTCGATTTTCATCAAAATCATCGAAAAAGTACACCTGTCGAAAAATTTTAATTCTTTCGTCGATTTTCATCAAAATATTTGAAATATTTGAAAAAAAGTGAAAAAGGTAATAATATAATAATAAATAATTTCGAAGGTAATAAATTGTATCTAATACTTCTTTAGGTACAATTATAAAAAAATTGTAATGAATGACAGAAGTGAAATATTTGTTGAAGACGGAAGTTTAAGTTACGAATTGCGCATTTAAAAAAATTGTTTTTGATGGAGTGTAAGAGGAGGAATATATTGAGTAGTGCAAGTTAATGCCCGTAGTGCTCGTATATTTATTAAATGTGCATTGTAACTAATGCCAATGACAATATATTTTATCGAATTTTATCAATTCGGTACATTTCTCCCGGGTTGTTGAATGTTTAACACATTTTCTTCATTGTTTCAATGTTGCTGATGTCGAACAGCTGACCGTGGTCATATCGTATTTTCCCGCGCACAGTAATCGAATGCTTGCTTTAAGTCCATTGGGGACGCAACGCGCGTATTGAATTCAATTAACATATTGCTTATGAGGAGACATGGCGCCTCACTAAGTGGAAAATTGTCCAAATTTAATTCCCGTGTATTTGGTCTATATACTAATGGTCTTTAGTTATCTTCACGAAGTTCTTGTGGGGAAAATATCGATAGCTGTCGCCACATGAAAATCAATCGCTTAAAGTTGATTCGTTTTCGTATATAGACTTGCAACGTCCATGTATACATTGTCATTAACATGGGTGATAACAAAATCGCTAAAATCCGTCCAGAGGCGGCACATGAATAATTATTCGCAAGTGAAGACTGAGATAGAGAAAAGCATGTATTATATAGAATTTATTGTTTCATTTGAAACGGCTGTCATTTGCAGAATAAAATAACTGAGAATTCAAAAAGTTTACGTGTAAGATACAGGTTGCCTGCGATTTAAATTAGGTAGTTTATTCGGTTTTATACAGATAGAACAAATCGAAATAACTATTTACATATAATAATACTTATCTAAATAACGTATGCTTTTACTAAATTATGAAATCAGATCATGAGAAGTAAAAATACATACAAAACACATGTATAAGATTTTTGTAGAAAACAACAAAATTTTTAAGATATATGCAAAAAAAAACTACGAATATATTAGAGATTCTCTTAATTCTATGCGCTGACAACTCAGAGCTAATGGACGGTTTTCGAGACTAAAGAATCTTAAGTATTAAGAATATTTAATGACAAACGAGTACTCTTTATGGTGCGAAAATAATGTATGTATAAGTAAATGTGATTTATATTCAGAAAAAGTTGGCTGCTGTTTTTCGTTTCTATTCCATTGCAAAAAAAAACGATGGAATATAAAATTATCATCAGCCAACTTTCGTTGAATGGTCCTAAATAAACAATATTTTCGTAAATCTCTTAGATTTATGAGTTTTATTACAAAACTGAAAGTACAGTAAAAGGATTCAATTATCCAATAAGCTTTTTTACTGAGAAGTTTTCTACAGATATAACCAAACTGTATATATAATAACCAATACAACTTTTAATCTAAAGAAATGAAAGACATTCGTATGTTTCAATTCACCCTTCTTTATGTATACCATCTTTTTTAAATTGGTATAATTAACAGGCACTAAAGTATACATATATCTCCTCGAATTATAAACATTTGTCTTCAATTTGTACATACTATGCATATTTAAATATCTATAGAAAAAAATCCGACTACAATAAATGCTATTCGTAAGAGATGTGAACACATAAAATAAAAAAAATTCTTTTAAATTGTATAAAACATCTTTATGAAGTAATTCGAGCCTGTGTTTTTCTTTAATCACGACAAAATATATAATTAATTTCCAAATATCTATTCTGATACGATTGTACAATTCAAGTATATTTATTTAATAAAATCAATTTCGATATTTAAGCGAAGTTCTGCATTTGAGGACGTTGAAATATATTGGCAATCATTTACGATTAACGATGGCTAAATTGATTTAGACATTTATATTGGCTGAATGTTTGGATTTGATCTTTTACGCGCAATTTTATTCTTAAAACCATATTACGTAGAAATTTGGTAGTATTTGCGAAGTCAATTTATTATACGTAGTGTGTATTCAAGACGCTAGCAATTGCTCTTGGCTGCCCATATTTATTTATAATATTGCTAAAATCGATAAATAATACTTATCGAATTAAAAAAGAAAATCCAGTCTTATTTTTAATATCAACGATGAATTCGAATTATAGAAGTTAACAGAATTAACAATATTTGTTCAATAGATTAATTATTTCTATCTAGTTTCATTCAAATGTACATATATGTTTTTGTACATAAATGTAATTGTTTTAGATGACGGTAAACTGGATTATTATCGTTGTTCTTGCAACAGCTGCTGCATGTGTATTTTTGAAAATTTGTGATCAAAATTAGCTCATTATTTCTTAAGTGTAATTTTTTCCCACTTGTAAGGTGTTGCAGAATCTATGACATTATAATAATTTTTGATCCACAAATACTTAACCCTGGCCAAATTAAGTGATGAAGAGGTAAGCAAAGGGCGTATGTACCCTAGTAAGGAGAAGTAGCGCTGTGGTCAGCATGGCAATTAGCGGTACGGGCAGTACACTAGTTGCCACGTTGTAGATGTAGCAGTATGGGCACTGGCTGCTACCGCATACCTCGCAAATGTTCAGCAAGTTTATCGTTAACGCGTCGAAGATTGATTCATTAAATCGTTCTAAAATTGCAGAGATGGTTTTATATATCAATTTGTACGATGCGACCTCGTTCACATATAATGAAATAAATTCTATGTAGTTGGTGCAACCTGATTTTATTGAGTAGTCATGTGCATTACACTTTTGGATCTTGGTCTAAAGCGAGCGAATTTCGTAAATTAAGTAGACTTTATTTTAAGCTGTATATATTACAAAATTAGGTCAAAGTGTTAATGTTGATTCAAATTTCAAATTGCTATTTCTAACACATTTAGACCGGTAAATGATGGCGAGAATGATTAAAAGTTATTACATGTAGTTAGTTGATATAGAATAAAACGAAAGAAAATAATTCGTTATTGGTGAGGTTGGTAGCGCCTATTGTTAATAATTTTTGTACGTATTTCACCATAATTGAACATAAATGTATTTCAATTAATCAATCATGAGTTTACGATTTCTAATGACTCTTGGTTCAGAACTTAATGTAAAATATATAAAAAACAATAAATGTTTTTAAATTTAAATTAAAATTGATTTAAGTGTTTTGAAATTTCGGAGCCAAGAAATATTTTAATAAACATAGTACGGTGATGTAAATTTGTCACTCAGCTATTCTAAATATTCTTATTAAGAGTTCGGCAAATCTTTTCGATGGTATGTTATTTTGTGGTCTCAATGTAGCAGCAAATTTTGACAAAAAGGACAATCTGTAATTACCTAATCTGAATTTTACTTAATGTATTTAAAAAAACATTACTTCCCTACTTTTCCAAAAAAAAAAAAAAAAAAACTACACTCAAATTATGCCACGATTCACATTGAAAGTTAGTTTGGTAAACCGCCACTTTAAATGTTATTAAATTACAATTATGAAAGAAGCAATGCCGTATTAAGCCCAATAGCTAAAATCGTGTCTTATTCCATTACCTGGTGAGAAGTAATCGTAGATTCTGATCGGTAAGAATCTGGACATATTCGCTATAGGATACCAACGTTCCACTGTGAGATTTATGCACGTTTCGTGGTCATCCAACTGAAAAACGTTAGACATTTAAAATAGCGCAATAAAGGCTGAACACGTATTGGCACATTCAGATATTTTATTAGTTAAATGTAATTACTAACATAGTCAAAGTAAAATAAGACTTTCTTTCCCAAGAACTTCGCTCGCTGTAAGCTCGGAACTCTCCTTGTTAAAACATACGCATCTAATTTTTGTTGTTGGATAATATATCCCGTGGGAATAGCCACGTCCAAGACAGCCATGCCAGATCGATCAGACTCGTTCAAATTATTCCATCTGAAATTATGATCGCAAATAGATTACGTTACCTAAATTTGTCAATAAATTCATTGCTCGTAAAATTTCTGCGTCATTATTATTAAAAGTATATTGGTAACCTGTCAAAATTAAATTCCCACAAAGATTTTAGGACTAAACCGAATTCATTCGTACCTTTGACAGCTGATAAAATTAATATGAGAGTGATTTCTGCCATAAAAGTCAGCTCTAGTCCACAAGTCGAATGCCCTAAGGGGCGGTTCTGTTTGGAATCGGGCAATGTCCACATTGTACTGCACATGCATTTGTAAGATAGCGTAGCCGGTGCCGCGGCCTTGTACCTTCACTGTACCCCAGGCCTCAGGTATTTGTATGCTTTGCAACTGGCCGCGATTTGCTTGGTTCACATACAACACTTGCGTTTTACCAGGAATTGCAGTAGCCTCAACAGTAACTGATAAACTAAAATAAAAATGCATTAAAAAAACGTTTTCTACTAATTTCCCGACAAACTATTGTAAAATCAACTGTAGAGCAACAATCAGTATTTAAAAACGTATTTACGAAGAAGTTCCAATTATACAACAGAAAACCCTACATGTATACAACACGATTTTGTTACTAAGTTATGTAATTTGTAAGAACTAAATATTGTTGTATTCTAAATTATTGATGTGTTCATAAATATTAACGGCTTGTGTTTTAACTGCTTACCAAATTTAATGTAAATATGCATACAAAAAAAATACTTTCGTTTCCCGAAAATAGTAAATGTTCACCAATTTTTACACCATATTTAATCTTAAAGTGCTAACTAGATATTTACTGCTTGTACCTCTATTATATTATTTGCCACAAAAAAAACTTCTTGTTTCCAAAAATAGTAAATGATCACCAAATTTTAGACGATATCTAATTTTAAACCAATAACCAATTGACTTGTTAGTCTCTTTTATCATTTGTAAGCAAAATAATATTTACCAAACAAAGACTACATATTTTTAAAACGGGGAAAATGTAATCATAATTATGTTATTTCTTATGATATTGCAACTGAAAATTAATAATTCATTACTAAATCTAAAGTTCTTTTTCTGACCAAAAAATAACAGTAGTAGTACCCATACACCTGCCTGTCGTTACCTGTAAATACTTGTTGTTATAGGTGTTAAGTTAAGAGATGTTTGGCAGTATTGTCGTGTAAATTTAGTTTTATATATTTGGTGAACATTTACTAAATTCGGTAAAACCATTATTTTTTTGGAATACAGTGCTCGGGGTTAAGAATTTTAATTTGGTAAACATTTAATTTGATCCCAATATTAACTATTGTAAGTTCTGCGAAGTAGATATTTGTGGAATTATCATTATCTATGAGCAGGTAAGGTGGATGATAAAAAAAAAACTAGAAAATAATACTTACCTAGAAATATCTCGAATACGTTGAGCGCTGGTATATTCGATAAGCGCTTTCATCGCATTGGCAGTATCCATTGTGGATGCCCATCCACTATCTGTCAATCTCTGCGTATTTAACCACCGGACAATATGATCTACGAAGATTTCCTGTCGTGCCACATACACCATCAAACCGTATGCGGTCGCTTCAATATTTTCCGCGTCATGCCTAGTAAGAACAGAAAAAAATTATATGAATACCGTATTTTAAATCTCATTTACATATATTTGCACGTGTTCATGAACAATGTATCGATTTTTAAACAAATATTCACAATTTTAAGTGTAAAGTATTATTATTTTTATTTATGTTATAGATTTTGCGATATTCCATATTAGGGAAGACGGAAAAATAAAAACAAAAGAACTAATAAAAAATAAAAAATAAAAAAATATTTCTCTTCAATATTAGTTTTTTTTTAAAATATCTTCTGGATTGTACGTACCGTGTACGGTACATTTTCTTGAATATAACTTACTTATAAGGCAACCTCGGCAACAAAAACGGTTTTTGATTCTCAATTTTGTGCGGCGGTTGTGGCAATCTCTCCCGGCTCCAATACATCAAGCCACCCTCCAGACGACCGTGCCGCGCTAACAAACCAAAGGCAGCTTCCGCATTTCTCGCTTTGCACTTCAAGAGAGCGTAGGCAACAATCGCAACATCAAACGCACCACCAAAGTCACCGAGAAGCTTCATGTTTCTCTCAAGCCAGTCTATAGCCCTCGTTTGAGCAATTGCTACCTTCGAACTTAAACCACTCGTCAGATCTTTGACACTTTCCAACATGATTAATACATGCGCCGTGAGGGTGATATTTCGCTGTCTGATTATATCGTTGGGCCAATTTAATGTTTGATTGTACTTCCGGTCTGGTGACCAAGTGGCCGCTTCATAGAATGCGCCCTCTGGTGATTGGTGATGTAATACCCAATCAACGCTCTTTGCTATAACCACCGGGTCGATATAAATATAGTTCTCCCATTCGTAAAAACTAGCTTCTTGCAAAATACGGACGACGTATGAAGTTAACCAAACTGAAGATTCCGATTGATTCCTAAATTATATACATTATTTAAAAATATTTAATATGGATATGCTTATGTACACAGACGTGATGTTAATGACTTGATATATCTTTATAAAATTGCAAATAATATATATTCGGTACCAAAATTAATTGTCGAATTGCATTTACATGTACCTCTATATAATTATAGAAGTAAAAATTTATTGTACGTAAGGCGCAGATGTTCCAATATAGCTATTAATAATCGTATGTTACGTATGATGTATAAATATAGTGAACTCATCAATGCTGTTATATTTTATAATAATTTTAATACTTATTTGAAAATTGTTAGGTCAGAATTACTTTGATAATATGTTTATTTGATCTCTATTAAAACTTATAATATATAAAATCTATACCGTTTATTTTTATTTTGTAGGTATTAATCAATACAATTTAATGTTTTTTTTTTCTGGTTGTAATGTCATATTATTCTGTAATTGACTATTATTGGTGAAAGCCTGTTGTTGACTCGATTAGGTATATTTAAATAAATAATTTTATGAACTAACCAATCGCTTCTGAATAAGCTGAAGGATCCATCAGGTTGCATAAATGACAATTGTCGTTGATAGCCAATATTCATATGGTAAAATGATTGCTTCTCTAAAGTTCTATTTCGTTGGATAACGTATCGCATGTATAAAGTTGTGTACATACTTGCAGCAAATGAAAATATGTTCTGTTCAGCTGAATCCTGTAACATGTTGCATAAGTATATTTGTTTATAAAGTTTGTCTTCAGACTGTAATATTTCCATATGTTTATAATATAATATTTTATAGCTATTTTTAATGTATCAGGTGTTCTTGTCCCAACGTATATTATTTACTATACAATGAATTGTTTTTATGTATATATATATTTGACTGTAGCCGGCTTTAAACAAGTGACAAATGTTTGTCATAAATCATGTGATTTCTCAGAAATTCGCTGAAGAAGTTACAAGACTTTAAAGTATTCATGTCGGATTACTAATCAAAAATTCCAAATTGAAGTATATATTAGAAACGTAAAAAACGAGAGGTACGTCAAAATCGTTTTACTTTAGAAAAATTTGTGCAAAATGACGTAAATATCAGAAACGTAAAAAAAAGAACGTCTAAAATGACACGATACGTTAAAAGTGACAAAACTGTAAAAATTCCAAAAGAAAATTGTTCGGATAAATCGTTTTCGTGATGTAATATGGTTTGTATACCATGTGTGTGAAAGATATAGTTGTTGCTAGCTTACCATAGGTAGGCCGAGCAAACTAGTGGCATTGACGGGCATCGTGGGGAATATGGGTCCCACAACGTCACCGACAATCGACACTTTGGCAGCGTTGCTGCCGTAGACGTAGTAGCGATCGTATTCGTACGGAATAATGGGCGTTTCTGTGATGTTTACGTGCATGTACTGGAAAGCATACGCACGATTTGACAGGTCCAATAGCACGGACTGGTGACGATGTTGTGGTATACCATCGGCCTATTGACACAACAATAACATGAAATGTTGATGTTTTATTTTAGCCGTAGTGTTATAGCAACAGATGTGCAATATTGAGATATGATAACATAGTCATTTTAAAAATTGCCACAACGGTGTTAAATAATTGTATATGATATCAAACAAATGCCGAAACACACAGCATAATATAGCTAAATGCGCATTTCCAAAGCTATGCCCCCATCATCAGTAGTACAAGTTAAAACTAAATAAAATACCTTTGCCACTAACCATGATCGCTATACGGTATTTGGCTGATAACCAATATAATGATAACAAAGTGTAAAATATATGAAAGGGAATAGATACTGAAATGTAGCAACAAACCTCGACATGTATAGATCGAGTGATTTCGTCTTTTCCGATGAGGGTCGATGCGTGTACTGTAACTTCTATAACACCCAATCTAGTTGGCACTATGGGTAGATACACCACTTGTACATCTTGGGCCTGAAATAGTCACAAATTAATCTATAATCATACATACACCCATTTATTTTTTAACGAGACTTCATGGCAGGATATATTATCTTAAAAGGAAGATAATTCCCCATGCAATAGAATTATGAACTTTTCATTAATTTTGTAAATGATATAGATTGTCTATGGCTTAATTGTGAATTGTATAAACGTAAAGTAAGAGTCCGTCTGTTAAATCGCTAGGAAATTTACTGTTGTTAGATTACTGGCATATGTGTATGAATATAATTTCCTCTAATATTATATAAATTATATTTATCAATGTTTATTTCTCATTTTAAATAAATGTCTAGGCTATAAAAAAAATATATTAGTTTCCTAAGAAATGTGAATGTTTCATTTTCAACATTGAAACTAATGCTATGTTTATTTAATGTATTCCTATTAGTGGGAGATATGTCTGGGTCCCCTAACCTGTCATCTCCCCTATACTTATGAAAAATAAATTTAAAAAGAACCAATAGTTAGTTATAAGAATAATAATAATATAATTTATTGTTCGGAAATTAGGTCCGTACAGGATATATCTTATACTAATCAATATAGACATTGTCAAAAATAGAGGTTCAAATTTTGAGAATTTAGAGTTTAGTTACACATTTTGTCAAGGAAATAAATAAATATGACAAATATGATAAAGTTTCTTACCAAAATATAAACAAAGAATTGATGTTCCCCACTGGAAGTTCTTGGATTATAAGCGCGAACGATTCCATTTTCTTCGACATGCACGAATTTATAATCTTTGGATCCCGATAGCACAACAGTAGCTTCGATGTTGTTCGTCATGTAATTAAATACCGAAACTCGAATTCCCACCTGCTCTCCTTGCATGCAATGAGTGGGCATTTCGACATCGATGAAAAATGGTAATACGCCAACATACTAGCAATAGAAAATAATTTGTAAATGCACGATATTATTCCATTTTCTAACGACCTAGATATTTTCAATACGGAATTTGAAGACGACGTCAGCAAATGAGCTACAAAGTCACTTTAGTTCAAAAATAGCATACATGTTTACACAAGTATTATCTCTGTGAAAACCAAATATTTATTTATGGACCTGGATAAGGAGATTCGTTAAAAGTTTTTAAAAAGGGGGTGAAAAACTGTTTGCAATAATTAGATTACTAATTAATGCAAATGGTGGGAACACATAGAAACGAATGTATATTATTTTATTTAAGATCTACCTCGATGGCTTTCTGGATCATTCCGAATCCCAAACTGGGGCTCATGCTGAAAGCTGAGACCATCCAATGCGCAGGTCGGCGAGGGACAGGTATATTGAATATGTAACGACCATGTGGGCCAATATTCACATCGCGCCAACACCAAACATTGTCGTACTGGCGTTGAATGCGATTGAATCGGTACTTACGAAAATATGTTAGTTCCGTTCCGTTATCGTATCTACCTATATAATTAAGAATAATTTAGAGCCAAACCAGACTAACTGAAAATATAAAAGATGGAATGATTGATTGAATCAAGTGTTACGTTGTCGTAGCTCATAGTAAATGGGTTTGAAGGAAAATAACTTAGTTATAATACCACTTAAAGTATTTTTATATGGAAATAAATGAAATAAAAAATAAAACTATAGATACATTATTTTACTATATATTATACATATATAAAATAACGCAATGTCTAATGTTCATACTAAGCACTTTTATTTAAATATATAATGACATAATATAGAATATCACACAAATACCGTAACAAGCATTAAGTAGCTAGATGTACATTTCAAGCGCTATGCGCCCATCTTCAGTAGCACATGTTAAAACTAAATAAAATACCTCTGTCACGAATCGTGATTGATATACTATTAAATAAATAAGTCAACATGACTGAAGTACTTCAAAAATGGCATATAATATGACCTATAAAACTTTAAAAAACAATACAAATTAACAATTAACGAAAATAACAAGTAACAGCAAAAAATATTGGTTTGTGAAATCTAAAATAACCCCCAAAAAAAAAAAAATAATAAATTAAAAAATAGTTCTTATTAAATAGATTAAATAGACAAGATGAAAATGGGCCCGAATCTAAATTCATTAAATTTGATTTAGATTTATGCATGTATATACTTTAATAAGCCTTTAACTCGGAATAATTCAAAACACTTTTAAGTAATTTAAGTGAACTAATTCGAATAAGATGACCTGATTCAAAAATATGCTCGGCGACAGCACTTTTATCTTTTCTATTTAATCTGAAATGAACTAAATGCTCCTTAATCTGTATTTTTTTTTTAAAGATTGGAGCATAGCTACTGAAGATTGGGGTATAGCCTTCGAAAAGTGGATTTAGCTACTTAATGCTTTGAGTTACGGTATTTGGGTGATATTCTATACTATATGTTATACAGTTCAATATGTAGAGACAAAGCAAGGTTAAAATATTTAATTTAGTAAATGATTTTCTGCAATCCTCTCTATAGGCAATGTTTACAATTTAGAAATACATGTGCGACATCAATTTCTACTTACATCCAGTTTCATCCGTTCCATCCTCGCAATCTAGCACGTAATCGCATCGTTTTTCTATACGATAACAGCGTCGATTGAGGCATTCCGCCCAGCCGGCCGTTTCGTTGCATTGCGTCGGTCTGCGCGGCACCTCCACGTCACTAAACACTATCAGACCTGCGTAGCTGAAGGTGCGGTTCGCGTCGATGCCGTACGTTGACGATGGGAAATATACCAATTCAGCGGGATCACCTTCGTGTGACAGCCACGTGTGCGAATGCGTGCTGGAATTTGTTATACTGGGCGGGTCGAAGGAAGACATCGAGCTGATAACCTGGTAGTTATAAATGACCAATAAACATATAAATTCGTAAAAATCACTTTTAACCGACATTCCAATTCGAAGTTTCTAAAATATACTTCATTGTAAATTAGACAACAAATTCGAAAACAATCTAGGTTTAATTAAGAAAATTGAAAGTGTTTAAAATAAATTCTTAGTGTACGCTGCTTTCAAATTTGGAATATTTCTACACGACTATTCTGTAACTCCGATGAGAAACTTCATGAACCTTAACTATTTATCGCAGCGACGTACTACGGCTGATTATAAGTTCCTTGAACGATTAATAAATAATAAAATTGATTGCTCTGAATTACTTGCAGCGATCAATTTTCACGTCCCATCAAGGGATACTAGACAGGTAATTATATTTACTCCTACAATAAGTAGTTAATTATATTCGCAACATCCCTATAAATAGAATAATGAGGGTAGGAAATAATCACCAGCAATTATAATTACAATAGTACCTGATAAAGGAGGCACTTGTGAATTTAGAATTAATAACTATTATTTCACAATTAATTAAATAATTAAATATCTACATAATCTGTATCACATACTGGATGGATCTGTCCGTTAATAAAAAAATAAAAAAATAAAAAATAACAACTGATATAGCCAAAATGAAATATTTTTATTTAATATTAGATGTATATTAAGAAGACTAACATTATTTGAAGTGTTCTGTAGCAATGTAACCGATTTTTAAAAAATAAAAATAACAAACAAGTTATTTTACGTCCATTTTCATACCTTGGCATATGTTAATTCATTTCCAGCTTGCATTGTATAAAATGATCTGTCAATTCCAGATAGACCAACGTACGATCCAGCTTCACCGTAGATGGCAACCTCCACCTTATGACCAGTTCTAGCCTTCTTATTATTAATCAAAACTGTAAACTAAAATAAAATATTTAATTAATTATTCAATACTTTTTATATTATTAACACTAGATATACCAACCGGTAAAATGACCGGTTTCAATATTTATAAGATATTGACTTTAAATTTAATTTCAAGTTTTCTGATAACATTATGATCATTTTTATTTATATATTTGACTATTATTATAAATGATTCCGTTTTTTGACTCCCTTTTTTCTGAGATATGTATGTGGTATATCTACATATACCGGTCATTTTGACCATTGATATTTTTGGTGTTGTTTATAATTTCACATCCTACTAGGAATATTTTCAAATAATTTTAATGAGTACTAATACAATTTTGCATACTCTCCCACTTTTTTCTGCGTAATTCCCTATTTTTATAATTTTACGTCATTTTCAGTGTTCGGATTTTATTTTACATTTTTGGGTATTCTCCTATCTTTTGTAAACTTAAGTGTTACTGAGAATGGATTTTGCGGATAATTACCAATTTTACAATTTTCATTATCAATCAATCGTTTTGTGAATTCTTATATTATTCAACCATTTTGTGAATTTTATTGTGGGTTCGAATATTTACGAATAGTTAAAATTACGAACTGTGCTCTATTTAGCGTTTTTTTTTTTTTTAATTCACATGATTTTTGGACAAATGGTAAATAAATCGCAAGTAAATATTTTGAGAATAATATTTCTTATTATATAAAGCTCTTTTTTTTCTTATCGCTTGTAGTAATTGGCTAAATTACAATTCTTTTTCAGCTAATATAAGTATATACTATATATCAATTTTTGATATATCTAGTGTTAAGTAGTCATATATTTTGTATTCACTTATATCAAAAAGTTTAATATGGAATTTAAGATTATTGAGCTAACCTTATTCCTGCTTATCCCATTAACCGGGAAAGTTAAGCTATCCGCGGTGACAGCACCATAACGCCCAGTATGCCACACCACAACAGTTGCCACTGGTGCCATTTCCGCACTGAGCGTAATCGCCATTGTGCAAACACTGTCCTGCATTACCTCGTCTCCACTTAGCAGTACTATTCCCTTGCTGATAATTAGATAACTGAAACGGTCCACAAAGTAGTTTGATCGAATGTGCAGGATTATGTATTCCCCAACCTAAAGTGAGTAAACAATTTTAAAAATCATTATAAAATAAGTTAAAATTCGAGTAAATGATATTAAAATTTTAACTTTATTACCTTTTATTTTATACAATATCCCTATCGTCTCAACGCGGAGCATTTAGCTAGATGCACATTTACAAATAACTCTATTGCGTTAAATAGAATTCTAATAAAGTTAAAAATATATTTCTGGATCAAATTAAACTTAGTTTAAAGAAGATACAACAATAAGTACCCTAGGTGTTATAGTGCTAGTATAGACTCGAATGTGCTTCTGCTCAGGACTGTACTGGCCATACATGAGCATTTCGGCATGGGCACGTTCACCACCTGTATCGGAGAAATCTGCTTGCACCTGAAGTTGGGTCACTTGATTTAGTTCTTCGTAATCTCGAGGGTCCAAACCTAATCAATTTGCACAATCTTAAATCAGTAATGTAAAAATAATCGATAACTTGTACTTTCACAAATATAGGTCCGTATTATTAAATTATTCCTATGGATGCGTTAAATTGACTCTTATTTAAATAACATTACTATTATGTAGTGCTAATAATGGCACGAGAACACGATGAATAATTTTTATCACGTATTGAAAGCTTTTCATCTTATTTTTTTTAAATATTTTGCAATAAAAAATCTAGCCATATGCAAATTCGAGTACCTAAATTAGACAAGTAAAAATCATTTGAAATATAAGCAATTATTTTATAAATTGTCACTGCGGTGTTAAATAATTTTATAAAACATCAGCCAGTTACCATAACTCAAAGCATTCTAACTTATTGACTATTATTCTAATGACTAAAACATCGAAGAACGGCAACTGATTATTATTTTTTATTTCATCAGGTAACTTGATGAAAGGATATTTCTCGAAGGCTATGTTATAAAATGAGGTCGTAGCCTTGGAAATGCGCATATAGCTATTAAATGCGTTGAGTTACTGTTTTTTTGGGTGATTATCTATACAATAAGCAATTATAATCGTTCATAAATACATCTGGTCAATTTCATACCGATATCATATTTGAGGTCGAGATGGTATTCCCACACACCAGGCGTTTCGCTCATTTTCAGGACTCGTGGTGGAATGGTTCGACCACCCCCATTCCTCATTGAAAGAGTGGTGTGCATCCGCAATGAGCCAGATATCAAGCGATGAGTTGGAATGGGAGAGCCGTCATGGAATGAGGCAACAAGCTAAGAAGTAACGAACATTATTGCTATTACCTTATTATCAACGGAAAATTCGTGTTATTACGTCAATTTATGTGCAACATTTGTAATACAGTCATGATTTTAAAATAATTGAATTGATATATTATGAATCAAAATTAATATGTTAGAATAGAAATCTGCACATGATTAAATAACAAATAATGATGATTATTGCACGATTTTTTAAAAATTATATTTGAAGTCTGTGTTATAAATTCAATATTACTTACAGCAAATTAACGACTACTTTAATTGTAATTTTAATCCACTTTGCATTTGTATAGAATCTAGAGTTATAAGAAATATGGAAAGCAAATAAAATTGATCAACAAAACTGGGTAATATAGTCCATAAATATAATATTATCAAACATAAAAATCATTGATATCCCTAGAAATTCCAAAGGATACTTACGTATAAGCTTATAGGCATTCCAGGCTTAAAGACTTGCGGTGAATCGCCCAAAAATGATAGCTTCAATGACGAGTTAAATATCCTTGCAACTGAATATCCTTCTATGATATCATCAAGGAAATGTTCGCCCACAGTCGCCACAACAACAACTTCCATTCCCTCCAGTGTTGGTACGAAATGCAACAGTTCTGATATAGGATACTTGAATTCATACACACCCGTAAACTAAAAATGTATAAGTAAATTTTTAACACCTTCTATTTCACAGGATTTTAAATAATTTTCACGCGGTGTACAAGTAAAATTTTAACTACTTTTATTTTACGAGATTTTAAATGGACGAATGCTCTATCAACTATTGTATATATTTCGGTATATAACTTTTTTTTTTCTTAGTATATAACTTTATTTATTTCTACTATCCTAAAAAAAAGTAAAAGCGATAAACTGTGCTTTAATACGCTAATTAAGACAAGAAAATAGAACAAATATATTATTATACGTATGCTCGTAAAACGATATTCAATGGACAGTAATACAAATATCTATAGCGAGTGTTTTTTTTTAAATACATCTAAGATATAAATGTTTCATAATTTGGCAAATAATTTGAATATACAATTATTGAAGTACATATTATTAATCAACTTTAAATTTAAATTAAAGTTACGCACACAAAACAAAATATAGATTAAATAATATCATTCATAATTTTAAAAACTATAAGGCGGCTATACAGAATTTAAATTACGCAGAAGCTAAACATATATAATTAAACGAAAAGGACACTTACAAATTTCAAATGAGGTATAGTTTCAAAGTACTGGTCAGGAATATTAAACCAAAATGGAAATTTCTCATCCTAAAATATGTGAAAATACACAATAAGTACATAGGAGTGTAATCTGCAGTAAATACGTGATGGTCAGTACAGCTACAAATAAAACTAATTGTGACATAGAAGGTGATATATCTATGAAATAAAATAAAATATAAATAAGAAAATGTATAACAAAATGAATATATAAAATTGTAAAATTCCATTATGTGGGGTTATTTTATTATATTATATTTTATTGTAGGATTGGAAGTTAAACAATAAATCTCGTAGTTTTTGGAAATATGTTAATTTAATTTAGTTTTAATCTTTCAACTAAAAGCACATTTTAGATATTGTGATAGTAATAAAAAATAAAATTTATATTAGAAACCTAGTGCCAAATTTATGACTGCTTCTTTGTAATTAACTGTTCTTTAAAGCAGATACACGATTTTCAACCAAATATGCCCCCCCCCCCCCCCTCCCCCGATGATGCTATTGTAATTATATCAAAACTAGTCCGAAAATAAAATTAAAATGAACATATTTCCAAAAACTGTATTTACTATTAAACTTGCAATCTTAGAAAAATTAATGTATGTTAGTTGTAATAATTTATATTTGAAGGTTTTTAATTGAAAATGTCTGATACAGTGTAATGGTATTATTTGCTAATGATACTTACAAAATTAAAGTATTTCTCCACTATTGGCCTATCGTAGCTGCCCTCATTATCGTAGCTGTTGTAATCTTGCCGGAAGGGATCACTATAATAGTCTAAATCACCTGGACGCTTCCGTTTTCGCTTTCTTTCCAATTCAGCTTTTCTCACCTGAATCATACGAAGAAATAGTAAAATAAAAAAACCGAAATCCATAATGTATAATGTAATAAATAGGTAATAAAACTCACTTCGAGTGGTTTAATAGGTCGCACTATAGCTTTTAATGTAAGATTACCCCGTACCGGGGCGCCGCTAGTATAGTTTGCCATGACGACGCCATGAATATATTCTTCAGTGTTAAAGAAAAATGCCGGCATTGTAACATTTACTTCAAATCTGCAAAAAAAAATGTAAAATAAGCTGTAAAAGTAGGGGAATGTAAATAATGAGCTATTTTGTTGGGTCCGAAGTATAACATTTGTTTGGACTTAATGGATTTTGACTATTTGGATTTAATTGAAAATAATTGTTTACCTTCCATCTTTATTTGTATCGGCAATTTACTGCACAAATCGAATCATTATCAATTCAATCTTTTTTTTCACGTAAAATATAAATTGTAAATTTTAATATGGCATGTCCACATAAAAATGTTTCTAAATGCTAACTTTACAAATCTGTAATTTATGAAATATTCAAACCCATCAAAATCACTTGCAGATTCTAAATTCTGAGATCAAATCCTTTTAGAAAATATTATAAACTCACTGGCAAAAATGTGAAAATTTTGCCAAAACAATTAAAAGAGCCGTTAAAAACAATCCTTCCCATTTTTCAACTTTCAGTTTTTTTGAAGATATTTTCTGAACCGTTAGTCATACATTCTAAGGAATCTTTAGCAATTTTCATTTTAGCAACAAAAAAAAATACAAAAAGGAAATTGCTTCCCTTCTCAACTTAAGAAATTTCCACAAAAAAACTTTCCTTTCATTTCAGTCGCAATTTTTACAGAAGAACTTATTGCCCTGACCAGGATTCGAGTCTGGACCCTCACAGTGCATGAGACCACTTCGACACCAATTAAGCACTATTTTATAAATAGTATTATTTCAACTTTTCTCTAAAATATGTATTGTGTAAGAGAGGTGGAAATTAATAGCGACAGTTTTGGAAGGTAAACTTCGAAGATGCGCCACTGACTATACTCAAATTGGTACCATTCAGTCATTATTAAAAAATCGCTTGGATTGGGTGATAATAAAGTCGCTGAAATCCGTCCAGGGGCGGCATAATTATTCTATTATATACACGAGTAATTATTCGTAAGTGTTTAACAAAGACAGAGAAATGCATGTTTTATTATATATAAATTAATATCTTCTAAACTTTTTTCATATTCTTAGAATATAGTCTTACCTTGTCTGATAGTACTCCTCCACCAAGAAGACGCCTTCCTCCACCTGACCTTGAGCAATGACCTGAATTCGCCACTCGCCAAACACAGGCTGATCACTCAGCTGATAGTCCAAACTGACCGTACCTAAATTGCTTTGTCTGGACAACCAACGGCGCATAATGTAACCATTCGGGTCCAGCATGTACACGTCCACGGACGATTCAAAAGCTTTCAGTTCGGTGTTGATCGGTATTGTTCGGAATTTTACTGAAAGTAACGAATTTACACATAAAATAAAAGTGAGACAACAAAGAGTATAGGGGGAGGGGGAAATTAAAGTACAGTGTACAGTATTAAAAGTTAAAACTGTGATATAAAACATTGTACTTTTACTTCTCTACCTTAATATGGAATATCACAACATAATGGCAAAATCTATAACGTAAACAAAGAGTATAGTTGTGCAATAGAATTGTATGAATTATAAGCTTAAATTTAAATAAATAAAAACGTAAAACTTCATTAGAAGCTAATACTGTTTTAGAGAATTTAAAAAAAAACTTTAGTGTTCCATTTTCAAAAATTTCTTACCATTTTGTCCTTGCATATAAACTGGTTTATCGGTTTGAACGAAAATTGTCATGGATCTTTGCGAAAATATCAATTTACTTTCATTTAAGAACGCTGAGCCGCCCAGAATGCTTTCGTATAATCCTTCGACACGTAATTTATAATCTCCGATTGTACTGGTAGCTGGTATCTATAGCAAAAATATGTCAATAATTGCGTAAATCAATAATTAAAAGCAAAATATGAAGTTCAGTCGAAATGTAAGGACGTAGGGATTGGGGAGACTCAAATAGTCTTAACTAATCTATAACAAAACGAAATTAATTTCGCATAAAGTTGACAGTCGAAGCTTCAAATTAGGGCAAACAACGTGCTCGTACTTTTGTTCACAACTCGTGAAACGACTTGCTATATGTAAATGTAACAATTACCCTCATAAGAAGTGTTTCTGGAATTCCCGTTGTAATATCTTTTCGATCCGCTGTGATTTCAACACCATTTCGTTGAATTGACGCTCGTATAGTCAGTGGATGTTTTTCTTGTAAAACGTTTACAGCTACCCTGTATAATTGACCCGGTCGCACCATACGAGAAGAAACTATAAAGTAACTCCTACAACGAATATAGGCACAGCACAATTAAATCGAAATCTATAAAATATGAAAAGATAACACATCCAATTATTTCCCAACGACAATATAGCACCTCTGTGTCAGTTAGTTATATATCGCAAGAAATTTTTTATTGTTATATCTTAATTGTAACGAAGAAATTAAAGGAGACGTGTAAAAATATAAAGTAATATTTTTATTATCCGCCGTTGGGTCATATTTTTTTCTATAGTGCCATGCTATAAAATATAAATGATGTCTTTTCATACACTGCGATTGTAGTTTTACAGCAATTCATGTTGGATTAAATGAATGGTCATCGGACAGACAATTCACAGAGGTGATGACCTATAAAGTATGCTATTCTGTTTCAGTAACAGGGGAATTAGTCATAGGAAAAGGGATATATGTTTAATAGTTTATATTGTGTACCACATATACACATAGTGATTAAGAAAGCACGTAAATATAAAAAATAACGTGGAATTTGCAAGAATTTTAGGGATTATATTAGGATTATAGGGTTTTATAGGTATATAGGATTATAGGTATATAGGATTTTAGGGATTATATATTTTAGGGTACTTATATAACAATTCAAATTGTATCACTTTAAAAGATTATAATATAGTGCGAATTATAGTGAAATTAAAAAATATATATGAAGAATTTGTTATAACTTCAACGTTGCTACTTAGCGCTAAAAACATGGTGTTTAAGATAGATTTTCTTATTTTAAATAAAAAATATATATAAATATTATGCTATGACATGTATCATATTTGACGAGAAATGGTTTGGTGAAAATTATACGATGTCAAACTAGATAATATTTTATGTGAATATAAAAAGTTTATCTTTATTTTTACGTTGGAATTAGGTGAAATCATTTTTTTAAATACTCCATTTTATTTAATAAAAAAAGTGAAATAAATTCATTTTATAAAAAGATATTTCATATATTTTCCAACTTACGCTTCTCTGATAATTGAAGAGTGTTCGTAAACTCTGTCATCATATCTATCCCTATCTCTAGAACCTCCCCTATCTCGGTTCCGATTCCCATAATCATCCAATCGGTTATCGTTCCTGAACGGATCCCTCCGATCCGTTTGGTCAGGCCTAAAATCACCTGGTCTGTCGCCAGGCCGAACTGGAAATCCTTGAGGTCTTCCATCACCTAAAAAAAAATACAGGACAGATAAATTTTAGTACATTAAAACCGTAAATATAAGTTTTAATACGACATGCAATTTAGGGGTTTCATTGTCAGAAAATAGGAGAAATATATTACTTCTAAGGAACAGGAAGTGTTTTCTATCACATTTAATGTGTCATCGAAAACACAAACTGTAAAATTGTAAAAACCAACGGATGACGAGTCATTTCTTGTAAAAAAAAAACATTCAAAACGATCTGATGCTTTAAATACTTTATTTTGATGAAATTTTTACCGAAATTAGGTGGTGGGGGTAATGGTGGTCCCTCGCTAGGCCCGAACGGTAGACTCGGGCTTAAGGGACCATTATAGCTAGTATCCCTCCTATCACCGAACGGGTTGTTCGGTACATTGTTGTTTATAGCGTTGCCGAACGGATCGTACTGTTGTGGTTGCTGCGGCTGCGCAACAGAATCCCCAACGTGTCCCTGCTGTCCTTGCGTTTGCGCAAGCGCTCTGGATTCGGCGGGGTGGTGTTCTGGCACCTGCGCCTGGTGTACACCATCTGGTGTGGCTGGACTGGTTTGTGATAACGTCCATGGAAGGTGTGTGAGTAACAGGAGCAGCACAGACGTTGAGGATGTACTGATGGTTGCGGAGGGGGAGCGCCACCGTTTCGGCGGTTTCATAGTACAGATATCTGGACAGAGTGGGTGGCGAAGATTATGAGTTGCCTGAACGAAAAATATATATATATATAAATGCGCGCAGCTCGAAAATAAATGTATTATTTGTATTGATTGCAGTGCTACTAACGATGCGGCCTTAGACATCTAAATGCGAATCTAGCTCGGAGTTACAGTATTTGGGTGATATGCTACCTCATTTTTACCACAGCAGTATTAAATTTTGCAAACGATCTATTAAAAACAAATAAAATATTTTTAACATTTCGCTTTCTAAGCTTTACTGATATAATAGAACTAAAAAAGTTTTGACGACTAAAATCATTATATCAATATATATATATATATATATATATTTTAAATTAAAAATAAGTAGTTATAGAATATAAAATATCTAAATGTAACATTTGTAATTTTGACCGCTGCTAAACAAGCAAAGCAAGGTATTAAGCAGTCAGTTTTAAGTAACAATTGTTTTTTTAACTATATATCTATTTCACTATAAAATATTAAACATCATGTTGCAATACATATTGATTGAGAAGCTTCTTAAATTGTACTAGTTTTGTTGCGTTTCTTGTATTTTCAGGCAATTGATTAAATTGTTGTGCTGCCCTAAATATAAAGTTGTTGTGTCCTTTATTACTTCTAACACTTTCTAAGTACATTTTTCCTCTATTTCTGGTTCCTAAGCTATGTATGTCTGCATTGAACCGCAACTGTAGGTTAGTTTTTATTTTCTTATTTATTATTTTGTATATTAGTTTGCAGTTTTCTATGAAACTTATTAGGTTAATATTCGATAGTTCTAGGTTTTTGTATAATATCACTGCGGGTGTCATATGAGGGATCTTGAACATTACTTTAAGTGCCTTATTTTGAACTACATTTAATTGTTTAAAAACAGTTTTTGCACATTGTGAAGTAAATGATATCCCATATATTAGTGGTATAGAAGTTTAATAAGTTTTTCAGGTAAAGTTGGCAGTCTATTTATTGCAACCACTAACGGTATTATTTTCTTTTTGATATTATTAATATTTAGTTCATAATTTAGATTAGAGTCAATTACTACACCCAAATATTTTGCATTCAATTTCCGACTTAATATTTCATTGTCTATGTTAACGTTGAGTTGTAAATCACTTTTGTTCTTTTGCTTGTAAAGTAAGTATTCTGTTTTTGTTGTGTTTATAGTAAGTTTGTTGGTTTGTAGCCACGCACAATATTTTTTAAGGTCACTATTTATCACGTTTTCTATTTCAATAGATTCTTTTCCACTATATAATAGCACAGTGTCGTCCGCGAAGATCTTGTAGGTCCCGTTAAATCCTATTCTCTGCATATCTTGTATATAAAGTAGGTACAATATTGGGGCAAGGACCGACCCTTGCGGCATTCCCTTTGATATTAATAGTGGTTCACGAATGGTTTCATTTATATACACTTGTGACTTTCTGTTTTGTAGATATGTTTTATAGATGTTGGCTGCAGTTCCTTGAATTCCAAGCTTATCGAGTTTCTTTACTAGTATCCCGTGGTATACCGTACCGAATGCTTTTTTTAAATCAATAAATACTGATACAACGTAATCGCCTTGATCCAGACCTATGTTTATAAAATCAAGCACCTCTATCATAGCCATTTGGGTATTGCTATTACTTTGAAAACCGTGTTGTTGTGGGTCAAATCATATAATTTGTTCTATATAATTGTATAGTCTTAATTTTATCACCTTTTCTGCTATTTTTGAAAATACGTTCGGTAGTGATATTGGTCGGTAGTTGTTACAATCAGTCATGGTCCCTTTTTTGTGAACTGGTATGACTTTGGATTGTTTTAATGTGTCTGGGAACGTCCCTTCGCTTAAGACCTCGTTTATTAATGTGGACAATATATTTGCAATTCCTTCCATATTATACATTAAGTCTTCTTTTGTAATACCATCAGGACCTGGAGCCTTATTGTTCTTAAGGTTTATTATCATGGATTTTATTTCCAATGTTGTGGTTTGTTCAAATCTCCATATATTTGCATTTATTGGTTCTTCATACATTTCCTCTATGCTGTCGTTTTGATTAAATGCGTTTGCTAGTTGTTGTCCGATATTTGTGAAGAAGTTGTTGAAGCAGTTAACTATTTCATTTGCATCTTTTATACATACATTATTGTGATTTAATTCTCCTACGATTGTTGTTTTTTTATTTCTATATTCATTTCTCAAAGCGTTGTTTATATGATACCATAACGATGTTGGTTTGTTTTGCGCCAGATCAAGTTCTTCTGATATATAAATATAATTAAAATTATATATATATATATATATATATATATATATATATATATATATATATATATGAGATCTTGTTATGGATAATTAACAATTTAATCATTCCGAAAGTGCACAAAATTGAACTTAATATATTTGCTAGATGCGATATAGATATTTTCTATGGACTTTAGCATTATAACTTGATTTATACAATCATTTAAATGTATTTCAATTTACATTAAATCAAACAACGGTTGCATGAAACAGTTGACTAAGTTCACCAGATCGGCCGTTCGGTCACTTACAATAGCCAATAATAACCACTAGACTGTGAAATGGGCTTAAACACTTATACATGCACATGTACAATTAAAGACAATAATATGTTGCTAAAGGAGTTCGATGCAGTGTTTGAATGCAGTATTATGATCAGTGGGAGTTGTAGTGTCTCTGAAATCACTGCTTTCAAGTTCTGAACAGAATTTCTATAATAACGCATTGTTATCGACATTTATATATGGATGTGCGCTAAATTAAACAATTCCACGTTAAATTTATAAGAGACAAAAGACAACACAGTAAATAAGAAACAGGAAATAATAATAGCGAACAGACACGAAGGGTACTATTATAATTTACGCGCTTACAACTCTAGCAAAAATGAACAGATCTTGAATTTTCTAATGCGATTGCGCAGTTGATCACAGCTATCTGTAATTCGTTTTTATAGTTCATAATAAGTACGATGGATGTCGCTCGAAGGCGGGAAACTTCTGTTACATTGATATTTCGTTTAATTGCATAGCAATCCAGGCGAGTGACAGATGTGTCTTTATTTAGTCTATTATTGTGCTACTAGCCTCCGAAATGCGCATCTAGCTAATATATGCTTTGTGTTACGGTTTTTGGTACTGTTTTAAACAAGATCTTTTTAAGTTTCTTAAAAGTTCTTTCGTTTTTTTATAATATTAATTATTGCCATGGATATTAACATATGTATTTGCAATTTTGTACAAATGATGATTTAAATGAATAACATTTAAATCGAAACATTTGAAATCCATTTTCACAACGGGATAAACATCCTACAATTTTTAAATGGGAATTAATATGGTTTTGAATGCAAAATTCATAATTCTTTCAAACTAACTGGATATTCGATTCAACACGGGAATTCTTATCTCTCAAATTAAATAGTACATCCTGTATATTGTTAACAAATTATCCGTATTTTCGATAGAAAATGATATTAATTTATTCTTACATCAAATTGCCAATTGTTATATAATCGTATTTCATAAAATTACAAATTCAAAACATTATTGCGTAGGCACGATTTTCGAATGTAAAACAAACGGCGTAACACATGATTCAGACTTGCATTGAACCCTTACACCCGTACACAGTGAGCTAGAGGGGGTAGCGAACATCCGACTGTCATTTTTGATCCCCGTGCTGTCGTAGGGTGCAAACCACCCACCCTTCCACATGAGAGCGTGCACCGGAATACTTATACTTTTCGCAATGGGGGTAGATATGGAATCGAGTGGTAATTTCTACCCTCCCCGTGAAAAGGGTGCACGTCTGGGAACTTTGACTAATGATGATACAATTTGATAGGTGTAACATAAAAAAATACGCGTTTAGGTTTACAGAAGATGTATAATAGAAACACAATGACAATTACAATTTCTTTGGCAAGGGAAGTTGCGTCATTTTATTCGGATTGTAATAAATTATATTTTTTAAGAAAATGAGAAAACAAGAAAACATCTGCATTGTATGTTATAATTTCGATCATTTCTATTGAATCATAAAAGTAAAAACTGTGAATAAATGAATGGATTTAATTATTGCCAACTATTGAATTAATTTTTTTATTTATTTCTCTTGATATTATATAAACACCCAAATGTGTTTTTTTTTTAATTTCTGTTCATATTTGTTCGTACGTCAATGTCAATGTTCTTCCGGCAAGAACGCTGTCCGATTAATCCAACACCCTGCAAAATCTATAAGAGGGCATAGCGGTAGCAGACGTTGCCTATACATTACCCTGACTAGGAAGTTTGCTATATGTAAGTACAATTTAAAACATTAAAAATGAAATGACAACAAATTAAGTCAAGATTTGCATATGTCAAAATAGAAACGGCACGGAACTTTGATTGCGAATTTTATTATCATGGATGGATGGATAGATGGATAGATGGATAGATGGATAGATGGATAGATGGATAGATGGATAGATGGATAGATGGATAGATGGATAGATGGATAGATGGATAGATGGATAGATGGATAGATGGATAGATGGATAGATGGATAGATGGATAGATGGATAGATGGATAGATGGATAGATGGATAGATGGATAGATGGATAGATGGATAGATGGATAGATGGATAGATGGATAGATGGATAGATGGATAGATGGATAGATGGATAGATGGATAGATGGATAGATGGATAGATGGATAGATGGATAGATGGATAGATGGATAGATGGATAGATGGATAGATGGATAGATGGATAGATGGATAGATGGATGGATGGATGGATGGATGGATGGATGGATGGATGGATGGATGGATGGATGGATGGATGGATGGATGGATGGATGGATGGATGGATGGATGGATGGATGGATGGATGGATGGATGGATGGATGGATGGATGGATGGATGGATGGATGGATGGATGGATGGATGGATGGATGGATGGATGGATGGATGGATGGATGGATGGATGGATGGATGGATGGATGGATGGATGGATGGATGGATGGATGGATGGATGGATGGATGGATGGATGGATGGATGGATGGATGGATGGATGGATGGATGGATAGATAGATAGATAGATAGATAGATAGATAGATAGATAGATAGATAGATAGATAGATAGATAGATAGATAGATAGATAGATAGATAGATAGATAGATAGATAGATAGATAGATAGATAGATAGATAGATAGATAGATAGATAGATAGATAGATAGATAGATAGATAGATAGATAGATAGATAGATAGATAGATAGATAGATAGATAGATAGATAGATAGATAGATAGATAGATAGATAGATAGATAGATAGATAGATAGATAGATAGATAGATAGATAGATAGATAGATAGATAGATAGATAGATAGATAGATAGATAGATAGATAGATAGATAGATATAGATAGAGAACAAATATTTCATGTCCACATACAATTCAATGATTCGTAGAATTTTTACCATCCCTGGAATAAAGACTTAGACTACGAAGTTGCCTATATTAAAACTATTAGTTTAATTGACAATTTAATAAACAAAAAACAAGACCAAATTACTTATTGTCATATTTACCCCACATCTCAGATACAAAAAAATAATCTTTATATACCCTTCACGTTTCATCATATTTTCATCCAACATCCTTCACATATTTTTAATAATAAAGACCGTAGTATATATATATATAACTGGTAAAAAAATTAAAACTAGATTTTCAGAACACTATATGGATATTAGATTAAATTAAGACAACTCTAGTTTCGCTCAATATATTAAAAAATTGCAAGGGAAATTTCTCAAAAATGAAGATTCGTTATTCCAATAGTGTTAAAACTTTTAAAAAAGTAGCACTATTCTTCCAGAATATGTTTAAAAATTGAAAATTTCTAAAACAATTCCTCTGAATCTCACTTGTATAGGAAATTAAATACTATATAAAAAAATCTTCTAATAGAAAATTTGTTATTTTGATCGCCCGATTATGAGGACTATCAGCCCGTTCTTAATATAGTTGAATATACATGTTAAAAAAACTCCAATCTGCATCGGACGTTTTTATTGTCTTTGATTGTACATGCATGTATTACACCCATCCCAAAGTCCAACTGATTTGCATTTGGTAGCGAGAATTATAATGAAGTTTCGTTTAATATAATGTGCGAGGACCTGCGTATGCAGAAAGGGGGTGAAATGTATGAAATCTGGACAGCAAACGTGATGTAATGAAAATGAAGAAGATGAATCAGATAAAGTAAAATATTTAAAAAATGTGTTTTGCAAAATATTAGCATGTAAATACGATGTGGTGTGAATGTGAATGATGAAGAACTTTTTGGCTGTTTAAAAATAATTTCGACCGCACATAAATAAAGTACCGAATTATTAATATCGGTAACGTTTGCAGTGTTTAATAATAGAAAAGTAATGAGACTTTATCATGATATAAGACATTTTGCAATCGAATATGATTATATAAATCGACAATATACATATATGCCCTTTTCACGAATGTTGGAGGTTTCATTATTATGCGCGAAGAGATCAATACCACCCTAAATAAATGGCAGGGTGCCCGAATGAATATGTTATAATATGATACAAATGATGGGTCCTTTACGGAAAATTAGATTACACTCAGATTCGTATATACATGAGTACGGTTCGTTTAATAATCGATAAAATTAGATAGACACATAAAACTGAGTATAAAAACAAGTTTTTTATCACATGGATTTATATTTTAAAAAAACAGGTCTCTGGAGACGCAAATATATAAAATGGAAAAATAAATGCCAACCCATGGGTCAAGATGTGAGATATAATACAAAATGTGATTTTTTGGTCAAATTTTGTTTTGATGTGACATTACTTTGTCAAAATAAGTATTATAGCATAAGTAGGTCATGTATTATTCATAATGCATAAGAACTACTGACATAAGTGATGTAAAGATTACGTATCAGTGCGTTGCGCGACAAAAATTACTGAATAACAAACAAGTATTTGCAAAATATAGCGAAATAATATTTGAAACTAATTTAAAATACATTCGATTACAAGAAATGTCGAAATATAATATAATCCGACCATATAAACGGAAAATGTACACTGACAGTACGTGTCAAATGCCGCGATTGTGTATGAACAGCTGATTCATAAATGTCAGAAAAACGTACTTTGGTGAAAATTTTGTACGATATACACTCAAATATATGTACAAAGTAATGTAAAGTAAAGTAATGTATTTTTTCCTATTTAAATAACAAATGTTTTGATAATACAATATTTTATTTTATTTTTTATATTTTAACTATATAATATGTTATATTTAAATTTAAAATAAAATAAAAATTCTATACGTTTGAAACCATTTCCCTTTTACACATTTCAATAGATATTTTTCTAATTTACGTTTCTAATAGAGCTATTAACGAACCCAAATGAGTTTGTTTATAGCGAATTTGAGTTCGCTTATAGCATAGGGCAATTTACTGTTTCAAAGTTGGTAGCTCTGCTTGCCAGTTATCAAACGTCAAACTACAATAGAAAACAACAAATAGTTTGATTTAAATTTTGTCCCTGAAATGTAGAATGGTTCGTCAAACTATAAAAGAAAGCGACAAATAGGTTAATTTAAATTTATTTGACAATTTATTTCAAATGTTCCAATAATTACTATCAACAGTCAAAAAAATCCCTAAATTTTTTTATTTCGATTTTTTATTTAAAAAGGGCATAAAAGACGCAAAGCTAGAAGATGGAAGGAGTATCTTGAAGATTTATATAAAGGTAGGCAGGACATGGAGGAGCTAGAAAGTGTGGAACAGATAGATGAGGATGACTTAGGTCCTAGCATACTTAGGTCAGAGTTTCATAGAGCATTAAATGATTTACGGAATAACAAAGCAGCGGGGATTGATATGATACCAGCCGAATTAATAAAACACGCAGGGGAAAAAATGCAGGAGCGATTATACAGGCTAGTTTGTAAAATATATGAGAAGGGAGAAGTACCACAGGATTTTCAGCGTAGTAGAATAGTAACAATGCCGAAGAAAATAGGAGCTAATTTGTGTGAGAACTATAGGACCATTAGCCTACTATCACATGCATCGAAGATATTGTTAAAGATTATTTATAGGAGATTAGAAAATAAAGTAGAGGAAAGGCTAGGAGAAGATCAGTTTGGTTTTAGGAAAAACAGAGGGACGAGGGAGGCGATTCTAGCACTAAGAACGGTAGTAGAAAAAAGAAAGAGGGTAGGAAAGGTAACTTGCATAGCTTTTGTAGATTTAGAAAAGGCATTTGATAATGTAGATTGGGACATAATGTTTAGAATTTTAAAAGAAACGGGTATAGATAGATTATAAGGATAGGAGAATAATTTTTAATTTATATAAACACCAAACTGCCTTAGTTAGAATTGAGGGGGAAGAAGAGGTAGCAAAAATAGGGAAGGGAGTTCGGCAGGGATGTACACTTTCACCGTTATTATTTAATCTATATATAGAAGATGCAATAAACAAAGTAAAAGAAGAGTATAGTGTAGGTGTGAATGTACAGGGAGAGAAAATATATATGTTGAGATTCGCCGACGATATAGCTATATTGGAAGAAAGCGAAAAGAATTTAGAAAGGGTATTGAATGGTATGCAGGCAGTATTGACTAGGGATTTTAACATGAAAATAAATATAGGTAAAACTAAAGTGATGAGGTGTGACAAAAAGGAATGCAGTAGAAAAATGAGGATCACAATAGGAGATAATAGAATCGAAGAAGTGTCAGATTTTTGTTATTTAGGCAGTAGAATCACAAAAGATAATCGAAGCAAGGTAGATATAAAGTGTAGGATAGCACAGGGTAGGAAGGCATTCGTAGAAAAGGAACAGATTTTAAGATCAAATATTGACTTGGGTATTAGAAAAAGATTACTGAAGGTATATGTTTGGAGTGTAGCACTGTACGGGTGTGAGGCGTGGACTATAGGAAAGGAAGAGAAGCGTAGATTACAAGCATTCGAAATGTGGTGTTATAGGAGGATGATGAGGATTGGTTGGGAAGATAAAGTAACAAATGAAGCTGTACTAGAGTTAGTAGGGGAGAAGAGAAGTATCTAGAGAGTGTTACAGCGTAGGAGAGACAGATTAGTAGGGCATATTCTTAGGCATGGGGGGATTATGCAATTGATCATAGAAGGTAGAGTGGAGGGAAAGAGAGGGGTAGGTAGGCCTAGATTGGAGTATGTGAGTCAGATAGTTGAAGACGTTGAGATGAATAGCTATAGGGAGATGAAGGGATTAGCTCAGGATAGATCGGCATGGCGTGCTGTTTCCAACCAATCTTTAGGATTGCGGACTCTTTAACTAAAAGACGCAAATTAGAAAAAAATTGTATAAAAAAATCATTTCATAAGTCATTTATAGCACTCGTTCTTTAGAAAACTCAATGCTACGCACCTCGTTTTCTAAACTTGTATTCGTGCAATAAAACCTGCCTCATGAAACTCGTTCTTTAATATACTATTTTCTAATTTGAGTTTCTAATAGAGCTATTAACGAAGCCAAATGAGTTCCTTTATAGCGAATTTGAGTTCGCTTATAGCATAGGACAATTTAGTGTTTCAAAGTTGGTAGCTCTGCTTGCCAGTTATCAAACGTCAAACTACAATAGAAAGCAACAAATAGTTTGATTTAAATTTTGTCCCTGAAATGTACAATTGTACGTCAAACTACAAAAGAAAGCAACAAATAGGTTAATTTTAATTTAATTGACAATATATTTCAAATGTTTCAAATGTGCCAATAGTTACTACCAACAGTCAAAAAATTCCCTAAATTTTTAAATTTCGGTTTTTTATTTAAAAAGGGCATAATATACGTAAATTAGAAAAAATAGTATAAAAAACTCATTTCATAAGTCATTTATAACACTCGTTCTTTAGAAAATTCAGTGCGTAGCACGTCGTTTTCTAAACTTGAACTCGTGCAATACAACCTGCCTTGTGAAACTCGCTCTTTAATATACTATATATTATTTTAAATGAAGATTGCATGTGTTGTAATAAAAAAAAAAAAGAATCTTAAAAATAAAAATTACGTCATAGGGATTATGTGGCTGAAAATTTTAAATATTATATTAAAGAAGTAGGATTTGCCAATCCTTTATGATTCTCTATGTATTTAATAATGCAAAAATATTTTAAAATAGAACTCTAAAGTATATATTATTTGCTGATAATATAATTAATATTAATATTTTTGTTGATATAATACTCCATATATATCCGAAAAACTAAAATTTAAAAAAAATCTAGTTCGCATTAATCACAAAAAACAAGTACTCGACCGTTCCCGAGGACAACAGCACGTAAATTTCTTTCACGATTAAAAAAATTAATCGTTTATTTTCGGCGCGACTAATACGATTAACTAAAATAATTTATTTTCTGTTTATTTATCAACACCTTCAGATCATCTGTGATCTGTGAATCTTCAGCTATGTGCCGTAATGAGTACAGCTCTGGAGAATACTAACTCCGCGGTTCAACCCAAATAAACAATGCTAAGAAGACAGATAAACAAATCTACTCCTCCGATCTATATTTGTATTTAAATTGCCCGAAAAATATGCTCTGCTCGGGGCTGATAGAATGTTCAAATAAACTCAAAATAAAGATGTTCTCCAACTATATTAAGCTCAGTATTGAATTACACAGAAGAAAAAATTCCATATACAACATGTTATACAGTGTCTTTATAATTTAGCTATGACGGTAACTGTGTTGGAGGTACCACAATCTTATAAAAAAAATTGAATTAGAAGTAAATAAATATAACGTTGCATTTATAACCATTTAAAATTAAGATTTTTGATTGTAGAAATGGATAGTTATGCCTGATGTATCTGTAAATAACGTTTGGATGAGTTGGTGAGGGATAATTTGATCAAGAGCAATATTATGAAATTGTATTTAATATTGACCATTCGTACCTGTAATTAGACCTTTCATAGGCAGGCTTTCAACTAGTTTGTACCAAAAAAAAAAAAAAAAGGATGACTCATTTAAAAAATATATAAATACATTTTATTCTTAAAAACAACTTTTCAATTTTACACTATTTGATTAAAATATGGGTGTGGCATTTATTTGGAGATCATTTGTTTGTCAAACTGTGGGCATATTTCCTTTTCACCGACAGAACTAAATCGATAGGACATTCTAGTACACAATTTCCCCAGCCCCTGTGCAAGTAATACCTTTTCATAATCAGTGGAATTAATAAATTGACGCGGCTAATTTGTCGAGTATAATAACTACATATCAGTTATAATGACACGTAACCGAGTGTAGGGCTGCGATGCCTCTTGAGCGGAAGCAATTCGTGATTAGTTAATTACTGATCGGGACACGTGCATAAAACCAATACTCAAAGGGATGGGGGATGATTATTGTATTATGCATACTCGACATTACCATTATAACATGCAGTAATTATGAAGAAATAATTTGATGGGATATATGAGCAATGTTTATTCTTTTTTGATTACAAATATGAAACAATATTCAGAATTTGAGTTTTAAGAGCGGCGTCTCCAAACTTCTGTCAACATGAAATGTTATGAAAGTATAGATTGTTTCGATATGTTTTTGAAATTTGAAAATATAAGAACTATACCGTTCAAAAGCCACATCCTTTAGGACAATTCTCTACAAATTTTGTTAAAAAATAATCAAAATTGGGGAAATGCTAGACACGCTGCCGAATCCCTGCTATTTCGATTGCAAGGTTTTACTAGCGTTAGCCCAACTATTAAATGAAAGCAAATTAAAGTACGCAATTTTTAGTGATTGTAGACAAGATGTGTAGCTATGAACGGTCAAATTTATTTTTTTATTTTTTTCACAGCTTTCTCGATAAAACGTCTGAAAAATCGTTTTTTTTTTTTTAATCAAAGTTATGATTTTTTTTCGACGTGTTATTGAAAATTTAAAAATATAAGAAATATGCCGTTCAAAAGCCACATCCTTTAGGACCATTCTCTAAAAATATTGTTAAAAAATAATTAACATTGGGGAAATGCTAGACACGCTGCCGAATCCCTGCTATTTCGATTGCAAGGGTTTACTAGCGTTAGCCCAACTATTAAATGAAAGCAAATTAAAGTACGCAATTTTTAGTGATTGTAGACAAGATGTCTAGCTATGGAACGGTCAATTTTATTTTTTTATTTTTTTCACCAGCTTTCTCGATAAAACGTCTGAAAAATTGTTTTTTTTTAAAATCAAAGTTATGATTTTTTTTCGACGTGTTATTGAAAATTTAAAAATATAAGAAATATGCCGTTCAAAAGCCACATCCTTTAGGACCATTCTCTAAAAATATTGTTAAAAAATAATTAACATTGGGGAAATGCTAGACACGCTGCCGAATCCCTGCTATTTCGATTGCAAGGGTTTACTAGCGTTAGTCCAACTATTAAATGAAAGCAAATTAAAGTACGCAATTTTTAGTGATTGTAGACAAGATGTCTAGCTATGGAACGGTCAATTTTATTTTAATTTTTTTCACCAGCTTCCTCGATAAAACGTCTGAAACATCGTTTTTTTTTTTTAAATGAAAGTTATGAATTTTTTTCGAGGTGTTATTGAAAATTTTATAATATAAGAAATAGATAGTTCAAAAGCCCCATCCTCTTGGAACATTCTCTAAAAATATTGTTCAAAAATAATGAAAATTGGGGAAATGCTAGACACGCTGCCGAATCCCTGCTATTTCGATTGCAAGGGTTTACTAGCGTTAGCCCAACTATTAAATGAAAGCAAATTAAAGTACGCAATTTTTAGTGATTGTAGACAAGATGTCTAGCTATGGAACGGTCAATTATTTTTTTTTTTCACCAGCTTCCTCGATAAAACGTCTGAAAAATCTTTTTTTTTTTTAATGAAAGTTATGATTTTTTTTGACATGTAATTGAAAATTTAAAAATATAAGAAATATTCCGTTCAAATGCCACATCCTTTAGGACCATTCTCTAAATATTTTGTTAAAAAATAATCAAAATTGGGGAAATGCCAGACACGCTACCGAATCCCTGCTATTTCGATTGCAACCGTTTACTAGCGTTAGCCCAACCATTAAATGAAAGCAAATTAAATTTTGCAATTTTTACTAATTGTAGACAAGACGTCTAGCTATCAAACGGTCAAACTGGTTTCTTCTTTATATCACTAGCTTCGTCGATATAATAACATCTGAAAAGGCGCTTTTTTATGAATGTTATGATTTTTTTTCGACATGTTATTAAAAATTTAAAAATATACGAAATATGCCGGTCAAAAGCCACATCCTTTCGGAATATTCTATACAAATACTGTTAAAAAATAATCAAAAGTGGAGAAATGCTAGACACACTGCCGAACCCCTGCTTTTCGTATGAGGGCTTAATATAATTTATTGATAAAAAAAATTTGAAAAAAGGTTCTTTTTTTTCAAATTCAGTTTCTTTTGGAAAAAATGATTCATCAAATGATTATTTCAGGAAATTTGTAATTTATGTTCACTATTTTATTTTTGGAATATTTTAACTAGTCTTAAAATGTTCCTCATGAGGTGCTTGCTAATCAGTCGCATATAACATATTGATAGACAGCGTTGCCAAATTCACTCAGGTAAACTTTCGGCTTCGCAGTCAAAGAACAATTTTTTTTAATACATATTTTTAAATAGATTATATCATTTCGACATAAGTAAAATTATCTACGTTTAGAAACAATTTGTGAATTAACTAAAGCTCTTTTTTAAAAATGATGAACACATAGGCAACCTCACATCCATAAGCTGTTTTCACATAAAAAGCGTACATAAAATAAGGCAGAAATTTGTTAAATAATTTTTTTTAAAAAAAGGTAAATAGTTTTATTTACAAATAATTTATGAAAGAAAAAATATTTTATGTGTTTTTTTTTGGATCACTGTATATATTTGAACCATGCAATTATTTAGTACAAAAAAAATTTGGCATTGAATTTTAATTGAAATCATTAATTGGTTAGTATTAAAATAAATTTGTAAAGTTTCTAAAATTGATATAATCGTAATTCTTAAATAAATAAATTCCCATATCGGATATTCCTTACATCAATGTAAACAGATCTTTATTTTACCCCATCGAAAAGCTAATCCTATATGTCCACCCCTGGTAACTAACACATTATCTAAATATCGCAGAAAAGTATCACTCGGTCCCCTTGCATTTCCAATGATTAAGTACATGTTTCGAGCGTCCATATAGTGCAACTACGAGTAAATTGGTACCCCATGGGCCGTGCAGGGGCCATGTCCAGACACAGCTAGCTGGAGCATGACAGCGGTAGATTTAGTTTCGGCTGCAGAAGTACAGACTGGCTACTTGAATGTTATGTAACGATTTATTACACTGTCCTAAGTAAATTTACTTTAAACGCCCATATTACATTTATACAAGAGTAGACCCTTTACCAAATGATGGCAAGTCAAACATGAATGTATAGTTTAAAAACTTAAAGAAGACACAATTATTGACCATTTGTTTGATTCAATTATTTATGATAAATGGTCACTAAGCATTTGATTAAGATATGTTAGCTAGATGACGCAACTAGAGAAAAATTAGTCATTCTTATTTTTTAATTTCCGAACAATTTACCTAAGACATTTAAATTTTGAACAAAATGGGCAAATATAGACAACAATCGATTTAATATAACACGAAAATCATTTAAATCAATCAAACCGAAATCGATCAACTATCGAAAGAAACGCCGTCGCAATTTAAATATATTAACTTCTTTTTTTTCATATTTATTCTGGTTTTGTATTAGTTAAAGAGTCCGCAATCCTAAAGATTGGTTGGAAACAGCACGCCATGCCGATCTATCCTGAGCTAATCCCTTCATCTCCCTATAGCTATTCATCTCAACGTCTTCAACTATCTGACTCACATACTCCAATCTAGGCCTACCTACCCCTCTCTTTCCCTCTACTCTACCTTCTATGATCAATTGCATAATCCCCCCATGCCTAAGAATATGCCCTACTAATCTGTCTCTCCTACGCTGTAACACTCTCCAAATACTTCTCTTCTCCCCTACTAACTCTAGTACAGCTTCATTTGTTACTTTATCTTCCCAACCAATCCTCATCATCCTCCTATAACACCACATTTCGAATGCTTGTAATCTACGCTTCTCTTCCTTTCCTATAGTCCACGCCTCACACCCGTACAGTGCTACACTCCAAACATATACCTTCAGTAATCTTTTTCTAATACCCAAGTCAATATTTGATCTTAAAATCTGTTCTTTTTCTACGAATGCCTTCCTACCCTGTGCTATCCTACACTTTATATCTACCTTGCTTCGATTATCTTTTGTGATTCTACTGCCTAAATAACAAAAATCTGACACTTTTTCGATTCTATTATCTCATATTGAGATCCTCATTTTTCTACTGCATTCCTTTTTGTCACACCTCATCACTTTAGTTTTACCTATATTTATTTTCATGTTAAAATCCCTAGTCAATACTGCCTGCATACCATTCAATACCCTTTCTAAATTCTTTTCGCTTTCTTCCAATATAGCTATATCGTCGGCGAATCTCAACATATATATTTTCTCTCCCTGTACATTCACACCTACACTATACTCTTCTTTTACTTTGTTTATTGCATCTTCTATATATAGATTAAATAATAACGGTGAGAGTGTACATCCCTGCAGAACTCCCTACCCTATTTTTGCTACCTATTCTTCCCCTTCAATTCTAACTAAGGCAGTTTGGTGTTTATATAAATTAAGAATTATTCTCCTATCCTTATAATCTATACCCGTTTCTTTTAAAATTCTAAACATTATGTACCAATCTACATTATCAAATGCCTTTTCTAAGTCTACAAAAGCTATGCAAGTTACCTTTCCTACCCTATTTCTTTTTTCTACTACCGTTCTTAGTGCTAGAATCGCCTCTCTCGTCCCTCTGTTTTTCCTAAAACCAAACTGATCTTCTCCTAGCCTTTCCTCTACTTTATTTTCTAATCTCCTATAAATAATCTTTAACAATATCTTCGATGCATGTGATAGTAGGCTAATGGTCCTATAGTTCTCACACAAATTAGCTCCTATTTTCTTCGGCATTGTTACTATTCTACTACGCTGAAAATCCTGTGGTACTTCTCCCTTCTCATATATTTTACAAACTAACCTGTATAATCGCTCCTGCATTTTTTCCCCTGCGTGTTTTATTAATTCGGCTGGTATCATATCAATCCCCGCTGCTTTGTTATTTCGTAAATCATTTAATGCTCTATGAAACTCTGACCTAAGTATGCTAGGACCTAAGTCATCCTCATCTATCTGTTCCACACTTTCTAGCTCCTCCATGTCCTGCCTACCTTTATATAAATCTTCAAGATACTCCTTCCATCTTCTAGCTTTTTCCTTATTTTCTGTGAGTTCCTTACCCTGCTTATCACATATAATGTTACCCTTTGGTTTTACTTTAGAAAAATGTGACTTAATTTTCCTGTAGCCCAAATCTACTTTACCTCTTCTCATATCCTCCTCAATATCCTCACAGTTTCCTTTTATCCACTCTTCTTTCGCTAGCTTGCATTTCCTATTAATTAAGTTCCTTAGTTCCTTATATTTTTTCTGTCCTGCTTCTGTGTTTCCTATTTTAATTTTCCTTCTTGCTTCAATCATTTCCACTATTTCTTCCGTGATCCATTCCCTCCTACCTGCCCTTTTCTTTGTGCCTAATACTTCATTTGCTGCTGTAGTTAACCCATTTCTGATTTCCCTCCATTCGCAATCTATGTCGCTCCTAGATGTTCCATTAGCCATGATTTCTACTTTCTGCTTGTACTTTTCACATACATCAGCTAATTTTAACCTATCGACATCTACTCTGACCTGTTTAGACTTCTGTAATTTCTTGAATTTGACCTCTGAGTCCAGGACTACTACATTATGGTCACTATCAATATCTGCTCCAGGGTAACTCTTACAATTCTTAATCTGGTTCCTAAACCTCTCTTTAACCAGTATGTAATCTATCTGATACCTCCCTATATCTCCTGGCATTTTCCACGTATATATCCTGCGCTTGTGATATTGGTTTTGTATATTAATTGTAAATTATATAAATACATATAAATATAATACTATAAAAAATATATAAATAAAACACATTGTTTTTATACCAGAAAAACGCGGTATAAATTCGTGGTGAAAAAACAAAGTGTTTGATTTATATATTCGTTAATATTATTATGGAATAGCACAAAGGGCCATCTCCATATAATATGCAGAAAATTATATTTTTAAATTTATATTTACTATTAGCGATGTGTAGTTCACTCGCGAACCGTTCACTCTGAATGGTTCAATCAAATGACGGGCGTACTGTGACGATGTTTTGCAACGACCTGTAGGTCACTATGACCTAGTTCGTGAACTATGAACTACATGGTGCACGGTGTACGTATTGATGTACTTGTACTAGTCGTCTACTGAACCGTTCATGAATCACAACGGCTCGTAAACGATGCAGTATAGTATATATTACATATACAGTACTAACATTTATTTAGTGATAAAGTATGTTGGTGAACGGAACGAAATAGGAAACTCGATGCAATATTGCAACAGCAGCATTGCCGAGCTGAGTCACAGTTTATATGTTGGTATCAGATTTCATTTGGAATAATAAAATTAATATATTCGCAAGATTAAATATGTTCTTAAATATGTCATGCCATAGTAAATTTTTGCAATAATGCAAAAATAAACATCTAAATCTTATAGTTCTTCTATTTCATACTGAGTGCAATGCAATCACTTAGTATCAAATCAAAGCTTTGAAGTTTGAACAGAGAAGATTCGGAATAGAAAATATAAATTATAACGCCAAACAAAACGATTCTATCTCGTACATTTTATTATAGTTTGTACATTTAATTTTCAAGTGTTAGTAAAGTAATAAACATTTTCATCAGCAACTACCAATAAGTATTTTAGAACTTCATATAAATAATCGTGAGTACCTAGAGAAGATTATATTTCTTTATATATATGTTTTGTATAAATTATAAACATTGTTGTCTTTTCTTCCTCATTCTTAATGCAAAATAAGTATTATAATATTTCAATGTATTTATTTTTTACTATTTAATATTTTTATATTGAGAAAAAAAAGACATTATTCTTAGTATGTGCATGTATTTCATATAGGTCGTGAACTAGTTCATTTAAAAAAGATGTTAGTAGTTTACGACCTATAGTTCGTGAACGGTTCATTGAAATGAACTATGAACTACGAACTAGGTCCTCAAAGTGACCTACAGTTTGCGATCGCTATTTACTATACTGCTACATCTTCAATTGTACATAAATTTAATACAATTGAATGAAGATAACGTATACTAAAAAAATTCAATGCATGCCTCCAAACACAATTTCTGGCGATTCTTTGTAAAAATGCTATTAATATATGTAGAAAAGAGGAAAACAGCTGCCCTACCCACATTTTTCAATTGTATTTTACACAGTGCATTGCGGAAGGAACACCTTGTCTGCCCTTTGCAGGGATACTATATACGGAACTGTATCTATGGTACCATATTACAAGTACCAACTGCTCCGCAAACAAATGTTTGGTATTCAAATGATAAAATTTATGCAAAATGTGCACCAGGCTATTTTCTATTCGATTACTATCAATTGATCCGATTTTTCCAATAGATTTAATATAAATAATTTTTGGTTTCATTCATTAGTAGTTCTAGGCCTACTTTCTCCATTCCTTTCCTTCTATCTACCTTTTATATTAAAAAATATCCCCCCCCGTGTCTAAGCATATGACCTACTAGTCTATATAATAGCGATGGCAAACTGTAGGTCACTTTGAGGACCTAGTTCGTAATTCGTAGTTCATTTCAATGTACCGTTCACGAACTATAGGTCGTGAACTACTAACATCTATTAAAAATAAACTAGTTCACGACTTATATGAAATACATGCACGTATTGAAAATAATCTCTTTTTTTCCTCAATATAAAAATATTAAATGGTAAAAAATAAATAAATAAAAATATTACAATACTTATTTTGAATTAAGAATGAGGAAGAAAATACAACAATGTTTATAATTTATACAAAACATATATATAATGTAATATAATCTTCTCTAGGTACTCACGATTATTTATATGAAGTTCTAAAATACTTATTGGTAGTTACTGATGAAAATGTTTACTACTTTACTAACACTTGAAAATTAAATGTACAAACTATAATAAAATGAACTAGATAGAAGCGTTTTGTTTGGTGTTATAATTTATATTTTCTATTCCGAATCTTCTCTGTTCAAACTTCGAAGCTTTGATTTGATATTAAGTGATTGCATTGCACTCAGTATGAAATAGAAGAACTATAAGATTTGCATGTTTATTTTTGCAATATTGCAAAAATTTGCTATGGCATGACATATTTAAGAACATATTTCATCTTGCGAATATATTAATTATATTATTCTAAATAAAATCTGATACCAACATATAAATATTGCATCGAGTTTCCTATTTCGTTCCGTTCACCAACACACTTTACCACTAAATAAATGTTAGTACTGTATATGTAATGTATACTATACTGCAAGTATATATATAGTACAAGTACATCAATACGTACACCATTCACCATGTAGTTCATAGTTCATGAACTAGGTCATAGTGACCTATAGGTCGTTGCAAAACATGTTCACAGTACGCCCGTTATTTGATTGAACCGTTCAAAGTGAACGGTTCGCGAGTGAACTACACATCGCTACTATATACCTTCCAAATACTTCGTTTTTTCGTAACTAAGTCAAATATTTGTCACTTTACTCTATTACCTATGGCCCACGCCTCACAGCCGTACATATCACACTAAATTAACTTTTTTTAAATAAATCAGAATGAGTGTTTAATGGATCGCATTGTGTAATATTCAAAGCTTTTATTGAATTGCTCATTATTCGAAATGCAGATTACAAAGACGACCTTTCAAAAATGCATTAGCCGTGTAATTTATTGCATTTCTAATTTTACCGGTCCATTATCTTCGGCTTGAGGTTTTTATCAAACGAAGGCGTAATGCAAAGTTGAATCGTGATGTATTATAAATGTAACATTAAAAATAGAATTTACATTCAAGAAGATACGAAAGTAATTCGGTTGCATTATATTATATACAGAGAGGACAATAAAAATTGAAAAAAAAATAAAAGGCATGCGTAAAAAATGTATTAAATTCTATGGGATTTTTTTAACCTTTACACCTAAAGAGGTGTAGTTTGAATTGAATTTCACTAAAAATTTTTCTTCAAATTTATACATTTTTTTTATGAAGTGACAAATGAAGAAGTGTTGGAGATAGTTAAGAAAAAGAGAAGGGAAAGGGAAGGGAAATATATTAGTAAGTCGTATTCTTGTACATGAGGGTAATACGCAGTTTGTTATGGAAGGCGGGGCAGAGGGAAAGATGAGCAAATGTAGAACCAAGTTAGAGAACACAAGTCAAATATTGTTGGTAGATCGTACTTTGTTCATATTGTATATTAATAATATGTACAATACCTACTTATATTTCTATAATATTTTTTTTACAAATTTTTATATTTTTATATTTTAAAAATTATTTTAACTTTCAGATGAAGCAGTATGTAGTTTTCTTAATCGTTACGAAAAAAATAGTTCAAATAGTATTATCGACCTTAATGTAAACATCTGTTTAATTTAACTTAACACAATTTTGATCAACATAAAAATGTCTTCCAACATAAAAATATAAACTGAATAAAGACGCTATTACAATATCCAGAGTTGATTTTTTAAATAAAATATTGCGACATACATACAGTTAGTATAAAATATTACAAGCAAATGTTGTATTTTGTATGGTTTTTCTTCCGGAAGCGTAAATTGAATGCGACATAAAAGAGCTACTGTGTTTAATTAATTAAATAAAGATATTAATGAAGCGTTAGTTTAGCTAAGGGCGATTAAATGTACATAAATATAATCAGTTCAATTGATTGCAAGTTATTGAATGATATATTGGAATATTTTGAACGCATGAAAAGTGATTAATTTTAATCTATATAACCCACTTTTCAACTATTAATATCGATAGTTAGTTAAAGAGTCCGCAATCCTAAAGATTGGTTGGAAACAGCACGCCATGCCGATCTATCCTGAGCTAATCCCTTCATCTCCCTATAGCTATTCATCTCAACGTCTTCAACTATCTGACTCACATACTCCAATCTAGGCCTACCTACCCCTCTCTTTCCCTCCACTCTACCTTCTATGATCAATTGCATAATCCCCCCATGCCTAAGGATATGCCCTACTAATCTGTCTCTCCTACGCTGTAACACTCTCCAAATACTTCTCTTCTCCCCTACTAACTCTAGTACAGCTTCATTTGTTACTTTATCTTCCCAACCAATCCTCATCATCCTCCTATAACACCACATTTCAAGTGCTTCTAATCTACGCTTCTCTTCCTTTCCTATAGTCCACGCCTCACACCCGTACAGTGCTACACTCCAAACATATACCTTCAGTAATCTTTTTCTAATACCAAAGTTAATATTTGATCTTAAAATCTGTTCTTTTTCTACGAATGCCTTCCTACCCTGTGCTATCCTACACTTTATATCTACCTTGCTTCGATTATCTTTTGTGATTCTACTGCCTAAATAACAAAAATCTGACACTTCTTCGATTCTATTATCTCCTATTGTGATCCTCATTTTTCTACTGCATTCCTTTTTGTCACACCTCATCACTTTAGTTTTACCTATATTTATTTTCATGTTAAAATCCCTAGTCAATACTGCCTGCATACCATTCAATACCCTTTCTAAATTCTTTTCGCTTTCTTCCAATATAGCTATATCGTCGGCGAATCTCAGCATATATATTTTCTCTCCCTGTACATTCACACCTACACTATACTCTTCTTTTACTTTGTTTATTGCATCTTCTATATATAGATTAAATAATAACGGTGAGAGTGTACATCCCTGCCGAACTCCCTTCCCTATTTTTGCTACCTCTTCTTCCCCCTCAATTCTAACTAAGGCAGTTTGGTGTTTATATAAATTAAAAATTATTCTCCTATCCTTATAATCTATACCCGTTTCTTTTAAAATTCTAAACATTATGTCCCAATCTACATTATCAAATGCCTTTTCTAAGTCTACAAAAGCTATGCAAGTTACCTTTCCTACCCTCTTTCTTTTTTCTACTACCGTTCTTAGTCCTAGAATCGCCTCTCTCGTCCCTCTGTTTTTCCTAAAACCAAACTGATCTTCTCCTAGCCTTTCCTCTACTTTATTTTCTAATCTCCTATAAATAATCTTTAACAATATCTTCGATGCATGTGATAGTAGACTAATGGTCCTATAGTTCTCACACAAATTAGCTCCTATTTTCTTCGGCATTGTTACTATTCTACTACGCTGAAAATCCTGTGGTACTTCTCCCTTCTCATATATTTTACAAACTAACCTGTATAATCGCTCCTGCATTTTTTCCCCTGCTATAGATATATATATATAAATATCGATAATAAATTAGATATTAATGCACAATTCGTTTAACAAAAGAAATATATTAGAGGGCATAGAACATAATAACTTGTTAATTTCTAGAAAATCTAATTCAAAGTTTGTAAGTAATAGAAAATTCAGTGTATTCTCTAAAAGTAATTAATTTTATTTTTACACAAATGTCAGCAATTCAAAAAATCCTGCGGCCACGATTTTTTAATATACATACATGCAACTGTTTGCAATTTGATTTTCAACTTCAAATAATATACAGTTTAAATTTAAAGAGTCCTCTTTCAAAGCAGAATTATTAATTTAACGTAGTAGAATATTTTCAAATAATTTAAGATGACACTAATGATCATTTAAAAAAATATTTAAAAACCCCAGGACTAATTAAAAATATCTAATTCTGATAAGACAGTTTTCCTATATATTTATAAGTTTTTATTAACTAAGATTCTAAGGCCGTTATTACGCTGCGCTGCAGTGTAGACTGCGCGATTAAAAAAACTGATATATTACACTGCACTGTTGAATTACTGGATACTTATTTGTGTGAAATAGAAATGAAACGATGTTTGAAACATTTCATCACTTCAAAACATTGGACAAAATTGCACAGTGCTGTGAAATAACAGTTTTAAAAGGCAAACTATAAACCCGGCAATCTACACTGCAGGGCAGTGTAATAAGGGCCTAAGACAGTTTTCCTATACTTATAGAAGTTTTTATCCTGTAGGATTTAGACTTTACCTGACTGGTACAAGAAATGGAGTTGGTGCAGATGCATAGATTCAACTTGACACGTGCCAACTGTCAAATCTGCACCGCTCTGACTAGGCTACTTCACAACCCTAGACTGCCTTTAAATACGAGCTAAATAGGGGGAAATGTTCTACGAGCACGAAATATATACTCTCCAATCTTACGAGTTGCTATCTCGAGTTAGAAACGCGCATTTTATAGCGTCATGTGAAGCACGCATTGGAAGTATAGGAATAGAAGTGTATAAGAGAATGATGGTGGGATGGAGAGTGGTGGTTGTAAAGGATGGTTTACACGGTGGCAACGAAATGGATGGATTTGTAAAACGTTCCACGAACAATTGAAATCGTTTCTACAGCGAGAAAGCTGTAATCGTTGTTTTAAATTTTAAATATTTGCCATGTATTTTTATCAAAGAAATATATAGTTTATTTAAAAAAATAAACATATTGACAAATTGATGGATTGCATTTTTGTAAAATATGGTCGTTATTAATTAAATTTTTTAATAAAAAATAATTTAATGGATTGTTCCCGGAAATATTAAGATAAAGGCACAAAAAAAAACATGTATTGTCCAAAAGCTTTACAATTATTGCTTTTTCCTAATAAATTACAGAGAAGCCAATATATATTTTTTTCTAGTTCTTTCATCCTGATATACCTAGAAATATTAAGTTGGTTTATATTTATTCAAGGAAAATTATAACATATTAATATAGAATATCACCCAAATACCGTAACTTAAAACATTAAGTAGCTAGATGTACATTTCAAGGGCTATGCCCCCATCTTCAGTAGCACAAGTTAAACTAAATAAAATACCATTTGATATATTATTAAATAAATAAGTCAACATGACAGAGGTACTTCAAAAATGGCATATAATATGACCTATAAATTTTTAAAACAATACAAATTAACAATTAAAGAAAATATTGGTTTGTGAATAAATAAATTAATGCTTTAAGTTACAGTATTTGGGTGATATTCTATATTAATATTTAACACCGTAGTAATCATTTTTAAAATCTATATACAAATTTGGTTTTAGGAAAAACAGAGGGACGAGGGAGGCGATTTTAGCACTAAGAACAGTAGTAGAAAAAAGAATGAGGGTAGGAAAGGTAACTTGCATAGCTTTTGTAGATTTAGAAAAGGCATTTGATAATGTAGATTGGGACATAATGTTTAGAATTTTAAAAGAAACGGGTATAGATTATAAGGATAGGAGAATAATTTTTAATTTATATAAACACCAAACTGCCTTAGTTAGAATTGAGGGGGAAGAAGAGGTAGCAAAAATAGGGAAGGGAGTTCGGCAGGGATGTACACTTTCACCGTTATTATTTAATCTATATATAGAAGATGCAATAAACAAAGTAAAAGAAGAGTATAGTGTAGGTGTGAATGTACAGGGAGAGAAAATATATATGTTGAGATTCGCCGACGATATAGCTATATTGGAAGAAAGCGAAAAGAATTTAGAAAGGGTATTGAATGGTATGCAGGCAGTATTGACTAGGGATTTTAACATGAAAATAAATATAGGTAAAACTAAAGTGATGAGGTGTGACAAAAAGGAATGCAGTAGAAAAATGAGGATCACAATAGGAGATAATAGAATCGAAGAAGTGTCAGATTTTTGTTATTTAGGCAGTAGAATCACAAAAGATAATCGAAGCAAAGTAGATATAAAGTGTAGGATAGCACAGGGTAGGAAGGCATTCGTAGAAAAGGAACAGATTTTAAGATCAAATATTGACTTGGGTATTAGAAAAAGATTACTGAAGGTATATGTTTGGAGTGTAGCACTGTACGGGTGTGAGGCGTGGACTATAGGAAAGGAAGAGAAGCGTAGATTACAAGCATTCGAAATGTGGTGTTATAGGAGGATGATGAGGATTGGTTGGGAAGATAAAGTAACAAATGAAGCTGTACTAGAGTTAGTAGGGGAGAAGAGAAGTATTTGGAGAGTGTTACAGCGTAGGAGAGACAGATTAGTAGGGCATATCCTTAGGCATGGGGGATTATGCAATTGATCATAGAAGGTAGAGTGGAGGGAAAGAGAGGGGTAGGTAGGCCTAGATTGGAGTATGTGAGTCAGATAGTTGAAGACGTTGAGATGAATAGCTATAGGGAGATGAAGGGATTAGCTCAGGATAGATCGGCATGGCGTGCTGTTTCCAACCAATCTTTAGGATTGCGGACTCTTTAACTAAAATATACAAATTCGAAGAATAAACCTGCAGAATAAAACGCAACTTTTTTAACAGTAAAGAAACGACTAATTTCACAGACAGAGTATGCTTTAGATGCAAAAGCGCAGATCGGTTAATTAATAAAATATAAAGAACAGATGTTATATATAGATGTCGATAGGTTAAAATTAGCTGATGTATATGAAAAGTACAAGCAGAAAGTAGAAATCATGGCTAATGGAACATCAAGGAGCGACATAGATTGCGAATGGAGGGAAATCGGAAATGAGTTAACTACAGCAGCAAATGAAGTATTAGGCACAAAGAAAAGGACAGGTAGGAGGGAATGGATCACGGAAGAAATAGTGGAAATGATAGAAGCAAGAAGGAAAATTAAAATAGGAAACACAGAAGCAGGACAGAAAAAATATAAGGAACTAAGGAACTTAATTAATAGGAAATGCAAGCTAGCGAAAGAAGAGTGGATAAAAGGAAACTGTGAGGATATTGAGGAGGATATGAGAAGAGGTAAAGTAGATTTGGGCTACAGGAAAATTAAGTCACATTTTTCTAAAGTAAAACCAAAGGGTAACATTATATGTGATAAGCAGGGTAAGGAACTCACAGAAAATAAGGAAAAAGCTAGAAGATGGAAGGAGTATCTTGAAGATTTATATAAAGGTAGGCAGGACATGGAGGAGCTAGAAAATGTGGAACAGATAGATGAGGATGACTTAGGTCCTAGCATACTTAGGTCAGAGTTTCATAGAGCATTAAATGATTTACGGAATAACAAAGCAGCGGGGATTGATATGATACCAGCCGAATTAATAAAACACGCAGGGGAAAAAATGCAGGAGCGATTATACAGGTTAGTTTGTAAAATATATGAGAAGGGAGAAGTACCACAGGATTTTCAGCGTAGTAGAATAGTAACAATGCCGAAGAAAATAGGAGCTAATTTGTGTGAGAACTATAGGACCATTAGCCTACTATCACATGCATCGAAGATATTGTTAAAGATTATTTATAGGAGATTAGAAAATGAAGTAGAGGAAAGGCTAGGAGAAGATCAGTTTGGTTTTAGGAAAAACAGAGGGACGAGAGAGGCGATTCTAGCACTAAGAACGGTAGTAGAAAAAAGAAAGAGGGTAGGAAAGGTAACTTGCATAGCTTTTGTAGACTTAGAAAAGGCATTTGATAATGTAGATTGGGACATAATGTTTAGAATTTTAAAAGAAACGGGTATAGATTATAAGGATAGGAGAATAATTTTTAATTTATATAAACACCAAACTGCCTTAGTTAGAATTGAGGGGGAAGAAGAGGTAGCAAAAATAAGGAAGGGAGTTCGGCAGGGATGTACACTCTCACCGTTATTATTTAATCTATATATAGAAGATGCAATAAACAAAGTAAAAGAAGAGTATAGTGTAGGTGTGATTGTACAGGGAGAGAAAATATATATGCTGAGATTCGCCGACGATATAGCTATATTGGAAGAAAGCGAAAAGAAGTTAGAAAGGGTATTGAATGGTATGCAGGCAGTATTGACTAGGGATTTTAACATGAAAATAAATATAGGTAAAACTAAAGTGATGAGGTGTGACAAAAAGGAATGCAGTAGAAAAATGAGGATCTCAATAGGAGATAATAGAATCGAAGAAGTGTCAGATTTTTGTTATTTAGGCAGTAGAATCACAAAAGATAATCGAAGCAAGGTAGATATAAAGTGTAGGATAGCACAGGGTAGGAAGGCATTCGTAGAAAAAGAACAGATTTTAAGATCAAATATTGACTTGGGTATTAGAAAAAGATTACTGAAGGTATATGTTTGGAGTGTAGCACTGTACGGGTGTGAGGCGTGGACTATAGGAAAGGAAGAGAAGCGTAGATTAGAAGCACTTGAAATGTGGTGTTATAGGAGGATGATGAGGATTGGTTGGGAAGATAAAGTAACAAATGAAGCTGTACTAGAGTTAGTAGGGGAGAAGAGAAGTATCTGGAGAGTGTTACAGCGTAGGAGAGACAGATTAGTAGGGCATATCCTTAGACATGGGGGGATTATGCAATTGATCATAGAAGGTAGAGTGGAGGGAAAGAGAGGGGTAGGTAGGCCTAGATTGGAGTATGTGAGTCAGATAGTTGAAGACGTTGAGATGAATAGCTATAGGGAGATGAAGGGATTAGCTCAGGATAGATCGGCATGGCGTGCTGTTTCCAACCAATCTTTAGGATTGCGGACTTTCTAACTAACTAAAGAACAGTGAAAATTATTTTATTATCCAAACAAATAATCGCTCCAATAACCGATGCGGTAATAAACCGTAGAAATGAAAATTTACGACCATTCCAAACGTGAGCACTTAAATTCTAAGACACGCAAACACCATTATCGACATGAACCGATTCATTTCCGCCTGTATGAATCTAGTAAAATTTGCACGGGACGTCTCATTATCTTTTTTGGCAGCAGAGTTAATGCCGACGCAAAAAGCAGGGATAAATAAGGAATCCAAGAATAGAACAGAAAGTGTGTTGGTTTCGGTGTTGGAAATAATCCCGACTGTCGTAGTAACACCTGGAATGTATTGCTATAATTTAAAGACTGGGATTAAGAGATTAGACGAACAAGGAAATATGAATTAGGATAATTTAGAATTATTTGTAAGAGTGATGGATATTTGTAAAATTAATCCCTAGGACGTAAAAAAATGTTAAAAAAATTGCAAGAAAAAAACTTTATAAAAAGGTTTTTATAAACTAAATGTGCATTTCGAAAGCTAATACACCTTCATTACGACACAACAGTCGAACGAATGATGGAACGGCAATAAATGGCAAATTAGTTAAAAACATGATTTTACATGAAGAATTCTTCTCAAACTAAAGATAAAATTTGCTTTGGTTGGTTAAATTGCTGTCTTGCAATCTATAGGCTATTGATTCGAATCCCGGCCACGGTAGAAAATTTATATCGGACCTGTTGGTGTTTCGTCAATTAGATAAATATATACAAATAAAAATTTCTCTTGGAAAAATGACCCAAACATTGTATTTACAATGTCATAAATTTTTCGAAATATCTTTAGTACTGTTTTTCGTATTCTAAAGAAAAATATTTTATATTTCTTAGTTTTTGAACTTGTTTCGGTCCTATTGTCCATTATCAAGTCCACTGTGGGCGTCATGCCAAAACAATTATAATGACAGTTACCTCCTATTCCTCAATGAAAAAGAGCCACCGTTCCTGTATCGGTCAACTTTAAATAGGCGTGACCAGTTGAAGTTGACATAATGTCAACATGACATGGACATACATAAATTTAGAGCAATTTAACGATGAGGTAATAGAAAATCTGCACGGAATAGAATTTCTATAAATGTGACATTCGTACATAATTGAAGGTTTATATATTTTTAAAGAAACTAAGATAAATGACTCTGGGTACTATAAAATACCGAGGATTTTGACGTTAATTTTTTTTTTAAACTTCAAGTTTATTTATTTTTTGAATTTTCTTTTTTAATAATGAATGATGTTGGACTTGGACAAATCAAAAATTGTTAATCGTATTTCTTCTTTAGCAACGTTTCGATTTAATTTTAAATCCTCATCGGAGTATAAGATTTGGAAAGTTTTGAAAAATGATTTTCCGAGTGATCGTAGTTTAAAAAATGAAAAGACAAATAAACAGAGAAATCAGTTTCCATTATTAATAAAATTTGAGATTGAACTGGATTTGATCATTCAGATGAAGTTTGAAGGGCTAATTGATTTAGCAGGTTCGAATCTCAATAACAACAATAAGTTTACTTTTTTAATTCCTGCAGATCAATATATAAAAATTGCCAATTCATCAATTGTTCTTATTTTTTTTAAAATCGTAAAACATTATACAAAGTAGTTGTTTATTAAAGTGCACGTCATTTTTGGTTGGGGAGTTTCTTCTATTTTTTATGTTGTAATTATTTGTATACCCGAAAGTCTTAAAATAATAAACCATTTGCGGGCATATAAACTTCAATGCTGCCCTATTTTTGGAATATTGTTTGTACAGGGGTAGAAACAGAAACACACGCTCCATAAATATTCCACACTTCACGTATCCATTGTAAACATGTACACAATTCATATACAGAGCGATTCAAATTTACTCCTCATTCTATAGGCAACCATATTGTTTTTTAACTAATACGAAATGTCACAAGGGTAGAAAAATAAATCACCTCGTATCAATTATAATTCGAAATATGAATAATTAAAAAAAAAAAAAGAAATATTCTCTAGTTTGTGGAGGATAGGTTTCGATTATAGAAAAATTATAGTTGAGCTAGATCTACTCATGCGGCAACAAAAATAATTTTCAATAGTACATAAACACTTTATATCCAAAATGAAGTTGAATTATTGCGTTACCCTGTATTATTCACGTCGCGCCATCTAGAATTCTAGAATGAAGGTATTTACCTCAGAATTGTATGTAGTATTTTCTACTGGGGGTTCTAACAAACGAAAACAATGTAAACATGTCGTTGCGGCAAATGAAGGCTCCTCCGAGAACGCTTGTATATAATTTAGTATTTTTGGATGGTAATTAGGTTGTTAATAACTACTAGTTTACAGTAATACATTTACCTAATCCAGACGTAATCACATTTTCAAGGAAAAATACAAAACATATCGGAAATAAAATGAAAAATTATTAAAGAAACCGATTTGTTAAGATTTTTATTAATAAGTTTTGAAACTCCCCAAAACATTTTTTTGCCAATTCTGACGTTTATGCCACTTTATTATTGCACATCTTACAAATTATTGATCAATAATCTAAATAAATTCGACATAATCCTTACTTATTTTTAGCTTATTGTCACTCAGATTTGCTAAGATTTTTATCAATGAAAGAGTATGAAAAAGTTATTAAAAATATTTTTTTGGCAATTCAGACGTTTATGTCACTTTATTATTGCACACCTGACAAATTATTAATAAATTCGACATCCTCGTTACTTATTTTATGAATATCTAAGACAACACTTGATTTATGTCAAGAAATGTCAAATACTGAAAAAAATCAGCTGGACGTAATTTTTACTTCGGTCGCTTAATTTCACTCATTTCCACAACTGGATTATGAAACAGATTTGCTAAAAAAATTTATTAATAAGTTTGAAAAATTACAAAAAATAATAATTTTTGACATTTCTGACGTTTATATCACTTTATTATTGCACATCTGAGAAATTATTAATCAATAATCTAAACAAATTCGACATATTTTATGAATATTTAAGACAGCACGTGACATATGTCAAGAAATGTCAATCAAATATTACAGAAAATCAGCATAATATTTACATCTGTTGCTTTACATACGTCACTAATTTCCACCACTGGATTTTGAAACAGATTTGATCAGATTTTTATTAATAAAAAATTTGAACAATTACAAAAAATATTTTTGGCAAATCTGGCGTTTATGTCACTGTATTATTGCACACCTGACAAATTATTGATCAATAATCTAAATAAATTCGACATAATCCTTACTTATTTTATGAATGTCTAAGACAGCGCGTGACTTATGTCAAGAAGTGTCAATAAAATAATGCAGAAAATCAGCTGGATATGATTTTTACCTCTATCGCTTAATGTCACTCAGATTTGCTAAGATTTCTATCAATGAAAGAGTATGAAAAATTATCAAAATATTTTTTTGGCAATTCTGACGTTTAGGTCACTTTATTATTGCACACCTGACAAATTATTAATAAATTCGGCACCTCGTTACTTATTTTATGAATATCTAAGACAACACTTGATTTATGTCAAGAAATGTCAAATACTGCAAAAAATCAGCTGGACGTAATTTTTACTTCGGTCACTTATTTTCACTCATTTCCACAACTGGATTTTGAAACAGATTTGAGAAATTATTAATCAATAATCTAAATAAATTCGACATATTTTATGAATATCTAAGACAGCACGTGACATATGTCAAGAAATGTCAATAAAATATTGCAGAAAATCGGCATAATATTTACACCCGTCACTAATTTCCACCACTGGATTTTGAAACAATTTGATCAGATTTTTATTAATAAAAAATTTGAACAATTACTAAAAATATTTTTTGGCAAATCTGGCGTTTATGCCACTGTATTATTGCACACCTGAGAAATTATTAATCAATAACCAAATAAATTCGACATACTCATTACTTATTTTATGAATATCTAAGATAGTATGAGACTTATGTCAAGAAATGTCAATCAAATACTGCAAAAAATCAGCTGGATATAATTTTTACTTCTGTCGCTTATTGTCACTCATTTCCACTACTATTTTTGACAAAATAAAAACGGATTTTTTTAACTATCGATTTAAAATTCTGATTTTGCTTTTTGAAAATACTTATACAAATTAAAGTAAATATAAAATTTTTAGTATAAAAACAAACTACAAAGCAATCAATAATTAATATTTCAATAACCATTAATTTTAGTCCTAGAAACCGCAACAGGAATTTTTGAATTAAAAATATTTTAGGAATCATTTCTGTTTTAAAGAGGTATCCCAAGGGAGTTGCGGTTGTGTATTTTCAAATCCCAAGCAGTTTTCCAATCCTTTAATCTCCTTTCAAAGAATGTTTGAATTTACTGCTTCAAATTCAGCCAAGAAAAATAAAGAAGTTTCTAATTCAAGATAGTTTTCTAATTCAAGATATGTCACTGACTATTTTTTTATAACGTTTTGTATAAGAATAAATGTTCACAATATTTTATACACTAATAAACGTTGTGGTCAAGTAAATTATTTTATAGAAAACATAGGCTGAGTGAACAATAAATAATGCAGATTTGTTGAGAATGTGAAATTAATAATTTAATTTAGATTGTCTAGAAAGGCCAAACCATTTTATAGGTTGTTCTTTTACAACTAAAATAGATCTTGTACGGGAATATAGAATTTATTAAATTTAGAGCAACTAGTTATATTATTCATTTAAAAATACAAACATCAAAAATACAAGTCCAGTTTTGATTTCTATTTATTATTATACAAATTATACGTTTCGTAATTCTGAATATAAATGAAATTTTCTGAAAATTTCTTAAAAAATACCAGATCGTGCATTGTTGAATTCGTCGGAGGTATTTTGATACATTTTTTTACAAAACTTACGATGACTATACGGAGTGTGAAAGTCTGTCTGAACGAGTAGTGACTTATTATGCAATTTTGCTATGTAAGAATTTATATGTAATTAAAAATGTACTATCAAATTTTAGTATAGAATATCACCCAAATACCGTAATTCAAAGCATTAAGTAGCTAGATGTACATTTCGAAGGCTATGCCCCCATCTTCAGTAACACGGGATACAAAGTAAATAAAATACCTCTGTCACGAATCGTATATATTTTTATATTTTATTTTTAGTGTGTGCTACTGAAGATGGGGGGCATAGCCTTCGAAATGCGCACCTTGCTACTTTATGCTTTAAGTTGCGGTATTTGGGTGATACTCTATACTATTATTTAACACCGTAGTGATAATTTTTTTAAAGTATTTGTTTGTTAATTCGATTCTTTTTTGGGGAACGCACTGACACGTAATATTTCCATTAGAAAAGTCAGTAGTTCTTATGTATTATTAACAACGTATGGTCTGTGCAATATGCCTACTTTGGAGAGAAATGACGCATAGAAAAAAAAAGCAATAATAAAATCGTTTAATAATATGTCCATATATACTTTGTCATGCCAAATAAATTTCTTGTCATTTTTGATGTTTTAAAAAGTTCCCAAAGTCCGTCCATATTCGTGGTAGTGCTGACAAACAATTACTCCAGCACTTATATACGTAAATTTAAATTACTGCATTTTCAGTACTTGATTTCAAAGTAGTTTTTATTTACAAAATCACTCCGTCTCTTCCATATTATTCTAGTCTGCTTTATGGACTCATAGTTTTATTTATCGTACGTGGTCGACAATAATGTATGGTGTATTAGTAGTTTAGCCCATATTCCAAATACCGGAAGTTTAGCCGAAATTGCTTCAAAGCCACCTATATTAAAATAAACTTCACATCGGGACATCTGGGTTAAAAAAGATGGAATAAACTACACGGTAATGTTATAAAAAGAGATGTTATCATTGCAGTCCTACCAATGAATATTTGTTCGTTGTCTTTGATTAATTGTCGCCGATTTAAGATCAATACCAATAAATCAGCAGTAAAAGCAAGATTTTTTTAATGCGAATATTGTAAACAGTATTGCTTATAGTATAAAATATCACCAAAATACCGTTACTATTTAAAAAAATATCACTACGGTGTTAAATATTAATATAGAATATCACCCAAATACCGTAACAAGCATTAGGTATGTACATTTCGAAGGCTATGCCCCCATCTTCAGTAGCACAAGATAAAAACAAAATAAAATACCACTGTGATTGATATACAATTAAATAAATAAGTCAACATGACAGAAGTATTTTAAAAATGGCATATAATATGACCTATAAATCTTTTAAAATAATACAAATTAACAATTAACGAAAATATTGGTTTGTGAAATCTAAAATAACCAAAAATAAATAAACAAAATAAAAATAAATTCAAACATAGTTCTTATTAAATAAATTAAATAGACAACATAAAATTGGGCCTGAATCTAAATTCATTAAATTTGATTTAGATTTATGCATATTTATGTATATACTTTCATAAGCATTTAACTCGGAATAATTCCAAACACTTTTAAGCAATTTAAGTGAACTAATTTGAATATGATGACCTGAGTTAGTCAAAAATATGCTCGGTTACAGCACTTTTATCTTTTCTATTTAATCTGAAATGAGCTAAATGCTCCTTAAATATAGTTTCAATTGGTCTACGTGTTTGTCTTCTATATATACTTTAGGACAACTAAAACAAGATATTTCATAAATACCAGATTTTTTATTGAAATCAATCAAATCTTTTGGATTTCCTAGAAAATTAGCAAGACTGTTAGTAGAAGTATTATATGTTACTTTAAAATTATATTTATTTAAAATACTATCTAAACCACGTGCAATTATAGGATCAAATGGTAATTTAACAAATTTTGAATTATTACTTTGTTCCAAACTACTAATATTTCTGATATCTCTTGTTCTTTTAAATTTTCTTAATATGTTATTTATAATTTTATAATAATAGCCATTTTGTACTGCTATATTTCGGATATTATTTAATTCAATATTATATTTATCATTAGATAAAGGAAAATTTAATATGCGGTTAATTAAATAATTAAAAGCAGTAGATTTATGTTGACGACAATGATTTGAATAATTACTTTATATTTATAAAATATAAAATAACAATCACGATTCGTGACAGAGGTATTTTATTTAGTTTTTATCTTGTGCTACTGAAGATGGGGGCATAGCCTTCGAAATGTACTTCTAGCTACTTAATTCTTTAAGTTACGGTATTTGGGTGATATTCTAAACTATTATTTAACACCGTAGTGATAATTTTTAATTAAGTATTGCTTATATTTTATAACAAAATCAACCTTGGGCTAAAAACGAATTAGTCGAATTTAAAGATTCATTTATGTATTACATTGAATTTATTTCGAGTCTGAACAAAGTCGCGGCTCTAAAAACGACTTCTTCGACGATTCATTTAATAAGACCGAAGTGTGTATAACTGTATACGAATATACAGAGTGATCGGACAAAAGTTGCCCAGGAAAATTATATATTGAGAATCAATGGTTTACTTACTATATGTCAAAATATATAGCGAATAATGCGTTTTATAGCAGGGTGAAAAAAATGGAGGTTTTTTTTTTTTTTATAAAATGAGCTTTTGCGGTTGATTAAACTTGTAGGTACAAATTTTTGAGAAATCTCCGGCAGGTTTTTTGTTGCAATAGAAAAATACTAAGATTTGTATTACAAAAAAAAGCAACAACCTCAGTTCTTATAGCAATTATTAAAGTTACAAAAAAAAATCCAGCGGATTTTTGGATTACTCTCGGGTAGGTAGCCAAGCCGAGTATCGTAAAATGGGAAACGAATCTTAAAAAAAATTATGCACTCCCAAAAAATGTTCATGTACGTACAGATATAAGCATAAAATTAGATAGAGATCATAATTGTAGTAAAAAAATTGAATAAATGCCGACTAAACAAAATTGAACGTTCATCTCACATAACTAAAGATGCGCAAAGACAACACTATCGATACTTCATCATATACAATTTTTTTCAGGTATCCATACGAATTGTATAACAAAATGCAGATTCTTTAAAATATCGCTTTTTTAAATAAAAATATAATAAAATAATTATCATGCAGACATGCCAATAAGATCGTGAATATACGTACATATTTAAAACAATAACTATACAGTATCTTGTTGTTTTTAACAAAACAAAAGGTTGAACTAGTTTACCTGAATGTTAGGAAATTGGCGATGTAATAAGAAATAATTTTAATATACTGGTAAAATATATGTGATAAGCAGGGTAGGGAACTCACAGAAAATAAGGAAAAAGCTAGAAGATGGAAGGAGTATCTTGAAGATTTATATAAAGGTAGGCAGGACATGGAGGAGCTAGAAAATGTGGAACAGATAGATGAGGATGACTTAGGTCCTAGCATACTTAGGTCAGAGTTTCATAGAGCATTAAATGATTTACGGAATAACAAAGCAGCGGGGATTGATATGATACCAGCCGAATTAATAAAACACGCAGGGGAAAAAATGCAGGAGCGATTATACAGGCTAGTTTGTAAAATATATGAGAAGGGAGAAGTACCACAGGATTTTCAGCGTAGTAGAATAGTAACAATGCCGAAGAAAATAGGAGCTAATTTGTGTGAGAACTATAGGACCATTAGTCTACTATCACATGCATCGAAGATATTGCTAAAGATTATTTATAGGAGATTAGAAAATAAAGTAGAGGAAAGGCTAGGAGAAGATCAGTTTGGTTTTAGGAAAAACAGAGGGACGAGAGAGGCGATTCTAGCACTAAGAACGGTAGTAGAAAAAAGAAATAGGGTAGGAAAGGTAACTTGCATAGCTTTTGTAGACTTAGAAAAGGCATTTGACAATGTAGATTGGGACATAATGTTTAGAATTTTAAAAGAAACGGGTATAGATTATAAGGATAGGAGAATAATTTTTAATTTATATAAACACCAAACTGCCTTAGTTAGAATTGAGGGGGAAGAAGAGGTAGCAAAAATAGGGAAGGGAGTTCGGCAGGGATGTACACTTTCACCGTTATTATTTAATCTATATATAGAAGATGCAATAAACAAAGTAAAAGAAGAGTATAGTGTAGGTGTGAATGTACAGGGAGAGAAAATATATATGCTGAGATTCGCCGACGATATAGCTATATTGGAAGAAAGCGAAAAGAATTTAGAAAGGGTATTGAATGGTATGCAGGCAGTATTGACTAGGGATTTTAACATGAAAATAAATATAGGTAAAACTAAAGTGATGAGGTGTGACAAAAAGGAATGCAGTAGAAAAATGAGGATCACAATAGGAGATAATAGAATCGAAGAAGTGTCAGATTTTTGTTATTTAGGCAGTAGAATCACAAAAGATAATCGAAGCAAGGTAGATATAAAGTGTAGGATAGCACAGGGTAGGAAGGCATTCGTAGAAAAAGAACAGATTTTAAGATCAAATATTGACTTGGGTATTAGAAAAAGATTACTGAAGGTATATGTTTGGAGTGTAGCACTGTACGGGTGTGAGGCGTGGACTATAGGAAAGGAAGAGAAGCGTAGATTAGAAGCACTTGAAATATGGTGTTATAGGAGGATGATGAGGATTGGTTGGGAAGATAAAGTAACAAATGAAGCTGTACTAGAGTTAGTAGGGGAGAAGAGAAGTATTTGGAGAGTGTTACAGCGTAGGAGAGACAGATTAGTAGGGCATATTCTTAGGCATGGGGGGATTATGCAATTGATCATAGAAGGTAGAGTGGAGGGAAAGAGAGGGGTAGGTAGGCCTAGATTGGAGTATGTGAGTCAGATAGTTGAAGACATTGAGATGAATAGCTATAGGGAGATGAAGGGATTAGCTCAGGATAGATCGGCATGGCGTGCTGTTTCCAACCAATCTTTAGGATTGCGGACTCTTTAACTAACTGGTAAAATGTGATTTCTTTCAAGATAAAAAAGATATGGCAACAAGTCTTAAAAATATCGACATATAAAAACGTATCGAAGTATCGTATTATACGATAAAATAAAGAAAACAAATATATATAAAGTTTTTCTTACTTAAGTAATATAATCAAATCATTGTTGTTTTGTATTCTGCATACAAGGAATTTTGTTTTGTTTTTCTATTTACATTTAATAAAATTAATGAAAAAATAAATATAAACGATACCCTTCAAATGAACAATATTTAAGTTCTTTTAAAAAATATCGCCACTTTAAAAAACATATATATAAACAACTATCGATTACATGAATTTGCAATGTGCAGTATATCTAGATATAGTTCCAGATGCAGTTTATTGATTTACCTATTCCCGTTAAATGTTGCTATTTTTGTATATTCGTAGAATTTCAGTATATTTTCGTAAGAAAAAAAAACGCAGCACTTAATGGGTTATTATAAAATTGTGTACGTGTAAAGAATATAGACTAAAAATAAGAAAAATATTGTATTTCTGTCGAGGAAATCTCTGTCGAGGAGTTGAGTTGCAATATCGCTTATAATAATTACAAAAAAATAGGTGTTTTCTATCTGTGAATCATTCTTTTAAATATGCGTCTTACACAGCATGGGTACCACTCACATTTTTATTTGAATATCAAACATTTTACTAATATAAAAATTATATGAAGAATTAGGAGCACATATTTGTTTCTTAACTGAAAATCAAACAATTGTGATAAAAAAAACCAATGACGGTTTAGGTTCAGTTCTTCATAGTATGTTCGTGGCTAGTTGATTGTTGATGGTAAACGCCCAGTACTACTATTACTGGGACCACTACCTGTACTCACCTTACAATTTCTCTATTAGAGTCCTTTCGGTTTTCGTATCCAAACAAAACAACGTGCACATTACAAATACAAAATTATCTTATTTAATCTGCACACACGGCGATAACTAAGTTGCATTCACGACATATTAAATAGCGAACACAATAACAAGCCGACTGAGCAACTACTTGTATCGTATGGGAGCGCGGCACAACTTCTGCCCAGCGCAAGCAGTTACCAACTGAAACGTGTGCAGAAGCGCGCTTTGAATCTAGGATGGGCGCGCGCGCAAGCGTTCCGTGACTCACCGTGCAGGTGCGATTCTTTATTAATCGTATACCTGACGTACAGGGAGTTTATATTTTTCACTGATCTATTGGTAGCACTGGTTGTCTAATAGTGCTCTATAGACTAATATAGACAATACAATTGTATAGGAAAAAGAGAATCGTAGGGGTATTTGAGGGGAATTGTTTTTGAGCTATTTTCTATAGTGCTGTAACCTAGTGAGTGTGACAGGTATTACACATACTTTATAAGTAGGTATAAAGGGGTGTTTTTGCACTTCTGCACGTATAAGTTGTGCAAAAACACCCTTATTTACCTCCTTATATTACACTACACGAAAAATGGATACATTCTACAACTCAACGTACTTTATAGTTTGTTAACAGTTTTCATCTTTAATCTATCGTAGAACTTTTATGTCGGATAATTCATTGCTTCAAGAATTCTCATGTTTCCTACTTCATTGTTATGAGATAGTGAAATATCATTGGAAACTATCAACTACCCATTTGCAGAATGGTTCCGAATGTGCTCGGTATATTCTCTACTTATGACTCTTAATACAGGCAATATACAAATATGTTGTGTAATATAAATAGCCTATATACCATACTGGTGGAACCATCTATCTTTATTTTCATTCGTCCTTAGTAAGGAATTTTTTTTAGTAACTAGTTATAGATCGCGCTAGTATATTGGAGAAATACACGTGAACAAAAATTTGTCTGATAATCATTGTATCATAGTGCTGAGGGTTTTCAATGTTCGCGTTAGCATGCTCACGACTATTTTTCATGGCATTCGATAACTATGTAGTGCATATGAAATATTTAACATCTGTTACATAAAAATATACTAAATTATTGAAATTTAGTAAAATGGTGTATAAAAATGATTATATTTTTATGCCCAAGTATAGTGCTATTGTTAAAATGATATCGCGAAGAACATGTTAACATAAAATACATAGTATATATTCATGTTAAGGATTGATTTTTTTGTACAAATACGAGATAATTCGGAATAATACAAAAGTAGTATGAAGGTAGCAAGTTTGTATCATTTATAAATAGTCATAGGCATTATTTTACTCATCTTTTTCTATATTTGCTTGAATGTGACAAAAAGGAATTAATAACATTTGCATGTAGATTGTTCTTTCTTTAATAAAATAATTTTTACAAGTATGAATTGTATATGTATATTAATCCTTCCTGGATTTAATATATATAAGTTCCATGCATGACGGATCATTATTCTCTTTGTTCGAACGAATCGTCTAGTCTTCATTTACGCTTTGTTAGAGAATAATTATTAGTTACCATAATTTGGAATTATTTATTATAAACCTAATGCAGTGTTGCCACATACACACTCAATTTTAAAGAATTCTGCCGTCATGGTTTGATAACCAGCATAGAAAAATAAGTACTCTGTAATTATGCATTATTGTTTGTTCAAAATGTTTTCCATAAGAATGTACAAAACGTTGTTTGATATTATAAAATATAAATTCATGAATAAAGTTCAAGTTTATAGCTATATAAATCTAAAATTATTTGATTATAGAAATAAAGCTCAATCTAGAATAATCAAAAAATTATTCTACACTATCGGCCTCAAATTTATTAATAATCGAGTACAATTCGAGAGAAGCAAATGCGTCGATTGCAGCATAAAGTTTTTGCTCGGTGGTTAACGGCACAATGTTCCATTTGCTCATTCGTACTTTGTTATCCTTATTTATTCCCTTTTTCATCTTAAAATATTTCTACTGTAGGACATACATAATCGAGCAAGTCATAAAACAAACTTACAAAATAGTTTACTAAAGCCTGTAAACTCCACCGTTTTTTAAAAGACAATTTATTGTTTGCAAGTGTGCTTAATTCAATGCAATTATTCAATATGTCTACTTCCGCTGTTTTTGAACACTTAAAATCACGATACAACTTCTTAATATCACTAAAACAATAAAACAATATCTGTATCTACAATTCCCAAAAAAATAAAAATTACCATTTTATGTTGACTCCCACTAATCGAACTTTAGGATGTGATAAGAGAAGTAAAAGTGAATAAGGGATAGTACCTTTGGATAGGAGAGGATTATTCAAATTAAAGTCCGAAAAATGGAAAATATAACAAATATCGAAGTTTTTGCATATTTGCATGGTAGCAACATCTCCGGAACCAGTTTTAAAAGAAAAAGGCCATTCTAAATCGAAACCGAATGTGACATACGCCGCAGTACTATCAGTTTCTAGTAACGCCCTTCAAATAATTTAAAATATACGAATTCATTTACGGCAGCAAGTAATTAACCTACAATAAATTGTTAGCTATTTCCGCAGTTTCATGAAACGTTTCGATGTAGACAATTTTGCCTGGGTATTCAAGAATTGTTAACTCTTCTTCTACCTAAAAATAACTAGTAAATTCATTTTCCTATTATAATTCATAACTTTCATACCTGTTGATGATTTTTTTCAGATAGAGGAAGTTTGGTCGTTTTTCTTCTTGTCTGCATTGCCATTTCGGTACGAATCTGACTGAAAATAGCCAGATAGGGAAACGAGACATAAAAACCAAGGGTTGCCTCCGAAAAAACTTGCAAATGATTTCAATATTCTAGCTAAATAATTAATAAGTTAAACAAAATTTAGTAAATATATGTCCATATACTCTTAATATTAGATATTCAACACTTGACTCAAAGATCCACAGGTCAGCTGATTGATGCGCTCGTAAATCTGGCTACTTTGTGCCGCTTGACAGTAGGCTACTTCATATACGCAGCTGTATCGCAGAACGCGCATTACATCATTATCCCTATTCAGTTAATCTCATCCAGAATCGTACCGCCATTTCTTTTTAAAATAATTAGTTAAAGAGTCCGCAATCCTAAAGATTGGTTGGAAACAGCACGCCATGCCGATCTATCCTGAGCTAATCCCTTCATCTCCCTATAGCTATTCATCTCAACGTCTTCAACTATCTGACTCACATACTCCAATCTAGGCCTACCTACCCCTCTCTTTCCCTCCACTCTACCTTCTATGATCAATTGCATAATCCCCCCATGCCTAAGAATATGCCCTACTAATCTGTCTCTCCTACGCTGTAACACTCTCCAGATACTTCTCTTCTCCCCTACTAACTCTAGTACAGCTTCATTTGTTACTTTATCTTCCCAACCAATCCTCATCATCCTCCTATAACACCACATTTCAAGTGCTTCTAATCTACGCTTCTCTTCCTTTCCTATAGTCCACGCCTCACACCCGTACAGTGCTACACTCCAAACATATACCTTCAGTAATCTTTTTCTAATACCCAAGTCAATATTTGATCTTAAAATCTGTTCTTTTTCTACGAATGCCTTCCTACCCTGTGCTATCCTACACTTTATATCTACCTTGCTTCGATTATCTTTTGTGATTCTACTGCCTAAATAACAAAAATCTGACACTTCTTCGATTCTATTATCTCCTATTGTGATCCTCATTTTTCTACTGCATTCCTTTTTGTCACACCTCATCACTTTAGTTTTACCTATATTTATTTTCATGTTAAAATCCCTAGTCAATACTGCCTGCATACCATTCAATACCCTTTCTAATTTCTTTTCGCTTTCTTCCAATATAGCTATATCGTCGGCGAATCTCAACATATATATTTTCTCTCCCTGTACATTCACACCTACACTATACTCTTCTTTTACTTTGTTTATTGCATCTTCTATATATAGATTAAATAATAACGGTGAGAGTGTACATCCCTGCCGAACTCCCTTCCCTATTTTTGCTACCTCTTCTTCCCCCTCAATTCTAACTAAGGCAGTTTGGTGTTTATATAAATTAAAAATTATTCTCCTATCCTTATAATCTATACCCGTTTCTTTTAAAATTCTAAACATTATGTCCCAATCTACATTGTCAAATGCCTTTTCTAAGTCTACAAAAGCTATGCAAGTTACCTTTCCTACCCTATTTCTTTTTTCTACTACCGTTCTTAGTGCTAGAATCGCCTCCCTCGTCCCTCTGTTTTTCCTAAAACCAAACTGATCTTCTCCTAGCCTTTCCTCTACTTTATTTTCTAATCTCCTATAAATAATCTTTAACAATATCTTCGATGCATGTGATAGTAGGCTAATGGTCCTATAGTTCTCACACAAATTAGCTCCTATTTTCTTCGGCATTGTTACTATTCTACTACGCTGAAAATCCTGTGGTACTTCTCCCTTCTCATATATTTTACAAACTAACCTGTATAATCGCTCCTGCATTTTTTCCCCTGCGTGTTTTATTAATTCGGCTGGTATCATATCAATCCCCGCTGCTTTGTTATTCCGTAAATCATTTAATGCTCTATGAAACTCTGACCTAAGTATGCTAGGACCTAAGTCATCCTCATCTATTTGTTCCACATTTTCTAGCTCCTCCATGTCCTGCCTACCTTTATATAAATCTTCAAGATACTCCTTCCATCTTCTAGCTTTTTCCTTATTTTCTGTGAGTTCCTTACCCTGCTTATCACATATAATGTTACCCTTTGGTTTTACTTTAGAAAAATGTGACTTAATTTTCCTGTAGCCCAAATCTACTTTACCTCTTCTCATATCCTCCTCAATATCCTCACAATTTCCTTTTATCCACTCTTCTTTCGCTAGCTTGCATTTCCTATTAATTAAGTTCCTTAGTTCCTTATATTTTTTCTGTCCTGCTTCTGTGTTTCCAATTTTAATTTTCCTTCTTGCTTCTATCATTTTAACTATTTCTTCCGTTTAAAATAAAATGTATTTATATTTCTTATAAAACCTTATTATTTCTTAATACTAACTTATTATAATATAAGAAAATAATTGTCATTTGAACAATAAATTCTTCTAGCTAGTACATCACAGTTTGGCCGCTTTTTTGAACGTTTAATTATGCGTAGTCTAATATATTTTGAATTTTAAAACGATCCTAAGATATGTAATTGATTATTTTTATAATTACGTTATTGTGCATATCGAATGCTCTAGCTACTTTTATGAAATTTTCTTTACTTTAACAAAATTTTCCACATGTTCTTACATTTATATTTATTACACCTGCGAAGATTTTTATTAATGTTTTAAATTGCCTTTTTATGTCATGTTAGATAATAATGACAAGATGTGTCATATTTGCTAATGTCAATTATATTATCCACATCTTATTCACAGTTTGGTGTGCGTAAGGTCACTTGTATTCTCATATGTCACATTTGTTGTAGTGGTTGCCTGTATGTTATCAATCTCGCTGTTTTGGTTGGAAACATGATTGGGTTTTTCGCCTTTTTCGCATTGTTATTAACATTATCACGAGCAGACAATCTATCCGACGAAGAGAATAGTTCCGGTCGACACACAATCGAAGGACGCGTTTATGCAGTTGATCAATTCGCCGCACCTCCCAATTGGCAAGCAAACACGCAATTACACGTAAATGGGGGTGAGTTCATCGGTTTCGTACGCGACGATGGTAATTTCGTCGTACATAACGTACCTAGTGGCAGCTACATATTGGAGGTACTAAATCCGCAATTTTCCTACGAGCCCGTAAGAGTCGAGATAAACACCAAGGGCAAATACCGAGCCCGCAAAGTGAATCACATCCAGACATCTCAGGTTATTCAAGTGCCATATCCGTTACTGATGAAACCGTTGGGTAGGACTAGATACTTCCAGGTGCGGGAGCAATGGCGCGTAACCGATTTTCTAACGAATCCGATGGTTCTTATGATGGTATTGCCACTGATTCTGATCATGGTCTTGCCGAAAATGATGAACGATCCGGAAACGAAGAAGGAGATGGAGCAAATTGGAAGTCTTACCAAGTTTGAGATGCCAGAAATGTCCCAGATGATGACGAATTTGTTATCTGGTAGCACGGCTCAGCAAAATGAAAAAGCACCTAGCAAGAAATCTCTAAAACAGAAGAAAAAAGCTTAGTTAATAAAAATGTTCTATAGGCAATTGTGACACAACTAGTCAGTTTTTTAATTGTTAGCAACAGGTTTTGTACGATATAGTGTGGCTCATTATAATATATTCTACTTTAAGAATGTAGATTTATATTGTGTACACGATATTTGTTAATTAATTTATAAAATAATTGTCGTTTCGTAAAAATATAGTACCTGTTAAATAAAATTTTCGCTTTTCATATCATTTAAATCTATCCGTAGTAACAATATCGTATCAACAGTTTTTTTAAAGTAATTTGTGGCACGTTACAGGCTTATTTGCATTGAATTATGATTTTTATGTTGATCTAGTTGTGAAATGAAGGTATAAGATTAAACTTTTAGTGTACTACGTCATGTAACACGGTTTGAAAATTACCTTCGTAGCAGTTGTTCTCAAAATGCATCCTAATGTAAATAAAGACGTTATATAAGATGAAATATGATTTCATCATTTTTTAAAGTTCCTCGTTTTCATGGTAATTTTTCGAAATCCAACAGCAAACGTATATAATTAATGATTGAGAAAAAACAATATATCAACTCACAATAACATTTTATTTGAGGATGCCATTAAATTGATATGTTATTTCGTCCACTTGGAAATTACTTAAATTTAAAGCGATGTACATGTTCAGTTCATAAAATTAAAATAGTCATTAAATAGGATAGAGGTAAAGCTGTGAAAATTACATTCAGTTCATAAATACTAAAATTCAAAATGTATCTGTTTTTTTTATACCTCCATATATAAATCAATACATAATATAATACTTAGAAAATTATATAAAGAATTAATTTAAAAAGATTAACATGGCAACGAGAGTAATACTTAAAACTTATATTCACCATATTAATTCCTATCTAACATTAACAGTAGAAAGGCAAGCAAAGGCATAAAGCAATTCTTTATATTAGACTGATACAGACGACAATATCAGGGAAAAGCTGCTTCGCGCAATTGACGTACAAAATTTCATTAAAAAAGCTACAAATATTGAGCAAGAACAATTTGAGCACAAATTTGGAAAAATTTACATATAAAAATACAAGTATATTTCACAATAAGATTAGCCCATTGCATTTTATTTATATTTCGCTAGCTAATATTCATATAGACTTTTATTCTATGTATATATTCGAATATATTTCATAATAAAGTGTAAATAAATTATCTTCAGCTAAACTCACACTATTGTGATTCATCAAAGTGATTATAATAGATACAGCGATGGTTACCATTTTTAGGGAATATAAAGAAAATTTCACGCATAAAGAAAAGTTACTGTATGTCTCTATTTCTCTCTTAAAAGCGCAAAATGTTGCGCAGTTGTGAAAGAGACGATGCAAATTTCAATAAATACGTGGTTATTCAATAGTACTAACTTTCCAACTTTTATTACAATTACACAAACGTCTATAAAAACGCCGTTTAAAATTAATTAGCCACATGATAGATTATAGTACGATAGTTAGTTGGTATTCATTTTTAAAAGCGTGACTGAAGTTTGATATGAGAGTACAAATTGAACATCTTTAATATATTCTGTTCTAGATGAATATATTAAAACTATATGCACATGTGTCCTAATACTGTGCGTATATTGTATGTCCACAAATCAATGCCAATATATACGTTTTTCATAATTGATTCTTTTTCATTTTCTTTTTAACAAATTCTCAAATGGTCAAGGTTAAGTGGAAGAGCAGAACCTCCAGTTCCGATTGGAGGCCTGAACTTCGCCTTGGGTTTTTGGCAGAATCTGCCACAATTATTTTTTCATTTTGTATGTATTCAGTTTTTTATTTTTATTTTTTGTATCTTATTTTCAATTTTTGTATTTTCTGGCACATATTAATATATTTATTTTATTTATTTATTTCTGTCGGAATAAAGACTTTATTATTATTATTATTCTTATTATATCACTGCAAAATGTCGTTATTTTCATTAACGTTGATGCAGTTTTATAAATGAACACTTATGGATAATAGATACGGTACTGATACTGAAGAACTAACAACGAAAGAAAGTCAAGTGTTAATTAAATCAAAATATTAAAAAATTATCAATAATTACCCAAAATCAAAGAGATTACTTATATACTATACCTAAAATAAGTCAAAAATATCACACGATGACATTTTCGATAATTATTGTGTGAAATACAAAGGAAATAAATACCACTTACAATTAAAACATTTCGATGGTGCTTTTGAAATTATATCTTCGTGGTAGGAATACATGGTTTTTTTATAAAACCAATTTTTGGGAGCCGTTCGTAAATTTAAAAAGTTGTATATAATTTAGTTCAAAACACTATCCTTATTTATATTTTCCGAAAAATATAAATACAGGAAAACGACAGCACACACATTCAAATTCAAATTGCATAGATATAAGCACCAATCAAGAACAAATAAATATTTATTGATTGTAACGTTCTACTTCTTCCCAGTCATAATCATGTAGCAGTTTTCAACCTGCGCTTTAAGCCTGGCTCGTGGCGACATCTGTACGTAAGTGCATTCCACGTCGACGGCTCTCTTACTGGGAGACATGACCATGTAGTCAGAATCGGACGTGAAGATCTGCGAAATGCGCTGAAGATCCTTTGCCGGTAGCGTATTGCAACGCTGCTTATACAGTGTGCCCGTCATCATTATATATTGATTACAACTGTCAAGGGTGTAGATATAAACTTGAAATACGCTTTTTAAAATTTTATCGGCTTAGATAGGACAACGGGTATGAATAAAAAGTTCAGAATTCCGTCTTAATTTTCTGAATTCTCTTAGAATGATTACTTAAATACGAATGATTCTTGTTATATAATTTTTAATAGCCATTAAATTGGTTAAAAATACGGGAGGAATTAAAACTATGTTTTTATATCACAATAGGAAAAATAGTTTTTAAAAACATTGTTTTAATTCCTCCCGTATTTAATTTACAATGGAATATCACCAAGTATGCCTTAAACACATCAATTATTAAATAGGTTTTTTTTATTATTACAAAGCGAAATTAAACACTGTCCATTATTTATATTTCTTTGATTGATGACTTAGTCGTTATTTTGTGATATTCCATAATATAGGAAATAAAAGAATACTGTTTGAGATTGCTAGAATAAATTGTTTCTAATAAAAAATATTATTCACAAGAAACGCACGCAGTTGATTGTCAATTTTACACATCGTCAGCGTTGTGACAATACCTATCTTACAAAAATTCGAAAAATGAGATATTATGTCAAACTGAATCTTAGGTCTGTTGCGCGTGTTCAGAATATCTGCCAACTCATTAAAAGTTCAAAGCAGATTCAAAGCAGGTATTGTCACATCACTGACGATATATACCCCCCCCCCCCAACTAATTAAATATTCTTTTATTTACCATATTTACATTTCTTTTAAGAAAGTTCCGACATTTATAATTTGAAATGCTATATAAAAAACAATAAAAAATATTCGTAAGTGCAATACGATTATTTTCATGCATTAAAATTACGAAATATTAAAAACTCACGCGGTTGTTTCAATTAATCTAGGTGGAAGAGGAGGCGGTTTAAATGCATCCTTCTCTCCGTTCAAAATAATATCGATGGGATTTTCGTAAACATGTGTTCCCAAATTAGATTCTTTTTGCGCTTTGGACTTACGACTTATGGACGGACCATCCGGTATTTCCTCATATATTCCTGAAGCCATGGAAATACCGGATTCTCTTCGCGGCGCTACCAAAAAACTAAAAAAGCAAACTTCAATGCAAACAAAAGTAATAAAACAAGATTTTTTTTTTAAGTATAAATTCATTTTTTTTTTATTATAAAAACAGCAAAACATTTCTAAGTTAAGAGAATGCATGGTTGAATAAATAGTACTTCCTTATAATGTTGGATAATTGATTTATATTATCGACATGTTTCGTTAAATTAATTTCTTCAGTAGAAAATTGTCAGCAAACGTAAGAAGATAACAAATTTTGCATAATAGATTAAGTCATTCACAGTACTTCTTTTTGTTATATGGTTATTATGTATATACATTAAAATTATACTTTTTTCTCGTGGAATCAACTGGATTAAAGCTCACGTTAATTAAATTATATATATATTTAATTTATTAAAATCATAAGTATGAAGTCTAAAATTATGTAATTATAGTATGTAGTTAAATGTTTTTTTAAAAAGCATGAAGGATAAAAACGTGTAAAATGTGTCAATCACATAAACATTATAATGTAATTTATGATTTTGTCTTGAAGGTGTTAAATTAATTTAACGAAACATATCCAGAATATAAATCAATTATCCAACATTATAAGGAAGTACTATTTATACAACCATATATTCTCTTATGCAATACCTTATATTACGGACTTTCAACAATTAATTTCTAAGGAAGATGCGTATTTTATAGATTAAACCATCATCCTCGGCAGAATAATAAGTATATTTGTACAATTCTTGTGTTTCTACAATAAATACTTACTCAGTTTCATTTACGCTTAAATCCAGCAAAGAATCTCCATTCGTTTCACTTCCGCCCGGTGTTTTATTAAGCAACGCCATTCCAATGCTAATCAAACTGGAAGCCATCTGGAAGAAACTCACGCGTTATTTCCAAATAACGAACTTCGGCCGTTTGTATACAATAAATGCCCTTACTTTACTCTTTAATACAAAGTCTTCGCTGGATCCGATGCTAACGCGAACGCCACTATCTTCGCTACCGCCTCCTTCGCTGCTGCGAAAGCAAAGCGGACTGTCTGGCGCCGTCATTCCGTGACAGTTGACAGACACTTTATTGGCGCGGTGTGAATCCGAATACAGGTCTCCCTCGCTACGACTTAATCGACGGGCTCCGATTAAGTTGTTGGAATTATTTGTTTTGATCCGTTTGCCGCGAGAAATTAAATGGTTCAAAAGACGCGGTGAATCGTTGCAAAATAGGTACAGCAGACCCGCACCACTTGGAAACTCACTAAAAGTAAATCATGTAATTTTTTGAGTGGAATTATTTAACAAAAGAATTGACGAGGAAATTTGAGTAACTAAAAACACGACGTACGCGCTAGTGTGCATGACGCAGATGAATTTTTCGTCCACGCCGTTAACTGCAGCTTGCAGATGGAACTGGTGGAATTGGTACCATTTCCAAGAAAATTTCTGCTCCCCAGTACAGGGATCACTTATTATGATTTCTTGACTGTTTGTACCTAACGAACAAAGTATGTTCGCGAAAAAAAAAATTAATTATTGCCTTGATTCTATTCAGAGCCGAACATCAGTCTGTAAAATCTCTAGGACTGCATATAGAGAACAATCTTAAAATCAAAACGCACATGAATATACCCGAAAAGAAATTAAATTCGGCAATATTCTCTATTAGATGACAAAAACAGATATCTTCTCAATCAGTATCAAAGATATCTTCTCAGTCTATTATGCAAATTTTCAGTGTTGCATCATATGTTATCCTAATATAGGGAATAGTCCAGATGCCCATCGAGTACTTCAAAGAGTAGTTTTAGTATTAAAACTTCAAGAGAGCGATTCGCGCTTTATGAGTTATCGAGAATAACTAGCTGCAGGAATTACTTCAGATCAGTGGCGGCTCTTGACATCTCAATCGAGAGGGGCGCATTTCTTAAAAAATAACATAATAGAAAGAAATCTTACCTAAAATGGATGCAAAATGATCAAATTCAATCATTTCTTGAAATTGGCATTCCGCTGTTCTATCCTTCATTGATATAAACACTCTTTGCACAAGTTTGTGATAAATTTAAATCAGGCAATGGCCACCTAATTCTTTAATTTTTACTTTGTCTTCTTCAAAAGAAAGTCTACAAAACTCTATTGTAATATTTGAATAAATAATAAAAGAACTAACACTATTCATTTTTATGAAATTACTTCTATTAAATATATTCTTGGAGAAACACGTGGCAAAGTCGTACAAACATAACTGCACAGAACAATGCAACTGTATTATCTGGCTATTCTATATCAATTTTCCTGCATACTAGACTAGGCTTTTCTATTGGGACGCTAAAGAATTGCGGCCCGGAATAGCTTAAAACAAAGATATATTCTTAGCTGTAGAAGCAGCTTTTATGTTTATCAATGAAAGATAGAAGAACAGAATAACAATTTCAAGAAATGATTGAATTTAATCATTTTGCAACAATTTTAGGTAAGATTTCTTACAATTATATTATTTTTTAAGAAATGCGCCCCCCTCGATTGAAATGGCAAGAGCTGCTACTGATCTATAGGCAGAATAAAACACAGGGAGGAAGTAACTATGTTGCAATAAAAGTATATGACCACCTTCCTCAAGCATTGAAGTCAACTAAATTCTAGATCAACTAGAAGTCAACGGATTTACACGACTGAAGAAAATCCTAGTCACTGAAACCTTCCATACTCTTGCAGTATATTTTGATTATAAATTTAGATCATATTTATATAAGCAAGTCAACTTTTGTAAGGAACAAGACATTGCATTTTTTTTATTACAATAAACACTATGAACGATGAACTATTAATGAAAGGGTATAGAATATCACCCAAATACCGTAACTCAAAGCATTTAATAGCTAGATGCGCATTTTAATATTATAGCAATCACGATTAGTGACAGAGGTAATTTATTTAGTTATTATCTTGTGCTACTGAAGATGGGGACAAAGCCGTCGAAATGCGCATCTAGCTATTTAATGCATTGGGTTACGGTATTTGGGTAAGATTCTATACAGTTAGCACCGTAGTGATAATTTTTGAAATTAATAACAGGAATTACCTAAAACTCCGTAAAGTCCAGTTAAACCGGCTGCTCGTGAGTGGGTTCTGTCGACTAATGATACATGAAAAGCGGAATCTCCAACTATAAAAAAGGTAGTCACTAGCAATAGTTTATAAAAAACGAATTATATAAACATAAGTGTTGATTTTTTCGTGGCAGTGTTAAAGAGTTATGTACCTGGGAGGTAAGAAGCAACGCATAACATTCTCCTCATTTCACCCATCCATTTCTGACTGTCGCGCTCGCTATTTCCTGATAGAAACAGCAGCGGTTTCTGATTTTTACCCATAGTAAAAACTCCGAAAGCATATTGCTTCGTTCTTGATTCAGTTCTACAAATCGTTGACGATCGCGGTAAAATAATGCAATTTAATACGACACCTTCCGAGGATGACTTTAATTTTAATTCTAGACCATTTTCGATATGGTCCAGCTTCTTAATTTCGCACCATTGCTTTTGCCAGGCCTACGAAAAACGCTCCAATCAGTTCTTGAAGAATAATTCGATTATTTGTTTACCCTCCATGGCATTAATCCGCGTCGTGATTTCGCAGACACTTTTACCTCCAAATAACCCTTCACTGTTTCAGAACTCGACATTTTTCTGTCAGAAAACAAAAAAAAATTTAAATTACTTACAATTTGGTATTTGGTATTGAATTTATAATAAAAATCAACCCCTCCTAACGCAATTTAATTAATATTTGACGGATAAAAGCGCGCCAATGCGCATGGCATCGGTTTATTGGTATTTACATGCACTTAGGCCGGCGAACATCATTTAGAATAAATTAATACAACAAAATCGCCAATGAGCATAATACTCATTTGGTTTAAACATATTTAAAACGAATTTTGTTACATAATAAAACATTACCCATAATTAGGAACCGATTTATCGGACTGGCGTTATATAAAGAAATTTATATAGGCAACTAAAACTACTCGTGAGGGAACAGAGTTTTATATATACATATCCACTCAAACGCTCAAATTATTTGCACTTATAAAAAATAACGTCTGGGATGGATGGATACAAACACAATTTTCAGGTTTGTGCAAACCATTTGGGTTTGAGTAAAATCTGTTGTGCTTATGTAGAAATTCACTCAAATCAATGAATACTAACTCTATATGCAGTTAGTATTCATTACTCAAATGTAATATTTTTTATTTGTTTATGTTTGGGATCAGATTGCAGAATCACATTAATGCGATGTTTGAATTTAGAATTTTAAAAGAAACGGGTATAGATTATAAGGATAGGAGAATAATTTTTAATTTATATAAACACCAAACTGCCTTAGTTAGAATTGAGGGGGAAGAAGAGGTAGCAAAAATAGGGAAGGGAGTTCGGCAGGGATGTACACTCTCACCGTTATTATTTAATCTATATATAGAAGATGCAATAAACAAAGTAAAAGAAGAGTATAGTGTAGGTGTGAATGTACAGGGAGAGAAAATATATATGTTGAGATTCGCCGACGATATAGCTATATTGGAAGAAAGCGAAAAGAATTTAGAAAGGGTATTGAATGGTATGCAGGCAGTATTGACTAGGGATTTTAACATGAAAATAAATATAGGTAAAACTAAAGTGATGAGGTGTGACAAAAAGGAATGCAGTAGAAAAATGAGGATCTCAATTAGGAGATAATAGAATCGAAGAAGTGTCAGATTTTTGTTATTTAGGCAGTAGAATCACAAAAGATAATCGAAGCAAGGTAGATATAAAGTGTAGGATAGCACAGGGTAGGAAGGCATTCGTAGAAAAGGAACAGATTTTAAGATCAAATATTGACTTGGGTATTAGAAAAAGATTACTGAAGGTATATGTTTGGAGTGTAGCACTGTACGGGTGTGAGGCGTGGACTATAGGAAAGGAAGAGAAGCGTAGATTACAAGCATTCGAAATGTGGTGTTATAGGAGGATGATGAGGATTGGTTGGGAAGATAAAGTAACAAATGAAGCTGTACTAGAGTTAGTAGGGGAGAAGAGAAGTATCTGGAGAGTGTTACAGCGTAGGAGAGACAGATTAGTAGGGCATATTCTTAGCATATCTGAGATCTTGGGGATACTAGGAACATATGGAAAGGACTTTCCGCTAAAGCTTAGTTAATGTATCCCAACTAAGAATGGTACCGAGTATAAAGGATAGGTGGCGCTGAGCTACGGTCACCATCCAAGCATTGACCAAGCGGAATGTTCGCTCAATGCATTACCCGCATAGGGCACTCGGCGTGTGGCGTATGATATAAAGCGTTTATTAGCTAGATTCGCATTTCGGAGATTATTTCCCCATTTTCAGTAGTACGACAATTAGACACCGTTATCACTCACCAGGATAGATATTTATATGTTCTCTTAGGTCTATATTGATATTGTATTCGTGTTTATAGAATCATTTGTAAAATGATCACAGAAGAAAATAATATCGATTGTATTTATTACATTTCAAAAATTATCACTACGGTGTTAAATTATAGTATATAATATCACCCAAATACCGTAACAAGCGTTAAGTAGCTAGATGTACATTTCAAGCGCTATACGCCCATCTTCAGTAGCACAAGATGGGGGGATAGCCCTTGAAATGTACATTTAGCTACTTAATGCTTTCAGTTACGGTATTTGGGTGATATTCTATACTATATTTATTACAATTAAATTGTAATATTAAATTACATTGTATTTAATTTTGCTTGATAAAACGATTTATTGCATTCAAACTTAGTGAAATGAACCATGTTAAAAATCGAGTAACAAACTATTAATTCATTTATATATTAGCAAAATGGATATTACTTATTTATTTAATATATATATATACAAGTTTATAACAAATATATTTGCTGTAAAAGCGAAATATTAAGGGGTGAAGACCAATCTGTAAACCTCCCCTTGCCATGCCTCTTTTGATGACTATTTCTTGCTATTCTATCACTATAATAATGAATCATGATTAAAAGAAGCGCTTCATGATGAATATTTAATTTAATAATTCCTATTTCAAATACTCCGCCGACGATCTTACTTGTTGATAAAAAAAATATTAAGAAATCGAAAATTATTACTGTACGGACTTATATAATGTACGAAAGGAACATCATTCATTTCATTAGTAAAACATGTCTCGATCGACATTTGTGCAATGTTACAAGCCTTTAATTTATCTTTCTCGGTGTCTTTTTTTAATAACATATAGTGATACTTTAAATGCAGAAAATAATGATAATCGCACATTTGTGGTAAAAAAGCGCCAATTACTATTATCTATACCACAACTTACAATATTTATTTTTGAAATATATTTAACAGTACCTTTAACGGATTATTTGCATTACCATGCCATCGGTTTTATAAGCAACATTACAATTTATATCAACATGATTTTACCAGGATATATATACCTAGCAAATTATGCAATGGAAAATAATTCAGCGGATTTTTTGAATAAAGTTTACGGAATCGACTATATTTTTAGAGAATATGGATACAAAGTATCCCACGATAAAATAAGAAAACACGCATTGATTGCTGTATGGACCTGCTGCTTAATTTTAATAATTAAATTGATTGCTAGTTTAATAAGAATTAACGAAGTTCCCAGTGTGTTTAGTTTGTTGTCGCAAGATTTGGCACTATTTTTAGTAAGCATAATTTTGTGCAAATTTGTAATATACTTAATCACTTTACGAAGATATTATGAGGAATTAGCCGATATATTGAGTGATATTGGAGAAAGAAGAATGAAGAAGTTCAATATGCAATTGAAATTGATCGAGTTTTTAAAATTCTTTCGGCTAATCTATAGTGACTTATACTATGTTACAAGAAAAGTGGAAGACTTATTTTCTTTATGTTTATCTATATTAATTGGTTACCAGTATGTTAATATTCTATGGTTGTTTTATAATATGTCACACAGGGTGACTTCCATTTTAACAATGGTGGATTATATTGTAAAGTGCGTTATATTAATTCTTCAAATGCTCCTGATAGCGTTCATATGTGAATTCCTGGATGGTAGTATAACAATTTTAGGATATCATTTACATAGGATTGCTAGGAAAGATGAGTTCAATTCGAGGGACATAAAAAACATGGTAATTTACTCATTTTATGCAATACGTTAAGTTACTAGTTCTCAAAAGATGTTATCTAATAATATAAATGTAGCACAAGTTTTTTTTTTAAATAATTTTAATACAAATTATTGCCCAGATGCTAATACTTCATCATGGTTTACTAAATGGACTATGAAAAGAAAGATTTTTAAACAGAAACATATAAATGAACTGGAACATCGCAATTAATGTTGTGAATACTATATATCTTCTCTTAATTCCTAAGTAGGATGATATGTATTGATTCAATTATGTTAATTGTTATATGCGGATTTAAACGTGGTTTGAAGTAATGAAATAATGGCATAAAACATCACCCAAAAACCGTAACACAAATCAACAGTGACTGTGTTACGGTTTTTAGGTGATGTTTTATACAATTATTTAACGCCGTAGTGACAATTTTTAAATTTTACAAATAATGGCAGTTCATGTTTGCGAATAAATGAATGATTCAATCGCCACTTAAGCAAATCTTTTATTGGGTGTAACGGCATTAGACTGAATTGCCATTCCTTATAAATACGTTTAATCTCGAAAAGATGGCACTGAGTAAAAAATTGGATATATAGTTTATTTTGAGTGCAGTTCCTGTTCCTGAAAAAGATTTATTAATAAAAACTATATATATTTTAGGTGTCCACGATTTCTCTGCAATTGATCCATCAACGAAAGAAATTCATTCCTCTTCAAACGTTTCCATTAGATGGTCAATTTATAATTACGGTGAATTTTACTTTATATAATATATATTTAAAAGCAACATATAACCGTTTTTTAAACATAATTCACATAAAAAATATATAGTTATTGTTGCAGTTTTCTAGTCACACGTTCTTGGTTAAATCCTATTGACAAGATGTTTTATGTTGTTTCAGATATTTTCTTCGGTTACAGTATATTTAATATTACTCTTACAACTAAAATTTTAATTCAAAAAATTCGATGCAATATGGTAGTATTTTTGGTATTAGTTATTAGTCAGAGAACATCTTTAAGTTATAAATTTATTATAATAAGTATTTTGTGTTAATGCATAACAATTTTCACATACATACTTAAATATGTAATATAAAGACAACACAGAAAATATATGAATATTAGTAGGGAACTGTACATGTTTTTCTATTCCCTTATTTTTTTTTTGTGGTACAGAAATGAATTATTTAATTCAAAAAACAGATTTGTAGCTCATTTGACATACAATAAATTTACTATTAAGTGTGCCAATATTTTATTAATCAGTATCAGTATCCTACCCAATTTAATAAGTCGATTTTTAATGCCTTTAGCGAGGTCTCTGTATCTACATCCTTCGCTATTTGATATGGTAACAATAAATATCGATCTTTATTCAATTAATATAGAATTCAATTTCCGATGACCAAATATTGATCGTTGATGTAAATTGTGTTTGATATACGCAAACAACTGACCGCTGACTCGCGTCTATTGTAGCTACGTTGCTATTTTCTTTCAAAATATACAATATTGTACACTATATTGTGTTTAAACAGAAAGTTCATATTATTTATATTAAAAAAAAAACACACACACACATACACACAGAAATAAATTCATATATAAAATACAGATTTTTATAATTAAATAAATGTACACGATACACATTAAAAAATTAATAAAACTATAAATATTTAAGACAGGTCCATTAGTAATTTATAGTCCTATAATACTGATTTCTTTAAAAAAATACGATTGTATTTATATGTACAATGAAAGTCAATAATAATGCTTAAGTATAATGATGTGAATTCATTGTAAAAAGTTCAAACTTAAAGAAGCAAATGCGCATCATTGGGTATCGCCAACTTTTATTTGGTAGATACATCATTTCGTATATACCCCAAGCAGCATAAAATTCATTGGGTATAACCTTCAAGAGCATAACTTTCATGCGATGTTATCTTCGCTAGAAGATAAGTTCCCTCTGAAGAAACTGCATTGTTAACATATTTTTTACAAAATAGGATTTCATATCGTAAGCCGTTTATATAGAAAGTTATATTCATTGACGTTTATTGTTGATTATAATTTTTGTCGAGTTCTAAATACGCTCCTAGAAGCGGCAACTTGCATGCTTCGAAACTCTCTAGTTCCATTAAAATACTTTGCCTTCAAACTCCTATACCGACACATTATTATTGTCTTTGATTGTTCCTTTTTGCCAGTACAAATGCTAACCAACTTTTCATATTACAAATTTGGATTTAAAGAAAAGGTATTATATATTATATCATATATTATCGTTGCGCTGCCACTATACCCATATAAACCTCGAGATGATTAAGTTAAATTCAGAGGTATTTAACATTTTGCAAAATATGTGTATATGTGACTGGTTTCGTAGCACTTTTTGTAAGTTGTGATAAAAAAGAATGCTTGGTCAAGATGGCTCTTGCATTCCTTAATTCTTTATTTACATATCTTTATGTTAGGTAATCATATGAGTATAGTTGTTATGATATAGCGTTAGTCTTCAATAACTTATAATTTTTTTACAATTTACGCAAATTAGCAGTTTTAAAATGTGTCTTCTCTACTATCTGTAGAATGTTTATCGTGATATACCTCATAGCCAGTATGCATCGCTGCCTCAACTGATTCTAGTTGCTCCACCTTTTCATCTTTTGTCGCAAATTTGTAACCAATCTCATGGTACCTTACTGGATACGTCAGTTGGTTGCCTCTATCCCACGTAAATAATTCCTATAATATTTAATTTATTATTTCGCGTAATAAATGGTTTAACCCGACCAAATAAACGCTGCGATATTTCTAAAGTTGCAAGCAACTTCTACATCAAATCGAAACATTTTAACTCGACACATCGATAATTTAATCGATTCAAAATTCCTTACTTTTGTTTTATGATTGTAACCAACCATGGTTGTGTTTCTAAACGGATTTGTGAATCCCAGATTGACGTCCAATAGATTATTTTTGTATAAATCCAATGCGAAACGGATGCGGGATTCTCTATCCGTGACGCTATCAACGGCGTAAAGCACCCCACATACAACAAACATTTCACCCACTTTGTGATGACTCAAACTTATATTCCATATGTACTGGATTTGCAAATTATTCGCTTCAACCTATTAGGAATAAATTAACGTCAAGTTTTGTCTTTCTTTTTTCGATTAAAGAAATAGTTTTTTCAACCACAAAACAAGAAAAGGTAAAGGACGAATTATAATGTAAATAGAAATATAATTTATATAAATTTACATAAATTATAATTATAAAATAACTTTAGGTATATAAAATGAATGTACTTTTTGATGAAGTCATATGATCTTGAAATGTGTTTTACATGGCAACATTTACATTTAAATAAAGTTATAAATATGCATGGCGTATTCCATGTTGCAAAGAAACGTAAGGGTTAAAATATTGAAATAACATGTTAAAAATATATGTGATTTGAGGTAATCCTAATAACCATTTTTTTAATCTACATATTATTATATTTATATAATATTTGTATTTTTGTACAATAAAATATATACGATTTTCTTTGTTTGGAAAATATGTTTTAACAAAAAAATCAATACGTATAAAATTTTTTTTTTTAACAAGAAATATGATAATATAATAAGATGAAGAACTAAACATATTGTGATAACTGATGCATCTAGTAATATTAATACTTTTAAAATTATTACGAGTTATTAATGTTTAAAAAAAAATTATTTCACTCGTATTTTAAAGCAAAATAAAATATAAGCGTCCCTAACGTAATATATCCACTACTTCCCGAGCTGAAATATAACGATACTAAAGTTTTTAGCAATTAATTTAGAAGCTGGCGTATGAAATATAATATTTTAAAATCTGTTTGCCGAACAGGAACTTTAGTGATATCATAATGTACTAAGTTAATTAACTTTATTATAGTATTATGACACGGCAAGGTATACCAACAAAGATGACAATGTTTTATAATCACTTGGGATGTGAGTAAATAAAATTAGAATACGATTTATTTATTCCCGAAAACAATAATATGTATAATACATAATATAGAATATCGCCCAAATACCGTAACAAGCATTAAGTAGCTAGATGTACATTTCAAGCGCTATGCGCCCATCTTCAGTAGCACAAGATAAAACAAACAAAAATAGGTATTTTATTTAGTTTTACTTGTGCTACTGAAGATGGGCGCATAGCGTTTGAAATGTACATCTAGCTACTTAATGCTTGTTACGGTATTTGGGTGATATTCTATATTATAATTTAACACCGTAGTGATAATTTTTTAAATGTATAATACAAGCAAAATAAATCGAATCTTATTATAATGGTACGCAAATTACCATAACTTTACTTACTTTCATAACAGCTGTATTATTAGAGTCCGGTACACCAAAAATAACCCACAGTCCATTATCGTCGACGCTAAAATCGAAATAATTATGTCCTGTACTATAAAGAACATTGGCCTTCTCTATATGTAATCCAGGCACAAATAGACTTTTTGTTTCTTCAGTTTCTAAATTTAATTTGATAATTTCTGGCTTTCCCATAGCGTTGTAGTAAAATGAATTATTGTAGATCACATGCGCATTACCACGAAATGGTGGTGTTAAGCTATAATTCCTAAAAAGAAAAAACTCATAAATGTTTAGATATAAAAAAAAAATGAAATTTGCATACTTTGATGAACTGCCGCTTCGAAATTGTATTTTATCGTTAAATTGTTGTAGAACATATGGATCGTCTTCATAAGTCGACCAGAATTTATCGAAACTCGATTCTGGATCCCTCATCCAACAGCCGTTGGTTTTGTTGGTATATCTATGATATACAGGTTTACCAACCGCATACAAAACACAATCTACAAGAACAAGAGTACAAGCTTGCTCAGGCAATTCTAATTAGTTGCAATTGAATATTTATGCCCTGATTATTTATTTGACAGCGTTATAGATAAGGGCCTTTGCTACAGGTTCACGTTATCCATGAATCTGATGTGAAATTTACCTCATAAAAATATAGGATTTTTATAGAGAGCTGTATTTTTCGTTTGCAATTTAAATATTTAGTTTGATGGAGGTTGGGAGATTGATTTTATACCGTGAAGGTTAAAACACGGATAAGTTGATAAATAATATTTGGGAATTTTAGAAAATTTGAGGATTTTAGTATTTTTAGTAGTTACATATTTTGTGAAAAAGAAAATATGAATACAAACTTTATAATTTGCAGATATTTATTGCTCCGTATATAATCACCCATTAGCGAAATGAAATAGCTTCGATGTTATTATCGGTTTTAATAAAATAATCTCTACTTAACTTAACCAAATGATTTTCGATTCTTTTCTATAGTATTACGGAAGATTCGTGGAATAGCACTTATATAAGAATATAACATCCGGATTTATAAGCAAACATAAAACTACTTCATGTTCACGAACGCTTATTCCAGGATATTATATTGTGTTTTTTTCTGAGGATAAAATGTGATAAATCTGTGTACTGATGCTGCCATAAAATATCAAAATGGGAAGATGTAAGAAGAGAAGCAATAGGATAAATTACGCTATAATAAGGAATATAAAATGCAGTCGTAAAGTGTTCAGTCGTCTAATTTATCTATGGCATTAAGATTTTTAGTACAGTTTCAATATTGTGGATTTTAATCTTTATTAAATTGTAATAAAGCCGTTAAAAGTTATTTCAATAATTGAAATTTCGAACAAACAATATTTAAAAACGTAAAAATACGTATATGTACTTTCAAGAAATTAAAAAATATTAAGAATTGTACGGACAATAAAATATGAATGGGGAAACTAGCAATTAATAATACAAATAAAAAATATATATATTTTAAATAGTAGTAAAAATAAATTTTTAATCGCAATATATGAAATATGCGGCAGTATTAATAATGATTTTTTTTCCGTTTTTAATCTTCTCATACCTATATGTATATTATAGCAGCGATTTTATTGATTACGTTTGAACGTCGTGCTATGAATTTGTAATTTTTAATATTTCCGGGCATATATTACCAATTTACCCAACGAAAATCTGTTCAAACACGACGGCCAGCTTTTTTCGACAGGAATATTAAATTTAAATGCTAGTTTCCAACGTCGAACGCATAACAAGTGGACTTGATAGCCTTAAACGACATAAAAATAAAATTATGATTAATCCCATCGAAACGTGAGCATCACAAATAATAAAATATCGAGGGATAATATTCTGTTAGTGCACGCGCAAGTATATGTAAATTAAAATTATATGACGGTTATGAAATTAAAGAGAAGACGAAGTGAAGACCATCGAAAATTTTCAATTGACCAATAAGCATGCATAGTGACCATATTTCGCGAGGGACAAAGCGGAACACTCAAAATTTTTTTATATGGGGCGGGATTGTAAAAAAATAATATATTATGAACTAGAAAAAAGTTTACTTTGTTAATTTTTGCTATATAAATTATTTTCCTTGTTTTTGATACATATATTTTTCACTTGATGGATTTTCTTCAAATGATTTGGATTATTAATTAAATAGGTTATAGATTTTGCCGTTTTGTTGTGATATTCCATATATTCCATATAAAGCTAAACATATAAAAATAGGGAAGGGAGTTCGGCAGGGATGTACACTCTCACCGTTATTATTTAATCTATATATAGAAGATGCAATAAACAAAGTAAAAGAAGAGTATAGTGTAGGTGTGAATGTACAGGGAGAGAAAATATATATGCTGAGATTCGCCGACGATATAGCTATATTGGAAGAAAGCGAAAAGAATTTAGAAAGGGTATTGAATGGTATGCAGGCAGTATTGACTAGGGATTTTAACATGAAAATAAATATAGGTAAAACTAAAGTGATGAGGTGTGACAAAAAGGAATGCAGTAGAAAAATGAGGATCACAATAGGAGATAATAGAATCGAAGAAGTGTCAGATTTTTGTTATTTAGGCAGTAGAATCACAAAAGATAATCGAAGCAAGGTAGATATAAAGTGTAGGATAGCACAGGGTAGGAAGGCATTCGTAGAAAAAGAACAGATTTTAAGATCAAATATTGACTTGGGTATTAGAAAAAGATTACTGAAGGTATATGTTTGGAGTGTAGCACTGTACGGGTGTGAGGCGTGGACTATAGGAAAGGAAGAGAAGCGTAGATTAGAAGCACTTGAAATGTGGTGTTATAGGAGGATGATGAGGATTGGTTGGGAAGATAAAGTAACAAATGAAGCTGTACTAGAGTTAGTAGGGGAGAAGAGAAGTATTTGGAGAGTGTTACAACGTAGGAGAGACAGATTAGTAGGGCATATTCTTAGGCATGGGGGGATTATGCAATTGATCATAGAAGGTAGAGTGGAGGGAAAGAGAGGGGTAGGTAGGCCTAGATTGGAGTATGTGAGTCAGATAGTTGAAGACGTTGAGATGAATAGCTATAGGGAGATGAAGGGATTAGCTCAGGATAGATCGGCATGGCGTGCTGTTTCCAACCAATCTTTAGGATTGCGGACTCTTTAACTAACTAAAGCTAAACAATAGAAGAGGGTAATGAATAACTCAACATACCTCGAATTAAGTAAGAAAATATAAGAAGATTACAACATATATTTAGTATATAAATAAATATTCAATTGTAACACTCCTTATTGAAATTTAAACTAACCAGTTTTTTTTAAAATTTCATATATCATCGCTAAAAAGATGTGTGCATTTCTGAGAGTGGTACCTGTTGTTAATTAATTTGTTATTATTTAAAAAAGGAGGAGCAGATAGGAGGGAGGGGGGAGTCTTCTATATGTATATAAGAGTATAAATATATATATAAAGCGGACTAGATGTTCAAAAATTCATCTACAACATATGGTGACTCAATCCTTGAATAGCACATTCTGGTGGGTTATTTTTAAATGAGTTTTGATTCTATTGGAAATTCTATTTTAAAAGGATTCGAATAATTTTCGATCTATGAAGTAGATAAAACGGACTAGATGTTTACATCTTCATCTACAATATATGGTGACTAAATACTTGAATAGCACATATGGGGGTTTATTTTTAAATGAGTTTTGATTCTATTGGAAATTCTATTTTAAAAGGATTCGAATAATTTTCGATCTATGAAGTAGATAAAACGGACTAGATGTTTACATCTTCATCTACAATATATGGTGATGTTCAAAAATTCAATTAGTTTAGTCCGTTTTTTTCATTTCAAAAATTCATTTAGTCCGTTCAAAAACGGACTAAATGTTTATATCTTCATCTATTTTGAGCTAAATGAGTTTTGATTCTATTGGAAATTCAATTTTAAAAGGATTCGAATGATTTTCGATCTATGAGGTAGATAAAACGGACTAAATGTTTACATCTTCATCTACAATATATGGTGATGTTCAAAAATTCAATTAGTTTAGTCCGTTTTTTCATTTCAAAAATTCATTTAGTCCGTTCAAAAACGGACTAAATGTTTATATCTTCATCTATTTTGAGCTAAATGAGTTTTGAATCTATTGGAAATTCAATTTTAAAAGGATTCGAATGATTTTCGATCTATGAGGTAGATAAAACGGACTAAATGTTTACATCTTCATCTACAATATATGGTGATGTTCAAAAATTCAATTAGTTTAGTCCGTTTTTTTCATTTCAAAAATTCATTTAGTCCGTTCAAAAACGGACTAAATGTTTATATCTTCATCTATTTTGAGCTAAATGAGTTTTGATTCTATTGGAAATTCAATTTTAAAAGGATTCGAATGATTTTCGATCTATGAGGTAGATAAAACGGACCAGATGTTTACATCTTCATCTACAATATATGGTGATGTTCAAAATTCAATTAGTTTAGTATGTTTTTTTCATTTCAAAAATTCATTTAGTCCGTTCAAAAACGGACTAAATGTTTATATCTTCATCTATTTTGAGCTAAATGAGTTTTGATTCTATTGGAAATTCTATTTTAAAAGGATTCGAATAATTTTCGATCTATGAAGTAGATAAAACGGACTAGATGTTTATATCTTCATCTACAATATATGGTGACTAAATACTTGAATAGCACATATGGGGGTTTATTTTTAAATGAGTTTTGATTCTATTGGAAATTCTATTTTAAAAGGATTCGAATAATTTTCGATCTATGAAGTAGATAAAACGGACTAGATGTTTACATCTTCATCTACAATATATGGTGATGTTCAAAAATTCAATTAGTCTAGTCCGTTTTTTTCATTTCAAAAATTCATTTAGTCCGTTCAAAAACGGACTAAATGTTTATATCTTCATCTATTTTGAGCTAAATGAGTTTTGATTCTATTGGAAATTCTATTTTAAAAGGATTCGAATAATTTTCGATCTATGAAGTAGATAAAACGGACTAGATGTTTACATCTTCATCTACAATATATGGTGATGTTCAAAAATTCAATTAGTTTAGTCCGTTTTTTTCATTTCAAAAATTCATTTAGTCCGTTCAAAAACGGACTAAATGTTTATATCTTCATCTATTTTGAGCTAAATGAGTTTTGATTCTATTGGAAATTCAATTTTAAAAGGATTCGAATAATTTTCGATCTATGAAGTAGATAAAACGGACTAGATGTTTATATCTTCATCTACAATATATGGTGACTAAATACTTGAATAGCACATATGGGGGTTTATTTTAAAATGAGTTTTGATTCTATTAGAAATTCTATTTTAAAAGGATTCGAATAATTTTCGATCTATGAAGTAGATAAAACGGACTAGATGTTTACATCTTCATCTACAATATATGGTGATGTTCAAAAATTCAATTAGTTTAGTCCGTTTTTTTCATTTCAAAAATTCATTTAGTCCGTTCAAAAACGGACTAAATGTTTATATCTTCATCTATTTTGAGCTAAATGAGTTTTGATTCTATTGGAAATTCTATTTTAAAAGGATTCGAATAATTTTCGATCTATGAAGTAGATAAAACGGACTAGATGTTTATATCTTCATCTACAATATATGGTGACTAAATACTTGAATAGCACATATGGCGGTTTATTTTTAAATGAGTTTTGATTCTATTGGAAATTCAATTTTAAAAGGATTCGAATGATTTTCGATCTATGAGGTAGATAAAACGGACTAAATGTTTACATCTTCATCTACAATATATGGTGATGTTCAAAATTCAATTAGTTTAGTATGTTTTTTTCATTTCAAAAATTCATTTAGTCCGTTCAAAAACGGACTAAATGTTTATATCTTCATCTATTTTGAGCTAAATGAGTTTTGATTCTATTGGAAATTCTATTTTAAAAGGATTCGAATAATTTTCGATCTATGAAGTAGATAAAACGGACTAGATGTTTATATCTTCATCTACAATATATGGTGACTAAATACTTGAATAGCACATATGGGGGTTTATTTTAAAATGAGTTTTGATTCTATTGGAAATTCTATTTTAAAAGGATTCGAATAATTTTCGATCTATGAAGTAGATAAAACGGACTAGATGTTTACATCTTCATCTACAATATATGGTGATGTTCAAAAATTCAATTAGTCTAGTCCGTTTTTTTCATTTCAAAAATTCATTTAGTCCGTTCAAAAACGGACTAAATGTTTATATCTTCATCTATTTTGAGCTAAATGAGTTTTGATTCTATTGGAAATTCTATTTTAAAAGGATTCGAATAATTTTCGATCTATGAAGTAGATAAAACGGACTAGATGTTTACATCTTCATCTACAATATATGGTGATGTTCAAAAATTCAATTAGTTTAGTCCGTTTTTTTCATTTCAAAAATTCATTTAGTCCGTTCAAAAACGGACTAAATGTTTATATCTTCATCTATTTTGAGCTAAATGAGTTTTGATTCTATTGGAAATTCAATTTTAAAAGGATTCGAATAATTTTCGATCTATGAAGTAGATAAAACGGACTAGATGTTTATATCTTCATCTACAATATATGGTGACTAAATACTTGAATAGCACATATGGCGGTTTATTTTTAAATGAGTTTTGATTCTATTGGAAATTCAATTTTAAAAGGATTCGAATGATTTTCGATCTATGAGGTAGATAAAACGGACTAAATGTTTACATCTTCATCTACAATATATGGTGATGTTCAAAATTCAATTAGTTTAGTATGTTTTTTTCATTTCAAAAATTCATTTAGTCCGTTCAAAAACGGACTAGATGTTTATATCTTCATCTACAATATATGGTGACTAAATACTTGAATAGCACATTCTGGTGTTTTTTTTAAAATGAGTTTTGATTCTATTGGAAATTCTATTTTAAAAGGATTCGAATAATTTTCGATCTATGAAGTAGATATAACGGACTAGATGTTTATATCTTCATCTACAATATATGGTGACTAAATACTTGAATAGCACATATGGCGGTTTATTTTTAAATGAGTTTTGATTCTATTGGAAATTCTATTTTAAAAGGATTCGAATAATTTTCGATCTATGAAGTAGATTAAACGGACTAGATGTTTACATCTTCATCTACAATATATGGTGATGTTCAAAAATTCAATTAGTTTAGTCCGTTTTTTTCATTTCAAAAATTCATTTAGTCCGTTCAAAAACGGACTAAATGTTTATATCTTCATCTATTTTGAGCTAAATGAGTTTTGATTCTATTGGAAATTCAATTTTAAAAGGATTCGAATGATTTTCGATCTATGAGGTAGATAAAACGGACCAGATGTTTACATCTTCATCTACAATATATGGTGATGTTCAAAATTCAATTAGTTTAGTATGTTTTTTTCATTTCAAAAATTCATTTAGTCCGTTCAAAAACGGACTAAATGTTTATATCTTCATCTATTTTGAGCTAAATGAGTTTTGATTCTATTGGAAATTCTATTTTAAAAGGATTCGAATAATTTTCGATCTATGAAGTAGATAAAACGGACTAGATGTTTATATCTTCATCTACAATATATGGTGACTAAATACTTGAATAGCACATATGGGGGTTTATTTTTAAATGAGTTTTGATTCTATTGGAAATTCTATTTTAAAAGGATTCGAATAATTTTCGATCTATGAAGTAGATAAAACGGACTAGATGTTTATATCTTCATCTACAATATATGGTGACTAAATACTTGAATAGCACATTCTGGTGGGTTTTTTTAAAATGAGTTTTGATTCTATTGGAAATTCTATTTTAAAAGGATTCGAATAATTTTCGATCTATGAAGTAGATAAAACGGACTAGATGTTTACATCTTCATCTACAATATATGGTGATGTTCAAAAATTCAATTAGTTTAGTCCGTTTTTTTCATTTCAAAAATTCATTTAGTCCGTTCAAAAACGGACTAAATGTTTATATCTTCATCTATTTTGAGCTAAATGAGTTTTGATTCTATTGGAAATTCAATTTTAAAAGGATTCGAATGATTTTCGATCTATGAGGTAGATAAAACGGACTAGATGTTTACATCTTCATGTACAATATATGGTGATGTTCAAAATTCAATTAGTTTAGTATGTTTTTTTCATTTCAAAAATTCATTTAGTCCGTTCAAAAACGGACTAAATGTTTATATCTTCATCTATTTTGAGCTAAATGAGTTTTGATTCTATTGGAAATTCTATTTTAAAAGGATTCGAATGATTTTCGATCTATGAGGTAGATAAAACGGACTAGATGTTTATATCTTCATCTACAATATATGGTGACTAAATACTTGAATAGCACATTCTGGTGGTTTTTTTTAAAATGAGTTTTGATTCTATTGGAAATTCTATTTTAAAAGGATTCGAATAATTTTCGATCTATGAAGTAGATAAAACGGACTAGATGTTTATATCTTCATCTACAATATATGGTGACTAAATACTTGAATAGCACATATGGCGGTTTATTTTTAAATGAGTTTTGATTCTATTGGAAATTCTATTTTAAAAGGATTCGAATAATTTTCGATCTATGAAGTAGATAAAACGGACTAGATGTTTACATCTTCATCTACAATATATGGTGATGTTCAAAAATTCAATTAGTTTAGTCCGTTTTTTTCATTTCAAAAATTCATTTAGTCCGTTCAAAAACGGACTAAATGTTTATATCTTCATCTATTTTGAGCTAAATGAGTTTTGATTCTATTGGAAATTCAATTTTAAAAGGATTCGAATGATTTTCGATCTATGAGGTAGATAAAACGGACTAGATGTTTATATCTTCATCTACAATATATGGTGACTAAATACTTGAATAGCACATTCTGGTGGTTTTTTTTTAAATGAGTTTTGATTCTATTGGAAATTCTATTTTAAAAGGATTCGAATAATTTTCGATCTATGAAGTAGATGAAACGGACTAGATGTTTATATCTTCATCTACAATATATGGTGACTAAATACTTGAATAGCACATATGGGGGTTTATTTTTAAATGAGTTTTGATTCTATAGGAAATTCAATTTTAAAAGGATTCGAATGATTTTCGATCTATGAGGTAGATAAAACGGACTAGATGTTTACATCTTCATCTACAATATATGGTGATGTTCAAAAATTCAATTAGTTTAGTCCGTTTTTTTCATTTCAAAAATTTATTTAGTCCGTTCAAAAACGGACTAAATGTTTATATCTTCATCTATTTTGAGCTAAATGAGTTTTGATTCTATTTGAAATTCTATTTTAAAAGGATTCGAATGATTTTCGATCTATGAGGTAGATAAAACGGACCAGATGTTTACATCTTCATCTACAATATATGGTGATGTTCAAAATTCAATTAGTTTAGTATGTTTTTTTCATTTCAAAAATTCATTTAGTCCGTTCAAAAACGGACTAGATGTTTATATCTTCATCTACAATATATGGTGACTAAATACTTGAATAGCACATTCTGGTGTTTTTTTTAAAATGAGTTTTGATTCTATTGGAAATTCTATTTTAAAAGGATTCGAATAATTTTCGATCTATGAAGTAGATATAACGGACTAGATGTTTATATCTTCATCTACAATATATGGTGACTAAATACTTGAATAGCACATATGGCGTTTTATTTTTAAATGAGTTTTGATTCTATTAGAAATTCTATTTTAAAAGGATTCGAATAATTTTCGATCTATGAAGTAGATTAAACGGACTAGATGTTTACATCTTCATCTACAATATATGGTGATGTTCAAAAATTCAATTAGTTTAGTCCGTTTTTTTCATTTCAAAAATTCATTTAGTCCGTTCAAAAACGGACTAAATGTTTATATCTTCATCTATTTTGAGCTAAATGAGTTTTGATTCTATTGGAAATTCAATTTTAAAAGGATTCGAATGATTTTCGATCTATGAGGTAGATAAAACGGACCAGATGTTTACATCTTCATCTACAATATATGGTGATGTTCAAAATTCAATTAGTTTAGTATGTTTTTTTCATTTCAAAAATTCATTTAGTCCGTTCAAAAACGGACTAAATGTTTATATCTTCATCTATTTTGAGCTAAATGAGTTTTGATTCTATTGGAAATTCTATTTTAAAAGGATTCGAATAATTTTCGATCTATGAAGTAGATAAAACGGACTAGATGTTTATATCTTCATCTACAATATATGGTGACTAAATACTTGAATAGCACATATGGGGGTTTATTTTTAAATGAGTTTTGATTCTATTGGAAATTCTATTTTAAAAGGATTCGAATAATTTTCGATCTATGAAGTAGATAAAACGGACTAGATGTTTACATCTTCATCTACAATATATGGTGATGTTCAAAAATTCAATTAGTTTAGTCCGTTTTTTTCATTTCAAAAATTCATTTAGTCCGTTCAAAAACGGACTAAATGTTTATATCTTCATCTATTTTGAGCTAAATGAGTTTTGATTCTATTGGAAATTCAATTTTAAAAGGATTCGAATGATTTTCGATCTATGAGGTAGATAAAACGGACTAGATGTTTATATCTTCATCTACAATATATGGTGACTAAATACTTGAATAGCACATTCTGGTGGTTTTTTTAAAAATGAGTTTTGATTCTATTGGAAATTCTATTTTAAAAGGATTCGAATAATTTTCGATCTATGAAGTAGATAAAACGGACTAGATGTTTACATCTTCATCTACAATATATGGTGATGTTCAAAAATTCAATTAGTTTAGTCCGTTTTTTTCATTTCAAAAATTCATTTAGTCCGTTCAAAAACGGACTAAATGTTTATATCTTCATCTATTTTGAGCTAAATGAGTTTTGATTCTATTGGAAATTCAATTTTAAAAGGATTCGAATGATTTTCGATCTATGAGGTAGATAAAACGGACTAGATGTTTACATCTTCATCTACAATATATGGTGATGTTCAAAATTCAATTAGTTTAGTATGTTTTTTTCATTTCAAAAATTCATTTAGTCCGTTCAAAAACGGACTAAATGTTTATATCTTCATCTATTTTGAGCTAAATGAGTTTTGATTCTATTGGAAATTCTATTTTAAAAGGATTCGAATGATTTTCGATCTATGAGGTAGATAAAACGGACTAGATGTTTATATCTTCATCTACAATATATGGTGACTAAATACTTGAATAGCACATTCTGGTGGTTTTTTTAAAAATGAGTTTTGATTCTATTGGAAATTCTATTTTAAAAGGATTCGAATAATTTTCGATCTATGAAGTAGATAAAACGGACTAGATGTTTATATCTTCATCTACAATATATGGTGACTAAATACTTGAATAGCACATATGGCGGTTTATTTTTAAATGAGTTTTGATTCTATTGGAAATTCTATTTTAAAAGGATTCGAATAATTTTCGATCTATGAAGTAGATTAAACGGACTAGATGTTTACATCTTCATCTACAATATATGGTGATGTTCAAAAATTCAATTAGTTTAGTCCGTTTTTTTCATTTCAAAAATTCATTTAGTCCGTTCAAAAACGGACTAAATGTTTATATCTTCATCTATTTTGAGCTAAATGAGTTTTGATTCTATTGGAAATTCAATTTTAAAAGGATTCGAATGATTTTCGATCTATGAGGTAGATAAAACGGACTAGATGTTTACATCTTCATGTACAATATATGGTGATGTTCAAAATTCAATTAGTTTAGTATGTTTTTTTCATTTCAAAAATTCATTTAGTCCGTTCAAAAACGGACTAAATGTTTATATCTTCATCTATTTTGAGCTAAATGAGTTTTGATTCTATTGGAAATTCTATTTTAAAAGGATTCGAATGATTTTCGTTCTATGAGGTAGATAAAACGGACTAGATGTTTATATCTTCATCTACAATATATGGTGACTAAATACTTGAATAGCACATTCTGGTGGTTTTTTTTAAAATGAGTTTTGATTCTATTGGAAATTCTATTTTAAAAGGATTCGAATAATTTTCGATCTATGAAGTAGATGAAACGGACTAGATGTTTATATCTTCATCTACAATATATGGTGACTAAATACTTGAATAGCACATTCTGGTGGTTTTTTTTAAAATGAGTTTTGATTCTATTGGAAATTCTATTTTAAAAGGATTCGAATAATTTTCGATCTATGAAGTAGATGAAACGGACTAGATGTTTATATCTTCATCTACAATATATGGTGACTAAATACTTGAATAGCACATATGGGGGTTTATTTTTAAATGAGTTTTGATTCTATTGGAAATTCTATTTTAAAAGGATTCGAATAATTTTCGATCTATGAAGTAGATATAACGGACTAGATGTTTACATCTTCATCTACAATATATGGTGATGTTCAAAAATTCAATTAGTTTAGTCCGTTTTTTTCATTTCAAAAATTCATTTAGTTCGTTCAAAAACGGACTAAATGTTTATATCTTCATCTATTTTGAGCTAAATGGGTTTTGATTCTATTGGAAATTCAATTTTAAAAGGATTCGAATGATTTTCGATCTATGAGGTAGATAAAACGGACTAGATGTTTACATCTTCATCTACAATATATGGTGATGTTCAAAAATTCAATTAGTTTAGTCCGTTTTTTTCATTTCAAAAATTTATTTAGTCAGTTCAAAAACGGACTAAATGTTTATATCTTCATCTATTTTGAGCTAAATGAGTTTTGATTCTATTTGAAATTCTATTTTAAAAGGATTCGAATGATTTTCGATCTATGAAGTAGATAAAGCGGACTATATGCTTATTAATTTCATCTACAATATATCGCCCCCTTAATACTACAACTGGATAACTAGAAATTAGTGCTTCTTTTATTTTAAGTCTTCAAAAGCAATGAAATGTATTTCAACATGAAAAATCGTTATTGCGTTTTTGGTTTAACCTTAGAAAACTAAACAAAGTACATGTTTTGTTTTTGTCTGAGTATGAGTTGTATGAGCCGATAACTCAAAATACCAAAAATTTGAGTTACCCACTTGTAGTATTAAGGGGACGATATTGTAATATATTAATATCTACAATATTAATTAGTTATTATTAAAAAAAGGAGGAGCAGCTAGAAGGGAGGGGGAGTCTCCTATATGTATATATGTATATAGGAGACTACAATTTTTATATATTTTTCATATATCATCGCTAAAAGGATGTGTGCAGTGGTACCTGTTGTTCTATTGGGAAAACCGGTATAGCTTCCGTTGCCATACTCTCGGATCTCCCATTTACCGATTAGATCAAATAACGACACGCCGCCCGATTCTCGACATTTGACATCCTTTGGATCGAGACAGGCTGGACATTGCACGGGCGGCGGACACACTGATTCAGGGGCAACGCGAGCCGGCGCCCGTTGCCCAATTTCAATGTAATCGCCGGAGGTAACGGGCGGCGGAGTCACCAGGTGCGGATCGATTTCTAACAAACGATAATTTGTCTGTTTAACTGTTGATATTACTTATTCTTAAACTTAAATTCTTATTTAAACTTATAGTACAATATAAATATAAAGAGAAGGATAAATGGTAAATTTAGAAGATTAGATGGGATAGTGTTACGTTAGTTATAAAGGGAGTACGAGATGGTAATGACAGTTAAAAGTGTTTTGGTGGGGATATTATCATTATATGGATATTAAGCAAGACAGGAATTTATTTCTAAGAGAAATATGTTTACATTACATTATTTAAACGATTTTTTTAAAGTTTTTAAGCAAAATGGTTTTTTAATATTAACATTTTGAATATCCGCCCATTTTTTAGCAATATAATGATGAATGTTTGAAAACAAACATTAGCACCCTTTAGTTTATTTATTTTTGTAAAGAAAGGAACTTAATATTTTTACAAATTCGATTTGATATGAATATTTTCCAGAGATATTTCTCACTCCTCTTACTTATCCTGTAATTGTTACGCGTACTACAAGTTAGAGAAGAAACATGAGGTTTCAGAAATATTACAGTTTTCATAAATACTCTACCAAAGTTTTCTTTCATATACAAAGTTATTGCGACAAAACTTAGTTTACACCAGGGGTTCTCGACCTTTTATTTGCATTTTTTCTTGACCATCTATAAAAATATTGTCTCTAATCGAATTGTCGACCCCATTAAATTACATTATATCGCAAAATGTTCACACTTTCACAAACATATCAAAAAATGTTCTGAAAAGAATTTTAAATTCGAGGGTTTCCTTCGCTTCGCTAACTATATATCATTATATATTTATATTTAGCCTTTTATTACATCTGATTTAAAAAATCCCACATGACTGTTAATATTATTATTATTCCAAATGAACTCGAAATTTTCAAATAAAAAATCAAGTATTTCAGAAAACTAATCGTTGGGAATCCCTGGTTTAAACAATGGATATTATATTAAGAGAAATAGAATATTGCTTCCAACTTTTAACTGTTACTTACGATAAATTGTAAAACTGCCTCTAGTTATGCCTTTTTCATTTTTACTGATGCAATAGTACGTTGTAAAGTCGTGCAAATTAATACGCGTAATATTTAATTGCATCCGAACAATGTAGCCGCGCTTTCCAACAGTGTTGTTAATACTATATTTCTCGCCATTTTCCAGAAGTCGACCATCAGCTCTCTCCCAATATCTTTACAAATCGTAAAAAATATTTTCATATATTAATAAGGTATTAATTAAATTAAAATTGCAGTCAAATTCAAGAAATTACAGAAGTCTAAACAGGTCAGAGTAGATGTCGATAGGTTAAAATTAGCTGATGTATGTGAAAAGTACAAGCAGAAAGTAGAAATCATGGCTAATGGAACATCTAGGAACGACATAGATTGCGAATGGAGGGAAATCAGAAATGGGTTAACTACAGCAGCAAATGAAGTATTAGGCACAAAGAAAAGGGCAGGTAGGAGGGAATGGATCACGGAAGAAATAGATGAAATGATAGAAGCAAGAAGGAAAATTAAAATTGGAAACACAGAAGCAGGACAGAAAAAATATAAGGAACTAAGGAACTTAATTAATAGGAAATGCAAGCTAGCGAAAGAAGAGTGGATAAAAGGAAATTGTGAGGATATTGAGGAGGATATGAGAAGAGGTAAAGTAGATTTGGGCTACAGGAAAATTAAGTCACATTTTTCGAAAGTAAAACCAAAGGGTAACATTATATGTGATAAGCAGGGTAAGGAACTCACAGAAAATAAGGAAAAAGCTAGAAGATGGAAGGAGTATCTTGAAGATTTATATAAAGGTAGGCAGGACATGGAGGAGCTAGAAAGTGTGGAACAGATAGATGAGGATGACTTAGGTCCTAGCATACTTGGGTCAGAGTTTCATAGAGCATTAAATGATTTACGGAATAACAAAGCAGCGGGGATTGATATGATACCAGTCGAATTAATAAAACACGCAGGGGAAAAAATGCAGGAGCGATTATACAGGTTAGTTTGTAAAATATATGAGAAGGGAGAAGTACCACAGGATTTTCAGCGTAGTAGAATAGTAACAATGCCGAAGAAAATATGAGCTAATTTGTGTGAGAACTATAGGACCATTAGCCTACTATCACATGCATCGAAGATATTGCTAAAGATTATTTATAGGAGATTAGAAAATAAAGTAGAGGAAAGGCTAGGAGAAGATCAGTTTGGTTTTAGGAAAAACAGAGGGACGAGGGAGGCGATTTTAGCACTAAGAACAGTAGTAGAAAAAATAATGAGGGTAGGAAAGGTAACTTGCATAGCTTTTGTAGATTTAGAAAAGGCATTTGATAATGTAGATTGGGACATAATGTTTAGAATTTTAAAAGAAACGGGTATAGATTATAAGGATAGGAGAATAATTTTTAATTTATATAAACACCAAACTGCCTTAGTTAGAATTGAGGGGGAAGAAGAGGTAGCAAAAATAGGGAAGGGAGTTCGGCAGGGATGTACACTTTCACCGTTATTATTTAATCTATATATAGAAGATGCAATAAACAAAGTAAAAGAAGAGTATAGTGTAGGTGTGAATGTACAGGGAGAGAAAATATATATGTTGAGATTCGCCGACGATATAGCTATATTGGAAGAAAGCGAAAAGAATTTAGAAAGGGTATTGAATGGTATGCAGGCAGTATTGACTAGAGATTTTAACATGAAAATAAATATAGGTAAAACTAAAGTGATGAGGTGTGACAAAAAGGAATGCAGTAGAAAAATCAGGATCACAATAGGAGATAATAGAATCGAAGAAGTGTCAGATTTTTGTTATTTAGGCAGTAGAATCACAAAAGATAATCGAAGCAAGGTAGATATAAAGTGTAGGATAGCACAGGGTAGGAAGGCATTCGTAGAAAAGGAACAGATTTTAAGATCAAATATTGACTTGGGTATTAGAGAAAGATTACTGAAGGTATATGTTTGGAGTGTAGCACTGTACGGGTGTGAGGCGTGGACTATAGGAAAGGAAGAGAAGCGTAGATTACAAGCATTCGAAATGTGGTGTTATAGGAGGATGATGAGGATTGGTTGGGAAGATAAAGTAACAAATGAAGCTGTACTAGAGTTAGTAGGGGAGAAGAGAAGTATTTGGAGAGTGTTACAGCGTAGGAGAGACAGATTAGTAGGGCATATTCTTAGGCATGGGGGATTATGCAATTGATCATAGAAGGTAGGGTGGAGGGAAAGAGAGGGGTAGGTAGGCCTAGATTGGAGTATGTGAGTCAGATAGTTGAAGACGTTGAGATGAATAGCTATAGGGAGATGAAGGGATTAGCTCAGGATAGATCGGCATGGCGTGCTGTTTCCAACCAATCTTTAGGAATGCGGACTCTTTAACTAATAAGGTATTGAGGAATCGACAGATATAGCATGAAATTATACATTGACATTATCTGCCAAACATTTCTATCTATGTGGTATATGAACCAGCTATCCAAAAATGATGACCGTAAGTTTTTTGAATTGCCTATACTGCTTTTATATTTAAGGGCCTGTTCGTATGATGAAGCGATATATTCTTCGTCCATCACAAGATCATAATAATAATCTACTAAATGATCTATGGCTACGTCAAGTGGATTAATTCAGAAGCTAGCGTTTTACATAATTAGTTTATCTAACCGGAGCTAATGCTGTTATACCACGTTTCTGCTAAAGACGCAGTCACGCTGCAACGGTCTTCGCAAGGCAATTATCGATTGTCGAAGGACTAAAGTAAGGACAGTCTCCGACAACAGAATGGGGTGTTGTTGTCGCAAGAGGAAGCCAAGTTGCGTGTATAGTTTCTCTATTGTTTATTTAAGCATTCGAGCATATAGTTTAGTTATGCTTCTAACTTATCGGTTTATGTATACCGGTTTGCAATAGACACTCTTAACTAACTGTTTTACCAAGTTTATCAATGATATAGTAGAACTGAGTTTAGTGAACAAATAAAATTGATAAAAATGAACAAAATGGATTTGATTCAAAAACGAATGCACTTTAGCAAAAATCGCGTCGGTGTAGATGGAGGAGACATAGAAAAAATATTTGTACAAACTTGATTACGATTATTCAACATAGAGAAAATAGAGTGACTGAATAGTTCAACAAAGTAACTCACATTTCGTGATCAATATATATTTTAGTATAACGTCCGTGACTATTTTATCGTTCTCCAAGTTGTTCATCCTCATCGGATGTCTGTAGAAATAGAGTTTAGATGCAGTAAATTGATTTAATGATTTTTCATTTAATCTAATTTAGTCAGAATGTAACGATTTTATGAACTTTACGACGATGAAAGCCAGTGGCGGCTCGAGCCATTTCAATCTGAGGGGGCGCATTTCTTAAAAAATAACAGAATAGTGAGAAGTCTGACCTAAAATGGATGCAAAATGATTAAATTCAATCATTTCATGAAAGTGGTATTCCGCTCTTCTATCTTTCATTGATATAAACTTTTCCAAAACTTTTTCGTTAAAATTGTAAATATCTCGCACCACATTTTTATTAATACACATCATCGCCAACGCGTTTAAACGATCTTTACCCATAGCATTTCGCAAAAAAGTGTTGATTCTTTTAAGTGTTGAAAAACAACGCTCTGATTCAGCAGTGGTCATCGGGGTTGTTAAAATAATTTTAAGTATTTTTATAGTTTCCGAGAAAGTTTCACTGAGATTATTTTGTAGCAATAACGAAAGAAATTTTGTGGCTCCAATTATTTGATAAAAATCGGGACGCGAGTAAATGACTTCTAATTCTGTTTTTAATCTGGTTTTATTCAAAAATGGATATGCATGACACACGGTTTCCAAAAGGTCCACTGGAAATTGTTTAGAAAATGTTGACATCGATTTCGTGTTAAATAACTCAGCGGCTTGTAGATGGCCTAGATATGAGAATCTGTCCTTCATCTGTGTTATAATTTTTTTTTGTAAATGTCTCTAGTAAAACGCCGCGTAAATATCCGGTATTGAGCACTCCTTGCACAAGTTTGCGATAAATTTAAATCAGGCAATGACCACCTAATTCTTTAATTTTTACTTTGTCCACAAGAGAAAGTCTACAAAACTCTATTTTCAATAAAGAACTAACACTATTCGTTTTTATTAAATTATTTCTATTAAATATATTCTTGGAGAAACACGTGACAAAATCGTACATACGTACATATTGTATATACACAGAACAAATGCTACTGTATTATTTGGCTATTCTATATCAATTTATTATACATATATACTAGACTACTCTGTTCTCTGAACTGTGGCTGTGGCTGTTCGGCGCTAAAGTATCTTGGCATCAATATTTTAAAACAACTATATATTCTTAATTTGAAGCAGCGTGACATCAAGTTGCTATGACTCATCCCAAGCCGCTGGGATGTGTGTTACATTAGTCGATATATTGCGATACGCGAACCGAAGAAACAGAAGACATACTGCACACGGTCGCTCTCACTATATTGCTTGCAATAGAGTGAGATGAGTGCATATTCATTTAATCTGTACTGGGTGGCGCTGATCACGCAGCGGCACCCAATACGTTAGTATATCTATAGTTAGTATAGTTAGTATAGTAGCGTTATATCTATACCATGCGAACGATAGATACAGACAGATACAGCATCTATACTGTGACTTGCAACGGATACCACAACGAACGCCACACCGTGTTGTGTTGATTGTTATCGCGGCGCAAGCTTTATCTTTTAGGAAAAATAATGCCGAGATAAAATATCGCAATACAATTATATATCTACGGTGATGCGCTCAATGTTAAGGAGGGGCGCGCGGCCCTGCGGCCTGCATAAGGAACCGCCACTGCTGAAAGCTAAGCTACGAGTTGATTCTTTTTATAGTAATAGTTGACATACGTATAACTTAAAAATACATACCCTGAGAGGTTTTATTATTTTTTGTATTTTAATTGTATTATTATATTTTATTATACCATATATAAATGTTTATTTATATTTATTACAATTTGCAAAGAATCTTTTCATCTACGACTTTTCTATATTAACTCTACCCTTTATAATTTATCCCGTCTTTTCAAAACATTCCCATTACTACGTATACAGCAGGCCTGTACAAAATATTAAATGAAATCCGTTAAACTATACTAAAGATTACAATTTTGTTTTGAATTCCATAATGTTCTAACATCTAGCTGGAATTAGTAAAGTGTTCGAAACAAAATAATTCTTTAAAAAAATACTAGACGATAAAAAGATATTATTTTGTCCTAATATATCGGAAAAGTCTTATAGCATACAGATTCATTTGAAAATTTCATAAAATTAAAAAAGCTAATATTAATTACGAATGGAGCCTCTTAAAATTCGAAGTCGTTATGGATTTGATGTTGCGCAGGTCTGAGATAGCGACTATAATCTTAGCATCTTGTTTTCCATTAAGTTTTTCAATTTAACTTCAACAAACAATATTTATTATGCATTGTTTACATGTACTTGTTTAAAATTTTATCAAGTACCGGCAGATATATCCCCTGGATATAATCAGTGTAATACAAAAATAATTTCAACTGAAAGTGATTTATAAACGTTCTTATCTTGAAACAGCAAAGATATGAAATGAGATGTCTAGTCACTTCAGAAAAGTATATAAAATGTCAACTTAAGGAAAGCCCTTAAAGCTTAAAGGATACGTGATTTATATGGAGTTCTTACCTGACCGGTTCGGGGAACGCTTCCACTTCGCACTCTAGATATGCAATCGAATCATTGGCGGCACCTATCATTTGTCTGCGGATCCGAATCAACGGAACAACTATTCCACAAAAATATCAACATATAACATATAAAATATAACATGAACATATAACATATAATATCAACATATAACACTGATAATCCAATTAAAATTTACTCATCAAAAATTTTAACTCGTCTCCTAGTACCATATTTAGAGAAGTACAAAAAAAGTAAAATTCGAAAATATTAAATTCAAGTAGTACCTTCTTTCAAAACAGTGAAGTACAATTTTCTACCACATAATACTAAATTGGTCATCAAAAAAACCTGGCCATTTTTTAATATAATTTCTGCACAGTGAAATTTATTCTGCATCTATTTATTTCTATAGTCCTTTCCAAACAAAATACAATTGCCGTATTGAAGCAGTACAATTTAACTAGACTTCTTTAGCAAGAAACACAGATCAAGAGTACCATACGCAAGGGAATCTTCCTTGGGCTTAAGGTGATCGACAGATCGCAGCAGGATTTAGGTTTGGGTTACGGTTTGATTAAATGGACGAGAGCCGCGACAGTTCAGCGCAAGTAACTCAGATGTGGGATTTAGAAGAAAAGGGTTGCGAAAGCGCGGCGGGCATGTGGCATCTGACGCAGAGACAGGTTGGCGATGTATAATGTAATAGATGCACGAAGGAAACTGTGCAGACAGGTCTTGGAATATTGGAAAAGAGACAATCAGGCGAAGTAATACGGTAATGGACTAGAATTTATCAATCGTGTTAGGGAATAAAATAAATTCAATAGAATTATGCTCGATTTTTTTGTTTGATATATTTATTTGGGCGTATTAGAACACTGATTTATTTTTAAAATTGATCGATTCTCTTAGTTTAACGGTATTAATTCATTAATTTAAATGTTGCGAATGTAAAATATAATTTGAAACGATACAATTTTAAATATCAGATTTTTGCAAGGTAGGATAGCATTTGCAATAATAGATAATATTGATATTGATAATAAAGATATTGACTTGGGTATTAAGAAAGTGTATTATATTGTGTCGTGGGATAGACGGCTTTTGTAACGCGCTAAAGAGAATTAAGGATGTATTCTTATATACCATAGTACTATGTAATTCGTTATAGAAGGTGCCGCAGAGGGAAATTTTAGACAATGATGCAAACTATTCAAACGTCGAGTACAAACTACAGCTCGTTTTTTTTTAATTGGCGGAGAATTACAGAAGTATAGTTAGAGAGTCCGCAATCCTAAAGATTGGTTGGAAACAGCACGCCATGCCGATCTATCCTGAGCTAATCCCTTCATCTCCCTATAGCTATTCATCTCAACGTCTTCAACTATCTGACTCACATACTCCAATCTAGGCCTACCTACCCCTCTCTTTCCCTCCACTCTACCTTCTATGATCAATTGCATAATCCCCCCATGTCTAAGGATATGCCCTACTAATCTGTCTCTCCTACGCTGTAACACTCTCCAGATACTTCTCTTCTCCCCTACTAACTCTAGTACAGCTTCATTTGTTACTTTATCTTCCCAACCAATCCTCATCATCCTCCTATAACACCACATTTCAAGTGCTTCTAATCTACGCTTCTCTTCCTTTCCTATAGTCCACGCCTCACACCCGTACAGTGCTACACTCCAAACATATACCTTCAGTAATCTTTTTCTAATACCCAAGTCAATATTTGATCTTAAAATCTGTTCTTTTTCTACGAATGCCTTCCTACCCTGTGCTATCCTACACTTTATATCTACCTTGCTTCGATTATCTTTTGTGATTCTACTGCCTAAATAACAAAAATCTGACACTTCTTCGATTCTATTATCTCCTATTGAGATCCTCATTTTTCTACTGCATTCCTTTTTGTCACACCTCATCACTTTAGTTTTACCTATATTTATTTTCATGTTAAAATCCCTAGTCAATACTGCCTGCATACCATTCAATACCCTTTCTAAATTCTTTTCGCTTTCTTCCAATATAGCTATATCGTCGGCGAATCTCAGCATATATATTTTCTCTCCCTGTACATTCACACCTACACTATACTCTTCTTTTACTTTGTTTATTGCATCTTCTATATATAGATTAAATAATAACGGTGAGAGTGTACATCCCTGCCGAACTCCCTTCCTTATTTTTGCTACCTCTTCTTCCCCCTCAATTCTAACTAAGGCAGTTTGGTGTTTATATAAATTAAAAATTATTCTCCTATCCTTATAATCTATACCCGTTTCTTTTAAAATTCTAAACATTATGTCCCAATCTACATTATCAAATGCCTTTTCTAAGTCTACAAAAGCTATGCAAGTTACCTTTCCTACCCTCTTTCTTTTTTCTACTACCGTTCTTAGTGCTAGAATCGCCTCTCTCGTCCCTCTGTTTTTCCTAAAACCAAACTGATCTTCTCCTAGCCTTTCCTCTACTTTATTTTCTAATCTCCTATAAATAATCTTTAACAATATCTTCGATGCATGTGATAGTAGGCTATCATGATTAAATATAATAGGCTATCATATAACGTATACAGAAGTATACGCATCATAAATCAAAACCAGCATAATGGCTTGACCAATACAGTACATAGCAGTGCTATTCGAAATAGTTTGGTATCAGTCGTGTAGCACATTGAATATTCCAGTGCAGTACATTTTTTTTGCAAATTCATGAAAAATATCACTAATATTATTTAAAAATTATATGAAGTCAAATATGGCGCCTATTTATCACTTAATAAAATTTGAAAATAAATTCGAAATAAAATCACTTAAACTTCAGCTGACATTTTATATATTCATTTCCCACTTATCGAAAATATTGTTCAATGTTCGTAATTTTATTAACGATGGAATATTTAGATAATTATGTTTTAAAAGGATTAATATTAACTAGAGAGATAAGAGATATAAAAAAATAATTTATTACAAAATACAACCAATTGAAAACATATAATATAAAAATTAAAAATAAACTCTTACCTATTAGCTTTGGGTTGACTTTGCGCTGGGCATAGAATATTATTTCGATTTTGAACAAAAATATAACTTTTATTTTAATAAATATAATTCTACCAAAACACGCTACGCTTCTGTCTTCTCCAAAGAATAAGTAGGTGTGTCTAGTGCAGAAGGTGTGCGTATTAAGAAATGCAATGTTGACAAATCACCAACACAGTTATAACCATTTTATGCAATTAGAATGAATTCTTTGAAATTAATATAAAATGCAGAAAAGTTATACTAGAATATAATAAATGTTGATAAATACTTATCATAGTATCATATTTATGTCATAATTAATTTGTACGATAGCTATAAAATAGTGACAAATTTAAATTCTTAGACCTAGAGTATATTTTGTTGTCTGGCACCACTGTATAACCCCGATAAACACAACTCTATGCGCAAACGACTACCAAAATTATCCGCCAATTTAAAAAAAATGAGCTGTATATTGTTCTACGTTCGTGCAAACCCCTATAATATTTTTTTACAAAGCAAACTGTCTACTAATAAATAAATAGAACTTACATTGAATTTCCAATATGAATGTTAGGTTTACTTGGGGAGGAACTCCGTTGTCCACGATGCATTGGTACGCTCCCATGTGGACCCTACTTACCATCGTTATGTTTATGGTATGTCCACTTACAGACATAGCTGTGTACAAATCAAAAAAGAACAATTTTTCATTTTAATATTTTGTTTACATTTTCGTAGGACTTGGATTAACATGCCATTAGTATAAAATTTTAGATAAAGGTCCTAAATAATGTTATATATAATGGGTAACTGGTAATGGCCCAAATGCATTGGTTCTTATTTTGTACTGAATTTATATAATTGGCAATGGTTTCGTAAATTATTTTGTTGTATCGAATAAATTAAATTCGCAAGTACTGATAATAATAATAATAAATTCATTTATTTTTCAAAGTATATATATAATATATGTTAATATGAGAAAATATTAAGCGTAGTAGAAAAAGAAGAATAATGTATATTGAAAAAAAATCATTATTATTTTTAAATGGGGGGCTGCAAATTTACTGTTTCATTGGGCTCCACGGAGGCAAAACACGCTGCTGAGTTCTTAAGTAATGTAACACGAAGATCACGTGACTTACATTGCCAGGGTCCCAGGGTAATGGGTTGGCCATCGGTTCGCCTCCACTCCACATTTGGTCTGGGCACGCCACTCACCGAACAATGTAAAGTTACATTATCTCCTTCGGCAATGATTGCTGGACCTATAGGGATATTGTACTGATTCCCTACATAGGACAGAAAAAATATCAACAAATTACATCGTAAACGAAGCGTGAGTTTAACAACAATTTTTTTTAAGTAACGGGCTGGCTAGATAGTTTAAATCTTAGAAAAAAGTACCAAAAAGTCTATAACGATGCCACAGCCAAAGGGTTATTACATAAAGCTAGATAAATTATCTTAATAACAATTGGACAGGAAGTAGTGGATTAATTTCCGTTGTCAAACTTCAAAATACAAATTGATGCCAATATGAATTTAATATAAACATGATATGGAGAAGCCCGATATTTTGTGGTATTCCATAATAATATTAGGGAATATATAAATAAATGTTTAAATAAAATACTTAGTTTTTATACCACGAAAACAAAACAAAATATCCCATTTACCTTCTTCCCTCCGATAACCCAACAAATAACTAATACTTTATCTAAACACAACCTAATGGCATGCATTAAAACACCTCATAATCTTTCACATATTTTATATTCAATAATATAGATAAATGTGGAGTGCATGAAGTTCAGAATTAGTCGAAGTTTCAAAATTAGATTTGATGAACATTTAGGCAGTTACAAGAACAAATAATCTAATTCAAAATTCGCTGACCATTTTCTAGAATCTAAACACACTTTAGGATAAAATGGACTTAATATCTTCACCGTTCTTTAAACCGGAGTTGGTAATCTCGCCAAATGCCGTAGGGGGTCACCAAAAAAATTTCTTAAGCCTACATGTAATTTCGCCAAATATTTTTGCTGGGATGATCCCCAAAACCCGTTACGTTATTGAGACCAAATGGACATAATATACATTTTGCTAAACTCCAATATCCCGAACATTCTTCACACACAAAGAAGTAAAAAATTTAAAAATATTTTTTAGAAAGATTTTTAAGAAAGAATCTTAAAAGAAGTATTTTTTGCAGACCAAATATACCCTCACACCTTATCCAGACTTGGGACTGGCAGTCAAAAGAAAGGATTTTTCTAATGACTGGTGTGTTTATAAGTTTTGTCTGGAGATTCGTCAATAATATACTAATTTGCAGTACACATATTATGAAGCTAAATTAGATTTATGGAGTTTTATATTTTCACCTCGATATAGTTAGGTCAGGTCAGGTCAGTTATGGTAAGGCACACAGAAAATCTCGATTTCGGCAACGCTGGATATAACTTCATTCTGGCATTTTAGACGTTTCGTCTGATGAGAACAACATCCTCACAGGTCAAGCCATTCTCGACATAAAAATTGGTCAATTCTTTTCGTATCAACTTGAAATCCTTTCTTTTGATTGCCAGTCCTAAGTCTGGATAAAGATATTTGGTCTGCAAAAAATACTTTGGGATATTGGAGTTTAGCAAAATGTATATTATGTCCATTTGGTCTCAATAGCGTAATGGGTTTTGAGGATTGTCTCAGCAAAAATATTTGGCGAAATTACATGTAGGCTTAAGAATTTTTTTTGATGAGTTTACATGCAATTAAAATATCCCCCCTACGGCATTTGGAGAGATTACATACCACCCTTTAAACGTAATGTATATATTGTTGTAAACATGTAATTTGTATGTTATTCCCTACTTAAGTTTCGATTCTTTTAGCTAAAGAATTTTTATTATTGAATATTATTAATAGTATATTAAAGAACGAGTTTCATAAGGCAGGTTTTATTGCACGAATTCAAGTTTAGAAAACGAGTGTTATAAATGACTTATGAAATGAGTTTTTTATACTATTTTTTCTAATTTGCGTCTTTTATGCCCCTTTTAAATAAAAAATCGAAATTAAAAAAATTAGGGAATTTTTTGACTGTTGATAGTAACTATTGACACATTTGGAACATTTGAAATAAATTTCAATTAACCTATTTGTTGCTTTCTCTTGTAGTTTGACGTACAATTGTACATTTCAGGGACAAAACTGAAATCAAACTATTTGTTGCCTTTTATTGTAGTTTGACGTTTAATAACTGGCAAGCAGAGCTACCAACTTTGAAACAGTAAATTGCCCTATGCTATAAGCGAACTCAAATTCGCTATAAACGAACTCATTTGGGTTCGTTAATAGCTCTATTGGAAACTAGAGTAACTAAGTAAATATAAAGGAAATTAATAACTAATTCTTAGCGGAAGACAATGTAAAAATCTATACGCTTTGAATTATAATGTTATAATGGTTGATCTACTAACTATTATAATAATTTTTTTATTAATTAGATATTCCTTCTTTGTGGTTATTAATTTATATTACGTGATTTTGAATTACACAGTAATTGTCTTAAATATTATATGATGATTTACAATACGTGCTAATCTTTATTTCATGCTAATCTTCATATTGGAAATACATAACACCCTAACAATGTTCGAAAGAGCGAAATTATAGTCGGCAAATAAATTGTTTTCGTGGTATAAAAAAAGTATTCAATTTATATATTCCCCAAATTTAATATAACATATATATTACAAATATGAAGTTTTGTGTGGTACTTTCCTGTATTATTTAATGGATTTTTTAAATTTTAGAGATGTGTAAAAAGGGCTCCAGATTTAAATCTATCGCACTTCGACTATAAAGTACCTATACGTAAATAAAATATAAACCATAATTTTTTTTCTGCAAAAATATTTAACAGTCAATATATGCCTTAATTTTGATATCTGCATGAACCACCTCGATAATAAGTAATCATAAAAATGTCTACTATATTCAAATAAATTAAAAACTTCTTTAGCATATCCATGTTCTATGTTATTTTAAATTAGAATATAACAATAAATTCAAAGATCGTCTTTCTCAATATTACTCAAAGAAAGTGTTATTCCACTTGTTATTTCAATTATACTATCTTGTTTATACTTTATGAAGTATACAAGAACTTTATATAAAGCTTATGACTTTTTTTTTCACATGGCAGAATATTGTTCATGTAAAAGGTGATATAAGAACTCTTTTTTATATACAGTAATGTGCGAATTAATGTGAACAGTAAAATATTTTAAAAAAAGTATTTATTACTTATAAAATTTTAGAAATAAGTAATTACATACACATAACTCCTTATTTTAGTAGGAAGTGTATCCCCCTTTAGTTTTAATTACTTGTTGAATTCGATTTGGCATAGAATCGACCAATTTCTTGCAATTTTCCAGTAACAGCTCGTCCGAAACCACACTCCAATGACTGCTTCTATCATCAGATTTTTTGTTGTGCAGTCCATCTTTCGAAGCCTAGTCTTGCAAATAGCCCACAGATTTTCTATGGGATATAAATCTGATGAATTCCCAGGCAAGTAATATTACTTTCCCTAAAATATTTCATCATCTTGTTTGATTTGTGGCACGGAGCTGAATCTTGCTGTAAAATTGCTTCACCGTTGGGAATCACTTTTCCAAATTGCTGACTAGTTTACGTTCCAGTAACTGTTTATATTTGTCACTATTCATTCAATTGGCACAAGAGCTCCTGGTACCATGTAAGAAAAACAACAGCAGAACATCTTCTTCATGGGATGTTTTACTGTTTGGTTAATATGGGCCGCTGTTAGTTGTTCGTTGTCTGATTTTCTGACATATCGTGACCGCTGCCCCTGCGCTAAAAAGTGTGCCTCATCTAAGAACAACACCTTCCTTCAATCATCTACAATCCAACTTGCATATTTTATAGTCCAAAGAAGCCCTTTCTTCATCATTGGAGCAGTGAGCAATTGTCTTTTCTAAGGTCTGAGTGCTTTTCTTCCCAATTCCAAGAGCCTTCTCGGTACTATCGAATCATGGATTTTGACTCCAGAAGTGGCCACGTCTTGTTGTACGTCGAAACTTGTTTTCGTAGGATTTATTTTGCTATTCCTGATTTTAAATGCTTCATCTCTTGCAGTTGTCTTCCTCTTTCTCCAACATTATCCTTTCCATTGAACTTCAACTGACCCAGTTTCCCTTTTCTGTTTTAGGATTTTATTTACTCAAACCACACTCTTCTGCAATTTTTCTCTGTATCATGGAAGTATGCTCATTCAATGTTACAATCTTCTCTCGCTTCCTCGGCGTAATATCCATCATGCAAAACAATACCAAATTACCTCGTTATACATATACCACTAAATATACCTTTTGACAATTGCGAATTCATTATCTTAATTTGAGATTAAGATGGATGGCATCATACGCACGTCAAAAGTGAAATAATAATGTACAAAAAATAAAAATAAATTTGTAGTTCACATTAATTCGCACACTACTGTATATTATCTAATTTGCGTAAAGGATGTACCGTAAAAACCCACGTATAAAGTACCCCCTACTTTTTGAAGGGTTTTGACCAGAAAACCATTACTCGCATAAGATACCCCCAGTGAATATCAGTTGTCAAGGTCATAGTTTCAAAAAGTGAAATCTTTAGCAGAACAATTACTGTAGAAGGTTGTCCTGCAAATTGAATTTATCTAATTTCTACTGACAATGAATTCGCTAAAACAGCATCGGCAGTCATATACTGCAAGTTACAAGCTGAGTGTAATCAAATTAGCTGAATCACTTGGCAGTTTTAAGAAAGCTGCTAGGCACTGGGCGTCATTGGGCATTGGGATGCACTCTGGAGAACATTCGTTTACAAAAGGTGGAGCTATGAGAAAAGTTGAAATGTCTGAAATCTGCCGCTGGATCCTTCGCGCTTGGGATGAGATATCCGTGGATGTGATCAAAAAAGCATTAAAAAAAAGCTGCATTTCCAATGATTTGGATGGAACTGAAGATGATGTCGTTTTTGGGAACAATGTGGGATTAGAGGACGAAATGGATTGTGATGAAGATTTAATCTATGCGGATGAAGAAATGGAGCCTATTGAAGTTGAAATGTATTAATCAATATAAAGTGTGTAACATGTTTCAAACATCATATTTTACATCTTTTGCAAGTGTTTCCAGATTTTGAATTGCTTGTACCCGCGTATAAGATACCCTTAAGTTTTAACCTCGAAAATACAAAAAAAAAGTGGTATCTTATACGTGGGTTTTTACGGTAAATGTAAAATGTAACGTGTAACATCATAAATTGAAGAAATCTGTTTCTGAATGGCAAATGCAGTAACAAATTCGTTCAATTGTATATTGCGCATTTCTTTGCATTTTCTATTACAAAGCAACGTCTTGTAGTCTATACAGTTCTCGAGGTTCCTCAACCTCATATTTTCAATTGGATTTTTATAGATAATAAAGGCAGTGCATGGCACTGACATATCCAGAAAATCGGAGCTGAATATCTAATGATTTATACATACATATAAATGGGCCATGAGCGGTAAACACAATAAGAAAAATTGCGGGCGTATGTATATACGAGTATATAGGATTCAGAGTATAGAAATGCGAAAGTCGTTTGAATGTTTGATCGTTAGGTTCAGATTTTCACACAGAACTGTTGAAATATAAGAAGTAGCTATACTTGGACTACATTAATTTTGCCGAGGCTTAGTTGGATTATCACTATACTAGAAATTTTACACACATATAAACTAGGGAAAAACGAATTAAATACTTTCGATTTAATCCGTTTCCCTTAGAATTCTAAAATTCAATTATGCAAGTTTGAAAACCTTACGATATCAAATTCCGATTTTTTTCGGCTTCCTTAATCATAAATTTAATATATAAAAATAATTATATAAAAAATTGACTACCACCCTGCTATTTTTCTTATATTAAGTGGACGATTACCATCGAAAGTTTGTTTCTGATCAAATCGCAACAGATAGTTTGGTAAATTATTTTTGGACATACTATACAGTTATGTATGAATTCGGTTCCTTAAAATTTTTGGTAAAATGGTTTTGCGTGCGCTTGACGTATATAGATTATAAGAAGGTATTTACATCATAAATTATTCTGCAAAATGTAGCCGATTTTACATGTTGTAAAATGAAATCTTTATGTATAGATTGTAACGGATTTAAAAAAATATATTATTAAGGAAGTATAAAAAATTGCAAAAATTCGCTGAAATAGATCATAAAAAAAAAATTTATGCTGAACCTATACATCATAAATTATTCTTACAAGATGTAGCAGATTTAACATGTTGTAAAATAAATCTTTATATATAGATTGCAACTGATTTTTTTAAAAATAAATTAAGGAAGTATAAAAAATTGCAAAAATTCGTTGGAATAGATCATAAAAAATGGTTGTGGTGGATCTCAGCGATTCTCAAACCATTTTTGTTATTAATTGAATGAAGAAATTTTAAATATTCCTCATCCATCTTTATTAATACCTAAAGGATCAATGTGTCAATTTCAGATCCTAAACGCTAACAGAAAAAATGAATACATTTTTCGTTCAAACTAAGATTCGAACCCGTATAACTTCTATACACGAGTAATAATACAAATAATAAAGAGTAATAAATAAATAATAATACATTTAAAAATTGATTATCAAAATAATTTTTTGCATTAGAAAAAAAGGATGATTGTTAATGTAACATACGAGGGCTATACAGAAAGTAAGTTCCGTTTGGCTATCAAACAAAAACAAAACGTATATAAACAAATTTTTTGATTGCATTGTAAAATACAAACATTAAACAATTTTTCCACGTAATTTCCACCATTGTTTAGGCATTTGTCATAGCGGGGCACAAGCTTTTGTATGCCACAGTCATAGAACGTTCCCGCCTGTGATGCAAACCACGTAGTAACAGCATCATGCACATTCTCACGTCATCATGCACATTCATCCTTCATCATGCACATTCTCACGTCCTTCATTGAACAGTCGTACGCATCTCCGTACCATTGAATCGCTCATTGTATTTTCTCCGTACACTTCACAGATTTGTTTATGAATTTCACAAGGTTTCACATTCCTGGCATTGAGAAAACGTATTACAGATCGCATTTCACAGGTGGCGGGATTTGCAATTCGCTTCGACATTATATAGTCTCACCGTGCAGCACACTCAATAACAAGCGATCTCAAAATGGTGTCTATCCCTCCCTACTGAGTCAGTGCAACTGGTGCGCGTGCGCGAAATTGCCACAGTAGCGCATGCGCGAAATTGCCACACTAGCGCATGCGCGAAATTGCCACACTAGCGCATGTGCGAAATTACCACACTAGCGCATGCGCAAAATTGCCGCAGTAGCGCATGCGCGGCAACACGTGGCTACGGAACTTAATTTCTAGATAGCTCTCGTATTACTTCAAGAATTAAAAATATATATTAGTTTAATTCTTCACGAGTACAAATTAGCAAAAATCATTTAATATAACACTGGCGAAAACGTGTTGAAGAAATAATAAGATGAAAATAATAATGTTAGAAAATAACGATAAAAATGTTATTAATAAAACTATGAATTTGCCCCAAAATTGGTCCAGTCAAGATTTCAGCTACAGAAACTGTCACATTTGACATGTTTATGATTCAAATTTTTTTTTGTCTATAGGCCGGTCCAAATTTATCGCTTTAATTAAGTCGTGCACTTGTAGGACCACGTGACACCTACAGCATGTTCCATATTACTTATGCACCATTCAACTCATTGCTCACATTAAATATAAAAAACTATTAGCGCATATATTACATAATCGTAAAATTTACGGTGCTTTTCTGAAATGGATGTACGGCGTAAAAGAAGTCGTAAAAGTGGAGGACGGTGAGAGGTTGTGTACGTCCGTGCATTCATGTGTGTATTTTATAAAAGCAGAGATGAATAATGAAAAAATGTGTGGCAAGGATTTCTAGTGCGCTAAATAATGAACTAGCGAAAAACAAAAGCCAGAATAAGGCAGTGTAAACATACGCTGCCGGCTGCACATATTAAATCAACAAGATAATATACACAGCGGATTAAAATATTTATTTGATGCGTATTGAGCACGCGTGATTTTATAATTTCGTTAAAAGAACTTTAGAAGCCGACAATCGGGCAAAATTCGAGAATGGAAATTTATTGAATATCTGTCAGAATTTAAAAAAAAATTATATATAGGTTATAGATTTTGCCGTTATGTTGTGATATAGGGAAGAGAAATAAAAAATACAATAATATAAAAATTGTATTTTTTATTTCTCTTCCCCAAATGAATATATTGCATATAAAACAAATACTCGTAAACAAAAATGATGCGATTGTATTTTCAAAAACTTTTATTCAAACGGTATTTTTTCTCTTATTTCCGATCGGCAGTAAGAATAGATTGAAAAAAAAACTTTTCAAATACAATCCATATCTTGCATCTTCATTGACCATGTAATAAATGTAATGATATAAAATTTGCAGTCTTCGTAGAAATTCATAATAAAATCACTGTCCGACATTTATAAAAAATTATATAATAATTCAACGCAAAACTTCATAAAAAGTAAATGTAAAGTTTCGATATATATTGTCAAAGAAAACCTTGTGTGAAAATTATTTCTTTTATATTATATTTTTTATATTAGTTCTTCATTTTATTGATTTATCCGAACTACTTCAGCAAACTTTAATTCAATTCAATTCAAAACTAAGTTCAATTAGTGGCGGTTATTAATGGCTAGTTGAAAGTTCTCTTATTACTACAGGAAATATTTTATATTTTAACATTGCACAGATTGAAATAGTATTTTATTCCTAATGAATGGAATAAAATAACGCATTTAGAATTTTCCGAGTTTCGAGTAGATATAATATCGAATCATTCAAATATTTACTTCTCTCGGTATACAGTGCTAATGTACAAATAAAAATGTGTGCTTCTTTCAAATGTTATGCAAATTTACAATGCCCACATTGTGGCGGTTTTAAATTTATTCGGACACGATTATCCGGGAGCTTAATTCACATTGTGGAATTTAAAGTACACGACTTTTATTTCCAACTTTTACCGAAGGTAGATGCGTCTTTTTCGCAAAAATCTAGTAAAAAAAAAACGAATAAAAATAAATTTTTATATATGGCGATTATTGTTTCATTTTTACACTGTGCAACGTTGTACCCCATTCTTCTTTTACGCGAATACCGTAAATCTTTTGCTACATAATCTGACATAACTGAAATTTAGTCGTGTCATCTTATTTTATGTTTCATAATGGAGAATCTCTGATTATTATTCAACCTATATAGAACATATATATTCGCGGTATGTATAAGAATAACATCGAATTTAAATTGGGAACTTTACGCGCCTATAAAATTATGTTACTTTAAATTGGAATTGTGATTTTCGTTTTTTTTTTATATAATATAGCAACTTTTTTTAAAATTATAACTACGGTGTTAAATAATAGTATAAAATAACAGCCAAATACCGTAACTTAAGTAGCTAGATGCGCACTTCGAAGGCTATGCCCCCATATTCAGTAGCACAAGATAAAAACTAAATAAAACACTTCTGTCACGAATCGTGATTGATATACTAAATATATCGTCAACATAAATATGCTGCTTTTATATCTTATTAGTTTAGTTAAAGAGTCCGCAATCCTAAAGATTGGTTGGAAACAGCACGCCATGCCGATCTATCCTGAGCTAATCCCTTCATCTCCCTATAGCTATTCATCTCAACGTCTTCAACTATCTGACTCACATACTCCAATCTAGGCCTACCTACCCCTCTCTTTCCCTCCACTCTACCTTCTATGATCAATTGCATAATCCCCCCATGCCTAAGAATATGCCCTACTAATCTGTCTCTCCTACGCTGTAACACTCTCCAGATACTTCTCTTCTCCCCTACTAACTCTAGTACAGCTTCATTTGTTACTTTATCTTCCCAACCAATCCTCATCATCCTCCTATAACACCACATTTCGAATGCTTGTAATCTACGCTTCTCTTCCTTTCCTATAGTCCACGCCTCACACCCGTACAGTGCTACACTCCAAACATATACCTTCAGTAATCTTTTTCTAATACCCAAGTCAATATTTGATCTTAAAATCTGTTCCTTTTCTACGAATGCCTTCCTACCCTGTGCTATCCTACACTTTATATCTACCTTGCTTCGATTATCTTTTGTGATTCTACTGCCTAAATAACAAAAATCTGACACTTCTTCGATTCTATTATCTCCTATTGTGATCCTCATTTTTCTACTGCATTCCTTTTTGTCACACCTCATCACTTTAGTTTTACCTATATTTATTTTCATGTTAAAATCCCTAGTCAATACTGCCTGCATACCATTCAATACCCTTTCTAAATTCTTTTCGCTTTCTTCCAATATAGCTATATCGTTGGCGAATCTCAACATATATATTTTCTCTCCCTGTACATTCACACCTACACTATACTATTCTTTTACTTTGTTTATTGCATCTTCTATATATAGATTAAATAATAACGGTGAAAGTGTACATCCCTGCCGAACTCCCTTCCCTATTTTTGCTACCTCTTCTTCCCCCTCAATTCTAACTAAGGCAGTTTGGTGTTTATATAAATTAAAAATTATTCTCCTATCCTTATAATCTATACCCGTTTCTTTTAAAATTCTAAACATTATGTCCCAATCTACATTATCAAATGCCTTTTCTAAATCTACAAAAGCTATGCAAGTTACCTTTCCTACCCTCATTCTTTTTTCTACTACCGTTCTTAGTGCTAAAATCGCCTCCCTCGTCCCTCTGTTTTTCCTAAAACCAAACTGATCTTCTCCTAGCCTTTCCTCTACTTTATTTTCTAATCTCCTATAAATAATCTTTAGCAATATCTTCGATGCATGTGATAGTAGACTAATGGTCCTATAGTTCTCACACAAATTAGCTCCTATTTTCTTCGGCATTGTTACTATTCTACTACGCTGAAAATCCTGTGGTACTTCTCCCTTCTCATATATTTTACAAACTAACCTGTATAATCGCTCCTGCATTTTTTCCCCTGCGTGTTTTATTAATTCGGCTGGTATCATATCAATCCCCGCTGCTTTGTTATTCCGTAAATCATTTAATGCTCTATGAAACTCTGACCTAAGTATGCTAGGACCTAAGTCATCCTCATCTATCTGTTCCACATTTTCTAGCTCCTCCATGTCCTGCCTACCTTTATATAAATCTTCAAGATACTCCTTCCATCTTCTAGCTTTTTCCTTATTTTCTGTGAGTTCCTTACCCTGCTTATCACATATAATGTTACCCTTTGGTTTTACTTTAGAAAAATGTGACTTAATTTTCCTGTAGCCCAAATCTACTTTACCTCTTCTCATATCCTCCTCAATATCCTCACAATTTCCTTTTATCCACTCTTCTTTCGCTAGCTTGCATTTTCTATTAATTAAGTTCCTTAGTTCCTTATATTATTTTCTGTCCTGCTTCTGTGTTTCCAATTATATAATATCTTATTATTAATGTAATATCTTACATTATAAGAACACTGTGGAAATTTTAATAGTATTCGTTTGATAGGTTTGTTGGTTGTTTAAATCCTCAATTATTTAAATTATAGACGATATTGGTAATAAATTAAACTTTGCAAAGCTAATCAATAAAAAGTTTTGTATCAAAGTTTTATTACGATGAATATTATGAAAATTTATAATCTTAGAGTAATATCCAAAATACGATAAAAATAAACGTTTCAGCACTTTGACATATTTATAAAATAATTTAGTGAAACTTCGATCATATGTGAAAAATAATACTTCAATTTCCAATAGAGAATCAATGAGATATTACAAAATACAAAATCACCATCAATATGTGATTGTATGCACATTTTCTTGATTTATTTGCAGTTTTTTTTTTAACTCGCAATGCCATGGCCAGCAGTAGATATATGTACAGGTTGAATTGTAAATATAAATTAAATAAAGAGTTTTATTGAAACAGACTCATTACTATAACAAATTACAATTTACGTGTTCATAAGTACTTGAATGTCTACTACGAAATGGGATTAAAATATACATAGTATTCCATTTAAAAAAATAAGACCAGTTTTAATTGTGCTTTTATGATTCATCCTGTATACTTGAAATTAATTTTAGAGTGTGCAACTCATAATTCTATATCAGTTTGCAATTTTTCGCATTTTTATTTGAATTAGTTTGGGCAGGGGATTCCGATTCGTTTGAACTGCCCAACCCTGTATATACAATAGCAGTACCAAAGCGAGTACTACAAATTTATTGAAAACTTATTTTAGAAAATTAAAATTATTGGCAAAGAAAACGGTTACTTTGGCAGGTATTTACACATTCAATAGTATACTTTCAGGCTATTTTGCCTGAACTATGCCTTTTCGGAGAATTTTTATGTTGTTTTCGGTTTTGCGTTTTTTTTTTGTAATTAGTTTGTTAAGTTTTAATGTATATACAATTTAGTATATAATATCACCCATAGTATATAATATCACCCAAATACCGTAACTTAAAGCATTGCGTAGCTAGATGCGCATTTCGAAGGCTATGCCCCCATCTTCAGTAGCACAAAATAAAAACTAAATAAAATACAAAGTTGTGGAAGTCCATGTTTGTAAGGTTGAATATAATAAACTATTATAATAAATAAACTAATATAATAAACTATATGTGGAAATCACTCACATTTCCACATTTTAACACTTGACACACACATAGTGAAATTAATGCTGCTCCAGACAAATATAAAGAATTATATAAAAAATCTTACCAAAGAAGCATACTCTGATAATATAATATAAAATAACGTAAAAAAGACGAAACCTATCCCCAACTTATTTATGGCATATTTACATTAATTATTATATGAAGTCTGATACTGTTTAATAAAATGTATATGATCTTAACACAACCACTAAACAACATGTTGTCCTTAAAGTACTATCTGACACTTTTTTTCACCTGATGATGGCCAAACGCCGAAACTAGTCGAAAATTTACATAATATAAAAAAACCCGTACGGATTTACTCAACCAATAGTATATTAAATAAAATTACTCTAGATTTTAAAAGCATTTAGCTCAATTCAGATTAAATAGAAAGGATAAAAGTGCTGTAGCCGAACATATTTTTTAATCAGGTCATCCTATTCAAATTGATTCACTTAAATTACTTAAAAGTGTTTCGAATTATTTCGAGTTAAATACTTATAAAAGTATACACATGCAAAAATGTAAATCAAATTTAATGAATTTAAATGCAGGCCCAATTTTATCTTGTCTGTTTAATTTATTTAATAAGAACTATTATTAAATTTATTTTTATCAAATTATCAAATTTTTATGAAATCAAATTTAATGAATTTAGATTCAGGCCCAATTTCATCTTGTCTATTTAATTTATTTAATAAGAACTATTATTAAATTTATTTTAATTTTATTTGTTTATTTATTTTTGGTTATTTTAGATTTTGCAAACCAATATTTTTTGCTGTTACTTGTTAGTTTCGTTCATTGTTAATTTGTATTGTTTTAAAAGATTTATAGGTCATATTATATACCATTTTTGAAATACGATTCGTGACACAGGTATTTTATTTTGTTTTTATCTTGTGCTACTGAAGATGGGCGCATAGCCTTCGAAATGTGCATCTAGCTACTTAATGCTTTAAGTTACGGTATTTGGGTGATATTCTATACTATTATTTAACACCTTAGTGGTAATTTTTAAACTATATACAATTAGTTTTATGTATATAATATTATATAATAATTGATTGTGTACAATAGCCATTTGAATCGTTAATATCAGAAATAACCGATTTTTAAAAATAATTTATCATTATAATTATATAAATATTTTTATTTTGAAAAACTAGATTCATTTGAGATCCATATTGAAAATTCGAGAATTTTGAGAGCAATACAATCGAGATTTTTTAAGACACTATCGAGAATAATACAATTAACACCTAAAAGACATTTTATTGCATAACAATTTAACATTTTATCGGAAGAAAAAAATTGCGTAATTAATTAATAAACGATTGTTTTATTTTATAATTCTCACCTGCAATAGACGGTGGTATTAGAAGTTCCGAGCTGCCATTCACTTTAGTTTTCCAAGCGTTAATGCCAGGTATTCCAGGGGTGCCGTGATTACCCGCATTCCCCAAACGACCTCTAGGACCCATTAATCCTACGAAACGAAAATCTACACTCGAACATCATTTCATCCTTCAATTATTTCAGCTTTTTAAAAATTTATTTGGAAATTTGTTATTTTTATTTCCATTTACGCTCGCATATTATTTAAAATCCGATAAAATGTGCAAATGGCATTCAAAACGTAAATTAAATCGCATATTTATCGAAGCGAATATTTTATAGTGAGTGAGCGAAATGCACTTATTTATGAATAAAAAAAATTATCGCGGCTTGGAGTCGAACCCGCAACTTATCGATTTAAGAAGTTTTGATAATATTATGGAACTCCAGTTAATTAGTTCGGTATAAAAAAAAATGGATGAATGGGTTTTTTTAAAATGAACAATACTGAAACGAATCCACACTCATTTTGTGCTCTCTGTATTAGCGATGTGTAGTTCACTCGTGAACCGTTCACTCTGAACGGTTCAGTCAAATGACTGGCGTACTGTGACGATGTTTTGCAACGACCTGTAGGTCACTATGACCTAGTTCGTGAACTATGAACTACATGGTGCACGATGTACTTGTACTAGGTCCTGAACCCGTCGTGTACTAAATCACAACGACTCGTAAACGATGCAGTATAGTATACATTACATATACAGTACTAGCATTTATTTAGTGATAAAGTGTGTTGGTGAACGGAACGAAATAGGAAACTCGATGCAATATTTATATGTTGGTATCAGATTTCATTTGGAATAATATAATTAATATATTCGCAAGATTAAATATGTTCTTAAATATGTCGTGCCATAGCAAATTTTTTGCAATAATGCAAAAATGAACATCTAAATCTTATAGTTCTTCTATTTCATACTGAGTGCAATGCAATCACTTAATATCAAATCAAAGCTTTGAAGTTTGAACAGAGAAGATTCGGAATAGAAAATATAAATTATAACGCCAAACAAAACGAATCTATCTAGTTCATTTTATTATAGTTTGTATATTAAATTTTCAAGTGTTAGTAAACTAGTAAGCATTTTCATCAGTAACTACCAATAAGTATTTTAGAACTTCATATAAATAATCGTGAGTACCCAGAGAAGATTATATTTCCTTATATATATGTTTTGTATAAATTATAAACATTGTTGTTATTTCTTTTCTTATTCTTAATTCAAAATAAGTATTGTAATATTTCAATTTATTTATTTGTTACCATTTAATAGTTTTATATTGAGAAAAAAAGAGATTATTTTCAGTATGTGCATGTATTTCATATAGGTCGTGAACTAGTTCATTTAAAGAAGATGTTAGTAGTTCACGACCTATAGTTCGTGAACGGTACATTGAAATGAACTACGAACTACGTCCTCAAAGTGACCTACAGTTTGCCATCGCTACTCTCTATGTATATAGCCTGCTTATTTTATTATGGCGGAGTAATTGACTGGCTTAGAACCAAAAGGGTACAAGTGACATTTTCTAAAAAATGGTGATAAGTGCAGTAATGGAAAGTAGATATACACAAAATATTGTTGGCAGAAGGATATAATTGATTTCCTAGACAGTGCGGCACTCAATACATAATTTGTTTTAACTACTTAAAAATATTGTTAAAACAGTTGGATGCAGAGAGTGACTAATAAAATAAAATAATAAAATGCATCAGTCATATGTAAAATTCATTCAACAACACATTAGATCGTTTCCAAAGTACAGGAGCCATTATTCCAGAATTCAAAATCCCATTAAAAAGTAGCTTGACTATAAAAAAAAATGTACCAATTGTACAAAGAACAATGTTTCGATAAAAAACGGGTACCCATGAAACTCGGTTATTATAGAATGATTTTTAATAGCAGATTTGTGATGAATTAGAAAACATAATAAAGCACTCGGATTTAGATGACAAAAATGCAGCTATTATAAAGAAATTATAAAGATAGGTAATCATTTAAAGAAAGCTGAGAGTACATATTAGAAAAGGAATCTGACTATGATTAAATTTCGTAAATAAAAATGAAGTCTTGTTTTTTAACTTTCTTTCAATATATTTACTTTTTGCCAACTCCATTAACATAAAGAATAACAAATAATAACAATCTGTCGTTTTCTTATTAAAATATCCCAGATATTACCAAAGTAACAAATAAGATATAACTAAAATTAATTAGAACCAAAGGGATACAACTACACTATTCAGGGCAAAGGGATACAAGTGAAAACTTACTATGATTTTGAATTTTTTTTAAACCGATTTTCTTTTTATTTTACTTTAATTGCTCAAAAGACATTATAATAGACTAACATACATATTAAATACAAAAACAATAAAAGTACCAAAGACTAAAAATAAATACAACAAAAAAACTTTTATTCAGAACTGCAAATATGTCACTTGTATTATCTAACCCAGTCAATTAGATTTTTACTGCGCACTGTTGGTATTATCATCGACAATGATAAAATGTTATCACTCTTCAACATAACTTCATAATTGTTCTAAACATGCCTGAAAGAAAGCCACATTGCTTCCAAAGCCAATCTTATCACCACATAAAATAAACAGCCACGTACAAACATTTCTGACAATTTTGTTGTAGTTGTTAAATTGATGACCGTTCAGAAACGTAGGTAATATAATGATTGATGTAAAGCATATATTTAAAGTGTATATTTAAAGTAACCACGCAAATTTGAGAGCATAAGTTGTGTTTCGAATATTCCATCATTAGTTTGTGGTTTCGTGGTATATGCGGAACAACTGCATTGAACATTTCGACATTCCATGATCGATTACAAAACCACGGCGATGATTGAAGAGGAAAGGTAACCGCATTGGGATAGTAACTATAATATTGTTATATAAATATGATGCGAGGTTCTGTTCTAGTGTTCGTAAGAACACATTTTTGTAAAAATATAACACATTTCTGCGCGAGCCTAAATATAAAAAATAGAAATATGTAGTATTTATCTTACCTTTAAATCCTCGGGGACCTTGAAGTCCTTGCGGGCCTGGTAAACCAGTCCTTCCTGAAATTAAAAGGAAATTGATCGATTTGACATAATAGTTATTTACAATATAAGTGTTGTAAAGATTCATATTACGACACGAGATGTTGAGTTGCCAGCCGAGTCGTAATATGAATTTACAACTCGAATATTGTACGAAATTTTATATACTTTCGTAAAATAATCCGATAATTACAAAATGATATAATTTTTCAAATGATATTATGTCCTAAACAAAAACGATACCAGCTGTTATAAGGATTTAAGTTTTCTAAGTAGTCTTGAACTGTTTGTTGTTTCTGAGTTGTCTTGGTTACTGTTAAACACGTCAGATTTATAGCAAAAGTTTGCGAAAAAAGTACTCTTTGAAAATGTCTGATTCTGAAGAAAGTTTACCCTCGGAAGTAGAGGCAAATGAAGCAATTTCAAGCCTAATTTCCGCAAAATCAAAGGCACGATATGAACTTGAATACCAGAAATTTGAAAACTGGTGTGATTCAAAAAGATTTTTTAATCTTTTTGACACTTTTGTGTCGGAAAAAAATTTGTTGGCGTATTTCGCCGAAAAGCAACAATCACAAAAGCCGTCTACGCTTTAGACTAACTATTCCATGTTAAGAACCATAATTTCCGTAAGAAGAAATCAGATATAAGCAAATTTATACAGCCAGTTGCTTTAACAGCACTTATTTACAGCAATAAAAACTCATTACAGCACTAGTGCTGAAATGGTCATCATTATAAAACTTTTTAAAACTGTAATATTTGCTTTATTTTAGCATTTTTTTAAAATAGGAAGTATGTAAATTTTTGGGGACAGCAGAGGATGTATTGTTTTTGCTTATGAAAGTTGTGATGATTCTTGGCATTTTTGGGGCATATCGACGAGACGAACTTACGAAGTTAATGTTAGATCACATTGGAGACAAAGTATCATATGTTAAAATCGTGATCCCATCTACAAAACCAAAAATCGTACGAGAATTTATAGTTACCGAGGGCAACCTGCCAGGTATTAACTGCTTAACCATTTTTTCGAAAATATACTGAGCTTCGTCCTCCTAGTGCTACTCACAGGCGTTTTTTTGTCTTCTATAAGCAAGGAAAATGTAGCTCGCAGCCTGTTGGGATCAATACCTTTGGAAATATTCCAAAATTAATTGCAAAGCTGTTGGGCTTGAAGAGACCCGAAAAATATACGAGGCACTGTCTTCGGAGGTCCTCTGCTTCCATGCTGGTAGATGGTGGGGAGGATATGCAAATGTTTAAGCGTCACGGAGGGTGGAAATCCTCTACTACTGCAGAGGGGTATATTGAGAGTTCTTTAGAAAATAAGAAAGAAATAGCAAACAAGATTATGGGTTCCAAAAAAAACTATGACGGTTCAAAACGCCAACCTGAATAACTCAGTGATGTCCACCTCTGGTCTGCAAATTTCAAATTGAAAAAAATGTGTTATAAATGTATATAATAAATAATTTTAAAAGTTACTCTATTAATCAAAAACTCATTACAGCACTAGTGCTGCAATGACGACGCTTACAGTACTAGTGCTGTAAGCGTCATTAAAAAACTTTTTTAAAAATGTAATATTTACTTTACTGAATGAAAGTAGATAAATTATATTGTATTGTATGTAGATATTCTATATACTACTATAAATATAATATTATTTTTTACAATATTGTTTTTTATCAAAGGTTTGCCGATCACGTTACAATTAAATGTTTTCTTTTTATAGAAACCAACAATTTATAATGTAAAAAATTCTATAAAATATTCACCAAAAAATGTTATAATATTCCAGAATTACTAATTGAATTTAAAAAGAATCATTGATATCGAAATTGGAATTTAATTATTTATCGAAAAAAAAATTAATTAAGAGATAACATCGATATAAAGTTTTAAAATAATAATACAATTATAATTGAAACCTTTTATTATATAATGATAAAATTGGAATAAAAAATTGTGCAATATTCCAGATTCCATTCTAGAATGAACGTTCTATCTAAAATTTGAATAATTTTTCATATGAATATATTTTTATAAACTTTTATTTCAATAATTTTAACATTTTCCAAGCACATATCCCTTTCTTAGATTAATACAAATATTTTTAAATATTGTTTAAATATTAATTTTTTTAAAATATTTTTGTATTTTGTTGGTATCATTTTGCAAGATGAAAACCAGTGAATTTTTAATGTTTTACTTCGTTAATTGGTTATTATTTTGGTTGAAATAACAATTAAAAGATCGTCGAAGTTAATGTATGGCAAAACCGCAATATGAATATTTCCGAAACTACGCTTATTTACAGAACAAAGAAAAAAGCTACAGGATCATAAAATCTAAATTCAGGTCATTTGAAAAGCGCATTCGTGAAAATCGCACTATTTGCGATATTCGTCGAATGTTTTGGTCATCCCCACACGTAACAATTAATATTGTTGATCATTTGCTCCACGGCAATTAGTTTGATCGTAGCAATAGTTGCATACAGACATCACGTTAATTAAAGCAAGGGGTTTATAATTGAGTCCTCCTGGATATATTAGATGCAGTCTGCAGAACGGTTCCTCCTCGTGCTCGCGTATATAGAGACATGATCCCGTATGATCCCGTGATGTGCACATCGACGCCCCTTCGCTCTAGCGATGTGTAGTTCACTCGCGAACCGTTCACTCTGAACGGTTCAATCAAATGACGGGCGTACTGTGACGATGTTTTGCAACGACCTATAGGTCACTATGCACTAGGTCCATACTTGTACTAGGTCCTGAACCCGTCGTGTACTAAACCGTTCATGAATCACGACTCGTAAACGATGCAGTATAGTATACATTACATATACAGTACTGACATTTATTTAGTGATAAAGTGTGTTGGTGAACGGAACGAAATAGGAAACTCGATGCAATATTGCAACAGCAGCATTGCTGAGCAGAGTCAAAATTTATATGTTGGTATCAGATTTCATTTGGAATAATATAATTAATATTTTCGCAAGATTAAATATGTTCATAAATATATCCTGTCATAGCAAATTTTTGCAATAATGCAAAAATAAACATGTAAATCTTATAGATCTTCTATTTCATACTGAGTGCAATGCAATCACTTAATATCAAATCAAAGCTTTGAAGTTTGAACAGAGAAGATTCGGAATAGAAAATATAAATTATAACGCCAAACAAAATGATTCTATCTAGTTCATTTTATTATAGTTTGTACATTTAATTTTCAAGTGTTAGTAAAGTAGTAAACATTTTCATCAGTAACTACCAATAGGTATTTTAGAACTTCATATAAATAATCGTGAGTACCTAGAGAAGATTATATTTCATTATATATATGTTTTGTATAAATTATAAACATTGTTGTATTTTCTTCCTCATTCTTAATTCAAAATAAGTATTGTAATATTTCAATTTATTTATTTTTTACCATTTAATATTTTTATATTGAGAAAAAATGGGATTATTTTCAGTATGTGCATGTATTTCATATAGGTCGTGAACTAGTTCATTTTAAAAAGGTGTAGTAGTTCACGACATATAGTTCGTGAACGGTACATTGAAATGAACTACGAACTAGGTCCTCAAAGTCACTTACAGTTTGCCATCGCTACAGTTTACTCACAAGGCACGCGACGGTGAACAATGGTCATATCGTCAGTAATGTGACAATACCTCCTACCTGCTTTGAACTTTTAATGAGTTGCGAGATGTTCTGAACATGCGCAATATACGAGTACCTAAGAATCTGTTTGACATAATATCTCATTTTTTGAATTTTTGTAAGATAGGAGATCTATATTGATAAATCAGGCAGTATTGACTAGGGATTTTAACATGAAAATAAATATAGGTAAAACTAAAGTGATGAGGTGTGACAAAAAGGAATGCAGCAGAAAAATGAGGATCACAATAGGAGATAATAGAATCGAAGAAGTGTCAGATTTTTGTTATTTAGGCAGTGGAATCACAAAAGATAATCGAAGCAAGGTAGATATAAAGTGTAGGATAGCACAGGGTAGGAAGGCATTCGTAGAAAAGGAACAGATTTTAAGATCAAATATTGACTTGGGTATTAGAAAGAGATTACTGAAGGTATATGTTTGGAGTGTAGCACTGTACGGGTGTGAGGCATGGACTATAGGAAAGGAAGAGAAGCGTAGATTACAAGCATTCGAAATGTGGTGTTATAGGAGGATGATGAGGATTGGTTGGGAAGATAAAGTAACAAATGAAGCTGTACTAGAGTTAGTAGGGGAGAAGAGAAGTATCTGGAGAGTGTTACAGCGTAGGAGAGACAGATTAGTAGGGCATATTCTTAGGCATGGGGGGATTATGCAATTGATCATAGAAGGTAGAGTGGAGGGAAAGAGAGGGGTAGGTAGGCCTAAATTGGAGTATGTGAGTCAGATAGTTGAAGACGTTGAAATGAATAGCTATAGGGAGATGAAGGGATTAGCTCAGGATAGATCGGCATGGCGTGCTGTTTCCAACCAATCTTTAGGATTGCGGACTCTTTAACTAACTAACTAGGAGATCTTGTCACATGGCTGCCGATATACCGATTTATAAGCACCAACTCCAGCCCATTCTGATATGGGTTTTCGCAGATATTTTTAATTTTTATTTAATTATTTATTTAGAGTAGGACATACAACAGATGGAATTCTATGTGAATTCTTCTCCTATAATCGTACATCACTAACAAATTATAAGCTACTTTTGTTCTAACAAATTTATATCTACAGATTAAACAGAAAAGAAGACTCGTTCAAGATTGATTAAATAAACTGCCTTAAAGATTGCTTAGTAAATATTGTTTTAAGCTTAATAAACTAATAGTACTTAGATCAATGATAGGAAATTGCGAAAGCAGAGTTATATAATTAATAATGGAGAATACGAACCAGAGCTTCGTGTGATTTAAGGAAGTGTAGAACAAACTAGATATAAAAGTAAATCAGAGTTCTTCAATTTTCCAACCAGTGAAGAGTAAAATAATTTTCATAAGACACATTTGATTTAATTTTTATTGCATGAGTTTATGTCTAGAAAAAGAGGAGCTATTAGCCGAGTTTTTTTTAACACGAAGGCACTAATTTGTCATATTAAAGTATGTTTTGATGGCTTACATTGTATTTTAATTTTTTGAAATTATAAAATATGAATCGAAAATTAATTGCACTTATTAGTTTAGTTAGTTGGTCATAAATCCTGGGGATTATCTTCCTATAGCATCACATTTAAAATGCTTCTATTCTACCATTCTCTTCCTTTCCAGTCCACGCCTCACACACGTACAGTGCTACATTCTACACATATGCTTTCAGTAATATTTTTCTAACACCCAAGTCAATGTTTGATCTTAAAAATGTCTTATTTTATGCGAATGCTTACCTACCCGATGCTATCCAACATTTCATATTTACCGTACCTCGATTATCCTTTGTAATACTACTTCTTAAATAACACAAATCTGACATTTTTCCTATGATATCAACTCCTATTCCAAATTTCATCTTTGGCCAGCATTCCATCTTGTTACACCCGATCACTTTGGTTTTTGCTTTTATTTATTTCCATGTTATAATCCCTAGTCATTACCTTCTGCATACCATTTAATACCTGCTCTAAATTCTGTTCCCTTTCTTCCAAAATAGCTATATCGTCGGCGAACCTCAACATACACTAAACTCTTCTTTTACCTTGTTTATTACATCTTCTATATACAGGTTAAATAAGAACGGCGAAAGTGTACATCCCGGCCTGACTTCTTTTTATATTCTTGCTACTTTTCCCCCCCCATCAATTCTAAACTAGACAAATATTTTCGACAGTTTAAACTTGATCCCAAATTACATAAGCATCAAAATTATTTATTTAAATGCCCTTCAATTGCCCTGTCGTTTTGCCATAGAGTACAATCGGACCTTTGAAATTGGATTTAAATTCCGAATGCATTTGGTAGAAGCTTATACAAATTCAGTTCACGAAATTTGAAAGATAATTTCATTATTAGCAAGTTTATATTCCCTGAATTGTCTTTACAAAGTACTATCCAATTAAAATGATACACAAATACAGTAGAACATTAGATCAGTTCATCGCAAGTGATTGAAAGAAAACTTAGATTACCAAATACCATTAAATTCTCTGCAGTGATAATAAAACACCATCAGTTTGCGTTCAAGTTGATTTAACGTGTTCCTATTTTTCTCTTTTACTTTCTTCAGGCCAGGAGGTCATTCATAGGGATTTCGGAAGTTTTTCACTATTTCTTCAAGTCAAATACTTTTGGAAATTTATTTGAAAATTTTGAAATGTTTCTTTATATTTTTTTTTAAGATTCTAAACTCTGAATTTGAAAATATTAGAAAATTGTCGAAAATGTGAAAATTTTGCCAAAACTCAAATTTGACCCTTCTCATTTATCAATTTTCAGTTTTATGACGATATCTTTTAAAATGTTAGACGTACAGCAAAACTAGTTGCAGATTTAGAATCCTCAGATCATTTCCCATTAAAAAATGTCCCATTCAATCATTTTTTTAAATGTAAATTAAAGTTTGAAAATTTTAACATAACACGTCCATATAAAAATGTTTCAACTGCTCACTTTGAAAATCTGAAACTTACGAAATATTTTTCAAATTTCAGTTTTTTGACGATATCTTCGGGGGGGGGGGGGAGGGGGGATTAATACAATAATACAATACTTAAAACTCTTCAAATCTAATACTAACAATGCGAGCTTACAACAATGTATAAATAATTACAATTCAATTCGTGAATGCTTTTTGTAATTAATATTATATTTTGTTGTATTTTTAACGAGATATTGCAAGTGTGTAAATTAAATTTCGCAACACTTTTGTCGATCCTATACACAAACGAAACAATGCAGTATTGTATTCATATTTGATTTTTGTGATTGGATGATAAATACGTAAATAAAGCGCGAACAATTTGTATTTAAATTGAAATTATTTCCGCGGAATGCGATGTATCGATTAAAACAAAATTATAACTGCCTGCGAAATTGCTGCATACTTGTATATATTTTTGTGTTATACCTACTAATAGTTGTCAATTCATTGAAATTGGTAGCAAATATTTTTTCTTGTAACATGAAAATGGCTAAATGAATTGTCAACATCCCACGTGGTTTTTACACAATGTGAATATTTGTCTGTTATAAAATTTATACTGGCTATTTTTTTAGTAATAAAATAGTATATTAAAGAACGAATTTCATAAGGCAGGTTTTATTGCACGAGTTCAAGTTTAGAAAACGAGGTGCGTAGTCTAAAGACGAGTGTTATAAATGACTTATGAAATGAGTTTTTTATACTATCTTTTCTAATTTGCGTCTTTTATGCCATTTTTAAATAAAAAAATCGAAATTTCAAAATTAAGGATTTTTTTTTACTGTTGGTAGTAGCTATTGACACATTTGAAATATTTGAAATAAATTGTCAAATAAATTAAAATTAAACTATTTGTTGTTTTCTTTTGTAGTTTGACGTTTGATAACTGGCAAGCAGAGCTACCAACTTTGAAACACTAAATTGCCCTATGCTATAAGCGAACTCAAATTCGCTACAAACGAACTCATTTGGGTTCGTTAATAGCTCTAGTAGAAACGCAAATTAGAAAATTAGTATATTAAAGCACGAGTTTCATAAGGCAGGTTTTATTGCACGAGTTGACGTTTAGAAAACGAGGTGCGTAGCATCGAGTTTTCTAAAGAACGAGTGTTATAAATGACTTATGAAATGAGTTTTTTATACTATTTTTTTCTAATTTGCGTCTTTTATGCCCTTTTTAAATAAAAAAATCGAATTTTAAAAATTTAGGGAATTTTTTTGACATTGACTATTGGCACATTTGGCACATTTGAAATAAATTGTAAAATATATTTATATTAACCCATTTGTTACTTTCTTTTGTAGTATGACGTACAATTGTACATTTCAGGGACAAAATTTAAATCAAACTATTTGTTGCTTTCTTTTGTAGTTTGACTGGCAAGCAGAGCTACCAACTATGAAATAGTAAATTGCCCTATGCTATAAGAGAACTCAAATTCGCTATAAACGAACTCATTTTGGTTCGTTAACAGCTCTATTAGAAACGTAAATAAGAAAAAAAAATTAAAGGTACAGTGCGGTCCATATGAGTACCTTTTCAAAAATTACTATTAAAAGCTTCTTTATCCATAAAGGCAAATATCTCGATCTTTAATGTCATTGTTTTGTAAATTGCATAGCATAATAAATAAATAATCAATACGATAATCCCATACTATGTGTAATATCGTTAAATTTAATAAATGTCATAGATCATAGTTTGCCAGCGAGAGTAAAGAATATTTTATAATAATTATTTTTCTAATACGTAAAGCCAACGGAATTAAGTTAAATTATATACGTATATTAATCTATTAATAATTTAATTTAATTGAAATATAAGGAAGGACGTAAAGCAAAATATAATTTGTAATGGTAATATTGTCAAGGGATTGTAGTAGAAAAAAATAAAGCTTACTAAAAACCAGAATGGCGTCGCAACACAAAACATGTTTTCGTATTTGTGCGCGTATATGATTTCCCTGATGGTTCTCAATTTTCTATTTCAATGGCGACTGAAAGTTCGAACAGTATATGAGCTGCTAGTTGACTTCACATTTCTTCCGATTTCAAGTGAGCAGAAATACTTGAGAAAAACTTTGCGTGCGCATGAAAAATGTTCCTTATATTTCTTTCGATTAATCCATCTTTGAGTAGACTTACCGTCAGTTCCATTGATACCATCGCGGCCAAATTCACCATTAATACCAGGAATACCCGGAATGCCATCCAGACCGTTCCGTCCGGGTGCACCATCAAAACCTGGCTCACCAGGTACGCCATTAACACCATCCAGTCCCGTCCTGCCGGGGTCCCCCTTTTCACCCGCATGACCCGGATGACCTACCAAATAAAAAAAATCTTATTTCAACAATCCTGTTCGTTGCATCAAAGCACGTAAGCTCGATGCGCATTTCGGTGGCTGAACTACCATCTTCAGTAGTACAACAATAAAAATAACACAATCATGTCATTCTCCGATATTTATTTGTGGTCAAATATAAACTTATTCAACACAAGTTCACTAAATAACTATTTTCGATTTTAAAGAATACAAATTATAACAGTAGGAAAAATCAATATGACAACAATTTTGAAGTTTATTATGTACCACAATTTCGTTAGTTTCTATCAATTAACAATATAATTTTGGAACTAAATAAAAGCTGCAACATAATAAACTTTTGGGCTTGTTCTTCGGACATCTTAATCCATCATGAACGTCTGTTTTATCTCAATACAACATCGTATAAATTCCATTTCATTGGATCCTCAGCCTATACACCCGTTTAATCCATTTACGAATAAGGAAAGAATAATTTTAAGCAGCCGAATAAACACCACAGTGGCGTAACCGTAGAAATATTCATTTGGAGTGTAACTCATTGCTATTGAAAAACTGAATTCATTTATCACAAATAATGTGATAAATTGACATTACATCAAAATATATGGACAAGAGCTTATATTAAATTGTATTTCTTTTAATAGAAATAGTGGATCTATTTATATCTCGACACATTTTATAATTTTAAATAAAAAAATAATTTATTGGCAGTGAAAAAAATCACAACGCGTGGATTACTTTCTTTTATACATTTGGTGGTTTTCTTCCACTTTTGACGGAATAGTCCACTTCCCACCTAGTTGGTGCAAAAATTCTCAACTTTTCTACCAGAAAAAACGTCTGTTGTAAAGAAGTATACATCTATCTATACATTTTGGGGAATATTTGTATCTTTTTATCGAGTGTCAATGACGTACTGATGAACGAACGTGGCAATGTTTTAAAAGTATTCCGATAGAATGCAAAAAATAGTTACCAAAATTCAGAAGAAAATTTGTTTTAATATTGTAACAATGTTTAAAAACCGCATTTAATCGATGTATGTATACGTATTTTAAAAATTATCACTACAGTGTTAAATTATAATATAGAATATCACCCAAATACCGTAACAAGCATTAAGTAGCTAGATGTACATTTCAAGAGCTATGCGCCCATCTTCAGTAGCACAAGATAAAACTAAATAAATCACGATTCGTGACAGAGGTATTTTATTTAGTTTTATCTTGTGCTACTGAAGATGGGCGCATAGCGCTTGAAATGTACATCTAGCTACTTAATGCTTGTTACGGTATTTGGGTGATATTCTATATTATATGTATACGTAGTCGTATTAAACGTTTAAAAATCAACATGTATCAACACTACTATATAAGTAAGTAACGTAGATTCCCCAAGAATTAATAATTATATCCACGTGTAGATTCCCCCCCAAAAAAAATTTTAAACAGGAATTGAAATCTTTGTGTGAATTTAGAGCTGTAATGGAAATAATTGGCCAATTATATAAATATCAAGTTATTTTATAGTTTTCAAGCTGGGTATCAATCTACACTATTAAAAGATATTATGTTATATGAATATCGAAGAGAAATAAATATATTATAAGCTTTCTGTTTTTGAAGTGAAACTTCTATAGGCGCGGTAGGGCAAATTGGCCTGAACGTCACGTAAAATGAAACACGCTACCCGCATGCGCCGCATGTACTGTATGTATACGTAGCATAAGGCAACCAGTAGACGCTTGCGTATTTTATTATATATTACACAAACACAGCTTAATTTTTTAGCTAACAATTTGTATATCAAATTTGCGATGAGCCGGTTGAAATAATGTAAATTTTGTGTATGATGCACTAGTGGGTGCATTTCTATTTGTCGATGGCTTAGCTGTATCAGATTCATTTCGTTGATCTCTCACACCGCGTGTATCTTCACGTGTAGACGGCACACCTGAATCGGTGGCATTCAAATTCTCTATACCACTCACTGTGTCTTCACTTAACGACGGTATCGATTCATCCAGTGTATTTGAGGTCGTTGGAAGGTTATGTTGTCCACCGTGTTTCTTTAACGCCCTTTGCCTGGCTCGATACTCTCTACTTCTTTCCAAGGTACTTGTTGGCACTTTTCTTGGCGGTTTATTCGCTTTCTTCCGTTCTCTAAAGGCTCGCACTCTGTCTGTACTTGTCTTTTTCTCCATTTCACTTTTCACACAATTGCCATTGTGTGAAAAAAATATATAAATACATATATAAAAATAATAAAAAATCGTTAACAAATAGAAAAAAAGCAATGCATAAAATCAATGTTTCCTAGGAGCTAAGAAGTTTCACTTCTACCGCGCGAGAGTCTCACGCATATTTTTTTTTTGTCATGATAATAACACCCGGTTTTATCCTTAGGCCAATACATACTTTAAAAATAAAATCAAAAATAAATTCTTTAAAAAACCATTATGGCTCTAAAGATATCTTCAATAGTTATACCTATACTAATTATGTAACTATAATCTATATTCCTTATAATTCTATTCTATGCCTTCTGTTAATTAGTTGTATGTTTTCGAGAAATATTTACGTATTGGTGATATGGCACTGATTGTATTATTATGTGATGGTTTCAAATATACCAATTAAAACAAAACAAAAATAATTAATAATCCAAAAAGTGAATCAAACATTGAAATTGTTAACCCGCCTCACTCCATAATCATGCCTACGTTCCTGGGTTACTTTATAGTCTTCAATTGCTTCAGCCCAGACCAGATACGCACCGACAAGGTGCGGGGTGATTTACCCCTCACCCTCAATAACCGACGCCAGCTGTTCACCTAAATCGTTATTCTTAAATTCCATTAAGTAATTGTTTGGTCCTTTTCACACGACCGAAAAGATACGTTCGCAGATATTTGATTGTAAAGAAGTGCGTTACCTATTAGATATTTGATCCTCAGTTAACAAGCGTTTAGTGCTTGTTTAAAAGGAAACATTATGCTTTATCAAAGTGAGAGGAATTGTTTTTGTAGTTAAAGTTGAGAACAATGATAGATATGTTCGTTTCACGAATGTTGGTATATCAAAAATAGTGTAAATTTAAAAACAGTTATGGGCCTTCGAAATAAAGTATTCCTCCTTAAGTAGAAAAAACAAAGAATTAATAGTTATATACAATATAAGTGTTGTAAAGATTCATATTGTATTACGACACGAGATGTTGAGTTGTGAATTACGAGTGTCGTAATATGAATTTACAGCTCGAATATTGTACGAAATTTTATCTACTTTTGTAAAGTAATCCGAAATTACAAAAAAAATATTTGACAAGAGTTGCCAAAATAATTTTTAAAATGATGTTATGTCCTAAACAAAAATGGTACCAGCTGTTATAAGGATTTAAGTTTTCTAAGTAGTCTTGAACTGTTTGTTGTTTCTGAGTTGTTTTGGTTATTGTTAAACACGTCAGATTTATAGCAAAAGTTTGCGAAAAAAGTACTCTTTGAAAATGTCTGATTCTGAAAAAAGTTTACCCTCGGAAGTAGAGGAAGCTGCAAATGGAGCAATTTCATGTCCAATTCCCGCAAAATCAAAGGCACGATATGAACTTGAATACCAGAAATTTGAAAAAAGGTGTGATTAAAAAGAGGAAAAGTGTCTGAAAAAATGTTGTTGGCGTATTTCGCCGAAAAGCACAAAAGCCATCAACGCTTTGGACGCACTATTCCATGTTAAGAACCATGATTTCCGTAAGAAAAAATCAAGATAGTATAAGCAAATTTATACAGCTAGTAGCTTTTCTCAAGAGAAGTTCAGATAGATACACGGCCAAAAAGTCAAGCATTTTTTCTAAAGAAGAGGTACCTATGTAAGTTTTTGGGCACAGCAGAGGATGAATTGTTTTGCTTATGAAAGTTGTGATGATCGTTGGCATTTTTGGAGTTCGTCAGTTCATCTCGCCTGTCGACGAGACGAACTTACGAAGTTAATGTTAGATCACATTGAAGACAAAGTATCATATGTTAAAATCGTGATCCCATCTACAAAAACGAAAAATCGTACGAGAATTTATAGTTACCGAGGGAAACCTGCCAGGTATTAACTGCTTAACCATTTTTCGAAAATATGCTGAGCTTCGTCCTCCTAGTGCTACTCACAGGCGTTATTTTGTCTTCTATAAGCAAGGAAAATGTAGCTCACAGTCTGTTGGGATCAATACCTTTGGAAATATACCAAAATTAATTGCAAAGCAGTTGGGCTTGAAGAGACCCGAAAAATATACGGGGCACTGTTTTCGGAGGTCTTCTGCTTCCATGCTGGTAGATGGTGGGGCGGATATGCAAATGCTTAAGCGTCACAGAGGGTGAAAATCCTCTGCTACTGCAGAGGGGTATGTTGAGAGTTCTTTAGAAAATAAGAAAGAAATAGCAAACAAGATTATGGGTTCCAAAAAAAGCATGACGGTTCAAAACGCCAACCTGAATAACTCAGTGATGTCCACCTCTGGTCTGCAAATTTCAAATTGCAAAAAATGTATTATAAATGTATTTAATAAATAATTTTAAAATGTTACTCTATTAATCAAAAACTCACAACAGCACTAGTGCTGCAATGACGACCATTACAAAACTTTTTTTTTAACTGTAATATTTAATTTACTAAATGAAAGTAGATTATGTATTAATTGGTAATAATGTGGATAGAAAAGTACTCTGATTGCAACTTTTATCAAATCCAGGTAAAGTTTGGGAAGTGTTAAATGTAATCAACCGAAATTCTGTCGAAGATATAAATAGCATTATGCGCAAACTAATAAATTAGATAATCACGTACCTCTGGGACCGATCGGTCCGGGTATTCCAGGAAATCCGGTGTCGCCGCGCTCACCCTTTGGTCCAATGGGTCCCTTGGGTCCGGGCGGACTGGGAGGACATTTGGTAACCACCTCTTTGCAGTACACTTGTATTGCGGCCGACTGAAAAGATCAACGGTACGGGATTTGATTTAATTCGTATTTTAAAAAATAATTAAGTAAGAAAAATATGTCAACATAACGGCAAAATCTATAACCTAAATAAAAAATTAATTAGTATTTAAATGTGAACAAGTTTATTTAATGAAATTGTGGATATACCATACGTGCAGAACTTCATATCCATTACGTTATGTTAAGGGAAATGAAGGGATTAAATAAATTTAGGGGGGCTTTTATGAAACAATAATTAACAACGATTTGATTGGTATTAGGCATATAGAATGTGAATCGAATCGTATTTTTTTTTTTATTATGACATGTTAGCCGCGACTAAAATGATGAAGAAATGATTTTTCAAACGTACATGTAAACTTATTCAACAGCTACACATTTTTCATAATGAAGCCGTGTTGAAGTTAAAAAATAAAAATAAATTTGTTGCTGTAAAACTACTCGGCCATATACAGTAAAAATATTAATAGAAAAAAAAAAGTCTTTTTTAAACTGTAAAAGTATTCCAGTAAATATTTTCAGCACAAACGTCGTATCGGTAAAAGTAAAATTTAACAATTTATCGATATAACATGCTTGTATAAACGACAGCTAGACATTATATTAAATAAATATTATAAATAAATTACGGCCATGATTTTTTTTACAATTACCATTCAAACAACACACAATATTTCAGTATCAGAATATTATTAATAATAGTTTACGACAGGTATTTCTACTTTACTTTTATTATTTGTTTGAAATTTTAAATAAATAAAAAGCTTTGTTCGCTAAAAATATTCGTTCGCTAAAAATATTCGTTTGCTACAGCACAAAATGCAAATTCGAGATTTAAACTATAAACGTTACTTGTAGTGAACATACAGGTTGGATTATATATGGTGTTCACCATTGATTAACTCTTAATCTAGGAGAGATCATGAATGTTAGATAGACACATACTGGATGGTATTTAAGGTCTAGAAAGCGATCTCTACATATTTAGTTTGTCACGTTGAAATATTAAATTCTATCTGCTAAAATCTGATGCAAAAATTAACTTTTTTTTATCAAATGACCTGACCTGAGCTGTAGCGATGGCAAACTGTAGGTCACTTTGAGGACCTAGTGCGTAGTTCATAGTTCATTTCAATGTACCGTTCACGAACTATAGGTCGTGAACTACTAACATCTTTTTAAAATGAACTAGTTCACGACCTATATGAAATACATGCACATACTGAAAATAATCTCCTTTTTTCTCAATATAAAAATATTAAATAGTAAAAAATAAATAAATTGAAATATTACAATACTTATTTTGAATTAAGAATGAAGAAGAAAAAACAACAATGTTTACAATTTATACAAAACATATATATAAGGAAATATAATTTCGTTCCGTTCACCAACACACTTTATCACATAAATGTTAGTACTGCTATCGGTACTGTATATGTAATATATACTATACTGCATCGTTGTGATTCATGAACGGTTTAGTAGACGACGGGTTCAGGACCTAGTACAAGTACATCAATACGTACACCGTGCACCATCTAGTTCATAGTTCACGAACTAGGTCATAGTGACCTATAGGTCGTTGCAAAACATCGTCACAGTCATTTGATTGAACCGTTCAGAGTGAACGGTTCGCGAGTGAACTACACATCGCTACTGAGATGATCCAAATGCATGTACACATATAGATTAAAATAAATTAGAACGCCTTCCGATAGAATACTGCTTAATTTACGTAAAATTCTAAAGAGAATCGTAAATGAAATGTTGCTGCCATTTTAATTCGTTTTTGAGCTTAGAAATTTTAGTTTATAAATTAGGATTATGAAATACTTTTGGGTTCAAATCATATTCAATCTTAAAAAACGGGAAACGCAAGTCATTACATATAAGCAAATTTGGTATTTGGTTTTGATTATTGAGAAAGGTAATAAATTTTAATATTTACCTTCTTTTTTTTATATATGAGGGAAAATTCAGCCATGGTCTAAATGTTGCTGATGTATGAATATGATTGAACTCATTATTTTGATTACAAATGCTATATACTATTTGTAATTGCCATTAAAATTGGATTTTAATTGTACAACCCAATCGGGAATTTTGTGGTAACAACAGTCACATACATCATGCAATAATTGCAAACATTTTGCAACATATGGAGATGAAAAACTTTTTTTGCACTCTCGAATATATATATAAATTCTGGATAAAACTGCGTATTGATTTATATAATATTGTTATGCAACTCAATACAGAAAAATTTTAATTTTAAGACAAAACAAAATTTATAATACAAATAGGTAAACGAGGTGTTCAGCAACGTGTCAAATTTTTTGAAGAATAAGAATGCAAAAAAGTCATAATTAAATATATTATAGTAAATTGGTTTCAAAGTTTGTTTTCAAAAGAGGACTAAACCAATTAGCGATGTGTAGTTCACTCGCGAACCGTTCACTCTGAACGGTTCAATCAAATGACGGGCGGACTGTGACGATGTTTTGCAACGACCTATAGGTCACTATGACCTAGTTCGTGAACTATGAACTAGATGGTGCACGGTGTACGTATTGATGTACTTGTATAAATGACTTCTATTAATGTACTTGTGAATTATTTGATGTTTCTTTAATGATTTTAATTGTGTTCGATATTTTATAAAACATGATTTATTAGGCAGATATAGCACGATTCAAATGTAGAAGGAAACGTTAAAATTTTTTAAAAAGTCTAACTTTAAATACTTTTTATAAAATTAAAAATGCATTTTACATATTATTTACAGAAGTGTACATCAATACTAAAGAAAATAAATTATTTATTTAATACTTCAACTATCGTTTGAATAAATATAAAGGGGGGGCGGAGAATCTTATAGTACAGAAAATTATCATGACATCCCTTTTTTTGTACTACTTGCAATACAGAAGCTGAAAGGTTAGTTATAATCTAATGGTACCGTATAAATGTGTGCATCTGTCTTCTGGCATACAATTTTACCAAGAAAGCATCGATCTTGATACTTTTGTCATCCTATGTAAATGCAGACACAATAGGTTTCTTATTGCGATAGCATAATTCCCGAGCTTAAGACATATCATGACAATGAAAATCTTCAAATTTGACAAGATCATCTCTTTGAAATCTAATTTTCTGGTTATTTGCGTGGTTATTATTATAATACTGTTATTTATACACAATATAAACAATATTTAGTTAGTCCTAACTCTTAGAGATTGGTTGGAATCAGCACGCCATCTGTCGATCTATCCTGAGCTAAATTCTTCATCTCCCTTTAATTAGCAATCCTAACGCCCTCCACTATCTGACCCACATACTCCAATCTAGGCCTACCCATCCCTTGCTTTACCTCTATCTTACCTTCTATAACTAAATATACTAGGTCCTGAAGCCGTCGTGTACTAAATCGTTCATGAATCACAACGGCTCGTAAACGATGAAGTACAGTATACATTACATATACAGTACCAATAGCAGTACTAACATTTATGTGATAAAGTGTGTTGGTGAACGGAACGAAATTATATTTCCTTATATATATGTTTTGTATAAATTATAAACATTGTTGTTTGTTCTTACTCATTCTTAATACAAAATATGTATTGTAATATTTGAATTTATTTACTTTTTACTATTTATTATTTTTACATTGAGAAAAAAAGAGATTATTTTCAGTATGTGCATGTATTTCATATAGGTCGTGAACTAGTTCATTTAAAAAAGAAGTTAGTAGTTCGTGAACTGTACATTGAAATGAACTATGAACTACGAACTAGGTCTTCAAAGTGACCTACAGTTTGCCATCGCTACAACCAATTAAGAACAAATGATTTCTTCATTAATTGGTTGAGTTCACTTCCCCACTAACTGTGTAATCAATTGATTAGTCCGGACAAGAAAATTTTGTAATATTATAGTAAGTTTTCAACACAACAAAACTCTCTGCAAACAATTCAAATTCAAATTTAATTTCAGGTTCAATTAGGGTGTCTTATAAAGTTTTTTTTAAAACGAAGCACGAATGAAAACTCAAAGAAACTGAAATATAAAAAAAATAGCAGGGGAAAAGAAATTTCTAAATGATTTTATTTCTCATATAATCAACGATGAGTATCCAAAATAATACAATTATTTCATCAAGCTGAACATACAGTAATCAAGATAATAGTCAATTTACAATTTGTAGTACACTAAAATATTCTGTTCAGGTATTTCCGCTATGGTAATGGAATCTGCCAAACTATTCAACGAGGTAATAATTAGTTTATCGACAAAACGGGAATTGGCTGCAATAATTCCAGTTTATATATTTAAATTGGGGGGGTTGGGAACAATAACGGCGTTAGTCGCAAATGTGCAACAAGAAGGACATTATTGTTTTTACGTTTATTTCAATTTTAATCGGTAATAAAAATGGTTTAATGGAATTTAGGATTTTTATATTGTCCTCTTAGAAAAAAATCTTTTAAATCGACCCTCTATTTCCAAATATTTTGCGTAGTATATCAAATCAATTATTTATATCAAATCAAAATATTTTTTGAAGTTTAACGTATTATTTGAAATTTTCGAAAATTATTGCAATAAGTATCTATCTAACTTTTCCCATCCACTCCCAATTGAGTTTCACCGAACTACCCTCCAAAAATCTATATTAACCCCATTAGGAATTTCTGATATAGGATCTCATTTGCAAACAAAAATGGATAATATTTATTTTCATTCGTAATTTAATGCGTTCATCAGCATTATAATTCATTATCGTTCGATAAAACAAAGAGACATTTTGAAGACATATTGTGCAAGACTGAGGCCTTGTAGAACCACCATTTATTATATATATATTCGCGGAAACACGCAGGGGAAAAAATGCAGGAGCGATTATACAGGTTAGTTTGTAAAATATATGAGAAGGGAGAAGTACCACAGGATTTTCAGCGTAGTAGAATAGTAACAATGCCGAAGAAAATAGGAGCTAATTTGTGTGAGAACTATAGGACCATTAGTCTACTATCACATGCATCGAAGATATTGTTAAAGATTATTTATAGGAGATTAGAAAATAAAGTAGAGGAAAGGCTAGGAGAAGATCAGTTTGGTTTTAGGAAAAACAGAGGGACGAGGGAGGCGATTCTAGCACTAAGAACGGTAGTAGAAAAAAGAAAGAGGGTAGGAAAGGTAACTTGCATAGCTTTTGTAGATTTAGAAAAGGCATTTGATAATGTAGATTGGGACATAATGTTTAGAATTTTAAAAGAAACGGGTATAGATTATAAGGATAGGAGAATAATTTTTAATTTATATAAACACCAAACTGCCTTAGTTAGAATTGAGGGGGAAGAAGAGGTAGCAAAAATAGGGAAGGGAGTTCGGCAGGGATGTACACTTTCACCGTTATTATTTAATCTATATATAGAAGATGCAATAAACAAAGTAAAAGAAGAGTATAGTGTAGGTGTGAATGTACAGGGAGAGAAAATATATATGTTGAGATTCGCCGACGATATAGCTATATTGGAAGAAAGCGAAAAGAATTTAGAAAGGGTATTGAATGGTATGCAGGCAGTATTGACTACGGATTTTAACATGAAAATAAATATAGGTAAAACTAAAGTGATGAGGTGTGACAAAAAGGAATGCAGTAGAAAAATGAGGATCACAATAGGAGATAATAGAATCGAAGAAGTGTCAGATTTTTGTTATTTAGGCAGTAGAATCACAAAAGATAATCGAAGCAAGGTAGATATAAAGTGTAGGATAGCACAGGGTAGGAAGGCATTCGTAGAAAAAGAACAGATTTTAAGATCAAATATTGACTTGGGTATTAGAAAAAGATTACTGAAGGTATATGTTTGGAGTGTAGCACTGTACGGGTGTGAGGCGTGGACTATAGGAAAGGAAGAGAAGCGTAGATTACAAGCATTCGAAATGTGGTGTTATAGGAGGATGATGAGGATTTGTTGGGAAGATAAAGTAACAAATGAAGCTGTACTGGAGTTAGTAGGGGAGAAGAGAAGTATTTGGAGAGTGTTACAGCGTAGGAGAGACAGATTAGTAGGGCATATTCTTAGGCATGGGGGGATTATGCAATTGATCATAGAAGGTAGAGTGGAGGGAAAGAGAGGGGTAGGTAGGCCTAGATTGGAGTATGTGAGTCAGATAGTTGAAGACGTTCAGATGAATAGCTATAGGGAGATGAAGGGATTAGCTCAGGATAGATCGGCATGGCGTGCTGTTTCCAACCAATCTTTAGGATTGCGGACTCTTTAACTAATATTCGCGGTAAATATTTGCATTATCTTTACGGACTAATAATATATCTGCAAGTCCCGAATTTGGCGTTTGTATAAAATTAACGCCAAATTTTAGACCAACCGTACTTACACTATTTAGGGCCCTCAATACTGTTTATTCGCGTGATCTCAAGAATACTATAAATGCATTCCAAGTACAAAGTATAAGCAAAAATATATATACATTACTTAAATGACATTTTATGTGTTGCTGTACAGTTATTTTAATTTTTTTTATTCAGAAACACAAGATCTTAAAAAAAGTAAATAATAAATAGAATTAAATCAAATGATTTTCTTCGAGTGTATTAATTAATATTCCCGTTATATTGCAAAACACCCTATATATAAGTTATTTTTTGTACTAGCACAAAAATGATAGTTATTTAATTCACTACTAGTGGCAGCACCAGCAAGTAGATACGTACGAAGTAATTAGATATGGCTAAATATTTAAAATAAAAAACATTAGTTATTTTACGCGCGAAATAATAATTTTAATTTATGTGGTAGTTAACTTAAGAGTGCTTGAAGAAAAATAGTATCTTTCAGGCGGAATAAAAGCGGTTTTATGACTAGTCAGTTTTTAAGGAACAAAATATAGTTGCGTGTCAAACCTACATTCGTCACACCAAGGTCTTTTTCGTATAGTTTTTATTAGACGCGCAAAAATTGCATCTGAAATTCGCGTAAAATAGAAAGATCCGCGAATGGATATATAGATAGATATAAGCGGCTTACGTGTACTCTAGATTCTAGAATAATTTTCAAAGTAAATAGAGAGAAGACTGCGTCTGATAATTGCGTCTTCAAATACCACAAGCAATTCGCAAAATAAAATGAATGACTCAAGCAGTAGCGGAAATTTTCAATTAGAATAAATATTTTAAAAATTATAACTAGGTGTTAAATAATAGTATAGAATATCAGAATATAATATAAAGAATAGAATATAATAGTATAAATACCAGTTCTAGTTGTCTAGATTTAAGGAGCTCATTAAGGAGCTCATTTCAGATTAAATAGAAAAGATAAAAGTGCTGTCGCCGAGCATATTTTTGATCATTCAGGTCATACTATTCAAATTGGTTCACTTAAATTACTTAAAAGTGTTTTGAATCATTCCGAGTTAAATGCTTATGAAAGTATATACATAAATATGCATAAATCTAAATCGAATTTAATGAATTTAGATTCAGGCCCAATTTCATCTTGTCTAATTAATTTATTTAATGAGAACTATTTTTAAATTTATTATTATTTTATTTATTTTTTGGTTATTTTACGTTTGAAAAACCAATGTTTATTATTGTTACATGTTAGTTTCATTAATTATCAATTTGTATTGTTTTAAAAGATTTATAGGACATATTATCTGCCAGTTTTTAAATACTTCTATCATGTTGACTTATTTATTTAATAGTATATCAATCACAGAGGTATTTTATTTAGTTTTTATCTTGTGCTACTGAAGATGGGGGCATAGCCTTCGAAATGTACATCTAGCTACTTAATGCTTTAAGTTACGGTTAGTTAGTTAAAGAGTCCGCAATCCTAAAGATTGGTTGGAAACAGCACGCCATGTCGATCTATCCTGAGCTAATCCCTTCATCTCCCTATAGCTATTCATCTCAACGTCTTCAACTATCTGACTCACATACTCCAATTTAGGCCTACCTACCCCTCTCTTTCCCTCCACTCTACCTTCTATGATCAATTGCATAATCCCTCCATGCCTAAGGATATGCCCTACTAATCTGTCTCTCCTACGCTGTAACACTCTCCAAATACTTCTCTTCTCCCCTACTAACTCTAGTACAGCTTCATTTGTTACTTTATCTTCCCAACCAATCCTCATCATCCTCCTATAACACCACATTTCGAATGCTTGTAATCTACGCTTCTCTTCCTTTCCTATAGTCCACGCCTCACACCCGTACAGTGCTACACTCCAAACATATACCTTCAGTAATCTTTTTCTAATACCCAAGTCAATATTTGATCTTAAAATCTGTTCCTTTTCTACGAATGCCTTCCTACCCTGTGCTATCCTACACTTTATATCTACCTTGCTTCGATTATCTTTTGTGATTCTACTGCCTAAATAACAAAAATCTGACACTTCTTCGATTCTATTATCTCCTATTGTGATCCTCATTTTTCTACTGCATTCCTTTTTGTCACACCTCATCACTTTAGTTTTACCTATATTTATTTTCATGTTAAAATCCCTAGTCAATACTGCCTGCATACCATTCAATACCCTTTCTAAATTCTTTTCGCTTTCTTCCAATATAGCTATATCGTTATAAGTTATATAGTTATTAAGTTACGCTATTTGGGTGATATTTTATACTATTAGAATAAATATATCTTTCAATATTATATCTTAAAAAATCGCAAGATTCGTTAAAAAAAATGTATTGCTTTATAAATAAGAAAAAGGCTGTAAAAGCCATATGTATGGAGCGTAGTATTGTTCGGATGTGAGGCGTGGACAATAAGAAAGAAAGATAAACGTATAATATAGATTTATATCTCATTTTTCATATAAATCATATAGGATATTTGTTATGTTTAATTGATTCATAGAGTATATTAATATTTCAGATATAGTTCGATAGTAAAATTTATAATTTATAATTATAATGAAAAAAAAAATCCTAGGGGAAATTGGCTTAGGTGCGCCAATGTATAGCGAATTTATTCCTCGTCAGAAATAGAGCTAAGAGCTACAAACGAAGCAAACTTATTCACAACTTTATATGTTCGTGCGCATATAAGTTAGTGTTTAGAAATTTAAATAATTTCACTCTCCGGAGTATATTGTTACTAAGATGTGTATGTAACTTTAAGAAACAGTGTTTCTCAAAGTGGGCGATAGTTATGCTCTCAGGGGGAATTATGAACAATAAAAAGGGGGTGTTTTAGAAGTTTTTTTTCCGTTGCAGGTCAAGTGGTAATATAATACCCGAATAGTGTTAAATTTTAAAATGGTTTTTATACTAAATGATTATCTGTCTTTTAATTTATTTATATGGACTTTTATTGTATAAAATAGACTTTTGAGCTTCGTCGTTAATATATTATAGATACAATAAATAATGTAAAGCTTAATCCTAGGAAATATCTAAAAGAATATATTTGAAATATTAACTTTCTCAGTATTATGCTTTAACTGTCCAAGTTTAAAGAATTTGTTTCCTTCATGTAATATTTTTCTATAGAATATGAAGTGGAGGTAATTAAGAATGATTTTGGCGAAGGGATAGTTTTTGCGAAATTTTAAGAAACACTGATGTGTGACATAACTACGCTTTTCAGGGCAGGTAAGTACGGGAAAGACATAGTCAAGGTACTCACACGTTTTCCAACCACGCTATTTATGTAAATGCAATAGCGAATCCAACTTTCGAAATTCATATGGAAATGTATTAGACTCGGGGGGGGGACTAAGTAACGAATACAAATAGTCTAGATAATAATGTACAAGAGTAAAATGGATGGATTTTTAAGTTGGTAAAATGTAAAATACGTATATATTATTTGCATACAACAGGAGCATAAGGTGGCACCCCTACCTATATAGCCTAGAGATAAATACTAGAGACTTTTTTGTAATTTCTTTGTTTCACTTCTTTTTGTAATATTTAATATTAGCGTATGCTCTATCTGTTACCAATTTGTTTTTTACCATGTATTTTTTGACATATATACATCGTTTTTTTTTAAAGTGGCGGACCAGTATCGTCCACTACTGCGCATACGGGTTGCACTTATATACATACATATACTTATATACACAAGGTACTCAACCACGCATAATTTTTCTATTGACAATACACAAGCGTACCCACAGCACTATTCAATGTGCCGTACGACTGACGCTATACTGTTTTGAATAGCACTGCTCTGTACTGTATTGGTCATGCCATTATACAGGTCTTGATTTATGATGCGTGAACTTCTGTCACTTTCCGCCACTTTCAATAAAACGGTGTATATGTCATTGTGACAATAATTATATCATTTCCACAAATATACTCAAACATTTTCTTGCAGCATCAAGTTGAGAAGAGCCCTTAAATAGACAAATGTACAACTTGTTTTTTAAATATTTATATTAAATAATTTCAAAATACTATTTGCGATTATTAATTGATTCCGTATTATATGCCTCATCTGAACTACATCTACAAGAATTAAATTATCAGTTTGTAAAATTTTGACCGGATTTTTTTTTAGTCTGCTAAAAGATGTTTATAATAAATTTATATCTCGATAGTTTATAATAAATAGTCGCTAAGACTTTGATTAAGATATGGTAGCTAGATGATGCTATTGCATATTCATTATGTAATTTATAAATCATATATTGCTATAAAATATTTGAAAAAATCAAAATATAAAAAATTTACGTACATACATTTATTATTATAAATTTCTTATATTTTGATTTTTGATTTGATTTTGATATTAGGAATTTATAATTTACCGAGACTTTTAGCGGGACGTCACTTTACTTTAAATAGACAAATATACATTCGTTTTTTAAATATTTATATAAAATAATTTCAAAATACTATTTGCGATTATTAATTGATTCTGTAGTATACGCTTCATTTTGAACTACAGGTACAAAAATTAAGTTAACAGTTTGTAAAATTTTTACCGGATTTTTTTTTAAAAGAAGGACTAATAATATTTTTCTATCTTCCTAAAAAGTGTAATATATAAATCGATGCATGGTTAAATATAGAAAATTTCTTGCTCTAAAAAATCAAGAACTATAGTTCTCAAATAACTTCTTCTAATCTTCTGTTCTGTTCTAGTGTGAGGTTTGTAGCAGTTGAATATAAAAGGAAAACTTTTTGGATTCTCTGGCATAAAATCTGGATTTTATGGAAAACAAAAAATAATATCTTTAATGTTTTTTTCCCTCAGGTATTTTATTTAGTTTTTATCTTGTGCTACTGAAGATGGGGGCATAGCCTTCGAACTGTGCATCTAGCTACTTAATGCTTTAATTTGGGTGATTCTATACTATTATTTAACACCGTAGTGATAATAATTTTATAAAATATATCCTCAAGCTATCATTTTTCATAGTCCCTAACTTCACATTAAACCTTAAACACATATCAGCAAAAGGTAGTAATTAATCATTTCCAACTACCGTTATTCTAACTATGGAGGACACGATCTATACCTTCGGTATATTGTATATATTACGCACATACGGTATAATTATCCCAAATATCCTCAGATCAAAAGAACTCTCTATCTCTGCAACCGAAGCGTGAGTTCATACTCTTCTTGCATCTTTTAAAAAACACAGGCCAGTAAAATTATATAACAGACGAGTCCAATCTCAACTAGCCCTAAACTGTTATCTTGAATAGTACCGGCTATACTTTTGCAAAGGCAAAATGTGCCGTACGACTGTTTTGTATAGCACTGCTCTGTACTGTATTGGTCAAGCCATTATATAGGTCTTGATTTATGATGCGTGAACTTCTGTCACTTTCCACCACTTTCAATAAAACGGTGTATACATTCCAATGTATGTTTTTGTTTCTTCTCTCTATGTTATAATTTATAATTATATGTGTTTTGAGCTTTATCAGACTATCTGAAATTTGAACTCTGCAAATATTTTTCACCGTGATTTTGATATTTTTCTTCTAATAATTGAGGCACTTGTTTCCCACATTTTTATATTGACTATTTATTTAATTATATCGGTTAATATGGTTGTTGGATACAATACAAGCAATTTTGATTTTGATTTGATTTTGATAAACTTAGCAATAAAAAAGTATAATTTTAAATTAGAATAAATCATCTTTACTTTCACTCACATGACTTAAAGCTGGATGCGCATTTCGAAAACTAATATCCCATCTGCACTAGAACAACAATCAGACAATTTTCACCCTTCAGGTATATTATCTGTTCATTCTTCTCACAGCAAAATTAAATGGAAATGGATTAATTAAAATAAAATTCACTTTGTAGAAATGGCGTCCACATAACTGATTTATAAACTCTTGACTTTTATTAAAAACTTTCAGCGAACTTGACGCTGTTTAAATCTTTTTTTGGTATTCTTTTCTCTTCATTCTGTACAGGATATATGTATATACTCCGGCATAAGGCACGATTACAATAGGTCCATAAAAAATTGCACTACTAGAACAGTACATTTTCAAACATTATCTCACCTTTAATTTTATCAATTGATTATACTTTATAAAGTATAATGATTTTTCTAGTTCGTAAATCTGATTGGATGGGAAATTGTTTACAATTTCATTTCATTTTTAAGCAACGTCTCGCTAGGTCAGTGCTTGGATGGCTGACCATAGCTCAGCGCCACCTATCCTCTATACTCGGTACCATTCTTAGTTGGGATACAATTAACTAAGCTTTAGCGGAATAGCGAAACGCTATAGTAACTGGCTTCCCACCCTTCCCATATGTTCCTAATATCCTCTATAACTACACTCTGTAATTGGGATTATATCCTGTTGAGGTAGTTTCCACAAACACAAATAAATAAATAAATAAATAAATATTGCTTTGTTGTCAAATAAAAATACAGAACACTACCAACAGAAAGGACACGAATGTCATGTTTGACAGAACTGTCATAGAAACAATCCTGCAACAAAATTGTTATAGAATAGTTGTGAATGTGCTGTACCAGTGGTGATATTTAGAGTTAAAAATGCACCCTCGCAATAATACAATAAAGCCGGGACGAGCCGCGTCGCTATCTACCGTGATTTCGGTGAACTAAGCACTGATATGAATATTCTTGACAATACGAGGTGAATAATGTAAGATATCTATCATTTTTTTGACAGGACCAGCGATCGTCATATAAATATACAGGTGAAGCGATATATTTTTTAATTAATGATGATTTCAGTCGAGATTAGCTGTCAAATAACTGTCAAATACGCGAAACGATCGCGAATTTCAATTTTTATTTACGTTATGTACGTCATTCAGGTTAATGAAAAAAAATAAAAAATTTGTGTATAATATGATATATTATATTTTGTGATATTAAACATTTTAAAATTAGATACTGTAAATACTCTACTTGACTGTTGAAAATATAACAATTAGTCATCACGCGGTGTATGTGTAGTGTAATTCTATGGTAGCTTACAAAATTTTAGAGTCTGAAAAAATTCTAATTAAGAGCAGACATTAACAATGTCTCCATTAGTTCTGTCTTGCGTAAACAATTACCAGCTCTCCTAAAGCATAGTCGTAAATTTAAATTTAAAAATACCTAGGATGAAGTCGGATTCAAAATGAAAATATACAGAATTGAAACAGACGTTAAAATTGCATAATTAATTATAAATGCTAAAACTGAGTTTGAACTAGTGCTGTGCGACTATTTGATAAGGAACTTTTTATGTTGCGATTTTTTATATTGCAAAGAATTTTTTTATTTGTGTCACTGACAAAAGGGAGATGGATTTTAAGGGGGTTGCCCGTTCTATCCTAATATAATTTTATTGAAAATTGGTTTATAACATCATTGTAAGTTCATATGAAAATTGGAAGTACATATATATATATATATATATATATATATATATATATATATATAATATCTTTACGTATATATATACCATGTCTATCAATAGTTTGCAGAGTTACTTACAATATTTTGTACTATCAAATATTTTAAACTGTTTAGTACCTTACCTTGATAAAAATCCGGACGCGAGTAAATGATTTCTAATTCTCATTTTTAATCTGGTTTTATTATAGAGTCCTAATATGAATTATAGTCCTAATTAAGTTCCAAAATTCTCACAAACAGTTCCATCAAAAACATATCTAAATATCAATACCGTTTGGCACCAATTCGTAACATCCGTAGTTTCGTCGCACTGAATAGCCAAAAATCGGATTTTTTAATTTGACTACACATTTCCTCTTTGCATACCGCAAGCATACTATCTAAAATATCATTTTGTATTGTTTTAGAGGTTCCCTTGAAAACCATAGCGTCTTACAGATGTTATCGCAATGTAAAATCTAATTCTGCAGAAAAATCGACCAATTCTCTAAATATTCCACGATTTCCCGATTCTTCATTCTCGCGGTGACCTCTGAGAGCTAATTCAAAACCACTGCAAATTTTCACGCAACAAATAATGCGTTTTAAAATATAGCGATTCTTCCTCACTTGTTCGTTATATTCTATTACATGTTTGCGATATGCAGAACTAAGCTGAGTCATAATGTTTACTTTGCCAAGTAAAGCCAACTGTGCGTATGAACTGATATGGACTCGAGATGATTCATGCTTTCTTATTTTACCAGGAAGGTGATGCAAATCTTTCATACCTATTCTGGCCCAATTCCGATCCATTCCAGTTGCTGCAGGGTTGTAATTTAATATACATGGAAAGCAGTACAATAAGTTGGAAACTTCACAACCACATATCCATGTTTTTTTTTTGTAAATGTCTCTTGAAAAACGCCGTGTAAATGTCCGTTTTTGAGCACTCCTTGCACAAGTTTGCGATAAATTGATATCAAGCAATGGCCTACCTAATTCTTTAATTTTTACTTTGTCCACAAGAGAAAGTCTACAAAGCACAATTTTCAATAAAGAACTAACACTATCCATTTTTTTTAATTATTTCTATTAAATATATTCTTGGAGAAACACGTAGCAAAATAGTACATACGTAACTACACAGAACAATAACTGTCTTATCTGCCTATTCTATATCAATTTATATATATATATACTCTCTGTATATATATATACTATTCTGTTCTCTGTTCTTTCTAAACTTCTCTCTTGGGACGTTAAAGAATCGCAGCATCAGATAATATACTGCATCGGTCGCTCTCACTCTATTGCTTGCAATAGAGTGAGAAATACATCTCATTGCCTCCACTCAATTTAACTCGTATTAGCCGGCCTGGGTTGTCTCTGGTTTGTGTGCGACTTATTAGTCGATACATATATATGCTACACGCGAACGAAAGAAACAGATGATATACTGCCTACGGTCGCTCTCACTCTACCACTTGCAACGGATACCACAACGGACGCGCCACACCGTGTTTTGTTGAATGTTATCGTAACGCAAGCTTTATCTTTTAGGAAAAATAATGCCGAGATAAAATATCGCAATACGATTATATATCTACGGTAATGCGCTCAATGTTCAGGAGGGACGCGCGGACCTGCGGCCTCGAAAGGAACCGCCACTGTATACTATAATTTAACACCGTAGTGATAATTAAAAAAAAAAGAGAAGAAAGTATTTAGAAAGTATTACAGCGCAGGAGAGATAGACTAGTAGGTCACATTCTCAGACATGGGGTATTACGCAATTAATTATAGAAGGTAGCGTAGAGGGAAAGCAAGGGGTAGGTAGGTCTAGATTGGAGTATGTGGGTCAGATAGTGGAGGACGTGTGGGATGAATAGCTATAGGGATAATGAAGGAATCAAAACTGTACATTTACTTAAATGATAAGCAAATTTTTATTCCTGATCTATGGCAGCAAAATAAGTATAGCCAGAGTATACATGCGTGAATCGCATCAATATGTTAAATATGCAGATATCTATATGGAATCATATACCATAAAGTTTCTAGTTGTAGCGAAATACAAGAGCATTTTGCACGTGTATTTATTTGATAGGTAATACCGACAGGGCCATATTGATAACGTGGAAAACCTATGCACAAAATAACCACACCATATGCATATCATGACATATAAGTGCGTACCAGTAGGGTTCGTGCGTTGTTTCATGGTCTTGAAAACACACAGAAAAATAGTTCGCATATGAATGATTAAGATCTACACATATGCAGAGGCAAATATTGAGTTTGTAAATTGTTGCGATTCGTTCTGGTGTTATGTAATGTGATATAGCGAATGGAAATGAATATACCGTATAGAATGTCACAGAATTTTGTAAATCATTGGCCCGATATTTTATCAAAATATGAGTAGTAACAAACACATTGTTTGGTGCTAGAAAATAAATGTTTGGTTGAAATTTGAATAAATTTTCCGACTTTAAGGTTACTAAATTTTTGTATTTCAAGTGAATTATGTCCAAAAAAAATCGTCCAAAATGTACATGTGTTTCAAATAGTTTTCTTATCAAAATTATTCGTCTACAAGGCGATATATAAATAATTTTGTCCAATATTGAAATTTTGAACGATCTAAAAATATTTGCAGACGTGTGAAATTTTCAAAATATTCTCAAGTCTAATTAACCATTGATAATTAGCGCCTTAGAATTGACAAAAAGAAATAATAGATTGGATTCCAATCAAGTACCGAATTGAAAATACATGTTTGCATCCAATGATAAACTTGAATTATTTACCGAAAATATATTCACGACGATAAATTTCTTTTTTGGAACTCCCCATCTCTGCCAATTCTTTTTCTTGAAATTAAAAATTGGCAATTCGAAGACTCGAAATAGGCTGGCGAATGAAAATATGACGAATGTGTTGTGCGTCGACTAAATTGATAGTTCATATAAAAAAACATGCGTGAGACTCTCGCGCGGTAGAAGTGAAACTTCTTAGCTCCTAGGAAAAGTTGATTTTATGCATTGCTTTTTTTCTATTTGTTAACGATTTGATTTTGATTTTGATTGATTTTGATTGACACTCTGATCATCAAAGAAAGCATTATTAACTGTAACATCGTACAGTCTATAAAGAGGAGTTTGGATTAAATATGGTAGCCATATTTTTATAGTTCCTTTTCTCACCAAACCAATTAAATAACTCGATCTGTGTATTTTTCTTCTTTTTATGTGGACATTAATACAATGATCATCATCAATGTCTCTTGGCAAATGATTCACCATCGTATTCACAAATATTGTAACATTAATAATTTCCCCATAAATCCCATGTTGACCATGTACATGTCGTAAACGTCGAATTTGCATAAATGGAATTCTGGGTGAAATTAACCTCCCTGACACTAAATCTAATTTTGGTAGATGACCAGGTAATTCTGGGTAGACAAAACCATTTGACTTCGATAACATTGGAATGGTATTCCGAGTGAGAGCTTTTCGGCATGAAGCACGCTATCACATCTGCAATGATAATGGCTGGAAACGCAGTATGTAAAAGTTGCTCGTGCTTAGGATCAACAGGTTTCACATCGTTCTTAAACCATATTCGATCACATATGGAACACACGATACCTAGCGGATTATTGAAAAATTGTTTACCAAATTCGCGATGAGCAGATTGAAAGAATGTAAGTTTTGTGTATGATGCACTAGTGGGTGCATTTCTATTTGTCGATGGCTCAACTGTATCAGATTCATTTCGTTGATCTCTCACACCGCGTGTATCTTCACGTGTAGACGGCACGCCTGAATCAGTGGTATTCAAATTCTCTATACCACTCACTGTGTCCTCACTTAACGACGGTATCGATTCATCCAGTGTATTTGAGGTCGTTGGAAGGTTATGTTGTCTACCATGTTTCTTTAACGCCCTTTGCGTGGCTCGATACTCTCTACTTCTTTCCAAGGTACTTGTTGGCGCTTTTCTTGGCGGTTTATTCGCTTTCTTCCGTTCTCTAAAGGCTCGCACTCTGTCTGTACTTGTATTTTTCTCCATTTCACTTTTCACACAATGGAAATTGTTAGCTAAAATATTAAGCTGTGTTTGTGTAATATATAATAAAATACGCAAGCGTCTACTAGTTGCCTCATGCTACGTATACACACAGTACACGCGGCGCATGCGCGTAGTTTGTTTCACTTTTCGTGACGGAAGCGTTTCACTTTTCGTGACGTTCAGATCAATTTGCCCCACCGCGCCTATAGAAGTTTCACCTCAAAAAATTGGCAAACAATATAAAAATGAAGCTTCACATTACAATGTATAGCTTGTTTTTTGATCAATTATATATTATAAATTTCTTATTTTTATTCTCTAGTTGTTATTTTCAACATTCTCCTGTCCGACTATTTTTTGTCGAACTATTTGTCGAACTCTAGAAATACACGAACATAGATTAAGACGGTTCTTAAAACAATGACATTACTAACAAACATACACTATGGTAGCCACTCCAGGTCCGTAACATTAAAATATCTAAATATAATTTCTTCAAAATCATATCATTATTTTACTCAAATCCATTGATTTATTATACGTTATATTCAAAAGTGTTACATATTAATTAGCTTAAATTATTTCAATACGAGCCTGGAATGTGCACTCTATATATTGTATTGTACCAATTGTGCTTATCTTGTAAGAAAACTTCCACTGTGATTTTTATTTGTAAACATATACAAAGTCTCTCATTAGCAAAGGAAAAATCCCAACTTTTGAGTATAAATACTCGTACGTTGTAAAAATAAAAATAAAGACCGAAGAGACGGTAGAAATAGAAACTGTATCATTTGAGCAGTCGCTCTTATAAAACTCTATCTCCAAGTTGTCACTCTTCCGCGTCCGGTCAGGACAATATAAAAATCTAAAATAATTATATTAAATCCACAATAAAAATAAGTGGTTGTTGAAAACTTCATTTCTACAACCGTCCAATGTTATTACTCTCCATCACCGTTGGGTTTCTCCCCAACAAAAATGATAGCAATTCCAGCTCCACCACCATTAGACCTGCATTATCTTAACGTAAAATTTACAAGATGAAATGTAATTTCCTGCGTAACATTACATTAAAAATAGTAAATTTTACTATACTTCATGTTATTTTTTAATTCATTTTGTAAAATTACGCTGTAAATATACAGAAATCTGTAGATTTACAAAATATATTTACAGAAATCTGTAAATCTCTATGTACATTTACAAAACTGTTTAGTAACTTCACCTTATTTAATGAAATAAATAATACTTGAAATAATCATTTTACTAATTCTTATGTAATTTTACAATCCACATTGCTTAATTATTGTGTAAACATACAGAAGTTTGCAAGTATATTTTTCTAATTTGCGTTTCTAATAAAGCTGTTAACGAACCTAAATGACTTCGTTTATAACGAATTTGAGTTCTCTTATAGCGCATAGTGCAATTTACTGTTTCAAACTTGGTAGCTCTGCTTGCCAGTTATCAAACGTCAAACTACAATAGAAAGCAACAAATAGTTTGATTCTAATTTTGTCCCTGAAATGTACAATTGTACGTCAAACTACAAAAGAAAGCAACAAATAGGTTAAATTAAATTTATTGGACAATTTATTTCAAATGTTCCAAATGTGCCAATAGCTACTATCGACAGTCAAAATATTCCCTAAATTTTAAAATTTCGATTTTTTATTTAAAATGGGCATAAAAGACGCAAATTAGAAAAAATAGTATAAAAAACTCATTTCATAAGTCATTTATAACACTCGTTCTTTGTAAAACTTTTCTAAACTTGAACTCGTGCAATAAAACCTGTCTTATGAAATTCGTTCATTAATATACTATTACAGAACTGTTTAGTAACTTTACATTGTTTATTGTAAAAAGTGTTGCTTTAAATAGTAATTTTACTAATTTCTATGTAATTTTATATAATTATAATATATAACTAACTGCCCGTGCTACGATTACGATAGAGTCTTGAGAACTCTTAATTTTTAATATTTTTTAATATTTCGGTGCTGCGAACAGGTATACGGAAAGTAAACGTCTTTAACTTTCTGAAAGTAGCGTGGTATCCTGGTGTGCCCATATTTCGTGTTTTATCGGAGTGAGATATCAAGAAAAAGTTACAAATTTCACGTATAAAATGTCCACCCACCCCATACAAAGGGGGTGGATTACCCCGCACACTATTCGCAGCTCCAGCGTGGGTAAAGTGCTATTAAAAGCACAATTATTGTGCTTAATATACATTATATCCTACGTCGGCGTACACTAAACACAATCATGCCATGAATTTGAACAATAATCAATTCTATGAATTTTTTGGTTTTTCATTAATTAACTTCCAAGTAGAAACTCAGCACATAGTGTCTCGTTTTCTAAACATACGCTCATAAACAACATAAATATTGGTTTGTCAAACCTAAAATAATTAAAAATAAATAAATAAAATAAAAATAAATTTAAAAGTAGTTCTTATTAAGTAAATTAGACAAGATGATATTATTGGGCTTGAATCTAAATTCATTCAATTTGATTTAGATTTATGCATGTATATACCTTCATAAGCATTTAACTCGGAATAATTAAAAACACTTTTAAGTAATTTAAGTGAACTAATTTGAATAGGATGACCTGAGTTAGTCAAAAATATGCTCGGCTACAGCACTTTTATCTTTTCTATATTTAAATGCTCCTTAAATCTAGTTTCAATTGGTCTACGTGTTTGTCCTATATATACTTTAGGACAACTAGAACAAGATATTTCATATTACTTGTCAGTTTCGTTAATTATTAATTTATATTGATTTAAAAGCTTTATAGGTCATATTATATGCCATTTTTGAAATACTTCTGTCATGTTGACTTATTTATTTAATAGTATAGCAATCACGATTCGTGACAGAGGTATTTTATTTAGTTTTATCTTGTGCTACTGAAGATGGGGGCATAGCTTTCGAAATATACATCAAGCTACTTAATACTTTAAGTTACGGTATTTGGGTGATATTCTACACTCAAATTGATATAGGTTATAGATTTTGCCGTTATGTTGTGATATTCCATAGAGAAAGAGAAATAAAATTACAATGTTTAATATCATAATTAAAGACGAGGATTTATTTAACTATAGTTTCTGGATAATGTTTAATAAGCGAAACTATAGTCGAATAAGTCCTCTTCTTTAATGTTTTGTAAACATACGCTCGTGTGATAAAAAACGAATGAAAATTAATTTTCTTTATAAACAAAATTTGACTTTAGGATTTAAGATTATAATTTATTAAGGTGAAACTTCTTCTTATACAATACCTAATTTATTATTTAAATTAATAAAACTTGCAAGTCGCTGTGCTATGGTCGGCAGTAAGTTTAGGTATGTATACATAATCACACCTCCAACTTACATTAGGTATTGAAAATTAACTTTTCCAAAAAAAAAATTAACAAAGAAAAATAAACTTCGACGCTTATTCGTAAATATAAATATGGGCATTTTTCTATTGCGGCAAAAACGCCGAACATAAAAAAGGTGTGTTTTTAAAAGAGTACAACTGACATAAAAATAAGTGAAAACACATTTTATGAAGTGCCTATAAGATAATATACGTGTAAATTAATACGAGGAAAATTTTGGATGTAAAATATGTTGATAATCATGAAGAGTAGCAATTTTATTATAAGATACGAAACAGGGATGTAATATAAAACCGATCTAGCTATGGAAACGTAAAGAGTAACGTTAAATTGCAAATTAAAACTTTCTTATCGCAAAAATGAATTACGCAAGAATTTATGGTGGATATATGATATATAGCACAGGAATATGGCAAAAAAGCTTGCTATTATTCAGATATCATAATCTATTAGCCAGTTTCTGTTTTCCAGCTGACTTATCTTATAAGACAGTTCGAAATTTTGGGGAACGCAACTGAAAGTGCTGGCTACGAAAGTACTTTAGCATTGGAGTGTAGATTATGTTTAGAGAGTGCGAGGCAATGAGAATGCTTTTGCTGATACCGCACAATTGACATTCGTTGTGTCTTCAGTTGGAAATTGAAATAGTAGCGACAATCATTTATATTCCAAGCGCCAACACTTTTCTAACAAAACATTTTCATCGTTTGCACCAAAAACTTTGTTGGCAGAGCGAATCTTGTGTGAGAGAAGTGATATTAACTGCGGTTAGGTCTGTGCACGAGTACCGGACGGAACAAGACTATAATTACTCTGTTTAGATTAAATTTACTTCCGCCATTATACTTGAGGCTGCCTTCACATCTGTTTATATATCGCTCATATAATTGTTTGTGTTGACGCCACTAAATTTCATATAATCTGAATGTTGTATATAGAGATGCATTATTTCCGATTTATTATTTTGCGCTGATAACGTTAATTTTTGCTGGAAGTGTGTCTAAAACGTTACTAGTCTACGAACGTTTTTCAGAGTATTAGTGAAGAAAATAATTTGCGGGTTAGAGTAAAGTAAAGTAACTATAAGTGACCGAGAAACAAAGCGGGACGCTCAAACATTTTTGAAGTGAAACTTCTATAGGCGCGGTAGGGCAAATTGGCATGAACGTCTCGAAAAGTGAAACGCTTCTCCGACTCCAACCGGCAGTTGAGAGGAAAGAGAGGGAGAATCGTTTCTACTCTCTCCGTCGCATACATCATACACGCTACGCGCATGCGCCGCGTGTACTGTGTGTATACGTGGCATAAGGCAACCAGTAGACGCTTGCGTATTATATTATATATCACATAAACACAGCTTAATCTTTTAGCTAACAATTTCCATTGTGCGAAAAGTGAAATGGAGAAAAAGACAAGTACAGACAGAGTGCGAGCCTTTAGAGAACGGAAGAAAGCGAATAAAGCGCCAAGAAAAGTGCCAACAAGTACCTTGGTAAGAAGTAGAGAGTATCGAGCCAGGCAAAGGGCGTTAAAGAAACATGGTAGACAACATAACCTTCCAACGACCTCAAATACACTGGATGAACGATACCGTCATTAAGTGAGGACACAGTAAGTGGTATAGAGAATTTGAATACCACTGATTCCGGCGTGCCGTCTACACGTGAAGATACACGCGGTGTAAGAGATCAACGAAATGAATCTGATACAGCTGAGCCATCGACAAATAGAAATGCACCCACTAGTGCATCATACACAAAACTTACATTCTTTCAACCTGCTCATCACGAAGTTGATAAACAATTTTTCAATAATCCGCTAGGTATCGTGTGTTCCATATGTGATCGAATATGGTTTAAGAACGATGTGAAACCTGTTGATCCTAAGCACGAGCAACTTTTACATACTGCGTTTCCAGCCATTATCATTGCAGATGTGATAGCGTGCTTCATGCCGAAAAGCTCTCACTCGGAATACCATTCCAATGTTATCGAAGTCAAATGGTTTTGTTTACCCAGAATTACCTGGTCATCTACCAAAATCAGATTTAGTGTCAGAGAGGTTAATTTCACTCAGAATTCCATTTATGCAAATTCGACGTTTACGACATGTACATGGTCAACATGGGATTTTTGGGGAAATTATTAATGTTCCAATATCTGTGAATACGATGGTGAATCATTTGCCAAGAGACATTGATGATGATCATTATATGTCCACATAAAAAGAAGAAAAATACACAGATCGAGTTATTTAATTGGTTTGGTGAGAAAAAGGACTATAAAAATATGCCTACAATATTTAATCCATAGACTGTACGACATTACAGTTAATAATATTTTCTTTGATGATCAGAGTGTTAATCAAAATCAATCAAAATCAAAATCAAAATCAAATCGTTAACAAATGGATAAAAGCAATGCATAAAATCAACTTTTCCTAGGAGCTAAGAAGTTTCACTTCTACCGCGCGAGAGTCTCACGCATTTTTTATTTATTTACTATATTAGGAACTAGAAAAACGTTTACTTTAATAATCTTTGCCATATAAATCATTTTCCTAGTTTATGATACATATATTTTCCACTTTGTGGATTTTCTTCAAAAGATTCGGTTAAATTTTCATAAATCTTTTGGCACGAATTTGTTCAATATTATTTTACGTTCATTGAACATTCTACGGTTTTTAGATGTAACTAGTTGCACATTTCGAGTCCTGAGATCATTTCCCATTAGAAAATGTCCCGTTCAATCATTTTCACGTAAAATAAAAATTAAATATTTATTCTAAATATTGACATTGAAAATATGTAACTTTTGAAATTGGAGAGGCAATTAACAGCGCGACCTAATTTGAAGACATAATAGTTAACACTGACCGCGAAGGCATCGGCGTCTGCAAATTCTAGTATTATGTGTGTATGACAACGACGATGGACATACACACAGATTACACACTTTTTTATATTCGTTTCGATTGAGTTTAGACAAATTTTGTGATCGTTAAACGCATAGAGTTCAGTTTAGGCTTAGCATACATTGTTACATAAACGCTATCTCTTATCTGCACACGCTATTTTATATGAGCAGTTCCAATGGTACAATGGACTTTGAGCTGGGCATAGAATATTATTTCGATTTTGAACAAAAATATAACTTTTATTTCAATAAATATAATTCTACCAAAACACGCTACGCTTCTGTCTTCTCCAAAGAATAAGTAGGTGTGTCTAGTGCACAAATTGTGCGTCCTAAGAAATGCAATGTTGACAAATCACCGCGCACAGTTATAACCATTTTATGCAATTAGAATGAATTCTTTGAAATTAATACAAAATGCAGAAAAGTTATACTAGAATATAAGAAATGTTGATAAATACTTATCATAGTATCATATTTATGTAATAATTAATTTGTACGATAGCTATAAAATAGTGACTAATTTAAATTCTTAGACCTACGAGTATTTTCTGTTGTCTGGCACCACTGGAACTGTATAACCCCGATAAGCACAACCCTATGTGCAGACGACTACCAAAATTCTCCGCCAATTTAAATAAAATGAGCTGTACCTTCGCTTCGACAGCACACAAGAACATCTGCAGCAACTCTCGAGTATTGTTGTTATAACAATACTCGAGATAATAACAAATCCTATACGTGTTTATATTAACAGAATTCGGTGTAAACCGTTTGCCAAAATATGGTAAATCAGACATAAATGTATAGTTTAAAAACTTTAAAAAATACAGAATTATTGACCATTGACTTGACTCGATTGTTTATGATAAATAGCCGCTAAGCCTCTGATTAAGATATACTAGCTAGATAACGCGATTGCATTTTTATTTTGTCATTTATAAATTCTACATATTTTGCTATAAAATATTTGAAAAAACAAAAATAAAATATTATAAAATCAAAATATAAGAAATTTATATATGTAAGTATAAATTGTATGCATACATTATATATATATATAGCATCGCCAGTTCTCGCCTAGTTCACTACTTTATTCTTAAGTCAGACGCGAAAATTAGTCATACCTATTTTTTAATATTCGACCAATTTACCAAATATATTAAAATTTTGAACAAAATGGGCAAATGTAGACCATATTCGCTTTAATACAACACCAAAATCGTTGAAATAAGTCCAACCGTTTTCGCAAAACGACTATTCAAACAAACGCCGTCGCAATTTAAATATATAAATTGTGATTTTTCTGTCGTCCACATAAGCAAGTGGATCGTAGCAACAGGGTATCGAATTTTGTTTACACGAGTAAATGGTAAACTTGGAAATATAGATTTTTTACACTTTAAAACGGGACAAATTACCAAAAATCGGGATTGTCCCGCTAAAAGCGGGACGTATGGTCACTTTAGGTTAAAGCTTCTACTTGGTCAATACTTGACTATATACTCAGAATATTCAGATAATCACTTTTTATCAAGTTAGATAACGCAGATAACATATGAAATTATTTAGAATAGAAATCGAAATTAGCTTTTACCATCACCATTTTGAACGGAACAATTACGGAGATACCAATCATTTTAGGAGGATATATGCAGGAAATGTTAATAAGATACAGTTTTAATACCAATCTACAAACGATAGTCATTCTATTCAACATGAAACTGCAGAGAGCTTCTTTTCATTTTTTCTCCTTCACCTAAAGAAATTGATTTTTATAAATCGGTTTGAGCGCTGCAAAAACATTCTACCGCTGCAAATTTCTAAAAATGTGGTAAAAGTATCCAAATACAGGCCAGTCAAAATTAATGATAATAAACTGCATGAAAACTATCGAGTATAGACAGTACTGTTTTTCTAGAAAAAAGCTGGGTATACGGTGTTTTCTTTTTAAATTTCCAAAATCATAAAACCTCTTATTCGTGTTACATAATGGGGCATCCCCTATCACTTACCTCTTGCTAATTCATAAACATTTCATAAACAATTCAAGTACGTTTTCTTTTCACATTAAAAAAGCAATGAATAAATCTATACAGTGCATATTTGTGTAAAACTTCGCGAAGTTACATTTTATTTACTTTAAATAGGCTAAAAAGTCTTCAACAAAAATGGTGGATATACCCTTCTACCCCCAGAAAAATAGCCCTGAGTATAGGTAATCTTAATTCAAAGTATCCTTATGGTTGAACAATACACATCTTCTATTGCAACAATGATGTAACTTACAATGAAATGCAATATACAATATGAGGTGATCGGTCACTGTCATAAGATGATATATCTGACATACAATATTTACTCGCAGTAAGATGGCGAAGAAGTACGCATCGAAACTCTGACTTGGTTTGGTCATATGGAGATATGAAACTGATATTGTGTATACTTAACTTGCGAACATTATGGCATTTATGTCGAGGAAAGTTAGGAGGAAGTGAAAGGGTATTTTGTCCGAGTATTATAGAAGTATTATGTACTGAAGAGAAGGGTTTGTCCGGAGGATTTTTTATCGTATTACAACATCATCTTGTAAAGTGTACACTAACAAGAATGGTTGTATAATGGTATATACTACTTTGGGATAGCCTATGGTTTAGCGATGTGTAGTTCACTCGCGAACCGTTCACTCTGAACGGTTCAATCAAATGACGGGCGTACTGTGACGATGTTTTGCAACGACCTATAGGTCACTATGACCTAGTTCGTGAACTATAAACTACATGGTGCACGATGTACTTGTACTAGGTCCTGAACCCGTCGTGTACTAAACCGTTCATGAATCACAACGGCTCGAGTTTGTGTTCAAAGCACTTTGTAAACGAAGCAGTATAGTATACATTACATATACAGTACCAATAGCAGTACTAACATTTATGTGATAAAGTGTGTTTGTCAATGGAACGAAATTACATTTCCTTATAATTATACATATGTTTTGTATAAACTATAAACATTGCTGTTTTTTCTTCCCCATTCTTAATTCAAAATAAGTATTGTAATATTTCAATTTATTTATTTTTTACTATTTAATATTTTTATATTGAGAAAAAAAGAGATTATTTTCAGTATGTACATGTATTTCATATAGGTCGTGAACTAGTTCATTTTAAAAAGATGTTAGTAGTTCACGACCTATAGTTCGTGAACGGTACATTGAAATGAACTACGGACTAGGTTCTCAAAGTGACCTACAGTTTGCCATCGCTACTATGGTTGAGATCAATTTAATATCCAGAAAATCGGACAAGCTGAGTATAGGCAAAATATACTTTTGCATTAGTTAAAGAGTCCGCAATCCTAAAGATTGGTTGGAAACAGCACGCCATGCCGATCTATCCTGAGCTAATCCCTTCATCTCCCTATAGCTATTCATCTCAACGTCTTCAACTATCTAACTCACATACTCCAATCTAGGCCTACCTACCCCTCTCTTTCCCTCCACTCTACCTTCTATGATCAATTGCATAATCCCCCCATGCCTAAGAATATGCCCTACTAATCTGTCTCTCCTACGCTGTAACACTCTCCAGATACTTCTCTTCTCCCCTACTAACTCTAGTACAGCTTCATTTGTTACTTTATCTTCCCAACCAATCCTCATCATCCTCCTATAACACCACATTTCAAGTGCTTCTAATCTACGCTTCTCTTCCTTTCCTATAGTCCACGCCTCACACCCGTACAGTGCTACACTCCAAACATATACCTTCAGTAATCTTTTTCTAATACCCAAGTCAATATTTGATCTTAAAATCTGTTCTTTTTCTACGAATGCCTTCCTACCCTGTGCTATCCTACACTTTATATCTACCTTGCTTCGATTATCTTTTGTGATTCTACTGCCTAAATAACAAAAATCTGACACTTCTTCGATTCTATTATCTCCTATTGAGATCCTCATTTTTCTACTGCATTCCTTTTTGTCACACCTCATCACTTTAGTTTTACCTATATTTATTTTCATGTTAAAATCCCTAGTCAATACTGCCTGCATACCATTCAATACCCTTTCTAAATTCATTTCGCTTTCTTCCAATATAGCTATATCGTCGGCGAATCTCAGCATATATATTTTCTCTCCCTGTACATTCACACCTACACTATACTCTTCTTTTACTTTGTTTATTGCATCTTCTATATATAGATTAAATAATAACGGTGAGAGTGTACATCCCTGCCGAACTCCCTTCCCTATTTTTGCTACCTCTTCTTCCCCCTCAATTCTAACTAAGGCAGTTTGGTGTTTATATAAATTAAAAATTATTCTCCTATCCTTATAATCTATACCCGTTTCTTTTAAAATTCTAAACATTATGTCCCAATCTACATTATCAAATGCCTTTTCTAAGTCTACAAAAGCTATGCAAGTTACCTTTCCTACCCTATTTCTTTTTTCTACTACCGTTCTTAGTGCTAGAATCGCCTCTCTCGTCCCTCTGTTTTTCCTAAAACCAAACTGATCTTCTCCTAGCCTTTCCTCTACTTTATTTTCTAATCTCCTATAAATAATCTTTAACAATATCTTCGATGCATGTGATAGTAGGCTAATGGTCCTATAGTTCTCACACAAATTAGCTCATATTTTCTTTGGCATTGTTACTATTCTACTACGCTGAAAATCCTGTGGTACTTCTCCCTTCTCATATATTTTACAAACTAACCTGTATAATCGCTCCTGCATTTTTTCCCCTGCGTGTTTTATTAATTCGGCTGGTATCATATCAATCCCCGCTGCTTTGTTATTCCGTAAATCATTTAATGCTCTATGAAACTCTGACCTAAGTATGCTAGGACCTAAGTCATCCTCATCTATCTGTTCCACACTTTCTAGCTCCTCCATGTCCTGCCTACCTTTATATAAATCTTCAAGATACTCCTTCCATCTTCTAGCTTTTTCCTTATTTTCTGTGAGTTCCTTACCCTGCTTATCACATATAATGTTACCCTTTGGTTTTACTTTAGAAAAATGTGACTTAATTTTCCTGTAACCCAAATCTACTTTACCTCTTCTCATATCCTCCTCAATATCCTCACAGTTTCCTTTTATCCACTCTTCTTTCGCTAGCTTGCATTTCCTATTAATTAAGTTCCTTAGTTCCTTATATTTTTTCTGTCCTGCTTCTGTGTTTCCAATTTTAATTTTCCTTCTTGCTTCTATCATTTCAACTATTTCTTCCGTGATCCATTCCCTCCTACCTGCCCTTTTCTTTGTGCCTAATACTTCATTTGCTGCTGTAGTTAACCCATTTCTGATTTCCCTCCATTCGCAATCTATGTCGTTCCTAGATGTTCCATTAGCCATGATTTCTACTTTCTGCTTGTACTTTTCACATACATCAGCTAATTTTAACCTATCGACATCTACTCTGACCTGTTTGGATTTCTGTAATTTCTTGAATTTGACCTCTGAGCCCAGGACTACTAAATTATGGTCACTATCAATCACTTTTGCATAAAGGAGTTTATTATTAATATCTATCTATAAAAATTAAATTTCTTTTGAACAGATTGCAGTCCATTATTTATTGTTAAATATTATATAACGAATATTCAGTCAAATTTACAATAAAACGAATAAATATGAAGTAGATGGAATACCAACAAAATAATATACTTCGATTCCTGTGCTTTTATTTATGATTTTCGTCCGGGGGAACTTAATTAAATTAATTAAAAGGAGCAAGCTTTTTAGCAAATAAATGGCAACGGATATCGCAATAGGACACCGAGGATATGGGGACACCAGAAAAATAACGAGAGCAATTAAAATGATTAATGCACAGAGGAATGTGTTTGTTCTTTAACAACTCTACAGTCCTGCCACGTCGATATGAAAAATAAACTATATTCTCTTAGAAAAATACGTTTTTCAAATTTCAAATGGTCTGTATTTATGAAAATTCTAAATATTATATTAAATGAAAAAATAATGGCCTACTGGACAACGAAAATTACGCTTGATATCGTAAATATTTAGTTGTTTGTGATAGCTTTTTTACATGTCGTTAATACATCGAGTAGGAGTGAAATAATAAATACCCGACAGAAAATGGATGAATGTTTTATATTAAGCAAACTCTTGCGACTTATAATAAATTAATGAATTTAATGTTGGTGCTGAAAACTTATTTATAAAATGTATACGATAGTGTTTTTGAAATAAGCACGTCCTTTCCATAAATCTATAATTAAAATTTCGTGCTCCCATCTTCAGGAGCACAAGATAAAAACTAAGTAAAATACCTCTGTCACTCACTGTGATTGCTATACAATGGAATAAAAAGTCAACATGACAGAAGTACTTCAATCTATAACATATAAATTTTTGAACTGTAGAAAATACGATTTTTATCTTGTGCTACTGAAGATGGGGGCATAGCCTTCGAAATGCGCACATAGCTATTTAATGCCTTGAGTTGCGTTATTTTGGTGATATTCTATACTATTATTTAATATCGTAGTGACGATTCGAAAATCGATATTTAGACATTTCTTCGCTTTGTGTTGTAGAAGCTTTAGATTTATATTTTTCACGAAGTCAAGTTAACAATTCGATAATAAATTTTATATAAAATCTCTTGCAAAATCGTATATTGAATGTATGATTTCATTATTTATATATTATATTTATGTAGATATTTTCTAAGTAAGAAAATTATTGATATTGAACTTTCTCAATACAATATTCAATTTAATAGTCGTATTTCTACATTTCCAATTCCCTATACTTATGGAGCTAGTCTCAAATTGAACATATACGAATTCTATTATATATACTAGCGATGTGTAGTTCACTCGCGAACCGTTCACTCTGAACGGTTCAATCGAATGACGGGCGTACTGTGACGATGTTTTGCAACGACCTATACGTCACTATGACCTAGTTCGTGAACTATGCACTATATGGTGCACGGTGTACGTATTGACGTACTTGTACTAGGTCCTGAACCCGTCGTCTACTAAACCGTTCATGAATCACAACGGCTCGAAACGATGCAGTATAGTATACATTACATATACAGTACTAACATTTATTTAGTGATAAAGTGTGTTGGTGTACGGAACGAAATAGGAAACTCGATGCGATATTGCAACAGCAGCATTGCCGAGCTGAGTCACAATTTATATGTTGGTATCAGATTTCATTTGGAATAATATAATTAATATATTCGCAAGATTAAATATGTTCTTAAATATATCAAGCCATAGCAAATTTTTGCAATAATGCAAAAATAAACATTTAAATCTTATAGTTCTTCTATTTCATACTGAGTGCAACGCAATCACTTAACATCAAATTCAAGCTTTGATGTTTGAACAGAGAAGATTCAGAATAGAAAATATAAATTATAACGCCAAACAAAACGATTCTATCTAGTTCATTTTATTATAGTTTGTACATTTAATTTTCAAGTGTTAGTAAAGTAGTAAACATTTTGATCAGTAACTACCAATAAGTATTTTAGAACTTCATATAAATAATCGTGAGTACCTAGAGAAGATTATATTTCTTTATATATATGTTTTGTATAAATTATAAACATTATTGTCTTTTCTTCCTCATTCTTAATTCAAAATAAGTATTGTAGTATTTCAATTTATTTATTTTTTACCATTTAATATTTTTATATTGAGAAAAAAAGAGATTATTTTCAGTATGTGCATGTATTTCATATAGGTGGTGAACTAGTTCATTTTTAAAAGATGTAGTATTTCACGACCTATAGTTCGTGAACGGTACATTGAAATGAACTACGAACTACGTCCTCAAAGTGACCTACAGTTTACCATCGCTAATATATACAATCCAATCAACAAAAGTTTGCTCACGGCTTACAGGTTGATTTATACAAAAAGCAATTGAACGTAGCAAAAACGATAAAGAAAATTTGTACACAAATGATTTAATACTCTCCAATGACAATTGACACACAGACAAATCCACGACACCACGTGTCGGTTAAGTTTTACTGAATGCTATATATAGGAGCAAACTGCTGACTGCTCTCGAATGATTAGTTCACCTCTTCTGTTCGAAATGCAAGCAAAGCCATTACATTCAATCCGCTAAAGCTAGGGCTAGAACAATTGCAAATGCCGAATGTATAGTTGATTGAAACCAATTGTTCTGCAAAATCAATTATCGTCATAAAATTATTCATAATTACAAATGTGACAGATTAATACAATATCATTGGATTATATGTTTCTGCTAGTATATACCGGGTGGTGTATTGAAATTAATTGGCCAGAGTGTTTGAAATTAAGCAATTTTACAAATATCAACGACTGGTACAAATTTTGCAAATATATTCCTTTATATATGACATACGAGTTTATAAACAAGCAAAAGAGTGTAGGATGGTTATTCAGAATTCTTCTTGGAAGCATATAGCACTTGTTTCGCATATATTATTTATACTTTCACTATGAGTCTTAACACCAGATAATACAGAACTTTTCTGTGGACGACTTTCTGTCGATTTTCATAAAAAATTCACGAGTTTTTCTCGCTTTTCTTGTTATCATTCTTCGTCTCTGTCGAACACTATATTTTTGCCATATGTAAAGCTGCAAGATAGAGGAAATCTACCTAGAATATAACATGTTGCTCCATGCTGTTAAAGAATACTTATAAGTATTTTATGTCCAGAAGTAATGCCCCCAACAATCTATCCTACCCCTTTAAGAGAGATAATAAGATTACATTTAATTTTTATTTATATCTGCATTGGTAACTCTAAGAACATGGCTTTCGCCATGGAATCGAAATTTATTTTTATTTTAAATTACATGTTAGACTTTAGAAATAAGTTGATTTATAATAATTCAAAGGTCAAGAGCTTTTAAATCATTTCGTTAATTTCGCAGCGTATCATCAGTATAAAAATTTCAAAATGATTTTCTTAAAGTATGCACCTAAAAATTATATTAGGATTATGGAGGACTTGTACATGATGCATGGCAAAATAAGTATAGCCACAGTATAACATAATGCTTCCTTCGAGGATGGTTGAAATATTGTAAAGAATACGATGATATGCCTTTAGAAAAGTTGTTATGGAGCTTTCGGTATCTCTATAAATAATGCAGCATCTGCATGAGCATGTTTTTGAGTGATATATGGCCGTGTTTCCATAAGGGCGATGAAAAATATTTTCAATTCTAACTATATACACACCCTTTTTGTCAAGAGAAAATTCAACGGAATTAAACTGTAGCGCAAATTTGATCTTTTCATCCGTATTAACCCTACTAAATTTTTCATAAGATTTCGGTTCAATTGATGTTTATTCAGTGCAATATAGCGATGGCAAACTGTAGGTCACTTTGAGGACCTAGTTCGTAGTTCATTTCTATGTACCGTTCAGGAACTATAGGTCGTGAACTACTACATCTTTTTTAAATGAACTAGTTCACGACCTATATGGAATACATGCACATACTGAAAATAATCTCTCTTTTTCTCAATATAAAAATATTAAATAAATTGAAATATTACAATACTTATTTTGAATTAAGAATGCTGAAGAAAAGACAACAATGTTTATAATTTATACAAAACATATATATAAGGAAATATAATCTTCTCTAGGTACTCACGATTATTTACATGAAGTTCTAAAATACTTATTGGTAGTTACTGATGAAAATGTTTACTACTTTACTAACACTTGAAAATTAAATGTACAAACTATAATAAAATGAACTAGATAGAATCGTTTTGTTTGGCGTTATAATTTATATTTTCTATTCCGAATCTTCTCTGTTCAAACTTCAAAGCTTTGATTTGATATTAAGTGATTGCGTTGCACTTAGTATGAAATAGAAGAACTATAAAGATTTAGATGTTTATTTTTGCATTATTGCAAAAATTTGCTATGGCATAACATATTTAAGAACACATTTAATCTTGCGAATATATTAATTATATTATTCCAAATGAAATCTGATACCAACATATAAATTGTGTCTCAGCTCGGCAATGCTGCTGTTTCAATATTTCCTATTTCGTTCCGTTTACCAACACACTTTATCACTAAATAAATGTTAGTACTGTATATGTAATGTATACTATACTGCATCGTTTACGAGTCGTTGTGATTCATGAACGGTTTAGTACACGATGGGTTTATGACCTAGTACAAGTACATCAATACGTACACCGTGCACCATGTAGTTCATAGTTCACGAACTAGGTCATAGTGACCTATAGGTCATTGCAAAACATCGTCACAGTACGCCCGTCATTAGATTGAATCGTTCAGAGTGAACGGTTCGCGAGTGAACTACACATCGCTAGTGCAATACCCTGCTTCTACAGTGAATTATATATTTTGTCGCCGGCCAAGTAGTCCGTCATCTTAATGCACTTCCGCTTTGACCCCAAGGGTTCATATCCGGATTGTCCTTCTTAACACTCAATTTGAAATATCTAGAAAGGAATATACATATACCGGTGGACAGGGAAAGAATTATTCGTCTGTCAAGTAGTAAAATAGATAAAGTGTCGTTAATTTCGTAAAAATAAAATATAAGTATAGCGCAGGGAAGAAAATTTGAGAACAAAATATGACTTAAAAAGTCGGAAAAATTATGGCAAATGAGTGGAGTGCAACATTCGATGGCTGTGAGGTGTGGACACTATAGGAGAAGAGTGTAAACGTAAGATAGAAGCATTGAAAATAGAATTTGTCCAAATTTACACAAATAGCAGAATTGTCGAAAGACATAAGTAACATATATATCAAAAGTGACATACACGTCAAAAGTGACAAAAAACAAGTTTCTTTTACAACATCACAACTTATAATCCTGTTAAAATACAATATTCGTAAAAAGTATTTAGTGGCATATAAATATATATTTATTTAAACTATATAGATAATTCAAACATTCTATATAGAGTGTTTGAATTAATGTATCGTACACACAGAGAAAAGATTACTTGTACCAAAGTAAATTGCTTTGATCCGAGTAAATATACGCAAGTAAATATATTCTCTTGGATCAAATAAATTTAATAATTCTCACTATGAGCAATAAAATTATGTAAACCATGAAATGCGCTTTATTACTTAAAAATTAGAATAACTTATACCGCTAATTATTATATATATATATATATTCAAGTTACGTAAATTATTACTTAATTTAAAACTAAAAGTTATTTGTTTTGAAATACGAGTATTAAAAGCTTGCGTGAAGCCTATTTTTCTTAGTACCAATAAATATATTCTCGTTTTGAAAGAATATCAATTTGTTATAATATTAATAATTATTGTTTCGATATTCTTACTTACTTCAAATAATGAGAGGTCCTATTAGTAATGGACCAATATCTTCATTCAAGTATATATTACTTCGCTGTAAATAAATAAAATTTTAACTCAAGTCATTTAAATTTTCAAGAGAACCAAATGCAGTCTTGATTTGAATTAATATCAATATTGAATTAATGTAATATTTCTCGTTCCAATACTTTTTATTACTAATTGCAAGTAATTTGTTTTTTTGATAAGAATCCACCAATATCTCAATTTAGGATTAGGTATTATTTTTCTTTCAGATTGAAATAAAAAATTTCATTGAATCAAGATTATATAATTTAAGTCAAGAAATAATACATTCAATTCAAATCGTTAGTCGCCTTTATTCTAGTAAAACATATTATTCAATGGAAGAACATATTACATCAAGAATATTTAGATTCAACTTGAAACATTTTATATTCAAGAATATTTTTATTTACTTTTATTTTATTTCATTTACTTTTATAGTCTTGTAAAAATTAATTTAAGTACTCGTGTCAAGTAAATTTTTTTTATGAGTAATCCTTTCTCTGTGTGTAAGAAGTATCTTAGCAATATACAGCGTTAGTTATTTTTTGTTTCAATTAAATAGATTTATAAATCTACCGTACAATTCTGTATTAAATAGGCATTTGGCATAAGTATCTCTATATTATCTCGCTCATAGTTAGCTGTTAATTCACAGAGGCATAGTAATTCGCTGACTTTGCCTTTAGTATAGCATCTAGCAAATAGGTATAACTGGCTAGGGGTGCGTACGAAAATGCAGTGACGTAGACAACCGTCAGTTGACTGTCAGATCAAATTGGCATCCAACCTTACGATTCTAAACAACTAATCTAATTGTATAGAATATCGAATCTCACATTCAAACATTAACTGGAAGCATTTACAACGTAGATGCGCATTTCGAAGTATCCCCCATCCAGTGGCGGCTCGTGCGGGGGGGGCGCATTTCTTAAAAAAATAACATAATAGTGAGAAATCTGACCTAAAATGGATGCAAAATGATTAAATTCAATCATTTCTTGAAAGTGAATTCCACTCTTCTATCTTTCATTGATATAAACTTTTCCAAAACTTTTTCGTTAAAATTGTAAATATCTCGCACCACATTTTTATTAATACACATCATCGCCAACGCGTTTAAACGATCATTACCCATAGCATTTCACAAAAGTCTTGATTCTTTTGAGTGTTGAAAAACAACGCTCTGATTCAGCAGTGGTCATCTGGGTTGTTAAAATAATTTTAAGTATTTTTATAGTTTCCGGGAAAGTTTCACTGAGATTATTTTATAGCAATAACGAAAGAAATTTTGTGGCTCCAATTATTTGATAAAAATCCGTACGCGAGTAAATGACTTCTAATTCTGTTTTTAATCTGGTTTTAATAAAAAATGGATATGCATGACACACGGTTTCCAAAAGGTCCACTGGAAATTGTTTAGAAAATGTTGGCATCGATTTCGTGTTAAATAACTCAGCGGCTTGTAGATGGCCACTATGTGAGAATCTGTCCTTCATCTGTGTTATAATATTTTTTTTGTAAATGTCTCTTGTAAAACGCCGCGTAAATGTCCGGTTTTGAGCACTGCTTGCACAAGTTTGCGATAAATTTAAATCAGGCAATGGCCTACCTAATTCTTTAATTTTTACTTTGTCCACAAGAGAAAGTCTACAAAACACTATTTTCAATAAAGAACTAACACTATTCATTTTTATTAAATTATTTCTATTAAATATATTCTTGGAGAAACACGTGGCAAAATCGTACATACGTACATATCGTACATAGTTAAAGAGTCCGCAATCCTAAAGATTGGTTGGAAACAACACGCCATGCCGATCTATCCTGAGCTAATCCCTTCATCTCCCTATAGCTATTCATCTCAACGTCTTCAACTATCTGATTCACATACTCCAATCTAGGCCTACCTACCCCTCTCTTTCCCTCCACTCTACCTTCTATGATCGATTGCATAATCCCCCCATGCCTAAGAATATGCCCTACTAATCTGTCTCTCCTACGCTGTAACACTCTCCAAATACTTCTCTTCTCCCCTACTAACTCTAGTACAGCTTCATTTGTTACTTTATCTTCCCAACCAATCCTCATCATCCTCCTTAGTTAAACAGTCCGCAATCCTAAAGATTGGTTGGAAACAGCACGCCATGCCGATCTATCCTGAGCTAATCCCTTCATCTCTCTATAGCTATTCATCTCAACGTCTTCAGCTATCTGACTCACATACTCCAATCTAGGCCTACCTACCCCTCTCTTTCCCTCCACTCTACCTTCTATGATCAATTGCATAATCCCCCCATGCCTAAGAATATGCCCTACTAATCTGTCTCTCCTACGCTGTAACACTCTCCAGATACTTCTCTTCTCCCCTACTAACTCTAGTACAGCTTCATTTGTTACTTTATCTTCCCAACCAATCCTCATCATCCTCCTATAACACCACATTTCTAATGCTTGTAATCTACGCTTCTCTTCCTTTCCTATAGTCCACGCCTCACACCCGTACAGTGCTACACTCCAAACATATACCTTCAGTAATCTTTTTCTAATACCCAAGTCAATATTTGATCTTAAAATCTGTTCTTTTTCTACGAATGCCTTCCTACCCTGTGCTATCCTACACTTTATATCTACTTTGCTTCGATTATCTTTTGTGATTCTACTGCCTAAATAACAAAAATACATAAAGTATATAAAAAAATAAGTACATACACAGAACAAATGCTACTGTCTAATCTGGCTATTCTATATCAATTTATATACATATATACTAGACTACTCTGTTCTCTGAACTGTGGCTGTGGCTGTGGTTCTATCGGCGCTAAAGTATCGTGGCATCAATATTTTAAAACAACTATATATTCTTAGCTTTGAAGCAGCGTGACATCAAGTTGCTATGACTCATCCCAAGCCGCTGGGATGTGTGTTACATTAGTCGATATATTGCGATACGCGAACCGAAGAAACAGAAGACATACTGCATACGGTCGCTCTCACCCCATAGCTTACAATAGAGTGAGATGAGTGCATATGAGAAAGTCTACAAAACTCTATTTTCAATAAAGAACTAACACTATTCATTTTTATTAAATTATTTCTATTAAATATATTCTTGGAGAAACACGTGGCAAAATCGTACATACGTAACTCACAGAACAATGCAACTATATCTATATCAATTTTACTTATACTAGGCTTCTCTGTTAGAACGCTAAACAATCGTAGCCCAGAGTAGCATAAATAACGATATATATTCTCGCTGTACAAGCAGCGTGACGTCACGTTGCTATGACTCATCCAAAGAATGTTGCACACTAGTCGTAATATAGTACAAGCGGGCCGAAGAAATAGAGAAGATACTGCATACGGTCGCTCTCACCTATTGCTTGCAATAGAGTGAGATGAGTGCATATGCATTTAACCTGTACTGTGTGGCTGGAATTTGTACAACATATTAACGATATAGCTATATTTCGAAGTATATGCAGTATAGCTATATAGCTATACTGTATACCGTCGCTCTAACTCTAGCGCTTCCAACACATAGGGCATATGCATTTGACTGGTACTTGCTAGCTGCCATATCGTGTGAGTCATGAGTGTTAGGTATGTTCGCGGTGCAAGCTTTATCTTTTAGGACAAAATAATGTCGAGATAAAATATCGCAATACACGGTGATGCGCTCAATGTTCAGGATGGGTGCGCGGCCTTGCATAAGGAACCGCCACTGCCCCCATCTTAAGTAGCACAATCATAATCAATTTGTCATTTACAAAGATTTATATTCAATTATGTAAAAATACTCGGGTTAGCCTTCGAAATGCGTATAAAAACTTTGCTCTAAAAATCCTTGTTCTTTTGAATTATTTATTTCCAGGAGCCACAAAAACAATTTTTTGCAGCGGCGAAATTTATTCCCCATTCAATAATGGAACCCCCGCCACAGGATAACCCTACTTATATACGGTGATAGAGTGGCGCCCCCCCCATATACCGCCATTAGCTCTAATTAGCAAATTATATATTGCTTCAGATGTTGCTTAGGTCCTCAGAATCGGCTGTTCGGCTTTGGTCCCTATTTTCGTTCCCGGTCCTCGAATATATACCATATACGTACTGGAGGATTATGATACATAGATAATAATAAGTGCCAACGAGGTGGTAAGTGAAGCGTACACTAATAACTGAACAAATGGCAAATGTACTAGTTCTAGAGGTTATGTTTTATATATATAAAATGCTTGTAGTCTATGATAGTGTGTCTTAAGGTTGGCAGCAAAGGCCTTAGAGCAAGTAATTTTTTTTTCGGGCCCCGTATATTATAATCCGACATAATTGAGACGAAAGGATTGTATTATTAATGGTATTTTATTTAGTTTTACTTGTGCTACTGAAGATAGGCGCATAGCGCTTGAAATGTACATCTAGCTACTTAATGCTTGTTACGGTATTTGGGTGATATGTTATGTATTGTTAATGCCATATATAATATTAAAATGGGCATGTTAAATGGGGGGAAAAAAAGTTTCACAACAACACAAGAAAGAAGGTTGAGATACACTGGCTTAAATAAAGGTTGAAATTAAAAATTAAAATCAAATTAAAATTGCTGCAGATAAAGATGCAGTAAAATGTGTCAGTTCTAGTGATTCTAAATTGTCGTTTATATTTATCAACAAAATTTGTATGAAAGATAAAAATAATGAAAGTAAACAATACCACAATATAACAGTACCTGCGCAAACTATAACTTTTTATTTGTCTTATTTATTTCTAAATATAAAATTTTTTGAAAAATTAAAAAAATATATATCTTCAACATGAAGGTACAATATACTTGTTGGTCCATTTAAAGATTATATATACGATCTTTCTTTATACTTCTTCAAATTAAACATTATTATATTATTTTAAAAATGATCACTACGGTGTTAAATAATAGTATAGAATATCACCCAAATACCGTAACTTATAGCATTAAGTAGCTAGATGCGCATTTCGAAGGCTATGCCCCCACCTTCAACAGCACAAGATAAAAACTAAATAAAATACCTCTGATTGATATACTATTAAATAAATAAGTCAACATGAAAGAAGTCTAACAAGTAACAACAATAAACATTGGTTTCTCAAAACTAAAATAACTAAAAACAAATAAAATTAAAATTAAATTAAAAATTATTTTTATTAAATAAATTAAACGGGCAAGATCAAATTGGGCCTGAATCTAAATTCATTAAATTTGATTTAGATTTATGCATATTTATGTATATACTTTCATAAGCATTTAACTCGGAATAATTCAAAACACTTTTAAGTAATTTAAGCGAACTGATTTGAATAGGATGACTTGACTTAGTCAAAAATATGCTCGGCTACAGCACTTTTATGTTTTCTATTTAATCTGAAATGAGCTAAATACTCCTTAAATCTAGTTTCAATTGGTCTACGTGTTTGTCCTAGATATACGTTAAGACAACTAGAACAAAATATTTCGTAAATACCCGATTTTTTAATGAAAACAATGAAATCTTTTGGATTTTCTAGAAAATTAGCAAGACTATTAGAAGTATTATATGTTACTTTAAAACTATATTTATTTAAAATACTATCTAAACCACGTGCAATTATATTCTAAATTTTGTTACAATTCCGTTTTGTAAGAGGTGAGAAATTGTTATTTAAAGAGAGTGTAAAAAACATGAATAGTAAGTACTTGAACTCGTTGTAGATTACATAATAGTGTAGGTTCGTTTAAAAAAAAGCGTTTTCCATTTCCAAAGTGCTCTTGCAGTGTCGGGGGAAAATACCAACGTGTAATCGGAAAACGATTATGCAGGCGTATATTTGAGAGAAATCGAAAAATGGAATTTCATATAAAATGCGTCGAACATTATAATATAATTATGTGTGTTATAATTTATTATCAACGCAATATGCATCGAATCTACATTGAAATTTTGAATTTAACAAAAACCAAGATAACAATATGAAAATTGAAATGAAAATCATCAACCCGATGAGGGTTATATACTGATGGGTTGCATTTTTTTTTTTAATTTAAAACCACTGTGAACAGGTAGAATTTCTTCACATCATACGATTCAAGAAAGTTGACAATTTCCCAAGAAATGTTCAAACTTTTTAAAATACAAAAAATAGTTTGAATCTTCCAAAAGAGAATCTCTGAATAAAGATGTTTTGTTTTCTTGTGTTGGTAATTATTGCATCATGCATGTAAATAAGAAAAAATCAAATGACAGTGTCACTGTTCTGGCAAACTGTATTTTTGATTTGAATTATTTATTTCTGATATAATATATAAATGATTAAAGGATCAGCTATTTATTGTAAAAATTCGTTTTTTTTATAGTTAACATTATTGTAGTTCAACCAAGTTGTAAATATAATCAAGGTAATCAAATAAAAATAAATACGAAGCCATTTGTAACCGTACGGTAATTATAAATTGCTTTTAAGAGGATGCAGTTGGTAATGCGACGTAAATGCAAAATAATGTAAATTTGGCGTAACTTCCGGCCAAAACTATTATAGGTAGCAGCGTGATGAAATTGTGTTCAAAATATATTTCAAATTACTGTGAAAATAGGAATTTGAATTAATAAAAAAATCTCATAAAATGGAGTAGTATTAAAAAAAAAGATTTTCTCTTCTTCATAAGAAAAAAGACTTTAATAAGAGCTGTTTAGAATATATTAATCTATATTTGTACAAAATATCACCATGCAATTTCATTTATATTAGCGATGGCAGACTGTAGGTCACTTTGAGATCCTAATTCGTAGTTCATAGTTCACTTCAATGTACCGTTCACGAACTATAGGTCGTGAACTACTGACATATTTTTGAAATGAACTAGTTCACAACCTATATGAAATACATGCACAATGTTGAAAATAATCCCGTTTTTTTCTCAATATAAAAATATTAAATTGTAAAATATAAACAAATGGAAATATTACAATACTTATTTTGAATTAAGAATGAGGAAGAAAAAATAACAATGTTTATAATTTATACAAAACATATATATAAGGAAATATAATTTCGTTCCGTTCACCAACACACTTTATCACATAAATGTTAGTACTGCTATTGGTACTGTATATGTAATGTATACTATACTGCATCGTTGTGATTCATGAATGGTTTAGTAGACGACGGGTTCAAGACCTAGTACAAGTACACCGTGCACCATGTAGTTTATAGTTCACGAAGTAGGTCATAGTGACCTATACGTCGTTGCAAAACAACGTCACAGTACGCCCGTCATTTGGTTGAACCGTTCAGAATGAACGGTTCGCGAGAGAACTACACATCGCTAATTTATATAATCGTTAGGACAGAAAATTACGGGAAAGTTATATTATTTTGTATATTCCGTATTACCTACTACACATCCTTAATATAACAAACGTACACGAACTTCCAGAAATTATTTTACACTCCAATTACATACACAGTAGCGCTACGAAATAGTAACAAACAAAATTTTGAATCGAGAAATCAAAGGGCCGAAAAGGCGGAGATAATTTATTTTTATTTTGAGATATAATTTTCTTTGATATTAACTTTTTTTTCCCAAATACTTGAAATATAAATGCAAAAAATATTATATAAATGCTTCTACAATTTTTCATTATTTACATCTCCACCAATGTTTTTTTTTAAATTCTATCGGAATATATATCTATATTGCATAAGCTTCATCCAGACCAGGGGTGGCCAACCCGCGGCCCGCGGGCCGCATTTGAACATTTTTTCGGCCCGCGAGATTCATCACACATTTACAAAATATATTTATTTTATAATGGCCAAAGTAGTGAAAACCAATGTATTAAAAAAATAATATCTCATTATGTTTCAATTTTTCACTCAAAAAAATGTCTATAGTGTATCTAAATCTAATATGGGGATTTATAATTTTATATGTGGCCCGCGGAGTTATGATGCATTTCCAAAGTGGCCCGAAAGATCATTTGGGTTGGCCACCCCTGATCCAGACCTAGATTTGTTTAAGGTAATGCGTTATTGTTTGCATTTCCGCTTTCCCAAATGCCCGTCTATTTCTATCGGTGCTCTATCTCCATTGCAATTCTGCACACTGTGCAAGAGCAACCAAATACCAACGGAGTTTTTCCAGAACATTTACCAAATAAATGCAAGTTTAAAAGACGTTAATTACTAAACTTTCAACGAGGCAGAGGGCACCTCTTCCACCATTCGAAAGAAACTTTGTTTGAATTGAATATAATCCAGGGATGAGTGACTTAAATATACAGGATGGCCCTCTTAATGCGATGGCATATATTTTTTCCTCACTGATTGGATTCCTTCATTAATACTGTCCCATTAATTATGGAAGATCCAGTATGTAGCTTGTTACAATTTATTTTATTCTTTGTAAAAACTTCGTTATAAAAAGAAGCGTTCGCTGGAGTATTTTAAGAAGAAAACCACATATTTTTGCATTGTTGTTGCTGCATAAATTAATCCATCAAACTTTTAATTGACAAGAATGCGTGGGATGTGCATACAGAGTAGAAAATACATTAATAATGATGATGAAATGCACTGCAAGTAAATGTTTGTATTTATGGTTCGAAATGTGTCGATAGTCGACATTGTCCTCATATTAAACTTCAAGATGTGAAGACTCTACAGGATGTCATTTATAATATTGATGTACGAGCAAAGTTGTACGAATGTACGAACAAAGATTAAACATTGTAATTATTCGTGCGGTATTGTTTAAATTCTTAAAAAAAAAGACCAGTTTCAACAAGAAATGAATACAGATGAAGGTCTTGAAGAGATACCACACTTTTTGAATTGTGCAGCAATAAAATTCAGTCCAAAATTTATGGCGCCAATCAGCCCCATCTATTGTTAATTGTATGCAATAATATGGTACTAGTACAAGCATTTCTTTTAGATGTCGCTAAATCAAAAATATGTAATTTAGGTACTAAACTACGACTTAATTTTGCAACAAAATAATCCCATATTTAGAAGGTACAATTTTGTATATATCAAATCAATGACTACATAGAATTTTTTTTTTTAAATCACATTGAATTTTTAAGTTACTAAAAATTAAAGAAATTTATGTATAAGTTCATTATGCATTAATTTGGGGAAAATGAAGAAAAAAAACTATGGTCCGAAAATGTGTGGTATCCACTTAACATAAAAATAAATAAAAACATTGCACTATAACTCTTACTACCTAAAAATCTACAGGCATTCCATATTTTCTTATTAAGGAAAATCGTGGTTTAAAAATTAAAATTTCTCATATAAAAAATATATCCCTATTATAATAAGTTTGTAACAAAAGTCTGAATTTCTGAAGTACACAAATTCAAAAATTTAACTGTTTAAACAATAAGAAAAGAATAGAGAGGGATGATAATGTACGATAGCGATGGTATTTTTATTGTCGTTATAAATATAGCCATTATTCACAATGAGCAGTAAAAAAACCCAAATATGTTCGCGAAGCTATAATACAGGCTATACTTCCAATAACTGAAGCAGGTTCCTTTAAGCCTCCAGGCTGGTGCAAGGGCTGAACAAGGCTGCTGTGGTAACGAACGAATATTGTCCTCCTTTTTGATACTCTCTCATAACATCATATAGCAAACTCTAATACGCGCAACAAACGGATTTCCACTTCTATATTATTCCTCCTAATTCGCACATCCGCAGGATTTATTGGGAAAACTTCATCAGAAATAACGGACTCGTATTTAGTGAAGCAGTTCAGCGCAAGAGATTTAATACTCGTACATGCTTTGTTTCGATCTATATGAATATACTGTTGCTATAACACAACTCTTAACACACTCGGAGCTAATCTAACACAAAGTATAGTTTAATAAAAAAAAATCATATTCTCACTCCTTTATTCACGGTAGCGAAATATTAGTTAAAAAAGCTCTTGACAAATGTTATCAGAAACTTTCGTTTGCAGTTATTATATTTTCTGAATCTGTTCGCAGCCTTATGTTAATCAGTTTATTATAGAGTTATAAACTAATTGTTTTTTCAAAATTCAACATAATTTGTGTAGTAATTTTTCACTAACATCGTTTTACCGAAAGTTAAGCGTATATTGTTATTATATGATAAGATATAACGAAAGTGAAAATATGCGCTAAAAATTTATTTGTAAAAAATCTATTACGGATGTGAAATATGTTTCTCATCGCCTTTGCCAGGCTTTTCACCGGTGACAGAAGAATTGTAAGCTGTATTATTTTGCGGAAACAATCGAACATTATAATATAGACATACAAATCAAAACAGAAGAATAGATATATACAGAGCGATCGCAAAAATATCCTCCGTCCTCCAATTTGTGAATGGAGAACAATGGAAATTGGAAACTTTGAATTTAGACAATGAACAATCGATATTGTTTTTGGACGTTACCAGCGATTATTTAAATATATTTATATTATAAATAGATAGATAGATAGATTTTGATAGTTTATCAGGAAAAAAAAAAACAACCATTGGAATCATACAATAGTAAACACAAATATAGAAGTATAAATATGCATTTAGCGCCCATCCTTTTGTATAAAAAAAAAATCTTGTGCTACTGAAGATGGGGGCATAGCTCTTGAAATGTACATCTAGCTACTTAATGCTTGTTACGGTATTTGGGTGATATTCTATATTATAATTTAACACCGTAGTGATAATTTTTTAAATAAGCAGAATGATTAATATAATTTCAAGAATAATTACGTAAAATATTAGGTGGTATTAGTTAAAGAGTCCGCAATCCTAAAGATTGGTTGGAAACAGCACGCCATGCCGATCTATCCTGAGCTAATCCCTTCATCTCCCTATAGCTATTCATCTCAACGTCTTCAACTATCTGACTCAAATACTCCAATCTAGGCCTACCTACCCCTCTCTTTCCCTCCACTCTACCTTCTATGATCAATTGCATAATCCCCCCATGCCTAAGAATATGCCCTACTAATCTGTCTCTCCTACGCTGTAACACTCTCCAGATACTTCTCTTCTCCCCTACTAACTCTAGTACAGCTTCATTTGTTACTTTATCTTCCCAACCAATCCTCATCATCCTCCTATAACACCACATTTCAAGTGCTTCTAATCTACGCTACTCTTCCTTTCCTATAGTCCACGCCTCACACCCGTACAGTGCTACACTGCAAACATATACCTTCAGTAATCTTTTTCTAATACCCAAGTCAATATTTGACCTTAAAATCTGTTCCTTTTCTACGAATGCCTTCCTACCCTGTGCTATCCTACACTTTATATCTACCTTGCTTCGATTATCTTTTGTGATTCTACTGCCTAAATAACAAAAATCTGACACTTCTTCGATTCTATTATCTCCTATTGTGATCCTCATTTTTCTACTGCATTCCTTTTTGTCACACCTCATCACTTTAGTTTTACCTATATTTATTTTCATGTTAAAATCCCTAGTCAATACTGCCTGCATACCATTCAATACCCTTTCTAAATTCTTTTCGCTTTCTTCCAATATAGCTATATCGTCGGCGAATCTCAACATATATATTTTCTCTCCCTGTACATTCACACCTACACTATACTCTTCTTTTACTTTGTTTATTGCATCTTCTATATATAGATTAAATAATAACGGTGAAAGTGTACATCCCTGCCGAACTCCCTTCCCTATTTTTGCTACCTCTTCTTCCCCCTCAATTCTAACTAAGGCAGTTTGGTGTTTATATAAATTAAAAATTATTCTCCTATCCTTATAATCTATACCCGTTTCTTTTAAAATTCTAAACATTATGTCCCAATCTACATTATCAAATGCCTTTTCTAAATCTACAAAAGCTATGCAAGTTACCTTTCCTATCCTCATTCTTTTTTCTACTACTGTTCTTAGTGCTAAAATCGCCTCCCTCGTCCCTCTGTTTTTCCTAAAACCAAACTGATCTTCTCCTAGCCTTTCCTCTACTTTATTTTCTAATCTCCTATAAATAATCTTTAACAATATCTTCGATGCATGTGATAGTAGACTAATGGTCCGATAGTTCTCACACAAATTAGCTCTTATTTTCTTCGGCATTGTTACTATTCTACTACGCTGAAAGTCCTGTGGTACTTCTCCCTTCTCATATATTTTACAAACTAACCTGTATAATCGCTCCTGCATTTTTCCCCTGCGTGTTTTATTAATTCGGCTGGTATCATATCAATCCCCGCTGCTTTGTTATTCCGTAAATCATTTAATGCTCTATGAAACTCTGACCTAAGTATGCTAGGACCTAAATCATCCTCATCTATCTGTTCCACATTTTCTAGCTCCTCCATGTCCTGCCTACCTTTATATAAATCTTCAAGATACTCCTTCCATCTTCTAGCTTTTTCCTTATTTTCTGTGAGTTCCTTACCCTGCTTATCACATATAATGTTACCCTTTGGTTTTACTTTCGAAAAATGTGACTTAATTTTCCTGTAGCCCAAATCTACTTTACCTCTTCTCATATCCTCCTCAATATCCTCACAATTTCCTTTTATCCACTCTTCTTTCGCTAGCTTGCATTTCCTATTAATTAAGTTCCTTAGTTCCTTATTTTTTTTCTGTCCTGCTTCTGTGTTTCCAATTTTAATTTTCCTTCTTGCTTCTATCATTTCAACTATTTCTTCCGTGATCCATTCCCTCCTACCTGCCCTTTTCTTTGTGCCTAATACTTCATTTGCTGCTGTAGTTAACCCATTTCTGATTTCCCTCCATTCGCAATCTATGTCGTTCCTAGATGTTCCATTAGCCATGATTTCTACTTTCTGCTTGTACTTTTCACATACATCAGCTAATTTTAACCTATCGACATCTACTCTGACCTGTTTAGACTTCTGTAATTTCTTGAATTTGACCTCTGAGTCCAGGACTACTAAATTATGGTCACTATCAATATCTGCTCCAGGGTAACTCTTACAATTCTTAATCTGGTTCCTAAACCTCTCTTTAACCAGTATGTAATCTATCTGATACCTCCCTATATCTCCTGGCATTTTCCACGTATATATCCTGCGCTTGTTTGCTATCTGAAAAAGCGTGTTTGCTACCACTAGCTTATTCCTAATACAAAACTCTACCAATCTATCCCCTCTATCATTACGTGTTCCTATTCCATATTCTCCTACCATTGAAACTTCCTTTCCCTTACCTACTACGGCATTCCAATCTCCGATTACAATTAGATTATCCTGTCCTTTAACGTTTGCTAACCTAGATTCAATCTCCTCATAAATGGATTCTACCTCCTCATCATCGTGACTTGAAGTTGGCATATATACTTGCACTATAACTGTGTCCGTTGGCTTCGTGTCTAATCTAATAGTTATAATTCTATCACTAACTTGGCAATAACTCTTCACTCTACATCGCAACTTTCTATTCATTATAAAACCTACACCGGTATGCCCATTATCTGATGCTGTGGTTATTAATCTATATTCTCCTGACCACGTATCTACTTGATCTTTCCCCCTAACTTCATTAATCCCTACAATATCCAGTTTAAGTCTCTCCATTTCTAATTTCAAATTCTCTAACTTTCCTATCCTATTCATACTGCGTACATTCCACACTCCAACTCGTAGAACTCTCGACGAAATCGATTTCTTGCCCGCCCCAGAATCCGAGGGCTTGCCTGCTACCGAAGTAGTAGGTGAGACTCTGAGCTATATATACTCATAGGTGGTATATGTGATAAAAATATTAATTGGAAATCTCAACTAAAAAAAAATTAAAACCATTAAATGCCGATAAAACAGATAAATAAGTTATCACATTGCTTTTGTTTCATTAACTAGCTAACATACCTAAAAATTATAACAATACACAATTATTCACATTATTTTAAAATTATTCAATAACTAGATATCTCTTCCAACGTAGATTATCATATTATCACACTATTGATATCACAGTATATTGAAACTATTAAGTAAATTATATTTTGATTTTGTCATTATATTAAAATATCTAATAATATTAATTTTATAATGGGATATTTTATCATTAATGGGGCGTGAAGATTAAAAATTTCTTATAAATTTGTTAAATACAATTCAAACGCACTGATGCTATAAAATGAATTGTCAATTAACAAAGTATACAATTCTCTCTTAAACTTAAGCACAATCGGCATTTGTTTCATTCTTATTGGTAATCTGTTATATAATTGTAGTGACTTATAGGCTAAACTATTAAAATATTTTGCATTATTTGGTATTGCATTAGACCTTATGGATTCTGTATCCTGGTAATTATGAATTTCAGAATTTTTTTGTAAGTATGTTTTTCTTTATATATGTTTATCAAAGACTTGTAGATGTAAAGACTAGGTACAATTAAGACCGTTAATTGCTTAAAATGCGGTCTGCATGATGTACGTATAATAATACGAATAGCTCGTTTTTGAACAAATAAAACTGATTTTGCTGCGGGTTCATTTCCACATGCATGAATGCAGTACCTTAAGATGAAATCAAAATATCCGTAGTAACAAGTTAGCAGAGCCTGTCGATTAATTAGGGATCTTAGTGAACGTAATAGAAAACATACAGAGGATAGTTTAGAGTTCATCTTATGAACATGTTCTTTATATATATATATATATATATATATTTTTTTAATTATCACTACGGTGTTAAATTATAATATAGAATATCACCCAAATACCGTAACAAGCATTAAGTAGCTAGATGTACATTTCAAGCGCTATGCGCCCATCTTCAGTAGCACAAGTAAAACTAAATAAAATACCTCTGTCACGAATCGTGATTGATATACTATCAAATAAATAAGTCAACATGACAGAGGTACTTCAAAATTGGCATATAATATGAGCATTTAACTCATTTCAGATTAAATAGAAAAGATAGAAGTGCTGTCGCCGAGCATATTTTTCAATCAGGTCATCCTATTCGAATTAGTTCACTTAAATTACTTAAAAAATGTTTTAAATTATTCCGAATTAAATGCTTATGAAAGTATATACATGCATAAATCTAAATCAAATTTAATGAATTTAGATTCGGGCCCAATTTCATCTAGTCTACTTAATTTATTTAATAAAAACTATTTTTAAATTTATTATTATTTTATTTATTTATTTATTTATTTTTGGTTATTTTAGATTTCACAAACCAATATTTTTTACTGTTACTTGTTATTTTCGTTAATTTATAATTTGTAATTTTTAATTTGTATTGTTTTTAAAAGATTTATAGGTCATATTATATGCCACTGTAGAAGTACTTCTGTCATGTTGACTTATTTATTTGATAGTATATCAATCACGATTCGTGAGAGAGGTATTTTATTTAGTTTTACTTGTGCTACTGAAGATGGGCGCATAGCGCTTGAAATGTACATCTAGCTACTTAATGCTTGTTACGGTATTTGGGTGATATTCTATATTATGTTCTTTATAATTTAAATTTTCATCAAGATAAATTCCCAAGAATTTAGTGACTGATGCATGAGAGATATATGATCCGGAAATATGGACACTATTGTCAAGACTTACATTCAGGTAATTATTGAAAATTATTAAATAAGTTTTGTCTGTATTCAGTTTCAAACCATTGTTTGAGAACCAATTAGAAATAAATGAAAAGTTCGGTGGAAATAATTGAAATTAAGACCGAATCATTTGCTGTATAAATTTAAATTGTTAAAAAATTATAAAAAATATTACTAAATCAACTGCTACTTCTTTGCTAAGAAATAAGAAATCTACGACTATTCGAGAATTGAATGGCTCAAACTCTTAGTCAGAGCTTGGATTGGACAGTTAGTATCAGGACATTACCATGGAGAATCCCTCGAATAGAAAATCAGTTAGTAGCAACTTGATAAGTTTGTCCTATCAACTAATCCACATCGGAACTATGTAGTTCCGTATTATGCCGCATCTGTTTTGATTTAGTTTATCATGTAACAAGATCTAGTATAAGATGCAGTGTAGCTACAGTAAACTTAAAATCAGCGTCTCCAAACTAGTATTAGCCCAACTATTAAACAAAAGCTAATTAAATTTCGCAATTTTTACTAATTGTAGACAATATGTCTAGCTATGAAACGGTCAAACTTTTTTCTATTTTTTTCACTATCTTCGTCGATAAAACAACGCCTGAAAAATAGTCTTTTTTGATGAAAGTTATGATTTATTTTCGACATGTTATTGAAAATTAAAAAATACAAATATATACCGTTCAAAAGCCATATTCTTTAGAAACATTCTCTAAAAATATTGTACAAAAATAATCAAAATTGGGGAAATGCTAGACACGTTGCCGAACCCCTGTTCTTCGTATGAGGAGACGCTGGCATTAATGAAAGTGTACCAAATATAATCAAGTCCAAGTGTAATGTGTATGTGAAATTCCTAGAGACCAGAGTATTTGTAAAGACCATCGATTGTCAAGTGAAAATGTCGATGATGATAGCAAATCGGTGAAATATATTTATATTTTAATATAGAATATCACCCAAATACCGTAACAAGCATTAAGTAGCTAGATGTACATTTCAAACGCTATGCGCCCATGTTCAGTAGCACAAGATAAAACTAAATAAAATACCTGTCACGAATCGTGATTGATATACTGTCAATAGCATAGCCCTTGAAATGTACATCTAGCTACTTAATGCTTGTTACGGTATTTGGGTGATATTCTATATTATAATTTAACACCGTAGTGATAATTTTTAAAATATATTTATATTTATTCAAATTATTTTAGCCGATAAAAGAACTTTTGGACAAATGAGAAATGTTTATATATACGACAGCAAATCATACACAAATCCATTAAAGCAAAACTTTATAGAAAGTTTTAATCAAACATTTCATACTCCACCGACTCAACTGAACTTACTAGAATCCTTATCGATACAAATTTAACTATGTATGTACATTGAAAGTTTGCAATTCACTTAGCCGATTGGATATACCTTTACATTCGCAAGTTTATCTTTAATCATTATTGTTCACTTCTAGAATTACGAAATATATCTAACTAACGATGACTTGTTAATAATTCCAGTTAATAAAATATTATCCCTAGTCATTACTTCCTGCATACCTTTCTTCTAAGATAGCTATATCGTCGGCGAACCTCAACATATATATTTCCTCTCCCTGAATTTTCACACCTACACTATACTCTTCTTTTACCTTGTTTGTTGCATGTTCTATATACAGGTTAAATAATAACGGCGAAAGTATACATCCCTGCCTGACTCCCTTTCCTATTCTTGCTCTACCTCTTCTTCCCCCTCAATTCCAACTAATACAGTTTGATGTTTATTTACATTAAAAATATCTTATCCATACAATCTATTCCCGTTTCTTTTAAGATTCAAAAATTTAGAATTATAATTAGTTAGTTAAAGAGTCCGCAATCCTAAAGATTGGTTGGAAACAGCACGCCATGCCGATCTATCCTGAGCTAATCCCTTCATCTCCCTATAGCTATTCATCTCAACGTCTTCAACTATCTGACTCACATACTCCAATCTAGGCCTACCTACCCCTCTCTTTCCCTCCACTCTACCTTCTATGATCAATTGCATAATCCCCCCATGCCTAATAATATGCCCTACTAATCTGTCTCTCCTACGCTGTAACACTCTCCAGATACTTCTCTTCTCCCCTACTAACTCTAGTACAGCTTCATTTGTTACTTTATCTTCCCAACCAATCCTCATCATCCTCCTATAACACCACATTTCGAATGCTTGTAATCTACGCTTCTCTTCCTTTCCTATAGTCCACGCCTCACACCCGTACAGTGCTACACTCCAAACATATACCGTCAGTAATCTTTTTCTAATACCCAAGTCAATATTTGATCTTAAAATCTGTTCTTTTTCTACGAATGCCTTCCTACCCTGTGCTATCCTACACTTTATATCTACCTTGCTTCGATTATCTTTTGTGATTCTACTGCCTAAATAACAAAAATCTGACACTTCTTCGATTCTATTATCTCCTATTGTGATCCTCATTTTTCTACTGCATTCCTTTTTGTCACACCTCATTACTTTAGTTTTACCTATATTTATTTTCATGTTAAAATCCCTAGTCAATACTGCCTGCATACCATTCAATACCCTTTCTAAATTCTTTTCGCTTTCTTCCAATATAGCTATATCGTCGGCGAATCTCAACATATATATTTTCTCTCCCTGTACATTCACACCTACACTATACTCTTCTTTTACTTTGTTTATTGCATCTTCTATATATAGATTAAATAATAACGGTGAAAGTGTACATCCCTGCCGAACCTTTCCTACCCTATTTCTTTTTTCTACTACCGTTCTTAGTGCTAGAATCGCCTCTCTCGTCCCTCTGTTTTTCCTAAAACCAAACTGATCTTCTCCTAGCCTTTCCTCTACTTTATTTTCTAATCTCCTATAAATAATCTTTAACAATATCTTCGATGCATGTGATAGTAGGCTAATGGTCCTATAGTTCTCACACAAATTAGCTCCTATTTTCTTCGGCATTGTTACTATTCTACTACGCTGAAAATCCTGTGGTACTTCTCCCTTCTCATATATTTTACAAACTAACCTGTATAATCGCTCCTGCATTTTTTCCCCTGCGTGTTTTATTAATTCGGCTGGTATCATATCAATCCCCGCTGCTTTGTTATTCCGTAAATCATTTAATGCTCTATGAAACTCTGACCTAAGTATGCTAGGACCTAAGTCATCCTCATCTATCTGTTCCACACTTTCTAGCTCCTCCATGTCCTGCCTACCTTTATATAAATCTTCAAGATACTCCTTCCATCTTCTAGCTTTTTCCTTATTTTCTGTGAGTTCCTTACCCTGCTTATCACATATAATGTTACCCTTTGGTTTTACTTTAGAAAAATGTGACTTAATTTTCCTGTAGCCCAAATATACTTTACCTCTTCTCATATCCTCCTCAATATCCTCACAGTTTCCTTTTATCCACTCTTCTTTCGCTAGCTTGCATTTCCTATTAATTAAGTTCCTTAGTTCCTTATATTTTTTCTGTCCTGCTTCTGTGTTTCCTATTTTAATTTTTCTTCTTGCTTCAATCATTTCCACTATTTCTTCCGTAATCCATTCCCTCCTACCTGCCCTTTTCTTTGTGCCTAATACTTCATTTGCTGCTGTAGTTAACCCATTTCTGATTTCCCTCCATTCGCAATCTATGTCGTTCCTAGATGTTCCATTAGCCATGATTTCTACTTTCTGCTTGTACTTTTCACATACATCAGCTAATTTTAACCTATCGACATCTACTCTGACCTGTTTGGACTTCTGTAATTTCTTGAATTTGACCTCTGAGTCCAGGATTATAATTATAATTAATATAAGAATATAAATTATGTCAAAACGTTCTGGTTCTTAGATCCAGAATATCGAAGTGTTGTAAAACACGAAAATAATATGTATTTAGTTCAGTATGATATTCTCTACATGGGTACTTATGAACAAAGTGTACGAGGAGGGTGAGTTGGGAAGCGAAGAGGAAATCTATTCCCAATACAGTACATAAGCACTCTTTCTCTGGTTAGTTTGTAACCATGCGTCTAAAAGTGGTATATACACAATATGTGGTTTCAGGTTTCCATATAAGTATTCCTTTGCACTTTGTAGCCCGTACTCGAGCTGCCGTATGAAATGCAAGTCAAGGTGCCATTTATGTGAGGAATGCTTTACGTTTATATGCATGTTTATATAGCCATTCTTTGGGAACGCAATACCGAAAACGATTACCGGAAAGCAGTGGCGCCTCCTGACATTTCAATCGAGGAGGGCGCATTTCTTAAAAAATATCATTGAACAGTATATTGAACATATATCGCATAAACACTCACTAAAATTAAATGCGGCGAAAAAATCTCTAATGATATTTCGTAATAGGAACAATTTTAATTTGTATAAAAATGACATCAAATTGTTACTTGAACATACTGAACTTATTCCAGTAAAATCAGCAAGAAACCTAGGTTTAATTATTGATCAAGATTTGAGTTTTCAAGATTATGTTTCTAAACTAAATTCAAGAGCTTATTTATCACTTAAGCAAATTTAACGACGATTTTGATGATATTTAACCACCGATATGAAAATCCTGTTTTGTGAAACTATGGTGCTGTCACATTATAATTACTGTGACGTCATTTACGGACCCTATCTAGAACAAATGATTTGCTAATCATTTGTTTTAGATGATTAGCAAAAAGATACAATATATGCAAAACAATTGTTTACGTTTGATTTACGGTATAAGGTGCAGGGAGCACATACCGTTCACGCTCAAATCAGCTGGGTGTTTAAATATGGTTAATAGACGGGTCTTGCATGTAAATACCTTGTTTGAATATATTACAAAAAAAATGCCCGCCTTATCTTTATGATCTGATTAATTTTAGAACGGATACTCATCATTTGAATAATCGAAATAAAGGCCTATTGACCATACCACATCATAAAACCGAAAGTTTCAAAAAAGCGTTTATATACAGCTTAATAAAAACAATCAATTCGATTCCACTGCATAATAGAATATTAACTATCATAAGTTTTAAGAAAACATTGTTTATAATTTTAAAATCCGTTCAAGACCAATAAGCTCTATAATTTTGCAATAACTTTGCTAAGTACTTGGTATTATGTTCATTTTAATTTAATTATTTTAATGTTACATGAATGAATAATTATTTGTCAACACTGTAATTATGTACACTAGTGTTATTCTTTATATTATGCAAATGAGATGTTCTGATTTTGAGTTTTTTTAAATGGTTTGTTCTTTTTAATCTAGTATATAAGTAATTTTTTTTTTATGTAAATATGGGCTATGAGGAAAACCAAAGGTGACACATGTTCTGCATACTTCACCAATTTGATCACAATCCTTTTGGTGATTTATTTCTTAAAAAGTCTATTATTATGTTTTTTTTTTTGTATGTTGTCACCAGTAAAGAGACTTATAATAATAACATAATAGTAAGAAATATACCTAAAATGGATGCAAAATGATTAAATTCGACCATTTCTTGAAAGTGGTATTCCGCTCTTCTATCTGTCATTGATATAAACACTCCTTGCACAAGTTTGTGATAAATTTAAATCAGGCAATGGCCTATCTAATTCTTTAATTTTTACTTTGTCCTCAAGAGAAAGTCTACAAAACTCAATTTTCAATAAAGAACTAACACTATTCATTTTTATTAAATTATTTCTATTAAATATATTCTTGGAAAAACCCGTGGCAAAATCGTACATACGTAACTACACAGAACAATGCAACTGTCTTATCTAGCTATTCTATATCAATTTTCATATATAGTACACTAGGCTTCTCTGTTGCGACGCTAAAGAATCGCGGCCCGGAATAGCTTAAAACAACGATATATGCTTAGCTGTAGAAGCAGCGTGACGTCACGCTGCTTCTAGTTTGTGTGCGACTGATTAGTCGGTATATGCGACACGCGAACCAAAGAAACAGATGATATACTGCATCTCACTCTATTGCTTGCAATAGACAGGATGAGTGCATATGCATTTAACTCATACTTGCTCCCTGCCACACCGTGTTGGGTGCTATCGCAACGCAAGTTTTACCTTTTATGAAAAATAATGCCGAGATAAAATATCGCAATAAAATTATATATCTACGGTGATGCGCTCAATGTTCATGGGGGGCGCGCGGCCGTGCGGCCTCAAAAGAAACCGCCACTGCCGGAAAGTTCATGTAGTGATAAATACACGTTGATACACGTACATATACAGCGAGATCGTAGAATCACCCCAGCTTATATACTTTTCAACAAAACAAAATCACATTTTTTCCAAGGCCTATTTAAAAGTAGGCTTTTCCCGTAGTTCTTTAGTGCTCAAAGATAAAAATTATAGCTTTGCTAAAAAATAATGTGAACGCATTTTCTTTGCTTACTATTTCTCATCAATCACCACACAATTTAGAACAATAATAGGATAAAAAATTTAAGTATTATATAATCTATACTTCATTACAACGTAATGAAGCATTTTAGTAAAAACATTATTCAGTTAGAAAATAGAGCACTAAAACGTGTGGAAACGACATTGCAATTTTCTTTCCCTTTTGCCGTATGAAATTTTGTTTTACTAAAGTACCTACAGCGACAGCTCCGATTTATGTGATGCAAAATAAATGGTTTCCTATATATCAAGATATATTCGGCCATTGTTGGTTCGAGTACTAGTTTATGCAATGCTGTTTTGCACTAAGGAAAATAGATTGCAAAACAAACCACAAGAATCTAAAGTTAGCATAAACCCTCAATTCTTTCCGTATTACTTTCAGCATAAAATGTAGAAGGACGTAGAAACTTGAGGTTTCATTGTCCATGGGTAGTTCATAATATATTTTTAAAATATACACAATTGCAACTGAATTATATAATCACTAGTTGCAGATTTAGAATCCTTACATCATTAGAAAATCATTTTTTCACGTAAAATAAAAATTGTAAAGCCCCCATCTTCAGTAGCAAAATAATAAAACAAATAAAGTTCTATTATTGTACTAAAGATGGGGGCATAGCCTTCGAAATGCGCATCTAGCTAATAAATGCTTTGTGTTACGGTTTTTGGGGTGATGTTTTATACAATTATTTAACGCCGTAGTGACGATTTTATAATTGATTAAGAATTAAGATGGGGCACCGTGGTGCCGTGGTATAGTCGTGAGACTGACACTACGGAGGTTGTGGGTTCCAACCCCGCTCTGGTCGGGGTATTTCTGGATTTTTTCTGGAAATAAAATCCCCTTCGGACCATCGATATACTAACTGTGTATGTCAAATGCAAAGTCCTTGTCTCTAAGTGTCGCCACTCAGGTGTACCCTGATGTGTGCTGAAAAGTATAAAGTAGTATGAGATGGCTTTATACGGAAACGTAAGGCCAATAAGGATGGGAAAGCCTTCAGCGCCCATCCTTAAAAAAAAAGTTAAGAGTTACGCTGAAATTGTATAACCATCATTATTCATGTTCTTCATACTGTACGTTTTAATTTTTTGAAATAAAAAACACGAATTTATTATTTATTTATTTCATTAAGAAATGTTTCTCGGTGCGTCCCGCTAAGGAATTGCTGCAAGGTAACTTTAATTAAGACTGAGAGACATTTGTTGACATAGTACTGTAAAGGAACCCGCGTGTCAATGCAAAAAAATTACTTATGAATCGTACACATATGTGCCGATATCCTTGAACAGGTTAAGGATATAATACAGTTATCTTTAAATTGGATTTTGTGCATGTTTTCTTCATTTTTCTCTCATGATGCAAAGCTGCAGTTTCGCCCTGAATTGAATTTTTCGCTGCAACCCACCGCGCGTAAATTCCCACGTTTCGATTAACCAGCGGGAGCACGGAGGAAGTTCGCCTCATCCGACAACTCGTTTATTTCTTATTTATGTTCGAGCTTGTCAGACACAAGATCAGACATTTTATTAGACCACGTAATGTAGTGTACATTATAAATATTGCACCTGGTAAAAAATTACTTCGTTGAGCTTTATGTATACATCGTATAAAGCAAAAGTTAATTTTAATCTAGAAACGATTAAAGTAGTCGATCCAACAATGTATTTAATAAAATTAACTTCTGTTTACTCAAACGTCAATTAAAGAATTTTCGAAGCGGTTTTTTGTAGAATGTTGGTGAATTTTTACAGAAAACAAGATTATTACTGAAACATACGAGATCTTCAAAACCAACATAAAAGATCCCTTCAGTTATAACAGTTAGCTTTTTATCAGTATAGCCCGGAAAGTTGCGAGATCGGTATTTATCAGGACTTTAAGCTGGAGTTATAAAAACTGTATAAAAACATACCTATTTTTGGGGGGTCAAATAGCCTATCTACGACCTAATCTTTACTCTCTTTGCGTCTGTTGTTGGCAATAGTAAAACTTAATAATACGGTATCATCTGTTTGCGTAAACTATGGTTTGTATATGGCCCTTTCAATAAAATTTAGCCTACGCAAGATTTATAACGCACTTCTGTAATTGGCCCACGTAATAATCAACGGCAGAATCTCTTAATTCATTAATTATTTATAAAAGAAAATCTTTCTTCTACATCCAATTGCTTTCTAAATCCAATACAATGTCAAACTTTCTTCGAATGCGACTTAGTAAAGGTTATAAACAATTTATCATAAGGCATTAACAATAGGGACGTTCCAAGGGATCTTATTTTGATCCCTTGGGAGAGATCCAAAACAGAATTAGTATATATACAGGATCATTTGAAACTACTTAGTTAAGTCTTGGTTGATGAATTACCAAGCTTAATGCAATTTACCGTCCCTGCTAGATCTATCATAATTTAATGTAGATGAAATGAATTAGTTATTACTAATCAAGACATTAATGTTTCATTAGATAAATTTATTTATTTACAAATAAATTCGTATATATATTTTCAAAGAAAAGTATACTGTAGGAAACAGCTATTATTCTAGCTGCTAGCATTTTATAAATTTGCGAAGATATTTTTAAAATACTTATAATGAGGCATAATTTTTGATAAAAAAATGATCAAGCATTTCATTCAACTTTCAAGTTCCATTCATAATTTTTCGAAAAAATCAAAAGCATAATATACATTTTTTTTATATGCTAAGTTCTATAAAAGTTGAGGTACCTTTGGTAAACTTGACCTCGATGTTATCCAAATCAACGTGTACGTTCAAGAGCTTATTTTTTAAACCAATTCTATTAATAATATTTCTAAGGCATCACAAGATGGAGCTCTTTTTCCCACCCTATTGTGGCTTAAAGGATAATAATTAAAGTGTTGTATTTTACGCAATTACATCGTCAGATAATTAATAATTTCGTGCAATTTGAGAGGAACAATGTGCAGCTAAATACGTGTTTACTTTCACGTCACATTGAAAGCAAAGCTTAGGTATGTATTATGGCGTTTTGCTTGTCAGTATGTGGTGAGCCCAAAGTCAACTGCATATGATATATTATATTGCTAGCCATACGATTATCATATCAAAGTCAGTGACGGCGCTCTGTGTAATACTGTATATAAATGTGGAATTACTACAAGATATTTCTATGAATCTAATCAACTATTTCAAGTCTACTGACGAGTTTGAGCAACTAATCACTAAACAAAATGCTGCAGTAATTTTTGGTGAAAACATTATATTAATAAGAAGTATGTAAGTAGAAATGAAAATAATTAAAATATGTATAAATATTACAACATGTAACAATTTTGATGTTTTATGTTTGTAAACATTATGTTGAAAATTCTAGAATATTGTCTTAAAAATGGATAGAAAATAGTTGAACGTAAAACGAATTAGAGTTTACTAAAAACAAAGCTATTTAAATTAATTAATTAATTGATTAATTACACTCATTTTATTGCACGATAATGTCGAGCCTAAAATAGGCTTTACCTATACTATATAGTGAAGATAAAAAATCTATTTTACTATATCTGTGGTTTTTGTAAAATAGAAATAATTGTGTAAAGAAAATATAAGCGGAATATAATATATATAATATATATATTATATACAGGGTTGGGCAGTTCTAACGAATCGGAATCCCCTGCCCAAACTAATTCAAATAAAAATGCGTAAAATTGCAATCTTATATAGAATTACGAGTCGCATACTGTAAAATTAATTTCAAGTATACAGGATGAACCATGAAAGCACAATTAAAACTGGTCTTATTTTTTTTAATGGAACACTATATATATTTTGATCCCATTTCATGGCGGACATTCAAGTACTTATGAACACGTAAATTGAAATTTGTTAGAATGCGGCGTTGCCATGATATTAGCAATTTTGTAAAATATTGGTTCATTGCAAGCCCAATTTCAAAAAATCATAACTTAGTTAGGTAGCGAATTTAACTAGCACAGTTTTAAATCTGAGTAACCACTAATATGGCATAATTTTTTGTAAATCGGTTTTTCTCCTGAAACATACATGCACATGTAAGAGTCATGTTCAATTGGGGCATTTTTCTTGAAAGGTAAGTCCGATTTTTTAAATGGAACACCCCATATATTATTATTCTGGAAGATAACTCGATTATAATTGAACCATTTTCATTAAATATGTCCTATACCTAAAACGAGTAGTTTCTGAGATATTGACATATTTTTGAAAAATGCAGCATCCAAACAAACAATTCAATTAAAATTAATATAAATCTTTAAGATTTCCATAGAAGATAATGTAAACTGTAATATTTGTGTTTCGACAATTAAAGTTTACTGAAACATACTTTACATTAAAACCATAAAGATCTGGTATACCCTTTGCAAGAGAAGATCGACATGATCTGGTGTTTAGGAGAAGAACCCTCTATTGGCCAGTAAAATATACAAAGCAAATTTTCCAAATAGAAGACATCCAAATGCAACTAGATTTCAACATTTATTAAATACTTTCACAACGACTGGATCTGTTAAAAATACAACACACGAAAAATATAGAACTGTAAGAACGGAAGAAAATAAAATAAAAGTACTTCCCAAGTCTCTTCTACGGAAATAGAGAATGAGGAAACTATTTCCCGACGTACTGTTGGAAGAATATTGAAGGAATATGAATACCATCCATATAAGGTGAAACTACAACAGGATCTACAAGAAACCGATTTCGGAATAAGGGTTGAATTTTGCGAACGGCTGTTAGAAAAGATTGCTAATCAGCCAGCATTTCTAAATAGAATTCTTTTTACGGATGAAGCCACTTTTTCCGAATCGGGTATCTGCAACCGGAAAAACTGTCACTATTACGCAACAGAAAACCCGAATTTTAGAAGATAGTTAAAGAGTCCGCAATCCTAAAGATTGGTTGGAAACAGCACGCCATGCCGATCTATCCTGAGCTAATCCCTTCATCTCCCTATAGCTATTCATCTGAACGTCTTCAACTATCTGACTCACATACTCCAATCTAGGCCTACCTACCCCTCTCTTTCCCTCCACTCTACCTTCTATGATCAATTGCATAATCCCCCCATGCCTAAGAATATGCCCTACTAATCTGTCTCTCCTACGCTGTAACACTCTCCAAATACTTCTTTTCTCCCCTACTAACTCTAGTACAGCTTCATTTGTTACTTTATCTTCCCAACCAATCCTCATCATCCTCCTATAACACCACATTTCGAATGCTTGTAATCTACGCTTCTCTTCCTTTCCTATAGTCCACGCCTCACACCCGTACAGTGCTACACTCCAAACATATACCTTCAGTAATCTTTTTCTAATACCCAAGTCAATATTTGATCTTAAAATCTGTTCCTTTTCTACGAATGCCTTCCTACCCTGTGCTATCCTACACTTTATATCTACCTTGCTTCGATTATCTTTTGTGATTCTACTGCCTAAATAACAAAAATCTGACACTTCTTCGATTCTATTATCTCCTATTGTGATCCTCATTTTTCTACTGCATTCCTTTTTGTCACACCTCATTACTTTAGTTTTACCTATATTTATTTTCATGTTAAAATCCCTAGTCAATACTGCCTGCATACCATTCAATACCCTTTCTAAATTCTTTTCGCTTTTCGCTCAACATATATATTTTCTCCCTGTACATTCACACCTACACTATACTCTTCTTTTACTTTGTTTATTGCATCTTCTATATATAGATTAAATAATAACGGTGAAAGTGTACATCCCTGCCGAACTCCCTTCCCTATTTTTGCTACCTCTTTATCCTATCTTCTTTTAGAAGAAGTGTGGATAAACAGCATCGCTGGTCAGTTAACACATAGACAGGGATTATCGGTGAAAACATAATAGGTCCTTATTTTTTTTAACATCATTCAAATACATCACGTATTTGAACTTCTTGCGAACAACCTTGGACGATTTAATGGAGAATGTACCATTAAATGTTGCATTATGGTACCAGCATGATGGAGCGGCGGCGCACTATGGAAGGCATGTACGGGGACATTTAAACCAAGAATTCTCGAACAGGTGGCTAGGCAGAGTTAGTGCTGTTAACTGGCCGGTACGGTCTCCGGATATGAATCCATGCGATTACTTTTTATGGGGTTACATTTAAAATAAAGTTTACCAAGTGCCACCTACCACATCAGTAGGCATGAAGGAAAGAATAGGTATGCATTTGCATCGATCACTCTGTATATGTTACGTAATGTACAAATATCAATGGAAGAATATAAAAAAATATCAATATCAGTCTTCGCATGTGCGTAGAAATGAAATACATGGAAATGCATGGAAATACATTTGAATATTTATTAAAATAGTAGTTTTTACTGTTTATTTATTTTTTGTATTTTCAATCACAGACGGAAGTACTTTTATTTTATTTTCTTCCGTTCTTACAGTTTTGTGTTTTTCGTATGTTGCATTTTTAACAGATCCAGTCGTTGTGAAAGTATTTAATAAATGTTGAAATCTAGTTGCATATGGATGTCTTCTATTTGGAAAATTTGCTTTGTATATTTTACTGGTCAATAGAGGGTTTTTCTGGCACTCTCCTAAACACCAGATCATGTCGATCTTCTCTTGCAAATGGTATGCCACATCTTTATGGTTTTAATGTAAAGTAGGTTTAAGTAAACTTTAATTGTCGAATCACAAATATTACAGTTTACATTATCCTCCATGGCAATCTTAAAGATTTATATTAATTTTAATTGAATTGTTTGTTTGGATGCTGCATTTTTCAAAAATATGTCAATATCTCAGAAACTACTCGTTTTAGGTATAGGATATATTTAATGAAAATGGTTCTATTATAATCGAATTATCTTTCAGAATAATAATATATGGGGTGTTCCATTTAAAAAATCGGACTTACCTTTCAAATAAATGCCCCAATTGAACATGACTCTTACATGTGCATGTATGTTTCAGGAGAAAAACCGATTTACAAAAAATTATGCCATATTAGTGGTTACTCAGATTTAAAACTGTGCTAGTTAAATTCGCTACCTAAGTAAGTTATGATTTTTTGAAATTGGGCTTGCAATGAACCAATATTTTACAAAATTGCTAATATCATGGCAATGCCGCATTCTAACAAATTTCAATTTACGTGTTCATAAGTACTTGAATGTCCGCCAAGAAATGGGATCAAAATATATATAGTGTTCCATTTAAAAAACCAGTTTTAATTGTGCTTTTATGGTTCATCCTGTATACTTGAAATTAATTTTAGAGTGTGCAACTCGTAATTCTATATTAGTTTGCAATTTTTCGCATTTTTATTTGAATTAGTTTGGGCAGGGGATTCCGATTCGTTTGAACTGTCCAACCCTATATATATAATATATAAAATATAAGCATTTATTCAGCTTTAAGCAAAATAATTCTCAAACAATTTCTAAAAATATATAAATTCATACAATGGTACGATTATCATTACACAGACGTACAAAGGGTAAGTCATTAATTATTTTCCTTATAGAAGATACAATATAATTTTTTTTTTGCATTTTTGAAACTCGCTAAACTCGGTTTACGACACGAGCCGGCACTGGTAGAAATGGAAGAGGTGTACTTTATACAAAGAATGAATTTCGTTGCGATAGAGTAATCTGTACGTATGCCACGTGTATCCGGAAATTTAAATAGCTCCTGCAACGGACAAAGACGCAAGAACAAAGCATAGTTTTGGTTTAGATTGGGAAGATTGTCCTCTAAATAAATGTGCGGTTCGAACCAAACACTTTAGCATCACGTATATAGTTTCCCTACGTTTCGAAATTAACAATCTATGCATTGTTAATCTGCAATTATCGTATAAACTTACAAAAAAAATCCATTTTGAACAGATTATTGTGGATCGTGCGAGTTATAAATTTTTCAAATTTGACGATGAAAAGACAAGGTATTTGTCCTCAATTTCATCCCCGTTGTTTTGCGTATTTTCCTTTTATGTGAAGCCAGAGGCACGAGATTTGTCTTACCATATCGCGGATCCAAACAAACATCGTATTAATTTCATTTGCCAAGACGAAATGGAAACTTTGAATTTCTAGAATATATTTAGTCATAGTCGAATGAAAGAGTTCGATAATTCCAGAACAAGTTGGATTAGAAATGCCAAATATAACACAGACAACTTTTACTTTTTACTTTTAATACTGACAATATTGTTTAGAAGTAATATTTTCAATTGGATGAATTATTCTGTGGGATGAAGATCGTTTTGGCATAAAATTTGGCCAAAACCAAATAAAGCAAACAAAGACAAATATATTTTTAAAAGCTTTCGAAGAACGCGCGTGGAAAAAAGTCTAAACCTCGGGGTAATATATTACATGGCCAGTGGAATGGAAAGGAAGCTTATATGGCCTTACTGTTAAACGCATTTAAGATGTCGTCGTTCTGTGGTGTAAATGCGGACGTTGCACGCAGCCAAAAGCTTTTGATATTATCTCTTCCATAGCTGTGGTCCAAAAACCGTAAACGTTACTATATCCTTTAAGAAAACCATGTTCTTTAACTTGAGGTCGTTTCACAGACAATTAATTCAGTAAAAATGCCGGTAATATTTGCCAAAACTTTTATATAAAAAAAATAATCCGTACGATTCTGGCTGAGAATAGCCGTATAGGGAAAGAAAAATAAATATAGGCAACTAAAACTATACGATAAAAACCTAGGGTTGCCCTAAAAAATATCAATTGATTTAAATATTCTAGCTACATAATTGATAAAATATTAAATTAAGTAAAATATAAAAAATATCAATAGTTCTTGGTGCATCGAAATTCTGGCAATTTCAATACCCCTTGAGAGTAGGCTACTTCGTAAACGTATCTGTATCGCGGTACGCGCACTAAATCATTATCCTAGTCAGCTAATCTCTGCAAGAAACGTACCAAATAATCTATTACCAGTGAAAAATACTCATCTTTTCCAAAGGTAATTTTCAAACAGCCCAACTTATTACCCGTCCAACAATTTAACGTTACATATTAATAATATAGAATATCACCCAAATACCGTAACAAGCATTAAGTAGCTAGATGTACATTTCAAGCGCTATGCGCCCATCTTCAGTAGCACAAGTTAAAACTAAATAAAATACCTTTGTCACGAATCGTGATTGATATACTATCAAATAAATAAGTACTAATGACAGAAGTACTTCAAAATTGGCTTATAATATGACCTATAAATCTTTTAAAAACAATACAAATTTAAAATTACAAATTACAAATTATAAATTAACGAAAATAACAAGTAACAGCAAAAAATATTATTTTCGTTAATTTATAATTTGTAATTTTTAATTTGTATTGTTTTTTAAAGATTTATAGGTCATATTATATGCCAATTTTGAAGTACTTCTGTCATGTTGACTTATTTATTTGATAGTATATCAATCACGATTCGTGACAGAGGTAGTTTATTTAGTTTTACTTGTGCTACTGAAGATGGGGGCATAGCCCTTGAAATGTACATCTAGTTTGTTACGGTATTTGGGTGATATTCTATATTATAATTTAACACCGTAGTGATAATTTTAAAAAATTACATATTAATGTTTCGAAAAGCACTTACAGTAACACGGCAGTAATTAGCCAGCCAGACCCATGATTCTCCTCCAGGAGCGGTACCACGACCTGTCTTACGCTTCTCCAGTTCATCAATTGCCTGCAACTGACTGCGCATACTCGGATCGAAGAAATCCACAACGCTGGTGCCGCCACTCGTTGCCCCGTCATCTTTGGGTGGCAGATTTCGGGCGGCCCTATTTGCTGAATCGGTAACGATGGAACGACGTTCGCGACGGTACTGCGTCCCTTGGGTTTCATTTGTATCGCTGTAATATAAGTTATGTAACTATTCCACGTATGAAATAAAATTCAATTAAAATAGCACAGTTTTCAGATCTTTATTGGGATTTTGGAATTTATTGAGCTTTTTTTGGAAGATGTAGTATTTGATTTAGTAAGAAGTGCTTCTTTACTGTATAGGTTACGATTTTTTGTTTTGCTTCGTAAGGTTGGGCCTCAAATTTTGTATTACTATTACATTACGTCTTCATCTTTTCAAAAAGAAAGGTAACTTTTCACGTTCAAATACATACTTAGAAACATATTTTAAATCTTTAACGCACATTGGCTGACGTAGCCAGTAACTTTGCAACAAGTATCTATTTACCTGAAACTTTCGTGCATACGATACTCTTCTTTCAGTATTCTGACTAAGTCATCTCTAATTGAATCACTTCGCGCTAAGCTAAATCTCAGATATCTTTCAAACTCACGCTTGGAAATATATTCCTCCCTAATATCGGCACTGATCAATCGGTACACGTAATGCGCCAAGCAAATTTCTGTTAAGAAAATAAAGAAGACGCAGCAAATCACTCGCAGAGTATAGCTCGGATTTACTTCTGATGGAAGTAACTTTGGTTTCAAAGGTGAAACTTTAGATGACTTTAACTGAGAATGAGAACTATCGATTGTTTGAGTTTGTTTTTCACCTTCCGCATGTCTGCTGGGATTCTGCATTATATAATATTCGCGGAATTGTCCTTTATTTACGAAAAAGACATCGCGCATGCAGCGGCGATTCTTGCAACAACCTCACTTCCCGAGAGTACAATGTTAACTAAATGTGGGATAGCTTAGGAATATATTCCTGGATATGAACGCGCGAACGGTGGAAACGTTGCAACTTGCAATGTTGCCAAATTGCTAAATTTAATATTATCAAATCTTAAATTTCAAGAATTATCAAGCTAAATACAATATGGGAAGATTGAAAATATAAACACTATATTATATAGAATATAGATAGTCTTCCTCGAAATTTCTGATAATTTTTTTTACGTATGTGCATTAAATTTGCGTTCAATTTGCGTTGGTTAATGCCAATTCGTATTTATTTTGTCCATTTACCATTAATTTTTAATAAGGATGAGTTATAATAAATAAGTTACGTTGTAACCAATAAATTGAAAGAAGAGTAAATACCGGATTGCTTCATATCCTTCATAAACTGAATTAATACATTGACAGTTTGTTCTAAGAATATTCGTTGACCCTTTTTAATATTATAATATTATAATATTTATAATATATTATATTCCCCTTACAAAATTAATATGCAATTGCGTCATCTAGCTAACATATCTTAATCAAAGGCTTAGCGACCACTTACCATACATATCTTAATCAAAGGCTTAGCGACCACTTACCATAATCAACTAAGTCAAACAAATGGTCAATAATTGTGTTTTCTTCGAGTTATTTTGAAAGGGTGTGAGGCGTGGACTATAGGAAAGGAAGAGAAGCGTAGATTAGAAGCACTTGAAATGTGGTGTTATAGGAGGATGATGAGGATTGGTTGGGAAGATAAAGTAACAAATGAAGCTGTACTAGAGTTAGTAGGGGAGAAGAGAAGTATTTGGAGAGTGTTACAGCGTAGGAGAGACAGATTAGTAGGGCATATTCTTAGGCATGGGGGGATTATGCAATTGATCATAGAAGGTAGAGTGGAGGGAAAGAGAGGGGTAGGTAGGCCTAGATTGGAGTATGTGAGTCAGATAGTTGAAGACGTTGAGATGAATAGCTATAGGGAGATGAAGGGATTAGCTCAGGATAGATCGGCATGGCGTGCTGTTTCCAATCAATCTTTAGGATTGCGGACTCTTTAACTAACTTCGAGTTTTTAAACAATACATTTATGTTTGATTTGCCATATTTTGGCTAAATGTTTACTAGTGTTTACATAACATTCAGTTAAAAAAAACACGTATACGATTTGTTGATAAAAAATACTCTAGTGTTGTTTAGTGTTGTCGAAGCGAAGGTAGTCTCGCTTCAACTGTTAGACAAGGTACCATTGAACTGCTCATATAAAATAACATAAGCAGATAAGAGATTGCGTTTACGTAACAATGTATGCTAAGCCTGAAGTGAGCGCTTTGTGCATTTGTGGTCGCGAAATTTTTCTAAACTCGATCGGAGAGAATATGAAAAGGTGTGTAATCTGTGTGTGTACATCGTCGTTGTCACACATACATATCACTAGAACTTGTTGACGCCAATACTTACTCGGTCGATGTTAACTATTACGACTTCAAATTAACCCGCGCTGTTAATTGCCTCTTCAATTCCAAGACTTATAAATTTCCAAAGTCAGCATTTAGAAACGTTTTTATATGTTACTACCCACGCTAAAATTAAAATGGAAACGGTTAATTATTCTGAGTCATTTTCAATGGAACTTTTACTATGTTTTACATTGGTTTTAGGTAGTGCATTATCACTTCTATTGCAAAGCAATTTCGTTGATGAAACAGATGACATTTTGCTATCAATATATATATTTATATATATATATTTCAGCATTAAACAACGTATAAGTTTAATTTGTTAACATAGATTGGTTTCCGAGGAAATGCAATAAGTGCGGTTCAAAGAAACGTTACTTATTAAATTATTTACTGCAAAAGTGACAAATATTCTGAATGGAGACGTTTTAATTGCAAAAACGAATACAGTCGAATCTCTCTATAACGACATTATCTTTAATGTAATATAGAATAATAGTAGAATAGTAACAATGCCGAAGAAAATAGGAGCTAATTTGTGTGAGAACTATAGGACCATTAGTCTACTATCACATGCATCGAAGATATTGTTAAAGATTATTTATAGGAGATTAGAAAATAAAGTAGAGGAAAGGCTAGGAGAAGATCAGTTTGGTTTTAGGAAAAACAGAGGGACGAGGGAGGCGATTTTAGCACTAAGAACAGTAGTAGAAAAAAGAATGAGGGTAGGAAAGGTAACTTGCATAGCTTTTGTAGATTTAGAAAAGGCATTTGATAATGTAGATTGGGACATAATGTTTAGAATTTTAAAAGAAACGGGTATAGATTATAAGGATAGGAGAATAATTTTTAATTTATATAAACACCAAACTGCCTTAGTTAGAATTGAGGGGGAAGAAGAGGTAGCAAAAATAGGGAAGGGAGTTCGGCAGGGATGTACACTTTCACCGTTATTATTTAATCTATATATAGAAGATGCAATAAACAAAGTAAAAGAAGAGTATAGTGTAGGTGTGAATGTACAGGGAGAGAAAATATATATGTTGAGATTCGCCGACGATATAGCTATATTGGAAGAAAGCGAAAAGAATTTAGAAAGGGTATTGAATGGTATGCAGGCAGTATTGACTAGGGATTTTAACATGAAAATAAATATAGGTAAAACTAAAGTGATGAGGTGTGACAAAAAGGAATGCAGTAGAAAAATGAGGATCACAATAGGAGATAATAGAATCGAAGAAGTGTCAGATTTTTGTTATTTAGGCAGTAGAATCACAAAAGATAATCGAAGCAAGGTAGATATAAAGTGTAGGATAGCACAGGGTAGGAAGGCATTCGTAGAAAAGGAACAGATTTTAAGATCAAATATTGACTTGGGTATTAGAAAAAGATTACTGAAGGTATATGTTTGGAGTGTAGCACTGTACGGGTGTGAGGCGTGGACTATAGGAAAGGAAGAGAAGCGTAGATTACAAGCATTCGAAATGTGGTGTTATAGGAGGATGATGAGGATTGGTTGGGAAGATAAAGTAACAAATGAAGCTGTACTAGAGTTAGTAGGGGAGAAGAGAAGTATTTGGAGAGTGTTACAGCGTAGGAGAGACAGATTAGTAGGGCATATTCTTAGGCATGGGGGGATTATGCAATTGATCATAGAAGGTAGAGTGGAGGGAAAGAGAGGGGTAGGTAGGCCTAGATTGGAGTATGTGAGTCAGATAGTTGAAGACGTTGAGATGAATAGCTATAGGGAGATGAAGGGATTAGCTCAGGATAGATCGGCATGGCGTGCTGTTTCCAACCAATCTTTAGGATTGCGGACTCTTTAACTAACTATAATGTCAATCTCTCTATAACGTTAAAATGTCTCGGCCTTTTGTCATGTTATATATCTACAATGCATTTTTTCTTCCTCTATAACGTCATTTTAAAAAAGGTAACTCTCCGAATAACGTCATAATATCTGAGAAATGGAACCTACGACTATAAAAGAGCCACTAGATGCAACGCGCTTGCTATCACAATTTTTCCAAAGTCAAAACTTAGAATCAAATTTTTTCAAGTCTGTCGTCCGAGATGCAAAATAAGATAGAACTCTTTTGGAGATCACCTAAACAGTCGAAGATTTCAGAACTTTTTTCTATTGAAATAAATACTTATGTAAATATATAACACGTACATGCTTTATTTTATTGCATTCAAGTCGTTTTTTAAATCTGTAATTCACAAACTCTCTGTATAACGTCATCTCTCTATAACGTCTAAATTTGGTTGGTCCCTTCTGTGTCGTTATAGAGAGATTCGACTGTATATATAGTATTTGTCACAAGGAAGTCTATATAATAAATATACTACACTTGATATTTCGGGATGAAAAATGGTCAAGAAATTGGTCTATTATTCACCACTCACCCGGGAGTCAAAATTTTATTACACTCCTTGCATTTTAACACACGATTTGCTATGTGTATGTTATTTTAGGCACTATATGCAACTCAACATCTCGTATTTTAAAAGCGCATAATTAATATCTATACAGTTTTCATATAATATGAATAATTGAATACATTTACATCGCATGTTTGTTTACACAAAATAAACCAACTGCATATTGTATTTTACATATGGTAAATGTAAATTTTGTTATATATTGTCAATGATATTGCTAATAACAACCAAAATATGATGAGAATATTATCATATGTGAATATAAAAAATTATGTCTCCAATTTAAGATAATATGTCTGAGTAACAGAATTAAAATACTGAGATACATACAAAATTTAATTCAAAATTAAATAATGGTTCATATGCTCTAGAGATAATTTTGTCAAGCGCGCCACGTGGTATTGTTTACATTTGTGCTCCGTACATATATATATAAGTGAACAACACTACAGGATACCGTTAAAACCTTCCGTACCTCGAAACCATTCGGCTCTCGGTTTATTCCTTCGTTAAATGGCGTGTAAGCGTGTTTCTATTTTTATACAAACGTATAAGCTTGTTTATTTGAGCACGTGTTTTAAGCTTGAACAGCATTCCAGTTGCTAGAGTTTCAAATTACTTAAATTTATTCCAAAAAACTAAAATTAATCATCATTTTCAACCTTTTTTTTAAAGTTATCTATATATAATGGAGGTGGTCAATAGTTTCCAGTGCAATCAATGCAATAATAGTTTTAATCAAAGATCAAGTTTAAATCGTCACTTGAGGAATATGTATAAGGTGGATCTAGAACCCCAGACTACAAGGGAGTGTCATATAAAATGTATTCTGTTCACTTTTCATCAGGTTATTCATTTTTATATCTTCATATATGTGCCAACATTATTTATACTTCTTTCTAATACCATAGTACAAACGAAAATGCTATTTATTAAATATTATTGCGATATTTCCTACTTACAACGACTACAATAAACATTTGGAGAATCAAACGAAACCGAATCTATAGACGGCAATCGACCGCTGGAGATGTTTAGAAAGCGCATTAGCAATTTCGTAGATGAGATATGTTTGGCAGATGAAGATTCACAAATATTAAGATAAATCTACTTAATATTTATTAATCTTTATGAATGATTACTAACTATTCATAGATTATAAATACAAATATATCTCTATTCATAGAGTTAGTATTCATTGCCTTCATAATTTTACTTTAGTTTTGCAAAGAGGCTGGAATTCATTGGAACTCCAGACGAGGAAATGAACAAGAGGAAAGGAGACCCACAACATTATTTCCCCGAAAAGAAAAGGCGCCTTTGAATTTTATTTTGATTAGAATTGTATTATACCTATTGTTAGAAAGTTAACAAGTATTGTTGTTTTTACAATTTTAAATGCTTATTTTGGTTTATTTAAGATTTAAAGTTTTTTGCTCGATATATTATGTGTCCTATTTTGCTGCTAACTTTTATTGATGTTTTATATTTATAGTGTTTACATTTGAAATACATTTTATATGGTTTTTATTCAATGAATTGTTTTATTTGACACACATATTTGTTATAATATCTCCTGAAACGATTATAGTATATTCATCGTTAATGTTTTATAATCCGTTGTATTGTATTATATATATTTATAAATTGTGCATTGAAACTAATTTATGCTGAAAAAGCATAAATGTAATATTTTGAATTTGCCGCGAAATATCTATATATATAAAACACGAAGTAGTAACCAGCGCCGTATGGTTCCGAGGTATGGAAGGTTTAAACGGTATCTTCAACACTACTTGGAAAAATACATGCAAAATAAAATTTATCTAATATACTAGCTTGTTAAAGTCAGTCAGTATTATTAAACTTTAAAGTTAACTAACACATTTCATTCGAGTTTTAATTCGAAATTGTGAACTCTCCGTTACTATCTGATTAGATATATTTTTATAGATGGATGAATTTTGTTTTAATCTGCCAAAAATTGTAAGTTTTTGCTGGACATACGATTGAATAACGATAAACAATCGATTATACCTTTTGAAAATTATCACTACGGTGTTAAATTATAATATAGAATATCACCCAAATACCGTAACAAGCATTAAGTAGCTAGATGTACATTTATTTATATATATATATTTATTATAGTATATCAATCACGATTCGTGACAAAGGTATTTTATTTAGTTTTAACTTATGCTACTAAAGATGGGCGCATAGCGCTTGAAATGTACATCTAGCTACTTAATGCTTGTTACGGTATTTGGGTGATATTCTATATTATAATCGATTGTACCTTTATATAATTGAGGTTAGGAATTACACGCGCACCTCAACGGCTCATTGAGTGCGGAAACCCTAAAGGCACTAGGAGCCCTCGACGAGAACATCTCCGATTATAAGAAGTTAACAACAATCATCGCTAAATCATCTCGCACTCTGGATGAATGTTTCTCTTTGTTTGGAGTCGCCCATAATGCTACGAAAACAAAAGAAGCGCATTATACTGCGGTACAAGCAGTTATCCACGAATTTAGAATGGACAATGTCATTTACTTAGAATTAAGAACAACGCCCAGACGCGAGGAAACGTTGAGTAAGCGAGACTATATTGAAACAGTAGTCGAAGCAATAGAACATGGCGACCAACGGACTAAAAAAGATATTTTGGTCAAATTAATATTGTCGGTTGACAGGCGCCATGAAAAAGTAATATCGCAACAGGCCTTGGATTTGTTTATAGAGATGCGAGTTAAATATCCAAATGTAATCAAAGGTATTTACAACAATTTATTTATGGTTTATAAAATCTAATTAATACAGAAACATTTATATTTTCAAAAAACTCGTTCAAACAATAGTTAGTTTTTTGAAGATTGAAAGAATAACTGCACGAGAAAAAGAAATTTAAGGAAGGCAACTGAAACTACTTGAAATAGCTTAGACTTGCATCGTAATTGCATAAAGAATACCGTTCACTCGAACGTACCTGCGCTCTCTAGTTACTTTGTGTTTTTTCATATATAGAGATATTCCGCGGCAAATTCAAAATATTACCTTTATGCTTTTTCGGCATTCGTTTCAATGCACAACGCATTAATGCATAAATATACAACGAATTATAAAACATGTTATAATAATTGTGGGGGTTAGAATAGGAAGGGTATAAGTAACAATTTTATAGTTTTGAGATAATTAACATGAAAGTTGACTGGACTTTATTAATTATTGAATTAGGCAATAAAAAATATTTTTACACATATAGCGTCTGAAAAGGCTAATATTTCTATGTAATAAGTATAAAACTTATCCAAACATCATAAATGATTATGTACAATTAAAAAAAAATAATTGCACTTATATCTTTACTATTCCAAATCAATGCAACCAAACATTGAAAATAAATAGAGCCAAAATATCAAAAACAGTTTGATTTAGAAAAAAAAAAATGTAATTTTACAAGCTAAATTTCATAATCCGAATCTATTAATATATCCTCTTCAACAACCGAGTCTGATCACAGTCTTGAGTTTCACTGTTAGATGTAGAAGCCGTAGGAATGATGTTTTCGTCTTTTGTAATTTTCTTCTTTTTGCAAACCTTGGATCCGTGCTCTATGTCTTTGTGAAATTTCGGTGGCACATAGTCCAATAATCTTTGCAGATTACTCCATATTTCTTGAGAAATTTTTAAGGCGCTGTTATTTGACAACTTAGAAAAAAACATATTCAATTTTGTTGGCGGTCGACCAGCAGTAGGAGCAATAATACATTTTGAAAATGGAAAATCATTATCTAATATACTTTTAAATTCAAAAGAATAAACTTCTGATTTTTTTGTATATTTAAAGTGGATAATGCTGTTAAATTTTAAGCTCTTTTTATCAGAGTATTTTTTTGGATCGTGAATCAAACTGTTCAGGTGTAGAAAAGAAAAAAAAACATTCTTTTGTCATATCGTGAATAATAATAATAAAATAAAAACTTACCTTCGTCACTTTCCATATTAATAGATAAGAGTTCTTTATTTAACACGAATAACACGAACTTTTGGTTTTACCGGTTTTATACGAGAATTTTTTGGAATAGAAAGGGTATAAGCTCACTTGTACCCTTTCTATTCTTAGTTCATTAGTGATGTAAGTTACTTCATATTTCTACTCGACGATAAATAGCACTCGTAGTATGAAAAATCACTTGAACCTTTTCTCCACTAAAAAATGGGTATATTAATGTTCAGAAACTAAACTTATCTCAAAATTAAAAAAAAAAGTACTTATACCCTTTCTATTCTAACTCCTTCAATTGTTTCGGGAGACATTATAATAAATATGCGGGTGAAATAAAACGATTCATTCTACAAAAACTATATAAAATACATTTCAAATGTAAATACTATAAATATAAAACATATAAATAAAAGTTGGCAGCAAAATATGAGACATAATCTTGCAAAAAACTTTAATTTTTAATTCTTAAATAAACCAAAATACGCCTCTTAAAATAATTCAAAATAATGAAAAAACAAAATAAGCATTTAAAATTGCAAAAATATATTGGAAGTAGCCAGTGGAGTGCACACACTGAGAAGACAGCTTGCCTGTCGAAATACGTATATGTATTTTTTTAACAACTTTGGTGAAAGGAAAGGTAATCACTGATTTAACAAATGTAGTAATAACTCCTCAAAACTGAATACTTAATATTCGATTTTGTATTTCTTAACATACTAAAAAAAAACTGTTTCGCAGCTACTTTATTCATAACTAATTATTGCTATAAATTAATGAATCAAATATGTGTCTTGAAGGAATTGACTTTTGCGGCAATCCTAACGAGGGTGAATTCTGCAGTCAATTATTCGAAAGAGCACGGGTGAATGGTTTAAAGACAAGCTTACATTGTGGAGAAGTTAAAAATGATTTTGAAGTAGAATCTATATTGAGATTTAAACCAGATCGAATTGGTCACGCTACATCATTGCATCCAAGTTATGGAGGAAATATGATTTTATGGCAATTATATTTGACATTGAAAATACCTCTAGGTAAAATTATTTTTAAATTCGATATCTTTGTAAATTAAATCTTTTCTTGTACAGAATGTTGTTTAACATCAAACGTAACATGCGGAACGACTGTAGGCTACAAAGAACATCATTTACAGGAGTGGATTAAAAGTTCTTTACCTTTTTCATTAGCGGTTTGTGCTGCATTGTAATTAAAATTTATTTTGCGCTAAAATAATTATTTTATAGACTGATGACAAGGGAGTATTTTCCACTTCTTTATCAAAGGAGTATGAGTTGGCTGCTAAATACTTCGCTTTGACCGAAATTGATTTATGGAATGTAGCCTATTCGAGCATTGACTACAGCTTTGCATCAGAAAACGAAAAAGTGCTCCTTAAAGCCAGATTAGAAAAATGGAAAGAGGAAAATATCCGAACTTGATAATATATAAAATAAATGATTTATAAATAGATTATCTATTTTTATATAATATACTCTTTACTAAAATCATCTTTTGTGTATTCTATGAAGTTAAATAATCGCCCCAATACGTAAGTTTAAATATGCATTGTGCAAAAGTACTAGGAATTTATTTAATTTTGATTTCAGGCAAACTCAAAACTACCGCGCTAACTTAAAGTGTTAAGAAACAAGTATATTAACCTATTAGTATAGAATATCACCCAAATACCGTAACTTAAAGCATTAAGTAGATAGATGTACATTTCGAAGGCTATGCCCCCTTCTTCAGTAGCATAAGATAAATGCCATTTTTTGTGTATTGAGTAATTTTGCGATGCGATATTTTGTATGACATTAGACTTCCGCTTTAAGGATATTTGTAGTTCATACACTGCTTTGCACGGTGAATGGTCCCTTTTTGTTAAGATTACTTGATTTATTGGAGTATAAGGAACGTTGGGGCTTCGGATTTTGACACAACTTGCACCTGTCAAAACGAAATACATCTTGAGTAAATGGTATTTATTTTTTTAGAATAAACATTGTCACTGCTCTGATAATACATCAATAATCTTAAATTCTACATATATATTCTTTAAAATGGGGTAGGTTCGTATGTTTAGTCTAGTTGTAGATTTAATAGTTGGTCTCATTTGTTGTAGGTATTTTTTTTTAATATACAGAACATTTATCTTAAACAATAAAACATAAAATTTTCCCAAAAAATGTGTTAACATTAATATGAGCCTTCAAACTCCATAAAACTCTTAATTTTACAACTATGTCATGGGATAAATAATGAAATTTATGGCATAATGCTTTTTCTCACTATTTGATAGATATATTTTATAAATTAAAAAAACAAGAGAAATTGTTTAAAATTTGCTATATTATAAAAATGAAAATAACAAAACAAAATTTGTGATGTTTTAAAATTTTCAATGTAATTTCAAAAAGAACTCCAGTCATTTAAAGTTAAATACTGATTCGATCATTTATTTCTAAACCTATAGTACATGCATGCCTAAAGCAGAGAAATACTGATTTATAGATCGCATTATTTTACTATCAATTAAATGTTGTATTTTTAGATTAACCATAGAACACGTAATACATCATAGAGGATATTTACCACAAATTACATCTATACCCGTATTTATGCATAAAATCTTTCCTTGGAAAAATTGTGCATTCATGTAATATTTTATCTTCATATTTTTTTAACACTTATTAAACAATTCTACAGGGTGTACAATTTCAACGTAAATACAGTTACAAATGTTACTTGTCTTTGTAAAAATATTAATAAAATTGTTGCAGATAATTTACATTTCCCCTTAGTTGGTAGTCTTCATTGACACCCTGTATTTAAGTCCAACAATAAACATAGAATAGATCTCACTGATAATATTAAGGCAATCAATATTTAATCAATCAACGTTCGTAGTTCTATAAGATATTCTTTATTCTCTTTAAGAATAAAAATAATATAACAAAAAATATATATGTACAAAATCAAGCAAAGCAGGTACGAAATGGTAACAATAATTTATCATAAATAAATATAAAAATAAATTAACAAAACTGGTCAAATTTAGCTGCGATAAACATTCCCATCTAAAACAAAATTTCGTATGTAGAACTACGCAATTAATTATATTTATAGTAAAACGAAATGTTATTCACAATACATTTATTTATAATATTATATATAATCCTTCTTTTCAAACATTTCAGACATCCTTTATTTAAAACACATTTTTTAATAGGTAAACGATACATAATTCATACCTTCTAAGATTCAATGTATTTTCTTAAGCTATATATTCTCAAGGGAGAATATGAGATGATATAATAGGAAAAGTGTCAAATTTGTGTTGTTTAATAAGTAGAATTACAAAGGATAATCGAGGTAATGTAAATATGAAATGTTGGATAGCATCGGGTAGGCAGGCATTCGCATAAAAGAAGAAAATTTTAAGATCAAAGACTTGGGTGTTAGAAAAATATTACTGAAAGCATGTGTGGGGTGTAGCATTGTACGGGTGTGAGGCGTGGACTATAGGAAAAGAAGAGAAACGTAGAATAAAAGCATTCGAAATATGTTGCTACAGGAGGATGATGAGGATTGGTTGGGAAGATAAAGTAACAAATGAAGCCGTATTAGAGTTGGTAGGGGAGAAGAGAAGTATTTGGAGAGTATTACAGCGCAGGAGAGATAGACTAGTAGGTCACATTCTTAGACATATGGGTGTTATGCAATTAGTTATAGAAGGTAAAGTAGAGGGAAAGCAAGGGGTAGGCAGGCCTAGATTGGAGTATGTGGGTCAGATAGTGGAGGACGTGTGGGATGAATATGTATAGAGATGAAGGAATTATCTGAGGATAGATCGACAGATGGCGTGCTGTTTGCAACCAATCCTTAGGAATGAGGACTATTTGACTATTAATTTGAATTCATGTGATTGTTACCTTTTAATTATTTAATTTAATAAGTCGAGAAGGATCTTCGATCTTTATGTCTTGGAATATAAAATACATTGAATCTCTAAAGGATATATGTACGTATCGTTTACCTTTATGTTTATTCATTCAAGACAATTATGATGCATAATCAGATTTGAAATTTCAAAATTGTTATTAAATACACCGTTAAGAACATCGCATAGCTTTATATTATGTTTGATTTAAACATAAAGCGTAAATGTTCTGGAAAAGGTGGCACATTAATATCATAGAAATATAAAATTTTAGCATAAATATGAAATATGATTTTTTTTTTAATTTGGCGGAAAGGAGTTTTCAAATGTATTTTATTTTACTATCTTTGATTGTATTTATATAACTCTTGTGAATTTATAGATTAGTTCGTCTGCTGGTTCATGTTTTCAATATTTTATTTTAATTATGTGTTTGTATTATTTGTATTATACGTATATATTATATAAATTTGCTATTTTTAGTAAATAATATCACTGTTAGCATTCTTGTAATACTTAATGGAATTACTATACATTTATTTTATTAGGATGTTACCTTACTTATTGCAAATTTACAGTTGATTGAAAGACGTAGTATATACTTATTCATAATATAGCTGTCAGTTTCTTAGTACGACTAATTAAAAAAATAAATAAAAAAATAGCAAATCTTAAAAATGAGTTATAAATAATTAATTGTGAATATGAATTTGTCTTTTCAAAGTGGAAAATAAATATTAGTACAAATAATAAGGTATCTTAAGATTATGGTTGACTAGTTATTATTAATATATGATATATTATTACATTTGTTAAAAATATTGTTAAAGTATATATTCTCAAAGTCTAGTCTTTGTGTTTGCTTGGAAAATGTCTTTAAATAAATATATTCTGTGCCAATGTGCTAAATTGCTCATATTATTTTCCTTATAAATCAAATAGTAATCTTTACTATTACTTAATTTAGATTTTTTGTATTTTAAGTAGTAAAGACGTGGAACGGATTATTAAATTTTTTTTTTAAACAATATATAGACATCCAATTATGAGATAACCTATGATGTATCAGACAGATCATTTTAAATTATTAAATTTTAAAAGTATATTAGCAATATTTAAGTAGAAAAGAGTAGTAATTGGAACACATTTTTTCAAATATTTGTATAATATTAATTATTGACGTCCAAATACTAACGTCGTTTTTTATATCATTCACCGCACTCTGCGTTTTATATATCAATACTTAAAAATTGAAAAAATACATCATTTCTTGAAAATTTTATAACAATCAAAAGTGGATTGTAATTTATTATGGCATAAAAGACGTCCATTTTTAAAGAGATGAATTAAAGATATCGAATATTAATAAATAGGGATAAAGTAACGATTTGATACGTCGAGCTTTTAAATACGTTCAATTGTTACAAACTGTAATAGCATATACCATACAGAACGGAGCTTAAATCACATTTCTTTAACCAAATGTCATCAAATATTCTCCAAATCCAAACAATAGCATATTCTAATATTACGAAAGTCAGTAAGTCAATATGCAATTTGATTTTTAACGATTTTTCAATTCAATCTGAAACTAAGTGATATCTTATTATATATTTCATCAATAATATTGTTTCTACGCATATTTTATAGTATTGTGTTGTTTATTCTAGTTATTTTTTTCCAGTTTACGATTGACCAATCGATAGAATTGGAGAGCATTTAATAGTATTGTCCATGGTATGTTACTTATATGGCATATTTTATTATCGAGTGATTTTACAAATGAACTAAAGTAGAGGACATGGGCGATTTTAAAGGACTTATTGAAATTAAAGCCATTTACTAACGGTGATAATTGCATTGCACTTTTGTAAAATGTTGTACATGTCATTTACAAAGATAATATACCATATATTACGATAATATGGTCCTTTTGGTGATAAAAGTAATTTGGGCATATTTTAAAAAACTAAACGTTTCAAGTTAATTTTAAAAATTATCACTACGGTGTTAAATTATAATATAGAATATCACCCAAATACAAAAAAAAGTGATGTTTCAAGTTAAAGTTATATATATGCATATATTGATCAATACATGAGTTATATATGCAAATATA